>OY728163.1:510023151-511521151 GCA_963277665.1 Viscum album | reverse complement strand
TAACCATGGTATAGGTAAAGTTCCTAATTTTGAAGAGAAGTACTTGAGGTGACCCTGGTTGGCTATAAATTGACATGATATAGAGCATGGTTAGTGGTTTAATCTTGTGAGCCTAGGGTTGATGTGATGTGACCCATGGTAGTCTAAGTCAGATTATATGGAATGCGGTGGCATGTGGTGTGTGTCGGTAGGTTTTGTACATTTGGATAATTGGAATAGCTTGTGGAACTAGTCTTTTGAAGTGGGTAAATGGTGTGTGACTAACAGGAGAAAGAGTCAGATTTATACGTTGAGTGGTACTGAAATGTACACCATCAGTTTTCAAGTGAGATCAAGGTAATGCATGTTATTTTCACATGGAAACTATTGGAATTGAAACCATATGCATTCATGTGTGAGCCAAAGAACAATAGGAATTGTGGATTCTGGTAGGAATAGCTACCCAAATCTTGGATCAAAAATGGGAAATGCCTCTCTGTGGTAGAGGAGGTGTTAGGGAAAAATTGGGTGTTGTGGGATAGTTGACTAAATAAAGGTACTATTACTCAGGTCTTATGGTTGGACTTGATATGTTTTAGTGGATATAGTTGATACCTTGAATAGATTGGGTGTGGCGCTATGGACAATTCAAGTTGTACCTATATGAAAGCGATAAAGGTTGACCTATAACTTGGGAATGGATCAAGAGGGGTGACATGTGTGCTTGGTGATGGAACCTATTGAAGTTGGTGACCCTAATTATGAGATAAAACTTATTGGATGTCATGGGTGAAGTTCCCATGGGTTGGAAATTGGAAAAATGAATTTTTGTTTGGGTTGACACTCAGGAATAAGCAGGTTGGCCACATCCAACCATGATGTTTGGTGATGGATGGGGTGTGATCCATGGTGTTTGTTTTTGGTCCATTTATTTGAATATAATGGTTATCCTATGGTAGGGAGCCTCATATTAGTCACGATCAACATGAACCTACATGGTTAGCATCGTGAGTTCATAGAACCATCCATTAAACTAATGTTTTGGCATTGGTATGTTAGTGATTAAATGTGCATAGTTCATATAAATTCCTTGGAGAATGTCATATGTAACATCAGGATTGATGTTGTATGGGGTTTAAGTGTTGGTGTCAATATCAGGATGAAATAGTGTCAGTATAAGGATTCCTCAGATCATGGGTACATCTTCCCTCATAGTTAGGGCATGATGAAGGGTATAAAAATACCTTTATTTTTTTAATTCTCCACATCTGCAATATTTTTTAGCTAGATTTCATACTATAAAAGTGATATAATGAGCTTATCCAATGTATACACATTTATGTTCTTACTCTTATTGATTTCCACCTTCTTCACATGACACTTTTTTAGTAAATATCACAAAACCCTTTCAACTAGAACTGTGTTTTCCAACATCTCACCAAATTCACTAATACCATTGATAGTGATGGTAAATTTATAGAAAATATATTTTAATGATTATTATTTACAAATATTAAAATCTTGGTGTTCCACATATAGAATTACTAGTTTTTTCACTTCAACTTGTTTGTACATTAGTGTGTAACTTGTAGTATCATCTAAATTTCTTAAGTTGTCTTTCGTGCTAAGACATGGATAAACACATTTTGACTAATGGTACAACATAATATATTCATAGATTTTTAATTCAAGACATGATTTATCATATTTTTAACTGTAAATGTATCTGGATTAGCATCAATTATTTTTTATGATTTTATTATTATCATCTAGTGATATATACCTAAATGTTTAAGATACACTTTTATCCTCCCTAGCCAGTATCTATAATCATTCCCATTGAAGTGTGGTAGTTTTTAGGTAACCAAACATCATTAGAATCCATCTCTAATATCTCATAAAATTATTTTCCTTAAACAATTAATTCTAGGATTTTGTTATCACACGATAAATAAATAATAATAACCATATCTCCAAATGTTGAATCTATGATAATAATTGTTGGCCCAGCTGAGATATGGATTAGAGGGGGTGAATATAGCTTCTAAAATTTTTAAAAAAATTAATAATTTAATTTTTGATATCAGAGTAGAGACATATGAAAATTAAATAATTAATTTAATAACGATAAAACACAACATAATGAATAATGAAAATATGCATATAATGCAATATAAAAATAAAAAACAAAAACATCATATTTTTTGTAGTCGTTCAGATTGATATGATCATACATCTAATTGTAACTCCTCTAACCATGAGATAAATGGTACACACTAATAAAAAACTCACTTTTTAAATGATTTGATAACCTTTTAGAGTCACTTCATTTTTGTCACCTAGAGGCACAACCCAAAAATAGTACCTACCTTTCTACGAGCCAAGGAAAAACCAAAAAACAATCTCACTTTTGACTAGAGTCACAAATCGATAGATATAAGTTTTTTTAGGAGGTATAACCAAGAACATACATTCTTTTGAAAGGAAAACTCATAAATCAATGATATCTCACAAACAAAAGAAAAATTAAGATATAATATTGAAAACAATAATATAAATGAAGAATAGAAAATGAATGTCAATGTAGCTAGGATCACTTTAGAAAAATTATTGCACATTGATGCTCCCTTTTTATCATAAAAGTCAAATAATAATCATATTAGAAGAGTTTTAGAACTATCGTATCTCTAATATTAGTACAATACACATGTATCACCTCTAAAATAGTTTCCTTCAATCTAAATTTATAAAAAAATTCCCAATGGTCAATTCATGATCTTACATGATCATCTCCACATAGGTGTTTCCATATTTTGAGAAGTCTATTTATACTTTAAATGGTTTTCCAAGACTCACATCTTAGATCTCCATTTAAAACCTGTATATTAAAATAAATGAATTAAGTGTAAAAATAAATGTATAAATAATAATATAAAATAAAATATAACATATTTAAATAAATCTACAAATATCACAAGAATCATTTTTGAATTCATAAGATATTACAGTTAATAGATTTCATAAGATATAGATCTTTGGTATATTAGATATATTTTCATATTATAGATAAATCTCATAAGATAGATTTCATAAGATAAAATAATTTTTTATAGAGTAAAAAAAATTCATAGAGTTCATACTAAACTTCATAGGGTATGGGTGATCTTTGTAAGGTATATTATCATAAGGATCATTTACTTTTTAGGGATTACTTCTTCATAAGGTGTGTTATCGTATGGTATAGGTGATATTTATAAGTTTCATTATCATAAGGTATAGGTGATATTCATAAGGTATGTATCTTTGTAGTGTTTATAGTAGGGACACTTCATAATGTACAATTCATTTTTATAGGGTTCGTCCTAGGGTGTACTTCATAAAGATTAAATAAGTTCATAGGGTATAATACTTATCCAAAAACTACAATTGTAAGGTATATTCTAAGGCTTTATTGGGTATAAAGAAAAGTTCATAAGGTATAGAAATTAAGTAGAAAATAATAATAAACACTAAAATTTTATAAATTATAGAATATATAAACAAAATATAACAACCAGTATTTACAATAATAATAACAACATTAAACTATACATATTACAAACACCAAAATATTTATTTAACAATGTTGTGAGAAATTATAATTATCCAATATAGTAAATGTGCGGTATTTTAATTTTCAAAACATGAAAACAAAAAATTAAACAAACTTCAACACTAAAAATCTCTTCATCACTAAAACTTATCACTAATAGGGATCTCTATTGTGCTCTTCTCTAGTGTTGGTATGAATTCTCATGGTGGTGGAATTCCATAGAAGAAGAAACTATGACATGGATATTGGATGTAATATAATCATTTTAATGGGTTTCTAGGAGTTTTTGGTGGACTGGTCTCCTCTAAATGGTGGCTTTATAGTGTGGTGGGTTTTTTTTTGTTTTGGTTATTGATATTAAGTAGTGGATTCATCAATGGTTGTTCATCTGCATTATTTTTTATGATTATAGTTGTTTCTCAATGACCTTATTTGATAACAAAGATGATGATTCAAGGTGTTGGTTCTAGTGAATTTAATTTTGTTCCTTCTTGTGGTGATGGAATGGGTCAAAATATTTCTAATGGTCTTTTGGTATCAGAATTTGATTATTTTATGTAGGCAGAGGCACGCTCAATGGTGACATCTATGGATCAACTAACGGTTTGGGCATTATACTTGAGGCACTGGTATGGGTCATGAAATGACTATTGGGTTTTCTTGAGTCTTCTTATTGGTGTATCCTCATGATACTATTTGAAATTTTAATTTTAACTGGGTTTTTTTTGTATATGGGGATGTTCTTTCCAAGTTTGTTTGGTCATTTTGATCTCAATTGTTATTGGTTCCCACCTAACCTGAAGTGTTTTTATTTGAAATTTAAAAAATGGTGGTTAATCTTGATAAAAAAATTCATTTACCACTTGATTTCCTATATTCCTTAATTATTTTGAGGTAGTGTGATTTTCCATCACCTTGGTAGATGACTCAACCACTAGTTATTCTTCTTTCAAGTCAGATCATTCCTCATTGGTGTTATTTCATGGAGAAACTAAAACTTCTTCCACTTTTCATGAGATGGATTCCTTCTTTAACCTTTTATTATATTTCTTTATCATGTTCAATATAGTCTTGGTAGAGATATAAATCTAATAAAAAGTTTATTATCTTTTCCAAAACTTCACTTCATTATAAATTTAGAAATTGGTACTCAAATCTTCAAAAAAACTTCAAAAAAGATAATCCAATCAAAGGTGGAACTTGGCTATAATAGTAATTATAGGATCAATTTGGGATATTATTAAAACTTAGAGGGTGTGAATCAGTTTTGACGTATTTTTATTCAACTTATATTTTTATCACTTTATTTTACCATTATAAGTGAAATGATTTATTATTCTCTCACCTTACCTTCATTTTGTTATCATATCTAAATGAACACACACAAAAGGGGATAAAAATTTTACAAGGTTCACCTCTCAAAATAAGAAGGCTGGTCCTTGGTGTAATATTTAAAAAACCCATAATCACATGACTCGCTTTTATTAACCTATGATCTATAAATGAGCAAGGAGTATCCTATAACACATGTTACACATCTCTCGATAGTGTATAGTGCATCCTTTACTCTTACATAATCCTATTAGGTATTTATATTGTATCATGAAAGTGTATAATAATTTTTATGGTAACAAAAAGAGGGTGTATCATAAATTTAGAAGTATATCGAGTTATTTATATACTTCCTTGATCTTATTATTCTTATATTAATTACACAACATAATTCAAGTAACACTTCTTCTTATTTTACAGCATAACACTCCACCATCTTACATAATCTTCTTATTATTTAGTGTAATAGAATTGAACCGAGTCTTATTATACCTTGTATTTGAATCCTCAAAATGTATAGATCTGGATCTTTTTCTTCTATCTTTTGACTTTATTGAATATAAAGCAGTGTTGAAATCAAGAAAACTCTCTTCTTTTATACCCAAGGATTTCTAGTTTGATTCAATTTCGGTTCTTTTCCCATCACTTATTATTCTATTACTTGAATAATATATAAATTCTCAATTATTATTCCTAATTTATATGATATTTACAAAATTGTGTAAATATATCTTTCCATAATTCATTTTAATTCAAACTTCTTGAAATCTTTCTTCTTTAATACTCAAAATATTTATCCATCATATCATATTAAGTTTTATTTTAAACTAACTAGAGACTTTTCTTTTATCTTAATTCTATTTACTTCTTCCATAATACTCCACAAAATCCACTTCGTAAATAATATTCACATATTTATGATAATTATGCATGAAATGGTTATGATTCCTTACTTCAAAATTCAATGCTCTCACTAATTTTTTTATTCCATCATTTTCTATAATCATAATTAACAATATTGTGAAATTTAAATTTGATAACATGGTAAAAAATAATCATATTTATCAACATTATAATATGAGTGGATGATACATATATAGTATCAAATGATAGATATGTACTATCTAGGTAAATAAATCATATGAATACTTGTACATAGGTTATTATGACACATAAATAATTAGAGATGACTCTGATTCACTTTACCTTAAGTGATTAAGCCTTTTTATTCACCATTATTGAACTTTTTAACTTCTACATACCACAATATTCTTCATCTGATAATTAAAAATTTTGATGGATCTTCTTGAACTTAATTTGATTCATATTTATTTTGTACACATATATGAACTTTAGATAAAAAAAGTCCATTATCTTCATTCTCATTTTAGAGTGAAAACTGCATGTTAATTTTCCTCCAGTGATATTTAACACTTTAACTCATCTATCAATCATCTTCACAACATGACCATATTGAACATGGAATGATCTTATCATAATGATACATGGTATATCACTCCACTATCTAAGGTAAGTCACTATTGAGTGAGCATGAGGAAAAATATGACTTGCTACATCATCATATAAACCAATGCATCACATGTGTTTTTTAAGTTATGAACATTTTCATGATTCCACAATCCCATGTCTGAGTTTCTTTAGGAATCCCACATGTTAATTAATCATTGTGCTTTATTTACCTCTCCAAAAAAATCCTTAGGGACTGCCTATACAATAGGTTTATCATTCCACCCCACATGGTAGGTATGTTCCTTTTTCTCTCGTTTCATCCCACATAGGCTTTATGCCTCCTCTATGCCTCTCAAGGAGGGATTCACCATTGAGGTCGACTGGTTTTCACTAGGATGGCTTAGATGCTCAAGTGTGTAGATGGATTTGAGTTGGATGATTTTTTTACTTAAAATGAATTTGAAAACTCTATATTTTAGCCACTTTGTAAGAGTAAAATACTCTTATTAATTTACAATGTATTTTCTATAAAATCACATCACAAAATGAACTTATAGTTCTGAATAGCCTTAAAATGATAGCAACTCAACCTGTAACTTTCTTTTTAATCTTACTTAACTTTATACAAGTAGTTTCTAATATAATATTGTATTCCTTAATCTTGATTCCATAGGATAAAACTCAAATACATAAAAAAAATTTCTTACATGTAAATGGATCTCTAAAAATCCAAAGGAAGTTTCTTCTATATGTCATATGAGAAATGACAAGAAACTTCAAACTAACTTCAGATATGTGTGTTCTAATCTTTATTTACTTAAAATAAAATGGAAACATGCTTGGTAATACTTCTTCTCAACATTCTTGGGTTCTTCAACCAACTTCTAAGATCTTATTCTTCACTCTAATTCCATATTGACATCAACCTACATTGGTTCTCCGTGGTGATTGAGAAAAAAATACAACACACACAATGTGACACTTTTCAGGTCACTAGTATAGACTTATTTGAGTTTTTTCTTCTATTTAATTTATATTTAGAGTTTTTGGGAGAGTAGGGTAGGAATTTTTAAAATTTTGGTAGTTTGGATGATGTGCACAATTAGTTCATGGTTGGTACTAACCATGTGACAAGTCATGCATAGGGGGTGGATCCATCTAGTGACATTTTTCATAATTTCCACATGTTTAGATAAATTGTGTGGTGGTATCTAGTAAAATTTGTGCCATGTCTTTAATGGTAGGGTTGACCCACATAGTTTGTGCATGGTTTGTATAACTATGGGGCCAAATAATGTGGCCTTTAATGTGAACTTAAAACTATGAAATTAACCTTTAACACTTGTGATTATTAACCCTACATTCTCCTCTCCTTTTTATATCTCATGCTAGTATCTCCTCCTTGGTCATGGTAACTATTCTCCCTTGATTACATGATAGATATCCTTCATTATTGGTGGATTTCTCCAAGTTTTGGATTGATTCCTCTTGGTTTACTCCTTTTTCCCTCTCTAACCCCTTTTTATTCCTTCTTCTTTGGATTCTGGAACCCTCAATTTCCATGGGTGATAAACCTAGAATTAGTGGTGGTTGTTTGATATAATTACATGGTCTTCTAGGTTTAGGGGATCCTTTCTACTTGTTTATTTTGGTTTTAGATAAAGTAAATGGGTTTAAATCTGGTTCGAGGTAGGTATCTCTACTTAATGAAACTTTCCCATAGTATACCTTTAGTTAATGGTTTTCCTAATTTGATAAATTATGTTTTTTATGAGTTGTTTAGGACTTTGATGTGATTGTTTTATGAAACGCTTGACTTATTTGATTTCAAAGGGTGGTTTATTATGTATTTTATGATAAAAAATGCACTTAAGGTTTTTGATGAATGGTTTCAAAGAAAATTTAAAATGATTTTTCTTAAAGGATCAGTTTTATGGATGAATGGTGTTTAATAAATTGTTTTCAAAGGGGATTTGGCCAAATGATTCCAAATGAGTGATTTTGAAAGTATTTTACCTTTTCTTGGTGTTTATTTTGATTATGATAATGTTTAAAATTGTAAGTGGGTTTGTATTAGTTATGGTTTGGTTGTTGGTCACACATGGGTGACCTTAGGTATATGGGAGAGTGGATGGGTGATTCCATATCTTTATTCATTATGCTATATAGGGTTCATTTTAGTGTTAACTCGAGAGTCCTAAGTTGTATTTATTATTTATGATGACACAAGTCAGTGAGTGTTCCATGAGAGATTTTTAGTTCTATTGGAACCTATAGTTTATAGCTCCCACATGTTTCTTGTATTATGTTGTGATATTGAACATATGGTTTTTAGATGATATTTGAAACTGATTATTTAACCTTTATTTTTTTGATGTTGTCCATGTCATGTTTCCCAATTATTTATTTATTTATGGTTTTCATGCTATTTTTGTTTTGGAACTTTTCTTATTTTTAAGGAAACTCAAAGGATTTGATATAACCATTTTAAAATTAAAAAATAGATTTTCATTATTATTTTCAAACTTAGAATAATGGTTTTCATGGATAAATTAATTATATAGATTTGTGGTGGTATCCTATTGGTATTTTCCTCACACCATGCATATGCCTTTGGGTGTATGCAGACTTGTTTTACAGGATACATGTTAGTGAAGGAGTAACCTAGGCATGGAGACTCTTCTTTATACTCATTGTACTTTCTTAGTATGTTTTTAGTGGTGACCAATTTTCATGTAGATGTTGGTCTCATGTGGAGTGTTTTGGGATCCCTGGTGATTTTGGGTTGATTGTATCAGCCTTATTAGGCTCATTTATATTTTTTTTGTCATGTATTTTAGATATTGGTTATTTCTTTCTTATTTTTTTTAAAAAAAAAGTGGTGTTGGTTATTACTGTGATTATGGTTATGGTACATTGTTTATGAGTTATTGGTTTATTTTTATTGCTAAAACACTCTATTTATTAGTTTTTATATTTTTTAAACTATTTATTTGATAGTTTGGATGTATGACTTGCAGACGGGTCATGCTGAATTCTTTTAGGAATCCAATTTTTGGCTTATTTAGATTCTGAGGGTGAAACCATTCCCAAATGGTAGCATCTTGATTCCCTGGTTCTTTTCTCCAATCTATGGTGATCAAGAATTTTCCTCGGGCCTTGTGGAGAGTTTTCCTGGGTGACATGATAGGTCTACCTAAGTTAGTTCATTAAAAAATGGTACTAGATCCCCAACTTGTTATTTATGGTGTTTTGTGGTAGAAATTATAATAGGAACATTATATCTCAAGAGGTATATCATGAGTGTGTGTCTGGTAAAAACCTCTCATGATGAAACTTGAGTTATTGGGGGAGTTAGGATTTGATTCTTGATTTTGAGTTATAATTTTGATTTTTTTCCCATGCATCTCGATGCAAGGTGATGGTATGTTGATATTTATTATAGTTCTATGAGTATTTTTGATATTTTTTCAATTTTTGGGGTGTAAGTGGGGAAGGAACCAAGGATTCATGGCTGACCTACACGATCTGGAAAACCATGTGGATCCTATGAAGGTGGATCTACAACTCTTCTAAATTATATTTCATGGTTGGAACATGGTCTGCCAAACCGTATGGTCAAACCATGGATAGCACTACAATACCCCATATATCATTTTTTTGCTTCCCTTACTTCTAAGTAAAACTCTAATGGTGTTTACCATTGAATTTTGGTTAGATGAGTAATTTTTTATTGTGAAATTGATGGTATTGGTATTTTTTATGATTTTTTATGATCTATTGATGATTTGGTCTTGGTTATGTTGGGTGTTTTACATTTATTTTTATTTGAGTATGAGTTATGAGTTTTTTTTGTGTTATTGGAAGGATCTAATGAAATGTTTTAATTTATAAAAGGGTTTTATAAATGTTTGAACCTTAAAAATTTGACTTTTGAGATGACTATAAAATTATTTTGGACTAAAAGTTATATTTTTAATTTATTCTTTATTTACAGAATGATTTCGATGTTTGAATTGTGATTTCAAAATAGTATGGGAATTTATAGTATAACTCTTGGTCTATTTTGGAAAAGAGGATATTTTCAGGATGGTTCAATTTGAAATGAGGTATTATATCTTTTTCTCAAATGGTTTTTGACTTCCATGAAATGTTTTAATCCTAAAGAAATGTTTTTAAGATATTTATTAAGGATTTTTATAGTTTTATTGAAAAATTATTTTTATTCTCATGAAAGGTTCATTAATGTGGTTTAACCCCCTAAGTTTTTTGAAAACTATGAAGGTATTTCATGATATAAGGGTGTATCTTTTTAGTTTTATAAATGGATGAAAAAATGTTAATGAATAAATGTTTTTTAGTGTTGGATCATGTAAAAAATGTACTTTTGATAATCTTAAAATTGTTCAAAGAAGTTTAATGTTATGGATATAATAATGTTTATAGTTTCATGGTGTGTTTTGAATTGAAAGAGTAATTTTAACTTATAGCTGGTGTTTTTATCAAGTAATGGATTTTGTGATCAAATTTAGAAAGTATTTTAAAAACTATTTTGTTTTTCTAGAAAATTTTAGGTAAGGAAAATGATATTTTAAGCTGTGAATAATTTTTAAATTGAAAAGTTTTAAAAAGTTTATTTTTTGGAGAAATTGTACAGTATTGTATGTGAGTGGGTGGAATCTTTTGATTGATTATCAGTTTAAAGGTGGATTTTTTGTAATATTATTACCTAGGTGATTTATGATTTTGATTTATTCTTTGAGTCATGATAGAACTATTCAATTTGGGTGGTAAGACCTAAATTGGATGTATCCTTATATTATATTATTTTAAGTATACATATTGGAAGGGTCTTAATGAAGTTTGGAGAGTCTATTCTTAGAAAGTAACCTCTAAGTAACTCGTATCCCTTCATAGGTGTAGTCCTTTTTTTCAAATTTACCCAAAATTAAAACTGAGTGGTGGAGTTAGAGTCCTCATGTTCTTGAAATTTTTCCAAGAATTTATAAACAATCATTCTTTTTATTTCAAGATTGTTAAATTTTTCTTGAAGAAATGATGTGGTTAGAGGGGATGAGGAAACCTTCAATCCTCTTGAAACTTCTGAAGCTTCAAGGTTAAGAACTATTGTGGGATTTGGGTTTGGTTTGGTATAAAATCACTATCTCAACTCACATATAGTAAATAAGGTAATGAGAACCATTGGGATAAGGTTTAATTAATGATGGTAAGATGGTGGGTGTAAAACCTTGTAATTTTTGAACCTTCATCAAGGTGATTATGAATTACATGAGTGTGTTGGGTGTTTATCAAAATCGGTTTTCTGTATCCTTGAGGGAATTGCTAGTCATGTTTTCAGGTTGTGAAGGTATTCATCAAACATCAGGTTTTTTGTGTATGGACCTGGTTGATCATCCATGAGGATGTGTTTGTAATGGACATGGTTGTATTTTGGGATCAAAGGTGAGTCAGTATAATTTAGGACTTGAATTGGTGAGTCGGTTTCTTTGTCTATTTTGGTGGATGAGTATTTAGCATGTTTTTCTCTTCCCTTGTGCACTGAGTGTGTTATTTGAGGTTTTCACATGTGGGGATGATTGTAAAAAAGGATCAGTTATAATGGATTGGTCATGGGGGTGACTGGGATGTGTGATATGGTTTCATGACCCAAATTTAAGGCCCATGACATTTCCTGGTGAACCAGCTTAGTGAGTATTAATTCACCTTTATTTTAGTTAGAATATTTTGATAAACCTAAACATTTGATATTTGGGTTTTTCTCTCGAGTTTTGTTCTTTTATTTTGAGGAAGTCTCGTTTTGGATGATTGTGGGGATGTGGTATTTTCAAGTGACACTTTTTTTGGACATGTTACTCTTTATTCCACCATTATAGAAAAATTATAAATGTTGGGGAGGAATCATTTAATTGATCTTGGTCTCCCATTGGTTTCCACTTATTGTAAAAGTATTGTACGTACCTTACATCAGAGATAGGATTTATAGGGGTAGGCCTCTTTCCAATTAAGCTCGGTATTTTGTATCTGATGGATGGATTCACTATATAAGCTATCCAAATCCATGTGTACACATTATAATCATGTATACTTGAGTTCAATAACTTATGGGAAATAAATATGGTGTTGGGTTGGACCACTTTTGAGAACGGTTATCAAGCCTCGATACAGATGACTCATTTAGAACCTTTTAGGAATTTCAGGTCAATATTATATATACTGATCAATTTGGGTGAACAATCTTGGTTATGACCAAGTGTCATTATAGATATGATTGGCGAAACATGGCTGATTTGGTGGGATTGGTTTTTTCCTAGGACCAATGAATTCCTTCCTAGTATATATCATTTTCATTCTTTGGAGATTTTAATTGATGATATAGCACCATTCATAAGAATTTATTTGATTGGTAACCTTACATTTGGACAATTTGGGTTGGTTGAAACTATGTTTTATTGGACCCTTGAGTCATGTAATACCTTGGAATGTTTATTTTTCAGTTTTTATCCCCATCATGGTTAAGTGATGAGGATTGGGAATCATAATCTGATATCCCCATCATGGTTAAGTGGTGAGGATTGGGAATCGTAATCTGATATTCCCATCATGGACTGGTATGCTTATATTTTTTTTATTTATACCAATGCTTCATGGTAGTTGGGTTCATTGTATGTGTACTATAATAGTGGGGATATCATAGTTTTGAGTTTTGGGAAGGGGCGGACCTCGATGAGAGAGACCTATGACTCTACCTTATCATTGATGAGAAGTGTTGAGGAATTTCTAGGGGTATAAAGTGACATGGTAGGGAAAATTTTAACATTTATCAGGGCACTGGTACAAATTTATTTGGGTTTTTTATTTCATTTTATTCGTGTTTTGGTTTTTCAGGATTCAGGGTTAGAATTTTGAAAATTTTGGAAGTTGGCTCAGTGTACATGGTTAGCGCGTGGTTAGTACTAACCATGTGAAGAGGTGTGTAGAGGGGTATATATCCATTAAGTTCCATTTCTAATAGTTATTTCATGGTTAGACAAACTATGAATCAATCTATAGAAAATTTTGTGGCATATTTTTAAAGGGAGGGGTGACCTGCACAGTTGGTGCATTGTTTAGTTAATCGTGTAGAAAAATCATGTAGTCTATCTTGTGCACTTAAAATTATGAAATTTCCCTTTGGACCTTATGATTTTTAATCCCCCTCCACTTATCCTTCTCTCCTCTCATGTGAGAAGCTATTCCTTGGAAATGGGAGCTCTTCCCTCTTACTTTTCCATGATGGATCTCCTTAATTCTTGGTGGATTTCTATGAGGTATGGCTCGATTCCTCTTGGTTTCCTATACTTTTTATTATCTAGTCCCTTTGTTCCCTTATTCATTAGGTTTTAGAAACCTAGGTGGACATTGGAGATTAACCTAGGGTTAGGGTTGGTTGTCTAATAGAAGTTATTGGTCATCTAGGTTTGTGTGGATCCCTTCTACTTGTTTCTTGTGATTTTTTTATAAAGGCGGTGAGTTTAACTCTAGTTTTATGTAGGCGTCTCTAATTAATGAGAAATTCCCATGGTATACCTTTAATTCATAGTTTTCCTTTGGTTTAATTTGATAAATTGTGGTTTTTATTGGTTATTGAGGGATTTCAAGTGATTTATTGATGTAACACTTGGCTTCTATGATTTCGAAGGGTGGTTTCACATTTTTTTTCTAATAAAAAATATATTTTTGTGCATTATATGTTTGATGAATGTTTTCAAAGAGAATTTAAAAAAATATTAAATTAATGGTTTTATTCTTAAAGGGTGTATGAAAATTTATTTTCAAAGTGGATTTGGTTCCAAAAGATTCCAAATGAAGGATTTTGAAAGTGGTTTACCTTGTATTGGTGTTTCTTTTGATTATGGTCATGTTTGAGAATGTGAGTGGATTTTTATTAGTTATGGGTTACTTTTTGGTTGTGCATGGGTGACCTTAGGTGTGTAGGAAATTTGATGGGTATTGATATATATTTAGTCATGATGATAGCTAGGGGTCGTTCTAGTGTTTCCTCATGAGGCATGGGTTGTATTTCTTGTTTAGGAACACACAAGCTGACTAGTGTTCTTTGAGAGAGTCCTAGTGCCTTTGGAACCTATATGTTAGATCCCCCTTGTGTTATTTACATTATTTTATGATGTTATGTGTATGGTTTTTGTATGATAGGTGACTTTGATTATTTCCCCTTTATTTTGTTTTATGTTATTCATGTCATGTTTCCCACTTATTTAATTATTAATGGTTTCCTTGAATTTTTTTGGAACTTGGATTATTTTGAAGTAAAACCAAAGGAATTTATAAAACCATTTTTAAAGGAAAAAAATTATTTCCATTATTTTTTTCAAACATGGACTAACAGTTTTCATGGATAGTCATTATATAGATTCATGTTTGGTATCCTATTGTGATTTTCCTCACACCCTGCATATTCCTTTGGGCATATGTAAACTAGTTTTACAGGATACGGGTTAGGGAAGGAGTGCTTTGTGCATGGTGACTATTCTCAATACTCATCATCCTTATTAGGTATATTTATAGTGGTAAATGATTTTCATGTAGAGGTTGATATCATATGGAGAGTTCTGATATCCCTAGTGATTTTGGGTTTTTTTATCAACCTTACGGGATTTGGTTATATTTTGGTTGTCTTGTATTTTGGACATTAGCTTTTTCTTGCTTCTTGTTTTTATAAAGTGGTGTTGGTTATTTCTTCGGTTATGGTTATGGTACATTTTTTATGAGATATTGGATTATTTTTGTTGCTTAGATACTCTTTTTATTAGTTTCTATATTTCTAAAACAATTTATTTGATAGTGTGGACGTACAACTTATGGACAAGTCGTGTAGGGTTCTCAATGGAATTCAGGCATTGATTTATTTGGATTCTGAGGGTGAAACTGTTCCCAAATGGTGTCATTTTGATACCTTAGTGCTTGTTGTTATCCCATGGTGATCGAGAAATCAGCTCAATCCTTGTGGTGAGCTAACCTGGGTGATGCGCCAGGTTAAACCATGTTGGTTCATTACACACAAATTTGGCTCAACATATCCACTAAACTCATATAAATACCCACTAAAATCCATCTAAAAATATATAAACATAACCCAACACTATCCAATATTTACAAACACCTTCCACAATTTTTCTACCCAATTGAACCCAAATATTATCCTTTAATCCCAAAACCCAATCCCTGCATAATATATTGTGGTTATCATTTCATAAATAAATAAATATATAATTTATATATAACAAATCTAATAGATTTTTTATCCACGATCCAATCCACCATTATTAATTTTATCATCTCAAGGAATCCATCATCAATTTTAGTGTTACACTCATAGAAATAAATCATAATCCTTATCGTAAGGGTAGAAGGGGAGGAATTGTTTATGGAAAGTGTTACTCCCATGACATGGAAAGATAAATCTTATTCCTATTAGAAGGAGAAGAAAATAGGCCAAGTTCAGTAGAGAAACCATGACATTGATAGCTCAATACTCAACTCATTGATGGGATGAAATAAATAGAAATTTATTGCATTCCAATAAGAGTCTCAAAGGAATCCCAATTTCAATGAGTCCAAGGTAGATATTTTGACATCCTAGTAAATCAAGTATACTTCCCTCCACCTAGGAATGAATGATATAAAACGATTCCTAGGGAGATAAAATTATGTTGATCACACAAAGGTATGAATATAACACTATAAGATGGGGTGAATTTTAGTTAAAAACTATAAACTTTCATCCCACACAAGTGTAAGTTGATCGGATAATATGATATTCCGATAAAATAAAAGTAAATAGGAGTTTTCAAAGTAAATGTAGTAGAATTAAGTTTATTAGAAATCAGAATACTATTTGATAAATGATATTAACATAGTATAAATTAAACACATATTTAATGTAAAAAAAAATATAAAACAGTGCATGGAGTATTGAGTAAAAAATCTAATACCCCTAAAGGATATCTATTACCAAAACACTTCCAATAAATGTAATTCTTCAATTTTACCCAAAGTAGGAGGAGGATCTTTAACCTGGTCCTAGGTATTCCTATTTCAAGATTGAAACATCCTTGACTATAGTCCCGTCGAATGGTATCAATGTATAGTCCACAAATACTCTATCTTCCTAGCCACATAATCCCTCAATCAACCTGATTGGGCATGCACTATCATCCAAACCATAGAATCCATTAATCAAAAAGGATCAAACACACATTATATCGTCCAATCCATGGAAACCCTTGATCTAAGAGATCAAGAAACCCAACTTCTAGCCATGGAAGATTCTTGATCTCTAAGGTTAGGACAAATAAAGATTATAAAAAATAAATAATAAGATCTTTAAAATCAAAACCTCACAGATGATTTCTCTTGGAACACTCAAAAAAAATATTACAAAGTGAAAGCACTAAGAAGCAATAATAATTTTTAAAGCTTCACCAAAAAACAACTTTCCAACACTTTTAAAACACTACTAATACTCAAAGGCTTGGGTATAATTAATAGATTTCCATTGTAACTAACTTTGATGGTCATATTTTCAGATATTTGGGTTTAGTTGCAACAACATCAGATGTTGTAATCCATCTTCTGATTGAAATAACTCAGATTATACTATCTAATGAATTTAACACCACCAAGTGTTTTTATAAACCATTTAAAACACTTCCTCATATTTCATCCGGTGAACTTACCGGTATAATGAAACATGTAATCAGATAATATAATCTGTACAAGAAAAACTCATACACAAACTCATAGTTAAATTAAATTTTTACAAGAGTGTATTGTGATTTTAGAAACCAAGGATAAAACTAAGTTTTTTACTCAACAATATCCCCCTTTTTAATAATCACAATCATGAATGAAAAATATTAAGTTTAGAGGAATTTAAAAGGACTCCTTGTAAACTTTTTGTGATTTCCAATAAAATTATCAAAGTCTAGAAGATTTAAAAATAGTATTTCTTAAACTTATCCATTTAATAAAAATTATCCCCCTTAAACATATCCTCCTTAAAAAGAAACTACAGACAATATTATCAAACATTATAAGAAAACTTAATCTTCTCAACCTTATCCCCCTTTGTGATTTTCAAAAAAGAAATCAAAGGAAAAAGAATATGAGTAAGATAAAATTTATGAAGCATTAAATAAAAAAAATTATAAGGACCAAATAAAATAACTTCCCTTTGGTCTAATGACCAAAATCAATAATGTCCAAGAATTTTCTCATTGATTTTCAAAAATCTCCCTTGGGTGAGATATTATATTATATTTTTCATTATTCCCTTTTGATTGGGTGTTTATTATTAGATAACGAGATAATTTAAACATGAAATATAATCATTCAACATATTCAAAGTAAATAGAGTTGTGAATAAAATAATATTTAAAATTTAAACTTTCTCATGAGTTTTAGTGATCATTGCTTCTAGATTTTTCAATCACTTCTCTTACTAATCTATCTTCTGATTCTGATCTTTTATAACTATTTTCATCTTCTCAAAAAGATTATCTTAATCTTATGACTTATAATAGATAATAATTGAGATAGATTTGGATTCATATAACTCTTTAACCAAAGAAAAAAATGCCCAAGGTTTCACATATTTTTCCAATATTCTGATATTCTAAAAATGCAACTCAAAAACTTTCATAAGGTCAAGAACATCTGACTTAAGATCTAAAAGATAATGTGTCACCTACTTTTACCATTTTTATTCTTAAATATTGAGAATCAGAGATTGTGGAAAATTGATCTGTGAGTTGACATTAGGACAAAACACATCATAATTGAAACTTTTTAAAACTACTAAAAAATCAAGTTAATTTCATTTTTTAACTTTTGAGATCTAGAACTTTAAGATGATTCAGATGAGATTTATAAATTAACTTAAAAATCATCTTGATATTTTGGTTCATTTACCAGATATTCCTCTAAATTTTTAGGAAAAAAATTCAAATTATCGATATCTAAAATAACTTCTTCATTAACCAAGCTATCTACATTATGGATTTCAATTGCTATTGACTTTACATGAACATCTCCAGAAGTAAATTCACCTTTTTAGATTTATCATCTAAAGTTTTAGCTTCTATTGATTATGATTTTGATCCAGGTTCTATGGAAGTATAATATTTCTTTTGAGAGAGTTCTTCCAAACTTTTTACTGTAGGAAAAGTTGACTATCCTTTTTCAAAAAATAGTTTGTGAGATAGTTTAAAAAGAGACTTGAATGTCACCTTCTATTACTTTAAATTTTCCCTTTATGGTCAAAGTTTTAGGTAGGATGAATTTCTTCTTAACATGAAAATATTTTTCAATATATTCCATGATAAATATAGGAGGTAGAACAATTTTATATTCCTCACAGTTTATTGAGAACTCCTTTTTATTATGATCAAACATTTTAATTACTTCTTCAGATCTTAATAGTATGAACAATGGATTTCTAGACTTCCTTTATTATAAGTTCCAACAAATATCATCCACTTTTAGATCCCAATAAATGCTATACTTATCATAAATTTTATTTTCTTTCTCATTTATGGTCTCATGAGGAATTAACTTTCTTTGAGAGAGATGAAAATATTTAAAAATTTCTAAAACTTTTGATCTCTTTATATTCTTCTCTTTAGACTTCTTCACTTTCTTTAAGTTCATAAGTTTAACTTACACTCTAAATTAAAAAATATATTTACTCGCATAAACTAGTTTCTTCTTGGATATGATCTCATGATTAAAGAAGACTTCTTTAATCTCTATTCAATTCTAAAGTCTGAGATACCTTTCACCTGATGGATCTTCACAATCATATGATTCAAAAATATAGAGAAGGGTAATATTTTCAATTTAACCAAACCAGAAAAAATAGCTTTTATGTGATACCAAATAAATTCCATAAGATTCATCTTCCTTATTCTATTGAGAAAATCTTTCACATATAGATCTTGAACTTTTAGATTTTCTTTATCACCTTTCCTCAATAACAAAAAGGTATGAACCCATTTAAAGACAATCCTACCTTACAGATAAAGATAGTTCATTTTATGAATTTTTTTCTTAATAGAAAATAGAGTTTCTTTATCCTTGGAATTATTAAAAGATTCAGATATTTTAGGACGTTTATGTGTAGAAAAAAGTAACTTTCCTTTGAGAGGTATTCCAATCACTTCAAATAAATTCCTTAGGTTCTTTGAAAAATCATGATCTTAAACTATGAACTTGATTTTCTTTTCTCTAAAAGAATCATTGAAATAAGAGATAACATAAGACTAAAGAATAAGATGATAAAATAATGGTTCATGTTCCCTAGAAGGAAGGTTCATAGACTCCTAAACTTGATATATAATCACATTCTTCATATGGGATTTGGGATTTTTAAACCAAGTTGAGTCGATAAACCTTTCATGAACTATTTCTCTAGAAGAAATATCTCTAGAAACAAACATTTTTCTTTTGTAAATAAAAAACATAAGAAATAAAAAGTTAAAAATTAAGAGGGATATGACTTCACTCAAAATGATAAAAGTGAAAACCAAGAGAGTCTGTGATCCTTTATAAGTGAACTAACTAACCATGGGTCTTAACTCAACCAATTTTCTATATTGGTTCCTAATAGAAATCAATAATTGTTAAATTTTAGTAAAAGTTTAAATTTTAAATTTATTAGAAATAACATATGATTAATTTCAAATAAACACACAAGTTTAAGTTTAGAAAAAAGATAAGAGTTCAAAGAAAAATAACAACCAATTTTAAAAAACATAAGACAATAATGAAAAGGATTAAAGAAAATTATAGAAGTTATCTTATGTAGTAACAGCTTGATGTTCTTTTATAGATGATGGTTCTAGGAAAATATATATACCTATATTCTGTTTATTTTAATAGGAAAAAATACATATATAATTTGTACAAATGGAGAAAATCCTCCTCAAAAAGAGAGTCAATATATAAAGAAAAACTTTTGAATTATTGAAATTACATAAATTGTAAACTTTATGTTGATAATGTAAGTTTTGAAAAAAAACTATAAGTTACCAAGTATTAGATATATAATTTTAGTTTTTGGTACACTGTGACTTTATCACTAGGAAGTTATGTCTGAGGAAGCCAGACCTTCTTTAGTCTAGACATATTGGCAAAAAGAGTCTTTGGAACCCAAATTTGTTTAGTTATTTTATGTTTAAAAGAAATAATATCCTTTTAAATATAATCTTGGTTAGGAATAAGAGATTGATTTTTTTAAACAACAATTTATCTTCCATATTTCTCTTATTTAACACTTCATGCAAAAAAGGGGCACTGCTGAGAACAAAATAGTTGGACCGATAATGACAACCTCTGGTGGATTTATGTCTAAGTCTGGAAGTTGTTCTCTTGGGTCTTAATTGTTTGTATATATTCTCAAAAAAATCTCCACATTGTAAAGTTGGTCAATATCTTCTTAATAATTTTAACTTCAAACTTAAGCTTTGAAACCTCATTTTTATATTCTGCAAAGGACATATACTTCTTATTTTTCTCAGAAGTTACATTTGAAAATTTTCCCTTTTACTTTTCCCACTCTTAGACTAATTTATTATTCTCATTTTTTACTTCTTCCAACTCTCCCGTATTCCTAGAAAACTCTACCTTCTATAAGATGATTTCACTTTTAAGTTCCAAATATTTTATAGAGAGTTTTTTATAAGATCTTTCAACATTGATAAGCTCACTTTTCTCTTCAATAATTTCAATTTTTAGTCTTGTGTATCTCTTGAAGAGTCTTTGATAGGTATCTTAAATTTCAACTATATATTCTCTCTTTTATTATTTAATTTTAGGAGATTATTCCACTTCATAATCATATTGAGTTTCATTGTCTGATGAATAATTAAACTTTGGTCATAAAATTAATTCAAATTTTCAATTGTTATCTTTCCTGTAATATATTTTTCATTTAAAGGATCGTGACTAGGATCACTCACATAAAATTAATTGATTATTTTATTTTTATCACAGTTTCTTGGTGAACTATCTAAGGATTAATATTCACCGACGCTCCACATGTCTAGCACTTTCAAACTTTTCTTCCCTTTTATTTTAGAATGTATCTTGAAATTCCTTTTTCCTTTTTTGTTAAATTATGGATAGTCTGGTAGAATGTGTTTGGGATTCTTACACTCATAGAATATAGTTTTTGAGGATTTTTTTAGGTTTATATTTTATGTTCTTTCATTCAAACTGATAAAATATTCAAAAATTTTGATTAAAAAAACATCCTTTTAGCAAGTTGATCATATTCACCTTCAATAAGATTAGGACTACTATCATCTGAATAACTTTTTGATGTTATTATTTTTGTTATAATGGGATTTTAATTGTGAGTCCCATAATTTAAAGCTTTGGAAGTTGAATTAGATGAAACACCATTTTTCTTTTTCTATTTTTCTACATCTCTCTTCAATTAATTTTCATATTGCATCAGTGTGCCTATTAATTCATCAAGACTAATATTCGTAATATGCTTTGTGTTGTAAATAATTTTTTTATTGGATTATCATTCCTTCAGTGGAATATCAATAATTTTATCAACCGGTTTATCATATGGTATTTCTTTTTCTCCAAGTGACTATAGACTATTTACAATATTCATGAACCACTAGTTCATTTAAGCAATAGTTTTTCTGGGCAAGAAATCAAAGCTTTGAAAATTAACCCTGAGCATAGCACGTTTAGTTTCAAGAACCTTTGAAGTTATAAAATTCATAACCTCTATCTTCTTAAAAATATAATTGGTAGTCCTACAAGAGGACACTTGACTATAAATGTTTCTTTGAATAGCACATAAGAGTATTTCTCACATGAAAGTTGAGTTAAAAAAAATCCCTTTCATCTAGAGTGAATCCAAAAATATATTTCTCTGGGATTTTATAATTTCTGATAAGAATCATTTAATTTTGAACATCTGTGTTAATAAAATATGTATTCATACGATCTCTCCAGTACTCATAATCTACACTATTGAAAATCAGTGTTCTGTTGGGATTTATATTATCAATCGATCCAACATGTATACATGTCATACCCTAAAAAATTTCATATACACATTAGTGAAAGTAAAATAATTAATTTTGACAAAACAAATAGATAAAAAGATAAGAGTCTAACTCACATGAGAGTTAAGCTCAGATATCAAGAGACAATCACTAATTCCAAGTGTTAGCCCCACAAAGGTATAGATGTGGTACTACAAGAGGGGGTTAATTGTAGTTAAAAAACTTATAAAATTTTGTCTCGCTCAAGTTTAAGTTGGTCGGACAATACGATCCTCCAATCATATCAAAGAAAATAAGAGTTTGAAAAGAAAATATAGCATAATTAAGGTTATCAGCAATCATAATATTGTTTAATAAATTATATAAGCATAAAGGAAATTAAACATATGATGCAATGTAAAAAAAATATAAATATAAAACAATGTGTATAGTATATATTAACAACTCTAATACCCATAAATCATATCAATTATCAAAGCACTTTCAATCAATGAGATTCTTCTCTTTTACCTCAAGTGGTGGGAGTATATTTAGCCTGATCCAAGGTATCCTTGTTCCAAGACTAAAACATCCTCAGTTGTAGACTTGTAAAATAGTATTAGTTCCTAGTATAAGGACTCAGCCTTAAACATTACATACTCTAGTTAATTCAACTATAATTCACTTTCTTACATTTATAAAAATATTTTCGGTTTAGAGTTTTATAGAATTAGGTCATAATTCATACATGGAAATCCCACATGCATAAAAATTGGTACTACTAAAACAGTATACATTTTTTCATAATAATTTTTTTAATAAAACATGAATTCTTCCATGAATTATATTCATAACATTCATCTTGGATTCTTCTTTTCTCTTACCCATCCTTAAAACCCTATGAAAAACATTTTAAAACTTTAGATGATCACATAAAGATCAGTAAGGTACATTAAAAATAAAGGAATGGTTAGTCCATGAATACTTATAAACATATGAAATCATTTTTACAAAGATATATTTCTCACCCATAAAGTATCATATACTTACTTTGTGAAAACAAGAGATATCAATAAAACATAGAAAAAATAAATAAAACATTTAGGTAACTTGGTGAATTACTTACTTATGATTGTAAATCTCATAACTACCATATGATTTGTAACCCTCGTGGCTACCTTATAATTTATCCATCATGGATACCTTATGATGTAACCCTCACGGCTACCTTATGGTGTAATCATCACAATTACACTTGGAATAACCATTATGGTCAACTTCCAATATAAATATACCCAATGAATTGGAGGGAGATATAGGTTCTGCCTGTCATTATAATAAATTCCTAAGAACAAAAACATAATCATAAAACATGAACACTTTCATCATAAAAACATTTCTTTGGGAAAATCACTTATTTTAAAAGAATACTACGCAAATACAAAGGAAATCCTTTTCTTTGAAAATAAACATATAATATTGTAAAGAAGACTTCAAAACATTAAGGTTTCATGAAATATATAAAATAATCTCATTACATTTAAGTTAAAAGGAACATTCTTTTTTAATTTCATAAAAAACATTAAAGAGGGTTTTAAAAGAAAAATATTATACCTCAGGTTCATCTTACTTAAAACGTGTTCAATACCCCTGTATAATGGTTTAAATGGTGTTATTAATATTTTATAGAACTATATTAATATCTATAATACCTTTTATGATATTTTTATAATAACTTTCCAGTCATTTATTAATAATATTTTGTTATTTCCATTGTTTCAGGTGCGTTCTGTTCATGGTTTCAATGGTCATTTTATTATGGACTTCCTTGTCAAAAAAATAATACTCCAAAAGTGAGAAAATATATATATTTAGGTCATTTTAAACAATTATAAGTGAATTTAAACTTCTCATGATTTCATTAAATGTAAACTATAACTCGTCATCCACGAAGGTGGTGAATTGACACATCACAGACGATGATTTTGTTTTTATGAATAAAAGAAAAAAATAAGAGATTCGATGATGAATATATAATAACATAATAACATTACAGTATATATATGATACTGGAGTTATCGTGAAAAATTGTATAGGAGGTGAGTATAAGGTAGAAGTGAGAACAAATTTAAAAGAGAAGAAGAAGCAATTTACCTCTTGAATCTTTTCTCCTTGAGAACCTCCTCAGGGCTTTTGAAATTGGTCTTTTTGTGAGACTAGAAGCACTAGAATGTGTCAAGGGGTAAGTAAGAGGAAATTTGGTCGAGGATATTTGAGCAATATGCCTTAGGGTCATGAAATTAAGTGAAGGAATGAGTCCCCTTTTATAATTGAGGTGAGGGGTAATTTAGGAATTACATAAAATATTAAAATATAATAAGTCTAATATAGGGTTAAAGACTTAAAAAAGGCCTAAAAATCATAGGATATCACATATTTGATAGGATCTTGTCATTTTTTCCTTGTTAAAGTTTTTTTTGATTTTTAAATAATCTAATAAAATATTTTATTCCTAAAAAATATTTTTTATCAAATTAAACACTATTCATAACTATGAATTTAAAAACATCAAAACAAAGTTTCAAATTTGAAACCAATATTTTATTATATCTTATACATATCATATTAATCTATATAAATCATGTATTACCTTAAAATATCAAATTATATTTATTTTAATATTTTTAATATCATTTATTTTATTTTTTTATTAAATTAATAATTATTGCATCATCATTGTGCAAGCCTTTATGGTATATATTTATTGCCTAAAAATTATAACTAAATTTTCATGAATAATATAAATTTATTAGATTTAAAATGACTATTTATGTTCTAATTTCTCTTCTAGAAAACCATATATTAAAATATTATACTAATTAAAAACTATAGTGTGAACAACTTGACTTACTTTTAAATGAAATATTATAAAGGTCTTACAGTGAATCAAGTGGGTCCAAAAAAGTCCCAAATTCAAATCAAAATAAGATATTGTCCAAAAATTACACATCCAAATAGATTTATTCAGATTTTTAGGTCATTTAAGGGTTCTTATAATTTTAATTAAAAACATTTTATTTATTTTTCTTCTACTTTCACAAGCACTGCATTAACATTACATAAGAATTAAAGTTAATTATTTCATATATAAAAAATTAAAATAAATTACTATCATAAAAATAACTTAATTAGGTTCAAGATAAACTTTTCAATTCGTTAATTATGTATATTTACTCATATCCATGTCAAGACAACTTATTTAATTTTTTATTTTGTCTTTTCTTGTTTTGTGTAAGCATTTTATAGGTATTTGGATAAGATTCATGTTATATAACTCTAAAATTAGAAACTATCAACCAAAAACATATATTATACATAATAATTAATATTAAAGTCATGAAAATAATTTTTAGCACTCAATTATTATCTTATAAGGCAATAATTTTGACTTTAGCAATGTTGTGCAGGCACTGCGTCCACACTGACAATGATTTGTATACTTATCATGAAATATATTTTAATTTACATGTTCTGAATTATTTTTGCACAAAATTTATCTTATATTATCATTATTTATTTATTCCATAAGTTTAATAAATTTTACATATCATAATTAATTCTTGATGATGTCACAAAAATACTCTATTTTTAAAAGAAACTGTATTTTTTACTATTCACCAAAAAATAATTTCTTCCAGAAAATTCTCAAAAATTCATAAAAAGATAATTTTGACATGTTAAATTCAAAAATGAAATCAATTTTTTAAAATTAAAATTATATAATTTTAAAATTAATCTTTTAAATATAACCATATAAAAAATTTGTATTAAAATATATTTATTTTAAGAATTACTTAGCATAATGAATTTTACTATTTAATTCAAGAATGATAATAAATATGAAAAAAATTATTCTACTTGTACCTAGGTTGTTACATTATCCCCCCTTTTTAAAATTACATCCTCACAATTTATTCACTTATTAATAAAATGGGGATACCTTTCCCTCGTAGCATTTTCAGATTCTCATGTTTCTTCTTCAACCATGTGGTTTCTCCACAAAACATTAACCTAGTGAATTAACTTATTCTGCAATACTTGCTCTCTATGATCAAGAATCTGAAAAAGTTTCTCTTTATGGTTCTCTTCCAGTTAAACTAGTTCTGTGCTCAAAACAAGAGATGAATCTGATGCATACTTTCTTAATATCAAAACATGAAAAACATTGTGTACCTAAGATAAACTCGGAGGAAAAACTACTTGGTAGGAAACTGATCCAACTTTATTCAGGATTTCATAAGTTCCAATAAATCATGGAGTTAACTTTCCTTTCTTACCAAAATGCATAACACTTTTCCATGGAGTGATTTTAAGGAAAACATGATCACCTACCTCAAAAGAATGATCGTTCTTCCTGTTATCCGCATAACTTTTATATCTGCTATGAGTTTTCCTCATATGTTGTTGGATCATATTTACTTTCTCATCCACTTCCTCTAATAATTCTGGTCTCATCAACTTCCTTTCCCCAACTTCATACCAAAATGTTGGAGCTCAACACCGCTTTCCATGTAATGCCTCAAAAGGTTCCATTTGTATACTGGAGTAAAAACTGTTATTATAAAAAAAACACAACTAAAGAAAGATGCTAATTCTAACTTCCTTGGTTGTCCATTGAACAAGAATGAATTATGTCTTCCATGGTACAAATTATTCACTCGGTCTTTCCATCATATTGTGGATGAAAGGTTGTGCTGAAATTTAATTCAGTTCCCAAAGACTTCTGAAGGCCTTTCCAGAAGTTAGAAGTGAACCTGAGATCACGGTTAGATATAATGGAGAGAGGAATTCCATGTAAGCTAAAAATATATTTGAGGTATAGTTAAGAAAGATGATCTAGAGAAAAATTATCTAGAATAGGGAGGAAATATGCATATTTAGTCAGTCGATCAATAATAACCCAAATCACATTCTTACCTCAAGAAGTATTTGATAGTCACACCACAAAGTTCATGGATTTTTTTTCTCATTTCCACTCTAGTATTAGTAAAGGCTAAAGTATCCCCTTTGGTATTTTTCTCTCTACTTTAACCTATTGACAAGTCAAACATTTCATGGTAAAATTTGTAATATCTCTTTTCATTACATCCCACCGGTAATATTCCTAAAGGTCTTTGTACATCTTAGTGCTACCAGGATGAAGTAAAAACATAGAACTATAAGCTTCACTTAATAATTATTTCTTCATCTGGGAATCACAAGGCATGAATAATCTCTTTCTAAATCTCAAGACACAATCTTTATCAACATTAAATTCAGGAAACTTACCTTTCTTTACTAATTCTACCTTCTTTTGTAACTCATAGTCTTATTTCTAATCATGCTTAATTCTATTTAAGAGGAATGAATATACTGACACCTGAAAAAATAGAGGAATTTCCTACACCAATAACTTCCAAGTCAAAATTCATCAAATCATTAATCAAAGGGTCATGTTCTAAACATAACATAGTTAATGTATCATGATGTTTTCGACTCAATACATCTATCACTTTGTTTGCTTTTCCAGGATGGTAATTGATCGTGCAATCATAATCATTTATCAGTTTCATCCATCTTCTCTGCCTCTTGTTCAATTCCTTCTGAGTAAATGTATACTTCAAAATTTTATGGTCAATATATATTTCACATTTGGATCTATATAAATGATGCCACCAAATTTTTAAAGTGAAAACCACAGATGCTCATTCAAAATCATGTGTGGGATGATTTAACTCATGATGTTTTAGTTGTCTTGAAGCATAAGTAATTACCTGATCATTATGCCTCAGAACACAACCAAGTACTTTCAATGAAGCATCATTGTAGATAAAAAAATCACCATTTATGGAAGGTAGGTCCAAAACTGGAGCATTCACCAATCTCCTCTTCAATTACTAAAAACAAACATCACATTATTCTGTCCAAATAAATTTAACCCCTTTTCATGTTAACTTAGTTAGCGGGCAAGATAACCATGCAAAGTTCTCAATAAACCATCAGTAATAGCCTGTTAATCCAAGAAAACTATGAATATCAGTAACATTTGTAGGTATTGTTCATTCATCAGCCACTTTTTTGTGGGATCAACTGTTATACCATCCTTATTAACAATGTACCCAAGGAAAGAAATCTGTTGTAATCAAAAATCACATTTGTAAAATTTTCCGTATAACTTATTTTCTTTGATAATTTGAAGAATAATCCTTATATGTTTTTCATGATCTTCATAACTTTTAGAAAAAACCAAAATATCATCAATAAAAACAACCACAAACTTATCCAAAAATTTATGGAAGATTGTATTTATAAGATCCATAAATACAGTAGGAGCATTTTTCAAACCAAAGGGCATAACAACAAACACACAATGCTCATATCTATTATGGAAATCTATTTTTGGAATTTCATCCTCCTTCACCTTCAGCTGATGATACCCGGATCTCAAGCCAATCTTGGAAAAATACTAAACTCCCTGGAGCTGATCAAACAATTCATCAATATGATGAAGTGGATACTTATTATTAACAATAATGTTATTCAAAAATCTATAATCAATGAAAATCCTCATGGAACCATCTTTTTTTTAACAAACAAAACAGGGGCACCCCATTGTGAAGTGTTGGGACAAATGAAGCCTTTATCAAGAAACTCTTGTAACTAATTTTTCAATTCTAGAATTTCCACTTGATCCATTCGATAAGGGGGTTTTGAAATTGACTTAGCATCAGGAACTAAGTCAATATTAAATTCAATTTCCCGGTCAAGTATAACATCGGGTAACTTATTAGGAAAAAAATCAAGTATTCATTTACCATTGGCACACCATTAATTTAAATAGTTCCCTTGCTTTCGACAATATGTACGAGATAACTTTCATTTCCATATTTTAAAATTTTCTCAACTTACTAATGTGTTATTAATTTTATGGTTTCATTATTTTATACAAATTGAAACTTTTTCTAAAAAACAACTTCTTTAGCTCTATAATAAATCTTTGCATAGTAAACAGAAAGTCAATCCATACCCAAAATAATATCAAACTCTACTGGGAGAAAAATAATAAGGTTTTCCAGTAATTTCTTTCCATAGAAAACAATATGAAGATTCTTATAATTCCTTTTTGTTTTAATATTTCCCCCTAGTGTTTTTACCATAATTTCTGGTTTCATTTATTGAGATGAAATGTCCAATTTTCTAGAAAAGCGTTCAGAAATAAAGGAATATGTAGACCTTGTATCAAAAAAAACATTATAAAAATCTGAGTAAGCAAACAAAGTACATGATACCACTTCATTGTATGGTCCAACATCTGCTGAAGTGGTCGCAAAGGATTTCACTACACCTTTCTACTTATAGTCTGGCTGCTTCCCATCATTCGGATCTTTCTTTGGGTAGGTATATGCATAATTTCCCATCTCATCGCATTTAAAACAATTTACATTTTTCTTATCATAATTAAACATAGGATCATTTTCATTGAAATATCGGGCCATATGTCCAAACTTACCACATTGGAAACACTTCCCAGATTTTCTAAGGCATTCCCTAGGGTTTTTTTACCACACTTCCCACTAATTGGAAACTGGATTTTCTTACCTTCAAATTTATTTGATTGATTCTTACCCATTTTCGGTCATCTGGACCTTTTCTTTTACTTTCCTTCAAAGTACATGTGATCATCAGCAAATTCCATTTCTACCCTCTCATCACATCAAACAAGTTTCTCATAACTTTTGAATTCATGGGAGGTCAATTCCCTTTGTTATCTTGGCTTCAATCCTGAGTAAAAAATGATTGATTTTACTATAAATATCTCGAATAAAATTTGGAGTGTACCTTTCCAATCGAGTGAAGTTTGCTTCATACATGTCCACTGAATCTTCCTCCCTTTGTTTCAAATCAAGGAATTTTTTTCCATCCTAAGTCGAACCACATTAGGAAAATATTCTTAAATTCATCCCATTCCAAGACATCCATCTCCTCTTTATCCCTGATATTCCTGAACATTGACCACCACTGTTCGGATTCACCTTTAAAACGATAAATAGTAAGACTAGCCTTTTGATTATCTAAACACTCCATGACATCGAATATCTTTTCAAGGGATTTAATCCACCCTTTAGCCACCACTAGGTCAGAAGATCCACTGAAAGAAAGAGGTGTTGCCTCATAAAATGTTCCACTATTTTCATGTTCCTTTGTGGTAGATCTGGTTATTCTTTTACATGGATGCCACCTCCATTTATAGCATGTGTCAACTGATCCATTATAGTCACAAACTACTTGGTTCCAATTCCCACCATTCTAGGCTGTAGATTCTGAACGATATCATTCTATCGGTGTCTTCCTACTTCAGCTTCCCTATTTTTTCTATGGAAACTCATTCTGAACAGACATATCTTAGATGAAACTTCATGGTAATATTTAAATTATATATCATTTCAAATTAACTACCATCATTCTAACACCTAAAGTTATCTAAATCATGCTTTGATACCAACTATAAGGACTCGGCCTTAAACATTACATACTCTTGTTAATTCAACTAGAATTCACTTTCTTACATTCCCAAAGATCTTTTTGGTTTAGAGTTTTAAAGAATTATGTCATAATTCATACATGACAATCCCACATGCATACAAAGTGGTATTTCTAAAATAGTATCCATTTTTTCATAATACAAATGTTTTTAATAAAATATGAATTCTTTCATGAAAAATCTTCACAACATTCAGCTTGGATTCTTTTCTCTTACCCATCCTTAAAATGCTGTGAAAAAAAAATTAAAACTTGGGATGATTACATAAAGCTCAGTAAGGGACATAAAAAATGCTCAAGAATCAGAACAATGCTCAAGAATCAGAACAGAATCATAAAACATGAACACTTACATCATAAAAACATTTCTTGAGGAAAGTCGCTTATTTTAAAAAAAATATTGTATAAATACAAAGGAAATCCTTTTCTTTGAAAATAAACACGTAATCTTGTAAAGGAGACTTCAAAACATTAAGGCGTCATTAAAGTGGGAAAATCTTCTCATGTTGTTTAAGTTAAAAATCATTCTTTTTGAATTTCGTAAAAAGACGTTAAAGATGATTTTAAAAGAAAAATCTCTTACCTTGGGTTTGTCTTATTTCAAACGTGTTCAAACCCCATGTATAATGGTTTAAAGAGTGTTATTAATATATTATAAAACTATATTCATATCTATAATACCTTATATGATCTTTTTATAACAACTTTCCACCCATTTTTTAATAATATTTTGTTATTTTCATTGTTTCAGGTGTGTTCTTTTCATGGTTTCCATGGTCGGTTTAGTATGGACTTTATTGTCAAAAAAATAATACTCCAAAAGTGAGAACATATATATATATAGGTCATTGTAAACAATTATAATTGAATTTAAACTTCTCATGATCTCAGTAAATGGAAACGAAAACTCATCGTCCATGGAGGCGGTGAATTGACACATCACGGACAACAATTTTGTTTTTATGAATAAAAGAAGAAAATAAGAGATTTGATGATGAATATATCATTAACATAAAAACATTCCAATATATATATGATACTGGAGTTATCATGAAATTTTGGATAGGAGGTGGGGATAAGGTAGAAGTGAGAATGAATTTAAAAAAGAAGAAGAAATTTACCTCTTGAATCTTTTCTCATTAAGAACCTCCTCAAGGCTTTTAGAATTGGTCTTTTTATAAGACCAGAAGTACCGAAATGTTGCAAGGGATGAGAAGGGAATTTAGTAGAGGATAGTCGAGAAAGATGGCTTAAAGTGATGAAATTAAGTAAAGGAATTAGTCCCCTTTTATAATTGAGGTGAGGGGTAACTTAAGAATTACATAAAATATTAAAATATAATAAGTCAAACATCGGGTTAAAGGCTTCCAAAAGGCCTAAAAATCACATGAGATCACATTGTCGACAGAAACTTATCATTTTTGGCCTTGTTCGATATTTTTTGAGATTTTTAAATAATTTAATAAAATATTTTATTCATGAAAAGTATTTTTTTGTCAAATTAAATACTATTCATAACTATGAATTTAAAAACATCAAAAAAAAGTTTCAAATTCGAAACCAATATTTTATTATATCCTAGACATATCATATTCATCTAGAGAAATCGTGGATTACCTTAAAAATATCACATTATATTTATTTTAATATTTTTAATATCATTTATTTAATTTTTTTCATTAAATTAATAATTACTGCATCATTGTTGTGCAAGCCTTTATGGTATTTATTTATAACCTAAAAATTAAAAACAAATTTTCATGAAGAAGATAAATTTCTTAACTTTCAAATGACTATTTATGTTCGAATTTCTCTTCTGGTATTATACTAATTAAAAACTATAGTGCAAACAACTTGACTTGCTTTTAAATAAAATATTATATAAGCCTAAAGTGAATCAAGTGGATCCAAAAAGGTCTCAAATTCGAATCAACATAAGATATTGGCATAAACTTACACATTCAAATAGATTTATTCGGATTTTTGGGTCATTTAAGGATTCTTATAATTTTAATTAAAAACATTTTATTTATTTTTCTTCTGTTTGCACAAGGACTATATTAGCATTGCATAAACATTAAAGTTAATTATTTTATATATAAAAATTAAAAATAATTTACTATCATTAAAATAACTTAATTAGGTTCGAGATAAACTTTTAGATTCATTAATTATGTACATTTACTCATATCCATATCAAGATGACTTTTTTAATTTGTTAATTTGTTCTTTCTTGCCTTGCGCAATCATTACACAGACATTTGGATAAGATCTGTGTTATATAACTCTAAATTTTGAAACTATCTACCAAAAACATCAATTATACATGATAATTAATATGAGTCATGAAAATAATTTTTGTCACTCAATTATCATCTTATAAGGCAACAATTTTGACTTTGTCAGCACTGCATCGACATTGACATTGATATTTATACTTATCATAAAATAAATTTTAATTTACATATTCTAGATTATTTTTGTACAAAATTTCTCTTATAATATCATTATTTAGTTATTCCATAAGTTCAATAAATTTTACATCATAATTAAGTCTTGACGATATAACAAAAATACTCTATTTTTAAAAGAAACTGTATTTTTTACTATTTATCAAAAAATAATTTTTTTCAAAAAATTCTAAAAAAAATCATACTAGGATAATTTTGACAGCTGAATTCAAAAATGAAATTAGTTTTGTTAAATTAAAATTCTATAATTTGAAAATTAATCTTTTAAATATAACCACATAAGAGTTTAGTTTAAAAATATATTTATTTTAAGAATTACTTAACATAATGAATTTTACTATTTAATTCAAGAATACTAATAAATATGAAAACGAATTATTCTACTAGTACCTAGATTGTTACACTCAGTCCACATACTCTCTTTTCCTAACCAAAGAATTCCTCAATCACAAAAGATTGGATGCACCTTTTGTCTTCCTAACCGCCTTCAATATCAACAATTGGACAAACCAGCTTCCAACCACGAAATCTTCTCGATTTTTAAGTACTGAACAAAGAACAATTACAACAAGAAAGACTAAGAGCTTTACAATCAAAACTTCATTGATGATAGCTCTTACTGCAATCGGAAAAAGATTACAAAGTGAAAGCACTCATAAGCAATGAGAGTTTGCACGACTTCACTAGCGATCAACTTTCCGGCACTTTTAAAACGCTACTGGTACTCAAAGCCTCAGGTACAATTTACTAATGTCTGTTGTAGCTAACTCCAATGGTCAAATTCAGAGATCTTTGAGTTCGGTTACAACATCATCGGACATTGTACTCTATCGTTCTCTATCATCCGATGGAACTAGGTCGACTTCCATCATTCAATAAATTCAACATCATCAAAGCACTGGCATCGTCCATTGAAAACACTTCAGTGCAAGTTGTCCGGTGAACTTATCAATACAACTGAACATGTAATCGGGCAATACAATGTGCACAATCAAACAAACACAAACTCAAAGTTAAATAAAAAAATTTACAAGTGTACTGTGATTTTCAAAAATAAGAATAAAAGTGAATCTTTGACTCAACACATTGCAATCTTGCAGTTGCATTAATTATCTTAGGCCAAATCCATTATAATCATAAATTCATGGTACAAAGTCAAAAACGCCAACATCACATCACTCTATTTGTCTCGTATGAGTCATAGCCAAAAGCAATCTTTAAAAATTCATTAGGCATAAACGAATCAAAATTCCAAATCATTTTATCACCAATACTGAGTATAAAATCCAATTTATAATCAAACAGAAAATGCAATTACAGATTGATCACTTATCTAATCATTCTCAAATTTTGGGAAAGTGATCTAGGGGTTCTCATGATTATAACGCATGTTTTTACTTAATTTATAGATTATAGGTTAATTTCTAATCAATCCAAAAGTGAAATGCGTTCAGAAATTTTTAGAAATGAACATAATTTTTAATCCGATTTCCATTAATAAAATCTGATGTAAAGCATGTTAATGGTCATAGATTCATAAACACATGCATCCACGGTGCTTAGAACGAATTTCCAGAAAAAGAAACTCAAGAATTCAAATTGACAATATAAAAAAAAAATGTAACCTTTGATCTTCCAAGTAAATAAATCTAAAAAATGAATTTATCGACATTTTTCTATAATTTCTTTTATCATAATCTAATTCATTTTAATATCAATATCTAGAAATAAAAATAAAAAATAAAAATTATTTAAGAAAATGATTTGATGATCATACCAAAATCAAAAATAAAGTTAAGAATAACGATGCATGTGTCAGCCCATGGGCTGGGATCTGATATATTACATGTTTATTATATTCAACAGCATATAATATTAATCTATAAATCAATTGGACCATGAGTTATAATATGACCATGTCCCCACTGCACACACTTACATGAGAGATTAACTGCCATCAGCCATTCAAATTCCCATTGCGGCGATGTTTTCTCCACTCCCATGGCTTCTCAGGATTGGATGAGCTCCACAACCCTATCCTCTTTCTCCTTGCTTCATTTTCCCACTTCAACACACAAAAATACAACATCCATAATGTATCATATTAGCATATTTGTCAACCTCATTGATCATTCACACTTAATCATAAATATTCCGCAGAACCCGGTTTTTATTTTTAAAAAAGGGTCCAGGTCAGGAACAGTTCAAACACTATTGTATACTCACTGTTTCCAAGTCCGGGCGTTGATCATAGGCTTTGTAGTGCCAAGCAAAGCCCTTCTTCAACATCACTTCCTTCAATGAGAAATCAAATTCTTAGTAATGAATTCATTCATTTGAGAACCAAAACAATTAGTTTCATACTTGTATGAAGATGTCATTGCAGAACACATCACCCACACATCGCCTGTACTGATCTTCCCCGTAAACCGCTATCCTCAAAGGCCTGTCTTGGATGAGGTTGGTCAACTCCTGCTTAGCCTCTCGGCCGTACGGCATCGAACCCTCAGGTGAATCTATTCCGCTGTTTTTTTTTTTTAACTCCCACAAGACATTGGGTCATGTTGCAGAGCAATTTCAATTTCATCTCATGGGATGGTGGGATTATACCTTAACCGTATCCGGTATTTCCGTGCCAGGACTTCCTTGTTTTGTATCTTCACCACCCTGCATTGAATAACCTGTTTAGAGATGAAAAATGGAAAGAAAAAAAGGCATACGTTTTTTAGTGATTGATGCAAAATCAAATGATCGGTTTATTAACAATCGACATGAAAGAAAAAATATAGCTGATTTTTGTACAATTGATGATGGATTGATGAACAGTCCACTTAGATAGAGGTGACAATTTTGAACCCCACACAATAACCCAACGCAACATGAGTTAAACAGGTTTGGATCATGCATAAATGGGTTCGGGTTGTAATCAAGTTGAATCATCTAACAGGAATAATATTCAGGTCGGGTTCAGGATGAACATTCATGACCTGCCTAACCCATGTAACCAGATTAAAAATATAATAATAATTAAATTTATAATAAATTTTATTCTTATAATCAATTTAATTTGAAATAATTCAACATGTTTACAACATGTTTATTTTAAAGGGTTTAAGAGGGTCCAGTTGCAACATTAATAACATGTGATTCAGATTAATTAGACTATTTTTAGTCTAAATGAGATGGTTCAATTTGGTTAGGTCATTAAGTTTGTGTGATGCTAACTAGTTGGACAAGTCATCATGCAGTATATGTTATGTATGTAAAGTAAAACGGGTTGGTGGATTGGGTTAAAATTGACCCCTATAATTGGGTTATGCCGGGTCAACTACCATTTAATTAAATGGATCAAGTTAAGGTTGAGCTTAAATGAGTTTACAGAACAGCCAACCCAGCTGTGAAACAGAATTGTCACCTCTGCACAGAGAGAATAATGGAAAGCTTAAAAGTCAAAAATTGCTAATTTTTGTGTGACTAATGCAAAAATGTTGGATTCATGAACAATTCATTTATTTTTGTGAGATTCAAGCAAAATGGTGCATTTAACGGACCGGTAACCAGAGTCGATAATTCTCTGGTGGAGCGCATCAGCCTTATCATAGTTCTTGAGTTGTCGTGCTTTTGATCTCTGAACAGATGCATCTTGTACACCTTTTGGGACAAGCGAGGCCTCCCTGGGATCTTCAATGCTCACATAAACAGTGACGGTATCCCCGTCTGCTATTGCTTTTGCATCCACCTATGGCCATTAGAATGTGTCGTTAATGAGAAAAACAAGTGACTGACTTGCAATGGTTTGCGATAAGTCAAAGCCACTATTCTATTAACTGGTAGGGTGTGCAATTCGAACTTCACGCCTTTCGGTTTTAATGGCGGGAAGGAGGCTGGCGTTTCGATCAAAGCATGAGGAAGAGGAAGGCCATAATAAGCCAGTAAGCCCTGAAAAAACATGACGGAATTAAGATGCAGCCCTAAGGCTCTGTTTGATAGCACATCGCTTATGATATGTGCTTTGCTAGTGTTTTCAGAATGCTTATTGAAAAAGTGCTTTTCTACTAATCTATGTGGTTTTCGTCTAGAATATAAGCGCAAATGTTATTCTAGAAACAATCACCACTTATTTTTTCTAGAAACAATCACCACTTATTTTTTCAAACAACAAGTGCTATAAGCAGCTTTCAATAAGTAATGTCAAACAGAGTCCATGTGTTTCCAGATTTCTTATTAAAAAAGTAATTTCCTGTCACTTATTAAAGTGGCTTTCTTCAGGGATTTAAGTGTAAGCAGATTTTCAAAAACTGAACGAACATCACTTATTTTTTGGAACTGTTTATCGTGAGGGATGAGTGCTATACACTCAGTAACAGCTGTCGAACGAAACCTAATTTGATCATGAAACGGAAAAATTGAAACATTGACCAACTGAATTCAAGTTATCAAAATTTTAACTCAAAATCATCATTCATAACCTGGCATAATTCATGCCAGTTTAGGGTTGAGGAATCTTTACCTCAACGTCTGCTTTTTGGTGCCACTTCAAGGTATCAATGACAAGCCTAGCAGCATCTTCAGCAGTTCTTGGAGGGGGGTTCGCTTTCTTCCATGCCTCTAGAAGCTTCTTGAACCTGACAATAGAGTGGGGCTCAATATGAGAGCAATTCAAAATCCCTTGTGCAGCCCATATATTCTTTTACCATCAAACAAGCACTCACCAGTTAGCCTGCGCTTTCTTTGACGATACTACATGCTCAGAGAGGCCCTCAGGAACCTTCGAACAAAAATCCAATCATATTCTTTACACAGGTGCATTAGATCACAGAAATTCAAAACCCTAGCCCAGCTAAAAAAACCCATGTTAACACTCAAATCGATCATTGTTAACAATTAACAGTCGGATTCAGAATTAGAAAAGTGTACAGAGTACTGCAGATAGGCTTAGAATCAAAATACCTGGCAAGTGTTTGGGAAATTGAAGAGATCATGGGCCAAAGCTGAAACTCCAACAGTCTCAACAGAGACACCTTGGGGGCCAACAGATCCGCCACACTCCTCATCTGCTGCCGGCTTGGCACAACAGAGAAGCTTAAGTACGTTCCCCATATTTATGATCCTGCAACATTTCAAGGGGGGTGGGAATGACAAAGAGACCAACAAAGGAGAAGCATGCTCAAAAAGAAGATGATTGTGTGAGAATATGAGGGAGGGTGAGGATCAGTTTGTTGTTTGGGGTTTTTTTCCCCTTTCAAAACTGTTTCATAGATAAAATTTTGAATTCTTTCTCAGAAAAGAATAATAAAATTGTCTGAAAATAATCACTTAAAAATCATTTTACTGGTGAGAAAACAAATAAAAACACATTTGATAAAATTAGCTTTAAAAACAGTTTTTGAAAACAAAAATACAGAAAACTCATTTGATAATACATAATTGTGAATGGAATAAAAAAAGTCGGAATGTTTTTTTTTTTGGGGAACATCCTTCGCATAATATGCTGCATTCAAATAATTGATTTTGAAAGACAAAAATAATATTCAGGAAGAGTATGCAACTTACAAAATAAGGTCTATCCTACTAACAAGTTAGAATAAGATCATATAATCACATTAGTTCTTGTTCAGCCACAAAATAGTATGGAAGTGAAAACAGAAAAACATTTTTCATACTTGAAAAGTAAATTAAATAACCCTAACCTAGCTATTATAATTGAAGCTTTTAAAGAATAGAAAAGGAATGTTTTTCCCTCTTCATCATCAAATGTACTTATTTCTCTAGTGATACAACCGAAATGCCCTTTACATGCCCTTTTCCGTGCTGTTAGTTAAAATGTTAATGTACCAGCCTTTTTAAAATTGAAATTTTGAATTACACCCAAAATCATTTTTATAGGTGCATCTTACGGAGACAATATATGGAAAGTAGATTGTTGTCAGATGTTCCAAATTGTTTTGGAGTGGTGGGGTAATCACGACTCCTATAATTATTAAGGATCAAGAAAATAGTTAAGAAACAACAATAAATTTAGGAAGCATAATTGATAATAAAAATCAACACCCAAATTGAAGTTGCATTCAATACAGACAGTAGAAACAACAAACCCAAAATATAAGAATAAGACCATTGTGCAAACACATATCTAACATATTTAAGTCAAAAACTAATTAAAATTGGAAGCACGTACCTGAGAGAACTTGAAGAAGATGTTAGGGTTTGGTTATACTTGCCACCTTACCATTCCACCAAAACATAAATAGCAAAACCGATTAGAATTGCAATCTCATACCTGCAAGAACATGAAGAATGTATTAGGATGCCGTTCTAACTGCCACCTTAGGAGCACCTTGTTGTCAATAGATCAATTTGTTGATTATGTTGAAGAAAGAAAGTATGTTGAGAAGGTAATGGAAATCTGGATTAAAGAACGGTGTGAGTGAAGTTGCCAATCGGATCCAAAACCATCAGGATGATAATCAGATCCAGAATCAGATCCAGAACCGTCGGCATCGGATCCAGACATCGGCATGAGTCAACAGATCCAGGCAATCATAATGAGACTTTGATGAGAAGTCAAAAGCTGCTGGAAATCGTATTGGGTCTGGAATAAGAGGTTCATCATAATAAGAAGGTGTATCGAAGTTAGAATGGCTCTGATGTAAACTTGACGATTCTTTGTTGATTTGTAATTCATAAATATCGTAACTCGTCAATGAAACTTTTGATGCAAACCTTATGAAAGAAAGGGAGAGTGTTGTCAATCGTATTGAGGCTCGGTTGGAAAGAAAGAAGTTATGGAAGTCTGGGAAGTTACAATACTTCCCAATGTAAGTAAGACGATGCTTTGTCAATCTTAAACATATTCAAAATCATGAGGAAGTCATGATACAAGCTGGAGTTTGTGGAATAGAAGAGAATACGATGCAAAGTATTGTGGTTGCTGCTCATCAGTGTGAGGAACACCGGACACAGAATGATGAAGATCATCGGTATGAGAATCATCGGCATGACGATATTAGATGGCTGGAAGATTGATCTTGCTAAAGTAAAGAAGTCACTGCTAACACCGGTCCATCGAACGCGGTATGCCACAGATCCATCGTAACGACCTCTGACACCGATTCATATTGTTGGTATCCTTTGTATACCAGATGCATAGTTTTATGAAGGTAAAATGTTTCAGAAAGGTTGAATTGTATTTCAATTGGGTCAAGAAAACAAAAACCCATACTTTGTTCACTTACAATTGAGTCAAGAACAAAAGAACAAAAGTATTGATTGTTTTTCAAGAAGAGGTGCAGAATCATCGGACTGACGCTAATAACATTCATCGGAGTGAAGCCAGGATCGATTCATCAAACGAGGTAGAATGGTTTTCAATGTCTTACATTTAACAATTGGTACGGAGCATCTATATGAGAAAACTTTTAGTGTTTACAAAAGGTCATCATAATGGGTCGTTTTCAGTTTTGTATATGTCTTCATCGTAATGAAAAATCAAAATGACAAATCGTATTGAAGAATTGGACTGAAGAAATGTTTGTGAACATGAAGAAGTCTAGAATTTTGAGAAGATTTGAAAAGCTTCGAAAAGTATTGAGAAGAGTTGAAGATGTCAAAGTTGAAAACTTAAATGAACGAGAAATTCAGGATTACAAATTTCGTTGAGTGGAAAGTGAAATTGTTTTTCCCGCCTTTGCTATTCTGGGGTGCCTATAAAAGGAGAGCACGGGCCATATGTACGAAGTGTGAAAACTTAAATTGTTAACGTGCCCCGAGAGCTCTGACATCTGTTTTTTCAGGTATTGAGTTTCTAACCGAAGTTTATTTTTCAGGTTGATGTTGAGGAAGTTCCTTCGGAATGAGTCCATCGGAGTGAGCCCATCAGAGCGACATCCATCGGAGCAAGGTTCATCGAACCGAGTTCCATCAGACAAAGGAATTGTGAGCTGCCAATTGAGTTTTCACTCAGTTGAAGAAGGAAGAGCATAAGAAGAATCAGACCGGACTGACCATCGAACGAAGACCATCGGACAGAGATTACCAGACTGAGGAAGATCGGACTGACTTTTGCCGATGAAGTTTTCCGGACAGAGTTTCTGAAGAATGTATCAAGATCAAGTTCCTTAGAGAATTGTTAAAGTTCTTGAAGATTGTACGCAGGTAAAGTTTAATTCAGCTTACTTGTGGAGATACTAAAGACTTTCTGAAGTGGATCAAAAAAGAAGAAGGAAAATAAAACTTATAATTGTGGATACTTACCAGTTGCTGAAAAAGTTTGACTGTATTAGTGGGACTATCCATCATGGCGAGAAGTAGGACTTTGTACCGAACCTTGTAAACATTGTGTGCTGCCCTCTTTTTATATTTGTTGCATACGAAAGGTGAGGTTGAGAAGTTTTATTTGAGTGGATCGTAACTTTAACAAGTTTCAGAGGTTAAGAAATTTTATTAAGAGGTTAAGAAAAACTTTCTTATAAAAGAAAAAGGAACCACTAATTCACTCAACCCCTCTCAGTGGTCTCAATCCTATTTGGGAACAACAAAAGAGACGTGTGGAAGATCACTTCCGTTTTTTTTATTATTATTATTATTACAAAGAAAATAAGTTACACGGATCCTTGGTCAGAAAGAAACAGGAACATGGGTTTTTTTTTTGATTGAAATTTTGGTGGAGGTAAGTCCAAGGGAGGGAAAGTCAATCTCATGTTTGGTTCATAAATTCAGAAGAAAGGTCCAAAGAGATTATTTTTTACTCATAAGTTATTGACCATGATATGATTAAAATTTAATTAAAATTTATTTTATTTTACCTCGATAGATTAAGCGTCATCACATTAATTTTATCAAACCCCACTCAATGCAAAGAGTATTGTTTAGTTATGATATCGATATCATCATCATGGTTTTGATATGCCGATCGGATCGGGATCACCAAAAAATAAATTTTCATGGGATAAAAACTAAAGGAAAAATATGTGAAATTGAATTCAGAAATATAAACATGAAAAAAATTTCAAATAAAGTGGGGTAAAAATAACGGACAAGGATTAAAAGGTTTTACTATGAAGTTTACGGGTTACAGCTTCTCTCTCAATATCATGAAGGGAATGACTCTTAGACATTTCTCTTGAATAGTAGAATAAAACATATTGCAAACAGGCATACAGACATAGTGTTACAATCTCTTATAATATGGTATTTTATGCTTGATGCTCACTCTTGACTAATGTTATGATTGAGTATCAATCATAAGTTCAAAATTCCTTTCCATTCTCTTATTTCCAATTCAATATTTTCGACGTTAAACTTTCATGTGTCAATTGACCGCTCTCACTACTTGTGCAATAACTGAACTGGTATTGATCCAATTCTAATGAGTGTTTCTCAAATCTCCTTTGTTGTCACCTTCTCTGCAACATTTGACAAGACTAGGACTAATAATGCCCAATGCAAATTATTGACTATTTTCTTCATCTTGTCATATGACATGCAGGCAGGTATTCCTTTAATTTCCATAACAAGAATTACACTCGTTGAATCTCTCAAACTCGATATTTGTTATTATGGATTGATCCAACCATAGTTTTGTCCATGTAGAGAGTTGTGTCTTCCTTTGTTTAGAGATCGTGGAATTTCATGGTTGTTTTGATCATTTTTCACATTGAGGGAAAAACGATCATTTTGACCAAGTATACGACCTCATATTGTAAAATTGATCACGTCTTTGATCTTGAAATTAAATGTTTACATCAGGATGAGATTCTTGTGTCATTCTAAGACAACTGACTTTATTAGTTATTTTTCAAACCAATTTAATGAGAGAAAATAACTTTAAAAGGGGAGGTGAGTCTGATTTCTCTCGTTCTCCATTTTGGTCAATCATAACCTTGGGAGAACCGTTGGTAATCTTTGAAAAGTTTCTACTTCTAGCAATGGCAAACAATCCCCAAGATTGAGATCAAGGTAGGTGAGTCGTCTTTTGCTTTGCCGTTCTTCGTAGAACAAACAAATTCTTACTTTTTTGAAGTGAAATGTCATCTAAAATCATGTGAATCTGCAAGAAATTCATGGATCTTGATTTGTAATTGTTAGATTATTGTTTCTAAATGATTGTTAAGGTTTTAATCGTTTGATTTGATGATTTTTTATTAAATTTATCAAAATTTAGAAAGGTTTGCTCGTGATTACTATTTGATCCGATTTCTCTCTTGTTTCCAAATGCGAATTTATGAAAAAAATACGTAAAAGGCCCATGGGATTGAGAAGGTCGTAATCCTGAATTTTGATAGCGATCGGATCGATGATTGATCCGCAGTTTGTGTTTCCATTTTTCATCATTCTTCACCGTTTTTTGCCAGATTTTGGGGATTTTGTTTTAATTCTTCAAATTTGAAATTGTCTGTCTTGATCTTTTAGGCTGATTGGCTTTAGTAATCCTCTTTAAAAGTGTTTAACCCTGATTCGTGGTTTTTTGGATCATTGATTGGGTGCCAGACTAAAGACAGGACAAAGAACGCTCAAATTTAGGAAGGGGGGTGGTCAGTGGCTCACGCTGGATACCAAGTGTTTCAAACTGGAATTTTGATGGCTCGCACTGGGATTTTGGCGGTACCCATTGGAAGTCCAGTGACCACCAAAAGCCCGGTGGTGGGCCACCAGACAACCGGTGAGCCTCCAAGGGTCCGGCATGCTTCAGTTCTCCATAGACTCTTGTTGCTTTTCTTTGCTCATCCTTCTTGGGATTCATTGAGAAAATTATTAATGATAATTGGGATCTTCTTAGAGATGTTTTGAATTGTGTTTCTTAAGTGTTTATGGTGATGGGATTCTTCAACAAGAATTTAACCTTTCTCGTTTCCTCCTGGAAACTATTGGGATGTTAAATGGCTATGGTTGGTTGAGGTTAAGTGAATCCATGGATGTTTTGGTGAAGATGATTCCTATGAGTTGCCCTTTAAAAAGTTTGAAGTGTTCCTCGCATTTATTTTGACGATGATGGTCATGTCCATGGTTGGGACCGTTGTTGCATTGTGAGCTCTCTTTTGGACAAGGTTTGATGCTCAATCGTGGCTGATTGGGTAATTTGTATATGTGGTTGGTTTAAGGATGGATGGTTCTGTAGGAGGTTGGGTTTTCTATCAATGAGTAAGTGGTGAATCTTCCTTCAATGGTGGTGGTTCCTTAATACTTCTTTATAGTGCTTCGTGTAGCTCATTCTACTGGTGGATGGTAGAGACAGAGGTCGGATTGAGTTTGTGGATGATATGTGTTTCCTCATCAGTTTGGGAATGAATACTTGTGCTAATTTGTTCAGTGATGTCTCGATGTGACTCTTGTCCTCATATGATTATGGGAATGATGTTTAGACCGTGTTTGCCGTTGAGATGTTCCTCTTTGCTAGTGCTGAGGGGATGTTATCTTGTAACATTCGGGCCCAAGAACAACAGTAGATTTAGGGTAATCACAACTCCTGTTATTATTAAGGATCATGAAAACAGTAAAGCATGGAAAACAATAAGTTTAGGAAGCGTGATTAATAAAAATAATAATCAATGCCCGAACTGACGTTGTGTTCGATACGAACAGTAAAAACAGCAAACCCAAAATATAATAACAATACCATCGTAAAAACACATCTGAAAATCAAAAACTGGTTAGGATTGGAAGCTCGTACAGATGAGAACTTGGAGAAGATGTTTGGGTTTCGCTCTTCTTGCCACCTTGCCCTTCCACAGAAACTGAAATCGTGAAACTGATTGGAATTGGAAGCTCAAACCTGTGAGAAGTTGAAGAATATATTAGGATTTCGCTCTAGCTGCCATCTTAGAGGCAGCTTGTCCTTCCACGAAAACTACAATCGTGAAACTGATTAGGATTTGAAGCTCAAACCTGTGAGAACGTGGGGCTATTGGGGTTTCATTCCACTTGCCACCTTAGAAGCAGCTCATCCTCCCATTAAAACTGAAATCGTTAAATTGGATGATGAGTACGAAGCACTCAACCGATGATTCCATTCGAAGGGAGATGGTTGTTATGACGATGATGAGGGAGTTCGTCTGTCTGGAGGGGATTGGTGAGGTTTCGAGGAATGAGAAACAGACGCGTGGAAGATCGCCTCCGTTTTTTTTTTTTTTTCTTTTAATGATCAAGTTAAAAATATTTTTTACGGAATAAAATGAGGATTTGCCGTTGTTTTAATGTTTTTTAGTAGTACGGAATGATTTGCCCCGCTGCGGTTGCGGTGGCAGGCTTACCGCCGATTGGGGGTTTCAACACCTTACCGCTGGATTGGGTCACAACGGCTTACCGCTGGATAAGGATGTCAACGGCTTACCGCTAAATGGGGTCGCAGCGGCTTACCGCTGGATGAGGATGTCAACGATTTGCCGCTGCATAGGGATGTCAACGGCTTACCGCTGAAAAGGAGTGACAATAGTGGATGGGACTTATGCAAGGAAGCTGTCCGGGTGCCGCCATGGAGCGACAATGGTGAATGAGGATTTTGCAAGGAAGCTGCTCGGGTGCCGTTATGGAGCGACAATGGTGAATGAGGCTTATGCAAGGATGATGTTCAGGTGCCGCTATGGAGGGGCATTGGTGAATGAGGCTTACGTTAGGAAGCTGCCCGCGTGCCGCTATGGAGCGGTACTGGTGAATGGGGCTTATGCAAGGATGTTGCCCGGGTGCCGCTATGGAGGGGCAGTGGTGAATGGGGCTTACGCTAGGAAGCTGCCCGGGTGCCGCTATGGAGCGGCACTGGTGAATGGGGCTTACGCTAGGAAGCTGCCCGGGTGCCACAATGGAGCGACATTGATGAATGGGGCTTACGCTAGGAAACTGTCCGGGTGCCGCTATGGAGCGGCGATGGTGAATGGGACTTATGCTAGTGTGCGTGTGCGTGTATAATAGACCACCTTTTAATAGTAGTATGGAATGGTTTTGTAATAATATTGTTTTGGAGTTATTATAAAATGTATTGAATGAAATGTTCTTACGTTTTTTAGTTCCAATAATGCCCTTAGTATCAAGTCCCTGTTTAAATTCAACTCATGATGCAAAACTAGACATAAGGGCAAACATATATACATACAACCATTCCCCCCGCGTGCGTCCTGCTATTGGCAGTTGTAACCCACCTTTTATATGTATGATGCGTGCATGCCTCCATACATAGATTCATCTATTCATGCGCACAGATAAACGCACACATAAAGACACGCATAAAGGCATACATAGGTACGTACATATGTACCTACATACATAGACATGCATGAATGCATGGATACATGTATACTTAGGCATGCATGCATATAGACATACATGTATATATACACATGTACATATATAGACAAAAATACATGCATACATATATATAGATACATACATACACGTATTCATCTATCCATCCATGCATGCATGCATACATGTGTATTTATGTACGCGTAGATTTATATGTACATACATACATACATACATACATACATACATACATACATACATACATACATACATACATACATGCGCACATGCGCACATATGCAGGTATACATACATAAACATACATAAACATACATAAACACACATGCACACATGTATACATACATATATACATATGTACACACATACATAGACATAAAGACATGCGTAGGTACATACGTATATACAAATGTATAACGCATATACACAGACATGCATGCATGTATCTATATATACATGCACGCACGCGCGCACGCGCGCACACACACACACAAGCATGCACACATGCATGCAACACGTGTATGTACATACACACGCATATATAAATACCAACATACACATAAATACAAACATGTATGCATGCATTCATGAGACAATAAGCTAGTCCACAAAATTAAATAAAAAAAAATCCAAATAAACTGTATCATTATATAACATGCTGGTTATAATTTATATAATATATCATGGTGTGATATAATAAAATGATTTGTTAGTATGTGATATAGAACATATTAGTTATAATATGTATATATATTAGCAGGCCTCATGTATTTTGTTAGTTTTGGATGTTGGAGGTGTTGGCGTGGACTGAAGGGTTTGTTTTAGAAAGTTGGACCTGGTGCCGGTAATGAATATGTGCAATAAAAAGGTTGACCACGGCATGGTGATTTAGTCAATGTCACGGTCTAACCTTATGTGCATTGCAATATAGTGTAAGATACAATGTTGTTGTGGTTGTGCATGAAATTATCGTATTGTACGATAATGCTGGGTTTGGATTCTTTTTTCCACAACAAAGCCATCATCCTTGGTTAAATCATCAGAAGATAGTGATTATGAGGATTTTTGAATGGATAACATGAATGTTTAAACACCAAGCACTCATCACAATGATTTAAGTTGAACGTTACAAAAGTTAAAAAGTTCAAGCATTTTGTGAAACACTCATACAATATATGTCGAATGTTTCGAGTTTAGTAGTTGCCTATATAAGTGGATTGACCCCCGAGTATGGTGGGTGAGATTGTGAGTATAACAACCCTGCTCTTTATTACACACTTAAACATGATTTATTACATAAACTTGCACTTAAGACAACTATGAAGATCGAGAGGTCTAGTGTCTTGGGAAATTAAGAACATTACATAACAACTTAGAACACAAAACCCAGCATCTTTATTGAAAACTTCTTTTACATGACAACATTCCTTCGTACTTAGCATTGCATGGGATAACTTGAAGACATACATAAGAAAATGGTGAGCTATAAAGCTCATTAAGGGAGTAAACAAATTACAACACGAAGAATACAATACATGTTAGGTAATAGACATATCAATGGAGCATAAGAGAAACATGAACATAAAGACACGATATAACACGATTATCATAACATGGAAATGTGGCAATAACATTTAACATGATATTAGCATGAGCTAAGGCTCATTGCACATGGAGCATGAGTAAACCCTCATTGCGCTTGAATTAACATGAGTAAACCCTCATTGCACTTGACGTATCATGATACTAGTCTTTACTCAATGCATCGGAGCGCTGTCAGGGCACACCCTTCTCAATCATTTCAGTTCATGCATAAGTGTGCCACATGGATCATACAACATGGAATCATTCAACATCATCATTTATTCCACGATAAAGTAATGTGGAATACATACATGAAACTCTATAATCAATAAGTAAATGTGCATAAAGTTGAATACCCTTGATAGAGAAATGAGCAGGGTATTCACTACACAATGACTTTGACTTGGAAAATCGCGGTGTAATTTCAGGAGCATAACAACGTGACATAAGAATTCATAAAAATGGTTGATGAGATAAAAAAGGGAATCTCATCATATGTATATGAAATGGATAGTAAGGGGGTCATATAGACACATGTCTCAACATATGTAATGGAATTTAGATGCATAATATAAAAAAATTGCTTGAATGTAAATGAGTAGAGAGAAATCCCTTATGGAATTTCGGCATGGTAATGAGTATACATGAGAGGAATTAATGAGAGAGAAAGGGATATCTCATCATTAAAACATAAGAAGGGCAGTATAGGAGAGGTTTGAAATCATACCCCATCATTTTTAATTGAAAATAAAAGGGCATAACAACATAAAGAAATTTGGACAAAAATGAGAAATGAAGAAATCTCTTACATGGAAGTGTGATCCCAAAGGCCTGAGAGAGGCTTGAGAGATACTTCTAGGGAGCTTGAGGTGCCTTGGGAGGATTCTAGAGAGATTATGGCAGGGCTTGGTCAATCTTTAAATGGTTTGAGTAAAGAGTAATGAGAGATTGAGTGGATTTATATAGGAAAGGAGAGTGAATTCTTTATTAGTTAGGTTTTGGACACTACATATTAAACTAATAAAAACTAAAAACCATCCCATGGTTTATGCCAAAAGTGGAGTGGAAAAAATTATTTTATAAGTCCAATGTACAAACTTAATAAAATATTAGGCTTTCTTATGTTGAGGTGAGTCACACTCTCAAAGAAATCATTTTAAAATGTTAAAATGTTTTATAAGTCTTGGAGGGTCCACTAAAGCTTTGTAAAATAAATCAAACAAACCTAAAATCATATTATTTTAAAGGTAAAACATATATTGTCATAACATCCCATTTATAGTATTTTATTACATCACTATTGGGTCATTATGATGTCATAAAACACATTATATATTTAAACAGTATTTGATTTTTACCCAAAAATTCGACTGTCTCAAAAAATTATGTAAAATTCACCGTTGGATAATTTTGACATCATGATTCCAAAAATAATATTCATTTTATCTAAATAATTTTCTGAATATGTGATTTTTTACTTTTAAAATAAAAACCGACATTTATCGAAAATTCATGGGTTTTGACAATAACAGCTTTCAAAACTTAATAAAAATTACAATTGTATTCATAAAAATTATACGATCATTTATATTTAATAAAAATAAATTTAGTAATAATATTTTATTAAAATACTATTTAATTTAAAAATTCATTAATTGGTCAAAATTGATTTCCTAAATTGAATATTAACTAAAAATACTATTTGTGCTTTAAAAACTATTTACAAAGCAACAATAATAAAATGAATATATATATTCTTTATTCTATAAAAAAAATAATGCACATAATCATAGTTCTAGGTTCTTGTTACATAACCCCTTATAACACCCGCATATGACCTAAGAGTGAGGTGTGCGATGGTGACAAACTCTTGGGGTGGCTCGAATAACATCGCTCAGGTGGTAATCTCTATCAAATTCCACTTCTCCCGTAGGTGGTTCCATTCAAGCTTAATGTGTTGAAGATCGTCTTAGGCTTGGTCAAGAGCGAATACCAGTGACACCACCTCCTTTCTGAGCTCCAGCAAATGGGCTTTGTACAGAGCAATTCTACTGGATGAGGTCATCGCTTCATTTTTCTGAGTAAATTGGATTTGTTAAAGCCCTATATTTATACTAATCATGTGAGCACTATTCAATGACTATATTAGAAATGGTAACAATTATTAATGGTATTTTAAAATCCAAAAACATAAAACCAAATAAGTTCATATGTTTTATATAAAAATTTTACATAATAATACATTTAATCAGATCAAGAAGAATTTTCATCAGTAAAAGTTTGGGTCATTACAATCTTCCCCCATTAAAAAATTTTGCCCTCAAAATTTCCTTTTCCCACACTAAAACAGATGAGGGTAACTGCTTCATCACTTCCTATGATTCCCACGTTGCCTCTTCAAACTTGTGGTTTTTCCACAACACCTTTATGAGGGACATTATCTTATTTTGTAGAACCTTTTCCTTACAATCTAAGATCTTCACTAGATTATCTCCATAGGATAGGTCATTATCCAATGGTACCACCTTTGGATTGAGTACATACGATGGGTCAGGTATGTACTTTCTCAAGAGTGATACATGGAATACATCATGTACTTGATATAGGTTCGGTAGAAGTGCTAGTTGATAGACCACTGCTCCAATGCGATCAAGGATCTCAAAAGGGACGATGTACCTTAGACTAAGCTTTACATTCTTCCCAAATCTCATAACTCTCTTCCATGGTGATATGATGAAGAATAACATGTCTCTGACATCAAACTCTAGGTATCATCGATGATTATCAACATAGCTCTTTTGTCGACCCTGAACAGCTTTAATGTACTGCTGGATGGTCTTAACCTTCTCCAAAATTTCTTCAACCATTTCTGGACCTAGGAGTTTTTTCTCCCCAACTTCATCTCAACATGCTAGTGTTCTGCACCTCTTCTCATAAAGGGCTTCATAATGAGACATTTGGATGCTTGAGTGGATACTGTTATTGTAAGAGAACTCAACCAGAGGAAGATGTTGATCCCACCATCCTTTGAAGTTCATTGAGCATGCTATCAACATGTCCTCGAGTGTTTGGATAGTCCACTCAGATTGGATATCAGTTTGAGGATGATAAGTTATACTGAAGTTCAACTCAGTATTCAAAGCATGTTGAAGACTCTTCTAAAACTTAGATGCGAATCTTGGATCTCAATCGGATACAATAGATAGTGGTACTCCATGCTGCCTTACCACTTCTCTGATATATATCCATGCCAGTTGATCCAATGAGAAATCCTCTTTAATTGCAATGAAGTGTGCAGTCTTTGTAAGACAATCCACAAAAACCCAGATAACATTGTTTCCTTTGGATGTCTTCGGAAGTCTGGTGGCAAAGTCTATAGTGATGTTCTCCTATTTCCACATTGTTATGGGTAATGGTTGTATCATACCATTAGACTTCTGCCTCTTAGCCTTCACTTGCTGACATACCAGACACTTTGATGTATACTCAGTGATCTCCTTCTTCATGTTATCCCACCAATAATGCTCTCAGATATCTTAATACATCTTTGTGTTCCATAGGTGAATGGAGAAATTCGAACTATGTGTATCATCCAAAATTTCTTTATTTAACTCTAGATTTTATGGAACACATAGTCTTGTCCCAAATATCAAAATTCATTCTTCGTTAACATTGAACTCCAAGGATTTCCCTTTTTTGATAGTTTCCACTTTCTTATGAATTCTCGCATCATCCTTTTGATCATCCTTTAACCTTTCCAAAAGAGATGGTTGAGCAATCATTTGTGAAAGTATTGATGATATTACCTTATTTATAATTACCATGTCCATATTCATCAAATCTAATAAGATTGGATCCTTTTCAATTTTCATCAATGATAGAATCACTGGGTCCTTTCTACTTAGAGAATCCACCACCTTGTTCACTTTCCTAGGGTGGTAATGGATTGAGTAGTCATAGTCTTTGATCAGCTCTAACCATCTTTGTTGGTGCATGTTCAACTCTTTCTGTGTGAATATATACTTGAGGCTTTTGTGATCCGTGTATATTTTACACTTCTCCCCAAAGAGGTAATGTCACCAAATTTTCAAAGTGAAGATTACTGTATCCAACTAAAAATCATGTGTTGGATAGTTTTGTTCATGAAATTTCAATTTCTTTAAAGCATAGATAATGAATTTTTCATTTTGCATCAACACACAACCCAGACCCTTCTTCGAAGCATCACTAAATACCAAAAAAGTTCTCCACTTGTGGGTAGTGTGAGCACTAGCGCAGTGATAATCCTACTTTTCAACTCCTTGAAGCTCTCTTCGCATTCATCACTCCAAGAAAACTTGACTCCCTTCCGAGTTATATTGGTAATAGGGTTTGAAAATTGTGAGAAATTTCTCACAAATCGGAGATAATATCCAGCTAACCCCAGGAATCTACGAATATCCATCACTGATGTTGGCCTTGACCATCCCTCTATTGCAACTATCTTGGAGGGATCCACAGATATCTCATTGCTTGTGATGATATGACCTAATAATGAGACTTCCTTCTACCAGAACTCACACTTGCTGTACTTTACACAATGCTTCTCCTTTTGCAAGGTCTCTAGTACAGTGCTTAGATGCTCCTCCTTAGTTTTGGAGTATATTAGAATATCATCTATAAAGACTACCACAATTTTTTCAAGATAATATCTAAAGTCTCTATTCATCAAGTCCATGAAGATTTTTATAGCATTAGTGAGTCCGAAAGGCATTACTATGAATTTATAGTGCCCATACCTTGTATGAAAAGTAGTCTTGGGGATATCCTTCTTCTTCACCCTTACTTGGTAATATCCCAACCAAAAATCCACCTTGTAAAAGTATTGTGCTCCACATAGCTGATCGAACAAGTCATCAATTCGGGGTAGAGGATACTTGTTATTTATCGTGATTTTTTTGAGCTCACGATAATCAATGCAAAGGCACATTAACCCATCATTCTTCTTGACGAAGAGGACTCATGCACCCCATGGTGAAGCACTTGGGCATATAAACCCTTTATCTAGATTCTTCTGGAGTTGTTTCTTCAGCTCCTCAAGCTCCACAACAACCATTCTATATGGATTCTTGGATATTGACAACACCCTTGGTATAAGATCAATCGAGAATTCAACATCTTCTATAGGAGGAAGACCAAAAAATTCCTCTAGAAACACTTCAGTGAATTCTCTCACAATAGGCATGTATTAAAGGATGGTTTCTTCCTTAGACTCAATCATCTGAGAAAGATATACGTGCTCATAGGGCAGTAATATCCATGCTTGAGATAATGGTGCTAAAGAAGATTCATCCTCCTCCTTGAACTTGTACAAAATCGGGGGTCAATTCTCCATATAGAGAGTGATTTACCTCTCATGACAATTTATGTTGGATATATATAAGGAAAGCCAATCCATTCCAAGAATTACATCAAATTCCACCAAAGGGAGTATGAAGAGGTTCTCATGGAAGTTCAAACCACAAATTGTGATAGGGGAGGAGTTATATTCATGGGTTGCAATGATTGACACATTTTCTGTTCTCACCGACATCTTTACTTCTATGATTTGTGTTGGTGTTGAGATGGTTCTACTAAACTTTTGGGATATAAAAGAATGTGTAGAACCAGAATCAAAATGTACATTCACTATTCTTTAATTAATAACTAGAGTATCTGTCACCACTTTATTTTCAAGGTTCGCTTCGACAGTAGTGATGTAAAAAGACCGCTCTTGTTTCCTTGGAGGTTGTTGGTTGCCTCCAAAAAACCTTGGCTTAGGGAACTGGTTTGCAAAGTACCCTGGTTCTTTGTAGTTGAAGCAATGAACAATGAATTGAGGGTTGAATGGAGTGTTCCTCTCCTCTGTCGTAGTAGTAGGTTTTTCTTGTCGGTAGTTAATAGCTAGGTGCCCTTCTCTTCCACACCTAAATCATTTCCTCACCCCCTTCGGGAAATTTCCGGAGTGCTTCTTTCCACACCTTTGGAAAGTGGGGTGCTGTAATTTCTTAGCATCATTGGATTTATCCATCGATCCATCAGAATAAAAGTCCACCTTACACTTCTCATCCCCATGATACCCCTGAGATTCACCGATCTCTATTTCGACTTTTAAGGCACATCAGACAATTTTCTTATAGCTCTCAAAGTCATGGATCACTAGGGATTTCCGTAGGCTAGGTTTTAGCACACCAACGAAGCGGTCAACCTTGCATTTGGGGGTAACGACAAAGCCGGAGGTATATCGTGAAAGCCTTGTGAAGTTTTCCTCGTACGCTTTGATGGATTCGTTGTCTTTTTTTTGAGGGAAAGGAAGTAACTTTCCATCTTAATTCAGAGGGTGCGAGAAAAATATTTATTGAAAAACATTTTTTGGAAATTCTTCTATTCCAACACCTCAATCTCCTCCTCAGGCTTCATATTTTTGATCAATGTACACCATTGATCAGATTCACCCTCCATATAATAAGAATCCAGAAGTACCTTCTCTTGTTTAGAACATTGAAGGATGGATACTATCTTCTCAATGGAGTTGATCCATTGTTCTGCGATTGAGGGATCAAATGATCCATTAAAAGTAGGAGGCCTTTGTCTCATGAAGCTCTCGATTAAAAATTGTTCTTTATTAGGGGGGTTGAATGTTCCTATTAACCCATGTTTTTATTAAAAACTTGAGTTAACTGAGAGAGTATCATGACAAAGTTTGCGATTCCCACTCCCATCGGATTGGGCATCTCATTAGAACAGTCATCACATTGACCATCACCTCGGTTGTTAGCTCAAGTACTCTTATTACTGATCATTACCTGGAATAAAAGGAGAGTTAGGGGTAACACATAAAGGTAAATCCAATTAAAAAAGGGATAACTCATAAATTACATTTATTTCCTTAACTTATGAATTTATAGGCTTCAATATATGTTATCCATGATCTACTTCCCAACATATTTTCTTAGAGGCATTTTTTTAATTCCCTTAATAATGGTTCATACTAAGCTTATGAATTTACCAAATAATATCCCCTAGGAGTGTCGTAACCAAGAGTGTAGCAAGACCCATTATCGTGCACCAGTTCCCGTTCGAGCCTAGCTCAAAGCGGTGTTTTCGGGTTTTACCCCTAGATACATCTGTGCCAGATCCGCCTCTACCTGCTCATATCAAAACAGGGATGTATTTTCTTGATAAACCACTTACTAAATACCCACAAAAATTTAGGGATGTTTTTATTATACTTATTCATATCCTTAAGGCTTTAACTAGGGTTTTATAATCCTAATCCCAAAATAACTAAACCTATCCTCTGACACCAACTATAACAACCATGCTCTTTATTACACACTTAAACATGATTTATTACATAAACTTGTACTTAAGATAACTCTAAGTATCAAGAGGTCTAGTGCCTTTGTAAATTAGAAACACTACACAACAACTTATAATATAAAACCCAACATCTTTATTGAAAATTTTTTTACATGACAACATTCCTTCGTACTTAGCATTGTATGGTATAACCTGAGGACATACATAAGAAAAGGGTGAGCTATAAATCCCAATAAGGGAGTAAAAAAGGCATAAAATTAAGAATAAAATACATGTTAGGCAATAGGAATATCAATAGATCATAAGAGAAACATGAACATAAGGGCATGATATAACATGATTATCATAACATGGAAATGTGACAACAACATTTAACATGATATTAGCATGAGCCAAGGATAATTGCACATAGAGCATGAGTAAAACCTCATTGCAATTGAATTATAATGATTAAACCCTCATTTCAATTGAAGTATCATGATACTATTCTTTACCCAATGCATTGGAGCGCTATCATGGTGCACCCTTCTTAATCATTTCATTTCATGCATAAGTGTGACACATGGATCATACAACATGGAATCATTCAACACCATAATTTATTACAAGATAAAGGAATTTGGAATACATACATGAAACTATATAATCAATAAGTAAATGTTCATAAAGGTGAATACCCTTGATAGAGAAATGGGCATGGTATTTTCTACACAATGACTTTGTCTTGGAAAATCGCGGTGCAATTTCGGCAGTATAACGACGTGACATAAGAATTCATAAAAAACAGTTGATGAGATAGAAAGAGGAATATAATAATATTTAAATGAAATGTAAATTAATGGGTTAATATAGATATATATCCTAACATATGTAATGGAATTTAGATGCATAATATAAAAGAATTGCTTGAATGTAAATGAGAAGAGAGAAATCCATTATGGAATTTCGACATGGTAACAGGTGTACATGGGAGGCATTGATGAGAGATAAAGGGGTCCCTCATAATTCAAACATAAGTATGGAAATATAGGTTAGGTGATAAATAATACCCCATCATTTTTAATTGAAAATAAAAGGTAATAACAACATAAAGAAATTTGGACAAAAATGAGAAAGGAAGAAATCCCTTACTTGGAAGTGTGATCCCAAAGGCTTGGAAGAGGATTGAGAGATTATTATAGGGAGCTTGGGGAGACTTGGGAGGATTATAGAGAGAGGTGGTAATAGGTTGGTCAAGTTAAAAATGGTTTTAGTAAAGAGGAATGGTAGATTGAGTGGGTTTATATAGGAAAGGAGAGGGAATTCTTTATTATTTAGGTTTTGGACACCACACATTAAACTAATCAAAACCACAAACCATCCCATGGTTTTTTACCCATGTTTTTTTACAAAGTGGAGTGGAAAAAATTATTTTATAAGGAAAATGGCCTAACTTATTAAAATACCAGACTTTCTTATGTGGAGGTGAGTCACACTCTCAAGGAAATCATTTTAAAATGTTAAAATGTTTTATAAGTCTCGGAGGGTCCACTAAGGCTTTGTAAAATAAATAAAACAAACCTAAAATCATATTATTTTAAAGGTAAAACTCATATTGGACATACATACCATTTATAGTATTTTATTACATCACTATTGGGTCATTATGATGTTATAAAACACATTATATATTTAAACAGTATTTAATTTTTACCCAAAAATTCGACTGTCTTGGAAAATTATGAAAAATTCACCATTGGATAATTTTGACTTTCTGATTCCAAAAATAATATTCATTTTATCTAAATAATTTTCTAAATATGTGAATTTTTACTTTTAAAATAAAAACCGACATTTATCGAAAATTCATGGGTTTTGACAATGACAACTTTCAAACCTTAATAAAAATTAAAATTGTATTCATAAAAATTATACGATCATTTATATTTAATAAAAATTAATTTAGTAATAATATTTTATTAAAATATTATTTAATTTAAAAATCCATTAATTCATCAAAATATATTTCTTAATTGAATATTAACTAAAAATACTATTTGTGCTTTAAAAACTATTTACAAAGTAACAATAATAAAATGAATATATATTATTTATTCTATACAAAAATAATTCACATAATAATAGTGATAGGATCTTGTTATGTAACCTCTTATAACACCAACATATGACCTAAGGGTAGGTGTGCGGTGGTGACAGACTCTTGGGGTGGCTCAGATAACATTACTCGGTGGTAATCTCTGTCAAATTCCACTTCTCCCACAGGTGGTTCCATTAAAGATTAACGCATTGACACTCTACTTGGTATTGGTCAAGAGAGAATCCCAGTAATGAAACCTCCTTTCTGAGATCCAAAAAATGGGCTTCGTACAGAGCAATTCTACTGGATGAGGCCATCACTTCCTTTGTCTGAGTAAATTGGATTTTTTAAATCCCTATATTTATACTAATCATGTGATCACTGTTCAATGAATATATTATCAATGGTAAAAATTCTTAATGGTATTTTAAAATCCAAAAACATAAATCCAAAGAAGTGCATATGTTTTATATAACCATTTTACATAATAATACATTTAATCAGATCAAGAAGAATTTTCATTAGTAAAAGTTTGGGTCGTTATAGTGAGAACTCCTCAAGGATGAAATAATCAACACCATTAAAAAAAATAACCATCCACAGACACCAAAATTAGTCATGTAAGGGGATTTTATATCATAAGAAATTACTCTGTGATCCCTTTTGACAGTCGTGGTAGATGGGGTCACAAATACCCATTTCAAGGTCGCTAAAGACATATGCCTCATATTTTGTTTTATTTTAAAAAAATATAACCCATCGAGATGGCCAAAAGGAAAGGCACCAAGGTAGGAAATGATCATATGTCAAGGGAATAGTTGTGGGAAAGGTGAGTGGTGGGTGAATGATAATGAGAAACGTAACAAAGCGAGTAATGATAAATGGTGTATACTAGTGAATAATGGAGAGTGGCGATGTAGGAGAGTGACAACATAAATGATGGACATGGTGTGAGTGAGCAGAGAGTTGCGAATGGCATTGGTGAGAAAAGGGTGACATGGGTGAGCAGCGGCCGACACAGGCGAGCGGGTAACAGATGCTGAATGACGCAGGCGAGTAAAGGGTGATATGGGCGAGTGGTGGAAGGTGCAGGTGAGTGGGCGATAGATGTCAGGTGATGTGAGCAGCGAATGGTGCAGGTGAGAGAGCAATGGTTTTCGGACACTGTAGGCGGAAAACAACACAAGAAAGCAAAGGTCTGAGGGTGAAGTGAGTGCGAGTATTAATTATGGAGGGAGGTGGAAATGGTAGGTGGAAATTGTTGAAATACTGGGTGCCCTAGAACCAACTATTCAATACTTTTTATTACCACATCATGTATATAGTTAGCTATACATGATGTCATGTTACCATTACAGTGTAGAATTTTCTGTGTCTACTATTGAAATGGTAATGTCCAAAGATTAATTGTCGTATCAAGAGGTTATAACAGATCCCAGGATATAATGAGAACCTTTAGATACTATGAAATTAATCTTAAATATATGTTCTATAGTCTAGATACATCTTACTGATTGGGCACATTAGATGTCTGACTATCAGGTGCTGGGGGCTCATAAGCATTGAGACTTCTTCTCATGAAGTTTGCACTTAGTGATCTCTAGTAGTGAGATCATGAGGACTGACCTGCCAATAGAAACACCACATGTTTCGGGTGTCATTGGATGTTACTATCTACAATCATGTGTAATGGTCTCCTGAATTGATATTATTACCAATGTATATAATTTGATTGCGTACTTTGATGCAAGATGAAAACCAAGGAAATGAAGTCGTGGCGAGGTAGTTTGTGTTGGGTGTGTCATTGGTGGCATGATATTGGTTGAATGGTCAAGAAAGGATTTGTCACTTCTGGGTTATGGAAGTAATATATCTCAGGCCATGTTGACAAGGATGAAAATACCTTTATAAGACCATGGACATGGAAGTAGAAGGTAAATCCATCAAGTTAAATAAAAAAACAATAAAACAAGAAAATTACGACGACACATGAGTGCGTCCTGCTTTATGATATATTACAAACAAAGATATTATATTACACAATGTGTGTTTGTAGGTTGGTTGTCATTGTTGTGACAATACTTATCTCTTTAGGGGCCACGATGGGTTGCTAGATCCTACTCTTGGTATGTGAACACTATTTACTATTGTAAAGATAAGGGCCTAGAGGGTCACACACAATAGAGTATTCAAGAATCTGTCCTATTCAGTTGAATAAGAGTTTTGGACATGGTTGGCCCCACCACTGGGGTTCGAGTTTTTTCCAAGGAAAAACAATCACCAATGCAATAAATAAATTCATATTATTCGAATTTAGAATAATGAGTATTAAATTTATTTATTAAATGTATTCATGAGTTTTAAGTAAATACATGAAAAATATTAATTGACGAATATTAAATTATTCAATGTTCAATTAATATTTATGGGAACGACGAGTCAAGTTTTTGACTCAATTATTGTCATGTAATATTTTTAATATATTACAAGTAAAGGATAATAATATTTATGACTCAGTTTAGTAGTCATAAAATGCTGTTGATAGTGCGTTAAGTATTCAAGGCCGGCGAGGCTATAATTCTAATTAAGCACTATAAATATAAAAGGAGGGGATTTTTCCAAGTACTATTCATGGAAATTATATATCTTCTCCTATCTCCCATGATCTAGAGAGAGAGGTTCTCGATCCAAGGAGCGTGAATCAAGCATTCTCTCAGGCATCGCTAGCGAAGAGATGTAGTGATCATTGGAGCACCGAAGGCGTCATCACAATTCCGTGCTAGCACTTGGATTATGATGAATGATGCTACCACGGATTCCTTGAAGTGTGTGTGGATAATCTAGATAAATCTGACTTTGGATTTTTCGAGCAGCGATCACCAACGACGACCAGACGTCATGCACGACTTTGAATTAAACCAGCTATTTTTATGGTTTATTTTTGTGCTTAAAACCCTTCACACGTGGTCCTCAACTAAGACCAGGTTTCTATTCACCGACATTCACAAGTTTATATCGATTGTCGGTGATTTTTTTTAAAATCCCACCTGTTTGGGGCTTCCGTTGCACGCCTGATTCCAACAAGTGGTATCAGAGGGACACATGTCGAATTTTAGCCAAAAGAATTAAGTTTGCATTAATTTATGAAGATGGCATCGTTATGGTCCCAATGCCACATACTGCGTTTGAATCCGATATCGGATGACCCATCTTCAGTCATCCGAAGTTTAAAATCAGAGTTAAATCGGTTGTTTTATGATCACCAGGTGGACATCTAATTACCGAAATAGTATTTTCTAATGATGTTTAATCATTATTATTATTATAATAATTTAATTATAATAATAATAGTTTGATTATAATAATAATTTTATTATTATAATATTCTATTATAATAATATTTTATTATTATAAGGTTTTATTTTTCTAGTCTACCCATAGAATTAAATTTTTTATTTTAATTAATTTTTATCTTTCCAAAAATCTAATATAGGCTTTAGAAATAAAAAAAAGGGGACCTTGACTTGTTTTTTAAAGGTAAGGACTTAGATTATAAGTATTTCAATTAAAAAAAAACAATAGGAAAGTGTGGGGGGGATGCCTAGGAAAAAGCATGACCAAAAAAATGGAGGGTTTTAGGGGGGCCGAAAGGCCCCCCGCTGCTTGGTCTTCCCGCGAAGGTACAATGCGCGGTGGCTCTGAAGGGATGCCTCCTTCCTCCCGCGATGCAGGCCGCCGCGGCCAGGTCATCAACCTACTGGTATCCTCCTCCGCTCAAGCCCCGAAGACCTCCTCCCCTGGTCCTGGTTCTTCTCCCTCCCGCGGAGACCTGCTGCAGTGCAAAAGCTGCCCGACGCACCCCGACCTCCCTTCCCAAAATGGTGCACCACACCTATCCGAATTCATCCAGCCCCAGGACACCTCTCCTCATACCACAGAGCGACACCCAACCGGTCAACCCCTCCTCCCTTGGTCCGACCTCCTCACTCTACCTCGCTGCTACCTCACCAGAGCCCCTACCTCCTTGTCGACATATCATACCTTCAGTGTACCACATAGACACCTTACAGGCAAACATTTTTATGGACAACCTGCATCTCCCCAAACCCGGCCTGTTTTTGGTCACTGCTCGGTCATTTGAGTGGATTGGTAACCACTGCATGGTCTTCTTTGTCCTGAAATGGCCTCGGGCAGGTCTACTCATCCCAGAACCGGTGTGGGCGGACCTGCTTGACTCATTACTCTATTACACAGGGTCTACATGACACGGACTGAGCCTATGTGGGTTCGCCCTGACCCACACAGGCCTTGCTCAGTTTTCCAGGGGCCTGGAAATAATAATTTAATCAAAAATTAATTAAATTAATTACTTTCATTTCATTTGATAATTAAATTAATTAAGTATTATTTTTTGATTATTAAAATTTAATGTGGATAAATTAAACTAATTTTTAGTTTTAAAATTAAATTAATTAATAGGGACTGAATGACATTAATTGAATTAAAAATAAGAGTGAAGTTTTTAATTCAATTAAATGCCCTCAAATTTATTTAATACAAGTTTAATTTTTTATTCTGTATTTAGTTTATATACGCGAGTTTAATGCGTATACTGATCATGAGCTGGAGACCGACCAATGATTGTCTGATGCATTTTATTTAATTATCTATTTTATTTATTTATTTAATTATTACATTTCAATTTGCAATAATTATTTTAATTAAATAAAATATGATCTGTGTGTCATCTCAAGTGTCATTATATGTATACGGGCCTGCACACCCATTCTTAGAGTTGTAATTTTATACCCTGAGACCCGCTCACTTGCGTGCAAGTACTATTGTATAATGATGAGATGAGGCATAGCGCACTTCACGCCAAGTGATGGTGATGCACCAGACAAGAGATGGATGCATTGGATGAGAAGATGTTTCTATTTAAGTTGCAAGCCATGTGACTAAAGGTATTGTCCCTAGGGTCTCAGTTGGTTCGTTATTCACTCAACAGATCAACCATTATAACCAGCTCATGATCAGGTGTTTATTTTATTTCTACATGGTTTATTATTTTGTGAATGTGTAGTTAGAGTGCGATCACATAGAATAATAATAAACAAGCATGAAAGATAAAATAAACACGTGACGCGATGAAATTTCTATTTCTCGCATGATCAGTTATGAGTGCAATCACATAGTACGTGCTTATAAAAATAGAAAATGATTTATTTCATCACACTAAAAATGATAAAACCCTCAAAGATATATTAAGTCATAACATCATTCAATTATTCAAATTTGGAAAAAACTGGCTGTTTGAGGTGTCGATCATGCCATAGCTGAGGGTGCCTCTTACTACTGGGGATTCCTTATAAGAGTGATGGGTCGACTTAACTAAAATTACAGCAAAGAAATAGCCATAGCTAGATTTTTGTAATTTTAGAGGCAAGCGTTGATTAAATCAAGTTCTGATTTTAGAAGTTGAGAATTCACTCAACAGATCAAGGAACTGAAAGTTAAAGCAGTTGGCCAGCCAAAAGCCCACCTAGAACCCTCCAAGTAGTGGCATAGCCATAGATTGTAGACTATGAGGGGTGGTTCCAAGATCCTTTCCACTATAATAATCAAGTGACAGAGTATTCCGATTCTAACACAGAGGGTTCCTAGAATCCGATAAAATAGTGTGATACATTAAATGATTTAAGTAATTAATCAAAATGTCTAAACTGACAATCCAGATAAAAATCACTTATTTGCTAAAATTCATTTTTTGTAGAAAAAATGGCAAGTTGTACCACAAGTTTAAAAACTACTATATTATATTGGAAAAAGTACTTGTCCACACTGATATAAGTATCCATGAATAGTACAAGCGCGTGCGTATAGTACTATGATATAGGAAACTCAAGGTGCCAGTGTCCCCAACACTGTTAAACTACCTCAATAAGTGAGGGTGAAAACTGATTACATGAGACTAATGTACAAATCATATGATAGTTATATCATTATGCTTCCATCAACGTCCAGTGTCAGTTGTGGTCGCTATACCAGGACATGGATGATATAACATGAAGTCTCATATCTGATATGTTTGCAATGAGAAAGTGGAGCAATGATATGAATAAGGCGATGGTTACACCAGAATGTGTAAAATTGAAAGACTGATCATGATCTTTAAATGGACCCCTTTTTCATATCATTTTCACAACATTACTCAAGTCTCATTTTAAGTCACAAAATGAAAAAGTATTGATCAAATGCTTCATTACCAATTTAGGTAAGGTTTTCCAAGATAATAAGAACATCAAAGACAATTTCTTTTTTAATTCTTATAGAAAATAAATTGAAAGACAATGCGAAAAGGCCAATTAAAAAGTAATGATAATGACACATTAACGATTCCCTTCAATTAATGAGGTATTAACAAAGGTTATTTGCATTTCATATTATAAAAATAATACTATGGAAGTTTAAAATCAATAAACTAATTTAAAGAAGCAATTTTACGCTTCTACATCAGGCATATTCATCAATGTAATGTTTCTTTTTTTAATACTTGGGTATTTAATACATACAATTTTTACACATGTGTATTTAAATACAGTTACCAAGTAAGTATAGAAACCTTGCTAGAAGTCAGGTGTATTCTCCAAGTGGCTGCGAAGGGGTGATACCTAGGCCAGTGATGAGAAGTACACAACTTATTTAATTGCCAAGTAAAAGATTCATGTAGAACCATTATTTAATATAACCACAAACATTAATCTCATGTGTCCTTGGATGCAAGGAGACATTCTTTCAGGTTCTGAAATGAATGTTGTTTTTGGTAACTCAATCACTAGTTCAGTGATACATGAATCATAGGCAATGAGTGATGAATATAAATGTAATACTTATAACCAATTGTGACAAGATAATTATTTTTCAAGTAATAATAAAAGTGGATGTCATGAATATACCAAGTATGATATTTAGGCTCAGCACAGGTAAATACTTTTGGTATTATCGACGTATTTAGTTTGGACAAAGAAGCCTTTATAAATAAAGGTATGTCACAAAGCTTTTGGAAATAGTTTAACAAGTAATCATGAACTATTCCAAGGATAAACTAAAAGTATATATACTTCATAATATTCCTTTAAGTAATTAAGGAATAATAAAGTGAAGTATATGCATGGTCATGAGATATGAGTTGCTTTGGGTTGGGATACCAAAGAATATCTCGACCAAGCATTCATCAATCATGATAATGCAGCGTGGAGGAATTCCTAAATGCACATTACCTTATCAACATCATGACATTGATGTTAATGAGTAGGATTGATGATGAAGTCTTAAATATCAACATTGATCAACAAACATTTAGCGTGAAACAATTCCTAAACGCATATGTTATACATCAAAATTTTGATGTAAGTAGTATCAATGTTGCAACTTACATAAACTTACATTATATTTCATGACGTGCTTCAAAAATAATGGGGTAATCCCACAATCATATACCAACTAAAATGAAAAACGGATATCATACGAGTCATAGTATTATGTAAATCCATTATTTCATAAGGACATGTGTTTGGATACAAATAGTTTGTTTGGATACAAACAAACTTGCATCAAGATAAACACATTGTTCATCTAAGGTACTTATCCTAATGATTTATTAGGATATTACATAGATCCCTAAGATAGAAAAGTTATATTCAAGTGATATACTACATTCTATAAGAGGGTGCACATCTCTATTAGAGATAATGGGATCCATATTGACTTGTGTTTAGTCAATGCTCAAAATGCACAAATAGTTGGCATAGTAACTAGTTCCACAAGCGTATGTGGAACATAGTATGTTCCAAAGACACATACTATGTAGGAAGGATAAAACCATTGTGATGGTTTTTATAATCACCGCAGTCAGTGATCTATTATTCAATGTGAATAATATTTCCTACAAGTAAGTAGTGTATGGAAATTATCTAAAATTGATAAGACCAACTAAAATTCAATTAATGGATTCCATATATCAAAGTGAAAAAAGGGGCTTATTATTTTGAATACTGTGGTGGGTATTCAAGTGAATTGATAAATGGATGGTACAAGCTTGGTAACAATAAGGCTCGATTGGTTTAACCAAGTCGTTATGCCTAAATCCGTTATAATTTTACTTATCATAGCTAATATCTATGATCAAATTATTTAGAATTGGATTTCATGACCACCAATCTTGGATAGTGTCTATACGACGCAACCAGAAAGAAATGGTCACATCACATAATGCTAATAAAGGTTGCAAGTTACTGAAATCTGGTTTAGGATTAAAGTAAGCAATATGATCATAGAATATACATTTGAAAAAAATGATTTCCATGTGTCTACCGGAGGTTAGTGGGAGTGCCAATGCTTTCTAAGAAGAAATATGTTCAGAAACATATGGAAAACAAACATTGGTCTCACAGTTAGTTAACACAAATACGAAATTTATTCTCTAGTGATTGAATTAAAGTAGCAACCTAAGTTCTAGGGAACATGATCTGCTGAGGTAGATCTATAGGTTGCTTGGTCCTAGTCAATCGTACATATAATGACATTGTATTGAACAAATAAAAATTAGAACAATTCAAGAGATGAATTGTTGCCAGTGTCACATGGAATAATCTCTCTGTGTTGACATGTCTAGGATATAGGAAGAGATAAACATGGTGAGTTACAATCCATACATTGAAGTGATGGATCAATCATGTATGCCATGATATGTACAAGTACTAATATTGCCAAGGTATATTTTACAGTAGTCAAATATCAATTATATCCAGGATTACTGCAAGGGATGCAATCAAAACTATCTAATTGTACTTTAGCACGTACAAAAGATATGTACCTGGTAAGTGGAGAAGAAAAGATACTAGTTTTCGAGGATACAAACTAGTCTTCCATAGATCAAAGTAATCTACTATAACAATTAGGCTAAAGATGATGAGCGAGTCAAGATCATATCAGCCAGTGGTAGCCACACCTACAAATACCGAGTATGTTGCAGCTTCTTAGGAAGCTAAGAAGCAGTTATTAAATGCAATGATTTGTTTCAGTTCTTGGAATCACACCTGGTAAGAAAAGTATTATCATAAAGTAAATTATGATATTATTACTAGCCAAGATGTCAAGTTATGACAGTGGACAAGTGGGATATACTTGGGATACTATCTCTTGATAAGTTTTACTCTAAGATATGAGGTCGCTATAGCAGAATAGACATGTGGTGGAACTGTGGTAGACCTAGTAGCTAAATCAATTACTCATCAAAAACATGATCTTTATCATATGAGTAGCTAACAAGTTTGGTTAGCAAGTTGGATCTAGTGAAAATGAGAGTGTTGAAATAGTGGGTGCCCTAGACCCAACTATTCAGTACTTTTAATCACCACATCGTGTATACAGTTAGCTATACATGATTTCATCTTACTATTATAGTGTAGAATTTTATGTTTCCTCTATTGAAATGGTAATGTTCAAAGATTAATTGTCATATCAAGAGGTTATAGCAGATCCCATGCTATAATGAGAACCTCTAGATACCAGGAAATTAATATTAAATATATGTTCTATAGTATGATACATCTTACTGATTGGACACAACAGATGTTTGACTATCAGGTGTTGGGGGATCATAATCATTGATACTTATTCTCATAAAGTTTTCACTTGGTGATCTCTAGTAGTGAGATCATGAGGACTGACCCTCCAATAGGAACACCACATGTTTTAGGTGTCATTGGATGTTCCTATCTATGATCACGTGTAATGGTCTTCTAACTTGAGATCATTACCAATGTATGTCATTTGATTTCATACTTTGATGAAAGATAAAAACCATGGCAATGAAGTCGTGGTGAGGTAGTTTGTGTTGGGTGCATCATTGGTGGCATGAAATTGGTTGAATGGTCAAGAAAGGATTTTTCTCTTTTGGGTTATGGAAGTAATATATCTCAGGCCATGTTGATAAGGATAGTAGTACCTTTATAAGACCATGGACATGACAGTTTAAGGTACATCCATCCAGTTAAATCAACAAACAATAAAGCAAGAAAAAGGCGATGAAACGTGAGTGTGTCCTGCTTTATGAGATATTACAGACAAAGAGATTATATTATATAATGTGTGTTCATAGGTTGGTTGTCACTGCTATGAAAATTCTTATCTCTTCAGGGGCCATGATGGGTTGCGAGATCCCACTTTTGGTATGTGAATACTATTTATTGTTGTTGAGATAAGGGCCTAGAGGGTCACACATAATAGTGTATTCAATAATCTTCCCTATTCAATTGAATACGAGTTTTGGACATGGTGAACCCCACCACTGGGGTCCGGGATTTGTCCAAGGAAAAATGATCACCAATGAAATAAATAAATTCATATTATTCGAGTTTAGAATAATGAGTATTAAATTTGTTTATTAAATGTATTTACATTTTTTAAGTAAATACATGAAAATATTAATTAACAAATATTAAATTATTCAAGGTTCAATTAATATTTATGGGAATGAAGAGTCAAGTTTTGGACTCAATTATTGTCATGTAATATATTTAATATATTACAAGTAAATTATAATAATATTTATGACTCACTTTAGTAGTCATAAAATGTCATTGATAGTGTGTTAAGTATTCAAGGCCGAAGAGGCTATACTGGGTATTCTAATTAAGTACTATAAATATAAGAGGAGGGGCTTTTTCCAAGTACTATTTATGGATCTTCTCTCTCTTCTCCTCTCTCCCATGATCTAGAGAGAGAGGCTCTATATATAAGGAGCATGGATCAAGCACTCTCTCATGCATCGCTAGAGAAGAGATGTAGTGATCATTGGAGCATCGAAGACGTCATCACAATTCCATTCTAGCACCTAGATTATGACGAATGACACTCCCACAGATTCCTTGAAGCGTATGTGGGAAATCTAGAGGAATTAGACTTTAGATTCTTCGAGCAGTGATCACCAACAACGAGAAGACATCGTGCACGACTTTGGATTAAACCAAGTATTTTTACTGTTTATTTTTGTGCTTAAAACCCTTCATGTGTGGTCCTCAACTAAGATTGAAATTCTATTTACCGACATCAAAAAGTTTACGTCGATCTTCGGTGGATTTTTTTTAAAATCCCACCTGTTTGGGGCTTCTACTGCATGCCCGGTTCCAACAGAAATGAGTGACAAGGATTTTTTTCTATGAAATTTTGGTTGAAATTTCACAGTCGTTAAAGCCTCTATTTGCAACTTCCATAAGTGATTTCTCGGTTTTAGTCTCCAACAAAACCCAAAATTATATTAGAAAAATCTCTTATTCTCTCTAACCTTTAAACTAAATGTTCCAAAAAATTGAATTTTTGAGAGAGGTTCTTCTTGAGCATCATGAGATTCACACGATTTGTGGATACCCCTGGAGGGAGGAATATTTCAATTTCTCATCAGTGATCTACATTAAATGATTGTTTAAAGCTTAGATTAGTAGGTGTAAGGTACACAGTTCCAAAATTATATTAGAAAAATCTCTTATTCTCTCTAACCTTTAAACTAAATGTTCCAAAAAATTGAATTTTTGAGAGAGGTTCTTCTTGAGCATCATGAGATTCACACGATTTGTGGATACCCCTGGAGGGAGGAATATTTCAATTTCTCACCAGTGATCTACATTAAATGATTGTTAAGATGAGTGTCATCCCATTGAAACCTATCAACTGATACTTATATCTTAAAGATAAAATCCACCAGGTAACTAGTGGACTTGTATCGTGTACTCGATGGGTCCTAGTGGAAATGGGTGGATCTGGAAGGTCTACCGTCTACCCAGTGGACTTGGAGCGAGTACCCAATGAGGTACTGAGTATCGGGTGAAGTCTATCCGGGTACCCGGTAGAATCAACTATATTTTTTTACATTTAAATTAAATAAATTAAATTATTAAAAAAATTAATCCCCAACCTCATGTCCTCCTACCATAAGGCTCAACCTCCCCCTTATATTCTATCTCTATTTCTTCTTCCTCCAAGCCAAATCTCACTCATTCTTGTCCAAATTTGAGTTTCATCTATATTGGGTTGACAGTGTTGGTATGTCCAACCCTCCTCATGTGTCTTATCCTAGTTTCTTATATTGGAATTTCTTATATGACACACCTAATTTTAGGGATCATGCTAGTTTTTTCAATTTATTTCTCTTGAGGTAGAATTTTCCAACAACATTTGATGAGTAGGACCCTCCGAGGTCTAAGCAGCTGATCCCTAAACTTTCCCAATGGTTTCTATGAAATTTTCACGTGTCGTATGAAATTTGAGAACCGCCGATCATGTGTACATTCCCTGAAATTATTTTAAACCTATATATTGGGTTACTACACCCTAAGTTATATTAGTTAGGTCTATGTGTGGTCCCTTATGACTAATTTCTTAATTTCATGGTCTAGAAAGACCATGTACCTAATATAATGTGATAGGAAAATGCGACTTAGGACCCATGTTGGGGGGGGGGGTGTATTATTTAAAATGTTTGACCTTAAGAGATTGTGAGGTGTCCTAGACCATTCCATATAAATATTAAGCTTGAGTGTGGCCTTTACTAAGGATGATTTAGCCCTATCTTGTGACCTTTCTTGATTAGTGATGAATCATTCACATTAAATTCATAGATAGTGAAAGGTCATTCACATAAATAATTTATTAACTGAGGATTTATTACTTGTCTATTTTTGAATGTTGGTGATATTTCATTCACCATGATATATGTCTTAGTAGTGTACCATGTGACATTTTAATGTCACTAATGTTTTATGTTTTATATTATTTTTGGGCGATTTAAAATTTTTGAAGTTTCGGTCTTGAAACTTTCTTTTTCTGTAATTTTTTCCTCTATGCATGATTTATCATGCATGGTTAAGGGGGAACCATGAATGGTGTATTTTTAAGATTTTTTCAGTTCAATTTGTTCTCAAATGGCTAGTTTTCACAAGCAATTCATGGTTCGGTCCAAGTCACGCAAAATCTAGTGTAAATCGTGCGGGTCTCTATTGGCTTGGAGTGTTAGCGCATGATTTTTCCAAAGTTAGAAGACACCATGAATTGACCCTGGGATGGTGTTTCAGTTTTTAATAGAGTAGTTTTTCATGGTTGATATATGGTTTATTAAACTGCATGTCCAAACCATGCGAGTGTATTAGGCTTGTCCAGTGCTAGCCACACGACTTACCAAATTGTATAAGTAGCCCAAATTCTTAAAAAGTTGAAATTCTATTTATAACCCTACTCTATTTTAAGATCCAAGGCCTTTATATTCTCTTATTCCATGTTCAAGCAAACCATGGGTGTGTATGGGAGCTATCTCCCTTCTTTCTACTTGGATTTTAAGCCTCTAATCCTTATTTTCGAACGAATTCCTTGAGGTAATATCTTTCATTTATCTTCCTCTCCCCTCTCTTGATCCCTCTTGGATTTTTTTATCTTATGAAACCTAATGGAAAATGGGTTGATATTAGGATCATAGGTGGACCAAATCATGGGGGTTTGACTACTTTAGAGTTTTAGATGGTGTTTCTTTGTTCGAGTGTGCTTTCACCATCGAAGGAAACACATTGCAACGAGTCTTCACTTGAAAGTGGTAGGTATTTCTATGAAATCTACCTTATAATACATTTAATGTGATGTTTGAGTGTTTTAATTAATTTCTTATGAAATTACAGGTATATGTGATACCAAAATGGGTTTATAATTGGTTTTTAATGGGTTTCATACTTTTCATAATAAGGATTTTATGTGTTTCTAAACATGGTTTCCACTTTGAATGTTTATGCATGTTGGGTGTTTTCTAAACTGAATAAATGGATTTTGAAAGGTGTATGAATATTTTAAAATGGGATCTTACCATTGGTTGATTTCAAAAGAAGGTATTTAATGAATTTAATGATCTATTTTAAAAAGGGGGTGTGTTCAACCCATGTAAAATGTTTTTTATGACTCATTAGTCAACCTGGCTACTTAATGCGATTTTCAAAAAAGGTTGGTTTCTAAATGTATTTCAATGTGTTTTTTAACTATTTGATTTCAAGGGATATTTTGTAAATTATATTTTAAATGATGAAAAGTGTATATTCATTCCAAGCCTATTTTGAAAGGCCAATTTGTCATTTTGTAAAGGAATTATTCTATAATTGTGAGACCTTAATTGAGACCCTTGTTGTTGAATTTGCTGTATTTAAATGTTGTGGCCCTAAGGGGGATAATTTATAATTTTATTTTATTATATGATGATTTGTATAGAATTAAATGAAAGAGGATATTTATTGTGAGGGTGTAAGAGGTGATATTAGGTTTATTTCAAAGCATTTTATTATTATTGATTTTTATATTGGCTTTATGCCTTATTGTTTTATCACTTACTCTTAACTTATCATGGGAACCTAAGTAACTAATAAAAGGTCCTAATGCGTGTTATGATAGCCCAATGTGCACTCACCAGATAGTGACCTAGGGGAGCAGCTCCCTCCTAGGTGTATATGTATGTTACTTGATGACCCAAAGGGGTGCCAAATTGAGATGTTCTGGTTTTGCTTAGGGGGGCCTAGAGAGATTGAAATGAGGAAACCAGGTCCTATATCATTCATGTTAGAGCCTAGGCAGTTCCCTACAATGCTTGGTTCTCATTGGGGATTATTTAGGGGATTTCATTTCATTTCTTTCTTATATCCCCTGGTCTTGATTTAGTCCCATGGAACCATTTTTTGGTTATTACACTTTTATTATTACTCCTTTATATCTTGGTGCCTAGGATGGTTGTATTTGATTATGATGTAATTTTGGTTTATTCTAATTTTTTTTCTTAAATGGATTGGAAAGTGTGATTTTTAAAGAAATATGGGAAAATGTTTTCTAAATGGTATTTTGGAATTGATTTTGGGAAAAGAAAAAGAAAAAGAATTGAGATTATAGGGTAAATCATTGCTTATTTATTGGGTTTGAAATTAGTGATTTTAAACTAGGCATGACTTATTTTTGGAAAGGTTTGATTAATGTTTTTAACAAGAACAGTGAAAAATTATGCTGATTATTTCCTTTATGTGTACTTATTGAAAAATAAAAATCACATTTTCTATGTTATGTTCAAACCAACACTAATGAAATATTTTATGAAGTAAATTGCATAGACTCCTTCGTGAGATCATAATGGGAATGTTTCACTTACACCCAACATGCACACCAGTCTATGGGTTTCTATGCAACTCTCTTGTTTTATTTTAGGTGCCCAAGTCTTGATTTTAGTTGAGTGTTTGTCTTGGTCTATTGATGGCCATGTGGTGATGGTGAGTGACCATGGGTCATGTGGATTTTTTTGGGTTTCTATTTTATTTTTAGACCGAGGTTGTATCAGTAAATTGGGCATAGTGTATTTTATATTTTGTGCACTTCTATCTGTTTATATTGAGTTTTATTTAGTTGTGTATTTTAGATATTTGTTTGTTATGTTTATTCCTTATTTGGATTGATTCTATTTTGTTTATTATTATTTATATGGATATTATGAGGGTGATATCATTTCTAATTGTGTTTTCTTGATACCCATACAATAGTTTTCAACCAATGGGGATTGAGAATTCCCTTCAGGCCTAGTAGAGAGTCAGGTTAGGTGAAGTGTTGGGTTAGCCCAGGCTGGTTTATTACAAATGGAATCAGAACCTAAGTTTATCAATAGGGTCATAGGTTTTGGAATCACTCTCTTGATATTTGGGAAGTCCAGTGGTATGAAGATAGGGTTGTTGGGACCCAAGATATAGGTATAGGAAGAATCTAGCTAACTTTTTCTTATATTGAGCCTTGATTTTCCGTAGGAAATTGGGTTTTGGATTATATTTTGATTATTTTGTGGGATTAATATTTGAGACGGTGGTATTTGATCCTCATTGAAATTTTATTAGTTTCCTTACAAGTTTTTTTATATTTTGGGATGAAAAGTGGAAGGGTAATATGAAGTGTGAAGTCAACTTGCATGACCTGAAAATCTGTGTAGCAACCAAGAGTTAGATTTTGGAAATTATTTGGGAATTGTTTCATGATTGGTACATGGACCATCAAACCATACATCCAAGTAAAGCATAGTTATTCATCATATTTGGTTTTGTTATTCAGATCCCCTAATTATAGAATGGTTTCAAGTGATTCTCGATAAAAGGAGAGGAATTGGGGCAAGTCTCATGATATGTAAAGATTATAAAATTAGAATTATGTTTGAAGTCTATGATGTGATTTTTCTTATGTGATTATGGTGAAATTGATTATTTTTTTCAAAAAATGGATTTCATGGTAAATGCTTCTAGTTTGAAATGAGGACTTCAGTTTATTTGAAAAATGACTATTTTTATGGAATATTTTTATAAGTGGTTGATTTCATTAGGAAATTTAGAAAACATTTTGATTTTAAAACTAGTTTGTGATGAACCCGACTCAGATACCCTCTTACACTAGCACCCAACCCAAATTTCCACATACCCAAAGGGCATTCCCGATTCCCATGGGTTGACGACTAGAACCTAGAGAACAAACAACAAACAGAAGGAAGAATTTCACCCAACCTGATGCAACAACATGATATATATATATATATATACCTGATGGAAAGAAACAACATAAGAATAAAAAAGAATATGTATGTCATAACATATAGAAAATAATGAAAGCAATACTTATGAAAAGGTAGCTAAAAAATCTATAAGAGACCAGTCCAATTATAAAGGAAAACAAAAACAAAATAGCTACTCTATGTGATAATGTGGGAAAGCTCCCACCATCTCACCACTAGCTACCTAGACTCAGCTAACAGATACCTCACCACCTCACTGTGATGCCTTGCCTTTCTCTGCACAAAAAGATATAAAAAGGTCTACACACCAGCAATGGGGTGTATAGGGTGTGAGCTAACAGGCTCAACAGGATCCCACCCAGGTGTTCCATAACAGGTCTCTGTATAATAATCTAAACACGATCAACTTTAAATAAAACAAGTCATGATAAAAATTTTACATTTTTTATATCAAAATCTTGGAAAAATATTTAATTTTCTATTTTTCCACATTTCTAAAATAATCCAGGTAAAAAAATTTCAAATAATTTCATACACATATATCAAAATAGATATATCAAATAAAACTAAATCAATGCACATATCCATATCATATCAAATCCATGACAATAAAAATAAAACATTACAATCCAAAACATAGATAACATCACACCAAGTATCACAGTAGGTCAGGATATCTAGGAAACTCATACCCCTAATATAGATAATCACGCATGCATCAATCCACTAGATATATGAATCGAATCTAGGTAACAGAGGAACACCCTAGAAAGAGAACCTTCCAATAGTGTCTATCAAGTTCCTAGAGCAACAGGACTAGAGAGAAGAGGAACACCCCATGAGTGAACCCCCGAAAATATCAATGAACAAAGCCTATTACTAAACCTTCTACTTAAGTACCTGAGGCCTCCCATGTGCTATATTTTCCAAAATTATTTATCAAAACCATTTTTTGTAAACAATTTCATAAAACCATTTCACAATGATTTGAAAATACACTTTTATTTTTACCAAAACAAGGGAAAACCCATATTTGATTAAAAAATCATTTTCCTCACACATAAATCCATTAATAAATAATGAAATTTCATTTATAAAATAATTTATCAAAACTAGAGTAATGCAGTTCATCCAATATAGTCTAGGGACGGAACCACTTACCTCAAACTCACCCCGCACATGCATACAAAAGGGATCAACCAACATGTAATAATAAAATGATGACAACAGAGGCCCTAGAATCAATCCAAAAATCTCAGAATCGATTCAATTTAAAAAATTGGTTGGCGAAGAGGATATATCACAACATACCCCAAATAACTCTCATGCCTCACCACTACCAACAAAGGATCAACCCTTAGAACAATATCACATGATAAATCTATAAAGGAATCAATATAATTATCATCACAGATCAATGAAGCAAAAAAACATAATGTAAATGTGCTACCATGATCAAGGGAAATGAATAAACAGAAACTATCTCTTACCCAAAGAGATGCAATGAAATCACCCAGATGATCAAATGTTGAACAAAGTGATCCAGAAGGAGTGTAGGTCTCCAAAATCTCCCTTGATATCCTCTAGATTGAGATCCAAAATCTAGTAGATGAATGAAATAAACAAATCACTCATACGATGCACTAAAAGAATAACCCTCAAGACTTATATGGCGTGTAATCCCATTACATGTTGTGTAATCCATGAAACTCAAGTATGCCCAAAAACTTGTCTCATTTTTATCAAAAACCCAAATTTTACCATTAAACATCATAAACCTAATATAAAGTGTGTATTCCTTTCACACTATGTACTAGAATCATGATATCTACCTGAAAGACATTACATAATGTGTAATGCTATTACACGACATGTATTTATCCTATAGACCATAAAAAGTCTAGTTTTCAGCATAAAACTCCAAACCACCTTGAATTTTCTCTGAACTCAAGGAGAATCTCGCAAATCCTTTAACACATTTAGACCCAGACTCTATTAATTAAAAAAAATATATATCCATGAACTTTAGGTAATTTTCCCCAGAAAATGCTTTCCATCATCAGGAGTCCCAAGGTGCTCCCAAATAAAGAGGAAAACGAATTAAAGAGATGAGAAATACTTGAAATAAGGTAACAATATGTTACAAACTCCCCACCAAAAGAATTTATGTTCCTGATAAGTCATGTGGAAGAATGATGTATAGAAAAGAGGTAAGGCCACTACTCCCTCATTAATAACATGTGTTCCCATATATCATGAGAATCTGACACATGGCGTCATAACACTCTAACCAACAGAATCAAATTCCCATGTAAGACTTTCACTTGAGAGTCAAGGATATCAACTGGATACTCTATAAAAAAAACATCTGGCTATAACTCAATATCTTCCCAACTCAAAACATGAGAGGGACCAGGATGGTATTTCCCGAGCTACAATATGTGGAAAGCACCATGAACGTATTTCAAATAAACCAAAATTTCTAACTGATAAGCAACCTGCCCAAGTCATTCAGTGACCTAAAAACGACCCAACATATCTCGTGTTAGGTCCAAGTTGTGTTTTGGTTGTATTTATTATCAATAGATCAGTATGTTGATTATTTTTAAGTAATAAAGTATATTGAGAAGACGATGGATTGAAATATGGATTGAAGAAAGTTTTAAATCAGATCCAGAACATCTGGATTAGTCAATATGATCCATCGGATTGGGATGTTGATAAAAATTCAGAATCTGGTGGAAATCAGATTCACCATCGTAATCAAGAAGAAGTTTTTTGATGATTGGTTTTGCTGAAAAAGTGTAAAAGGAAATCACTTCACTTTGTAAAATATGGTGATCATACTCAAAAATTGTATTCAGGAATTAATCATATTTCTGAATTTATCATATTCATAAATTTAGACTCACAGTGCTTAAGAAAATCCATCATACCGAGAAGAAGTTTTCTAGAAGGAAAGGTTTATTGGGCTCACCTTGGGTTTAGTATGAAAGTAATGGGATGTTCTAATACTTTCCATTACAAATGTGATGATGCTTTTCTGATCTTGGAGTTCTTATAAATCACAATTATTCTGTAAAACTTGTGATGCAATCTTGATGAAAGAAATAGGGATTGAAAGAGATGCTTCCAATCATATTCAGTCTGATTGTAATCATGAAAATCATATTTAGTTTGATCGTAATCATGCCAATCGTATTCAGGCCAATTATATTCAGAATAATAATATTCAGGTTGAGTGGGAAAGAAATATGGTGCTGGAAGAGTAGGAAGTTATAATACTTCCTAATGAAAGTAATAATATATTGGAAAGTATGGGAAGTTACAACACTTTCTATTATAAGTCATACGATGCTGAAACTAATCATCAACATAATCAAAGTCATGAAGGAAGTCACGATACAAGATGATGTTTGTGAAAGAAGAAAGTTGATAAAGCTGAAGTTCTCCACTCTCAAGATCATCGTAATGAGGTTGTTAGATGTATATTTTTTAAAGGCTAAGATGGATGAACGTTATGAAGAAAAGAAAGAAGTTATTGAATTCGAAGCTATTGATGATGAACCATTGTATTTAGTATTTCATCGTATTCATTAGAGGCAAAAAAATTTGTGTATAAAAAGTCATTAGTATCATATTTAGTGGAGAAAGAAGTTGCTAAAGTTACTAATAATGATCCATCATAATCATCATGTCATCATAATCATTGGTTTAATAATTTTTTGGGACTGATGAATGTAATGAAGAAGAAAAATCTTACTTATAGATTGTTGGATGTGTTATTAAAGAGGTATCTTGAAGTTAGAAGAAGATGTTTGTTTTCATCAGTTGATATAGGGAATCATAATGAAGAAATTATATTGGGAAATCATAATAGCATCCATTACTTTATATATGCAACTGATATAGATCATCGTAATAAAGAAATCATTTTGAGAGAATGAAAATGGGAAATTAGAATTGAACTAGTGTTTTTGAATAGAGTTAGAAGAGACATGAATTTTTTAGAAGATTTGAGAAGGATCGAGAAGAAATGTTAAAAGTTTAGAAACATCGATGAAGTCAAGATGCACCCGAAATTCAAGGAAACATGAAAATTCAAATAATTTGGTTGAGCGGTGAACTTTTTAGAAATCCCACCCAAACCACAATTGGGGAAAGTATAAAAGGATAAAGGTACATTGTACTTTTCTGAATGAAGTACTGTTCATGAGAAGTAGAGAGAAGGTAGATCTCTAGAGAGAAGAAGGGTTTCCATATTGTTTTTATTGAAGAAGTATTGCTGGACAGAAGATAAATGAGAAGTGAAAAGATTTAAATATATTCATCTGATCATCATATTCAACTGATTATCATATTCATTCAGTTATCGTATTTGGTAGAATTATCATATTTACCTGGTTATCGTATTTGGAAGTATTATCGTATTCAGTTGGCAGGATTATCATATTGGGATTTCCGAAATAAAGGAAAAAGTGTATAGAATTGTCTCAATTTTATTATGTAGAGATATATTTCTGTATTGAGAAATCAGGTTGGGAAGAATCGAACTGGGAAATCAGATTGAGTTTTATTACAAAGTCCAGAAATTTCTTACCAACTTCTAGGTAAGAAAGTAAAGAATTACTTTGAAAGTTTATATTTGTGAAAGTTGATAAAGAAGCACCATAACATGTTTTTTTACAAAAACTTTGTATTACACCATTTGCGCTAGAAGGAGAACATACACTATTGGATTGTTTACATAGTTCTACATGAGTGAAATGACATATCCTACTCATTGTGTTCTATATAAACGATTTTTTTTCTAGTGGATTGTGTGGTATTGGATTATTTCCAAACCATACCAAGGAAATAACTATTTTTTATTGAACAATGAACCTTATAAATTACCATGTTCCTATGGATGTGTGTTTGAATTGTTTTTATAATGTAAATTAATCTTTGATATGAGGTGAAGGTTGTTTCATAAGTAAAAAAACATAAAAGAAAAAGATATCACTAATTCAACCCTCCTCCTCTCAGTGATACAATTATCCTGAATGGATACTTACAATTGGTATCATAGTGATGGTTACCTTCATTTATTCTTTGCTGAAGTTTTGAAGAAGAAGTTGTGATGGAAAATCTGAGTTGTGTGAATAGTAAGGATATTCTGATCTTAAATTATAGGAATTATCATATTTTTAAAGGAATAATGCTTCCATATCTTATGTCTCTTGGGTATAATGTTTTAAAAGCTATTACAGATGGTTTCCCTCCTCGTATTGAGATTTATCCTCTCACAAGTGCAAATAAAAAAACCATGAGAATGATGGAAGACCTAAGAATGCTTTACTCTCATCACTTTTTGAAAGTGAGTTTCTGATATTAAAAGGAGTTGCCACTGCTAAAGGTATCTGGGATAAACTGAACAACATTTATGAAGGCAATACAAAATTGAAAAAGGAAAAGTTACAAATCTGGAGATTGATATATGAAGATTTGAATATGGGTGAGTATGAATCCATTGGAGACTTCTTTACCAGGGTAAAAGACATTGTTAGCACCATCAGAGTTCTTGGTGAAAAGTTAGAAGATTCTAATATTGTTGAAAAGATATTAATAATTCTTCCTGACAAGTTTTATGCCAAAGTTTCTTCATTGGAAGATAGAGATCCTGATACATTATCTCTAGATGATTTTCATAGTACTCTCATCACATATGAGATGTGAAGGAAAAATGTTATTAAGGAAAAAAACTAATAGATAAATTTATTTCAAAACTTACAAGAAATAAAAGATTAATAAGGTTCCTGAGGAAGTTTATATTGCTGACTCTAACTTTGAAAATGAGGTATGTAAAAATCTTTATGAAATTTTATCCTTGTTTTCTAAAAATGTGAAAAAATGTATAGGAAAGTATAAAGGTAAACTTACCTTAAAATGTTTTGTATGTGGATCCATTAAGCATTTCATTGTCAATTTTCCTTTAAGAGGTGATGAATAATAAAGTGATGAAGAAGAAAGTGAAGAATAAGAAATAAGTACAAGAATATCTTGGAAAGAAAAAGGTGATAAAGAAAAATCATATTCCAAGAGGAATGATAAAAAAGTTATCCAAATCTAAAAAGATAGGATTTTTGTCTAAGTATAATGATAGTGAGGAGGATACAAATGGTTTTGAAGAGAACATGTTTATTACAATAGTTAATGAAGAATGTTTTTCTAGCAGTGAAAGTAGTTGTTCTGAAGAAGAAGAATGTGAAGCTAAATCTGAAAAATCTATTGAGCATGTTGGGAAGAATACTTTTATTACAATAATTAACAATAAATAATTTGGAAGCAACATTTCTGAAGAAGAAGAAACCCAATTAAAATATTACCTGAAAGAAGAATTGAAAGAATGTATGAGGAAGATTGGGAGACTTGAAAAGGAGATCAGGGAGTTGAAAAGTGAAAACTCTTCAACAAAAAATCAAGAATATATTCCAGATGAGAAAGTCAAACTTATGGAAGAGATTGATGATTTTAAAAAATATCTTGAGGAAGAAATGAATCATAAAGAACATCTGGAAGTCAAGTTGAAGGTAAAATAAGAAGATTTAGAACTTGTCCAGCAAAAAACTTTCTAAAGCTAAACAGAAAGGTAAAAGTTTTAAAAACTCTATCTCTGAATTTGGTGAAAGTTATCATAAGGATAAAACTGAGAAGGATCAACAAAATTTACCTTCAAAGGTTGGTAAGAAAGATGGAATTGTTTTTTATAAGAAGAAATTTATGTATGTAGGAAAGAATAAAAAAGTTTGGAAATCATAAGTTACTAAACATTCTGATTCTAGAAAAATTTATATTACTTATAGTTCTAATAAGGATTAAAATAAAACCAATATGAAGAAGAAGGTTATGATTGAAAATATAAAAGTTGGTGATCAAGAAAGTTTAGTTAATATTTCTACTGAGAAACATATTCACAACTCCTGTTAGTATGAAAGTTACAAAAGAAAATACTCTTTCTATGGATACTGTGGGTATTGTGGTGGATTTGGGCATATAGTTAACAAGTATTGGTTCAACCAACAATATTAAAAATATTCCAAAAATTACCGAAGGAAAAGTTTTAAGGGGAGTCAATTCCCTCAAGGGAAGAAGTCTAAGAAGGATGTTCGGAAGAAACCTGAGAAGGTTGGTGTGAAAATTGAAAATAGGTTCCAACCTTTGGAAACTATTTGTGAAAGATGTGAGAAACTTGGAAATCTTTCCAAAGGATGTCTTGTTTTGTTACTGGAATAACAAAAGTTTCTGAACAATTCTCAAAAGTTTAATGTTTTGGAAGTTAATAAAAACAGATCTGTTGAGTCTGAAAAGAAAGAGTGCTTAGTTATCTGGCCAGAACATGCTGACTTGGCTAGAAAGTTAGAGGAAGCACAAAAATCATCAAAATAAGATGGGAATAACCAAAATTCTAAAGATATAAGCAATGTTGACAAAAAGGAATCAACATATTATGGATATGAGTAAGAAGGGAATGATATCAAAAGTTGTTCAAATATCTTTTTTGAACAAAATACAGGAATGGAAAAAATGTTACAAACTAATTATAATAAATGTGTTACTAAATATGAAGAAAAGTTAACATCCTCTTCATAATATTCTACAGATAAGAAGAAAGTTGTTACAAAATGTAACATCCTAGACCCAAATGCTACCCAAAATGGAGCCCTGAGCCTGATAGGTTACAAGGCCTCAACTGCATCTCCCCAAATGCTAGAGGCTGCTAGCTAGAAGCAAGGGCTTAGGTGATTTAGTGGGGAGACTATGCCCTCATTACCAAAGTATCATAGTGGAAGTCAACATATAGTAAATAGTGGAAGAAAAATAAATAGTAGTCAACTAAAATTAAGAAAAGATAGAAATACATATCAATAATTAGAAGTGTCTCATATACAAAATGATGTAGATGGTACAAGTATCTAGAAAGCATCCAAAATAGCACATGTAAATGTAATACATTACAAGTCCCAAAAAGAACAAAAGACTAAAAAGGTATCCCAACATCGCAAGCCTCATATTGATCCTATGCTCCCCTTCTCTAAAGCCACAGTCAACAACCTGTACTAGGGTGCTTTCCCCTATCATCACTTGTAACCATATAATCTATTTTGGTCCCTAAGGAGGCCCAAACAGGGTATGAGATAAACATCCCAATAGGAAACCACCCAGGTCTATACAGTTCTAACATCAAAATACAAAGTGCTAGAAAGTGTAAATAAATAGTAAAGTAAAGTGAATGCATATGGAATATGTCTACTGTAATAAGTAGTACTAAACAAAACCTCAAGGCTACCTAAAAAAGAGTTAGCTCCTAACTAGGAAGCTAAAAATAACAGTAATAAAGTCACACAACCACAATGTACATCCATCTGTATCATGTACCCCACAACCATGTTGTATAAAGAATTAAAGTGTCCAATGACCATGCCATATAGTGAAAAGTAGCATCCCAAGACCACGTCGTATAGTGAAGAGTAGAATCCCACGACCACACTATATAGTGAAAAGAAGACATCAAGGGTCGGATCCAAGGTGTCAGTAGACCAGGTAATCCATGTAATAATTCTAGACCACAGAGGGTCAGATCCAAGAAGCTTGTCTAATTCATCCCATCGAGTCCCATGGGAGTCCCTAGTGGAAACTTTGTTAGACACTGGTTGGGGTCCTAGGATCATGAAAATAGAAAGTCCTATGTGAGCCCAAGAAAGACAGATCCACGGGGTAGCAAGGCCTGAGGCATCCCATGGAATCAAGACCCAAGGAGAAGTGTCAACCCAAGGTGTCCAATACTGCATTCTAGATCCATGGGGAGTAGTCCATTAAATCTATCAAACCATTCTTTAAATCATTAAATCATTCAATTTAAACAAACATTCCGTGTGAGTATACCCACTCACATCAACCTACACAATATATGAGTATACCCACTCATGAAAACCATTTATCAAAACAAGCATATGGGCCTAACCTCCCATATAAACCATTTAACATGACATTAGTCATTTAATATAGGTATACCCACCCATATTATCCATTTAACATTCCAAAATATCAAAGTTTACAAGGAATAACATGATATTAATTGAGCAAGGAGGCAGTACATCTCCTAAACAGGATATTCAAGATATCAAGGCATTAACAAGCTTCCTCTAATTAGGAAGGCACAAGAACACACCTCTTGGATGGTTTAAACTAGCATGAACACGTTTTTTTCCTTAAGGAACACCCCATGGGTGACCCTGAAATGAGTAACGAGTTTCAAGACACCTAAACAGAACCTATAGGAATCCTCACTAGGTCCAGCTACAACTATGTAAAAAAACTCACCCAAAAATGAGGCCTCTCCAGAAAGTCTGATGGGTGTTGAAAGGGAAAACACCCAAAAAGCACATAAAAAGATGAAAGAAAGTATAGAACACCAACCTCGGCTCGTTAGTAGACAACTCATCCAATATCAAGTCCTGATTCATCTTGGTTTGGAAGAAATATGAAGAATGGATGAAGAACGAGGAATTAGGGCATATGAGCCTAAATCAAAATAGCACAGTCGTTGTTCCAAATAATCAAGAACTACTAAAAAGGAATTGAGTACTTACCGATGTAGTTCCAACGAGATAAAAAATAGAAGAATCGAAGTCCAGATGGCTTCTCAATCTGAAAAACTAGTTTAGAAGGGGTTTGGATCTCAAAAAATAGAAGAAATAGTTCTGTCCATCAAAAATTGAGGCTACAAGATCTTTTATAAAAAAACCCACTGGGAAAGTAAATGACCTATAGGCCAATTAAATGGTGTGTACTTACCAATTTATTTTTTCTAAACCAGAAATACTACACACCACGATGGCCCAGTACTTAGTGTATAGGCCAAGTACACAATGTGTACCTAGGCTGCAACCAGCTTTTAACATGTTTTCCCCCTTCTTTCCCAAAAAAAACCCAACCGACCCATGACCCGACTTAAATTCTAAGACAAAATGGAAAGTAAACAACATTTAACCTAAAAAGAAAGATCCGTACCTCAAGATAAACCCGGGATCTTAGAATCTTACCCCCTTATATCAATTCGTCCCCAAATTGCTCTCTAAAGGGTGATTAAGATTCTTCTGCAAACAACTCTAGCCACTGAACACATACATCATCCTCCCTCTTTCAAGGCTCATCCTGTAAACAACCATGATGCTATAACACCCGTACTAGAGGAATTGACCAACCTCAAAGAACCTTCGTGATCCTGTCAACTATACGAATTAGATGCTCCTTAAAGGATGCATCAACCTAAAGCTTAACCTCCTCGGGATGAAAAATTCGAGACAAGTTTGAGTGATAACGGCACAACTGAGATACATGGAAGACGTCATGCATGGCTCATTACCTTTGAGGTAACTACAACTGATAAGAAACTAACCCAACTCTCTCTATAATCTCAAACGACCTGACATATCTTGGTGAAAGATTACCCTATATCCTGATCCACTTGTGTCCCAACCTCAGTAAAACATGCAAGAAAACCCAATCTTTGACATCGAACTCTAGAGGCCATCTGCGGCGATAGGAGTATGATTTCTGATGAGACTGTGCAGTAGCCATCTGCTTCTGAATCATCTGGACCTACTCATAAGTCTCCTACACGAGACACAGTCCCAATAAAGTTGCCTCTCCTACCTCTAACCAACATTGGGGAGAATGACATGGACTAATGTATAAATCCTCATAAGGCGCCATCTGTATCATCACCTGATAACTATTATTGTAGGCGAACTCAACCAGGGGAATGTACCTCTCGCAAGATCCCCCAAAATCTAGGACGCATGCTCGCGACATTTCCTCTAACACCTGTATCATATGCTCTGACTTAACATTAGTTTGAGGGTGGTATGCTGTGCTCAGAAACACCTATGTACCCAGTTCCCTCTGAAAAATCTTCCAAAAACAAAATGTAAAGTGGGTGTCCCTATCCGAAATGATAGTGCGTTGGACCCATGAATTAGTACCACCTCTCAGATTTAAAACTTTCCAGGATCATCAACACTGAAGGTCTCCTTGATCGGAAAGGAATGTGTGACCTTAGTAAGCCTGTTTACAACAAACCACACAAAATCGCTACCATGAGACAACCTCAGTAATCTAGTCACAAAATCCATCGTGACATCATCCCATTTCCATTCCAGAATAGGAAACTACTGTAAAATCCCAACTAGTCATTGATGTTCCACCTTCACCTATTGATAGGTGGACCACCTTATAAAAAAACCAGCTACCTCTCTCTTCATTCCCAGCCACCAGTACTGATGTTGAAAGTCATGGTACATATTGGTGACCCTATGATGCACTGCCCAAGCTGAAGCATGAAACTCCCGCATTAGATCCTCATGAATATCCATCAGAACCCAAACACGTCCATGGATACATAGAAACTCATCATCACCTACCATCCAAATAGGAGGAGGGCCCTCACCTACCACACACTCCCATAGAACTAGGACTTCTGAATCCAATATCTACCTCATCCTAACTCTATCCAGTAGGGTGGAGGTAACAACTAAGGATGAAAGAAGAGTCTCCCCCTGTCTGTCATGCACCTCTAGATGCATCTCAAAAAACAACTCCATAAGCTGCCACTCGCTACTAGCTTACTACATTGCCTGTATCTGAGTCCTCCTTCTCAGTGCATCGACCACTACATTTACCTTACTAGGCATGTAAGCGAGTTAAAAGTCAAAGGATTGTAGGTACTCCACCCACCTTTTCTACCTCAAATTCAGATCATGCTGTGTAAAGATATACTTGAGGCTTTTGTGGTCCGTGTACACCACAAAATTTTCTCCCAGTAAATGGTGCCTCAAATAGTGAAACGGATGAACAACTACAGCTAACTCAAGATCGTACATAGGGTAATTCCTCTCATGAGGTCTCAGCTGCCGATACTCGTACGCAATGACTCTATCTCCCTACATCATCAATTCCCCCAGCCCAATACCTAAAGTGTCATAGTACACTATGTATCTCTTTCCATGTTATGTCAGTTTCAGGACTGGCACTAATGTTAACCTCCCTTTCAGCTCATGAAAGGCCATATTATAAGAATCTAACTACACAAAATTCACACCATTTTTAGTCAATCCCATCAACAACACTGTTAAGCATGAGAAGTCCTATATAAAACGTCTGTAGTAACCAGATAGCCCTAAGAAACTCTGTATGTCAAAGGTGTTCTTTGGTTATTCCTAGGAAAATACAAATCTCACCTTCTCTGGGTCCACTGACACTCCTATCTCTAAAATTATGTGACCCAGGAAGTGAATTTGATCCATCCAAAAGTGTCACTTTACGAGCTTAGCATATAACTGATTCTCTCTTAGTGTATTCAAAATGATCTCAAGATGTTTAGCATGATCATGTCGATTATGATAATACACCAAGATATCATCCACGAAAACCACCACAAAAGAATCCAAGTAAGGATGGAACACTTGGTTTATCAAATACATGAAAACCACTAGCATGTTCATGAGACCGAATGATATAACTAGATACTCATATAACCTATACCTACTACTAATGGTTGTATGAGGTATGTCTATTGATCGAACACACACCTGGTGATATCTCGACCTCAAGACGATCTTCAATAACACTTGAGCTCCTCGAATCTGATCAAACAAGTCATCTATCCGTGGAAAAGGATATCGGTTTTTAACTGTAAGATGGTTCAGTTTCTGATAATATACGCATAGCCTAAGAGTTCTGTCTTCCTTTTTTGAAAAAAGGACCAACTAACCCCATGAAGAAGTACTGGGTCTGATAAACCCCTTCACCTCCAAATCCTTTAGATACCTCTTGAGCTCCTGCAACTCCATCATAGGCATATTGTAAGGAGGAATGGATACTAATGCAACTCCGGAAACTATCTCTATGGAGAAATCCACCTCTCTCTCAGGAGGTACATTAGAAAATTCATTGGGAAAGGCATCCCTAAAGAGCTCAACCACAAGAGGAAAGTCCACCTGACTCACTCCTTGATCATCTAGAAAAAATCTAGAAATATGGGTTGTCATCCCACCCATCCCATGATGCTCGGGTCTAGTTATACTCTCCTAGACATCCCATTCACCCTTGTGAATAAACACTACACATTCTGGTGATGTGAAAGTCACCCTCTGGTGATAGAAATCAATGTACACTCGATAAGCCACGAGCAAGTCCATTCTGAGAATGACGACAAACCCTATCATCTCGAGGACATAAAGATCCCAGATGAAGTGACACCCTCCGACCTCAGGGGGACACTCTATAAACTAGTACAAATCACCCGTTCTAACTCCCAACGGTGTGTCTAGTGTCAAAACACCCTCAGAAAGAAAAACCACAAGACCAAGTATTTTTACCACTCGTGCAGAGATAAAACTGTGCGATGCACCTATATCAAAGAGAGTATATACAATAGTTGAAGTTACTAAGATCACACCTCTCACTGTAGATGGTCCAGGATCTTGATCCTATTGGGTATATTGCACCGCATATGTATGGCTTGTACCATGGCCCTGTGACCCTACCTGGCTACCCTGAGCTGATCCACCCTACTGCTTCTGAGAACCCGGTGTCTGGATACCATGACCATGGCCACGACTTCCTTGGCCCGACCTACCTATACTACTACAAATCCCAGATTAACATGGATCTGAATAACCTACTCTTGAAATTGACATCAGAGCTGACCCCCTTCTACTCACAGCTGGAGGGAAGGTCCTGCAAAATCACTGCATATACCCTATCCTACTGCAAACTCAGCACACAAATGGGTTGTGGTCGCACTGATTTTTCATGTGGCCTCACCTACCACACTGATGGAAATATACCAAGATTCCTACACCCACAACCTAACTAGTACTCACATCATGGGAAGCCTCAAAATAACTCTTCCTTCCTGAAGATGTAGATCCACTAGGGCGAGAAACAACACCCACATGTTATGTACCCCAAGATTCCCTCATGTTCTGCTCTATAATCAATGCCTGATTCAAAATATTAGTGATATAAGGCAACTTGAACATATTGAATTGAGATTTGATAGCATGTTTGAGACCTTCATTGAAGTTCCTCACCCTCGAAAACTCATCAGTAAGATACATCGGCGCAAAACGCTGTAGCTCTGTAAAACGTGCCGAGTATTCGATAATCGTCATCGCGCCCTACTCAAAACACATAAAATCAATATCCCACTCTGATCGTAGAGTCATGAGGTAAAATTAGTCATAGAATCGGGTTTGGAATTCATCCCAACCCATATTCTATAGCCCATCAACCTAGTTCGAAACATCACACCAGTGCTTTGCCACTCCATGTATTATATAAGTTGCGAGCTTGACCCTCCGCTTAGGAGGCATCTCTAGATGCTCAAAAATCACTAATGTGGTCTCCAGCCATAGATCTGTAGTCTTTGGTCCACTATCCCATGAAAATATAGGAGGATTATACTGCTGGAACACTCATGTCAGTTCAGCCATAATCAAGGCTGGTTATAGTGCTCCCTAGATCGTCTGTATATATTGAAAGAAACCCTTATAAAACTGTGCCTCAGCACCTATGTCTGGAAAATCCTCAGGTGCCATATATGGAAATATAGGAGGATCAACCAATAGACCATATCCCACCATCTCTTAAGTATGGTCATCGCCTCCCTTACAGTGTACCACTAGAGGTTGTCGTGGTGGCATGTATCTACAATGCCAAACGCACACCTCAAGAAAGAACAACATCAAAGAAAGAAGATCAAGGATAGGACATGTCAAATCCCTCCTAGAAACTAATTCAAACCCAAAAACTACTCCTAAATCCAGGATTGTATAAAGAAAAACCATTGAACCACTAGAAACTATGCCTCTTTCCCACACAAAATTCAGGTCTAGGTCAAGTCTCTATCCATAATTTCAAGTTCCTTTTCCATTTCGAGTTCACATTAAGTTACCCAGGAGATTTCACCATGGGTTACCAATTATGAATCCATGAGGGACCATAACACCTCACAAACCCAACCTTGGTTACCATTCAAACCACACATGTAACAAGTTCATTTAACATTTACATTCCATCAGTGCATCATTTTTCAATTCATAAGGGCCCATACTCCTTATAGATTAAAATATGACGTCATACCTTTATCTAATTCACCCAAATAACACAACAGTAGGCACATCTATCACATCAACTATCACAACAACATACAATATCTAATGCATCCTAGATGACATGGCATAATGCATGGAATGTGATTCTAACAATTGTCTTTATGATGCATGATATAGAACACCCTCATCTCATCGGGTTTAAATTGAAATAGAACCCAAAATTGCATAAATAGTAATAACAGAAATCAATTGCATCACCCAATGGTGAAATCAAATCAACTATAATAGTCAAAATCCAGAAAATCAAAACTCAATTTGAGGCCATTTGGATTTTCCCTATACGCGGGGTAGCTACTCCCAAGAACAATTTATTAAAAAAAAATCTATTTCCTTTATATCCCTATCTAATTTCACCAAATATTAAGTCAAACTAGAAAAGAAAAAACCCTCTAATACCACTTTATAACATCTTGAACCTGGATGTGACCCGAAACAGTGCCCCAATTCCAGTGGGTCACAAGGCCTCAAGCGCATCTCCCCAAATGCCAGAGGCTGCTGACTAGCAGTGAGGGCCTAGGTAAGTCAGTGGAGAGACTATTTCCTTATTACCAAATTATCACACTAGAAGTCAATATATAGTAAATAGCAGAAGAGAAATAAAAAATAGTCAACTGAAAGTAAGACAAGACAAAAATACATATCAATAACCAGAAGTTTCTCATATACAAAATGATGCCAATGGTACAAGTATCTAGAAAGAATCCATAACAATACATGAAAATGTAATATAGTACAAGTCCCAAAAAGAACAAAAGACCAAAAAGGTATCCTAGCATCGAAAGCCTCAGCTTGGTCCTATGCTCCCCTGCTCCAAATCCACAGTCAACAACCTGTACCAGGGCACTTTCCCCTATCATCACTTGTAACCATATAATCCATTTGGTTCCTCGAGGAGGCCTAGACAGGGTGTGAGATAAACATCTAGTTAGTCAACCACCCAGGTCTATACAGTTATAAAAGCAATATACAAAGTGATATCAAGTGTAAATAACTAGTAAAGTAAAGTGAATTCCCATGGAATATGTCTATTGCAATAACTAGTACTGAACATCCCCTCAAGGCTACCTGAAACATAGTTATCTCCTAACTAGGTAGATAAAAACAATAGTAAGAAAGTCACACAGCTACACCATGCATCCATCTAAATCATGTACCCCACAACCATGTTGTATAAATAAGTCAAGTGTCCCATGGACACACCGTATAGTGAAAAGTAGCATCCCATGACCATGCCATATAGTGAAGAGTAGAATCCCACAACCATGCTGTATAGTGAAAAGTAGACCTCAAGGGCCAGATCCAAGGTGTCAGCAGATCAGGGAATTCATGTAATAATTCTAGACCATAGAGGGTCAGATCTAAGGATCTTGTCCAAGGAATCCCATAGAATCCCATGGGCGTCCCTGGTGGAAACTCAATTAGGCACTAGTTAGGGTCCTAGGAGCATGGAAATAACAAGTCCTACATGATCCCAAGCAAGCCAGATCCACGGGGTAGTAAGGCCCAAGGTATCCCATGGAATCAAGACCCAAGGGGAAAACTCAACCCAAGGCATCCACTACTGCATTCCAGATCCATGAAGAGTAGTACATCGAATCTATCAAACCATTCATTCAAGCATTCAATCATTAAATTCAATGAAACATTCCATGTGAGTATACCCACTCACATCAACCTGAACAAGCCATGGGTTTACCCACTCATGAAAACCATTTATCAAAACAAGAATATGGGCCTACCCTCCCATATAAACCATTTAATGTTCCATTAGTCATTTCATATAGGTATACCCACCCATATTATCCATTTAACATGACAAAATATCAAAATAGACAAGTTATAATATGATATTCATTGATAAAGGAGGTAGTACATCTCCTAAACATGCTATTATAACTATCAAGGCATTAACGAGATTCCTCTAACTAGGAAAGGACAAGAACACACCCCTTGGGAGGTTTAAACTGGCATGAACAAGTATTTTCCTTAAATCACACCCCATGGGTGACCCTAAAATGAGTAACGGGTGTCAATTCACCTAAACAAAACCTACGAGTATCCTCACTAGGTCTAAATGTAGCTATGGAAAGTAACTCTCCCAAAAACGAGGCCTTGCTGGAAAGTCTGATGGGCGGTGAAAAGGACGAATGCCTAAAAAGCACCCAAAAAGCTAAAAGAAAGTATATACCACCTACCTCAGCTCAGTAGTAGACAGTTTGTCCAATATTAAATTTTGATTCATCTTGGTTTGGATGAAATATGAAGAACAAATGAAGAACAGGGAATTAGGACATATGAGCCTAAATCCAAATAAAACAGTCATTGTTCTGAAGAATCAAGAATTACTAAAAAGGAATCAAGTACTTACTGATGTGGTTCCAATGAAATAGAAAACTGAAGAATCAGAGTCCAAATATCTTCTCAATATGAAAAACTAGTTTAGAAGGGTTTTGGCTCTCAAAAATGAAGGAAATAGTTCTGTCCATAAAAAATTGAGGCTACTATCTCTTTTATAAAAAAAACCTACTGGGCAAGTACACGATGTGTAGACCAAGTACACAACATGTACTTACCGATTTTATTTTTCTGAACTAGAAAGGCTACACGTTGTGTACTTCCAGTACACAACGTGTAGGCCAAGTACACGGTGTTTACTTGGCCTGTAATCAACTTTTAGCCTGTTTTCCCCCTTCTTTCCCAAAAACAACCCAAAATACCCATGGACCATCTTAGGGTCTAATCCAAAAAGGAAATTAAACAACATTTAACCCGAAAGAAAAGATCCTTACCTCAAGAAAAACCCAGGATCTTATAAAAAATATGAGAAGGATGAGCAGAAAGAAGAAAATACATCCAATGAAAAATCAAAGAAAAAGAAGAAAAAGTCATTACCGAGAGAGGAATATCAGTACGATTATTGTTTCTAAGAAACAATATATATTCTTCCTTATTTCCAAAATATTATTTTCCACTTGTACTAACTTTCAGGTAATTAAAGGAGTTTAAATAAGGAAGTAGTGGTTTATGATTCTCTTACTATTCTTCCAAAATAAAGTAATGAGGTTATGAAAGGTTTGGTTTCAAAGTTGTGTTTATACACCTAAACTTTCTAATATGTTTGTTGAGATGGGTGTAGTTTACTTTTATCTTAAAAAATTCTTTCAATGATTGCTCCAATCATTATAATGTTGAAAGAAACATGAAAAGGGTATTACATGAAATTTGTGCAATGGATAACATTGACAACCTTGATTATTCACTCTTGTTTTCTACATTTGGTTTACCCATGTAGACTTAGAGTTGTCTAGTTAAAGGTTATTTGTTAAAAAACTCATGTGATACCTATGTTGAAGAAAAGGTTCAAGATTCAGAGAAGAAAAGTTCCAACCCCTGGAAATGGAGATTATTTGTCAATAAGGTAGAAACTTATCATGATGGCCCCTTTGAATTTGATTGTCAATAAGGGAGAGAGATAAGAGAAAGGGTGAGAGAAATGAAATAGGGGGAGCAACAAATTAATATATAGAAGAAAAACTATGAAAAGAAAACAATACCACTTATTGTTTTGAAGTGGTTGAAGTGAGTACAAACAATAAACACAAAGGGGGAGATTGTTTGGCCCCAATTGTGTTTTGGTTGTATTTGTTGTCAATAGATCAGTATGTTGATTATGTTGAATAAATAAAGTATATTGAGAAGATGATGGACTAAAATTCGGATTAAATAAAGTTTTCAATCGGATCTAGAACATTTGGATTAGTCAATACGATCCATCGGATTGGGATGCTAATAAAAAGTCAGAAGCTGGTGGAAATCAGATTCACCATCGTAATCAGGAAGAAGTTTGTTGATAATTGGTTTTACTACCCAAGAGATAAAGGAAATCACTTACTTTGTAAAATATGGTGATCAAACTCAAAAATAATATTCAAGAATTAATCATATTCAGGAATTCATCATATTCATAAATTTGGACTCACAATGCTTAAGAAAGTCCATCGTATTGAGAAGAAGTTTTCTGAAAATAAAGGTTCATTGGGCTCACCTTGGGTCTGATATGAAAGTAATGGGAAGTTATATTACTTTTCATTATAAATGTGATGATAATTTTCTGATCTTAGAGTACTCATAAATCATAAGTATTCTATAAAACTTATGATGCAATCTTGAAGAAAGAAAGGGGGAGTGAAAGAGATGCTGTTAATTTTATTGAATCTGATCGTAATCATACCAATCATATTCAGTCTGATCGCAATCATGCCAATCATATTCAGGCCAATTTTATTTATGATAATCATATTCAGGATGAGTAGGAAAGAAAGATGATGCTATAAGAGTAGGAAGTTATAATACTTCCTAATTAAAGTACAAAGATGCTTAAAAGGATAGGAAGTTGCAACAATTTCCATTGTAAGTCATATGATACTGAATCTAATATTCAACATAATCAAATTCATGAAGGAATTTATGATACAAGATGAATTTTTTGAAAGAAAAAAATTGGTGAAGCTAAAGTTTTCCAGTCTCAAGATCATCATAATGAGTTTTTTCGGATGTAGATTTATTTAAAGGCTGAGAATGATGATAGTTAGAAGAAAAGAAAGAAGTTATTGAAGTCGAAGCTATTGATGATGATCAATTATATTCAATATTTCATCATATTCATTATAGAAAACATTTTTTTTGTATGAAAAGTCATTAGTATCATATTCAAAAGAGAAAGAAGTTACCGAAGTTACTGATATCAGTCAATCGTACTCGGTATGTCATCGTAATTATCAGAGGAAGAATCATTTAGGACCAATGAATGTAATGAAGAAGAAAAATATTACTTAGAGATTTTAGGATGTGTTTTCCAAGGGGGAGCTTGAAGTTAGAATAAGATGTTTGATTTCATCAGTTGGTATAGAGAATCGTAATAAAGAAATCATATCAGGTAATCAAAATAGTGTCTATTCCATCATATATACAACTAATATAGATCATCATAATAAATAAATCATTATAAGAGAATCATAATGGGAAATAGGAATCAGACTGGTGTTTGTGAAGAGAGTCAGAAGTGAGCTGAAATTTTTAGAAGATTTGAGAAGAATTGAGAAGAAATTTGAAGAGTTTAGAAATGTTTATGAAGTCAATATGCACTTGAAATTCAAGAAAACATAAAAATTCAAGTAATTTGGTTGAGCATGAAAATTTTTAGAAATCCCACCCAAACCATAATTGGGGAGAGTATAAAAGGTGAAAAGTACATTTTATTTTTCTATCTAAAGTACTGTTCATGAGAAGTAGAGAGAAGGTGAAGATCTAGAGAGAAGAAGGGTTTCCAGATTGTTTTCATTGAAGAAGTCTTCTTGTATAGAAGAGAAAGGATAAGAGACAAGATTACAACGTATTTAGTAGATAATCATATTCAGCTGATTATAATATTCATCCAGTAATCATATTTGGTAGAATTATTATATTCATCCAGTTATCATATTTGGAAGGATTATCATATTCAACTGGAAGGATTATTGTAATGGGATTTACGGACTGAAGCAGAAAGTGTTTAGAACTATCACAATTGTATTCTACAGATATATATTTTCATATTGAGCAATTATATTGGGAAAAATCATAATGATAAATTAGACTGAGTTTTATTGCAAAGTTCTGGAAGTTCTTACCAGCTTCAAAGATCAAAGATCATTCTACAAAGGGGGAGTAACAGAATTGATTAGTGACATAAGAAGAATGGATGTGCCCCAAGGTCACTTATCCTGCTGATTGCACTTGAATGTTTTTGATATGTTTACTGATGTGACTGTAAGAGTTTTAGGTTGATTATTCCCTATCACATTTGATTTTCTTCTACCTGAAATAAAAGTGGTAAAACCTTGAAGACAAAATACACGAGTTCTCATCTCATGTTGGTATCATGATCTGTGAATAATGGACATCCTTGTTGACTTAATCAAATCCTTTTGTTTTCTACATCGAGCATTGCTGAAGTAGACTTAGAGTGAAATGATTAATGATATATTGCTTAAGTATGGATTGATACCCTCCCTACCATGAGCTTTGAATTTCTTGTCAATAAGGGGGATAGAAAGTGAAATGAATGTTTGAAAAGAAAAGTTGATTGAAGATAATATTCTCATTTTGATATTGACAAATTCATTTCAGAAGATTTATAAGGTATTGAAAACAAAATAAAAAGGGGGAGATTGTTGGAACCACTTTGTGTATAAGGTTGTATTTGTTGTCAATAGTTGTAAATGAAGATCAAAATGAAGGAGATCAAGAAAGTACTCCAATGAAATGGAGGAATGGAAGATCAAAATGAAGGAGATCATGAAGTACTCCGATGAAGTAGAGGAATGGTAATTCAGACGATTGTTTTAATGATCATAAGTTCAAAGAACATGTGTCAAAGTTGATACATTGTTTACAACAGTGAATAATGTGAGGTGTAATCCATCTAAGGATGATTAAAGAAGAATGGGGTTTTCGGATGAAGTCCATGAAATTCCTCCTTATTGCATGAGAACCATGGGTTTTGATGAAGACCATGAAATTCCTCATTATTGCATGAGAACCATGGGTTTTTGATGAAGACCATACAATTACTCATGATTTCATGAGAACCATGCAAGAGACTTCTTGATGAATTGAATCATATAGTTTGCATGAAGTTGATCATGACAGTTGATGAAGAAGATGGCCGTGCGGGGATTGGAATTCTGAGATAGCCATGCACATTACATTGTCATAGAAGATGATGATGAAAAAGTTATTCCTTCAAAGAATACATATCACAATACTAGAGTTTGTGATAAAAGAAGAAGAGTTACTGAAGGATACAGATCACCAAGAAGAAGTGATTTTGAGGTGATCGTGCTTGTTGACAAAGAAAACGAACAACATAAAAATTTGTTGACAAAAGGAGATTCCATGGTGGCATGTCGAGTTCAAGGACTGTGGATAATTATCCATGTTTTATTCAAGGAAAATCGAAAAAGGAATGGATGATCTGAAGGTGAAAAAAAGAGCAGATACAAGGTGTCACTGTTTCCCAGTGTTTGCCAAATTTTTGGGCCTGAAAATCAAAAAATAAAGAAAAGTGTTTTTGGCAAAGGGACTTGAGTTCCGAGGTCTTGGAGGATAGGAAACTTGCATGCCATATGTTTTTTAAGATCAGATCATCAAAATATGGAAAAGGGATAAGGGTCGTGCAAGTTTTGGTGAGGTCGCGCAGGTGACTTGCGCGCCGTGAAGAGACTTGCGCGCTGATGCCTTGGAAGCTTGATAACTTGTGCGCCTATGGTTTTTCAAGATCATAAGATCAAAATTTGGCAAAGGAAAGAGGTTCACGGAAGTTTGGAAGTTGGTCCCGCAAGTGAATAGCAGGGGAAGAGAGCTGCACCCCGAGACTTGCGCGCCGATGGTTGACTTGCGCGCCGTCGCGCAGGGTGGTCAAATTGCCTATAAATACTGGACCACCCCTCCTCATTTCCCACGGAGTTCATCACTTAGAAAAACCAGAGCTCTTGTCACGCAGGTGTGGAAGTCACGCAAGTAGTGTGGGTCGCGTGGGTAGACTTGCGCGCCAGTGTTTGAAGCTGCGTGCCAGTTGTTGGTTGCACGCCCAAGGCAGTTTGGGTGAGGAAGGAAGTGTGTCGCGCAGGTTAGAAGTTGAGGAAGGCATTGTCGTGCAGGTGGTTTGGTGATACCAGCGTGCCAGTTTAGACCTGCGTGCCGAAGACTTGTGCTCCATATTTGGGACTTTTGCGCCAGGATTGGAGAAGAGCACCAGGTGCTGTTGGAGTACGCCCATCTTTTTGGAGCTGCACAAAAGATGAAATATTGCTCTATACCTTCGGTGCAATAGATGATGTATTCGTTTGCAAAGACGGAAGAGCAATGAACAATCTGATTTTATGAAGAGAAGTGGTACCACACACACATGACTGGTGTTTAACATCCTCATTGTGTTTTGAGAAGAGAAGAAGAATGGTTCGTGCAACTAAATTCAGACCTGCACAGAAAGAGGGGAATATATCAATACACTCAGGTGTTAGTATTGAGAATCAAAGGAATAGAAGAAGAAGATATAGTGCATTCAGTTATTTCACTAAAATAGAAGATTGAATACAAAAGAGCATCAACTCAAGACTCTGATGGAAGCAAAGTCTCATGCTGAACAGGAGGCAAAGACTTCAATGCAAATCTATTGAAGAGACCTTCACGTCTATAAACTGAGTGTGACTTCACCAATGGCAGTGAGCCAGGGAGAGTCAACGGGAGTGACCCGAGGGACGCAGTGAGCTATCCCTGAACCTTTGTAAAGGCAATGAGCCTGGGACAGAGTGAATGTGCCTGAACCATTGTAATCCACAACTAGTGAAGATTAGTGGAATTTGGTACGACCGACAACTTTTCGGCGTATGCTCCTTGGACGTAGCCCTTAGTGGTGAACCAAGTAAAATTGCTGTGTTATCTCTTTTCATGTGAATGTTTCATTACTGATCATATCCATCATACATGTTTAAGTAGTTCCTACCAACATGGGAACAAGATCCACAACTTTAAGAAGAAAAAGTTGACACCCTGATTCACCCCTCCCCTATCAGGGTGTCCCGGGGTCCTACAGTTAAGTCAAATCAAAACCTCAAATTAGAATTCCCCGATAATTGAAAGCACCCTAACTTTGGTTGGTAAATCACTTTAAACTATTGGTTTGATTCTAACCTAAGGCTATATTGACTTAATATTTTATTGAGGGATTTTATCCTTTATGTGTAAGTTGCCTCTTATTATATTTCACATGCTTGTTAATATTAAGTGGGATATACTTAAGTGATTTAACCATGTCTTCATAATATTTACGAATAAGCCATTTTATTTAGTTTCGTCTTGCATTCTTGTTAATTCACTAATTATGTGATTGCGACAATACATCCATATTGAATAGCCATGAAACTGACAGAAATAAAATAAAGGGTATGATTGTGAGATTTTCTAATGGTTAGTTTATCTAGCAGTTGATAAACTAACCCCAAACTAGGAGAGAAACACCTTAAACCTTTTAAGGTTCATGTTTACATCTTTCCACCTATCCACCTTTGTATCTCCTTGGACTGGTTTCTCCTCAGATCCTAACTTGAACCACCTCCACTAGCTTGAGAGCTCCATCCATTACATATGCTTTTAACTCACATGCAGGTGAGGGGTAAAAGGGGGTTTACATAAAATAAACCATAGGCATGCATACACTACATATTAATGAGGAGAAGGCACACATGCCAACAATTTTAATTTAACAAATAAATTAAAAGGAAACCAATAACATACAAAGGTCTGGTCTAGCTCATAATCATCCACAAACATGCAATGAATTACACATTTAATAAAACTAGCATTCAATTATTTAATCGTTCTTATTAAGATAAATCACACTCAAATCGATTAATTATTATCTTTAATTAATCAATCCTTTTATCTTAATATTTTTTTTGAATTTCCTTGAGATTATCATCCATTATAATTTTAAACAAATTAATGATTTCATTTAAAATTAAATGCGTACAAAACTTTTACCTTTGATGAAACCCGGTTAATACCCATCCAAAACTACCCAACACGTGTTATACTTGTATACACTTTATTCTTTGTTACATGTAGCAAGATCACAGAATTATAATTGTAATACAACTCATACATGATATGAAGATCTTTGAACATTATGCAGATGTTAATTAAACACACACACACACACACATATCAAACACCTATCACATGCTGCGTCCTAGATTTACACCCACAAAAAGGTACATGTCTCAAGGGTTACATAATATAATAATAAATTTTAAATCTGCATAATCTGGAAAAAGTACATGACATGTAGATCCGACTACACGACATATACCCTCCTCATTGTCCATCCAAAGTACATGCCTAGGGAAAAAACGTGTGAGGTGTACTTTAAAAATATTCAGAGTACACGATATGTCCAGTGGGCCACATGCCGTGTAGACTCCGTGTTACACGGTCACTACTAGGGAAAGATGTGTATGGGATACAAAACTTAACCCTAACTCGAAGGGACTACACGCCATGTCCGGTGGGCCACACAGCATATAGTCCAGCTGACTGTGCGCTAGTCTATCCTGGTCAACATGTGGTGTAAGAATTAACTACACCATGTGTTATTAATGAACATGACTTGAGTAATTGTTGAATTAATCATGGCATGTTGAACACAACTACACAGTGTGTAATCTAGATTACACGGTGTGTGTGGCAGATTACATGATGTGTAACTCTGAATAAAATGCGTGTACTGTCGTTTTACCTGGACAGAATTGTCATCACCTCCTGATGAGATCCTTGATGTAATTTTAATCCAAAAATTATTCATTTCTATTAGATCTATGAGAAACGAAAGAGGAAGAACAAATCTCAAAATTCAGATTACAAGAACGATTAAACATGAATCGAAAAACTAAATTATTAAAGCACAAAACATTAATGAATTATTTAAATAATTATACATAAAAATATGACCCCCTCTGATACCACTTGTAGGTTCCGGGCGCAGTGAAAGCACGGTTGGGCCGATACCGAACTTTAAATTTTACCGTGATCAATTATTATTTTGGGATTAATACGACGATGAATGCCAGAGAGAGGATCGACATATTTTGTTTATAATTAATTTAATTAAATTAAAGAAATACCTTCAAGGTTTTCTTTCTTTGTTTATGTGTCTGACCACAGATCTACATTGAGCCTTTCATTTCTTTGTAGAGATCAAGAGTAGATATCCTCTAGAAACAATCCATATGTGATCTGAAAATCTCTAGACATCGTCAAAGGAGTCTCTGGGTGCTAGCACCGAAGGTTCTTATGCTTGCATCATCCGCCCTCGATCGCCTTGAGATCCACTTCCAAAGCCTTTTCTGATCTAGTGGAGGATGACCTCTCTCGTTCTTGAGAGATTTCTTGGAGAAAAAAGAGCTCTTGAGGCTTGAGATATATTTCTCCAAAATGTTATGCACAACCAAAATTTGACATCTTGCCTATGGGTTACCCCATTGGATAATAATAGAATAATATGTAACTAAGAATTTAATTCACTAGGTAATAATAAATAATTAACACAAGTGTCGTTACTTATTTTATTATTCCATGTGAATCCCCCATATCAAATAATAACAACAATATCATTATTTACATGACATGTGATTAGCTTGAAATTTATAATTAAATATTATTTTAATCAAATAATATTTAATATTATTTTCTCACTGGACCCTTTAACTCGGTCCACCCATCCTCTGAAATATTTATCGAACCTTGAATAACGACTATTTATTTATTAAATAAATAAATAAATCCAACTGGATTATTCATTGATAAATAAATAAAAAGTGATTAGGAATAACTGAATATTTATTAAACCCCAACCAAGAATAATATTTATTCAACTTGTTAAATAATAAATTATTTAACTAAGATTCCGGATACACTTAGTGTGTGACCCTCTAGGACTCTTTCTTAGTGGAATTAGGCGAGTCTCCCTAAAGTCCAAGGTTAGCATCTAGAAACACGCTAAGGCACCCATAGAGAAAGAAGTCAATGCCACAATGACATGTCACCTCATATGAATGCTTACTGTATAATATAATCCCTTTATCATAATATCTCCAATCAAACATGTTGCATGCTAGTGTCATCAACCTATATGCTCAATAACTCATTCTTTTACTTTCCAAAAATAGAACTTGACTAGAGAACAACATGGAAATGGATTTATTTAGTCTATTTCATGAGTTTAACACCCAAAGCTTCCATGGTACACTTCTTAATAATTCAATAGCGTGCGATGTACGCAATACCGAGTTCAAGCACACCACGACCTATCAAACTAACCGTTAAAAAGCAGTTATGAATAGTATTAACCACATTTTTAATTTTATATATATCCCATATAATTTTAACATTCATATTTTTTGTTTCTTAGACACAATATAAATATAAATTCAATTTTTCAGATAAAAGAATTATTTAAAAAAATGCAGTTTTTCCGCCTTTTAATGGCGAACCATTTTTAAATCCAATATTTGACACTTTTATATATTTAATTTGATGAAATTAAATTCTTATTTATAATAGGGACATAAAAATTTAGTTTGGATAAACGTTTGGTACTTTTCTGATAACTTTCAAATTTTGATGAATGGTGAAAAATACTAAATTTTAATTGAAAACAATTTTTTTAATAAAAATAATTTATAGTATTAAATTATAAATTTGAGTGGTTTTAAAGTATAATTAGATTATATTTTTATCATTTAATATAATTTAGGTCATTATAAGTATTTTTAAATTTAAATTGGACATAAACACAAATCAATATTTTGATAGTTTTACTTATTAAAAACCCACTTTTTGGTTTTTGACAACGGGAATAAATTTTAAATTAATTTTTGCCAACTATGTGTTTTGAATTTGAAAAAATGGATTCCATATTTTTAATCAAAAGTTTCAAAATTTGTAAATAGTTACCTTTTATTTTTTGAAATTATGAATAGAAACTTCAGTAATTATTTTATTTACCATGGTTAAAGGGTAAATCTGGTAATTAAGGGTAAAAAATAATATTATAATAATATTAAAATGCCCTAACACTTGCCCTAATCTTATTGGATGAGATATTTCCGACCATGAGATTCCTTGGGTCGATTTTGGGACCACATGGAGGCAATTTAATGTGAAAATGACATTTTATAAGAATTAATTAAAAGTATATAAAATATAACATAAACATGTATCTTTCACTAAAACAATTTTTTTATGGGGTTATATAATTGATCTATTTGACTATAAATATTTATTAGAAATATAAAAATATTTCCTACATCATGGTATTTTGTTTATAATTTTTATACATTAAATAATTAAATTTATTTATGACACAACGATAATGCAGTAATTATCTTATTAATGAAAGATTAAAATAATTGATATTATAAATATTAAAATAAATGTAAATTGAAAATTTTTATGACACCAACGAATTTTATAAGATAATATGAAATTTTAAGGTTGATTAAATGTATTTTTTTTATAAGTAATCAAGTTTTTATGACTTTCACAAAAACCAAATACTAAATAGTGTCAAAATTGACATAAATGAGTTTTTAGAACAAATACTATTTTATTAAATGATATTATATACCTAAAAATATAAGATTAGGACAAATGACTTATATAATATTATATATTTACTTAATTAAACACTTTACATTCTCTTGTAATTTTATAGTAACTATATTAACCATGTAGTATAAAAATACAAGAAGACATGGTAAAAGTCAAACTATTTAACTAAGAGTTAAATCTAAAAGATAAGGTTAATATGGTGACCTAAACCTGTCTAAAAACTATTGGTTGAGATTATTTCCACCCATACTAATATTATCCTATAAATAAATTATTTTTGAGCTATTATAATCCAAAAATAAATTTATAATAAATTAATATTTCAAGATTTTTCTAAAGTGCCCCTCACCTCTCTTATAAAAGGGCACCTCCCTTTCTCTTTAATTCACACCTCCAAAGCCATTTTTCTCAGACAACAACTACCCAAATCTCCTAAAAAATTACTTCAATTCATCTTAGATGCAAAAATTTGGGTAGAAATCCATATTAAGGAGTCCTTTTGTGTAAATCAAAAGGATATATCCGAAGAAGAGGTAATCAATTTATCCATTCTTTCAAAGTTCATTTCTTCTTATACTTCCTACTACTAGTTTGTTACCATAATAAAATAATAACTAAAAAATATAATATATTCTGATATGTTGTTAATATTATGGTACAACCATATTCCTCCTTTTACCCATCCTATGAAAAAGAATACCACCATGCATGCGTATGTACAACTTACCGTCTCCACGTCGTGGTGTAAATTGTTTTTCATGTGAACTTTATTTATATGGGTATAATGATGAATATAATGGATGTAAATAATAAATATAAAATGATATTTCTTCTTTAAAATTTATATTCTATCCAATTCCATACCATTTAATCATTAAAGGAACGATATCGTTGCTCGTGCGTACGTACGACCTACCGTCTCCATGACGCGATGAGATTCATTCTCCACTTTAACCATACAAGAATGATTATAAAAAATATATTATTCATAATTATGAAATAAATGACATAATAATTATTCTATAATGATATATATATATATATACATACATGTCATTCACTTACTTGCATTCAATATGATAAGAAAACAGAAATAACGTTCATGCGTACATACGACCTACCATCTCCATGAAAAGTGTATTCCATTTTATATATATATCTATTAAATATATTTATATTATGAATATATATGATATATAAATCATATTATACATTCTGTAAGTAATTAAATCATGATCTAAGTAACATGATCAAGAATAACAAGTCAAAACACGTACGATAAACAAAGCGATATTACCCGAAATGTTTCATTAACTTGGCATTGTTAATAAATGGGTAATATAAAGTCATAAAAGAATCATATATGATATCATAAATATTATTATGATTATTATATAAGTTAATAATATGTTTAAAAACATTATACAGGAGTTTCAGAGTCATACGAAGAGTATCAGACTTAAGGTAAGGGTTAATTCCTGAATCTCATTATTATCCGAGATTGTTTAGGTGTAAGTATTTACTAGAACATATTTATCATCCACATCCATGTTTCATAAAAATGTTTTCAAAAGGAATATTTTAATGTTTTATGAAAGCGAATCTATTTAATTAATGTCCATACTATCAAATGATTTTAAGGATTTATTTATATGGACATGATTGTTTTAAAATGTTAATTCCTTTCAAAAGTTTCAAAGTGGTATGCAAAAAATTTATTCAAAAATCTATTTTAAATGATTTCCTTTATAAATTGTGTCACTTTAAAATGATTTCATGAAAAAGGGATATTTATTTCAAAGAGTTTTACTGATCATTTTCAACTATGTCAACATCCTTTACTGGATATTATTCTTGATTGAGGTTGATTTATTATAATACAATCTTCCATATTTTATTATATGAGTTATGATATGTTTGACTATTGATGTGATATTTCTATACCATTCATGGTTTATGGTTAAATTATTGACATTTCGTATGCTATTTTCAATACGAATGATTATGTTATGTTTCACCCTTTTCATATGAGGAATGCATTGGACTTAGTAAGAGATAGGAGGGGCCCGGTATAACCCCTCGATGCATCGGTAGGTCTCATGATATAAACCAATGTCTTAGCATAAGGCCTTGACAGAATATTTGTGAATGGTCTTGGAACAAGGCCTTGACATAGTAGTTATTATGTTTGGCATTATGTATTCCCTCGTTATGAAATTAGTTATAACATGTGACTATTAGATTAGTAGAATATCCATGTAGATGTTTATATGGTAATGTTTAATTTATTTTTTCCATATTATGTTCAAGTTTATGTTTAAAAGGATTTTGTTTTTATTATACATCTTGCCTTAAAAGTTTATAGCTTCTGCTGAATTATTTACCCTTACTGAGCATCTGAGCTCACCCCTTTATTATATTTTATTTTCCCAGGATTCCAAGAAGTGTATCATGATTGATATGCAGGGTTAATCTAAGGGAATAATGGAGTTATCAAAGGATTATTTATGTTGTTTTTTTATGTTAGAAAGTGTAATGTAACGTTCATGTATGTAATCTATTTTCCAAGACTGATAAACAGATCAATCCTTCAGGACTTGTTTCCATGTAATCATGCCAATGTATTAAAATATTGCACCAACTATAGATTACCAGGGTCAGGGTGTTATAATTGGTATTATATGAAGTTTAGCAATAACCTTGGAAATTGATTTAGAAATCTAATATTAGGTATCATTACCCTAAGATAGAATTTGAGGATAAGTATTGAAGAGAATACTAGAATTTTAAAATAGAGATTATGTGGGTATTCCTAGAAAATAAATCACTGTCTAGATTCTACAAGTGGACGTAGTTCTGGTACAGATGTACCTAGGGGTGAAAACTCTGACAAGGTGTTCTGATCTTGACTCGGGGTAACCTGGTATATGAAAAAGGGCCTTGCTGCACACCTGTTTTGACACTCTCAGGGGATATGCTTAGGATAATTAATATTTTCTTTACAAACCATTATTAAGGATTTATGAGTAAATATGTCCTAAAAAGAACCATATTTATGATTATGGATTAGATATGCATAAATTTTTCAATTTATGTTAAGTATTTTACTAGTTTAGAATTACGAATTATGATTCATAACCTAAAATAGAATATTTCATTATTTATAAATAGTGTCTAGTGGAAGAAATGGAAATCGTATCAATGCATGTAATCCATGTAGGGATTTACCTCCTATGAAAGATAATGATAGTGGAGCTGGTGACAAAACTAGTACTGAATAGCTTATAACTGTACTGGGAGAACTGACTCGGGTTATGACTAATAACCTTACCCATATGGAGCATCCTAATCCATAACATGTAGGATCAATGTTATACCACTTCATGAGACAACATACTATAACATTAAATGGTACTACACATCCTTTTTTAGCTGAGCAGTGGATAAGTTCCTTAGAGAAAATATTTCTTGCTTTGGGAAGTAATGAAAGGGAAAAGGTTGTCATGGAAGTTTATCATCTCTTAGGAGATTCAGATCAATGGTGGTCATTAATTAAAAACAAAAAGGGTGATGAATAAGTGGGAAATATTGAATATAGGGATTTTAAATAACTTTTTCTAAAGAAATATTTTCCTCTTGAACAACGAGATGATATGGAAAGACAATTTATGAGCCTGAAGTAAAAGGAGGATGAGAATGTTTCAAAGTATAATGCTAACTTCACAAGGTTAGCACGGCATGTTACATACTAAATATTTAACCCAATAAGTAAGATTGATTGATTCTTTTATGGGTTAAAATCATTCCTTAGATGGGAATTGGTCTCACAAACTTTTTCATCGTATGATGATATAGTCTCATGTGCTATCAAGACAGAAAATGAATTCTCTAATTCTTATGACATGAAAGTAAAGCAAGACAAAAATATAATGGTGGAGCAAGAGTCAGATAAAGAGAAAAAGGGAAAGAAGGATTTTCCATTATGTGATAATTGTGGGAAGAAACAACCTGGTACTTGCCTAAAAAGGAATGGGAGTTTGTTACAAATGTGGAGAAAAAGGTCACCATGCTCATGATTGTAAGGGAAAGAAAGAAGCCATGCAATGTTATAATTGTAAAGATATGGAACATTATACAAATTATTTTCCAAAGCATCAAGGAAATATAGATCATAAAAAATAAAATGGATTAAGGTTAAGCTTATGATGTTACTACAGTCAAAGTGGAATAAGTAATGTATTTGTGTTTTTGGATTCAAGAATTATATTCTGGTTATAAGAATAATGTGATATATATAAGGATTGTACTACGATACTTTTTGTTTTCATTAAGGTTTTAATATGATTAATGTAATCATATATTCATTATGTGACAATAAGAGTAGCATTAAGTTGTTAGGGGAATATGATGTTACAATTGATTTTGGAAATTTAAAGACCTTTTAGATCGAGATTGGACAACTGTATTTTGGATAAATCTAAAGGTTGGTATGGATTAAGTTGAACATTGGATAGTATTGTTCAAGATTATTTTTGGAATGTTATAATAATATAGTTTATAAAAAGGAAAACCTGCAGGTTGGGCGATAACCCATAGCATCAGACAAAGTTGTGAGAATCGAACCCACAACTGAAGTGAGACAAGGCTTTATCACCTACCACTAGCCTACAAGAAGTCCCTGGTTATTATAAAATAGTTTTATTCATTTAAATGGTATATGTTTATATTTTTAACCTTATATGATTGAGATAAATAGAATATTTTTTTTGAGTTTTATCTTTTGAAGAGAAAGAAGAGTTTGTGGTAGGAATTAGTTAAAGGATGAAACTCTACATGTAAATTAAGTATTATTCCTTGTGTTATTAGTCTATGAATGAAATTAACTCTAAAACACTAGGTAAAGGATCATAAAACCAATTTTTTTCCTAGTACTTTCTTTTATGATGAATCAAATGGTCCCTTAAATCATCACAGATTTATAGCTTTATTATTATTAACATAATCCTAATAATATTCTCTATAAATATCCATTAGAATTTGATGGTTATTTTTCTCTTCCATATCCATGTTTTTCTACACAGAACCCTATTATGTTTTATTTCTGATAACCTTCATAGGTAACTTTATTTTAAAATAGAGGTATCATTAATCCATTTTACAATGTGAGATTTCAATTAAGATATTTTGAAATGTCAAACCCCTAGTTTTCAATCTCAAGGTTAAATTGTGAGGGCACAATTTATTAAATTAGGGGATAATGTAACACCCAAATCTTCCATGGTACGCTTCTTCTTAATAATTCAATAGCACGTGATGTACGCAACATTGAGTTCAAGTGCACCAAAACCTATCAAACTAGCCATTTAAAAGTGGTTATGGATAGAATTAACAAAATTTTTAATTTTATATATATCCCATATAATTTTAACATTAATATTTTGGTTTTTTGGACATAATATAAGGACAAATTCAATTTTTCAGATAAAAGAAGTATTTTTCAAAAAATGCAGTTTTTCCACCTTTTAATGGAGAACCCTTTTTAAATACAATATTTGAAACTTTTATATATTCAATTTGATGAAATTAAATTCTTATTTATAATAGGGACATAAAAATTTAGTTTTTATAAATTTTTGGTACTTTTATGATAACTTTCTTATTTTTATGAATAGTGAAAAATACATAATTTTAATTGAAAACAACTTTTTTAATCAAAATAATTTATAGTGTTAAATTATAAATATGAGTGGTTTTAAATTATAATTAGATTATATTTTTATCATTTAATATAATTTAGGTCATTATAATTATTTTTACATTTAAATAGGACATAAACACATATCAATATTTTGATAGTTTTTACTTCTTAAAAACATGCCTTTTGGTTTTGATGAGAATTAATTTTAAATTATTTTCTGCCAACTCTGTGTTTTGAATTTGGAAAAATGGATTTCATATTTGGAATCATAAGGTCCAAATTGTGTAAATAGTTACCTTTTATTTTTTGACATTATGAATAGTATCTTCAATAATTATTTTATTTACCATGGTTAAAGGGTAAATCTGGTAAATAAGGGTAAAGAATAATATTATAATAATATTAAAATACCCTAACACATGTAATAATCTTATTTTATGAGATATTTCAGACCATGGTATTCCTTGGGTAGATTTTGAGACCCCATGGAGCCACTTGGATGTGAAAATGACATTTTATAAGAATTAATTAAAAGTATAGAAAAACATAACATAAACATGTATCTTTCACTAATTTTTTTTATATAGGGTTATATAATTGATATCTTAGACTATAAATATTCATTAGAAAGATAAAAATATTTCATACATCATGGTATTTTATTTATAATTTTTATAAATTAAAAAATTAAATTTATTTGTGACACAATGATGATACAATAATTACCTTATTAATGAATGGTTAAAATAATTGATATTATAAATATTAAAATAAATTTAAATTGAAACTTTTGATGACATACACTAATTTTATAAGAGAATATGACATGTTAGGGTTTATTCAATGTATTTTTTTTAGAATTAATAAAGTTTTTATGACTTTCAAAAAAACCAAATATTAAATAGTGTCAAAATTGACATAAATGAGTTTTTTAAAACAAATTCTATTTTATTAAATGATATAATATTCCTAAAAATCTAATATTATGAAAAAGGACTTATATAATTTTATATATATCATTAATTAACCAATTTAGGTTCTTTTAGAATTTTATAGTAACTATATTAACCATTTAGTATAAAAATACAAGAAGACATGGTAAAAGTTAAACTATTTAACTAAGAGATAAATCTAAAATATAAGATTAATATGGTGACCTAAACTTGTCTAAAAACTATTTTTTGAGAATATTTCAACCCAAACTCATCTTATCCCATAAAAAAATCATTTTGGAGCTATTAGTATCCTAAAATAATTTTATAACAAATTAATATTTCAAGCTTTTCCTAAAGTGCCCCTCACCTCTCTTATAACAGGGCACCTCACTTTCTCTTTAATTCACTCCTCCAAAGCCATTTGGCTCGGACAAAACCTAACCAAATATCTTAAAAACTTCTATCACTTCATCGTAGAGGCAAAACTTTGGATAAAAATCCATCTTAAGGAGTCCTTTTGTGCAAATCAAAAAGAGACACCCGAAGAAGAGGTAATCGTTTTATCCCTTCTTTCAAAGTTCATTTCTTCTTCTACTTCCTCTTAATAAGTTGTTACCATAATAAAATAATAACTCCAAAATATAATATATACTTAGATGTTATTAAGATTATGGTATAAAAATATTCCTCCTTTTACCCATCCTATGAAAAATAATACCACCATGTGTGCGTATGTACGTCTTACCGTCTCCACGCCGTGGTGTAAATTGTTTTTCATGTGCACTTTATTTCTATAGGTATAAAGATGAATATAATGGATGTAAATAATAAATATAACATGATATTTCTTCTGTAAAATTCATATTCCATCCAATTCTATACCATTTAATCATTAAAGTAACGATATCATTTCTCGTGCGTATGTACGACCTACCATCTCCACAACGCGGTGAGATTCATTCTCCACTTTAACCATCTAAGAATGATTATAAAAAATATATTATTCATAATTATGAAATACGTGACATAATAAGTCTAATTGAATGATATATATATATATATACATATATATCATTCACTTACTTTCATTCAATATGATTAGAAAACAGAAACATCATTCATGCATACGTACGACCTACCATCTCCATGAACGATGTATTCCATTTTATATATCTATCTATTAAATATATTTATATTATGAATATATATGATATATATATATATATATATCATATTATTAATTCTTTAAGTAAGTAAATAATTATCTAAGTAACATGATCAAGAACAACAAGTCAAAACAGATACGATAAACAAAGCGATATTACCCAAAATGTTACATTAACTTGGAATTGTTAATAAATAGATAATATAAAGTCATAAAATAATCATATATGATATCATAAATATTATTATGATTCTGATATAAGTTAATAATATGTTTAAAAACATTATAAATGATTTTTGGATTCATATGGAGAGTATCAGACTTAAGGTAAGGGTTAATTCCTCAATATCATTATTATCCGAGATTGTTTACGTGTAAGTATTTACTAGGAAATATTTATCATCCACATCTATGTTTCATAATTTTTTTTTTCAAAAGGAATATTTTAAGGTTTTATGGAAGTGAATCTTTAACTAGATCATTATTTTAAATTTTTTAATGATTTGTTTTTCTAAATCTATTTAATTAATGTCCATATTTTCAAATGATTTTTAGGATTTATTTATATGGACATGATTTTTTTAAAATGTTAATTCATTTCAAAAGTTTCAAAGTGGTATGGGAAACTTTGATTCAAAAATCTATTTTAAATGACTTCCTTTATAAATTGTGGAACTTTTAAATGATTTCATGAAAAAGGGATATTTCTCTCAAAGAGTTTTACTGATCATTTTCAACTATGTCAACATCCTTTATTGGATATTATTCTTGATTGAGGTTGATTTATTATAATACAATCTTCTATATTTTATTGAATGTGTTATGATATTTTTGACTGTGGATGTGCTATTTCTATACCATTCATGGCTTATGGTTAAAGTGTTGACATTTTGTAAGCTAGTTTCAATACGAATGATTATGTTATGTTTCATCCTTTTCATATGAGGAATGCATTAGAATTAGTAAGTGATAAGAGGGGCCTACTATAGCCCCTTTATGCATCAGTAGGTATCATGAGACAAACTAGTGTCTTGGTACAAGGCCTTGATAGAATATTTGTGAATGGTCTTGGCATAAGGCCTTAACGTATGAGTTATTATGTCTAGCATTATGCATTCCCTCGTTATGAAATTAGTTATTACACGTGACTATTAAATTAGTAGAATATCCACATGGATGTTTATATGGTAATGTTTAATTTATTTTTTCCATATTATGTTCAATTTTATGTTTAAAAGGCTGTTTTTTATTATACATATTACTTTAAAAGTTTATAACTTCCACTGAATTATTTACCCTTACTGAGCATCTGAGCTCACCCCTTTCTTATATTTTATTTTCCCAAAATTCCAAGAAGTGTATCATGATTGATATACAGGGTTAATCTAGGGGAATAATGAAATTTAAAAAGTATTATTTATGTTGTGCTTTATGTTAAAAAGTGTAATGTAATGTTTATGTATGTAATATATTTTCCAAGACTGCTAAACTGATCTGTCCTTCAGGACTTGTTTCCTTGTAATCATGCCAATGTATTAAAATAATGCACTGGTTCTGGGTAACTAGGGTCGGGGTGTTACAATGAGATATTTACTTCTATTAATGAACAGAAGGGATAAATCCTTTCTCTCATTATTCATTAATGCAATATTACTCGTGACACACCCAATGTATCCTACATCGTCACGAGCATATGTCGTCATGATTTTCACCAATACATAAAATAATGTCACTCATAATACCCATTAATAATAATCTTAATATCTAAGGACCATTACACACATCCACAGATAGGAACATCTAATGACACTTATAATGTGGATTTCCTACTATAAGGTCTCATTCTCATAATATCCTACTGGATATTATCTGGAGCGTACAACATGAGAAGGTAACTCAAAGTCCTATAAGTCTCCACCCTTTATAGCCTATATCATTTGTGTATATTAAAATGATATCATCCAACCATATAACATTTATACAAGAATAATGTAATGTCAGTTCTAGGTTCTCATAATAGTGGGGAACTGCTATGGCCTTTTAGCATGGCAGCTACTCTTGGGACATTATCACATGCTATGTTAAATAGAAGAACAATCATGATGTTATAAGGGATTTTTTAATATTCAAAACCATGAATATAAGTTTTTCATAAAGTACAAAGAAGTTGGTTCTAGGTGACCAACTCCAACATGATTATCACAATCCCATATCAAAGGAGGAGCATGAAGCACCCCTTTATTAGGTGGTGTGGATACCTCTCCCATAATGAGGAATTTTTCCTTGGAGATGCCGGAGGTCTAGAGCTCAGGGAGAGAAAAACTGTGTGGGATATGCCCAAAGCAAAAAATATCATGATCGTGGGCTAGATTGGGCCATTAAACAATCCCAAGGATAAGTCTAATGGATAAGTATAAGCATAGTATAACATCCCAAAGTTTTAGTAAAATCAATATTGTGTGGTTATACTAGAAATTACACTCCTTTATGGATACTGTCAAGTGGATGCAGTTGTGGCATATATTCATCGAGGGGTAATTATCCCAAAAAAGGCTAGTTGAGCACTACCTTAATCCTTACTTTGGTGCATGATGAATGATCCAAATACTTCACACCTGACTAGAAAATCCTAAGGGATATGATTTAGAAATTCACATTTTCTTTATAAACCATCAGGAGGGATTTAAACACATTTAGGTAAGAGAACCTAATAGTCATGGGAAACTTAGATTAAAACATAAAGATTCATAAGTTCAGGAGTATATTAATTAATATGTGATTTTATAGATAAAGGATATGTTGAATTTTGAGATCATGGATTTTAATTATTTTTGGTTTAGAATATTGTAATAAAGTTCATGATAATTTTGGGATAATTATTAGGTTAATAAGTATGAGAGAATCCAACATAAAGAAAACCTTGATTAAACTAAGAGTGATTTATGATGAACTGAAAGATAATGTGATGGTTTTAAAGAATAAGATTTTCAAGGTTGAGTTTTTCATGAGATTATTTATGATAATTATATTATGATTGTTAACCACTCATATTAACCCCATTTTCAGGTTTAGTAATGGATGAATCCTGAGGGGACCAAGTTAATGATGGGTACCATGGATAATGCGATGATTGTCTTAATGATAAACCTAAAAAGATAATAATTGAAGTGAGAAATATTGTGATTATTCCAAACTAGCTATTAAGAATTATGATTATCTGTGTGAACATAGTTGAATTCCCAAAAATCCAAATAAGGGAAGGATATAATCTTATAGAAGTTTGGGTGATGAAGATGATAGAGGAAAGAATGTTAAATTTCCTTCGTGTCAAAAATGTGGTAAGAATCACCTAGGAGAATGTCTTAAAGGATATTTGAGATGTTTTTTGTATAGAAAAGGAGGGAATAAAACAACTTGTTGTCAACGAAAAATGAAGCAATATGTTAACGTGATGAAGGGAGAAGGTTTGTTTTCTAGTCACACAAAAGATATTATCACAGATTCCTCATTTGAAAATATATCTCAGGTCATGCCCATATTTTAGATACCCCAAACTAATTTTATTAGTGAGTTATAATTAAAATTTCATAGACATAATTTATTTAGGGGGCAGGGGATGCAATGATTCTAGATTTCACTATGTGTTTTCATTAAATGAATATTATGTTAATAGCTTTTTCAACATGCAACACCAAATTAAAATGAAACCAAGATATGTTAAAAATAAAATTTAACCATTATAATATAGCCATTAAATCAGTGAGTATAAAAGTAAGTAACCATATTATGAAATATATGAAGAAAAAGGAAAGAAATGGCATTGGGTTGGAGAAGTATCCCTTTTGAATATCATCTGTTCAAGCTTATAAAGGATACATCTTCACTAGGGTTTTCCATATACCAATCAAATATGATATAAGTTCAAGCTTGTTAAAATTTCCACAAGAGATATGCTAACTAAATCACCACCCTTGTCTGCCACCAAATCTTACCTTATGTTTAGATCTTTCACACATATCTTAGGGGGTTATGTAACTAAAAATTAGGATGATATAAATAGGTAATTATTAATGCAATAATTTATTTATCACATGTATTCTACACATTTTTCATTTTTACTTTTAAATAAAGATAATTTTTATTTTTCTATAAAAATAGTTTTTCTTTATATTTCATATTTAAAAGATAAATTTATAAATTATAGAATTTTAATTTTATAAAATGAACTTCATTTTAAAATTTGGCATGTCAATATTAACTTTGGGTGATTTTTTGTTATTTTTCTAAAATAACTAATTTTTAGGTAAATAGTGAAAAATATAGTTTTTAACAAAACTATAACTTTTAATATATTGATCAATTATGTAAAACTATATGAACTTAAGTAATATTTTATAATAAATGAAACTATTTTTAGTATTCTATTTTAATTAAATATTGTTTTGGTAAAATCTGGGTTTAACTTCTTTTGAAATCCATATAAATTTTATTTATTTTATAATAAGCTATTTTCTATCATAAAAATAAAAAACATTGATAATTTTATCCTATATATAAATTTTAAGCTTAAAAATATACTTTTTCTAAAAATTAGTTTTTACAAACTGATATTAATTTTTTTATCACTTTTAGGAATTGATTTAAATAAAATGGTTTTATTATTTTAATAATTTTCAAATTAGGTAATAAGGGAAATTTCACATTTTGGCATAAAATTATTCTACCAAGGTAAATATTAGTTACCGTAGTAAAAAAATAATTTTTAAAAGAATAATACGTTTCAAAATATTGTGTATTTTTAAATTAAATGGATCTATTTTAAATTAATAATCTAATTTTATGTTTAAATATATATATATATATACAATCACTTAATTGGTAATCAATGTTAAATAATATTAAGAACACCTAATAATTAAAATGTCATATTTCTATAAAAAATGTTTTTCTAAACATTGTATGTTTTGATTTAAAAGTTGAATTTAAATTATTTAAAAATTGAATTAGGTTAGATGGATTCCAAATTCATATTTAACATGTCAAAATTTTATAATAAGGGCCATATTATTTTTTAGTGATAATATAATTACCAAGATTAATATTTAATCAAGATTGATAAGTGATAAAAGGGGTAACCTAACATATTCTAAATTTTCTAAATAAACTTGGCATTTGGAACTTATAGAATACATTTATTAGGTTGTAAATTAATACCTATATATCTCACCAAAATTTTACCACCTAACTCACCTAACTCACCTAACCCACATAACACCCATGTGTTCTATCCTTACCCTTTACCCAACTTTAGTTTCCATGGAAATTCCCTTATCTTTCACAAATAAAAAAAGCTCATTCCAACCCATTATATCATCCCAATACACCCAAAGGAATTGATCACAAATTTAACTTCTATACATCCATATAAATCTCTACCAAGTAGTTCCTAAGGTTATGAGGATTCTTCCTAAGCTTTAAGAAGCTACATAGAAATGTAAGTATTCTCCTCCTCCTCTTTTTGATTCAAGTACTTCTTTTTTTGATAATACCTTTTTTATTTCCATATGATTATGCTTCAATATGTTCATAATCAATCATTTATTATACAAATGATTAACTATTGATGAGATAATACCCTTATCTCACATTAATCTCATTTCATAGTCCCTTTTGTATAGTCATCATGCTTCCAAAATCACTCATTGATTATCTCCCTCCTCGTTTTTAATTCAAGCTCTTCCTTTATTCCAAGCCTTTTTGAATTCCATGTTATTATGATTCTATGTGTTCATAATCAACCAATTTACTATTCAAATGATTTCCCATTTATGAGATACTATCTTTATCTCTCATTTAACCCATTCTATAATCCATTTCATATATTCGTTATGCTTCCAAAATCATTCATTGATTTTCCATATTATGAATAACCAACTATAATATCATTCAAGGATATCCATATAGATTTAAAATTATTTTATTGTTTGGGGAATTCCATTTTTGAAACCCACATTCCCAACTTGTGGGTTAAAATGATATGATCTTATTATCTTTCATTGATGTGGAACACATAATTGTAAACATATTATGGGTGTGCCCTAAAAACACTCCAATGCATTGGGTAAAGAATTAATCTTTAGAGATGACATGTTCATGATACATTTAAAACATGCCTTGGTAAATTTTTATGATACATTGGTGTAAAACCTTGGAAATATGAAATATGCCCCCTGATAGCACTCCAATTCATTAGGTAAATAATTAATCTCTAGAGATTACATGTTCATGATACCTTGGTAGCATGACTTGATAATGTTTTATGATACCTTGGTAAATAACCATAGTAATATTATTTTATGAAACCTTTATTATGAAGTTTAGTGATATGATTAAAATGTATCATGATTACAATTTAACCCCAATTCCATGTTATGACTCATGTACTTATGATTATGTTATGACTCATGTTCTTAGGATTATGTTATGATTCTTTTCCCTATGTTCATGTTCTTATGATCATGTCCATATTTTAAGCCCTATGTTTTACCTATGATGCCATGATATATGTTTCATTATTTTAAAATCCTCATTCAATGATTCTTGGATTATGAATCCATGTTTTATTGGGTATGAATTCTTTACGGAGTGTTTATGTTCCTTGATTATGTTATCATAACCATATATTCATCTTATTCCCACTTGGGATCTTTGATGGTTATTACTTAAGCTTTTCCTTACCAAGTATTTAAACTAAAAACTTTCTTATGTTTCTATTTCTATAGGTTATAAAGAAAATTAATACATAATATGTTTACAAAAGAGTATATTGTGTGATGAATTTTTGGGAGATGTTGAAGACTTGTTATGGATTAAGTAGTTGTCTATATAGTAGGAAAAATGCCCTTTAGTTGAAACAAAAATGGGTTTTATGATTTAATGGTTTTTTATAACTCTATAAAACTTTAAAAATAAAAGTTATTAGGATTGTATTGTAATGAAGTTTTTTCTTAAATTCATGTAATTCATATGGACACATCTTTAGGGGCGTGATAGTTGGTATTAGATCGAGGTTTAGATAACTTTAGAGGTTAGGATGTTAGTTGAGGGTAATTTAAGGGTTGATATGTTAGGGTTGATTTGTTAAGTTTGATAATAATTAAAAAGGCACAGACTACCCTCTAGGTTATTTTAGGTACTGTTAAATATTATATGGATTTGGATAATGTAAATTTGGTGAAAACTGTGATAGCTCCAAACTCGTACTCCCAGATCTAGTGTTAAAAACATAATCTTTAAATTTTAATCATTGATAATGATAAAATTGACCCAATTTTAGACATCTAAAACATATTACATCAAATGTAAATATTTTATCACTTACATACCCAAGGATATTTCAGGTTTAGAGTTTTATGTAATTAGTAATCACTCTTACATAACAATTCCCATGCCCTCAAGTGAACGTTTTTCCAATTATACCCAACATTTATTATTAGAAAAATAGTCTTCAACATCTCACATAAAATTCTCCAAAAATGAAACCTTTCTAGAAATAAATAATTTAAAATTATTATTTATTACCTGGGGAAAATTAAATATAAGAAGTGTGAGCTCAAATGCTCAGTAAGGATAAACATAAGCATTACTAATTGAATGTAATTAGTGAGAATAAAATGAACATTAGGGTATAATGACATAATAAAAGTTCATACACATAAAATAAGATAATTCATATGCATGAAAACATGTATCATTAAACATGTGATATGTAATAAAGCTTTAACAAAGGAAAACACTCATAATAATCAATAGTCATGAACCATGTGATGTTGATCTTGATCAAAGGAAACATTAAAAAACCAGAGCAAGAATAAATAAAATGCGTTGGTATATTAGAACATTATCTTCATAACCCATGTCAGAAATAAATGGAACCCAGTTAAAACCATAGGATAAAACACCCTAGTTAACTCCCTCCTTCTCACCTTTAAAGACAAATATCATTACCCAATGCATTGGAGAGAGATACTGAGCCCACCCATTTGTATAAGCTATATCGGGATCACCCATTTATATAAGATGTATTATGATCCCATTATTATAAGACATATCAAGCTCACCCATCATGTCACGACCCGTCCTTAGGGCCCGTGCCGTGACTACCCCAAGCCCACCTTCCATAGGCCAGGGGCTGGCGACTAGCACCAAGGCGTAAATCCCAACAAAAAGGGAAGGCATTGCCTTTGGAAAGTAAACAAGCACCACAGAGTAAGCAAGCGGAAAAGTAAACACTAAGTAAAAACTGTACAAGATGTGCTGAAAGTAAAAGGGGCCGGAAATACAAGCCCAACTGTAAAGTACAACTGAAAGGAAAAACAGCAACTGAAAAGGGAAAACTGCAGCGTCGAGCCGTCCTCTGGAAGTCCCACCTGAAGGGTGGGTACAGATAGCCTCCACTGCTCTTCGGGTCCACCTGACCGCTCCGAGTACGTCCCGCCCAGTGGTCCACCTCCAGGTACTGTCCTGCTCCGCACGCCTCCACCACGGTCAGCGCTGTCCGTCGTCTGCAAAAAACACAACGTAGTGCGGGAAAAGCCCGTGCAGGGGTGAGTATAAGCTACTCAGTAGGGACCCCGAGACCCTCGAAGGTCTCCCAAAATCCACAAAGGATAATCCACAAAGGAAAGATACAATCACGAAGTAATATCTGACACGGCTTAGGTATATGCCCATACATATACCTAAGTCATCAATTCCCGTTCGGCTCCAACGCCTGAGCCCAAGCACAACCCAGTCCACACAGGAAAGCAAAACGTATACCCACACAGGATAACTCAACACAAACCACAAAAGAGAGTAAACAGTAAACCCACACAGGATAGCTCAACACAATCCACTAAGGAGAGAAACACAAGATTCAGCTCACACAGGTATACTTCTTCGGATGACGATAAAGATGATCACTGAACCATCTAAATCGTCGGACCCACGAAGGATCGATAGGTACTAACCCCGCAGTGACCCACACAGGATCGGACCCACACAGGATCGGGCCCACGCAGGACCTGTAGGCGCTGGCTCACACAGAACCGCTGAGCGCTGACCCACATAGGATCGGTAGCACTGATCCACGTAGGATCGCTGAGTGCAGTAGTCGTCGCAGTCCACTGAGGATCTCTGCACAGTCGTCGCCGCAGTCCACTGAGGATCTCTGCACGGTCGTCGCCGTAGTCCACTGAGGATCTCTGCACGGTCGTCGTCGGAGTCCCCAGAGGATCTCTGCACAGTCGTCGCTGTCGAAGTAGCAGTCGCAGCCAGTACTAGGGTTCCCGCACACGGCAAGCTCGTTCGGGAGGGTCCGCTCCACGAGCCGAGAGGCTGATACATCAACTGACACAAAGTCCGAAGTTGATGTATCCAAAAGTTCCGTATCGTCAACAGGAACTCAACGTCGCAGACGGCGCGTCAATCGGACGCCCGGTCTGAGAGTTATTGGCTTTTTCGTCCCAGGGGCCCGGTTGGCTTTTAAGGAAAAACCAACCCGACCGTACTCCACCTGCGTCCAAACCTTGGGAGGAGTAAGCCAAAAGATCCGTCTCACTTAGAGGAATTCAACAAAGCTGACGGCACGTCAATCGGACGTCCGTAGCTCAAGATATGAGCGTTTCCGCTCCGAGGGCCCGGTTGATTTCGTGTACGAACCAACCCGGCCGAACCCAAAATATTCCGAAACTTTGAGTGCGATAAACCGAAACGACCGACTCGCTCCAAGGATTGCGTTGCCGCTGACGGCGAGTCGTTTGGAGGCCCGTAGCTCAAGTTATGGGCGTTTGAACGAAAGTCGTCCGAAGACGGGGGGTCCGGGCCCGGGCCGACCCGGCCCGACCCCCCCCTGGTTGGACCGAACCGGGTCGGGTCCGACCCGGTTGGCCCGGCCCGGCCCGGCCAGGGCCGGTCCGGCTCGGCTCGGCCGAGCGGCCGAGCGGCCGACGCGGGGGAAAGCCGCCGCCACGCGTGACACCCCCGCGACACCCGCGGGGTGTCGGCCAGACAGCCGGACGCGCCGCGTGACAACCCCGCGACACCCGCGGGGTGCCGCCCTGGACACCCGCGGGGTGCCGCGTGACAACCCTGCGGCACCCGCGGGGTGTTGCGCTGGACACCCGCGGCACCCGCGGGGTGTCGCGCTGGACACCCGCGGCACCCGCGGGGTGCCGCCGCCTCCGGCCGCCGGCGCCGCCGTGCCGGCGACCCGCGCCGCCACCGGCTTCCGCGGGTCGCCGGAGTCGCTCCGGTGGCCCGTTTTCCTTCCTGTCTGCGCCGTTGTTCCTCCCGGGTTCCGTTCTTTATTGCGGGATCGTCAAACATCCGTTGCGGCACGTTCCGTCGTCGCCCGTCAAATCCGCACAAAACGAAGAACGGCGGAGGGTCGTCAGGCCGTGTTCGTTGGCCCGCACCCTCCGCGTTAGAGATAAACAACGGGAGGAAAAAAAAAGTTCAACACATGAACGCATATCCGAAACAATTCTTGAAGAAATAAAATTGTTTCATAAACGGGAATAATAAAAAAGGGTAATTCCCATAAAAAAAAACCCTACCTCGTTGATCGTCGCGCGCGGGCGTTCTTCGCGGAAAAGCTCGTCGCGGAAGAGAGGGATCGTCGCGTCGTCGCGGGGAGGCGTCGCGTCATCGCGGAATCGGGCGTTGAGTCTACGAGCTCAACGGACCAAGAACAACAGATTTAAATTATCAATAATTAAATATGTGTTTAAAACCAAAAGGAAAGAACCTTGTGAGGAAATCCGAAATCACTCACCTCAAACGGTCGGTGATCGGAGATCGGAGCAGGGAGGAACGTCTCGGATGGAAGCATCATCGATTTCCGGGTTCGGCGTTCTTCGCGTTCTTCGCGTTCTTCGCGTTCTTCGCAAGGGAGAAGAAGAAACAAGGATCCTCTCAAATCTTCTCAAAGTGCAAGTAACCAGAGGTCGAGCGTTGGCCTTATTTTATTATTATGCCAACGAATTTGAAAACTGGTTAAGAAACGATCCATCAATTCGTTGAATTAATTCAAAGAAATAAAAAACCCATTTAATTCACGAAATAAACCACCCAATTAAATGGTCTGTTAAGATTTTAAGAAACGCGTCAGTTGACTTTCATTAAGACGGGTTTTCGCGGGTGCGTTTCTTAGCGGAAAGAAACGGTGGGGCTCGTGCGGGCCCCACCTCACAAATATCCTACCAAGGGGGGTAGGATATTTCTGGATAGCATCCTATCCGCTTCAACTCAGTTCAAGCCGCCTTTAAGTGGCTTCAAGTGGCTTCCAAGTGGCTTAAGTGAAATAAAATAAAGTTGTCGCAAAATTATTTTATTTCTTAACTCTAAGTCCGAAAATTAAAAACCACACCCGAGCAAACACAACTCCGGAAGAGGCGTTTCTAAGCGAATACCGGCGCTACGATTTCATCGGAGCCCTCAGAATTCGATTCCGGGCACCGGTTCAAAAGTTAGAAAAACCCGCTCGTCCGTTCACTGAACGTACCCGAGCCAAACTTCGGAAAATGATTCCGGGAACACCGGGCCTCAGAATCAGGTTCCGTCAGAAACTGCGCTCTTGTAAAATTCCAAAGAAAATTAAGAAAAAAAAAATTTCCTTGAAATTTACGGGTCTTTACATTACTCCCACCTCCGCCGTTCTTCGTTTTGTGCGGATTTGACGGGCGACGACGGAACGTGCCGCAACAGATGTTTGACGATCCCGCAGTAAAGAACGGAACCCGGGAGGAACAACGGCGCAGACGGGAAGGAAAACGGGCCACCGGAGCGACTCCGGCGACCCGCGGAAGCCGGTGGCGGCGCGGGTCGCCGGCGCGGCCGGAGGCGGCGGCACCTCGCGGGTGTCCAGCGCGACACCCCGCGGGTGCCGCGGGTGTCCAGCGCGGCACCCCGCGGGTGCCGTGGGGTTGTCACGCGGCACCCCGCGGGTGTCCAGGGCGGCACCCCGCGGGTGTCGCGGGGTTGTCACGCGGCGCATCCGGCTGTCTGGCCGACACCCCGCGGGTGCCGCGGGGGTGTCACGCGTGGCGGCGGCTTTCCCCCGCGTCGGCCGCTCGGCCGAGCCAAGCCGGACCGGCCCTGGCTAGGCAGGGCCGGGCCAACCGGGTCGGACCCGACCCGGTTCGGGCCAACCAGGGGGGGTCGGGCCGGGTCGGCCCGGGCCCGGACCCCCGTCTTCGGACGACTTTCGTTCAAACGCCCGTAACTTGAGCTACGGGCCTCGAAACGACTCGCCGTCAGCGGCAACACAATCCTTGGAGCGAGTCGGTCGTTTCAGTTTATCTCACTCAAAGTTTCTGAATATTTTGGGTTTGGCCGGGTTGGTTCGTACACGAAACCAACCGGGCCCTCGGAGCGGAAACGCTCATATCTTGAGCTACGGACGTCCGATTGACGTGCCGTCAGCTTTGTTGAATTCCTCTAAGTGAGACGGATCTTTTGGCTTACTCCGCCCGAGGTTTGGACGCAGGTGGAGTACGGTCGGGTTGGTTTTGCCTTAAAAACCAACCGGGCCCCTGGGACGAAAAAGCCAATAACTCTCAGACCGGGCGTCCGATTGACGCGCCGTCTGCGACGTTGAGTTCCTGTTGACGATACGGAACTTTTGGATACATCAACTTCGGACTTTGTGTCAGTTGATGTATCAGCCTCTCAGCTCGTGGAGCGGGCCCTCCCGAACGAGCTTGCCGTGTGCGGGAACCCTAGTGCTGGCTGCGACTGCTACTTCGACAACGACGACTGTGCAGAGATCCTCCGGGGACTCCGACGACGACCGTGCAGAGATCCTCAGTGGACTGCGGTGACGACCGTGCAGAGATCCTCAGTGGACTGCGGCGACGACTGTGCAGAGATCCTCAGTGGACTGCGACGACTACTGCACTCAGCGATCCTACGTGGATCAGTGCTACCGATCCTGTGTGGGTCAGCGCTCAGCGGTTCTGTGTGAGCCAGCGCCTACAGGTCCTGTGTGGGCCCGATCCTGTGTGGGTCCGATCCTGTGTGGGTCACTGCGGGGTTAGTACCTATCGATCCTTCGTGGGTCCGACGATTTAGATGGTTCAGTGATCATCTTTATCGTCATCCGAAGAAGTATACCTGTGTGAGCTGAATCTTGTGTTTCTCTCCTTAGTGGATTGTGTTGAGCTATCCTGTGTGGGTTTACTGTTTACTCTTCTTTGTGGTTTGTGTTGAGTTATCCTGTGTGGGTATACGTTTTGCTTTCCTGTGTGGACTGGGTTGTGCTTGGGCTCGGGCGTTGGAGCCGAACGGGGATTGATGACTTAGGTATATGTATGGGCATATACCTAAGCCGTGTCAGATATTACTTCGTGATTGTATCTTTCCTTTGTGGATTATCCTTTGTGGATTTCAGGAGACCTTCGGGGGTCTCGGGGTCCCTACTGAGTAGCTTATACTCACCCCTGCACGGGCTTTGCCCGCACTACGTTGTGTTGGTTGCAGACGACGGACAGCGCTGACCGTGGTGGAGGCGTGCGGAGCAGGACAGTACCTGGAGGTGGACAACTGGGCGGGACGTACTTGGAGCGGTTAGGTGGACCCGAGGAGCAGTGGAGGCTATCTGTACCCACCCTTCAGGTGGGACTTCCAGAGGACGGCTCGACGCTGCAGTTTTCCCTTTTCAGTTGCTGTTTTTCCTTTCAGTTGTACTTTACAGTTGGGCTTGTATTTCCGGCCCCTTTTACTTTCAGCACAGCTTGTACAGTTTTTACTTAGTGTTTACTTTTCCGCTTGCTTACTCTGTGGTGCTTGTTTACTTTCCAAAGGCAATGCCTTCCCTTTTTGTTGGGATTTACGCCTTGGTGATAGTCGCCAGCCCCTGGCCTATGGAAGGCGGGCTTGGGGTAGTCACGGCACGGGCCCCGAGGACGGGTCGTGACAAATTGGTATCAGAGGTGGTCGGTTCTACCGCAGACTCTGATCTTTCTTCTATGTGAAGCAATAGTGTTTAGCGTATTGAGTGTGGTTATCAGTCCAGGGAGTCCAGTGTTGGTGCGGCGGCCGACGTATCCATACACCAGGACCCTGACTTCTGTTTTCCGACTTAATGCACGAAAACATTGATTGCATGTGTGTTTCAAGTTTTCTTTGTGATTACTTGTGTCAGCTCACCAGGTATACTGTTCTGACCATGGTGCACTTGTTTCCTTTTCAGGATGGCACGACGACAGCAGCCAGCTAGGGTTCCTAGAGTAGTGCGCAACGACAGCCCTCCGAGCGACGAGGCCTCGGTACAGGGCCCGTTGACAGCAGAGGCACCAGCGGTACCTTTACCCGCCGAGCCCCCGATGCTTCCAACACTGGAAGCTGACGACGCACGACGCCTCGGAGCTCTTCACGAGTTCCAGCGCCAGCGACCACCCAGGTTCCGTGGGGAGTCGGCCCCCCAGGCAGCCGAGGACTGGCTGGAGGCGGTCGTCCGAGTTTTCAGGCTAGTGAGGACACCAGCAGACCTCATGGTGATCCTCGCGGCGAGCCTACTGCACGCAGCAGCAGGACGATGGTGGAGCCTGATGCTCCAGGTACACGATGAGGCCACCCTCATCTGGACGGACTTCGAGGGTCTCTTCCGCTCAGAGTTCGTCCCGGCCACCCTCCGTGCGGTGCGCATTCAGGAGCTTCTTCAGCTGCGGCAGGGCAGCTTGACAGTCGCTCAGTACGCGGCGAGGTTCACCGACCTTTCTCGATACTCGACAGACATGGTACGGGACCCCTTCTTCCGGGCCCGGACCTTCGAGCAGGGTTTGAGACACGAGATCAGGGCATCGCTGATCTCCCTCAGCATCCCGACCCAGGCAGGAGTACTGGAGCGAGCCCTCCTGATCGAGAGCTTCCTGGCTGAGTCCACAGCGAGACCTACTGCAGGGCGGCAGATAGCGGAGTCTTCGGCAGCTGGTAGCCGGCGGATGACTCAGGGTTCCAGGCGGACCAGACCTTCCGGCAAGCGACCTCGGGACATTGGCTCAGCAGTGCAGGGCACCCAGCCCGGAGCCAGTCTTCCGAGAGGCAGGCAGTGCTACGAGTGCGGCGGGCGGGGCCACATGGCTCGTGACTGCCCGACCCATCGTACCGAGGGACAGCAGACGGTGGAGGGACCACCCAGGCAGAGGCAGAGGGTCGACCGTGGCGGTCCGCAGGGAGGAGGCGGACGAGGCAGTGGAGCTGGCCGAGTAGCAGGTGGTGGGCGACGCTTTGAGGCTCTGCCACCACCACCACCAGGAGGCCCACCCCGACCACAGGGAGCTGGCGGGCAGAGACAGGCTCATCTCCAGGCAGCGGAGGCCTACGACCACGGTGCGCCAGAGATGATTCGAGGTACGATCTGTGTCTATTCCACCCTTGCTGCAGTTCTGATAGACACAGGAGCGAGTCACTCTTTCATAGCCACTGCCTTTGTTCGGAGCTCAGAGATTCCGACAGAGCCGTTGGCTCGATCCTTACGGCTAGAGACTCCTACGGGAGCAGACTCGACGATTACGCACTGGTGCCGGCAGTGTGAGCTTACTCTAGGAGGCGAGAGCTTCGGCTGGGATCTTCTTGTAGCGGCGTCGAGGCCTTACGACGTCATCTTGGGCATGGATTGGCTATCTACGGTCCATGCTCAGATTGACTGTATTAGGCGCAAAGTGCGATGTGTGTGCACCGACGGGAGCAGGTTCACCTTCACCGGCGAGAAGGGAACCTTAGTAGCATAGGATGGACTCACACAGAGGAGAGGTCAGCCCATCACTCATCAGTTGGCTAGCCTCATCCTGGGAGTAGTTGACGTGCGGAGTCCCAGTTTTCCTACAGTGGTGGATCAGTACGCAGACGTCTTTCCCGACGACATTCCAGGACTACCTCCTCGCAGAGAGGTAGACTTTTATATTGACATGTACCCCGGGACAACCCCAATATCCACCCCAGCATATCGGATGGCCCCCGCTGAGCTTTGAGAGCTGCGGGTACAGTTGGAGGACTTGCAGGGCAAGGGGTTCATCCGACCCAGTGTTTCACCTTGGGCTTCCCCGATTTTGTTCGCCAAGAAGGCGGACGGGAGCTTGCGACTGTGTGTCGATTATCGTCACCTGAACTAGGTGACAGTGAAGAACAAGTATCCGCTACCCAGGATTGATGACCTCTTCGACCAGCTCAAGGGAGCACGGTGGTTCTCGAAGATAGACCTCAGGTCAGGCTATCATCAGCTCAGAGTTCGAGATGAGGATGTGCAGAAGACGGCCTTCAGGTGTCGATATAGCCACTATGAGTTCTTGGTTATTCCTTTCGGTATGAACAATTCTACAGCAGTGTTCATGAGCCTCATGAACAGGATCTTCCAGCCATACCTCGATCGATTTGTCGTATTCTTCATCAATGACATTTTGGTGTACTCGACGACGGAGGAGGAGCACGCCTACCACCTGCGTGTTGTACTAGACACACTCCGAGAGCACCAGCTTTATGGCAAGCACTCGAAGTGTCAGTTCTGGTTACGTGAGGTCCACTTCTTGGGGCACGTCATTTCTGAGGCGGGAGTTGCAGTGGATCCCGCGAATATCGAGGCAGTGCTAGCTTGGGAGCCACCCAAGAGCGTGACAGAGGTGCAGAGTTTCTTGGGCCTAGCCGGATACTATCGGAGATTTGTGTCAGACTTCTCCAGAGTTGCGGCCCCACTCTCAGCGTTGACGAAGAAGGGGAAACCCTTCGTGTGGTTAGACAGATGTCAGCAGAGCTTCCAGGAGCTGAGGCAGAGGTTGACCAGCGCACCTATCTTGAGGTTGCCTGAGGAGGGAGTTGAATACGTGGTCTACTGTGATGCATCAAGGACCGGACTCGGGTGTATCCTGATGCAGAATCGGGCCATGATTTCCTACGGATCACGTTAGTTGAGGCCTCATGAGCAGAACTACGCTACCCATGACTTGGAGTTGGCAGCAGTGGTCTTTGCCCTGAAGACATGGCGACACTATCTGATGGGCGAGCGCTTCACAGTCTTTTCTGACCACCAGAGTCTCAGGTACATCTTCTCTCAGAAGGACCTGAACCTGAGACAACGGCGATGGATCGAGTTCCTCCAGGACTATGACTTTGAGATAGTCTATACTCCTGGGAAGGGGAATGTGGTGGCTGATGCCCTCAGCAGGAGGACGGGCATCCAGCTACTTGAGGAGGCGACAGAGCAGCTAGCCGCTTTGCAGATATCCTTCGTGGATAGAGACGGAGCAGCCTTCCTTTAGTCTCTCATAGTCTCTCCTCCACTTCTTTAGCGGGTCAGAGAGGCACAACGTGGGGACGCTGACTTTGAGACACAGTGTGCACAGATATCCTCGGGATAGGCACCTGATGGTTTCTCCCTTGGAGCAGAGCACGATGTCCTTTTCAGAGGTCGTACCTTGGTACCAGTCGCTTTACGGGAGGAGGTGCTGAGAGAGTTTCACACTTCTCCTTTGGCGGTACATCCTGGAGTGGCGAAGATGTACCAGGATCTCAGGCGACAGTACTGGTGGCCGGGCATGAAGAAGGCTGTGGCAGAGTTCATTTCACGGTGCCTCACCTGCCAGCAGGTGAAGGCAGAGCATCAGGTACCAGCAGGTTTGGTACAACCCTTGGAGGTCCCGGAGTGGAAGTGGGACGGGATATCTATGGACTTCGTGACTGGACTTCCACGCACTTCCAGAGGTCATGATTCCATTTGGGTGATTGTTGACCGACTCACCAAGTCGGCACACTTCTTACCCATCCGAGAGCAGGGCTCAGTGGAGAGCTTGGGGCGTCTCTACGTTCAGGAGATTGTACGACTTCACGGTGTGCCATCGACTATCGTCTCTGATCGGGATGCTCGTTTTACTTCCCGGCTTTGGAAGGGGTTGCAGGAGGCGTTCAGGACGCGGCTACGTTTGAGCACCGCCTTTCACCCTCAGACGGATGGTCAGACGGAGAGGACCATTCAGACTCTCGAGGACATGCTCCGCGCATGTGTCCTCGACTTTGGTCGCAGCTGGGAGGACCACCTACCCTTGGTGGAGTTCGCGTACAACAACAGCTACCACTCCACCATCGGGATGGCACCCTACGAGGCGTTGTACGGCAGGCCTTGCAGATCTCCTTTGTGCTGGACAGACCCTGGGGAGTCAGCACTTGTGGGACCAGAGATGGTCCGGGCCACGACAGAGAAGGTCCAGGTCATCCAGGAGCGGATGAGGACAGCTCAGAGCCGGCAGAAGTCATATGCTGACAGTAGGTGGAGGCCACTAGAGTTCGAGGATGGCGACCACGTCTTCTTGCAGGTCTCACCTCGACGTGGTTTAAGGAGATTTGGCCGAGGCGGCAAGTTGTCTCCACGCTTCATCGGACCCTTCTAGGTCCTCAGTAGGGTTGGCGAGGTGGCTTATCGCCTGGCTCTGCCACCTCAGTTGCACTGGGTGCACGACGTCTTCCACGTATCCCAGCTGAGGAGATACGTGCACAACCCGACGCACATCATTGATTATGGGGAGCTAGACGTGGATGATGGGGCGACTTTTACGGAGGTCCCAGTGGAGATAGAGGATCGATAGGAGCGGGTCCTACGTGGGCGATCGATCCCTCTTGTGCGCATCAGATGGCAGCACAGGAACCTCCAGGAGAGCACTTGGGAGCAGGAGGCTCAGATGCGTGCTCAGTACCCACATTTGTTTCCCTAGTTTTTGATGTATCTTTACGGGGACGTAAAGTCCTGAGGTGGGAGTAATGTAAAGACCCGTAAATTTCAAGGAAATTTACGGGTCTTTACACATCATCATAAATAATGTCCAATTATTGTACATGAATATAACACATGAAATCTTTCATTTTTATCTCCAATATTTTAACAACTACTTTCATTCCTTTATAACTTAACTTGCGTGTGGAAATGAAATGGGTTTCATGATAATCTCTTTAAAACAATAATCATAATCCATAAAAAGAGAGAATATGAATGGTATCATAATATAATAATCATAATTAAACAAATTAATCATTAAAGGATATTGACTTAGATGAAAATACCTTTAAAATAACATTTAAAACATTTCTTTGAAAACATGGGAATATACCATTTTTTTTCGATACCTTTAAGATATAAAAATTAAAAAAATACTGAGAAAATGATTTTATTTGAAAATAACCATGTAAAACTATAAAGGAACCTTTAAATAAAATAATTATCATGACAGTGGGAAAATATATTTATGCTATAAATGCTAAAAATAAACATTCTTTTCAAACTTTTGTAAAGAGAGTTAAAAGTGACCCATGTGGAAAACGTTAAGAAATTTCGTTTAAAAACAATTTAAGATAAGCTAAAAGGTAATATTAAACAACTTTATGAAATAATATATATTTTGAAAATAACATTCTTGAAAACATTTTAGAAGATATGGATATAAAATGGAAAGATTCCGGATCTAAAAGAAGATACAAGATCGATATCACTTATAAACAAATTTCTTGACATTTCTTTAATAAATAAGGTATGAAATTGAAAATAAACATGTAAACCAAATTTATAACCAGATTATAAGAAAATATATTTGGTTAAAAAAATATTATCATATTATTTCCTCTAAAGGAATATTTAACATAAACAATATTGAAAGGAAATAAGATTGAAACATGGAGCCCTTACCGCATTGGTAACCTTCAAATAAAAATTATTAAAAGAAATTTTATGGTATATATTTCAAATACCATTAATTTAATTAATTAATATTCCAAAATTCATTCATGAGGTAGTAAGTACACAATATAAGGAAATCATGGTGCATTATATGAAACATGTCTTTGGAAAATGAGATTGAGACAATGAAAACCCTTGCAAAGGTCATAAATTTTGAAGTGATAATTAATCCATGAAGTGATTATGTGAACATATGTAAATCCACATTAAAAAGTGGAAATATATAATTAAAAAATTTAGATATCAATTCACATATAATCATGTCATAAAAAAGTCAATGAAGAAGAGATATAACCCAATGAAAGGAAATTGAATTAAGAAACTCCGTACCACTTGTTAACTTTCAAGTCAAACTAAATTGGATGAGATAATTTGAATTTTAACTTAAAATAACATGAATTATAATTTATTCATGATATAACATGTAAAATGGGTAGTATATACACCATATAAGATAAATTAGGCACATGACATTAAAATATACCTCAATGAAGTAAAATTGAGATGAAATCCCTTACCCAGAGTCTATAGTTTCCATGTATATACTTTAACACCTACATAATAAACTTATATAAATCATTTTATTTATTAGGAAATTTTTTCCAGGATTAATGACTTATCATTTAACTATTTATTTCATTTACTTTAATGATATATTTAATTACATAATCAATTATGTCTACGTCAGATGTTTTGTGGTTGTTTGGTTCATATCCTAAAACAACTTTGGTAGGATAAACATGGGGAAAGAGGTAATTATTCCATAATAATAATAATAATAATTAAATAATTATAATATTTATACATAAATTTTAATTTTAAAACTAACCATAAAAAATTATTATGAAAAATGAACTACGTTACAATCATGGAGACAGTAGGCTGTACGTACACATGCGTAACATTTCCATTTTTCAAAGAACATGAAAGAAAGAAGGTAAGTATCATTTTATATTTAAATAATAATAATTATATCATAAATTTTATTTTATTTGTTTAAATATACTTATATATAGTATCTATGTGGTGTGGTCATGAAAAATGAATGACATTGCTTTATGGAGGTGGTAATCCACACATATACACAAACGACGTTATCATTTTCAATGGATGGAAAGGTAAGAAACTAGATGATATATTAACTTTAAAGAATGATAAATATTTCATGAATATAATATATACACATTAAATCCATTTTTATATCCATCTGTGTGATGCAGTGATGAAAAATAAATTACATCTGTTCACGAGGTGGTGGTCCTCCGTATACACGAATACTGGTTTCATTTACCATTTGAAGAATAAGTAGATAGATTTAAGTTATTAAATTAACATAATAATATACTAGTATATGGAATATAATTATTTTATTATACCACCATGGTTGAAGAATATTTAAATGAGGTATAAGAAGAAATAAAGCTAAAACATTTGGCTAAATGCTATACCTCTTATTCAAAAAACCTCCTTTACTTTACAACTCAATATTTATAAGGATGGGATTATGATCATAAAAAAGCCTATAATATGTTGGGAGTTAATTTAGTGAGATATTTGATAAGTAATTGGTTTAACTTAAGTGCTCATAAGGTGTGATGAAGGGAGGAGAGGATGTTCTCTTTTATATGTGAGGGGAGGGATACTCTTGGAATTACTTAAAGTATTAAATTAATATAAATTAATTTTCATGAAAAAATCACCCAAAATTAATATAATTATAATATAAGATTATTATGGTCTGAAATAATATAATATAATAAATTTGGACAATTTTAGATTATGTTTTTACCCTTATCTCTTTGTTTTAACCCCCCTCTTAACCCTTTTGACAATTATGGTGATATTAATTTTTTTACTATTTAAGGGTCAATAAAGCTACTATAAAATGAAAAATGACCAATAAATGGACCAAAGTTCATATTTTAAACCATATATCATTCACTTGGCTGAATATATGATTTTTATTAATTTTAAACCATTTAATAAAATATTTTTTTATTATAAAATATCATTAATGTTATTTTTAGAAATATATAAAATATTATAAAATAATATGTGTCTTACTAATTCCAAATAGTTTAAAAATGAAATGAATTCAAATATAAATAGGCTATGGTATTAATATTACCATCTAATCAAATTTTTATAGGTTTAGATTGTTGGAGTTGGTGCCCTAGAACTAACTTCTGTGTACTTTATGATAACCTATATTCATTATTTTGAATATTAATAATCTATTTATCACATGATGATTATTATTATGCATAACATATAATGTGATAATTTCCTAAGAGTATCCATTTCATCAAAATGTCATAGCAGTTCCCCACTATGATGAGAACCAAGAAGTGTCACAACATTATTCTTAAATATATGTTCTCTAGCTAGGTAAAATTATTTGAGGGACATAAATGATACAATCTATCAAGTGTGGATACTCATAAGAATTTGAGGAACCTTCTCATGGTGTAATACCTTGTAAAAATCCAGTGTAGGATATTATGATAATGAGACCCTCCAGTAGGAAATCAACATTTATATGTGTCATTGGATGTTCCTATTTGAGGATGTGTGTATCGATCCTTATACTTTAAGATTATTATTAATGAGTTTTATAAGTCACGTAATTTTATGCATTGATGAAAACCATGATGAAATATGTTTTCATAGAGGTAGGATACGTTGGGTGCGTCACGAGTAATATTTCATCAATGAATAACTGGAGAAAGCATTTTTCCCTGTTGTTCTTTAATGAAATTTGATATCTCAGGACCTTTGATGGAAATGATACAACCTAAATAAATCTATGGCCATTGTGTTCTATAGTCAAGTTCGATTTTTTAAAATTCAAATAAAGAGACATTGATCATATAGGTTGATGGAACCAACATGAAACCTTCTTGATTAGATATATCTTGATAAAGAGATTATATTACATAGTAAGAATCCATATGAGATATTATGTTGTTGCAACATTAAATTATTTCTCTATGGGTGCCTTGGAATGTTGCTAGATGTTAACCTTGAAATTTAGACTACTTCACCTAATTCCACTAAGAAAGAGGCCTAGAGGGCCACACACTAAGTGTATCTAGAATCTCAGTTAAATAATATATTATCATTTATTATTTAATAAGTTGAATAAATATTATTCTCGCACATGGTTTAATAATTGTTCATGTTTTCTTGATCACATATATTCCGTCACCAGTTATTTGAGAGAATAATATGTGAAAAAAATATTTAATAAATATTTATTTTTTATTTAGTGAATATTATATTTATTTATTTATTATAAAATAATGCAGTGATATTTATATATTAAATAAATAGTCATTATTCAAGTCTTGATAAATATTATGGAGGAATAGAAGACCGAGTTTAATGGTCCAGTGAGAAATAATATATATTGAATATTATTTGATTAAATAATTTTTAATTTAATTCATAAGTTTAGTTCATGTTAAGAAATAATAATAATAATAATATTATTGTAGACATGGCGTTCAGCTAGGATTATGAAAATAATAAAGGGTGCAAGTGAATATATTATTTTCTAACCCTAATGGTATATAAACCCAATTATATTTTTTTCTCAATGGATCCAATTTCATTTTGTGTTGTGCACAATGACAATTAGAGATAATCCTCTCAAGCCCTAAAGAGCTCTCTCTCCCAGAACGCTCTCAAGAATGGAGAACGATATTCCTCCACCTTCCACTCTCGAGTCTAGAGAGAGATCAAGGAGAATCCTTTGTAAGTGATTCTCAAGGCAATCAAAGGTGAATGATGTAAGTATTAGGATCTACCATGTTATCACCCAAAGATTCCAATGACGATGTTTGGAGGTTCGTAGAATACATATGGATTACTTCTAGAGGGAATATACACTTGATTCCTACAATGCAATGATGGTACGATGTAGATATGTTGTTTTATTTATCAATGAAGAAAATATTTCTCATATGGTAATTCTTGAATTTCTTAAATTAATTATAAATAATATGTGATGATCCTGTGCTTTGGTACTAGAATTTATCCATTATCTATATTATTTGATTCAATTCTATTGATAATGATGTTCATTATCATGTAAATATTAGATTAATCATCGATCATGAGAAAAAGAAAAGTTGGGCATGACCCACTCAATGCTTCCATTATGCCCAGAACCTTCAAGTGGTATAAGAGGGGGCCACATAATTATTTAAAATTATTTAATGATCATTGATTGATTTACACATTTATAATTAGTTTTTAATTCTAGTTTAATCATTCATTAATTTGAATCGTGAGATATATTTTTTTTCTTTCATATTATCATAAATATAATCAAATCAATTAATTTTATAAATGAAATAAATTCTAAGATCTCATTCGGATGTGCCAAGGAGTGTATCCATATGACAAAATATTACACGTCGTGTAACCTAGAGGTACATGAAATTTACTAGTGCTTAATTTACTAAGAATTAATTCGGAATTAATTCAAGTCATGTACATTTATTACATGTTGTGAATTTAATTATACACCACATGTTGACCGGGCCATCCTAGTGCATGGACAACCAGAGTACATGTCTTGTAACTTTAGTATACAATATGTAGTCCCTTAGTCACATACATTCTATGTATTCTCTTACATGGCCTACATGAATGGTAGCCATGTAACTCAGAGACCACACACTATGTAGCCCATGTACATGATGTGTAATCCAAAATTTTACATGGAATAGTTACATACTGAGTCCCTAGGCATGTACTGTGGATAGATTGTGAAAAAAAATACACACTATCTAGCTCTAATGTACACACTGTACACTTTTACTAAATTACGTAGAATTGAAAATTAATCTAATATACTGTGAAAACCTTATCAACATGTGTTCTATGTGGTCATTAAGTTGATAGTACATTCCATCTAATAGGTTATATATATATATATATATATTTAAAATTATTTTCTATGTAATTTTTGGATCTTCATATCGTGTATAAGTCATATTACAGTTATTAATCTACGCTCATTGAAGCATAACACACGACATAAATACTATGTGTTTTGTGTGGTAATTAAGTTGATAGTACACATCGTGAAATTACATGATAAGTCATGTTTTCCTCACGTTGAAAGAGTAAACAATATATGAGTATAATGTACATTGGGTAGTTCAGACAGGTAATCACTGTGTTGCCTCCAAGGTACTTTTTGTACATAGTTAATTTTAAAAAAATTTATTTAATTTGTTTAAAATTATGATGTATGAGAATTAAAATAAATTAATTGATTAATTAAAGAATATAAGTAATTGATTTGAGTGTGATTTATCTTAAATAAGAACAATTAGAATTAAATGATAATTTTATTAAATGTATAATTCATTGAATGCATGTAGTTGATCATGATCCTATACTAGACCATTATATGTGATTGATTTCATTTAATTTATTATTAAATTAAATTTTTGGCCTATGTGGCATCTCTCATCTCATTATGCAAGGTCCCACATGCCCATGACCTCTTTTATATAAACCCCTTAACCACTCCTATGGTTCCCTCACCTGCATGTTATTAAAAGCATATGTAATGGATAGAGCTCCCAAGATAGAGGTGGTGATTCAAGTTTGGATCCAAGAAAAAACCAATCCAAAAGAGATGCATAGGTTGATAGGTGGAAAGCTGCAACACGAACCATAAATGGTTCAAGGTGTTTCCCCCTAGGTTGATGGTTAGTTTATCATCTGCTAAATAAACTAACCATTAGTAAAATCTCATGGTTATACCACTTTATTATTTTATTTCTATCAAGTTTCATGGTTATTTCATTATAGATGTTTTTTCATGATCACATGAATTAATAAATTGACAAGCATGCAAGATATAACTAAAATAAATTGAATTATGTGTAAATATTATCTAAGACATGGTTAATCACTCAAGTAAACCCACTTAATATTAATAAGCATATAATAAAGATAATAATTTTAAATTTATGCACAAAAGATAAAATCCCTCAATTATATCTATTAAGTCAGCATAGCCTTACACTACTTCAGTTAAAATTGAACCATAGTTAAAAGTGTTTGACCAGCCAAAGTTAGGGTGATTTTAATTATTAGGGAATTCTAACTTGATGTTTTGGGTTGAATTAACTTAGTTCATATTAAGGGATGAATACCAAAGAATGTCTTGATGTAACTAAGAGGAAAAGGTTGTAGAAATCCAATTTAAGTATTTCAGGATTGGGGAGTCCACTCAACAAATCAAGGAACCATGAGTTAATGTAGTTGCCACTTAGAATGCCTAACTAAAACCATTAAAATTGCTTGAAGAGAGAAATTTAGGGTAATGAGAAGTAGAATATGGATCATTTTCAATAGAATTTCCAACTAATAGGATATTCCAAATCCAATGAAGAGGGATATTGGGTTTAGATAAAATAGTGGAAGATTAATAAATATAATATTTATTTACTTATCTAATTTTTATTAGATAAATTAATAAAACTCTGATAATATTTTATATAGAAATAACAATAAAAAAGATTTCAAACATATCACTATGATCCATACTAGATAAGTATAACCTTCTCACCATAAAAAATTTTCAATAATGGAAAATGTGATTACACGTTATCCTATGCCATGAAAGTAAATTGTATGTGCTAGAATAACTTATTAATAATTCACTTGATAATGAGGCTAGTAAGGAAGAGTTGACTCACTATGAGAAACATTTGAATGATGCTGCATATGTTCAATTTTTCATGATATCATCTATGAACAATGATATTTTGAAGCAATATGAGGACATGGATGCATATAACATGATATCTCACCTTCGATATCTCTACTAAGATAAGGTGAGACAAGAGAGATATGATATCTCTAATGATCTATTTACAACTTATCTTGGAGATTATATGCCAATTTGTTCTCAAGTATTCAATATTATTGGCTACATTGAATTATTAGACATATTAGTGATTAAATTATTAGATGAGTTGTATACAAATATCACAATTTCCTCATCACCCAAGACCTTATCCAGTTTTATTATTAATTATAACATGATAACTAATGAGAAGAGTCTTTCATAACTTATTATTATGATTCTACAAGTGGATAAGGATATAGGGCATGAAAAAATCATGGTCCTTATGGCGAATAATAAAAGGAATAACAAGGAGAAGGGTACTGAGACTCATAAAAAGTATAAATCTCACAAGCACAATCCTTCCATGAAGAGGAAGATTTAGAGGCAAGGTAAGAAAAATGAGGTAGTATGTTTTTAATATGGAATATAAGGCCACTAGAAGAATAAATACACCCATAAGTAAGGATAAGGTAAATGTGTGTTCATTGTTGAGTGTAATATTTCAATATGTACACATTGGGTATTAGATACAACTTGTGGTGCTCACATTTGTATCCAAATGAAAGAACCATGTAGATTCTAAAAAATTACTATAGAGGTGGATTTGTGAGATGCCAATGGTGTGAGGATGGATTATCTAGCCATTAGTGACTACCAACTTTCATTTACAACAAGAATGATATTGGTTTTAAGTGATTGTTATTATGCACCAACTGTTACTAAGAAAATAATTTTTGTATCATGAATAGATGAAGATGGTTTTATTTTCAAGTTTGGAAATAAAAGTTGTTTATTTTATAAAGACAACATATGTTATGGTATGACACATTTAAATAATAGTATTTATGTATTAAATTACAAAAAATAGTTATTGGAAACAGATAATGAATCATGTTCACCTGACTCATATAACACCCAACCACGACATCACTATCATGGTCATATAAATTATAAGTGTTTGACAAAGATTTATCAAGATGGATATTTAGACTATTTTGAGCTAAAACAAATTGAAATATGTAATTCTTGTTTACAAGAAAAAATGACCAAACCACCATTAAGTGGATAGGGTGAAAGGGAATCATATTTTTTAGGATTGGTACACATTGATGTGTGTAGACCATTTCCAGTAGAAGCCTAATGTGGGAATTCTTACTTAATAACTTTTACATATGACTTGATTAGATATGGCTATGTCTAATTGATGAGGTATAAGTTAGAGTCCATTGAGAAATTAAAATAATTAAAGAATAAAGTAAAGAATCAACTTGGAAAGAAGATAAAGAATCATTAATCAAATTGAGTTGGCGAATATCTTAAACAAGAGTTTATTTAATTTCTATGGGAGTTTGGGATTCTATCTCAAGTCACTCCACTTTACACACCATAGTGGAATGGTGTTAGTGAAAGGATAAACCATACCTTGTTAGACATGGTAAGGTCGATGATGAGTCGTTCAAGTATTCCATTATCCTTTTGGAGATATGCATTACAAACTACGACATACACACTAAAACAAGTATCAACTAAAGCATCAAACAAAATTCCCTTCAAGTTATGGAGTGGAAAGATACTCGTTTTGTCACATACATGTGTATGGGGTTGTGAGGAATTTTTGAAGGCCTTCTTAGGTAACAAACTAGAACCCTAAGGCACAAAGTGTATCTTTATAGGGTATCCTAAGGAAATAAAGGGACAATACCTATACAAAACCTCATACAAGAAATTTTCTGTCAGTAGATAAGCCATATTTCTTGAGAGAGAGCACATCCTAAAAATGTATAGTGGTATAAAGATTGATTTCAATGAATTTGATTCTCAAGATACACAAGATTTGGTGCAGGAACAAATTCCATAGGTCCTAGTGGAATAAGAAGTTCCTAAAACACAAGTACTATATAAGATCACTAGAGAGTTAATATAACTAGATAGATTTGATTTTATAGTCACTGAAGATGGTGTCTCATTATTTGTTGAAAATGATGAACCTCACTCCTCTAAAGAGAAATTAGAGATCTCAGAAGTAGTAAGATAGAAAGAATCCATAAAATCTGAAATGGATTCCATGTATCATAACCAAGTTTGGGTTCTGGTTGATATTCTAATTGATGTAAATATAGTAGGGTGAAAATGGGTATTAAAGAGAAAACTAGATATGGAAGGTAAAGTAAGTACCTATAAAGAAAGGATCATGGATAAATGGTTTAGAAAATTTCATGTAATTGACTATGATGAAACCTTTTCACTAGTTTACATGTTTAAATCCATCAAAATTATACTTTCTATGGAAAATTACCATGACTATGAAATTAGGCATATGTATGTCAAAATAGATTTCTTTAATGGGAACCTTCAGGAAGATGTATACATGACAAAACTAGAAGGGTTTGTAATCCTAAGTGATTCCAAAAATATTTTAAAGTTAGATAGATCCATTTATGGATTGAAGAAAGTATCTAGGTCATGGAAAATTCAAATATATGAAGCTATAAAAGAATTTAGTTTCATTAAGAATGAATTTGATCCATGTGTTTATAAGAGGTTTAGTGGGAATGAGGTTGTTATCATAGTAGTATATGTTGACAAAATATTAATTATTGGAAATGACATACCAGTTAAACATGTGTTTCCCCATGAAGTAATTTGGTGAATTAGCCTATATTATAGGTAACAATATCATTCCTGATAAATCTAAGAGTATTATTAGATTAATTCAAAGTATATACATTGAATAGATACTAAAGATATTTAGTTTAGAAAAATATAAGAGGGGATTGGTTTCTGTGTAACATGGTATACATATTTCTAAGAAAATGTGTCCTTAGAAACAATAGGAGAAAGAGATAATGACCAAGATCCAATATGATTCAGTGATAAGATCAATCATGTATGCCGTGATATGTACTAGAATTCATTTTTCCAATGCATTAAGCATGGTAGGAAGATATCAATATAATCCAGGAGAATAACATTGGTCTTCTGTTAAGGCTATATAGAAGTATATGAGAAGAACTAAGGATATATTACTAGTGTATAGAGAATATGAGGAGCTAGTCATCAGGGGTTATACTGATGATCGTTTTCAAACATACCATAATGATCTAAAGTCATAATCATTATTTGTTTTCTATCTTAACAGAGGAGGTGTGAGTTGGAAGAGTTCAAAACAACTAGTTTTTGTCGATTCTATAGCGCAATTCAAGTATATAGTGGATTATGATACATCCAAGGAATCCATTTGGATATGAAATTTTTTCCAAGATCTTGATGTGGTAGCTAGTAGTAAAGACCCTATCTTAGTTTATTGTGATAATACTACAATGGTGACTCTTGCAAATGAGCCAAGTCCACACCAACAGACAAAACAAATACTTTGGAATTATCACCTCCTGAGGTATTTTTCTCAGAGGGGTAAAGTTGCAGTAAATAGAGTCCCCATAGAAGAAAATGTGGTGGACCCCTTGACTAAATATTTATCAGAGTAGAAGCATGAGTATCATGTGAGAGCTAGCGAACTGAAAGTTGTTAGTAGTTGGCTCTAGTGAAAGTGGGAGTTTGTTGGAGTTGGTTCCCTAGAAACAACTTATGTATACTTTATGATAACCTATATTAATTGTTTTGAATATTAAAAAATTCATTATCACATCACAATTGTTCTTCTTCATAAGAAAGTATGTTATAATGTCATAAGAGTTGCTGTCACACCGAAAGGTCATAGCAATTCCCCTCTATGATGAGAAACTATAAGTGCCATGAAAATATTCTTAAATATATGTTCTATAGCTATATGAAATAATTTTATGGCGACAAATGATATAGGCTATCATGGGTGGAGACTCATAGGACTTTGTGACGCCTTCTCATAGTGTACACCCTTGGAAATATCCAGTGCAGGGTATTATTATAATGAGACCAACTAGTAGGAAATTAACATTTATATATGTCATTGGATGTTCTTATCCAGGGACATGTGTATTGATACTTGGACTTTAATATTAGTATTAATTAGTGTTATAAGTGGCGTAAATTGAATTATTAATGAAAACTATGACAACATATGTTTGTGGTGAGGTAGAATACGTTGGGTGCATCATAAGTAATATTTCATTAATGAATAATGTGAGAAAGAATTTGTCCCTTATGTTCTTTAGAATTTAGGCCGCTTCACCTTATGTCACTGAGAAAGTGGCCTAGAAGGTCACACACTAAGTGTATCTAGAATCTTAGTTAAATAATATATTATTATTTATTATTTAAAAAGTTGAATAAATATTATTCTAGCATACAGTTTAATAATTATTCATGTTTTCTTTATCACATATATCCCATCACCAGTTATTTGAGAGAATATTATGTGAGCAGAATATTTAAATTTATTTTCTATTTAGCGAATATAATATTTATTTATTTATTAGAAAATAATACTGTGATATTTATTTATTAAATAAATAGTCATTATTCAAGGCCCTATAAATATTTTGGAGGAATGAAAAACCAAGTTTAATGGTCTGGTGAGAAATAATATATATTGAATATTATATGATTAAATAATATTTAATTTAATTCACGAGTTTAGCACATGTCAAGAAATAATAATAATAATATTATTATTATAGACATGGGTTCCATATATATTGTGAAAATAATAAAGGGATCATGTGAAAATATTATTTTCTAACCCTAGTGGTATATAAAGCCAATTATATTATTTTCTTAATAGAGCCAATTTCATTTTGTGTTGTGAAAAATGAAAATTGGAGAGAATCCTCTCAATCCCTAAAGAGCTCTCTCTCCCAAAACACTCTCAAGAATGGAGAGTGGTCTTCCTCCAGCTTTCACTCTCGAGTCTAGAGAGAGATCAAGGAGAATACTTTGTAATTGATTATTAGGATAATCAAAGGTGAATGAAGAAAGTGTTAGGATCTTCCATTCCAGCACCCAGAGATTCCTATGATGATGTTATAAGGTTTTTGGAACATGTGTGGATCACCACTATAGGGAATGTTGGGTCAATAAGGGTTTCCTTATGACTTTTCCATTACTTATTGTTTTGAAAATCACAAACACCTTATACTTAAGCAAATCCATATTTTACTTCTATAAGGAAAATTTCCTTTCCAAAGGAATTTACCCCTACCATATTTTCATTACTCATATAAATATTTTTCTTAAGTATAAAAATTGGATTCATACATAAAAACATCAGAATCATATAATACTTAGATATGAAGCATTATGTTTTAGGATCCGAATTCTGGATATGAACTCTAATGAAGTTCCCCTCCGAATTCTGGATATGAACTCTAATGAAGTTCCACTCAGAATTCTGGATATGAAATCTAATGAAGTTCCACTCTGAATTCTGGATATGAACTCTAATGAAGTTCCAATCCGAATTCTGGATATGAATTCTAATGAAGTTCCACTTCAAATTCTGGATACGAACCCTAATGAATTTTCATTCCGAATTCTGGATACGAACTCTAATGAAGTTTCATTCTGAATCCTGGATACGAACTCTCATATAGTTTGACTACGAATTATGGATACGAACTCTCATATAGTTTGACTCTGAATTCTAATTATGAAATTATCTAAGTTCTGACTCCGAGTTCTCTAAATTCAGACTCTGAAATCTTATGAGTTCTGACTCCGAATTCCAATAAACTCTGACTCTGAACTTTGTAAGTTCTAATTCCGAATTCTAGTGAAACCAGACTCCGAATTTCCTTAGAAATTCAGACTCCATATTTCTATAAAATTCAGGTTCTGAATTCCTACAAAACAGAATCCGAATATCTCTTTATTACAGACTCCAAATTCCATTTTTGTTTAGACTCTGAACTTTTGTTTACTTACATTACGAACTTCAGTTTTACTTATGCTTACATTTTTTTCATTACAAAACGATGTCGTGCTTTCAGTTATTTACTAACCGTTGGTTGAGTGACACATGTACAGGTCCCTCCGAAATTCAAGGAAAAATATGACCATTGGAGGAGGGAGCCGACTATTGGAGCTTTTCCTATAAATAGGAGCTCATTTGAAAGTCGAACAACTTTGACACATTTCTTGAAATCTGTGCTTACATGCTGTTGAAGTGATTTCTAGAGAGAGATTCTCTTATCAAATCTCAAAGATTCATGCAGAAAGTTTGAATAGCTTGTTCAAACTTTGCTTCATGCAGATGTGCTTCGTACGACTCTGATAGTTGTTGATTACAATCAAGGGCTTCCGGGGATAGGAAGACAGAGGTTCCAACACCTTTAAGTTGAGGGCTTCCTTGCTGAGGAAGATAGAGGTGCCGACTACCTGATAGTTGAGGGCTTGCGGGGATAAAAAGACAGACTCTGATCTTCATATAGAGGGATTTCCCTGGTGTGGGTAAGACAAACTTTCTTGAAAGTATAAGTCAAGGGACCTTTATCCAAGGTTGTTGGGTACCCTTCTCTTTGGGTTAAAATATTTTTATCTTGTTACTTGTTTTTGTTACAAGTTTATCTTTTCCATTGCATTTTGTATTTTTAAGGAAAGTATAACTTTCTTATACTTCCTTACTTGTACTCTGATATAGTTATATTCTATACGCTTTAAGGTAGAATCTTAATCTTTGTAACTTTTGATAAGTTTCATTTTCAGAATCACTATTCTGAAATCTAGTAAGTCTTTAGTAATAAAAGAGGTCTTGTGAATTTTCTTAGTTTAACTGTGTTAAACTTGGATCTTTCCTTGTTTAAGGAAATTTTTTAAAAGGTACAATTTACCCCCCTCTTGTATCTGAGAATCTCATTCTTATTTAGATCCTACGTTTGGTATCATAGAGTATATCATACTCAGAGTCATACCATCCTAACAATTGGTATTAGAGGGATTTGGTTCAATCTGAATTAATCTCACGATTAGATTCAGAAGAGAATTCTCGGATTTTCTTTTTCAGATCCACATTTCCGGATTCATACTTTTGAATTCATATTTTTTTAGAATCTTATTGTTTGAAATCATTGTTCGGATCCACTCTTTGATTAGAGATACATTTTTTTCTTGCTTAGAATATTTTATCTTGTTTATAGACTTATACTTATAATAATTTTGTGTGCCAAAGTTTTTTTTCCTAAGGATGGCAGGTTTAAATGTTGGTTCTATCAACAACTTAAATCCTACCAGACCACCAATTTTTGATGGTAATGATTATGAATATTGGAGAGATCGTTTGAAGACTTTCATTATCAATACCGGGGTAGATAACTTTTTCATGATCACTGGTGGATATAAATTTCCTAACAAGGAAGTTAGTGATTTTACTAATCAAGAAAAGCATGAATATCAACTCAACTATAAGGTACACAATAATTTACTGTGTTCAATGACTAGGAACATATATATCCAAATTTATTCTTGTGAAACAGATAACTGTATATGGAAGAAACTTGAGGTTACACATTTTGGTACATCCAAAGTGATTGAGACTAGAAGAGCCATGCTCAGAGCTGAGTATCATGGTTTTAATTTTCCTTATGGAGAACTAATTTGTAAGGTGCAACAAAGGTTTATGACTATCGTGAATAGCTTACAATCTATGGGAGATAAAGGTCTAGATGATGAAGCCCTAGTTGAAAAAATCATAGATATCATCCCGAATGAGTGGGAATCAAAGAGAACTTCTATTGATGAAAACAGAAAGGTTACTCAAATTTCTCTTGATGAACTATTTGGAACTATTCTTCAACATGAGACTAGAATGAAGAGAGATGTTGACAACATAAAGAAGAAGAATGGGAATAGTAGTGTTGATTTTACTACAACTTCAAATCATATGAAAGCTAAGACTCCTGAAAGATTTACTAGATCCAAATCTAAGAAGGTTATTATTCAATCCGAATCTAGTGAGAGTGAAGTCTCAGAAAATGAGTTAGCTAATCTTGCTTGAAGAATGAAAAATATAGCTGGACAAAGAAATTTCCAATCTAAGTATAAGAAGATGGAAAGGATACATAAGAAATATTTAGAGGTCACATGCTATGAATGCAAGAGAGATGGACACATAAGACCTAATTTCCCTATTCTCAAAAGGAAAGAAAGAAAATAAAGGAATTTTGAAAGGAACAGAAAGAAATATTACAAGTCCAAATCTAAGAAAGTTCTGAAAGCTAATGACACCTGTAGTTCCAGTGGTGGTGACTCTTCAGATGAGTCTTCTAATTATGAATCTTCTGGACATAAGAATCTTGGTCTTATAGCCAGGCTACCTATTGAAAATCATTACTTTATGGCTAAGGTAAACAATGCTGAATCATTGACCAATGTTTCTTTAAATTCTAATGATAGTAAATATTATAACTCTTCTGATGAAGAATCCTCTTCTGATGAAGAAAATACTTTACCTACCTATGAAGAAGTTTCTAGGTTTGCTGAACTTCTTGATATTGAGAACTCAAAACTCATGAAAAATCTTGATAAAGAAAACTCTAGGAATATTATTCTTACTAAGGAAATATCAGATCTATATAAAGATCTTGATAGAAAAAATGCTGATTTTATAAGTATTTCAAAAAGTCTTGAGGAAGTAAATTCTGAGAGGAATAAACTTTCTAAAGATCTAGAAAAATTAATTTCTAAGAAAAGTGTTTTTGAGCCTAGATATAGTTCTAAATCTAACGACTTTGAAGATAAAAACTTGGTTATAAAACTCAAGTCCGAAATATTTTCCTTAAAGAAGTTTTTGTCGAAATTTACCTTTGGTAAAGAAAATTTTGATAAGATGTATTCACAAATACGACCTTTAAGAAACAAATCCGGATTTGGTTATACCCATGCAAAACCAACTTTTAGTAACAATTATTTTGTTACTCAAAGTGCCCCATTTTGCACCAAGTGTCAATGTGGTGGTCACTGGGTGAAGAATTGTTCTTTAAACAAAACACAAACTTTAGGATTTCATAAGGATTACTTTTCTAAGAAGATGTGGGTACCCAAAATTTTGCTTTTTGAAATTTACGGATCCAAGAAAGTCTGTATTACGAAAACCCAAACTTTTATTATTTTCAGGAAAATAGGGAAATTACCAACAACAATACTTAGTACATGGACAGTGGATGTTCCCGACATATGACTGGTTACAAAATCTATTTCAAAAATATTATCAAAACGAAAGGAGGAAAAGTAACTTTCAGAGACAATGCTCAAGGAGAAATTGTTGGTATAACTAATATTTTTCTTCTTTGTAAAACTTTGATTTAAAATGTTTTGTTTGTTAAGGGTCTTAAGCACAACCTCATTAGCATAAGTCAATTATGTGATGAAGGATACCTTGTGAATTTTAGGAATGATAAGTGCTTAGTACACAATTCCAAGGAAGAATTTATTCTTTCTGACCATAGGCAAGAGAATGTTTACACACTAAACTTAGAAGACCTTAGGATCCAAGACCTACCTTGCCTTAGTGAAATGGAAGATAATTCTTGGTTATGGCATATAAGACTAGGTCACTGTAACCTTAGAAACTTATGTAAACTCTCTAAGAAGAAACTAGTTAAGGATCTACCGGAGCTTAGATTTGATTCTTCTAAAGTTTGTGATCCTTGTCAATATGGAAAGAAACATAAATCTAGTTTTAAATCAATTGGTGAAGTCTCAAAAACTGATGTGTTACATTTGGTGCACATGGATATTTTTGGTCCAACACAAACCAGAAGCACTAGAGGCAAATACTATGTGTTTGTTCTTGTTGATGATTACACTATATTTACATGGGTCTATTTTCTAGCAAATAAGTATGAAGTTTTTTCTTATTTCAAAAGTTTTAGAGCCCAAGTTAAAAATGAGAAAACCTTCCACTGAAAACTATTCATAGTGATCATGGAGGATAATTTCAAAATTCTGATTTTGAAACTTTTTGTAGTAAAAAAGGTATTACTCACAAATTTTTAGCACCTAGAACTCCTCAAAAAAAAAATGGTGTAGTCGAAAGAAGAAATAGAATTCTTTAAGAGATAACTAGAACCATGTTGAGTGAATATTTTATAGCTAGACATTTCTGGGCTGAATTTGTAAGTACTGCTTGTTATACTATAAATCGAATTTTGATTAGACCTTTTCTTAATAAAACTCCTTATGAGTTATGGAATGGTAGAAAACCTAGACTTTCCTACTTCAAGGTTTTTGGTTTCAAAGTATTCATTCTGAATACTAAGGATAATTTACACAATTTTGCACCAAAATCTGATGAAGGAATTTTCTTAGGCTACTCCACAACTTCTAAGGCTTATAGAGTTTTCAACAAAAACACTTGCACTTTTGAAGAGATAGTACATGTCAAATTTGATGAAACTGATCCCTTTTTTTTCAAACAACCTCAACCTACATCTTCAGATGTGTTTTCAAAAACTGATTATCAACCATTGATAGAAAATCCTTCAGATAATGGAAATGTTCAAGATGATTCTTCTGAAACATTTACCCTAGAAGATTTCCTACCCTATGTTGATGAACATGTTTTACAAAATCCAAATCAGTCATTTCTAAATAATCATCCCAGTGATAACATCATTGATGATGTCAATCAATCCATAAGGACTAGAAGATCCTTAAGAAATGAAGTAGAACATCTAACATTCCTTTCCCAATTACAACAAAAAATCACTGATGAAGCTTTAGGTGACAAAGATTGGATTAAGTCCATGCAAGATGAACTAAATGAATTCGAAAGGGATAAAGTCTGGACCTTGGTTAAAAGACCTAAGGAAACTTATATTATTGGAGCAAAATGGTTCTTCAAAAATATGTGTGATGAAAATGGAATCATCATAAGAAATAAATCTAGATTGGTTGCTAAAGGCTATAATCAACAAGAAGGAATAGAATATGAAGAAACCTATGCTCCAGTAGCTAGACTTGAATCTATTCGTATCTTAATTTTCTTTGCAGCATTCTTCAATTTCAAACTTTTTCAAATGGATGTGAAGTGTGCTTTTCTTAATGGTTATGTTCAAGATGAAGTTTTTGTTGAACAAACACCTGTTTTTGAAGATACAAAACATCATGATCATGTTTTTAGACTTACCAAAACTTTGTATGGCCTTAAACAATCCCCACAAGATTGGTATGATAGACTTACATGATTTTTGCTTCAAAATAACTATGTTAAGGGAAATGCAGATCCAACTATTTTTATGAAGAAATATAAGAAAAATGTTTTGATTGTTCAAATTTATGTTGATGACATCATATTTGGTTCAACTCAGCAATCATTAACTGATTCCTTTGCAAGTCTAATGAAATCTGAGTTTGAAATGAGTATGATGGATAAGTTAACATTTTTCCTTGGTTTTCAAATTTATCAAAAACCAGAAGGAACCTATATATCTCAACATAAGTATATTAAATATCTTCTTAAAAAGTATGGATATGAAAACACTAAGAGTATTAGTACTCCTATTGGTACCTCAAACACACTTGATCTTGATGAAGCTGGGAAACCAGAAGATCAAACATCTTTTTGAGGTATGATATGAAGTCTACTTTACTTGATAGCTAGTTGACCATACTTGATGTTTTTAGTATGCTTATGTGAAAGATATCAATCCAATCCTAAGGAATCTCATTTAAAGGCAGTGAAAAGAATTTTTCGCTACTTAAAGGGAACCATGTATCTATGACTATTTTATACTTCTGGAAATGATTTTATTTTAAAGAGATTTTCAGATGATGACTTTGGTGGATGTAGAATGGATAAAAAGAGTACATCCAGAACTTGTCATTTCTTAGGAGATTCATTAGTTTCTTGGTCATGCAAGAAGAAAAACTCTGTATCTCTCTCCACTACTGAAGCTGAATATGTAGCTGCTGGAAGTTGTTTTGCTCAAGTGTTGTGGATGTAACACACACTTAAAGATTATGGCTTGAGTTTTACTAAGACTCTGATTTTGTGTGATAAAACAAGTACCATTTCCCTTAGTAAAACCCTGCACATCACTCTCATGCAAAGCACATAGATATTAGGCATCACTTTCTTAGGGACCACACACTGAAAGAAGATATCATTCTTCAGTTTATCAGAACGCAAGATCAACTTGATGATATTTTCACAAAATCTTTACCTTCCGATAGATTTGAATACATTAAAAAGAAGTTATGAATGATAACCATAAGGTAATTCTCCTTCATTAACCTCTTGTTGAAACAATCTCCTTATAGTAATAAACTCCTTTTCATAGGGGGAGTACATTTGTTTGTTAGATTTTTCAAAATTTTTCGTAATGAGTTTTTCAAAATTTTTCTTAATGAGTTTTTTGAAATTTTCGTAATGAAGTTTTTATAATGAGAATTTTTGTAATGAAGTCTTCATACTGAGAATTTTCATAATGAAGTTTTCGTACTGACAATTTTTGTAATGAGAATTTTCGTAATGAGAATTTTTGTAATGGGAATTTGCATACTCATTTTTTTTCATAGTGAGTTTTTCATAATGAGGTTTTCGTAGTCAAATTTTCTTCAAGAAAAATAATACCTATTACGAATAAACTTCCAAACCAATCCGAAAAGTATGATTTCCTTACTCAAGTTTTCGTAGTCATTTTTTAGTCGCTGTTAGTTTCCTTTTCTTTTAAAATTTCTCGGATTCGTTTCTAGTTAAATCTGAATGTTTTAAAAACCTCAAAAGATCAGATTCAAGATTTCCTTGCGGGTATGATTTCAACCGTCAGATCAGATCAGATAATTTCTCAACCGTTATATTGCTTTTGGAAGGTGAAATGTCACCTCCATTTCCTATATAAAGGGCACCCTCTTTTGTGTCCCACATCAATCTCCAAGCTCTTGTGTCTTGAAGATCTGCCTCTGTTCTTAAAGCCCGTTCCAAATCCTTCAGTGCTCCTCCATTCCTAATGTCTGTAGAAGCTAGTTCCCAAGATATGTCTTCCACGAATCCAATTTCAAAATGGCAAGTGTACAGAGAAAGACTGGTCCATTCGAACTTTTACAAGTACGATTCCATCATCTCTAAGAACATCAAGTTGAATGGTTGGGAAGATGTATGTCTATCTAAGATAGGTGATCAATATGCGTTCTATCTAGAGTTACTTGTGGAGTTCTATGAAATAGCAAGATTCTATGTGGAAGAGGGAAGATAAAAGTTTTCTTTCAAGTCTTATGGCAAGACTTACAAACTTACTTACACCAAGGAAGCAAGCTTGGTGGGGATGACATATGATGGAGATGCTGAATTTTGCTCACATAAACTTCCGGATGTGCAAGGAAGTTTTGTTAAGGTAAAGGCCTTGGAGTGTCTTGGGCTTCATGATGTAAATATATCCGAGACTGCTCACCTATCCTCTAATAATCGGATCCTTCAGTTGTGGGTACAAGGTTTCCTGGTTCTGAGAAAGGGTGACAAAGACACCGTAAAGAAAAGTGATATATTATTCTTAGACTTCTTAGTGAATATAAGAAAAATCAATCTAATGAGGCATGTTCTTGTGATGATCAAGAACATCAAGGAAGGAAATTTGAGAGCGCAAATCATCATGTACCCTGCCTTACTATCAAATCTAATAGTTCAGTGCCTGGATTCTTTCAAGATTGCATGTAAGTCTAAGATTTGGAATTGAAAGGTTATGCTTGTTAGTGATGATACCTTGAAAATAATGAATATGGCCTATTCCAAGTAAACAAGAGAGTTTTATAATTTACCAGAGGAAGAGGCTGAAACAAATTCGGAAAATGTGGAGAAACCTGACCCAGTGGAGAAGGTTGCTAAGAAGAGAAAATTGAAAGAAGTTGTTACTGAAGACAAAACCCCCAAAGCTAAGGAAACCCAATCCGCACCTCCCAAGCTGAAAAAACAAAAATCTTATCCAGATGAGGTGGCTGCTAAATGGAGATAAGATAAGGAGAAGAGGAAAGAATGGGATCCACAGTTCGGATTGGACCCTGCTGATGCTAAGGCCTTAAGATAAAAAGCTTCGGATGAGTTAGAAAAACAGGCCAAAGAGAAAAATATGAAGAAGAAGATGTCAGAGGAAGAGATTTTTAAATATCTCTTGAAAGCTATAGAAGTATCTTCTGAGAATATTTCTGTTCTGGAAACTTTTCTTGTTGAGCCATTACTAGAGACCCCCGGGAAAAAGTACTTCACTCCGGAAAAATCTAAAGGGAAAGAGGTTGTTGAAGCAGTACAGAAAGAAGTTGTTAAAGATGTAGAAGAAGAAGTGGTTGAAAGAGAAGAAGAAGAGTAGGAAGTATTAGAAGAAGAAGAAGTAGAGGAAGGAAGTGGTGATCTAGATGACTTGATTAAACAAGTGGAAGATTATCAAGAGAAGGCAAGCCTTTCAGAAAAACTACCACTCCAAACTTCTGAGATCGAGACCTCAAAGCCTATCACTCTGGGAAAGGGAGATGAAAAAGATGGTAAAAGAGATGATGTCGAGGAAGAAGAGGAAGATAATGAGTTGCCCGAGGATGAAATCTTGAGAATCATTTTCTTGAAGAAGGATTAGAAAAAAAGAAACCAGATGAAGATAAGATTGTTCAAATATCCGGAAGTGAGGAAGAATCTCCTGATGAGGCCGTTCCGAAAGTTGATAAGGGGAAGCAAGTACTTATGGACACCCCAACAAAAGATATCATTAGGAAGAAGGAGGTTGGTGTTTCTTCTAGAAGGAAGTTGGTGGAAATTGAAGAAGAACAATCCCCAAGCAAAGTGTCTAATTCAGAGTCATCAGCACTAGGTCATGATTTTGTTGTCAAGTATTTGAAGAAATTGGTGGACACCATTATGATCTTTCCCACCATAGAATCTAGATGCCAAATGATTCAATATAGAATGAATCATAAGTTAGAATATTTATCCATGGTGATGGATAAGTGTGTGAAGATTGAAGCAGACCATAGAACTTTCCTTATCAATTATGATGTCCACAGAAAATCATGCAGCAAAATCACTTTGTGGTCTAAGAAAGTTGATGATGACTTGGCTGAGTTTGATCGTTTTCAGAATGATGTTAAAGATGATTTTGACACCGAGGATTCAAAGATTAAGAATCTTCAGGATAAGATGACCCTTGAGAAAAATTTCCGGAATCAACAGGTCAGAGATTTGAATGGGAAGCTTAACTCGGTTGCTCGGAACTGGAAAGGTGAAAGAGATTTCCAGATTGAGTTTCAAGAGAAACTGCAAAAGCAAGATGAGTTGCTGAAGATGCAGGAAGAGGCCATGAAGGCTCAGGCAGAAATCTTGAAAGCTCAACAAGAAAGAATCATAGCTTTGGAGAAGCAAGTTGAGGAGGTTCAGAAAGATTTAAAGAAGCTGAAAAACCTCTTGAAGAAGCTAATCCCAAAGGAAAAGGAATACAAATAGACTCAGTCTGATCTTGTTTCATTTGATCTTCCTTGTATAAATTCTTCCAATTATAATAGAACTATGGTTGCTTGTTTTCCTTGCATGTCTTTACTAATATTTCAGGTACCATACTTCTTTTCCATTCCCTTAAATTCTTTTTGAAAATCACAAAGGGGGATAAGGAAAAAGAACTAGTCAAAAGGGGAGAAGGAAAAATATAAAAGGGAGAAGAAAAATTTCTAAGTTAAGAACTATCCTTAAGTAAGGGGGAGTTTCTCATTACGAAGTTTTTTATTCCTATAATAATGAAAATTCAATTCCAGAAACTCAGAATACAATCCTTAGAGTTCCTAAGCCTAAGGGGGAGTTAGTTGTATTCATCATCATCCATGAACAAAGGGAGATAAGTTTTAATTTCAAAGTCTAAAGAATTTTTTTAAAGTCCTTATATTATTTTTAGAAGGGTTGTTTGTGCTTTCCAAAAAGGGGGATATTGTTGAGTCAATAAGGTTTTCCTTATGACTTTTCCTTTACTTCTTGTTTTGAAAATCACAAACACCTTATATTTAAGCAAATCCATATTTTACTTCTATAAGTAAAATTTAATTTCCAAAGGAATTTACCCCTAAAATATTTTCATTACTCATATCAATATTTTTCTTAAGTATAAAAATCAGATTCATACCTAAAAACCTCGGAATCATATAATACTTAGATATGAAGCATTCTGTTTTAGGATCCGAATTCTAGATATAAACTCTAATGAAGTTCCACTACGAATTCTGGATATGAACTCTAATGAAGTTCCACTCTGAATTATGGATATGAACTCTAATGAAGTTCCACTCCAAATTCTGGATATGAACTCTAATGAAGTTCCAATCTGAATTTTGGATATGAATTCTAATGAAGTTCCACTCTGAATTCTGGATACAAACCCTAATGAAGTTCCATTCCGAATTCTGGATACGAACTCTAATGAAGTTCCATTCAGAATCCTGGACATGAACTCTCATATAGTTCGACTTCGAATTATGGATACGAACTCTCATATATTTTGACTCCAAATTCTAATTACAAACTTATATAAGTTCTGACTTAGAGTTCTCTGAATTCAGACTCCGAAATCTTATGAGTTCTGACACCGAATTCCAATAAACTCTGACTCAGAACTTTGTAAGTTCTGATTCCAAATTCTACTGAAACCAGACTCTGAATTTCCTTAGAAATTCAGACTCTGGATTTCTACAAAATTCAGGTTCTGAATTCCTAAAAAACAGAATCCAAACATCTATTTATTACAGACTCTGAATTCCATTTTTGGTTAGACTCCAAACTTTTGTTTGCATACATTCTGAACTTTAGTTTTACTTATGCTTACATTTGATTCATTACAAAACGATGTCATGCTTTCAGTTATTGACTAACCGTTGGTTGAGTGACACGTGTACAGGTCCCTCCGAAATTCAAGTAAAAAATATGACTGTTGGAGGTGGGAGCCGACCGTTGGAGCTTTGCCTATAAATAGGAGATCATTTGAAAGTCGAACAACTTTGACACATTTCTTGAAATATGTGCTTACATGCTGTTGAAGTGATTTCTAGAGAGAGAGTCTCTTATAAACTCTCAAATATTCATGTAGAAAGTTTTAATAACTTGTTCAAACATTTCTTCGTGCAGACGTGCTTCGTGCGACTCCAATTGTTTCTGATTAAAATCGAGGGCTTCCAGGGATAGGAAGACAGAGGCTCTAACACCTTGAAGTTGAGGGATTCCTTGCTGAGGAATACAGAGGTGCCGACTGCCTGATAGTTGAGGGCTTGCAGGGATAACAAGACAGACTCCGATCTTCATATCGATGGCTTACCCTGGTGTGGGTAAGACAGACTTTCTTGAAAGTATAAATTAAGGGACCTTTATCCAAGGTTGTTTGATACCCTTATCTTTGGGTTAAAAGATTTATATCTTGTTACTTGTTTTTGTTGTAGGTTTATCTTTTCCGCTGCATTTTGTATTGGAAAGGAAAGTATAACTTTCTTATACTTCCTTACTTGTACTCTGATATAGTTATATTCTATATGCTTTAAGGTAGAATCTTAATCTTTGTAACTTTTGATAAGTTTCATTTTCGGAATCACAATTTCGAAATCCAGTAAGTCTTTAGTACTCAAAGAGGTCTTGTGAATTTGCTTAGTTTAACTTTGTTAAACCTAGATCTTTCTTTGTTTAAGGAAATTTTTTAAAAGGTACAATTCACCCCCCTCTTGTATATGAGAATCTCATTCTTATTTCGATCCTACATTTGGTATCACAGAGTATATCATACTCAGAGTCATACCATTCTAACAGGGAATCTACTCTTGATATAATACAACTTAGATGCATTTTTATATCTATAAATGAAGAAATAATTTATTACAAGGTAATTATTTAATTTCTTAAATTAATTAGAAATAATATGTCATAATCCTATGCTTTGGTTCCAGTGTTTATTCATTTTCTATATTCTTTGACTCAATTTTTTTGACCAAAACGTTCATCATCATGTAAATATGAGATTAATCATTGATCATGATAAAAAGAAAATTTGGGCATGACCCATACTATGTTTCTGCTACACCCAGAACCTTTATAGATATCATTTTTGACCTTATACTTTGTTTTAACCCTTTTGTTAACCAATTTTAACCTTAATTGTGGTAATGGCGATTTTTAATATGAAAGGGTTATAATTTTACTTATAAGGTGAAAATTAGATCATAAATGGAAAAGGGATGAAATTTTTGAAAAATTATCTTCTTTAATTCACCATTTTAATATTTTTATGTTTTTTAAATAATTTAATAAAATATATTTAATATAAAATACTATTAATGTCATTTTAAGAACTATTCATACAATTTGACTTTGCAAACAATATGAAAGAAATTTAATTTAAATATAAACCTTTGAAACATATCTAATATGTTATATTTATCTTTAAAATTCATGAGAAACCAAAGAAAACCCAAAAATTATTACTTTTATAGTTTTTAAAATTATTTTCTTGATTTTTCTACTGTTTGTACAAGAACTGTGTCAACATTGCATAAACATTTAATATAATTATTTCATCACTAAAAATTAAAAATAAATTACCATGATAAAAAAATTATTTATATTTCAATTTTTTTTAGAAATCAACATAAGTTATTTCCTTCCCTATAACAAAATATTATATATATTAAAAGAAAGAGAGTGACATTTTTGACTTTATATTTACTAAAAATAATATATAAGTCATTTTCAAAGAAAAAAGACAAAAAATTGCCATAAATTCAAATCTTGGATGAGTATGGTCAAACCCCACTCATATAATAGATTAAATGAAATTTTTAGGGTCAGTTTTATCCCTTTTAATATTATTTTTAACCTTAATTATCTGATTTACCCTTATTGAGGTGACAAATATTTACTACAGTTACTATTCATAATGATAAAAAAATAAAATGGACTTATTTAAAAAAATTTGAACCTCATGATTCAAAATATGGAATCCATTTTACAAGATCCAATTTATATAATTAGAAATATTTAATTTAAAATTATAACTGCAAAATATGATGAAAAACGTTTTCCCATAAAAATTCCTTTTTATTTAAAAAAATATATATAACGAATTAAATTATAATTTTGATTATAATAAAATTTATTAGATTATTTTTAATAAAAAATAACTAATAAAATTATAAAAAAACCCATTATATAATTTTACTTTGTAAGTACTTGAAAAGAAAAGACAGTTTTTAATAAAAATCACCATTTTTCATTATTAATTGAAACATAAAGATTTTTAAAAAATTCTCAATAATTAATCCTAAGAGAATTTTGACATTATAAATTAAAAACGATATCATTTTTATCAAATAAAATTTCTAAAAGTTCCATAAATTAATTATAATATTTTCTCACAAAAAGTGATAAAAATCATTTTTGAAGGAAACGTATTTTTGAAGCATAAAATTATTTTACTAAAAATTGAGTGATTATTTAAAAATAATTTATTAGTAAATTTTTATTGAGTATTACCTTTATATATATTTCATAATGAAGTTAATATTATTCATACCCTCCAATTTAATGTCTAGGTTATAATGATCATATTTAAATAATAATATTTCATGGTTCGTTTAGGTTTAGTGTTGCATATTGTATATACTACAAAACATAGTTTTCTTTTAAAATCTCAAGATATTAAATTATCCCCATTAATAAATTGTGTCCTCATAATTTTAAATTGATCTTGGTAATCAAGGGTTTTACATTTGAAAATACCTTTGTTGAAATACCATATTGTAAAAAGGGTTAATAAAACTTCCTCTTGAGAAGAAGAAAAGAGAAATATGAAGGTTATGTAGTATAAAAAAGAAATAGGTTTCCTAATATGAGAAAATTAGTGATAAGTGAAAATATGGACATGGATGAAAAATTAATGTCCAAATAATGATGGAGAGTGACAGATAACATTGCGCACAAGATAATGAATGATCATGAGAAAATTAATGACCCCAAAACCATAAATCAATGAGGAGTAATAAAGACCATAGATTCATTAGAAATGTAGGTAATATGATAATACTTTTATTTCAAGATCTTTTTCCTAGAGTTTAGGAATTAATTTACTCTCTATACTAAGAATATAAGGAAATATACTTACTTGAAAAGTAGAATTTCATCCTTTAATCAATTTCCACCACAATAACATATTTTACTCCAAATGACGAGTATTCAAGATGAGTTTTATCATGCTTGAAGCACTAAAACAAACTTATATCATATCACATAATCCAAAAAAGGATAAAAATACGTTCCTCCTATCTTTATATATTAATGAAAACTGAAATGGTTAGTACAAGGTAAGATAATATCCAAAATGTATAAAACTTCATATGAAGAAATAATAAATTAATATCTAAAAATAAACAATAACACTAAATGTTTAATGTAGATAATTCCATAAAAAAATAACAATATATCCCAAAATAACCTCAACAACCTCAATAATAAAGAATTTTTTAACCTCAAAGGTCATCACCTACCATTTAGATTACATACCAAAAAATGTTATAACATTCGTATGAAATAATCCTTCACATTAAATCACATGTTAAACCTAAGGGTTACATGTACCTTAACCTAATGAAAAATATCTGAATATATCATTTAATCACCATGAAAAACTACTATATAATCTTATAATATAGTGAAATTTACTAAAATACCATGAATCAAATTTAGATACTAACCCAAAAGGTAATCCTTAGCTTGATTATAGATATCTCTAAAAATATTTCCTTGTCAATGAATCACTATTAAACCATAAATATTATATATATCCCACTATATAATAGATTATAATTAACTAACATGAAATCTTATACTTACCGAAAGGTTTATTTAAACCTCAAAAGAGTTTTCTTCCCAAAGCACAACAAAAGTTTCAAATCACCTAAAAATATTATCACTAAATACCTCAAAAGGTGGCATATCTACCTTTGAAAATATGATCAAACTTAAACTTATAAACCCATGATAGTATCTATAAATCTTAAGTTAACCTCACATTAAAAAATCATAATCTCTAAAGTTATCTAAACCTTGCTCTGATACCAACTGTGACAACCTCAAACCCGTACTCCTAGATCCGATGTTAAAATCATAATATTTATATTTTTGGATTTGATACTGATAAAAATGAGACAATTTTAGCAATCCAAAACATATAAAATCAAACAAAAATATTGCATCACTTACATAATGAATTTCCATTCAGGCTTATAGTTTTATAAAATTATGAAAAACTCTTACATAAAAATACCCATGTCCTCAAGTGATTGTTTTTCCAACTATACCTTGACTTTTTTTATTTCAAAATATGTCTTTAAAATATCTCATAAATTTCTCCACACATGAAACTTTTTTAAACACAAATCATTTAACATCATTCTTAATAACCTGAGGAAAATGAAACATAAGAAGGGTGATCTCAAACACACTGTAACGGTAAACATAAGAATTAATAATTGAATGTTATCAGTGAGCATAAGATGAGCATAAAGGTATGTTGAAATAATAAAAGTGAATGAGCATAACATAAGATAATTCATACCCACAAAAACCTATATCATTAAACATGTGATATGGAATACAACTTTAACAAAGGAAATAGTCATTGGAATCAATAATCATGATCCATGTGATGTTGATCTTGATCAAAGAAAACATTAAAAACCCAGAGCAAGCATAAAGAAAACATGATGGTATCTTGAAACATTATATTCATAACCGATGTCAGAAATAACTATATCCTAGTTAAATCCAAAGGATAAACCACCCTGGTTAACTCCCTCCTTCTTATCTTTTAAGAAAAAGAACATTACCCAATTAATTAGATATCTATATCGGACTTAACCATTTGTATAAGTTGTATTGGGCTCACCTGTTCATATAAGCTGTATCGGGATCACCCATTCATATAAGGTGTATCGGTATCACATTCTATCATCAATAATTTCCAAGTACCTTACCTGAATATAACAAATTGAATCTTTCATTTTCATCATCAATCTTTTAATAATATATTGCATTCCATTATAAGTTGACTTACTCTTTGAAATGAAAGAGGTTTCATGATAATATCTTTAAAATAATAATCATAATCGATACATAGAGATAATATGGATGGTTTAATAAGATCATAATCCTACTAAAGTAGAGAAACCATTAAATAATGTTGATATAAATGAAAATACCTTTAAAATAACATTTAAAACATTTATTTAAAAATAAGGGAATATACCATTTTATTTCGATACCTTTAAAATATAAAAATTCATAAAATGTTGAGAAAAGTGTTTTATTTAAAAATAACCATGTAAACCTATAAATAAATCTTTAAATAAAATAATGGCCATGATGGTGGTAAAATCAATTCATGTTGAAAATGTTAAAAATAAACATTATTTTCAAACTTTTGTAAAGAGAGTCAAAAGTGAACCATGTAGAAAACATTAAGAAAATTACTTTAAGAAACTTTTAAAATAAGTTAAAAGGTCATGTAAAATAACTTTATTAAATAATTTATATTTATAAAAGAAAATTATTTATTTTTTTAGAAAAAATGGATATGAAAGAAAAATATTATTGATCTAAATGAAGATACAAGATCGTTATCACTTATAAACAACTTTCTTGATGTCTATTTAATCGATAAGGGAGTAAATGGAAATTAAAAATGTAAAAAAAATTCATAAACATATGAGAATAAAATATATTTGTTTCAAAAAAATAACAGCATATGATTTTCTCTAAATGAACCTTGATCATAAATAATTTCAAAAAAAAGGATATAGAAACATAAAGTCTTCACCGCATCAGTAACCTTCAAATAAAAAGTTATTGAAATAAAGAATATGATATGTATCTTTAAATAACATTAATTTCATGAATTAATATGATAAAATTCATTTATGAGGTAGGAATTTCACCGTACAAGGAAATTATGGTGCATGACATGAAACATGTCTCAAAAAATGAGATTGAGGCAATGAAAACCCTTGCAAATATCATAAGTTTTAAAGTGATAATTATTCTATAAAGTGATTATGTAAACATATGTAAATCCATATATTTTTTTAAATATATAATTGAACAATTTAGAGATCAATTCACATGTAATGATGTCATAAAGAAGTCAATGAAGAAGAGTTATAACCCAATGAAAGGAAATTGAGTTAAAAAACTCCTTACCACTTGGTAAATTTCAAGTCAAATCCCCTTAGATCAAACAATTTGAATTGAAACTTTAAATATCATAAATTATGAAATATTCATGATATAACATATAAAATAGTTATTATATACACTATATAAAATAAATTAATTGCATAACATTAAAATATGCCTCAATAAAGGAAAATTGAGACGAAATCCCTTACCTCGAGTCCAGACTTGCCTGTATGTCATTTAACACCTGTATAATAAAATTATATCAATTATTTGATTTATTAATAAAAAATTTCCATTATTAATCCATTATCCATTAAAAATGTATTTAATTTATTTTAATGACATATTTAATTACTTAATCAATTATGTCTACATCAGGTGTTTTGAGGCCGTTCGGTTCGTAATCCCAAAACAACTTCAATAGGATGAACATGGTCAAAGTGGTAATTATTCAATAATTTACATAATAATAATTATTATATAAATAAAATTTTATACAAAAATTATAATTTTAAAATGAACCATGAAAAATGGTTATGAAAAATGAATTACATTATTATCATGGAGACGGTAGGTCGTACGTACACATGAGTAATATTTCCATTTTTCAAAGAACATGATGGAAATAAGGTAAGTATAATTTTATATTTCTAGAATTATGATTAAATAATAAATATAATATAATTTATTTAAATATACTTATATATATTATCCATATGAAGTAGTAATGACAAATAGATCACATCCCTTTGTGGATGTGGTAATCCATAAGTACACATGAACGACATTATAAATTTTTAATGGATGAAAAATTAAGAAATTAGATGACATATCATATTTAAATAATTATAAATATTTCATTATTATCATATATATATATACATTAAATCCATAATTACAACCATTCATGAGAGGTGGTGATGGAAAACGAATTACATCAGTCTGTGAGGCGATAGTTCGCCATACACACAAATGACAGTTTCATTTCACATTTGATGAAAAAAGAGATGGTTATAGGTTTGAAATTAACAGAATAACATCTAATTATATATAATATACTGATTTTATTATACCATCATGGTTTAATAATATTTGAATGAGGTAAAAGAAGAAATAAAACTAAAACATTCAGTTAAAAGCTATACCACTTCTTCAGACAACATCCATTTATTTACACCTTAACCCATGTAAGGTTTGTATTATGATAAAAAAAATGCCTCTAGGACATGGGGAGTGAATTTGGGGAAATATTTTGTCATTTATTGTCCAGGATAAATCACTCAAAAGGTTTGACAAAGTGATGAGAGGATGATCCCTATTATAAGTGAGGTGATGAGCACTCTTAGAATTACTGAAAGTATTAAATTAATATAAATTAATTTTCATAAAAAATGGATCTATATTGATATAATTAAAATATAATACGAGTATTGGTTTAAAAAATCTTATATAATAAAATTTGGACAAATTTATATTATGTTTTTTTCCTTATCTCTTTATTCTAAACCCCTATTAACCCTTTTGACAATTATGGTGATATCAATGCTTTTTTACTTTTTAGGGGACAAGAAAGTTATTATAATGGAAAAAATTACTTATAAATGGACCATGTTTGATATTCTAAACCATATAAAATTCACTTATCCTAATATATATTTTTTATTAATTTTAAATTAATTAATAAAATATTATTTATTATAAAATATCATTAATGTCATTTTTGTAAATACATTAAATCTTATAAAATAATATGCATCTAACTCATTCCAAATGGTTCAAAAATGAAATGAAATAGAATATAATGAGTATATGGTATTAATATAATCATAAAATAATTTTTTTATAGGTTTAGACATCATTTTAAACCTTATCGTTTGGTTTAACCCATTAGTTAACCAATTTTAACCTTAACCATGGTAATAGATTTTTTTTTCAATTTTAAAGGGTAATAATTTTACTTATAAGGTGAAAATGATCATAAATGAAAATTACATGAAATTATTGACCAATTATAATACTATATATCCCATTCAAATATTTATATTATTTTTAAATAATTTAATATAATATATTTAGCATAAAATACTATTAATGTCATTTTAAGAACTATTCACATAATTTGATTTTGAAAACAATATGCCAGAAATGTAATTAAAATATAAACCTTTAAAACATATCTAATATGCTATATTTATCTTAAAAATTCATGTTATATTAAAAATCACGAAAAAAATATTACTTTTTGAGGTTTTGAAATTATTTACATTATTTTTTTACCACTTGCACAAGCACTACGTAGACGTTGCGTAAGCATTTAAGATAATTATTTCATAACTAAAAATTAAAAATAAATTAACATGATAAAAAAATAATTTATATTTCAAATAAACATTTCTAATTTTACATAATTTTTTTCATCCCTATCATAAAATATTAATGATATTAAAAGTAAGAGAGTGACATTTTTGACTTTATATTCACTTAAAATAATATATTTCATTCTAAAACAAATTAACATAAATTCAAATATTGGATGAGAATGGTCTAAAAAAACCCATAAAATTTATTAAATTAAATTTTAGGGTTATATTTAGTCCTTACTATATTATTTTTAACCTTAATTATCTGATTTACACTTACTAAGGTGAAAATATTTACTATGGTTACTGTTCATAATGAAAAAAATAAAAAGGTTCTATATACCAAATTTGGACCTCCTAATTAAAAACATGGAATATATTTATCAAGAGTCAATTTATATAATTTATATAATTTAATATATAATTAAACCTAAAAAATGCTATGAAAAATGGGTTTTTAGAAAAATTCCTTTCAAGTAAAAAATGTTTTTTACAAAATTCAAGTATAATGTCGATTCCAATAACATTTATTAGAATATTTTTAATAAAAAATAACTAATAAATTTTTAAAAATAATATAAAATATAATTTTACTTTGTAATTACTTTAAAATAAAAGGCAAATTTTAATAAAAATCAGTAATTTTTAATATTCATTGAAAAATAAAACTTTTCAAAAAATTCTCAAAAATTTATTATAAGATAATTTTTAAATAATTAATTAAAAAATTATATTCTTTTTATCAAATAAAATTTCTAAAATTTTCTATAAATTAATTATAATATTCACTCATAAAAAGCATTATAAATAATTTTTGAAGAAAACGTATTTTTGAAGTATAAAATGAATTTGCTAAAAATTGAGTGATTATTTACTAAGAATTTATCAATACATTTGTATTGAGTAGGAAATTTATATATATTTTATAATTTATTTTTTCTTATTCATACCCACCAATTTAACATCTAGGTTATAACGATCATATTTAAATAATAATATTTCATAGTTCGTTTAGGCCCGGTGTTGCGTGTTGTATATGCCATAAAACATAAAATTATTTTAAAATCTCGAGATATTAAAAAAACCCTAGGGATAAGTCTAAGGGATAAGTCTAAGTATATGATAACATCCTAAAGTTTTTTTAAAATTGTGATTGTGTGGTTCTCCTAATAATTACATCCTTGTATGGATACGAGAAAGTGGATGCGGTTGTGGCATAGATACACCTAGGGGTAATCACCTCAAAAAAAGTTGGTTGACTACTGACTCAAATATTCAATTTGGTTCATGATGAATGATCCTAATATTCCACATGTGAATATACACTCCTGATGGATATGATTTGGAAATTCATATTCTATTTATGAACCATTATGATGGATTTGAACATATTTAGGTAAGAGAAACTAATAGAAAAATGATAATTGATAACTTATATTAAAATATAAAGATTCACAAGTTAAGGTGTATATTAATTAATATGTGGTTTTATGGATAAATGATATGTTGATTTTTACAGCATATATTTTAATGATTTTTGGGTTTATAATATTGTAATAAAGTTCATGATAATTTTAGGATAGTTATTTGGTTAATAAGTATGAGATAATTTGACATAAATAACCTTGATTGAAATAAGAGTGATTTAAGATGAACTTAAATCTAATGTGATGGTTTTAAATAATAATACTTTTTGAGGTTGAGTTTTTCAAAATATGATTTGTAATAATTCTATTATGATTGTTCACCACTTATGTTAACCGCTTTTGGGTTTTATTAATATATGAAACCTGAATAAACCAGGTTAACAATGGTTACCATGGATAATGCAGTGATTTTCCCAAAGTGAAACATAACGAGATAAGAACTTAAGTGAGAAATTTTGTGATCATGCCAAACCATCTATTAAGGATTATGATTAATTACATTAACATTGTTGAATTCCCAAACAAACCAAAGAAGATAATGATAGAGTCTCATGGAAGTTTGGGTGATGAATATAATGAAATAAATAATATTAAATTTAATTTGTGTAAAAAATGGGGTAAGAATCAACAAGGAGATTTTATTAAAGGAACTATGAGTTGTTTAATATATGTAATAGGAGGGAATAGAAAACCAGTTTTTGATGAAAAATGAAGCAATCAGATAACAAGATAAAGAGAAAATATTTTTTCGTAGTTATACATAAGATATTAAGTTAGGTGCCTCATTTGAAAATATATCCTAAGACATGCCTATATTTAAGATACCCCTAACTAATGTTATTATTGAGTGATAATTAAAATTATGAGGATATAATTTATTTAAGGGGAGAGAATTTATCAACCTAAGATTTCACTATGCATTTTCCTTAAATTAACATTGTGTTAATATATTATTCGAAATGAAAAAAATAATTAAAATTAAACAAAGATACATTAAAAAAATTTAAACATTATAATATATCCATTAAATTAGTGGGTATAAAAGGAAGAAACCATATTTTGAAACCTATGAAGAAAAAGGAAAGAAATTAAATTGGGTAACAGAAGTCTCCATTATGAAGCTCATTTTTCTAATCTTGTAAATAAATTATATTTACTAGGGTTTTACCTAGACCAAAACCAATCTGAGTTCCAACAATTATGATATGATGGAAATCGAATGTGAGAGAATTTCAAGCTTGTAGAAACTGCCATAAGAGCCATGCTAGTGGAATCACCACCCTCGACTACCACCAAAGATTACCTTATGCTTAAATCTTATGAGGATATTCTAAGGGGTTATGAAAATATAATTTAGGATGATATAATCAGTAAATTATTAATGTATTAAGTTATTTATCACATGTATTTTACACATTAATTTCTCATTTTGAATTAAAAAAATAATGTTTATTTTTCTATAAAAATGGGTTTTATTTATATTTCATGTTTAAATGATTTTTTTAAATTTTATAATTTTAATTTGATTAAATAAACCTCATTTTAAAATTAGTCATTCCAATATTAGTTTAGGGTAATTTTTTGATATATTTCTAAAATAATCTTTTTAGGTGAATAGTGAAAAATATTGCTTTTACCAAAACTACAAATTTTATTATATAAAAAATAACTAGAAGTTTATAAAACTTCTTAATTGATCAATGATGTGAAAATATACATTTTTAAATACTATTATAAATTTATAAAACCTAGGTTTAACATTTTATTAACATAAGTAATACTTTATAATAAATGAAACTATTTTTGGACCTCTCTTTTAACTAAATATTATTTTGATAAAATTCATATTTGGATAGATTATAAATCCAAATAAAATTTATTTTTTTATAATAAACTAATTTTTATCATGAAAATATATATTTTTATTTTATCTTACACATAAATTGTAAGCTTAAAAATACACTTTCTAAAAATGAGTTTTTACGCTCTCATATTAAAATTAATTTTTAAAACTTTTTGAAATTGAATCAAATAAAATGATTTTCTTATTTTAAGAATTTTAAAATTATTTAATAAAGTAAATTTTGTGTTTTGGAATAAAATTAAGTCACAAAGGTAAATATTAGTTACCGCGGTAAAATAATTATTTTTCAAAGAATAATAATTTTCTAAATATTGGGCATTTTTAAATTAAATGGATCTATTTTAAATTAATACTATAATATGATGTTTAAATATAAATATATATACAATCATTTAATTTTTAATCAATTTTAAATAATATCAATAACATCTAACAATTAAAATGTTATCTTTCTACAAACAATAGTTTTTATACACATTATATGTGTCGATTTAAAAGTTAATTTTCTATTATTTATAATTTGAAATAGGTTAAATGGATCCCAAGTTCATATTTATCCCAATTAAATTTTGTAATAAGGGCATATTTTATTTTTAGTGATAATATAATTACCAATATTAATATTTAATCAAGATTAATAAGTGTTAAAAAGGATAACCTAATTTAACCCAATTTTTAGTAAACAAGCTTAACATTTGGACCTTATAAAATAAATTTGTTGGGTTGGAAAGTCATACCAACATTTATAACTAAAATATCTCCACCTAACTAACATAACCTACCTAACAGCCATGTGATTCCATTCTTACTCCTTACCTAACTTTAATTTCTATGGAAAATCCCCTCTCTTTAACCTATAAAAGGTGCTCACTCTAAGAGATTCTATCATACCTATCCAAACCAAAGTAATTGATCATGAATTTACCCTCCCTATATATCTTTAAATTCCTCCCAAGGAGTTTATAAGGCTTTAAGGAGTCCTCCCAAGCTTTAAAAATCTATATAGCAAGGTAAGGGTTCTCCTCCTCTTACTTTTGATTCAAGTAATTATTTTTTGATAATACCTTTTGATTTCCATATTATTATGATTCCATTTGTTTATAATCAATAATTCACCATCCAAATGATACACTATATATGATAGACTACCATTATATAACATAAATCTCATTTTATAGTTCCTTTTGTATAACATTAATGCTGTTGAAATCACTCCTTGATTCTACCCCTCCTATTTTAAATTTAAGCTCCTCCTTTATTGTAATCCCTCTGAATTACATGTGATTATGATGGAATGTGTTCATAATTAACCCATTTACTATCAAAATTATTCCTTGTTGATGAGATACTATCTTTATTTCTCATTTAACCCATTCCAAAATCTATTTCATATATCTTCCATACTACCGAAGTCATTCCTTGATTTTCCATGTTGTGAATACCCAAATCTAATTTCATTCAAGGGTATCAATATAGATGTAAAATTATTTTATTGATTTTTTAAATCCATGTTTCAAACCCATATTCTTTACTCATAAGTTAAAATGATACATTCTTATGATCATTGATTGATGTTGTATAAATAATGACAGAGATATGAAGGGTGCTTCTTAATAGAACTCCAATGCATTTGTTAAAGAATCAATCTATAGAGATTAAATATTCATTATATCTTAATAGGATTACTTGGTAATTTTTTATGATACCTTGGTGTAAAAACTTGGTAATATGAATGGTTCATATTGATATCCCTCTAATTCATTAGGTAAATAATTAATATCTAAAGATGTCATGTTTATGATACCTTGGTAGCATGTCTTGTCAATGTTTTATGATACCTTAGTGAATAAACTTGGTAACATTATTTTATGCAACCTTAGTGATATGATTACGAATTTCTCATGATTATTTTGTAGGCACATTTCCTTGTTATCACTTGTGTACTTATGATCATGTTATGCCTCATGTTGTTATGATCATGTTATGCCTCTTGTCCTTATGTTCATGTTCTTATATTCATAATATTATATTCATATTCATATGTTAAGACCCATGATTTACCTATGATGACCTAGAATCTAGTTCCTTATACTAAAAACCTCATTCAATGATTCTTGGATTATGAATCTATTTTTATTGGGCATGAAATATTTATTTAGTTTCATGTTCCTTTATTATTTTCACATAACAATATGTTCTTCTTATAATCACTTATGATATTTGATGGTTATTTATTATTCTTAGTCTTAATGAGCATTTCATCCCACCCCTTTCTTACGTTTCCATTTCCCTAGGTTTTAAAGAAAAATAATATGTAATATGTGTTTAGAATAGTATCATGTGTGAAGAATTTGTGGGATATATTGAAGACTTGTTATGGATTAAACAGTTTCCTATATATTTGGAAAAAAATGTCTCTTAGTGGAAAAAGACACAAGTTTTCTTAATTAATGTTTTTTATTAACTCTATAAAATTATAAACTTAAAATTCCTTAGGATAGTATTATAATGAATTTTTTTCTTAAAGTCATGTAATTCATATGATAATGTCCTTGGGGTATTATAATAAATATATTATATTTCACTTCCCGTCTCCTATATTCCTCCCTTCATCTTAAATTTAGTTTCTCTAATATACCCTAACATCCCAGGGCTTAATATTAGGGTTGGGGGTGGACCTAATCATGGGTCTTTGGTTTTGTAGGAGTTTTATACGGCATTTCATTATTCTGGTGTGAATTCTCTATCGAAGACGATGTGTTGTGATGAGTCTCCACTTGAAAGAGGTATGCGTTTCTATGAAATATCACTTATAATACATATTATGTGATTATTGAGTGTTATTTTTTTTCTTATGAAATTATGAGTACATGTGATACCAAAATGGGTTTATAGTTGGTTTTCCACTAGTTTTCATACTTGGAATACATAGGATTTTATGGGTTTCTAAACACAGAATCTGCTTTGATCATTTGTGCATGCGAATTATTTTCTAAACCACCTGAATGGATTTTTAATGGGGTATGGGTATTTTGAAAGGGTTTATTAGAACCAATTTATTTCCAAATAAGGTATTTAATTAATTTAATGATTTTTTTAAAAGGGTTGTGTTTTCAACCCATGTAAAATGGTTTTTATGTCTTGTTAGTCTACATGGATACTTATTTTAATTTTTAGAAAATTTTTAGATTCCAAATGGATTTCAAAGTGTGTTTTAACTATTGGATTATGAGGGACGTTTTGTAAATGATATTTCAAATGACGATCATTCAAAAAATATTTTGAAAATCCTATTTGGAAAATTTTAAAGGAATTATTTTATAATTATGAGACCCTCATTGAGCCCCTTGTTTTTGAATTTTACATTGATAAATGTTATGGACTTGAGGGAAATATTTTATATTGTTGTTATATTATACGATGGTTCATATTTAATGGGATGAAAGGGGATATTTCATGTGAGGATATAGGTGGTGAGATGAAGTCTAGTTAAAGTTTTTTTTATTTTTGATTTATGTATTGGACTCAATACTTGTTATTTTATAAACTTTTCATGACTGATCATGGGGACCTATGTATCTAATATAAGGTTTGGATGAATGTTACACTAGCTTGGTGTGTGATCACTACCTACTTACCTAAGGGATTAGTTTCATCCTAGGGGTATATATATATTACTTAGTGACCAAAAGGGGTTTCTAATAGAGATGTTCCAATTTCAATTATCCCCACTAGAGAGAGTGAACCAAGGAAACTGGGTCTTGTATCGTCGATGTTAGAGCCTAAGGAGTTTCCCATAATGCTTGGTTCTTACTAAGGATTATTTAGAAGATTTCATTTAATTTATTTATAATATCCTCTAATCATGATTTAGTCCCATGATACCATTGTTTGGTTGTTTAAATTTTATTTATCCAGCTTGATATCTTGGTTTTTAGGATAATTATATTTGATTCTGATGACATTTTGGTTTATTCTTAATTTTTTTCTTAAATAACCCAGAAAGTTTTATTTGTAATGAAAAAGGGGTAACCATTTTCTAAATTGTATTTTGGAAATGATTTTTGAAAATTTAAAAGAAATGGATTTGAGATTCTAAGGTAAATCATTGTTTATTTCATGGGTTTGAAAATAGTGATTTTAAACCGGTATGCCTTATTTTTGGAAAGGCTTGTTTAATGGTTTTAAAATGTAAAGTGAAAAAGTATGTTGATTTTTTCCTTTATATGTTCGCATTTTTTTAGTAAAGGTGAGGTCTAAGGCCCTTTTTATTAAAACAAAAGCAAGCATACAAGATGAGTGAAGCGATTAATTTCACACAAGTCACTAGCCCTCATCACGAGAGATCAAATTGTTTCTTATCTTATCTGTAATATTTCATTCTGCATCCTAAAAGGCTCCTAAATCAAATCCACAACCTCTCCCACATCTCTGAACCCTAGAGTGAAGCACTTCAATATTCCTTGCTTGTTGAAGAAGGCTTTCAATTTATTTATCCGAGTTTGAATCCATAGAGTGTAATTTATCTTTAATTGAGCTCAAGTCTGCTTAACCTCGTCCTCGCCCACTATTTCTAGGGATTCTTCCATGATCCCCTGATTTTGCATGCTTCCAAGAGCCACCATCCTCCTTTTTAATAGGAAATTCTATCATGGGGGATCCTCTATAATCTGTTGTGGTTTCAGAAGCCTCGATTGGGAGAGAGTCAAGTCCGAAGACTCCACCACTTCCCGAGGAGGAACAATAACTGTAACCTCCAAATGACCTAAAACACTACTAAGAACATTGATTGCATTAGTAGTGGGAACATGCACATGAGGAGAAGACTGTGGATCATCCTTTCCAGGTGAGGGAACCAAGGGTGAGGTGTCTGAAGCCCCAACATCACCCTCAGGAGGTTGTAATTCCTTTGAGGGAACCACATCATAATTAAGTGGAACCTCAGTGTTGCGATCAGGCACTGAGCACAAAGGATTTTTCCCAGTGCTTTTATCATCACAAAAATGTGTGGTAGAGGTAGAAGAAATATCATTAACCACAACAAAAACATCTTGAACACTAGGAAAGTGGGTTCTGGGATGTCAACTGAGTAGTGATACCCACCTTTTCTGGATATTGAGTGAGGAACTTAGTAATCTGGGTCTCAATAGCCCCTCCCCCTTTCTCAAAAATAGCTGCCCATGACCGAGTGCCATATTGGCCAGAGGTATTTTGAGGTTAACCAATAAAATTAGGGGGGTTCAAAAAAGAAATTGTAGTGCTATCAGCCAGTTTATTGTACACAATAGTTGGATGAGGTGAAATAACCATCTCCTGGTTATTCCCAAATTCGAGTTGGACATCTAAAACAGACCTCTTCTAAGTAGGATTAACAGAAGCCAAGGCCTCCCCATCAAAACCATCATATTGTGTAATACCAGAGGTATCAGCCTTCCAAGGGTGTGTTTTTTAAAACAGAAATGTATATCATTCCCACGTATAATACAGAATGCACAAACTAGTGATCTTCTATAGTTTGCAGAATCATGACCTATTGTTTTATAGTCTTGACAAAGCTTGGGGAGGTTTTAATATTCTATTTTCAGTTCCAGTTCATCAACATCCATCGATAGATGGATTTTATCAATTAAGGTAGAACAATGGTCAATTTTAACTAAGAATCTGGTGTAGTGTCCATACCTGGCAACCTCTGTTTCCTTATCTAATTTTATTAGAACTCCCAATTCTAAAGCAATATCATAAAGAATACGAGGGTGCCAAAGGATCTATTTTAAACCTAATACCTTCACCCAAGTTTGAACCGTCATGTTACCTATTTTTAGGGGGTTGAACATTCTATCCCATTCTCGGATGTGCAGCGGTCCAGGCTTGAAAGAGATAGATCCATGACTCTAGTCACACATCTTGAGGTCTTTAGATGGGAATAAGATGTGGTAGTATCCTTTCCCTAAAGAGAGACACTTCCATGATGTGAAACCCCAGACATTCGTCAAACGCTGTATCAGAAGCTCAAGTTTCCATGGAATAGATCCACTCGACAAGATGAGTCTAGAAATGATGGAGTGTGCTCCCATCTCAAGTATTTCTGATATAGCATCCATATCAGCTTTGACGTGAGAAATTTTCCCTTCCAACGAATATCAGAATTTTAACCTTTGAAGGAAGAAAAAGTGCAGTTATGAGAACTGAGCTCATTCAGACTCGCATATGAAGGTTGTGGATTAGTGAACATTGGCACTGCCTAAAGATTATGAGAATTGAAGTTCCCTTGAGCAAGGAATTCTTCCATTGATGTCAAAGATGATTGAGGAAAACCATAATATCCATTTTTAAGAGTCGAGGGGGGATCCGCGCTGCTCGTCATCCTCATTATTTCTTCTTTATATATTTGTATTGAAAAGTGAAAACCCTATTTTCTATGTTTTTTTTCAAACTATCACTAATGAAATATTTTATGAAGGTAATTACATAGACTCATTTTTTATATCTTAATAGGCACATTTTTATCACACCTTTCATACACATTAGTGTTTAGGGGTGTATATTGCTCCCCTATTTTATTTTAGGTTCCTAGGTCTTGATTCTAGTTGTTTGTTCTTTATATTCTTTTTATTGTCATGTGGAGATGGCGAGTGACCTCGGGTCACATGGTGGTTTGCGCCAAACAACCAAAATGGAAAGAATCATTCTCACCCTGAGATAGATGGAATGAATAAGAATTTCATGAAAGTGGTAAAATTATCTATGAATCTATACATAATTGAATTTGATGTCCCTTCCCCAAGAAGAGTCATCAAGAAAGGGAACACTACTCATGTATTAGCCAACCAATATACCATTAATGAGAGAATCAACCTTTTCAGTTTTTCTATCATCGTAAGAGTCATAACTCCAAAATGAGAGATAATTTGGATGTTTAACAAGATTATTAAGATAATTAAAGAGATATAAGGGATTTAGGAGTGAAGGATAGAGACTATGAGTAAAGTATTATACAACATTATTTTCCTCTTTGATGATTGTAAACAAAGGGCATAGAGATTCAGTTATATTTCAATAAAACTAGGATTTCTCAAAATATAGAAGTAGGATAGGAATTTTGATCCGAACAATGTCAGGAATACCATAAAACAATTTTGGATTCACATCTACAAGCTTAACTAGCTTAACTAGAACCCATAAATTCTATGAGATATTACATACTTAGTTGGAAATCTGATCATATTGGATAGATAAACTGAAAATCCATGATTTGGGAACTATACAAGGGTGTTTTTAGAAGTGGATATAGACAATACCTTAGTGGAAGAGGTTGTGTTGACAATGAGAGATGATAACATAAATATAGAAATTCATTATGATCAAAGACCCAAATTCTATATGAATTGAAGGTTTTTTTTGTCATGAATATATTAAATGAAATAGTGACAAGATTTATAATTTTCAAAAATCTAAAGTTTATTATGAAATGTCTTGTAGGATGGAAAAATAGAAGGAAAAAGTCCAGGACCTAGTCACCCTGAATGTACAACCCCTGAACCCTCTTTCTCAGGCTTCATGTGTAAGGACTCGATTCCAAAGTACTCCCCCATAGGCCCCTGGTGCTCAATATGTTTCAAAACCCTTAATATATGATTATTTTAAAGTGGGTAAAGATAAAAAAATTGAAACATTAATTAGAATAGTAGAGGAAAAAGGGGGTTATAAGACCCTCCAACCTCATATAAGTGACACCCACTCTAGAGAAATTTTATTTCTAGATAACAATATATATATAAGGAATGATACTGAAAAAATATATCTACCTAATGATCTTGAATAGAAATATGGTTCAGACCTAGAAATGCTTCATTCTATTGATGATTCTAGCCTCCTTCCACCTGAAATAACCCCTAAGAAATAGGTACAAGAATTCATCTATGATGAAACTTCTATCTCTCAATAGGATCAAAAAAATAAGGAAAATATTATAAAAGATTATAATCCTATAATTCCTATGGTGGACCCTATCACACATGATTTCGTATAAATTGATACTATTTCTCAGAAGAAACATGATCCTCCCATCTTTGAACATGGTTACATATAGGTTGCGACCCCTTCTCCTAAACAAGTTGTCACTATAGATGACGTGTCTAAAAATTGGGCCTATTAAGATGAGACTAAAATAACCATTATCTAGGTCCCCCTTTCTAAATATTTTAGGAGAAGAGCATTTGAAAACAATCCCTCTGAAAATGTTTATTCCAGAAACAAGTTTACCCCTCTCAATGGACAATTTTGGTCAGATGAAAATGAGGAAATACAACTTCAAGAATCTGAACAGGATGTAACCAGAATGCCTAAAGGTAGTGAAAAAATAGTAGAGTATGAAAAACCTAAAGGAAATAGAAAAAATGGAAAAGGAAAAGCTAGGAAGGACAATACGAAGATTCCTTAATAGGGAGGACCTCTAATAAGAGGAAAATCCATTAATCAATGAAGATATTATACTAGAATTGTCAAGGGATTGGTAACCATCCCTTGGTCACAACATTTATACATTACCTTTTAACCCATAAAAAGTACTAATTGGTATTGCTAATTCAAAGATACTGTCCAAAAAAATAAATCCTTCAAATAAACCTCTTTTGGATACAATTTTGTCTTTTAGAATGCACATGACATTAATATGGATCATCTATGGGTACTCAAACATGATAGTATCTAGACTACTGAATGTTTGAAAAGTAGAAAACGTATATAAATATCCTTTCCCAGACATTTCCACACCCTTTATATCTATTTTTTTATTCTTACACCTCTTATATCAAAATTAAGGAGCTTTAGAGGGAGCTGGAAATGTCATCTGATGTTGTAAGCCACAAATGAATTATTATAGGGGACTTCAATTCTATATTGAGACCTGATGATAAAATGTGAACAAACTTAAACATGATTTCATCTCATTATTTATCCTATTTCATTGATTATTGTAACTTTTATGAAGTTCCCATTTCTAGGGAAACTTTCACATGGAGTATACTTACTATAAATGATAGATAGTCCAGTAAATTGGACAAATGTTTTGTTCAAAAAGATGATAGAAATGTTTCCATTGGAGTATCTAGTTTTACACTCCCCAAAATTCACTAAGACCACAATCCTATTATTATTGATCTTTAATACAGCTCAGAAGGATATCCCTTATTCCATTTAAATTTAACAATGGATGGATTGTAACTTCTAGGTGTATAAAGATTATCACAGAGGCATGGAAGTTGAAATATCTTGGTATCCCATTAAAAACACTTACTATAAGGCTTAAAAACTGAAAAAATAGTACTAAAGGAGTGGAGAAAAAAATCATTCTCTAAACTTGAGGAGGACATCAAGTCTACTGAATATGACATTTCTTGTTGCTAAATCAGAAATCAGAACCAAGACTATCTCTAAAGAGGAAATACATTCCATCACAAGGTTTTATGACCTTATAATTCACAAGGAAAGGTTGGAATGAAATATTTTCAATAAAAAATGGATAAAGGAGGGTTATAGGAACTCAAATTTTTTTCATCGACCACACAAGGATAAAAGGGTAAGGAGAGGAGATAATTCCATCAACTTCAATGGACGCACTCTCACATCTAAAAACTACATCTCCAATGCTGTGATTAATCATTTTCAAGCCATTTATTCTAATAATAGATTTGATAACACCCAAATTACGGTTTAAAACATTCATATATGCATTTAGGATCATTAAAATATAAGCCTCACCATGGATCCCTCTAAATAGAAAGTTAAAAAAGTACTTTTATACCTCAATATTTATAGTTCCACTGGACCATATGGGTTCACCAATAAGTTCTTTATGTTCTACTGGGACCTCTTATAAGAGGAGTTGAACAATTTCATCAGAGAGTTTTTTAATCATACCTCTATGCCTTATGGAATCAACTCCAGATTTATAGATCTTATCCCCAAGAAATAAGGTTCTATTAACATAAAAGACTTTAGGCCTATTTAAATTGTAAATACAATACCTAAATTCATTAGAAAAGTAATTTAAACTAGGTTAGGGGATACCATTATGGATATAATCCCTATAAATCAATTTTTATTTATCATGGGAATGAATATTCAAAATAGTTTGTTCACTACCTTAGAATGTATTAATCTAATGAAGAAGAAAGTGAAAGATAGAAAATTTTCCCTAAAAATTGACATCTCAAAACCATTTTACACTATAAAGTAGAGTTTTATTTTTACTGTCATAAGGAAGTATATTTTCTTCACCACATTTATTAGACTTATCAAAAAAAAAAATACCTAACATTGTGAGAATCTCCATTCTCATCAATGGATCCCCCAAAGGCTTCTTTAAATGCATGAGAGGAGTGAGATAAGGTAGCCCCCTCCCATAAAAACATTTTTTTATTGCTAAAGACTATATTAGTATATAAATTAATGATATATCTCAAATTGGACATTAAAAATTCATAAAGGTGGGTAGGGACTTGTACACCCCCTCACACCTTCTCTATCCTGATGATATACTCCTATTTGGGAAGACTTCCAAGAGTACTTTGTCTTCCATAAAAGTAATCCTTAATCACTATGAAGAAGTTTCAGGTCAGGACATTAGTTGGAATAAGTCCATCATTGTCATTTGAGATATAATTCCTACCACCACAAAGAATGAAATTTCTAGAGATCTTGGAGTTAAAAGAGGAATACCACCTTTCATCTATCTTGGTGCTCCCCTATTTTAGGGAAAAAATCAAAAGCAATTACCTTAAAAAAACTTTTTCCAATATCATTAATCATATACCTAGCTAAAAATAAAAATCTTTATCCCAATCTAGAAGGATTTTCTTGGTTAACTCGGTGATTACCTCTAGATTTGTATATGCCTTTTCATTATTCAAATGGATAAGTGGTCTTCTAAATAATGTAAAAAATATGATTAGGAATTTCATTTGGAATGGTTCTGTCCATGAAAAGAGGATTATTACTATCACCTGGAAAGAGTTTATAAATCCCATTGACATGGGAGGGCTAGGCATAAGGATCTTAAGATCTTTAATAATTCACTTCTTGGAAAATTTTCTTAGAATCTTATTACTTCTAATGAATCTTATCTGGATTTCTTATAAAATAGGTTTATTTCAAAGATGATGAATGGATCCTCTCAATACCTTGCCTCATCTATATGGACCACCCTTTAAAGATATTTCAATGATATTATGATAAATTCAAAATGGATGGTTTGAAAATAGTCAAACTTAAACTACTGGAGTACACCCTGGCTTGAAAAGACACTTGAAGGCATCATGGATGTGCCACTAAACCTATAATATATATCTATTGATGAATTCCTATACAATATAAATAACCTGAATGTGTTATTTCTATCTCATGACTTCACTAATTTTCAAAGGTATAGTTTTTTTGATAGGGATATCCTTATCTAGAAACCAAATGGAGTTTGAATTTTCAATACCAAGAAACACTACAGACTGAACTGTTATGGCATCATTGCCACCCCCTCATGGATATTGAAACTGAAAAATCCTTTCATCCAAACCTCTAAATAGATGCTTATCAAGAGAATTTGGAGGGATTTCATTCCTAATACTGATCGGCTATAAGGGAATGGAATCTAGCTTACCTCGATCTATCATCTATGTGTGAAAAATTATGAAAACTATAAATATATTTTTATTAGATGATAGTTTGTGGATGGATTTTGTGATTATTTGTAGGACTTATTTGGAGTTATAATATGAAAAATGAATAGGTGTAAAATCTCTTCTATTCCATCACTGATGCACCCCTGAGTGAAAAAGTTCATAACCTATTTTTGGAAGTTGTTTTTCTACCATATGCAACATTCAAAAAGCTAAAAAAGAGCTAGTTTCGATAGTTATGATCTTTCCATTCATGCGGGTATAATAAACACACACAAGGATGTATTTATAGATTCCAAGATACAAATAGGTGCAATGGAAAATAACATATCAATTCAAAATATTCTAAGGCTGTTGGGTGTTAATGGAAGGTCCAAAAAACCACTGGTGTCCAAATCCATTAGATGGATTCCCCCGATTACCTTGTGGATAAAGGTGAATGTTGATAGTGCTGCCTTTGGCATGCCGAGACCATATGGTTGTGGGGGTGTTTTTCAGACACATCAAGGATTCATCAAAGGTTGTCTCTACTATTACATTGGGATTGACATAATATAGGAAGCTGAATTATTGTCCATAGTTAATGCTATCAAATATTCTATCAATCATGAATGGAATTATATTTGGATAGAATCAGACTCTTTACTTTCTATTAAATCTATGAATTCTAGGTCCAGGAATGTCCCCTAGAAATTACTCCCTTAATGGATTGATTGTCTTCATGCCACTAGTCATCTCAACTTGGTTGTCTCACTTGTATACAGGGAAGCCAATCAAGTTTCAAATTCCCTATCGAAAAAATAAATCATGTATATGAGCTCAATGTGGTCATTTTGGATATCGGTTTTTTATACATACCCAATGTTTAAAGATATATGGGGTGAGATTCACTTTGTCATTTGTAAAACCCCTTATAACATCTAACCTGTCTATTTTTTATTTTCTCTAATAAATTTTAAGAACAAGATTTCCTGGATCCTGAATCTTTTGGAGTATATTTTATTCAATTTTATATTTTTAATGGATGTTTATTATGTTAATGCCCTATTTTTATTGGTTATATTATGTTTATTCTTATTTATATGGATTTTATAAGGGTTAAATCATTCCAAATCATGTGTTATTGATAATCAAGCACTAGTTTATAGCTTGTGGGGATTAATAATTCCCTTTGGGACAAATGGAAAGCTAGGTCAGGTGACATTCTTGGTCATCCCTGGTAGATTCATTATATATAATCCACCTAGGGAGTTATTATTGGTGGTGTTCATCACCTAGAGTATTGTATTGGCAGTGTATCATCTACCTAGAAATATTAAATTGACGATAGATAATTCACCCAAGAGACTAATCATGGTGGTAGATCATTATCTTAGAAACATGAATGGGTGATATATTTTTCACCTTTGAGTTTTCTATTAGTAATATATCATTCACCTAACAATACCTCATTTTCAATTATTGTTGTGATGGCGATGTATCATTCATTGAGGCTATATGATGATGAGGTGTCACTCATCGAGGCTATTTTATGGTCATAAATTAATCATCGAGGATATAATATGGTGATGTATCATTCACTGAGGAGTTATGGTTGGGTGATAACTCATTAACTTCTGATTTATGAGATAAGGGATGATGAACCGTTCACCCTCGAGGAGTGTTCAGACTATAGGTACATCATTCCATTCCTAAACTAATTGAAGTTGACTTTTTTATAAGTGGTTCAGTTGTTGAGAACTCCACAATGTGGTAAATTATTTATTTATTTTCTTTTTTATAATTTCATATCAAACATGAACTTGTATTTTATGGATTTGTTTAGGGGAACTTTTGGTGGTGGCCTACTGAGTTGTAATCACACCCTATTTCTGAAGAAATATGAGCATGGAAGAAGTGTTTGTAACTGATATTTTAAAATTTTCAACCCAAATAAGCATTGTAACACAATATCCAATATACCAAGTTCTGGTTCATCCATGGATCACATGAAATTAAATTTAATCATGAAGAACAAATTTAATATGAATCATAAATGGTATCTTGGTGGATGACATAATCCTGATGTACTCTGCTCATCTCTAGATAATCATAGAATGAAGGATCTAAGTGAAGATCCATCCAGATCATCGAAAAATTCACTATAACCCATGGAACCCCATTCTAAAATTTGTGTGTGCTAGAACAGAAGAATTTGGAGATTTATGATGTCCCTTCGATCACCAAAATATCACATGATAAATACATGAAATTGCATCAACCCATTCTTGATATTACCTTGATTACTATCTCTAAAACTTTAGAGAGAGATTTATTGGTGATATAATTCATGAAAGGGAGATAAAAACTCATTTTGGGTGTAAAATACATTTATATAGTTAGGTTAAACTTTCATAAATTATGTTTGGATCCTTATAAAAGTGTATCTAGAAAATGACCCCAAAAATGTCACCAATTAATTATTTAACTTTTTTTTAAATATAATGAATATTTTAAAATTATATTATGACTCTTATAAATTTCATAATGGTATACGATCTATTAACCCAACCATTTCTTCTCATAAACACTTAACAAGCTCAAATAATAAGTATCTGCATGATTTTTTTCTATCATGTTCAATTATTTTAATTTAAATAATTTCTAAATATATTGAAAATTAAATTAAATTACTATTATTATAAACTTTAATAACATAATTGAATTAATTTACTTGTGATCATTCACACTCAGAAGTTCATCGACCCCTTGACACAGGACCCACTTCATCCAAAAATCTAATTCATTAAAATTGGTGGAACTTGTGAATACACTTTTTGTATAAACCTTTAGGAATATATCTCAATAGAAGTGAGTCATACTCATAGGCTAAGAGTAGTATCAACCAACACATCATGGACCCTAAATATATAAGGATATTTCATAGCTACAAAACCTTAGATGAACACTTACTGTGTAATATAATATCTTTGACTTTCAATATCTTATAAAATAGGATGCATACTTTGTGTCATCATCTTTTAATGCTTTATTTATATTTATTAACCATATTGCATGGAATTGTATTTTTTAATCATGTCAATGGATTTATTCAAGGAACTATTATTTATTGGAATAGTGGTGCCTTATTTATCAGATGAATTTGGGCCAAATTCTAGCATCCCACACTATACAATAGTTTAAAAATCTCTTGGTTTATCCTATAAGATGAGGTCAGTGGGGGTTCAAGGGGAGAAACACCGCTTGGTTTGTCTTGAGGCTAAAGGACACTGACCAAAATTTTATTGGTAATGTAGTAGTGTTGAAAAACCATACTAGATTTGACTGATGATGTCAAAAGTAATACTATATCAATGTAAACTTAAATATGTTTACTGTATCAAAGATTACTAGTGGAACTAATAGGGTTACTATATCATTTTAGACTTTTCTTCTATCACTACTATTGAATAGTAGACTAACTATGTGGATTTGGAACTATATAAACATGGGTTACTATAACATAGTGTTTGTTTATGATCTCATTTTAAGATAGGGTTTCTGGACTCTAAGTTTTCACCCTGTAATTTTCTCCTAGTCATAGTGATTTTCTCTTCTTTCTCATGGAAACATGGATTATTCATAAACAACATAAATACCCTGTTCTTGTTATTGTTCTTAGTTATTTTTTTCTCTATTTTACTCTTATTTTATAATTGATCTTCATTTGTGATTCGATTACAGGATGATTTTTTTTGATTATTATCTTTATAAAAAAATACAATTAACAATTCGGGTTGTTAAACCAATATAGATGGAAAAGACTAAATGAGATCTACTGTATTGATAGTACCTATGAATTATATGATTTACATTGTAAAAAACATGGTTTTCAACATCAAAGAGTAGAATACAATGGTTTGGTTGATGAAGGGTCACAAAAATATGTATAAGAAGCCGTCTACATAAAACAAAGTGTACCTGATAAAACAATTATTCAAACTGATGATGATTGAAGGGAATTCTATTGTTGATCATGTCAAAAAAAACCACACCATCATAAATAAGTTGATATTGGTGGGAATTGTGATGGATAATGAGGTATATACACTATCCTATTAGATTCTTTAATTCTACCTTACACATGGAAAAATAGGCATATACATGAAACAATATAATCACATTGGATGATCAAAATCAAGTGGAATGAGACGATACAAGTTAAAGTATCTTAGTTTTACCTATTAGAGTTATGGGAAGAAAGGACACATCAAGATGGAGTTTAGATACAAATGGAAGGCACCTAAAACTAATGAAATAATCACAACAATTAAAGGATTAACATTGATCATGTATAGATCTATAGATTCTTGGATTTTAGAATCATGGGAATACTTCCATTCTACATCAGATAATGGATTCATAAATAATTATGTTTCTATATTTTTTTCAAGGTTTATCTTGCTGATGATGAACCTTGAAGATCATTGGAAAATGTGATGAAAAGATAAAAACAAACACTAAGAGTTTTATCATTCTGGAGAATGTGTGATATATCATTGGACTAATAAGTAATATTATATCTATTGATTAACTTAATGATTTTGAATTTATCACCATGTTCACTGGTGGTGCATGGAAATTTCCAAGGGATTTATGTTCATATATCATGATGTAAGGAACAGAACCCTATACAATATGATATAAAATTACACGCTCGAAATAAAAAATTATATTGAGGATTCACTACTATGGAATTAAAGGTTAGGCCATATGAGTGATAAGGGGATGAATGTGTTGAAAATAAAAGTAATTCTATTAAATATGAATTCAAATAAAGTTGGTTTATGTGAAGATTTTATATTTTTAAAGTAGAAAAAAGTATCTTTTATGAAAGGATATATAACATCGAAGGTCAAGAAGCTAGAAATGGTGCACACTAATGTTTTAGGGTCCTATAACACTACATTACCTTAGAGGGTCACTCTATTATGTGAAATTTATCAATGAATCAATAAAGAAGGTATAAGTTTACTTTCTAAAAAAATCAACGTATTTACAATGTTTCATAAGTGGAAGTCTTTGGTGGAGAGAGATTTAGGATCAAAGATGACATGATTGAGGTATTAACATGGAGGATAGTATAATAGTAAATAGTTCAGGGAATTATATGATAACAATGGAATTCAGTGTGAAAATAATCTCTAGGTACACCACAATAGGATAACATGTCTAAAAGAATGAATAATACAGTGGATAAACTTGTTAGGAGTTTGAGACCACACTTGGGATTACCCAAGATCTTCTGGGCATAAACAATGAATATGAAATCATATCTCATCAACAAGAGTCCATATATACAAGTGGGAGAATTTATACCCAAGGATATATAGTTAGGAAAAGAGGCAAGACTATAATTTATGATTATTTGTTTTTTTGGCATATGTATATATATATATATATATATTGATGTAAGGGAGCTTGATGTGAAGTTCAAATCATGTTTCTTTATTATTTATGGTGTTGAGGTGTTTGAAAATTGGTAATGAGATTATGAGAATAATAAGATCATTAGAATACAAAATGATATATTTAATGAAGGTTTCATATATAAGTATCTTCATGCAGTTAAATCTAGAAATGAAAATATACAATCAGGGTGTCAAGTGAAAGTGGATCTTGAGGGTGAACCTGATCATACGACACATGAACTAGTGCAGACTACTACTCAAGTAGAGTTAAGGAGATCAAAAAGGGTTAGAAGAACCATGTAGAGGTATTTACCATCCTTATACTATTTTTTATTTTTATTTCTTTTAAGTCAATGTCTTGGTCAATGACCAAGACAAAAAATATTATTAAAAAAGAACGAAAAATTACAAGAGTCTGAAAGAGGAAATTTTATTACAATATTTTTCATAATAAGGAAGGAGATCAACCGGTAAATCATCACTCCACGTAATGTCCTGGTTAATACCCTTGTTGGAAAGACTATCATACACCATGTTTTCTTCCCAGTAGGTATGTGTGGCAATGTATTTGATCTCCTGGAGCGAGCTAAGACAATTCTTCCAACACGCTGTAAGAGACCAAGCAAGGTGAACCACACCATTCCAAATATCTTGGATAATGGTGGTGGAATCACTTTCAATCCAAATATTATTCCAAGATTTTAGCTTAATGAAGTTGACCGCATGAATCGCCACCATCATCTCAGCCTCCAGGGTGGAGGCAGATCCACAACCACCAAAGAAGCAGCCCTGAATATGTCCAAGAGAGTCTCTGAAGATGGCCCCACAACCCGCGGGACCAGGATTTCCTTTAGAATCACCATCAACATTTATTTTTATCCAGCAAGGAATCAGAGATTTCCAGAACACTTCAAATAAGCACTTTGGCTGGTTGTAGATCCCGTTGATTCTAAGCCGACGAAGGATGACAAAGTCACCAACTGAGTTAGCGCATGAGGCATTCTGAAGGGTGGACGCGTCCCTAATAGCAATAAGAATTATCGCCCAACCGACAAAAAGATTGAGTGAGGAGATATTGTGGATAATATCATTTCTATCATACCAGGTAATATGGATGAGCTCTACAACTGTGGATAGAAAGAGATTTTTAATCTGAGGCGAGATATCCAGCTCCACACAACATTTGAGTAAAGAGAAAATAGAGTCAGCAAGTAACCATCTGCAGTCAAAAATTTCAGTAACAAAATTCCAAAGAGCAGTGGTTGTGGCACAAGACAAAAATAAGTGATTGATGTTCTCCCTATGTTGATGACATAGGTGACATCTAGAGCTGAGTTGGATACCAAAGCTTTGAAGGAAAAACTTCGTAGGTAATCTCTTGTGAGAAATATGCTAGAAAAGATTGAATCTGGATGGTTTGATCTAAGCTTTATCAAAAGGCTTCAACCAAACAAAATTAGACTCAGAGGAGGTGAAAAAAATGCTTGTAATAAGTTTTGGAATCAAGGATCCCATTGTGAGCTGGTTCCCAAATAAGGCTGTCTTCATCATTCGAAAAGATGTAGTCATAAACTATTTTTTTTATATGATCAGGGAGGTCTAAGTGAGGGTAATGCATTACTTCCTTTATGGTAAAGTTAATATAATCTGGAAATGGTTAGAAGGAAGCATTTAATTGAGGGGAACACCAGCCCAGTTGTCAAGCCATAATTTTAGGGTTGAATCAGAGTTAACCATCCATCTGGAGTTGTGCATGATATTGAAAAAGAGTTTCTAATGGATGGCCAGAGGGAAGAATTCACATAAGTCAAATTACGGGATTTGATATTATCTAGGAAAATATTTTTAAGAAAATAAATAGAGTTAGATTTGTTGTTTATTAGATTCCATGTGAGTCTGGCCTAGAGGGATTCATTAAAAAACTTGAGTTTTTTTTATTCCAAGCCCTCCTTAATCGAGGGGTTTGCAGCAGTTAGACCAGGAAATAGTGACAATATTCCTATCAAGGATAATCCACATCCAAAAAAAGTTTTTGATTTGGGTATTGATTTTCTTAAGGAGAATGGTAGGCCATCTATAAATCATCACCGAGTAAACCATTTTGGAGACAATAGAAGCTTTGACCAGGCAGATTCTACCAGCCATAGAAAGAGATTTTCCTTTCCAAGAGGAAATATGATTAATGATTTGGTCAAGGAGATCATTAAAATACGAAGATCTAGGCCTACCCCAAAATATAGGAACCCCCAGTTAAGTAAAAGGAAAGGACCCTTCTTTGATACCAAGACTCTCAATGATGTAATTTTTTCCAGAAATGGGGAAACTTTTTCCAAAGAAGATAAATGATTTTTTCCAACTAATGGATTGACCCGAGATCTCTTCATAGTGAGATAAGGTAGCTTTGAGATTAGTAATGTTGCATTTTCCACCATTAAGGAAAAGAATAATGTCATCCACATAGAGTAAGTGGGTCGGGACATTAAGGTTTCAGGCAGCTTTGATGGGCTTAATTTTGTTTTGAAGCACAAGAGAGGTGAGTAGATGACTAAGGTAATCCTCCGAAATGGAAAAAAGGATGGAAAAGAGGGGATCACCTTGTCGGACTCCTTTCGAACATTTGAAATATCCCTTAGGGGATCCATTAATAAGGATGGAAATAGATGTTGAGTTAAAAAGAGAGTTGATCCTGCTAATAAAAACATCATTGAAGCCAAAACCCCGAAGGCCCTTGAAAATGAAACCCCAGTTGATAGTATCAAAAGTTTTTCCAATTTAAAGCTTAATATCAATGCTTCCACCTCTGGAGTATTTATTGAGAGCATTGGTGGATTTGGAAGCAAGGCAGATGTAGTCCTGAATAGACCACCCCTTGATGAATCCAAATTGGTTCCAAGATATAATTATGCTACATAAGGAGGAGAGACTATTGGCCAAGAGCTTGGTAATAATTTTATAGAGGGATTTGATAAGAGAAATAGGGCGACGAAGGTGTATTTCAGAGGCATTGGTAACCTTAGGTATTAAGGTAAGGAATTGGGCATTGATAGCACGAGGAAGGAACCCATTAGAGAAAAAAATCTTGACAAGTTTACAAACATCCTTTTGAATAACATTACAGTGATTTTGAAAGAAACCATTGTTGAAACTGTCAGGTCCTAGGGTACTATTAGGGTTGAGGCTAAAGACAGTGTCCTTAATCTCATGGTCAAGGGGAGTGCACAAGAGAAAATTATTGTCTTCTTCCTGGACCAAGGATGAGATGATCCCAGGGAGGAGGTCCTTGTTAATTCGAGCCCCATTTAAGATATTCTCAAAGTAAGAAAGCACATGAGAAGCAATGGAGGCCTTAGAGTCCAAGATGATGTCATTGTCTTTTAAAAAGGAGAGCGGACAATAGACTTTCCTCACCCTTTACAGAGAATTGTAGAATTTAGTGTTACGATCACCATCAGAGAGCCACTTAGTTTTGAAAACTTGTTTGCGGATGTTATCCTTAATAATTAACAAGGAATTGAGCTTCATAGAAATATTGATCTCATGCTTAGGAGTAGAGGAGAAGTCAGAATGGGTGACATTATTTTGTAATTGTTTGAGTTCAGTATCAAGAGTGGATATGTCCTTATCAATTTGCTTTGATTTAGCTATACACCAACCCTTGAGACAAAGTTTTAGATGCTTGAGCTTTATAGAACAAGCGAAGGCATCTGAGTGCTGACTCATCGAATTCCAGCAATTTTGAATAATCATGGAGCACTCTAAGTCACCTGACCAAGAATTTTTAAATTTTAAGGGAATATTGTGCTTGACACGTTTAGAGTTAAATCTAACCAAAATAGGATGATGGCCTGAGCAAAGTCTATGTAAGGTGATGCTAGAAATGGTGTCCCAGGCATCGAGAGCCGGGAGACTCACGAGGGCCCTATCAAGTTTACTAGCAACCACCCTATTATAATGCCTTCTATACCAAGTAAACTTGGCACCAGTGAGGTAAACTTCAACCAGATTACAGTTTTCAATAGAGGATCTAAGCTCCTTGGAAGATATTTGAGAATAAGAAGGACCAAGTTTTTCACAAGGGGAAAGAATGGAATTAAAATCTCCAATCACTAACTAGGGGTCGGAGATAGAATTAGCTAAGAGTAACATGTCATTAAAAAGGGGCCTACGATCTTGGTAGTGATTCTTAGCATAGAAAAAAGTGAAATACATATGGAGGTTATCAAAAAAATAATCACAAGTGAGAATTTGATCAGCAGAGTTTTGAATTTTAACATCTTTCAGCGAAGAGTGATAAAAGATCGAGAGGGATTCAACCATATTGATATTATTTCAAGCACCTAAGAAATTATATCTAGAGGAATAAAAGTGCATAAATTTCAAATAGAAATTCACTTTTGGTTCAGCAAGAGCAAAAATTTTTGGTTTATGAGTCAAGATAGCTCTTTTAAGAACAGAAATATTTCCATAGTTAGCTATACCCTGAAAATTCTAAAAGATAACATCCATTAAAACCTGTGTTTGGAGCCATGGCCCCTTTTTTTCTTCTTGGAAACACTCGAGCCTTGGTTCCTCTTTGATCTCCTAAGTTTTGAGGAAGAGGCTGGAGTAGTCTTCAAAACCTGTTTGCTCATTGGGGAATCAGACAAAAGATTAGCAGCATCTGAGATAACACTTTCATTTATTTTGGTGATAGACTTAGTAACTTTATCATTGAAACCGGAGGGATCAACAATCTCGAGGGGAGTTTGAGATTGAGGAACAGAAGACAAAGCAGGAGTGGCCTGCATGTCTACTATCCTTGTCAACTATAAAGAAATATATTTATCATTTTGAGAAGACGATATAATGCAAAAGGATGAATTTTGAGGATAAGAGCATTTAATAGGATGAGTAGTGATGCAAACTGGAACTTCCGTGAGATTCATACCTTGAGAGGCATCTTGGGTAGTGAGTGTGGAAGATACATTTGCATTATACTATTTTTTATTTATTAATGATAGAGAGACATAATCTTTTGAAGATTCAATACAGTTATAGGATCCATTCAAGTGATAACTATATATGAAGGTAGTGATTTTTTCATTTCATGATAACAATACTTATAAGTTGACTCCTTTTCCATAAAAAATAATTACATAACAAATGGATATACTGGTTAAAGGAAGAAAATGATAGTAAAAGGATATTAAAGGAAAGGCTAGTGGTGAAAGGTTTTCAACAAAATAAAGGTTTATATTTTATTGAAAATTTCTCACCTATAATGAATATTACCACTATCTAGGTGGTTTTTAGAATTATTTAATCATAGGATTTACATATTGAGCTTCTTGATGTAAAGACTACTTTCCTTCACGGATATTTAGATGAGGAAATTTATATAGAGAAACCAAAAGTATTTGTTGATTCAGGAAAGGAATACTTAGTGTGAAAACTCCAAATAAGTTTATAAGGGTTAAAGTAGGAACCCAGGAAATGAAATAAGAAGTTTGATGAATTCATGAATAAAAATGAATACAAATAGTGTGTAATATATCAATATTGTTATTTCAATCCTTTTAGTAATATATATATTGTATTTTTTATGTAGGTGGATTACATGATCATTGTAGGATCATGTATAAATAGGATTTATGTGGTGAAAGGAAAACTAGCTGAGGAGTTTGAGATGAAATATCATAAAGAAGCTAGCAATATTTTTGGAATAAAGATTAAGATGGAATATGTATTTGGAACCTTGATTTTATCATAGGTTGACTACATTATAAAGGTTTTGATGTGATTTAATATTTCGAAAGAAAATACAGTTTCTATTCCCTTGGAAATATATTTTAAATTTCCAATGGAGCAAGCACCAAAGACAACAGAAGTGGATGAGTACATGGAAAAGGTACCTTATACACAAGCTATTAGAAGCTTATTATATTTCATGGTTTGTACTCAAATTGATATTACTCATGTAATGGGAGTTGTGAGTAGGTACATGGATAACCCTAGAAATAAACATTGAGAATATGTGAAGTGGATACTAAAGTATTTAAAGGTAATTAATAAAGTATCCATAGGATTTGGGAAAAGGAAAGTCGTTATAGGGGTATGTGGTTGCTGACCTTAGGGGTAATTTAAATAGTAGTATTAATACTATATGTTATGTCATTACTTGTGGAGTAACTATAGTAATCTAGATATATCAATCATAGAAGGTGGTGTAACTATATAACATATGGGTAGAGTAAATTTCTATAATAGAAGTTGATAATGAGATAGTTTGGATAAAGAACTTCTTGGAAGAGTGGGATAGAAACTAAGAGGAAAATAAATTACACTGTAATAGTTAAAGTTCTATACATAATACAGAGAACCCAATTTTTTATGAATAAATAAAGCATATTTAGTTGAAGTTCCACTTTATCATAGGCATAATATAGGATGAGTAGTTTACATTGAAAAATATTTGTGGAAATAATAACCTGGAATACATGTTGATGAAACTGATGGTGATTGAGAAATTGAGGTACCGTTGGGCCTATATTGGTCTTCATTAATGAATTGAGGATACGAGGAAGAAAATTCTCTATAAAAAAGGAAATTAGCTATTTTTTTATTTTATATTATTCATGTTTATAAATGTGGATAATGTAATTAACCATATTGTAGAAAAACATGGTTAAATGAGGTGTCATAAATTTAGCAGCATTTCAAATCACATTTACCTATGTTTCTATGAAATGTTGGTAAATAGAATCATATTTACCCATAGTTCTATAAACATAGGTAAATACAATTTTAAGATATTTTTAAATTTCAATTTTTTTAAAACTCTATGCCCCTATACACTGACTCCTTAACATTCCCACCCCTATCACCTATACACCATATTCCATTATTCCACTTGACATCACACCCTCATCAACTTTAGTCCTCATCGATATCCTACCACATGTATTCCCACAGATATCATCAACTTTCCATGACCACTTAAATTGCCACCCCCTTGCATGCCACATTTATAAACATGGATAATGCAGTTACCTATATTTTATAAAAACATATTTAAATGAGGTGTAAATAATTTTTCCACATTTACATTCACATTTTCCCAGTGAAATATTGGTAAATGGCCTCAAATTTACTCATGTTTCTATAAACATGGGTAAATACAATTTTAAGATATTGTTTAATTTAAAATTCTTTTAAAATTCCATGTACATGCACACCGACTGCCTTATATCCCCATCTATGTTACTTCTTCCCCCTGAGTCCCCAACCTCCCCCATCCCCACCACCTTCACCCCGTGTTACTCTATTGACATCCCATCCCATACGTTCCCACTGATACCACCTTCCACCACGTGCCTGCCAATATCACCCCTTATAAAACTTGAGAACCACATATTTTTTACTCGTGACTTCTGTGAATGAACTGAACGCCCCTACCAATCAGTTCGAGCATTTTTTCTATCATATACAGAAAAAATTTAATAGTTATATACATGTTATGTTATTATATTTGTATATAATCATATATATTTTATATAATAATATAAATTAATATATATAAAAATACGTTAATATATTTTTATATAAAAATAAATTAATATATATATATTTACATATATATATAACTTAATATAATTATAGTTATATATATATTAATAAGAATATATATAATTAGTAATTTTGAATATTATTATATATTCATTCACATATTTACTTTTGCATTATTAATGATAATTTATTTAGTTATTATTAACTAGTTGTAATTATGCTTTAACCTGCACGCGTGTTTATTAGTTTTTTTGTTTGCATGTATGCATCTATGTATGTATGATTGTGTGTGTGTATTAATTTTATATGAATAAATTTTTTTATAATGTTATGTAATACTATTATATGTACTACACACATAAATTATTTATTTTTGTTATTTTTAACATTATATAATATCATATATGCATGTGTGTATTAAATTATATCGATGAATGATATATTACACACTCACACACACATTATTTTAATTGATTTTTAAATTAAAATTTAAATTCATTATGATTTTACATATATTAAATTATAAAGTATAAATTATATATATATAAAACATTTTTTAATTTATTTTTTAATTTTATTGCATTTAAAACATATTTAAAATAAAAATTGGCCATGTTTTTAAGAAAACACCCATTGGCGAGTGAAGAAGAGGAGGATCCCAAATTAAGTAAGTTGTCTAAAACTGGAACCATGTAAGGAGATTAATTTTCTAGTTTGGACTCTGAGCTGAAGATTATTGGAAGGGTGGAGCCTGATCCATTAGATGAAGTTGGGATAAATTCTAGCAATCCATACTACACACCAGTCCGTGACTCTCACGATTATACCTCTGTGGTGAGGTTTTTGGGGGATTCAGGTGAGAACCCCCCCCCCCCCCCCCCAGTTGGGGGTCCAGAGGTCAAATTACCCCGCCCAAATTTTAGAGGCACCATAGCAGCGCCAACCAACTATAGTAGCTAGCACTGTTAATCCGATTTGGGCCTTCGGGCCACCGGTTTGGGCCTATGGGTCTCAGGACCTTCAGGTCACCAAAGGACTTTGGGACACATGTCCTTTGGTCTGTAAGGGAAATTGGGACACCAATGGACTTCAGGACACAAGGCTTTCTATCCACAAAAAAGACCAAGAAGTTAGACCACACAGCAGCAGGCCCAGACGAGGATTCAGAGAAAAAATAGAAACCACTAGAGAAGATCTAACCAGATTGGAAAAATGATAGGGTATGACAACTTCCATCGGGACTAGGCACCATGAAGCTCTACACCAGGAAATGCTAGCTGATCAGCCATGAGAGGTGGGGATCTAGGTGACTTCAAGATGAAAATGTTGGGGAGGGGCAATTTTAAGTGTGTCAGGTCTTGGGCCTTTAAGGTCATGTATTAGGTTGTGTATGGGCATTGTGCCTTGGGACTAAGGGTCATTTAAGGTTTCCTATTCAACCATTAAAATGGGTATTATCCAAAAATAAATAAAAAATGAGGCCTTCAAGGCATTTAGGGTGATATGGTTAATAGATAAGAGATTATTGGAGACATTTACTAGGTTATTGTAGCTCTGTGAACTTTATTACCATTTCTACTATAATAACCCAAGCTAAACATATATTTATTTTACATAATTTATATAAGTTAATCATTATATCTCATAAATATTCACATAATCCCAATATTGAAAGGTTTAGTTTCTTTGAGTACCTATCAAAAATTAATCTTATTTTAAAAAACTTGGGAACATTTATCTATAATCAAACCACACTGGACTCCCTTATAGTATTTTCTTAAGTTACACTCCTCTTAATAACTAGGGGGATGAAAACATAATAAAGTGGTGATATTATATGCTCAATAATGTTAAACATAAGAGATAACAATCAAAGATCATAAGTGGTCATAAGATGAATATATGGGTATAATCAAGATACATAAGAAAACCATACCCAATAATGAAAAAATCATAAATCACGAGTCTTGGCATAAGTCTTAACATAAAAAAAGACATGAATCAAAATAGTGTGGAAATATTATACAATAAAAATAATCCATGAGATCATAACATAGGCATAAGAATATGCATAAGAGTGTGGCATAAACATATGCATAAAAAACATATCATTTTAAACATAGATTAACCAAAATTAAGACTACACATAGTCATGTGAGCATAGATTAACCACAATTATACCCACTCACAACCTTTTGATCATAGATTAACCAAAATTATAGCGATTAACAACCTTTTGATCATATAATAACCATAATTATACTCACACATAACCTTGTGAGCACAACTTAACTACATCTATACCGATTCCCAACCATGTGATCATAAATTAATTGTAATTATACCCACACAAAAAATCATTATCTCATGATATATAAAACCTTAACCAGTTAATTAAAGGGATATATAGGACCACATATATCAATCATCCATACATATGTAAACCAATTGAAAATAATCTTTCATCACATCATAAATAACCCATGTAAATATAAATGGATTTCACAATATTTCCAGATGGTATAAATAAATTTTACCTCAAGAATATAAATGGTTAATACCCAAAATTCAATCAGCTCAAAAGATTATTTTATAAGAAAATTTGGAGGGAATCTTATGAAAAATAACTTCCAAGGAAATAATTCCTTTAGATATAAATAATAAAATGTTAGATAAATCATAAAAGTGTTTTTAGATAATGCTTTTAACATTGATATAAGTGATAAAGTTACAGGTCACTTTGAAAAGTAATTTTAGGAAAGGTCACTTTTGAGAAACTGAAAATAATAAATTTTAAAAATCAATATTTGGAAATAAATATTAATAATAAAATCTTGAATAATACATAAACATTTCAAAAAGGTAAATTTAAAACATTTTGAAAACATTTACTTTTTTAAAAAGAATCATTAATGAATCATCCTTGAAAAATACATAAGGTTTCAAAAGGTGAAGTGAATTTTTTTAAAAAAATTTAATTTTAAAAATAATTTTTAATAATAGATCCTCAAAAAAGCATAAATTTTATCAAAATAAATTATGGGTTAAAGATAAAAGATTTTATTTTGAAAGGATATAATTTTTTTTAATATTTTAAAATACCTTCATTTAAAACACACATCATAAAAGAGTAAAAAAACTTCATTTTGAAAATAATATAATTTAAATATAAATGTTATATGATTAAAACATAATTAGGTTTCCAATTATAAAGGATAAAATTATAGAGGGAGGAAAATGTGGATAAGGTTGGGAAACTATCATTAAAGAGGATTGGAATTATTCTCAATAATGATATAATTTTTGAGGAAGAAATTCATTAAGGTAAAATATTTGAATTAATTTTTTCTCCATATAGAAATAGAATATACCATGAAATAAAATATTAGGTTAGAAGAAACTAAACTTGGAATAAATAAGTTCAAGAATAATTATAACTCAACGATGTGAGTTGAGTTAACAAAGACCCTTAAAACCTTGGTATCCTTCAAATAGAAATACATTTAAAGAAAGAACATGATATTTATCATCAATAACCATCATGAATACTTTAAAATAAGTTCAATAATAAATAATTACATCATATTAAATATATAATGGTTCAAAATAATAAATATGTCTCAAAAAATTAAATTAGAGACAAAGAGCACCTTACCTTAATTCATGACTTCCACTAAAGTTCTTGAATATCATTTGTAAAAAAAATAACTATATTATTAACCTATTTAATAACATTATTCATATATATAATCTTTTATTTACTTTATTTATAATTATTCTATACATGTAAATTTGCTGGTTATTATATATTTTCAATATCATGTGTGAGTAATCTCAATCGTTTTGAACTAGTTTCATAATAACGACATTGTTCTTTAATATTCTTACAAAATTCATCATTCTAAGATCATAAAATGTATTTTAATTTACTATTTATAATTATTAAAATTTTTATAATTTTATTCTATGAGAGTTTTGGTTATGATCCTTATAGATGAAATTATCGAGAGCATGTTTTAGTGATTTTTAACAAATTAACTTTGGTATCTTAATTAATGTGTTTAATATTAATGTTACTATTAAAGAACCAAAATAAGATATTTATTTAATTATTTTTATCATATATTATCATTTATTACATGACCATATTCATACATGGTATTATTTTATAGCACTATTTAAGTAGGTGGTTAGACCGAACCATATATGAATATACCATATGTAAGGGATGAGTATAGTTATGAAAGTGGTTTCATTTGGAATAATACAATTATCTCATAATAATAATAATAATATTAAGGTGTTGAATCATATTTTAATACATGTTAATAAATAATAAAGAAACTAGATAAAAAATGAGATACGTTATTTCATAGAGGTGATAGTTTTCAAAAATCCACAAATGATGTTTTCATTTTTCTTAATGGAAAATGAGAAAGGTGGTTAATAGTTATTACAAAAATATATATTTTTTGTATTATATAAATACTTAATTTATCTTATAATATTTTCAAAAATAATTGTTAAAGAGAAATATAGAAAAGAAACAAAGTTATAGAAAATTTAGTACTTACCTTGAGAAATTTGAGTTTCCCTTGGAGGATTCCATGGAAATGGGGAGTTTAGTCTAAAATATTGTTTCTAGAAGCTTAAGTAAGTAAAATAAGGTTATAGGGTAAATAAATTAATAATTTTTTTAAGAATAAACCAAAATTTATAGTGGTATTTAATGGGTGGTGAGAGGCCTCTTTTATAAGTGGTGATAACGTCATTTTTGTAAATATTTCATCTTAATAAAAAGATAACACATGTTTCACATGTCAAGAAGACTCCAAAATAGAAAATAATGGAGTGGAGATAAGTTTTTTCCAATAAAATTCTCAAGCAATCAATTATAATCATGTTTTTGACATGTTTATCCCTTAATCCCTTTGGTGAACCCTTTTTAACCTTTTAACTTTTACAACAATAAATCATTTTTACCTAAGCAATTCATTTTTTATGCCTAAAAATAAAATAGTCCTTATTAAATATTAAGGAACTTATAATTCCAAATTTTAAAAACATTTTATTACATTCAGTTTATAAAATTTATAAACATTAATTTTAATATAATAAATGTATAATGTATAAAAAATCATTTTAGAGAATAGTGTAACTTAAGATATAAAATATCAAACACATGTTTATAAAATAAAATCAATATTTTTAAATTTATAATACCTCTTATAACATAAATATTTTTATATTAAATGGGTTTCATAAATTTTCAAGTCATAATTATACACTAATAATGTCATAAAATTCACGGTATTTGTAAAAGCAGTAATTTTCACCATCCACATAATCAATCTTTTGAGAAAAATCCCAAAAACTAATATAGAGATAATTTTTACATTATAAATTTTAAAATGATATTTTTTATATAATTAAAATATTAAAATTTATAAATTTATTTTTTAAATTAAAATAAAAAATATAATGAGAAATTATATTTATAGGAGCATAAAATTTTAAAATTTATATGTTCTTAATCTTATTTCATATCAATTTATAATTAAATGAGTGTTAATATAATAGTTTGAAATCAAAGTGCTCAATTTAAGTAAAAAATTAATTTTTAAAAAAATTCTTTGAAAAATATCCATTTTTATCATTTAATAGTTTTAATAACATTTCATTAATTATTTATCTTCTAATGCTTAAATTTAATCAATAAATAAATCATTATTTAAAAATAATATTTACAGAATTTAAATATATGTTTTTATAATATTTTTATTTACTTGAGGATTTATTATTATTATTATTATAATTTTCTTATTTATGTTTCATATCATATTTCATTATTTTAATAAGGTATGTCGTGACCCATTTTAGTTTGGTGTTGCGTGTGAAGAAAGCTATAAAACACATTAGATTTATTTAAAAGGAATATTTATAGTAAAATATTTGGGAATTAAATCCCACCATAAATATATTACATCCTCTCAAATTTTATTATCACCCACTAATGAAAATATTTAAGTGTATCTAAAAGGTAGTTATAACTCAAGGTAGAATTCCCCAAGAAATATCAACCTTACAAACTTCTGAAACATATATTTTCCTCAGAGTAGAATTATTTTAGATATTTAGTTTTTATTTAATCATTTGAGCTAAACAAAACTCATGATAGGGTATCATGACCTATATAATATAATTAGTTTTCCAAGAGATATCATAATCATCTTTACATTGATAGAAGATCATAGGTTGTCTTGAAATGTGATTTCCCCATTTTGATAATTAATATAGTGTCTATGTGAAGATATATAATTCATATAACGGAATAATTATTAAGACTTGAATGTTGAAAAATCCCATAAACCCTAAATTAGGTTCATACAACTTGGATATAATAATGATATCACTATATGTTTTTTATTTATAATTCAATAGATAATAGTTGGAGAAAACATACATGATATAATACATTCTCAAGTCTAGAGTAGGGAGAACCTAAAACCACTTAATTATCATAATCCACTTGAATAGTAGTCTTTGCATTGTATTTTCCTTATTCTCGTGATCTAGGTGGTTATTGTTATTTATTGTCATCTTAAACCCTTGGATTAGTTCATCGGTTTCCATAGTTCCCAGATTCCTCACATCTAAAACATAAAATTTCTAGTGGATACTTATGAAGAAAATTATTTTTCTCCATAGTGTTAACTGAACCATTCCTTTTTATTGGATTTTCTTGCTCAATGACCTCCTTTAATATAGATAAAATATTTTACAATTTCTTTGAGTCATTCCCCAGGGTGTCTATTACCATACTTTTGACATGAAGGAAATTAAATCGTTTTTCCTTCACCATATTCTTCATATGATATTTTATGAAACTCCAGTCTTCTCTTATTTTGTGTGTTTGGATGTTTATAATGGTTAAGTTATTAATCATAACTCAAGATATCTGGGTGATAATAACTATAATATTTTCAACACCAACGTTTTTCCCACTTGGTTGCTTATTAAGACAATTACTATATTTTCCATTACGCCTATTATTAACTTGGTTCCTACTAGCTCCAAAAATATATAAAACCAAAATAGTCAATCCTGAGTGACCAATATTAACATCATAAGGGAATTATGAAAAAATCATCCATGAAATGTGTTACTCTTCGAAACCATCACATTAGCTTTCATTTTAACCTAAATCACTCTTAGTTCAATCTATGTTTCCATAGGTTTGGTTCTCTCATATCCCCGAACCTAATTCCTTAACATAATAAATCCTTCATAATGGTTTATAAAGAGGATGTGATTAACCAAACCATATTATTCAAGAGTTTTTAGCCATTTGTGTAGTATTAGGCCCACTCATCATGCACTAGAGTGGATATTGAATTGGAAATCAACCATCATTTTTTAGAATGATTTCCCTAGGTTTATTTGTGTCCCAGATACATCCACTTTATATTATCCAGAAAAGGATGTAATTACTAAGAAAACCATATACTCAAAACTTTTCTAAAATTATAGGATTTTATCCAATTTTTAGACTCATCCCTTAGACCTATCACTAGGGTTTTCACTAATTTTCTCTAATCATAATAAAAAAACTAAAATATTTATATAAAATAACTAAACTCTTCTCTGATACCAACTATAACAACCCAATATAAACATATCTTTGTTTTACATAATTTTCATAAGTTAATCATTACATCTCAAAAATAATTACACAATACCAATAATAAAAGGTTTATTGTCTTTTAGGACTAGCTACATTGGAAAATTATTTTACAAAACTTATGAACATTTCTCCATAATCAAACCACACTGGACTCCCTTATATACTTCTCATAGGTTACAATCTTCTTCAAAACCTAGGGGATGGAAAAATAATAAAGGGGTGAGATTATATGCTCAGTAAGGGTAATCATATGTGATAACAATAAAATTATTAAGTGGTCATAATATGAGCATATTGTTATAATCAAGATACATAAGAAAATCATACCCAATAATGCATCTATCATAAATCATGAGCCTTATCATAAGGATTGACATAACATATTACATGAATCAAAAGAGTGGAAGCATTAATAAATAAACATGGTCCATGATATCCTAACGTAGGCATAAGAATAAGTATAAGAGTATGAAATAAACATTTGAATAAGAAAAAATATCATTATGAACATAGATTAACCATAATTATGTCCACACATAGTCTGTGATCATATATTAACCACAATTATACCCACACACAACCTTGTGAGCATAGATTAACCACAATTATACCCATTCACAACCTTGTGAGTATATATTAACCACAATTATACCCACACACAACCTTGTGAGTATACCTTAACCATAATTATACCCACACACAACCATGTAAATGAAACTTAACCACAATTATACCCACACACGACCTTGTGACCATAGCTTAACCACAATTATAAACACTCATAAAATCATTATCTCATGAGATATAGGACCTTGAACAATTAATTAGAGGGTGATATAAAACACCCCCCATCAATCATATATATATATCTACGCTAATTAAAAATAATCATTCATCATGTCATAAAGAACCCATGGAAAGAAAAATGGGTTTCACATTATTTTTAGATGGTATCACCAAAATTGACCTCAAGAATTTAAATGATTCATACCAAAAATTCAATCACCTTAAAAGAGTGTTTAATAAGAACATTTAGAGGGTATTTTATGAAAACAACTTCTATGTAAATAAGGACTTTGGAGATAAATGGGAAAATGGTAGAGAAATCATAAAATATTTTTTATATAATTCTTTTAACTTTAACATAAGTGATGAAGTTATGCGTCACTTTGAAAAGTAATTTTTGGAAAGGTTAAATTTGAGAAATTTAAAATAAATCATCTTAAAAATCAATAGTTGGAAATAAATTTCAATAATTAATCCTTGAAAAATACAAAATGGTTTTAAAATAGATGAAGTGAAAACATTTTTATTTTATTTTTTACTTTTTTAAAAGAATATTCAATGAATGATTCTTATAAGGGACATACATGTTTCAAAAGATGAAGTGCAAAATCTGAAAAAAAATTTACTTTTTAAAATAAAAATCAATAATATATCCTTGAAAACACATAAAGGTTATTAAAATAAATGTGGAGTGGAAGATAAAATATTTGATTTTGAAATGATGGAAAACTATTTTTTTTAATATTTTGAAATACCTTAATTGAAAAACCATATCATAAAAGAGTAAAAAATATATATTTGAAGATATGAGAAGGGAAATATTAATGTCACATGATATAACCCATAATTAGGTTTCCAATTATAAAGGAAAAAATTGGTGGGATATGAAAATATGGACAAGGATGGGAAACCATCATTAAATAGGATGGAAATTATTCTAAAAAATGATATAAATTTTGAGGAAGAAATTAATCAAGGTAAATTTTTTGAATTAAAAATTCATTCTCCCTATAGAGGAAGATAAAGTACCTTAAAAAATTATTAGGGTGGGTGAAACCTAACATATAATAAATAAGGTTAATAAGAAACAATATAACTCAATGAAGGGATTTGAGTTAACAAAGATCCATACAACCTTATTATACTTTGAATCGAAATCCATTTTAAAAAGAAAATGATATGAATTTTCAACCCCATGAATTATACAAACATGATAAAATAAATTTATTAGGAAGAAATCACACCATATTAAATATATCATGGCGTACAATAAGAAATATGTCTTAAGAAATTAAATTTGAGACAAAGAACCCCTTAACTTAATCCCATACTTCCACTAAAGCTATTGAATATCCTATTTAAAAAATAACTATCTTAATCACCTATTTAATAAAATTATTCATATATATAACCTTTTATAAACTTCATTTATAATTATTATCTATATGTATATTAGTTAGTTATTATCTATTTTCAATATCGGGTGTGAGTAATCATGATCATTTTAAACTAGTTTCATAATGGTAGTGCTGTTATAATCTCATTTTATGGGATTTTTTTGTTACGATACTTAAATATGAAATCTAAGATGAGCATGTTTTTGTGATTTTTAATGAACAGTAATTCGTATCTTAATTAATGAGTTTAATATTAATGTTTAAATTAAAAAACAAGAAATAAAATTAATATTTACTTATTTTTATAATATATTATTATTAACTAAGTTCCAATATTCATCCATGATATTATTTTTTATTATTGTTCAAGTAGGTGGCTAGAGCAACCTATACATGAATATACCATAATTAATGGATGGATATGGTTATGGAAGTGGTTTATTTTAGATTAATATCATTTTTATAGAAGAATAATTATATTATTTAGATATTTTTAAGGTTTTGAATCATATTTTAATATTTTTTAATAAATAATAAAGAAAATATATGAAAATTGAGATACATTACTTCATGTAGTCGGTAGTTTTCACAAACACATGAATTAAAATTTTGTTATTATTAATGTAAAAGGGGAAATATAGTTAATAGTTATTAGAAAAATATAATAAAATTAAGTATAATATAAATACTGAACTAATCAAATAATATTGTGAAAAATATATTTTAAATTTAAAGATAAAAAATAAATAGCATTAGGGAAAAGTTAGTACATACGTTGAGAACTTTGATTTTCCCTTGGTTAATTCCTTGAAAATAGAGGATTTAGGCTAAATTCAAAGTGATCTTAAAGGGGTAGTGAGTGGAACCTTTTGTAAGTAAAGAAAATGACATTTTTGTAAATATTTCATCTTAGTAAAAAGAGAGCACATGTTTCACTTGTTAAGAAAATTTCAAAATATAAAATAATTGAGTGTATATATTTTTTGGTTTATAAAAATCTAAAAAACTCAATTATAAACATGGTTTACCCTTTACTCCTTTGGTTAATCTATTTTACCCTTTTGGTTTTTACTACGGTAACTTGTTTTTACCTAAGTAATTCCTTATTTTATGCCTAAAAATAAAATTTTAATTATTAAATAATATAGAAATTATAATTCAAAATTTTAAATATATTTTATTATATTCACTTTCTAAAAGTGATAATCATTAATTTTAATATAATAATTGTATAAAACAGTTTTAGAGAATAGTGTAACTTATGTTCTAAAATATCAAACATCGGTTTGTAAACTAAAATAATATTTTTAAATTTATAAAATCTATTATAAAATAAATATATTTTTCTATAAAATGTGATTTATAAATTTACAAGTCATACTTATATACTAATAATGTCATAAAAGTCATAGTATTTGTAAAAACGATATTTTTCACTATTCACCTAAAAAAGAATCTCTTCAGAAAAATACCAAAAATTCATACTAATATATTTTTACATTATAAATTATAAAATTATATTAAATTTATTTAATTAAAATTATAAAATTTATGAATTATTTTTTAAATGAAAATAAAAAATATAATGAATTTTTTTTATAGAAAAATAAACTTTTAAAATATATATGTTCTTAACCATATTTCATATAAATTTATAATTAAATGAGTATTAATATACCAGTTTTAAATATTAATTATTATATAAATCATCATTTTAAAGTGATTAATTTAATTTACTAATTACTATTAAAAAATAGTTCTTTGAGAAATATCACTTTGTAACGTTTAATTGTTTTAATCACATTTAATTAATTAATTATCTTATAACCCTTAAATTTATTCAATAAATCAATAATTATTTAAAAATAATAACATGCACAAAATTTGAATATATGTTTTTATAATAAATCAATCCATAATCTATTTATTTACTCTATGAATTATTATTATTGTAATTTTCTTATTGATGTTTCACATCATATTGATTTATTTTAGTAAGCTATGTCACAACCTATTTTACTTTAGTGTTTCATGTGAAGAAAGTTATCAAACATATTATATTTATTTAAAAAGAATATATATAGTATAATCTTGGGGAATTATAGTTACTTTAGTGTAATGGACCAACCATGTGGATTTTGAACTATAAAAACATGAGTTACTATAGAACCACTTTGGTTTATGAGCTCATTTCAAGCTACAGTTTATGGACTATATGTTTGCAACCTATAATTTTCTCATAGACATAGTAATTTTTTATACCTCTCTATGGATGTATGAATTATTCTTGAACCATGTAAACTCGGTGATATTTTTCTTATTCTTATTCTATTTTATTTCTTTATTTTACTCTTCTTTTGGAATCGACCATCATTGGTGATCCTTATGTATTTGTAACACCATACCAGTGATGTTTACAAATATATATTCTTCCTTTTAGAAGTAGAAAATCACACTTTGATAATTTAACCAATGACATACCACCAATGATGCAGTCGATGTAAGATAACTCACCACAAATATAAACTGTGATGTTTTTTATCTTGTATAAAAGTATACAATAAAATGATACTTATTGATAATGATCTCAATTTGAGAGACCAATACACATGATCATAGAAAGGAAAATCCAATGACATCCAAAACATATGATGTTCCTATTGGAGGGATAGTCTTTATGCTATCCTCTACCCAAGATCACTATGTTTGAAAATCACGAGAATAAGACTCAATGACTATGAGAATCCAAAACCATATAGCCAAACATAATCTCTATCCCATCAGTATGGTGTATCTATACCGTAAGAAATATGTTTTAGATTGTTTTCATTGTATCTTGAGGTTCTCATTCTATTTGGGAATAACTATAAAATTTTAATATAAAACGTAACCCAAGGAAATTACCATGTAAATAGTATAAATAGAAATAATAACACTATTATGGTAAGAATAAATCATATATAACTCTCCATATACATGATATAGTAACAAAAAAGAACTATTCAAGTTGGGTCTAAGGAACCCACTCTCGCAATACTCCCACCATCACAAGTGATAACTTTCCAACCATCAAGTTTTTAACTCTCACATAATAAATAATACTTCTACTAAGTTATAGATTTAATCATTGGTCCAACCACATATTCCTCCAAGGATACTCTATTATCCACAAATTCACCTCCTTTAGTAATATACCTTAATAGATGATAATTGTCACACCCTGACCCAAAAACTATCTTTTATTTAATTTATTTTTTTCTATTATTTTATATGGTTCTTGAGCGAGTTTGACTTCTGGTAGTTGGTGGGCTAAAATTTAAATTTTTGGAGATTTTTTATCTATTTCACGGTTATCCCACACAGTTAGTAGTAATAGTATGGTGCCCAAGTAGGTGCCTAAGTGGGTCTGTGATATGGCACATGACTAGCACATAGTTTATTAAATTGTGCAATAAGCATATAGTTTGGATCTGTGAGTTGGTAGTTCTGAGTGACACATTTTGAGTATGGTTTTATGAATTGTGCATTTTCCTTATGGGTAATTGTGCGAGGGTTCCTAACCTAGGTAGTGTCTAGCGCATGGTTTGGTAACTATGTGAGTTGCCCAATGGTTTAAAAATTTGGTTTTTATTTTATTTTTATTTTTTATTTTTATCCATTTCCCCCTTTTATACCTCTTATTTCCCACTACCTTCTCCCTTGTGTGTCGCGTGACAGCCCCCAGCCCCCTCTCCAATCGCGCGCACTGCCTCCCCCCTCTTAAAACCCTTTTCTATGGAAATTTCCCTCAGATTTATTACATTTTTGTGGTCAATCCTTCTAGGTAAGTACTATGGATATCTCCTCCCTTTATTTTGTGATTTCCCTCTCCCCATCACCCCTTTTCATTTTCCCAAACCCTAGGTCAAGGGTTAACCCTATTTTTTGTTCTCTTTTTAGGTGTTAGAGCTTGAAATGGGTATCTCAAGTCTTCTTTGAGTGTGTTTTATCATCCACTACTGAAGTCTAAGTGATTTGAATCATATTGTCTTGGAAAACACCATTTTGAGGTAGATTTTCTTCTGCCTTTTCTTTTGGGTCAATTTTAATTAGTGTTTTTGTAATGTTTGGGTACCTAATATTATTTTAGTGAATCTTAGACCTTATTGGGGTGGATTCAAGCCACCATTGTCGAATACTTATAGGTGTATTCATAGGTAGGAATTTATATATGTAAGTTCCCCCTTTATATGTATTCACCCATGGTAAGATTAATATATATAATGGGATAGGTGTGGTTATATGTGTATATGAATATACATACATGTGTAAGTGTAAATTAGTATATTTAAGTATAATCATATGTGTAAGGATCCCCTTGTACATATTTATCCATGAAAATATGTACATGGGGTATATGTGACCTTATATATATGTGAAAGTGCATATGTGTGCAAGAAGAAAGGGAAGATTCATGTTTCAATCATCAAAGACATTGTGTCCCAGGGCATCTCAACTTGATTCTATTCCCTTTTAGGTAGTTTTCCCTTTTTTATTTGGACTTTAAATTTAAGGAATCATTGATTTATTTCCTTTCACACCTTCCTTTAATGATAATTATTAATGTATGTTTTTTATAATAATTGTCTGATGTGAAATGTGAAGGACCTCGAAACACCTTAAGAGGGGAGTGGTGAATTAGGGCATCAAAGTTTTCTTTTAAAAGTTATGGATCTATTACCCACATTATTAGGAACTCATTAAACCAATATGATGGATTTGATCAAAAAATAAAACATTCACATGTAGAGAGATGACACAAAAATTTTACTTGGTTTAACACTAAGGGATATTACAAAGAGCATACCCCGACAGTGTGTCATTCATACCTAAATCCACTAATCTTTGTTGGATATGAAATACAAGAATTCAGACACAATCACTCTTTGTCAGGCACACTGCCTTTATAAGAATTTAGGGATAACTCACTGTGTCCCTTGGAACACTTTTGTCAACTCCCCCTAGCTCACTACTTTGAGAGAAGTCTTACTCAATTTATCGATGTGAATTTTTCTTCAATAGATCAACATTAAAGTCTTTATCCTTATCTAGCATGAGAATATTATTACACCATATACCCGAGTTAATGCACTCTGAAAGAACTGGTCACTAAAAAACTGATGTTCAAAAAATGCCTTTCATGAAGTTCCTTTGAAAAGATAAACCTTCCATGAAGCTGATTGCCTTCATAGAACAAACTTTCTTCCTCCAAGAACTACAGTACTTCCTTCGCAAACTGCGCTACACCGCGTGGCATAAGCGCTTCACAGATCACCTTTATGCGAACCAACCCTGCCCCCGGCCTATCTCCACTTTCACTTACCACCTACATGAAATGAATATTCTTTTTAGATGAATTCTTCTTCTATTGACTATCTCTCCTCTAATGACCCTTCTACTATGTGGACCATTACCTCTTCTATGAACTATTAACATTAACCAATTCAGCCTTCACAGAATCCCTCACAAACTCTTCTCCTTCGCAGAATTGTTTCCCCATGAACCACTTTGGACTTAACTAAATTCCCCCTAGAGGAAGAATATTTTCTAATGAAAAAATATTTGAGTGATGTTGGGATTAGTGATCCTTATATAGTCAAATATATCCAAAAATCCCACTAATCCAAATCACCCAAATATTTGATGTAGTACAGCCTTCACCACATACCATTATACTCCCATGAACTTTTTTCCCTCTATGGTTCACATAGCGCCTTTCTTCCCTCACAATGGAAGATTACTACCATTAAATAAACTCTTTATGGCTCTAAAAATATTCTCATCCTTTCTGCAAAAAACAATCCATCCCTTGAATCATTTCCCTCCCATGAACTGTGAATGTCTTGCAAGCCTTTTCCCTTATGCGGTCTGCATACCGTGCTTCGTGGTCCGCATAGTGATTCTATGCGGAAAACCCATTCCATGTACTCCCTTTGCGGCCCGTGAACTCTATTTCACAGTCCATGTACTATTCACTCCTATGTGGAAATCCTTCATTTTCTAAAAACAATCTCTTGATTTTGAATCCCAAAAATTTGGCAAGCACTAGGAAACAGTGCCACCATCAACACTGTTGTTGGCCTATACTGTAAGAATCCTTGTCTTAAAAACTCACTCATCAACCCATTTTAGATTCACAACAAACACAAACTATACTCTATATCTATAAAATAATATCCTTGGTTCAAATAATATCTCCCTTTGGGTTTATTGGAAATCTGTAGATAAATTCAATGAAGAAATAAATGCAATAAAAACTTGGTATGAGATAAGCAACTCATCCAACACTCTAAGTCTACATGAGTAATGCTCAGTGTAGAAAACAAGAGGGGAGGCATGAATTAGGTTCTCATGTCTTGGAACACTTAAGGATTTTTGAGTCAATTTTCCTGCAACTCCCTTTTTTATCAAATCTCCTAAAACTTTATAGAATTGAATTTATCCATTCTCCCCCATTGAAAATAATACCAAATAACCAGTATTTGTTCATTATAGATCTTAAAACACACTCCCCCTAGATCATATCTCCCCTATAAACCTACATCACTTACAAAAATAGATTAAAACAGTTAACACCAAAGGGGATATGGGAACACTTGTGACCTCCTCATGCACTGGGAGGTGGCTAAACACTAAGGTTAAACCGATGCTTCTCGAACACATGTTCTAAAAATGGCTTGGTCAGTATGTCATCTACTTGATCATAAGTTCCAATATAATCCATTTTAATAATTCATTGTTCAAAATTTTCCTTGATATAGCGATATATGATTTCAATGTGTTTTGTATGAGAATGTTGAACAAGATTCTTTGTAAGATCAATTTCACTCTTGTTTTCATAGTGAATCACTATGGGCCATTTCACCTCATCACCAATATCACTCAGTTGTTGCTTCATCCTAATAGTTGATTGTAATCCTTTTTAGTGGAGATATACTCAGCTTTAGCAGTACTAAGAGAATTAATTTCTCATTTCTTACTCAACCATCCCACACATTTCACTACCGCCATCTATTCTTCCTTCAGATTACTTCTAAAGTGGGCCGCTAGGAATGTTTCAAAGATGATATCCATCCATGTTATATTCAATTATAATAAGCTTCCAATAATTCTATTATACATGGTGGGATCCATAGATATCCCATCCTCATACTTTCTATGTTTTTTCCCAACCACAATCAGAGCCGACATTGGTTTGGAGTCTTTCATGTTGAATTTTTTCAGCAACTCTTTTGCATATTTATCCTAAGAAATGAAAGTGTAATCTTTCTTTTGAATCATATTCTTTGTGTTAGTTGAGAATATTTTACAAGCCTTACACTATTTCAGCATCTGAATCTATCCCTTGACCATTGATCATGATATCTGAAACTCCTTTTCCAATGACATGATCTTCAATCAATTTCTAGAATAATCAGGTTAGATAATGGTTGAAATAATGATTCTGGTAGCTTCTTCATCATACTTTATTAGTCTTCCCTACATGGGAAATACTTCTCATCAACTTCATAATGGTGGATCTCATCCAAAATGGATTTCAAGAAATTTCAATATGGAGAAAACACCATAATGGTTCTTCATATTGTGGCTGTTCACATTGGATAACATTCACAACTTCACCAAGGATAATATTCTTGAACACTTGTTCTTTGGGATAATAGAAATAATTTCAATCCAATTTGGTACCTTATTTATCCTAGTTTTCTCGAATTGAACATCTCTATATTCATCCAAAAATGATCCTCCATCATGATTTTATTTGAATACCAAATTGAGGAATCATTCAAAGATGGTGACTTCTTCAGCCTGACTATCAAAAGGAAAAATGATAGCCCTCACTGATTCTCATGTTACCCCCCCTCAGAACATACTTCAAATTTAAATTCCCTGTATTATAATCATAAATACAATATATAAAAGATTAAGGGAATAAGGTGGATCCTCCTTGCTTCATCAATATGAACCACATGATTAAGATGTTTTTCTTAACCAAGTTGTTCCATTTACTTCAGTCTTCATGCTTTCACATCTAATCATATGTTCTAATTTATGTTTAGGCAGTATGGATCTCTTCACATCCTCTTCCAATTTGTGTGGATAATTTTTCTTCTTAACAGCCTTTATGAATGATACATTCTTACTCCTCTTAAGGAATGATTCTTGTTTTTGTAGTAAGGTTAAACAACCTTTTGCAATGTGACCAGATTTCTTGCATCTTTCACACATGACTTGTTTAACACAAGAGTTTTTTTTTCTTGAAAACTCTCATGAACTTTGAGTTCATCATGTGGAATATTTTATTTTCCTTTTTCACTAGTCTTAGTATGTGTATCTTCATCTTTCATTATTCTTTCTAAATATTATATTCAAATAACTAACATGTCATTAGGAACTGTTGCAACAAGTTTGGATCTTCCACATGGGTTCATCTGACTATCATCCCACTTAGTAGTTCTTTTGAATGAACTACCCTTTAACTTCTTGGATTTAAAATCCAAGGTCTTCTCAGCTTTCTTACTTGTGATCTTATTGGGAGAATTTTTGTTCACAATATTCTTCTGATTTCTTCCCAAGGAAGATTCCTTATACTTTTCTAGTATTTATGGTCTTCTTTTCTTATCAATAGTTAATAAATGCTTAGATAATATTGTGCCAACATTGTGACCACTGCCATTACATACATCACATATGTTATCAAGCATCCCAAATCTATTTGAAATAAACAGATTCTTATGTACCTGTGGATTTTGTTTCTTCATCCCTGACTTTATCCCCTGTGAGATAAGCTTCCTTTGTGATTTTATATTTTGAGGATTGTACCAAAAACTTAATGCACAATGCCCAAATCTATTGTAGCACCAACATTGATCCACACAATATGTCATGATCCTATTATCACATGTTGGAGGCATTTTAGATTTAGAATCCTCTAGTGAACATTATTTAGCTGCAGCGATAATTTCTTTCTTTTGTGAAGTATCAATATATGTATTCTTAAGATTGACCAATTGGGATTCCAAATCTAGACATTTCATATCGAGGATGATTTTATAATATTCAATCATAATAATATTTTCTTCACAAGCCTTATTTATTTTAACAACTTCTTTTTCATGTACCATCACTTTATTGTAAATCAAAGAGTCAAGTTCCTTGATCCTATTGGATATTCCATCCAATTATAGACCCTTGAAATCTGTTCTATTTTTCAATTTCTCTTGAAGTACGTGGATCTTTTCTTAAAGACCATTTTGGACTCCCACTTTCTCTTCAACTTCATTGAGTTATTTCAAGTAACTTATTTCAAGTTCCCTCTTTGTTTCTTTAAAGGCTTAAATCGGTCTGGAGAGCTTTAAAAATTCATGGAATTTTCCTTACAAGGCCTTTTACATAGCTTCATATTCTCCTTCCAACTTGGTGATCCATAGCTACATACATTGAAATATTCTACAAACAACAACAACACTTTCTTTAGTAATTTCATGTAGATAATTTCTTAATATTTCAATTGAAAATTAATTTGAATTTGTAGATTGATCAACATCACCACCTATTCTAGGGTCTTTATTTTGGGGATAGATTTCAGAGGTGAAAACACATACCTCTTGATCACTTGAAAATGTTTATTTACATGAGGTAGAAGTGTATTTCTTTTCTTTGATGGAAACCTATGCCACCTGCTCTTTACATACCAAGCCTGGAATATATTTATTATCAAAAAGGCATGAAGAACCAAATACTACCTCTTCTTTAGATAATATGGACTTCTTAAACTTTCTATTCTCTCTTTTTTCCTATTCATCATATTCTTAGTGGATATAGACTTTTGATCAAAGATAACTAGATCTTCATAAAAACTTCACTTCATTGTTGACATATCAAAGAAACTCAAATTTTCAATAGAGAATAAATTTACTGTAGAGTATCCAATATACATGAACCTTCTCTCTGCTACCAATGGAAGGACCCAAGAACACCCTGAGAGGAGAAGGGTGAATAAAGGTGTCAAATTTTTCTTTTAAAAGTGATGAATATTATTCCCATGTTGGTAGGAACTTGTTAAACCTATATGATGGATTTGATCACCAATAAAACATTCACATGCAGAGAGACGACACAAAAATTTTAATTGGTTAACCACTAAGGGCTAGTCTAAGGAGGATAATCTGTCAGTGTGTTGGTCATACCTAAATCCACTAATCTTCACTAGTTATGTAATACAAGAATTCATACACAATCACTCTATATCAAACACACTACCTTTATAAGAATTTAGGGATATATCACTTTTTCCCTCAAAACACTTCCATTGACTTCCCCTAGATAAATTCTTTGAGAGAAGTATAGATTAGTTTATTGATGTGAAGGTCACTTCAATGGATCGACATTAAAGTCTTTTCCCCTATCTAGCACGAGACTCTACTTTCACCATAGACCTAAGTTGTTGCACTCTGAAAAAACTATTAACTGAAAACCAATGTTCAAAAACTTATTTTACAAATCTCCTTTGCAAAGATCAACCCTTCATGAAGATAACTTCATTCATGGAAAAAACTTTCTTCCTCTATGAACTGTGATACTTCCTCTACGAACTGTGCTGCACCACATGGTGAAAGTGCTTCACGGATCACCTTTTCCATGAACCACCCCTAATCTATGGACTGTCTCCACTTTTACATACCATCTCCACGTACCGTGTCTCCTCAACATACTGTCCCTATTTTGTGAGAAAATTCTTCTTTCATGGACCGTCTATCCTCTGTAGACCCTTATTCTACTCCACACCCTATTACCTCTTCCATGAGCTGTTATCATGAACTTTTTCACCCTTCACAGAATCCATCGTGATCTCTTATCCTGTACAGAATTTTTTCCCTGTGAACCACTTCGAACTTAGATAAATTCTTCCTAGAGAAAGGATGTTTAATAATTAAAACTCTCCAAGTAATGATGGAATTAGTGATCCTTATATAGAAAAATAGATCTAAAAATACCGCTAATCCAAATCACCCAAATCTTCGATGTGGTACTACCTTCACCACGTAACGTGATCCTCTAGCGAATTGTTTTTCCCTCTACGGTCCATGTAGTGATTTTATTCCCTTGTTTCAGTTGATTCCTTCTATGTACTAAACCCTTTGATACTCCAAAAATCTCTACCTCCTTTCCATGAATAAAAATCCATCCTGAAAATCATTTTCCTCCTGTGAATTGCAAACATCCTGTGAACCGTTTCCCCTACACGGTCTGCGTACCATGATTCACGGTCTGCATAGTGTTACTATGTGAAAAACCCATTCTGCATACTCCTTTTTTGGTACTTGAACTATGCTTCGCGGTCTATATACTATTCACTCCTATGTTGAAATCCTTCCTTTTCCAAAAACAAAATCCTGATTTGAGGTCCAAAAATTTGGAAAACACTGGGAAACAACACCACTATCAACACTGTTTTCGGCCTATACTAAGAACAATTGTCTTGAAAATTGAAGTGAAATTCCTCTTATTTTCAATTGTATGGAATTATTTTATTAAGTTTTTCACACCAAGTGTTTGTTAAAATGCTCGATTGGATTTTTTAAATGTATTGTGTATTATAAATGGTGTTTTGGGTTTTTAAAATGGATTTTGAAATTATTTTAGGTTATTTCGAAATGGTTTGTGGCTCAAAGGTTTCTTGAGGTCTATTAAGAAATTTCGAAAAAAATGTTCTTCTTGGAAAACTCCCCTTGGGGTGTGGAAGTTTCCTTGTTTGATGCTAATGGGATTGGTAGGTCCTTATCATGGGAATTCCCTCGTGTATTAATTGTTTGAAGGCAATAAGATATTCCTTAGGGTGATTAATGGGTGATGCAACATTATGTAGTTTTTGTGATCGATGTGTTTGATATATATGTTTGGTTGGATGTTTAGTATTTCTTGGAATACCCACAATTTAAACATAACAAGGGATCCTAGCATAGCTAGAGGATTTTCTAAGAAAGATTTCTGCACTAGTTTAGATTACACATTGGATATTATCCATTACTACAAACCTTTCTCTGCTTTGGGATTATGCCTTTGGATTAGGCCAAGAAGGCTAAGACCAAGCGTTTGGGCTGGTTGATGGCATCATATTTGGAACAACAAAAGAATGAATTAGGTTTTAGTCTATTATAGATTATCCACTTAGATCCTAGGTACTTCCCATGTTACCTTGAAATTTATTTATCTACGGTAGATAATTTGGGTACCACAGGTGGTTTGGTATCCGGTTTGGTGTTTACCATTTCCCTTATTGTGTGATCATTTATCCTACTTTTTATTTATTTTACTTCTTTATTAAAGTGGATAAATAAGTTTTTAAGTGTTTTATGGAAAATTTTTAAAGAATTTTTTACACCCAACTTCCCTCTTTAAATAAAAACATCACACCTTTCACTTACCATCCTTTTATTTGAATTTTAAGTCCATCCTTATTAGAAAAGAAACCGATTTTAAATAAAAAGGGTAATGAATTTTTATTCTCTTTAAAGAGAAAATGTGTAGAATACCTACTTGTATATACTGTATTTCAAATATAAAATTGATTAATATTTTGTTTGTAGGTAAGGAATAAGGAATAGTTTATTTAGGCACAACTATTGGGTTTTAATACTCATGCCTATATCTTTATCCTTGTTTTTAGTTTCTGGTGCTGCTTCTAACTCGAACTTGGTTATAGTGGAGTGATGTTGGTTTAGTGGTCCGTGGTGACCCAGAGGGTCACATGGAGGTATGTAGAGTTTTATTTTCTGTTTTGCTTCTAGTGTTTTATTTTATAGTTCACTTTATATTTATTTATTTGTCTTTTGTTTATGGATCAAATCATTCACAATTGATTTATTTTTGATATCTGATACTAGTTTGCAGCCCAAGAGGATCAGGAACGCCTCTTGGGCCTTGTTGCAGGCTAACATGGGTGATTGATTTAGGGTCGACCCAGGTTGGTTCATGGAAAAATGGTATCAGAGCAGACCCTTATTATCTGGGATTTCAAGTAGATCATAGATAGAATTATCGGGGCTCTAGAGGTAGTTTATGGGTTGGTGCCTGATCACCACCACTTGTGACGAGACTTGAGTCACCAGGGTAGTTGGATTTCAAGTCTTTATTTTTGATTCTGGGTTATGCTCTTAGTGGTTGTTTTGTTTGATGAGATTGTGTATGTTGGGGGATGACAATGGAAGTGAGCTAGGGATAAAAAGTGAGCTTACATGGTACAACGAACCATGTGGAGCTCTAGTGCATAGTTCAATATACTTCCAGTGGTTAGTGCATTCTCAGTGCATAGTATGCTAAATGATGTGGTTAGGGTATGCATGACCACTAGTTCCCTTTTTCAGTTATTTTGGTATTGGTGTTTCTTTGGTCTGATTTAAATTGGTGTGAGTGGATTTTGAAAGGAAAATGATATCTACAAATAGTTTTTTGGATTGAAAAATGGTTTTTAAAATAGAAATTGATTTGAAATTTTGAAAATTTTGGGAAAATGTGAAGGAAAAGTGAATTGGGAATTTGGTAAATTCATGGTTTTGATGATAAAATGGTATGTGTGACCCTTATAATTTCCAATTAACATTCACATATGAGTGTGTGAATGTGTGTGTGTATATTGTATGTTGGTATGTATGTGTGGATGATATAAGTAGAAGTGAGATGAAAATATATTTGAAAGTTCATAGGATGTTGTGGGTGAGTATTTAAAATCAAATATTTGAATTGGTTTTTTCCAAATTTGTTTATTAAAAATGAAATTAGTTTCTATTAAAAAGGGTTTTCTTTTCTAATATGATTTGTGGTTTTAAAGGGAAAAGTGAGGTGGTGTTTTAAATATTAAAGTGAATGTGCTGAAATTATTTTGAAAGTAAAAAAAAATTATTTTCAATTTACAATGGAAAATAGTGAGTTTTAAAAGAGGGTTCTTGGTTTGTTTTGTGATGTTGTTGTAGTTTTTTTAGTTGAAATTTGATTCGGTTTTGATTTATTTTTATGATAATTTTGGTTTATGAGATTTCTATTTGGTTTAATTTGTAAATTTGTTATGTTTTGGTTCGATGTTGATTTGGTTTTATGATTTATGTTGTTCATAGTATGCCACCCAAAAGACCTAAAAGGTTTTTAAGGAGTCTTTTCTAGTCTTTGGTCCTACCCATACTTCTGGAGGAGTGATGGAGTCGATATCTTCTTAATTATTGCCTATCATCTATAGTAATCAGGTTCTATTATAAATTTTTGTTTTTATTGAGGAATTTTAGAGAGTATTTAGGTTTTTGGGAACTCCAGATGCTGTGAGAGTGCGAGTTGTCTTGGGTATGTTTGAAGGATAAGGACTGGACAAGTGGAAGGTGATTGTTCCATCCTTATTAAATGCTAGGATGTATTGGGTGATTTTAAAGACCAATTTCAACCAATGTTTTATTCTTGAGGAAGTCAAGGATATAAAAACGATAGAGATCATGGATGTTTGATATGGTCAACTGACGGTGAAAGGGTATGTTAAACATTTCGATGAACTGGTTTCCTTTTCTTCAAAGATAGTGTTGAGTGATTAGTTAGAAGATCCTCCTTTTGTGTGGGATATCCATCCAAGATTCAAGGAACAATTATTTTGGTTCTCATAGAGGTTACCCATATGGTGAGGAGTTTGAATCAGAGGAACCTATTCTGAGAAAGTCTCACTGTCATTTACTTCCTTTCATTTGTGTTACCACTCTCTTTTTTTCTTCCAATGTGGTTGGTTTGTACACTCTAAGACATATTACCATCCTCCTCCTAAGGTACATTGATGGCGTGGTTGTGGAAAAGTTCTGTAAGCTATGTTTTCGTAATAGGAAACCTCAATCATAGGTTTCACGTTCTTGACTATGGGGTAGTATATGCTTCAAGATATCAGGGCTCACACCATAGGTCCTAGAGTGAAGTTTTTCACGTAGTAGGGGAATTTCTAGGTGTGGCGGATGTACAACCAACATGTTTTTATGATGATCTTAGAGGCCCATCTCTTGAAATTTCTATGGTAATGCATTGTGGATGTGAATTATTAAGTGGTTAGTCTTATTTTGGACCAGTTTTAGTTTTTTAGGTGGTCTTTGTTTGGAGATTCACATGTCTTATGAAATTATTAATTGTGGATTGTCCAAATGACTTGTTTTTGTATTTGTGGTTGAACCCTTATCGTGTTGGTTGGTGGTGTCATTGAGAGTTCCTCTTGGTTCAACCCATTATGATAGTCAGTTACTTAGTGGTGGGGATATGCCTCTATTTCCCTCATGTATCTCCTTGTAATTATCTCTATAATTGTTCGGGTGTGACTTGTGGAGTTTAAAGGTCACACCAAGTTTCATGATTTCATTTTTTCTTGATGAGTTTTGAGTCCTAGTTTTATTCCATGTTTGGATGGGTGATTTTCTAGGGGAATAAAGTGTTAATGGTAGGGATAATTATCACACCTCGAACTGACACCTCTCTTTTATTTTATTTATTTTTTGGTCTTATTTTTTCTTGTGCTTGAGTAGGGTTGAGTTTGGGTAGTTGGCGGGCTGAAATTTATATTTTTGGAGGCTTTATATCTATTTCACAGTTATCCTGAACAGTTAGTTGTAACAGTACGATGTTCATGCGGGTACCTAGGTGGTTCTGTGACGTGGCACATGAATTATGCATGGTTTATTAAACCATGCGACAAGCATGTAGTTTGGACTTATGATTTTGAAAGTACTGAGTGACATGGTTTGATCATTCGTGCATATTCTTAGTTTTAACCGTGCGAGGGTACCTGGACTAGGTAGTTTAAATAAAATGGTTGGGATATGGTTTAGTAAACTGTGCACAAACTGTGCAGGTTTCCAATTGTTTTAAAAATTTGGTTTTTTTATTTCCTTTTCTTCTTCTTTTTTATTTCCTCCCTCTTATTTCCCTCTCCCTTCTCCCTCATGCATCGCATGACAACCCCCATATCCCTTTCCAACTATTCACACTTCCAACCTCCTCTCATCTCCCTTTTTTCTGGAAATTTCAATTGGATTTCTTCCAGTTTTGTAGTTGATCCTTTGAGGTAAGCACTTTAGCTCACTTCCCCTCCCTTGATTTGGTGTTTTCCCTCTCCCTGACACCCTGTTTCATTTAGCCAAACCCTAAGTCAAGGGTTAACCTGATTTTTAGTTCTCTTTTTTGGTGTTAGGGATTTTAATGGGTATTTTTATTGTTCCCAATTAGGATAAAGACCACTGATATGGTGGGGGTGAATTAATGGTTCCTTTTTCTTTTATAATAAAATTTCTCAACTACTTAACAAAAAATTTCTTATCCTATGAAACTTTTTAGAGTTATGATCCACTAAAATATAACTAACAACCTCACCTTTTGTATGAAAATAATATAAAGATAAGGAAACACATGATATTTAGAGGGTTAGGTACAAAGACTTACTCCTTTCAATGTTTGATAGTCCCACCAACATGGATTCTTTCACTCTATTATTTCCAGAATACAAAGGTATAAGAAAAAAGAAATTCTACAATCCTAGTATAAAATTTCTTGATATATTTGGTAATACCCTCAACTATCCTTTCCTTTATCCACTTCCCATAAAAAATATTTTTCATCAACTGATAAGTATCCACAGTTATAAGCTTCACTTTTCTTCTTATTTTTTGATCCACTTCATAAAGTCTTCACTTCCTCCACAAGTAATCTGAATAAAACTTTACATGTGTAAATCCTTCAATAAATTCAATAATTCACAAAGGAACTAGTTGTTCTTGAATTTTCTTCCAGAACATCAGTCCAGAAATCTTCCTCTACAGTTTCAGTCCAATCTTCCCAATCCAGAAGCCTCAATATGATGGTTTCTTTTTGATGGTCAGTCTAGTCTGATTCTCCTTATGCTCTTCCTTCTTTAATTGAGAAAAAACTCAATCGATATCTCAAAATTATGAATCCGATGGAACTTGGTCTAATGATCCTGGATATGATGGATATAATTATGATGACCTCACTCCGATGGACTTGTTACGATGGAACTTCATCAGATGGATCTTGCTCAGATGATCATATTGAATGTCAATCCGATGATCTTTGTTAGCTTCAACCTAAAACAGAAAGTTTGGTTGGGTACTCAATACATGTTCCAAAAATTCATGAGCTTGAGTGCTTGAACAGTTTTGAGAGCTCTTTATAAATGAACTCATATCTCCTTTTATAGAGACCTCAAAAGTGGTTTTGGCGGGATTCTTAAAACCTTTCCTACTTGACCAAATTCTCGAATATTTTAATTCTCCTTAAATATCAGATCTCTTTTTGAATCATTCAATTAATTTTTGAATATTCAAATCTCCTTGATTTTTTGATCTCTCTTTGACTCAGTCAATTCCTTTTTGAATCTTTAAATCTCCTTGATTTTCAGATCTCCATTTGACTTTTTAATGCTTCAGAATACTTAACAAACTTCAGTCTGATTTTGATTATGATATGCCTCATTACAATGAAGAATATTGTGAAATAATATATTTATCATTAAGTTGTTCCACATTAATTAAATGAAAAATATTCTCATTTGGATTTTTTCATTATGATTCTCCAATGCGATTTTCTTCAGTACGGTTCCCAAGTTTGATTTTCTCAATATGATAATATAACTCTATCAAAATAAGATTCAGACAATTTTTAACCACTTATATTCTAAGTCTAGAAATGCCAATACAATTCTTAGTTGAATACGATTCCCATAAGAATACGATTCCCAGCAGAATATGATTGACAGCTCCGTTTCTCCCAATTCGATGCTCAATATGATTACCAACACTTGTTCTCACCTTTTTATTTATTCAAGATTTCATAATAAGTTTCTTAGAAAAATTATAACTTATATGAATTACAAAATAGCCAAGCATAATAATATTTAACATTAGAGTCATGAAAACTCTGATAATGTTTTCATTACAATTAACACATTCATTCCAAACTCAATACGATTTCCAGAAGCTTTCAGAAGAAATCCCAATATGATAAATCATATTCAATGACTCACACCAATGGGATGAGCTTGATTCCTCAATACGATTTCCTAGATTCAGAAACTAGAAAATTATACTTTTCTCAACTTCAAACATATATCAACTATTGAAAATAAATACAACCAAAACACACATAGGGTCCAATAATACCCCTTTGTGTTTTCTGTCAATACACACTTCAATACCTACATTTAACCACTTCAAAACAATAAGTGATATTGATTTCTTTTCTAACTCTTTCTTCTCCATGTCTTCTTTTCTTTCTCCCCCTATTCCATATCTATCCCTGTTTTATTTTCTCTCCCCCTTAATATATTCTCTCCCGCTTATTGATAATAAAATTCAAAGGGGCCATCATGAAAAGTTTCTTTCCTTATTGAAAAATTGTCTCATTTCATAAGGTTGGAAATTTTAATCTCAAAAACTTGAAACTATTCTTCAGAAGAACATAAGTATCACATGAGTTTCTTAACAAAGAGCCTTTAACTAAATAACTCTAAGTCTATATGGGAGAACCCAATGTAGAAAACAAGAGTGTATAATCAAGGTTATTAATGTTTTCTATTACACAACTTACATTTAATACCTTTTTATGTTTCACTCAACATTGTCATGACTGGGGAAATTATTGAAAGTAATTTATTTAAGATAAAAGTAACCTTCACCCATCTCAAAAACATATCATAAAGTTCATGTGTAAAAACACAAATTTCAAAAACTAATATTTTATAACCTCATTACTTTCTTTTGAAAGAATAGTAAGAGACTCACCATCAGATTCTTTACCTCAAATCCATCAATTACTTATAAGTTTGTAAAAATAAAAAAATGTTTTAGAAATATGGAGGAACCTCATAGCTTCTCAAAAGAAAATTTCGGACTGAGAGTCTTCTTTCAGTATTGACGTTTTCTTTTTCTTATTGTATTTTTCATTGGATGTATTTTATTCCTTATATTCATCCTTATTAGATTTAACAAATCTCTCTTCATCTATAGAACCTTAGGATAAGGATGTTAACTTATTTCCCCTTTTTTGGATCCATTTTATTGTAGTAAGTTTGTAATAAATCTTTCACGACTTCCTCTTATTCCAGTAGGATAATCAAAAAACTTTTAGTAACATGACCTTCTTTCTCACATCTCTTTCATATTTTCTGAATTTTCAAACCATAATATATTGATATCTTTTTATTAACTTTTTTCACATATTCATAAACCTTTTTCTTTCCCTTTGATTCATATGGCTTGTAACAAGTCTCTCTTCATCTGTATCACCTTCTAATAAGGATTTTAACTTATTTCCCCTTTTTGGAACATTTTTTTTGTAGTGAGTTTGTATTCAATATTTCATGACTTCCTATTGTTCTTATAGGATAATCAAACAACTTTTAGTAACATGACTTTCTTGCTCACATCTCTTTCATCTTTTCTGAATTTTGAAACCATAATCTATTGATATCTTTTTATCAAATTTTTTGACATATTCAGAAACCTTTTTCTTCCCCTTTGCTTCAAATGGGTTTTGTGCTTCTTCTAACTTTCTAGCCATGTCAATTTTTCCTCTCCAAATAACTAATCACTCATTCCTTTTGGACTCAGTATTATCACTTTTATCAACTTTCTCAACATAATCAGCTTTCTTAACATACTTAACATTCTTTAACTTTTGAATTTCCTTTTTCAGTTCCATAATTTTTTTGGAACATTTGATTTTATGTGCTCATAATAGCTTTTCCTTGATTCATACCTATTTCCTGGAAGAGACATGTTATACCAGCATGAATAAGCTCTGTGTCTGAAAACTCCACAACACCAATAGTAACCTCTAAATCTTGATTTTTCATACTGATAATAAAATTGTTTAGAAATTTTTTTGTTTTATTTTCAAAAATCATGAATTAATTTTCTTAGGAGGATACTTTCCAAATGAATACTATATTTATTTATGAAAGATGCTTTATCACAATCCTTCTTTTATGAACCTTTATTTTCACCTTATTTAGAAGATTCAACTTTAACATCAACTTCCTTGGTGAAGTTTTATCTCATCTTTAATATCTCACTTTGTATTGTAATAAGCATTGATTGTGTTTCTAATAACTCCTTTTATTTCTCTATCAACTTAATTTTCAGAACATCTATTATTTTTTCAGATTCACCCACCTTCAAAATTTTCAATTTAAATTTTTTAATAAGTATAGACTTTATCTTTTTGAGATTCTCATTTCTAGATGGCTTTTCTTCATAAATTTTTAGTTTTCTTTCAAGATCTCCATTCTCAAAAGTTATTCCTTAAACATCTTTCTTAAACTTCTTTATTTATTTATTGAGATGAGTATTTTGTTCACGTACATTCCCAAATTATTTATAAGAATATATTCCATTTCAGTCATCTCTTTATCATTATCATCACTACCTGAAGAATCAATTCCATTTCTAACTTGAGAAATATAATTTAGTTGATGATCAGATTCATCATAAGATAAGGAATCATTCTTATTTCTTCTAATCAGATAAATTTTATTCTTTTTTTTTCATAAGGAAATATTTCCTTATGTTTCTTCCACTTTTTTTTCTGAGGTTTCTCATCACCATATTTAGACTCATATTCTTTAATTTTCTTCATATTACAATTCTGTGAAAAATGTCCTTTCCATTCACAATTATTACATTTGAGAGTTTTAATTTTCTATTTTCTCTTATTTTATCTCTTTGAAAGGGGGTAAATAATTATATTGAAATATTCATATTCTTCCTATACTTCTGAATCACTTGGTTCTTCTTTAATTTACTTATCTTTGTTTTTCTATTTTATCAAAGACTTGAAGGACATTTCCCGATCAACCTTTTCTTTATTTTTCATAACATTCTCTCTTCTCAATACATATGTAACAAAAATACTATATAGATCATCCACGGATAAGGTTTCAGGATATCTATCTTCCAAAGATGAAACTTTGGCATCAAACTTATTAAGAAGAATTATTAAGATCTTTTCAACAATAGTTGAGTATTCTAATTTCTCAACCATACATCTTATGGTGATGACAATATCATTCACCCTAGTAAAGAAGTCACCAACAGATTCATGCTCATCCATTTTTAGATCTTCCGAATTCATCCTAGGAAGTTGTAACTTTCCCTTATTTACCTTTTTATTGACTTCATAAATGTTTTTCAACTTATCCCAAATACCTTTGGTAATTCCAACTCCCTTTACTCAAAGAAACCCACTTTCAGTAAGTGATGAGAGTACATAATTTTTTCTCTTCCATTATTCACAAGATTTCTCTTACAAGCACTTGTAAGAGGAGTATTATCAATACATGAAGGAAATCCTTCTATTGTAACTTCCAAAACATCATACCCAAGGGACATAAGATATGAAATCGTTATATCTATCCAGATATGATAGTTATTTCCATTGAAAACTAGAATCCCCTTATAGTTTACAGAATTCAATTTTTCCATTCCCAAGATGGATCTTTTAGAGGGAACCTGACTCTGATACCAATTTTTGTTCCCAAGTAGGATCAAGACCACCAAGGGGGGGTGGGGGGTGAATAATTAGTTCTTTTCTTTTATAATAAAGTTTCTTAACTCTTTAAAAAAAACTTTCTTAAAATTTTAAACTTGTTATAATTTATATCAACTTAAATATAACTCAAAACCTCATCTTTCGTATGCAAAAAATATAAAGTGAAGGAATCAAAACATATTTATAGGGTTTCATACAAATAATTACTCCCTACTACGTTGGATAGTCCCACAAACATGGATTCTTTCACTATATTATTTTTAGAATACAAAGGAACAAGTAGTTTTTTTTACAACCCCAGTAGAAACTTTCTTACTATAGTTGGTTATACCCCCCAATAATCCTTTTCTGAATCCAATTACCAAAAAAAACATTTTCAGCTATAGGAAATTATATACAGTTACAAGCTTCACTTTTCTTATTATTTTATGATCCACTTCAAAAAGTATTAACTTCCTCCAAAAGTAAGATGCATCAAACTTTACCTGCGTACAACCTTCAATAACTTCCACAATTCACAAAGGAACTTATTGGTCTTGAAAATTCATCTAGAACCTCAGTCCAGAAATCTTACTCAGCGGTTTCAATCCAATCTTCCCAGTCAAAAAACCTCAATATGATGGTGTCTATCTGATGGTCAGTCCGGTCTGATTCTCCTTTTGATCTTCCTTCTTCAATTGAGTAGAAACTCAATCAAAAACTCACAATTCTAAGTCTGATGGAACTTTGTCTGATGATCCTAGATATGATGGATGTTGTTCCGATAGCCACACTCTGATGGAATTTTTCTGATGGAACTTAGTGAGATGGATCTTTCTCAGATGATCACATTGAATGTCAATCCGATTATATTCTGTAGCTTCAATCTAAAACACAAATTTTTGTTGGGTACTCGATACATGTTCCAAAAATTATAGAGCTCGAGCAATTGAATAGTTTCGGGAGCTATTTACAAATGAACTCAACTCTCCTTCTATAGAGACCTAAACATGGTTTATATGGGATTCTTAAAACCTTTCCCGCTTAACCAAATTTACTGAATCTTTTAATTCTCTTTAAATTTCAGATCTCTTTTTGACTCATTCATTTCATTTTCAAATCTTCAAATCTCTTTGATTTTCTGACCTGTCTTTGACTTATTCAATTCCTTTTTGAATCTTTAAATCCCCTTGATTTTCAAATCTCCCTTTGACTTTTTCAATGCTACATACTACTTAACAAACTTTAGTTTGATTCTGATTACGACCTGTCTCATTAAAATGAAGACTATTGTGAAACAATAGATTTCCCATTATGTTTCTCTATATAAATTTAAAGACAAATCTTCTCTTTCTAATTTCTTCATTATGATTCTCTAGTGAAATTTTATTTAGTATGGTTTCCAAGTACTATTTTCTCAATATGATAATATAACTCTATCAGAATATGATTGTGACAATTATAAACAACTTCTATTCTAATTTTGGAAATCCCAATATGATTCTCATCTGAATACGATTCCCAATAAAATATGATTCCCAATAGAATACGATTGGAAACTATATTTCTCCCAATCTAATGCTCCATATAATTTTCAACACTTGTTATACCCCTTTATTTATTCAATATTTCATCATAAGTTTCTTAGACAACTTATGATTTTTTTGAATTACAAAACAAAAAAGAATCATTATATTTAACATCAGGTTCAGGCAGACTCTAATTAGGTTTTCATTACGATTAACACATTCATTCCAGACTCAATACGATTTCCAGTAGCTTTCAGTAGAAATCCCAATATGATAAATAATATTTAATAAATGATGCTAATAGGATGATCTTGATTCCTCAATACAATCTCCTAGACCCAGAAACTAGAAACTTCTCCTTTTCTCAACTTCAAACATATATCAAATATTGACAGAAAATACAACCAAAACACACCTAGGGTCTAACACTATTGGGTATTATTCAAGCATGTTTCATCATCCTCCATCAAAGGTAAAGTGATTTGGGTCATTTTGGATCACCCACCAATATTTTGAGGTAGTTTTTATTCTACCTTTTCTTTTGGAATAATTTTAATTTTTTTATTTTTGTGTTGTTTGGGTCCCTAATATCATTGTAGTGCATCATAGACTTTTTTGGGGTGGATTTGATCCACTATTGTTTAAGACTTATAGGCATATGCATAAGTAGACATGTATATATATAAGTTCCCCCTTTATATATATTCACCCATGGTAGGATGAATATATATAATAGTTCTTGGTGTGCTATTAAGATGCATAAATGTGTAAGTGTAAAGGGGTATATGAAAGTATAAGCATATGTGTAAGGATCCCCTTATACATATTTTCCATAAAAGTATATACATAGGGGATAGGTTTCCTTATATATATAAGAAATTGCATATGCGTGCAATTAAAAAGGGAAGATTCATGTTTTCATCATCAAAGACATCGAGTTCTGGGGCATTTCAGCTTGATTCTCTTCCCTTTGATGTAGGTTTCCCTTTGGATTTGGCCTTTAAATTTAAGGAATCATTTATTTCTTGCCTATCACACCTTTCTTTCATTATAATTATTAATGAATGATTTTTATAATACTTTTTTGATGTGAAATTAAGTTAAATTCATCTTTTGTTCAATTTTATGGAATTTATTTATTAAATTTCACACACCAAGTATTCGTTAAAATGACTGGTTGGCTTTTATAAGTGGATTGTGTATTCAAAATGGTGCTTTGGGTTTTTAAAAATGATTTTAAAATGGTTTTGTGTTCTTTGGAAATGGTTTGTTGCCCAAAGGATTCTTGAGACCCATTTGTAACTTTTAAAATAAAGTTTCTTCTTGGAAAACTCCCCTTGTGGTGTGCCTCTTTCCTTGTTTGATGCTAATGGTAATGGGGGGTCCTTGGCATGGGACTTACCTCGTGTGGTTATGGTTTCAAGGCAAGGGGATATTGCTTAGGGGAATTCAGCGGAGATGCATCGTTATATGGTTTGTGTGATGTCTGTGTTTGATGTATATGTGTGGTTGGATGTTTGGTATTGCTTGGATCACCCCCACTTTAGACATGACATGGGAACCTGTCATAAATAGCATATTTTCCAAGAACATTTACTGCACTAGTTTATATCTTGCACTGGATAATGGATCTTAGTATGGACCTTGATATACTTTGGGATTGTTCCCCTCATTTAGGCTAGGAAGTGTAGTACTGAGCATTTGGGCTGGTTGATGGCATCGGGTTCAACACACCTATGAGATGAACCAAGTTTTAGTATGTTATAAATTATCCACTAAGATCCTAGGTACTACCATGTTCCCCTAGATCTTATTTATCTATGGTGGATAATTTGGGTGCCAAAACAGGTTTGGACTTCAAAGTTTTGTTTTCCATTGCCCCTTTTGTGTGACCATTGCTCATGCTTCTCATTTGGTGTACTTATTTTCTAAAGTGGATAAATGAGTTCTGAAATGTTTTATGGATTTTTTAAGAATGCTTTACACCCTCCTTATCTATTTGAATAAAAACATCACACCTTTAACTTACCCTAATTTTCTTTAAATTCTATGGCCCTCCTTCTTGGAAAAGAAACCGCTTTTAAATAAAAAGGGAAATGGACCGTGATTTTCTTTAAAGAGAAAATGTGTGAAAAACCTAATTTTATATATTGTATTTCAAACATGAAATTGATGAATATTTTGTTTAAAGGTAAGGCACAGGGAATAGTTTATTCGGGAATATCTACTGAGTTTTAATAATCATGCCTATATCTTTATCCTTGTTTTTTAGTTTTTGTTGCTTCTTCCAACTCAGATTCAGTCACCATGAAGTGATGTTGGTTTAGTGGTCAGTGGTGACCCGAAGGGTCACATGGAGGTATGTGTGGTTTTATTTTATTTCTACTGATAGTTTTGGCTTTTATTATTCAATTTATTTTTATTTACTTTTATTTTGTTAATGGGAAAAATCAGTCCAAATTGCTTTATTTTTGATGCCTGACACTAGTTCCCAGCCAGGGAGGATCGAGAAAGCCTCTTGATCCTTATTATGGGACGGCTCAGGTGATTGGTTTGGGGTTGACTCGAGTTGGTTCGTAACAATAAATCTGAATATATCCCCTTTATCCTCTATCATAACCTTAGAAATATTTTCTATTACCATTGTTGTAATATTATCACAACATATATTATGAAGATACATTAATTTTTAGTATAATTTCAAGAATTGGGAAAAATAATTGCATATTTTAACTACTTATCTAGTTTCATCAGAAGATGAAACCTAATCACTATTTTTTTATATGAATACAAATGGATTTTATAGGATTCTCTTACTCATTATATTATCCTGAATATAATATAAGATCAAATTGATTTAAAAATACAAGTTTTAGTCCCCTTTTGAGAACTAGTTTTTCCTCTTCTCCAAGTGCTAGGTACAAATCCCTTGTAATTTTGAAAGTGTTATTGGATAGTTTTGACTGACACCTATGAAGTTATCTTGGATCCACTTGATAATTTCCTACCATAATATATCTATTAACAATTTAAAATATAGTACTTAACATGGAATATGTGATAGATGCATTACTGAATCTTATAGAGTTACACTCATCATATTAATCTCCTCTCAAGTTTTATACATGTATTCTTAGATAGATTTATTCCATGAAACTTAGGAAAAAAATTATCTAGTGAATTTTTATAATTGGTATTTTTGATACCTTGTTAATATATATTCATTGACTTGGTCTAAGAAACCCATAGATCAATCTTAGTAGATCTTATTCCTTATAACCTGGGTTGTTACTTTAAGTCAATTATTGGAGAGATAATTTCAACCAAGTCTTAAATAAATATAATATTAATAACTATTTTTTAATATGTTATTGATATATTTCAGTTGAAAAAATATGACACTAACACAAACCTCTTATATATACATAGAAAAATAATTATCAAATTATTTAATGTATGATTTGATGCATAAATGGATCCTTGATACAAGCATATTATATTGTGAAATTTTGATGTTATGAACTCTTTTGATTATATGTAAAACATATTTTTCAAAATTTTTTAGTTTTTACATTCAACAACCAAATATAACAATCATGGTAAAATATCTTGACAATTTAAATTCAAATGGATTTAAGCATCTCTATTGGTGAAACAGTTTCCACACAGTCAACACCTTGATTAATCTTAGACCATTAAAAACAATATTTATTTTTAGATAATCACTTTAATATCCATGTTAATATCCCTCATTAATACCCCTTTGTACCCATTGGGTTTTACATCAACAAGAAATTCTACCAAAGTATAGACTTGATTTTGGTACATAGAATCCATTTTTTTTGAATTTATATTTACTCATCATTTTAGCTTATTTCCATTTATTGCTTCCCTCTATGATAGACATTATTTATTATTAATGAATAATATACCACCGAACTGGTGATTATAAAACCACTTATCTCTAGTTTTATCTTTCTAATGATGTTGTCCCTAGATAAGGTGAATACCCCCTTGGTGGTCCAGGTATTATAAATTCTTTAAACTTACCTTGATAATGATCACATCCAAATTTTAATAGGAACACCTATCTTTTCCTCACAATAGATATATAGAAATAATATTGTAAAGATATATGTTTAATATTTTTTACTTGGTTCACTAAAATCATAACAATCCAAAGAGCAAGAAGAGGTAATGTGCCTAAGCACCTAAAACACTAAGATCACTGCATTTTTCCTTTTATAATATGGGGTAATTGTACTAACCCTCAAAGTTCACAAAATTTATAAAATGAACTAATAATTAACTCATATTATTAAAATATCAAATAAACTACTCCACTTATAACTTAATTCTTATTCAATGAACAAAAAATAAAGATTACACCATGGATAGTGTAGAAATTAACAATATTATTTGAACTTCCAGTAAGAGAATCTCCTAAGATCCCACCAACACCTCTTTTATAGTGTGAGAAAGAATTTTTTTTTGTTTATATTCTAGAAAAATGAATATACCCATAGTATCACCTCACTTACTTATATCCTTTTAAATAAAAAGAACACCCCTCTTCTCCATGTGTGTACAAAGAGTCTTAATGACTTGTACTGCTTTTTTATTTCACTTTTTAATATTTTTTCATCTAATAACATGTGATAAATATTTACATAATCAAAATATGGAAAATCTATAAATATAATAATATTATTCTTTTCAAATCTAATTCAAGGTAATTATTTTATTTCATGGATTTACCTCATAAAAAATAGGGCACCTGAATTTTTCCACAACCGACTCAACACACCCCTATATATGGAATCCTATATCTTGTATTTAAAATCACCAATAATATCACATTATTTAACCCCCAAAAAATCCATATGCATATTTATTTAAATTTAATAGAATAATAAATCATAAATTATGATTAATAATAAAATTTTATTCCACATGGACTTTATAATTTCTTGCATTTATGATGATATAACAATAAGAAGTTCCTTCAAGAATTTTACAACAATCAAATCATGAAAAAAAATCATCTTACACATCACTTCTTACAGATAAAAAGTGTTAAATCATATGCATCAACCAACATCATACATATGAAACTAACCTTTTTACATATCCTTTCCTTTTATATATTTCCATAAATGTCATGGTAAAAATCATACGTATGAACCTTATGAATAATATATATATATAATAAAAAATATACCTTTATCAATTATTATTCTTCCTAGTGCATTGAAAATATCCCTAGACTTCTAGACTTATCCAAATTTAAGCCTTCCAAATATCTTATGCATTCATACAATTCATCATATGAATATAGGGAACTTTGAGACTTTTCCAAATTTGGCTCTTTCAGAGATTGTATGTTTCCAAACTTCTTTGTATGTGTCACTGTGAACCACATACATTTATAAAATCTAAAATTATTGAACATCATACATACTTAAGGAACTCTAATAATTATCCATTTCTCCATTTTCTTAAACATGATACATATAAAAAAACTATTCTTACATATACATGGAAGTCTTAGAGTTTTTGATTTACACCATTTTTAGTGCATCTTATATGTTTAGGGAGATATCCAAAACTTATCCAAATTCACCAAAATTTTCTCAAAACTAGAATATTCTAGAATTTATCTGGTGCAATCTCAAACCTCTTCGAACCTCCCAGATATGAGCTTCACATGACTAAATAAGCTACCTTGATGATTACTTCCACCTTCTTATAAAAAAAAACCCAAAAATCACTCCTAGGGTTTTTAAGAATATCCCCTTTGAGTTTTTTAAAACCTTAAAAACGATCCATCATAAATCCAATATCCTCAAAATATTATTTCATCGTGATTAATTGAGTACATGATTGAGTAGCCACTATATATTCATTCTCTACAAAATAAATACATTATTTCTTATTACTCAACCAATAAATTCATGAACTTACAATATAGAAAGAACCACTCAATATGACTATTAATCATTTTAAACTACTCATTCTGAATATTTAAATGCTAATAACTTATACTATGATATTTTGTGAGAAAATAACCCAAAATCCACTATATTGTTGATGCAATAAGTTTTTTATTCATTTATAGAACATTAATTTTATTAGTATAAATTTAGTATCATGCATCTTGGCATGTGGAAAACACTATATCAAGCTATGTTTTTGTTAAGTATAATTGACTTATAATAATATACCTATACTTTATGATATTGATCTCTTTTCAACCATAATCTCTTGAAAAATTCATCCAGGCAGCCACAATAGTTATAATTAGCTTGGAATATTCCATTCCAAATATCTTCAGTATTTTAGTGGAATATTTTGATTAGAAAATAAATATACTAGCCTATTACAACCATAATCTAACAAACCCTAAGAGGATATGGGTGAATTTGGGCATGTGTTTATTTTTAATTTTTTGGATCTGTCTCTCATGTTAGAAGAGCAGTATGAATCTACTATTTTTTAATAAAAACATGTAATGAAAAAATATAGAATATAAAGACAAGGGAGTAAAAATTTACTTAGTTCACTATAAAGGTCTAGTCCAATGATTATACACCAATAGGGCATTGAAATAAAAAGATATTACACTTTTCAATATATTTGTTACAAGGGTTTTAGAAAGGTGTACTAATGATATCAGGATCACTTCCTCCTTTTGACTACTTACTCACTACTTCAATTCATGGAAAATAAAAAGGATGTTACTCATATGATGCCTATAGTGTATTTTTGGAATTGAAACAATAATACCAAACAACAAGGGTGTCTTCATTCTTATCTTTATCTTATTATTATTATTCTTATTCTTCACTTGTTGATCTTCAATGATGAGTTCTTCTCATTATCCATTTATCATAATTTTCTTATTCATACTCTTTTTCAATAGTTTTTAAAAGTAGATATTTATCTCTCTCACTTTTTTTTTAAATTAATTGAGTCCTTAAAGTTTGATCTCATTCTATATTTTAAATCTAGAAATATCCTACAATATCAGTCTCATGATCCTTCACATTTAAGCTCCCATGATTTTTAGTCCATCCCTCTCTTTAATATTTCATGAGATATTTATCCATAATTTAAAAATAGAAAATCCCATAATTCTCATAAGAAATTTCTATTCCAGATTCAAGTTAAAGACAAATCATTTTAATTATATAATCTTCTCCTAATTTTCTCGAAATTTTTTGTCTTTATTTTTCCAAAAACCAGTGCTTTCATAATTTAGGTTTGATTAAATTATCAATAATATTTCACAAAACAATTTGTTAATCTACTTTGAAAGTTACTTTAGCAAAAATGAAAAAGGGAGTAACTCTTTTGTACTCTCCCTTGAACAAAAAGGGAAATAATCTTCCAAATTCATATTAAATTTCCAAAGTCCAACCAGGTAACTCATCTAAAGTACCATTTTTATGATAACCCATATATTTGATGCACATTATTTCAAGATTTATTATATAGAGATAGAATTAATAAAATAAATAAAGTTCATGAGCTCTAGTTTCATTGGTTAATTAGATACATAGTATAATAACTTGAAACATAGTTATAATTAAAATATTTTAAAACTCCAAAACATGCCCTTATATTCTATTGATATTCTAATACTATACAGGATAACCTGAGGATGTACATAAGAAAGGGGTGAGATATAAATCCCAATAAGGGAATAATCAAATAATAACATGATGAAAGTAATACATGTGAGTCAAGAGACATATAAAGGTTACATGAAAGGGTTAAAATCATAAACATGAACATCAAATCATGATATAAGTCAATAACAACAAAGAAACATAATAATGTGGCAATAACATAAAACATGACATCATAAGCATATATCAATGACAAAACCTGAGTCATCATAACATAGTGTTATTAGGCTAAAAACTCATTAAAAATACATTATATATCATGAGATAAATACATTACCCATTTTATTGAAGGTTTATATAATTCGAGGTCCACTAGTCACATTCATATCATGTACATGCATTTGTGTGCCATATAGATCATACAACATAAGAATGTATTTCATCACTTTTAATACCATGATAAAGGAGTGTGTGTTGTATAAATGGAAGTAACCAATAAATTAAGTATAGATAAAACTAGGTGAATACCATTGAGTAGAAATGAGTATGGGTATTCATAACACAAATGTTTGGCATAGAAAATCATGAAATAATCTTGACAGCATAATGAGTGTATATAAAGGTTAATATAAGGGATTAATGAGAGTGAAAGTGGTCTCTAATTACTTGGGAATCATAAGGAAAATAAAGGCATGTGTAAAAACACATTAAACATGAACAATTGGAAATAAAAAGGATTAATAAAAAGAAATCACATGAATAAAAATAAAGATGAAGAGAATCCCTTACTTGAGAGGTTACTTCTAAAAGCATGGTAGGAGATTATTAAGATATTGGTAACACCTTGGGAGGGATTTAGAGAGGGAGAGGGATATGGAGAGTAACTTCATGATCAATGGATTTTGAGTGAAGAGGAATGTGAGTTTGGGTAGATATTTATAGTAAAAGAGAGGGTAATTCTTTATTAATTTTTAAACTCAGGTTTTAGAATCTATGTAATAAAATAATCAAAACCACACTCCTTACCATGTTTTTTCACATGGTTTCTTCAAAAGAGGAGTGTTTTAAATTTTTTATTAGGCTAAGAACTGAAATACTTAAAATAATATAATTGATGATGTGGAAGTGAGTCATTTTCTTAAAGAATTGTTTTCAAAACCTTTAAATATAATATAGGTTTTATAGAATTCATTATAGGTTTTTAAAATTAATAAAATAAATTTAAGAAAACATTATTCTAAATAGAAAATATATTTTTTGGTAATTAATTTCCTTTATAGTATTTATCAAATCACTTTTGGGATATTATGATGTCATAGTACATACCATATATTTTTTATACTTAATTTTAACCCAAAATTTGATTATCTCAGAAATTTTTGAAAAACTTAATATTGGATAATTTATATGTTATGATTTAAAAAATAAAATATTTTTTAAAATATAATTTTCTAAATTTTATAATTTACACTTTTAAATAAAAATCCTTAGGTACTAGAAAATAATAGTTTTTATGACTCTAACAACTTTCTGACTCTTATAAAAATTACATTGGACTTTATTAAATTGAATTAAAATTTATATTTAAATAAATATTAATAAATAAGAATATTTAATGAAAATAAAATTTATTTCAAATTTATTTAATTTATTAAAAATAATTCTTTAATTGAAACTAAATATTTCCCAAGAATATAATTTTTGTTTCTTTGTATCAAAATAGAAATTTTATCAAATTACTTATTTAATCATATATATAAATTAATAATGAATGTGATTAATATAATCATTATTTTATTAAAAATAAAAAGTAAAAATTCATACTGATAGGGTCTATATACATAACCCCTTATTATAACTGCATATACTCTAAGGGTAAGATGTGTGATGGTGGTACTTTCTTGGGGTGGTTTGATGAACATGGTTTGTGTAATGATCTTGATAAAATTTAACTTCTCCCAAAAACAGTTTTGATTTCATTTCATTTGTTGAATTGAAGGTTGATATTGGTCAAGAAAAATTCCTAGTGATTCCCTTTCCCTTAGAAGCTTTAATAAATGGGATTTATAGGGTATGATCTCAATAGTTGAGGCCATCGTTTCTTCCTTCTATGTAAATTATAATTTATCACAGCCCTTAATATATACTAATATGTATGGTCACTATAGAATTCATATAATATCAATGGTTATGATTATTTATAATCTTTTAATCCCATCATAAAATAACAAATGAAATATAGTATATGTGTTCAATATAACTACATTACTTAATAAGGAATTTTTTCATTAATAGGGGAATTTAATTTATAAAAGTGTGAATTGTTACATTCTTCTCCCCCTAAGAAATTTCACCCTAAAAATTCCATTTCACACAATAGAATAGATGAGGGTACTTCTATTTCATCACCTCTTCTAGTTCTCATGTTTCCTACTCAAACTTATGGTTCCACTATAGTACTTTGACCAGGAGAGTTTTCTTGTTTTGTAGAAATATTTCTCTATGATCTAATATCTTCACCAAATACTCCTCACATGAAGTATAATTCTCCAAAAACACCAACTTAGGATTTAATAAATATGGGGGGGGGGGTCTGACATATACTTCTTTAATAGGGATAAATGGAATACATCTCGTACATGACATAAGTTAGGTGGGAGTGCTAGTTGATAGGCCATCACTCCATTATAATTAAGGGTCTAAAAGGAAATGGTATATCTAGGACTAAAATTTACATTATTCCCAAAAATCATGACATCTATTCCAAAGTGATACGCGAAGGAACACTTTATATCTGATATCAAACTCTAGTCTCATAAATGATTATCTGCATATATTTTATTTCAACTTTTCATGAATTTAATATATTGTTGAATGGTTATATAATTCTATGTCATCTTTTAGATAAGATCAGGCCCAATTAGCTTCCACTCTCCAACTTCATCCTAGTATGTTTGTATTTGTCACCTCTTCCCATACAGAGCATCATATGGTTCCATTTGAATTCTAGAATCGAAATTGTTTTCATTTGAGAGCTCCACTAGGGGAAGGTGATGATATTAATATCCTTATAAATCTACTGAACATAATCTCAACATATATTATAGAGTTTGAATGGTTCTTTCAAACTGACCATTCGTATGAGGGTCATAAGTAGTACTGAAAATGAGCTCTCTATCCATTGAAAACTTAAGGCTTCTATAGAACCTTGAGGTAAACCTTGGATTACAATCAGATATAATGTAGTGTGGAACTCCACTCAGTCTTACCACTTCTATTATATATATCTTGGCGAGTTTTTCAAGAGAGAACTTTTCCTTTATATTAATGAAATGCCCTAACTTTGTAAGGTGATATACTATCACCCAAATGACATTACTACCTTTAGATGTCTTGGGATATCCTACGATGAAATCCATGGTTATATTTTCCCATTTCCATACTATTATAGGAAATGGTTTCATCATACACTTAAATTTTTTTATTTTAACCGTGACCTTTTGGCATACCAAGCATTGATATAAAAATTATACAATCTACCTCTTCATGTTATCCCACCAAAAGTTTTTCTTTAGATATCTATACATCCCAATGCTTCCTAATAAATAGAGAAGGATGATCTATGCACATCATCCAAAAGTTCCCTCTTAAGTTTTATTTTTATGGGACATATATATGGGTTCTGAACTTTATGATTATTTCTATAGCAAAGTTAAGCTCTAGAATATTTGATACCTTTTCTATAGCTTCTCATAGTATTTTCAGGCCTCCTTGATCCTCTAAAGAATGGATTATTAAGTAGTTATTTGAGAAATTTATGATGAAGTTCATTTTATGATTCCTATTTCCATCCTTTTCATATACAATAATATTTTATCCCTTTAAATTTTTATCATGGATAGCATTGTAAGATCTTTTTTACTCTGAGAATCTTCCACTTATTTAGCTTCCTAGGATGGTAATGAATTGGATAGTCATAATCCTTGATCCACTCTAACTAACTTAATTGGAACATATTTACATCCTTTTGTGTGAATATATACTTGAATCTTCTTATGATATTTATATATGATATAATTTCCCCATATAGATAATGTCTCAAAATCATCAATGTGAAGATCACTATAACCAATTCTAAATCATGCATCAAACAGTTCTTCTCAAGGATATTTAATTAGTTTTAGGAATATTCTATAACCTATTTATTTTTCATGAGTACACAATGAAGAATTCAAATGCAGTAGAAGATCCATGGTAGGTGTAATAACCAAGAAGGATTTATCATTTCAGTGGATCATTCATAATATTGTATGTGATGTGAATTCCTTGAACAATTTTTTTTCCATCTAAATATTGACATAGGGAAACCCAAAACCCCATAGAGGACCTTTCATGATAAATTTATAATTAATTTATTTAAGATCAGAAGAAATGGTTTCCTCATATTTGAAACTTTATTCGATGAAGAAATTATTGATCTTTCGAAAAACCATTTTTCAGATTACCTTCGTTGTGATGTAAGGATCCAAGTGTAGAATCCATCAAATGATGATACACACTTTCTCCTTTGATCTTCGAATGAAACCCATTGATTTTATGGTGCTAGCACGATGATTAAATTTTCTTTCATTGTTCATGTTGATCACTTACAGTTTCTTCATGCTTGTAGGAATATCTTTAGTTCTTTTCGTTCTTGAGAGGAAGAGATGAGGTGAAATGGAGAGAGAATTCCATTGTGTGCTAAAATTATCAAATATTAATTAAACCTTTAAAAAAGACATAACCATTTATTTATAGATCTAATTTTTAGATTACAATATTATTTAATTTCATACTAGCCCTTAAATAATATTATAATCCTTAACAAATCCCATGCAATTAAATAATAATAATAATAATAATAATAATATTATTATTTTACGACATGCTCTAACTCACACAATTATAAATATTATTTACTGGACTATAAATAAATATTAATCACTGGACATGATCTTAGTCTGATCCAACTCCTCAACATTTATTGAATACCCAAAAAAATATTTAATTAAAAATTTCATTCATCAATAAATAAAATAAATGTTTTATTCACAATACAATGAATAAATATTTATTAAATATTCACATAATCAAATAAATAATTTATTAATTAATAAATAATTATCTATTACCTTGAGAATATTAATAAATCTTGAATAAAATTATTCCTTAGTCTTAATAATAACATTTATTCCAATAATTAAATTTAAATAGAATTTAATCGAGATCAATAGAATAACTTATTATGTGATCCCTAGGGTTATTTCTCATTGGTATTTAGTGGGATTACCTAAAATCCAATATTACTTTCTAGAAATGGTTCAAGGCACCTAAGAGAAAAAACTTAATGTCACAATGTCAAAAAATACACATGAACGCTCAGTGTAAAATATAATCCCTTTGTATTAATATCTCATAAATCAGGTTGTACATCTATGTCATCAACCTATATGATTGATACACCTTTATTTGACCTTATAAAATAAACACATCGTTACAACATGTCCATGGAATTTAATGTGATTGTTCCATTCAAATCAAAGGGATGATATACCAACTTCCATAAATATAGAAGGGAAATATCCTTTCTCAAATTATCCATTAATAAATTTCTATTCATGATGCACCCAACATACCCTACATCCTGTGAACATTTGGCATCATGGTATTGGTCATTAATTCTAAGTACGCAAGTCCTGACATGTATTAATGATAACCTTATAGTCTAAGGACCATTGCACATGCTCGTAGATAGGAATATATGATGACACCAAAACATGTATAATTCCTACTGGTAGGCCTGCTCTCATAATCTCCCATATCGGAGATTACTAAGTGTAGACTTCATGAGAAGAATCCTCATCTGTTTTGAGTAATCTCACTCAACAATCTACATACTATATGTACTTTCATATTCAATTATCTAATTGGAAAACTATAAGAATATATTTATAACACTTCAAGGTTCTCATCATAGCGGGGAACTTATATAACCTTATAAATATAACAGATAACCTAGGACATTATTACATCAAAGTCATACAAGATAATGAAAAATGTATAATAACATGTTTTATTAATATTAAAACCTTTTGAATATATAAATAATCCAAATTAAAAATAAATGGTTTTAGAACTCCAACTACAGAAAAATACCACTTAGACTAGATCCAATAGCCTATGACATTCAGTCTACTAGACCTCACATGATGATCATGTTTCTGTTGAGTCAATGATTTAGTCATCTTACATAGAAATTGTGCTCACTACAAATTCACCTCTCTAATAAAAATACCTCAAGAAATGATACTTCTGTAGTATATGATTCATATTTTTATGTGACCTTAGTTCCTTTGTGAGAGTCACCACTATAGTATTATCATAATAGAGTGTGATAAGATCTTTATTTCTAAGTACCACATCATGCTCTTAAAATAATTTTCATATCCATATTACTTCTTTATCTTCTTAAAAAGATACAATAATATTAGAATCTTTTATATAATTTTTAAAAACAACTTTCTTTAATCTCTTCCAGCTCACAACACATCCATTTAGAGTGAATATGTATCCCTTTTATGATTTTAGACCACCTTGATCTGTTTGAAAAATTGCATCTACATATCCTCTAATTACTAGTTTCTTATCTCCTCTATAGACTAGGAACATATCTTTAGTATGAATCAGGTACTTAAGGATAGTTTTGACTTCTATCCAATGATGTTTACCTAAGTTATCTTTATATATTTCTACTACAATTAAGGCATATGCGATATCTATTCTAGTACATAGAATAATATACATGACTGATCCAATCCCCAATCTCCAACACATATTGAATATTTTAAATTCTTTTTCTTTCCTTATTTTTATTTGGACACATTTTACATGAAAGATGAATTCCATACGACATTAGAAACAATCCACTCTTTGATTGTTTTATACTAAATATCTTCAGTAGATTGTCAGTATATATACCTTGACTTAGGTCTAGAAATCTATTTGATATATAATTATGTATCTTGATCCAAAGAATATATGTTTCCTCACATAAATCCTTCATGGGGAATCATTTTTTCAACTATGATTCAACAGAAATTAAGACTAGTATCTCATTTCCGATAAGCAACATGTCATCAACATATACTATTTAGAAAATGAACACACTCCTGTTAAACCATTTATAGACATAAATATTGAATTTTTCTTCATAAAACCAAATACCATTATAGACTCATCAAATAAAATGTTCCATAACACAAATGATTTATTTAAGTCATAAATGGATTTTTTTTTCAACTTTCAATCTTTGTTGACATCCTTTAGAGTCACAAAATGTTTTGGTTATCTCATATAGACATATTACTAAAGGGTTATATTAAGAAAGGCTATTTTGACATCAATTTTCCAAATCCCATAGTCATGGAATGTCACAATGTAAAGTATAATTCCGATGGATTTTAATATAGAAAATAGTGAAAAGGTTTCATCATAGTCAATACCTTAATTCAATTTAAACCCTTTTTCTAGAAGTTATGCCTTATAGGTACTGGATTTATGATATATGTATAGTTTAATCTTGAATTCATATTTACATACAATGTGATTTATATCCACTAGAGGATCTACCAAAATCCAGACTTGGTTTTTATGGCATCCCTCCTTTTTGTTACATAACTTTTCATTACATTTTACAAATAGATGATCTTTAAAGTCTAGTGTCATGGGAATCAGGAACATAATACATGAAAATATAAAACATTATTCTAATAAAATTTTAAGGATTCATAATAGGTTCATACAAAGTACAGTTACTGGATCTCACAACCTAGAGACATACATCAAAGGAAAGGGTGAGCAGAAGGCCCAATAAGGAAAGCAAGTGAAAGAGTTTACATGTGAACTTGAGCGATATCAATAAGAAAATGTAGATAAAGAGACATATAATAATAATAATAACTTGAAAATAACTTGAAAATGTGGATAAAACATTTAATTTATACATTCATGAACATATCACCAATGTACAACCCCAAGGTGTCATAAAAATTACCAAGGTTATTCCCCAAGGTATCGTAAAACTTGTCATCTATAGAGAATAAATTCTTTACCCAATGCATTGGAGTGATATCAGGGAAAACCATTAATATGTATTTATTTTCATGTGATCTAAATATATCATAATAATAAATTCATAAATAACCCATAGGGATTAAAATAAATGGGGTTTACTTCAAAATCGTGAAGTTTTAAAAGTTCTTAAAAACATGATCGTTATGTCATTTATAACCCATGGAAAAGGAATGAGGGTTTCATGTATGTCAATTCCAGAATCCAATATATCATTTTGTTCCTTTATGAATAACCATAGAAAATAAATTTGTTTTTTCATTCACATAAATACTACAGGAGAATTTCTTGAGAAAGAGAGAGAGAGATTTTGAGACGAAAATTCTGCAGCATAACGACTATAATACATGGTTTTAGAAAAAATTACAAAGAGAGGAGATAGGGGTTACCCACTCATAAATAACTCATAATATAGTATGGGTGAAGAATTAAAATTATATAAGATCATGTTATGTATATTTGAATGATATACCACATGAAAAGGAAACATTAAAGAAAAGAGAAGATGCGATTTGTTTTACAAAAAATTCTGTAGCCTGACTGCGTGGCTGAAAATTCAAAAAAATAAGTTGATGAGAGTGGAAAGGGTATCTAATAATTTAGAAATACAATGGATATAAATAATGACATAGAATAACATACCCCAACAAAATAAGATGGAAACTAGAAGACATAACATAAAGGAAGTCATGACTTAAAAGAGGAGGGTGAAAGGTTCCCTTACCTAGAAGAGTAACTTCAAAAACTCGAAGGTTGGGACCTTGGGGGATTGAGGGAACCTTGGGAGGACTAATTGAGAAGTAAAAAGTACATATATTTGTTGAGGATGAATTTTTAATGAAAGGAATTAAGGAATGGGTTGGTATTTATTGCAAAAGTGGGGGAATATTTTATTAATTTCCAAGGGATACCTCATTAGTTGTATTTGCAAAACCATGGGATTTCCCATGGTATTTTCCCATGGTAATGGAAAATTGGGACACATAATAACATATATTACTATTCAAAAGTCTACCAGAATTATTAAATTATTGTTACATCATTAATGATGTCATTAAATACACCGAAAATCAAAACAGTATTTTCACTATTCACTGAAAAAAACATTTTCTAAAAATATCATAAATTCACCCTAACCTAATATCGACGCTATTAATTAAAAAATTAAATCCATTTTAGGAAAATAATTTTATAATTATGAGATATTTAATTTTAAATTAAAAACACTATTTACCCAAAAAAATACTAATACTTAACTAATAATTTCTGAAACAGTTATTTACTTATGCTGTTATATCACATTACCATTCAAGATTCCTAAATTATATTTATACTTTCTCAACTGAGGTTACTATTCCATTGGTCAAATTACTATTCATAAGGGTAATATTACTATTCATACTTTTCTATTCACTAAAAATTAAGTTAATATTATTATAATCTAAATTTATTACTAATCAAAACTGTAGAAGACCATTTTTTTGAAAATCATTTCACACTATTAATTATTTAAAGTATACAAAAATATTTTAAAATAATTTTTTTTCCAAAATTTACTAATAATACGGAACTTCTATAAATTCATCCTATATTTATCTGGATATTTGAAATTCAAAAATTTTACCATAATAAGAAATAACAATTTTATTTATACAAAAGGATTACACAAAGTAACTAAGGCCTTGTTACATATACCCTTATAACACCTGCATAGGACCTAAGAGTACGATGTGATATAGTGATAAAATCTTGTGGTACCTCAGACAACATTTCCTGAGTGGTGATTTCTATTAGCTTGAAATTCCCCCGTAAGCGATTCTATTCAAGATTAACGTGTTGGAGTTCGACTTGGGCTTAGTCCAGAGCAAAGCCCAGTGATGCTAGCTCCTTCCCAAGCTCTGATTGATATGCTTCGTATGGTCTGAGTCTACTGAATGAGGCTATAAACTATTCTTTCTGTATTAATCTAGCATAACCACTTGTATGTATAAACAATAATCATAATGTTAAGAGTATATTTTTCAACAGTCATATTGACCAACGATCATATAACAGTCTAAAACCAATGATATAATTTTAAATATACTCACTTCATTAATTAAAGGATATAATTTTTTTAAGTATAAAATAACACAAAAATTTAGGAAACAAATATTATTCAAAAGTTTGGGTTCTTACAGTTTTGGTACATGGAATCCATTTTATAATTCATAGATTCTTTATAGTTGAAAAAATTTGCACCACCTACAACTTCATTATAGGTTAGTGGATCATTATTATCAACTAATAACAAGTCACTATCCTCATTGACTATAAAACCATATCATTTTATTTCTATAACCTCTCTCATACTAATACACAATACTTATATCTCTGTAACATATTCTTCAATATGGATTTGGGGAATTTGTTCCTATGCCAACTATTGTATAACTTGACTCTCAACTTCATCTAAGTATATATCAATCCCAAAATATCATTTGGATATGTTCCCCCTCTCAAAGAATATGGAATGACTTTCTATTATTTCCATTTTGTTTGAGGGGTAAAATAGGTAACATCACCTTATTTCCCTAGGGTATCCTATAAAGGTAAACTTTGTGCCTTGGGGTAAAATTTTGTTACCTAAATAGGCCTTAACAAATGCTTCACAACCCCACACATGTATGTATGACAACATAGGTTTCTTTCCTTTCCAAAATTGGTATAGTATACCATATACCGTTTTAGTTGGTACTTTGTTTAGTATTTGTTCTATTATCTATAATATATATCCCCAAAAGGATAATGGAAGACTAACATGACTCATCATTTATCTCACCATGTCTAACAAGGTGTGGTTATAGATTTCACTTACACCATTCTACTGAGGTGTATAAGGAGGAGAAAGTTGATATAGAATCCCAAAATCCCCTAAATAACCAATTAAGTCTTGATTAAGATATTATACACCATGATCTAAGAAAAGTTTCTTAATATTCTTACCAAGATGGTTATCAACTTCATTCTTATATTCCATGAAACTATCAAAGGAATCCATCTTATACCTCATTAAGTAGATAGATTTATATCTACTAAGATCATTAGTAAAAGTTATTTAGTATGAGTACCCACCCCTTTATTCAACAAGAAGTGGTATACACACATCAATATGATCAAATTTAAGCTCTTTGTCCCTTTTACCTTTTCCACTAAATAGGGCTTTGATCATTTTTCCTTTTAATCATGTGTGACATACAAGTGATTTTAGTTTAAAATAATCTAAATATCCATATTTTTGTAATTTAGTCAAACTTTTTTTGTTTACATGACGTAGCCAGTGATTCCAAAGTTGGGTGTGGTATGATTCATGTGAAAAAGTTTCATTATTGATTTCCATTACCTGGTTAATGTAACCCGACACATAAATAACATTATTTAAATGTTCATTACCATAGAAAATTCTATATTTATAAAAGAAGAAAAATTTATTTATAAACCTATAAATAAATCCATTCGTATCCAATTTGGATATAGAAATAACATTTTTGGTAATATATGACACATAATTACAATCCTTAAAAATAAAGATCATTTCTATCAACAACGTGAGGTGGTAGTTCATAATAGTTACAATAGAATGATTATCACTATTGGATTCTTATAGATCTACCACCCCTTAGCCAATATTTATGAATCTACTTGGTTTCTATATTTTAATACATATGTGAGCACCACATTCTATATTTAATAACCAATTTTTAGTAAAAGATAAATTACACTCAATAACAAATTCCCATTAATCTTATCCTTTATTATTTTTATGGGTACAATTTTTCTTTCAGTGGCCCTTGTTGGCACAAAAAAATAGATATCAACATACTCTTTTTATTTCCCCTCAATCTATCTCTCCATGTAAGGGTGTTGGGAATAAGATTTGGGCTTAGATATTCTCACTTATACTTTATGTTTTCTCACCATAAGTAATAAAGTATTTTCACACTTTGTCTCCTTATATTCTTGGTGATGAATAGTGAGAAGATCTAGGAGAGAATTATCAATGTTTTCTACATTAAAATTTACAAAAACTCTATTGAATCATTGAGGGAGTGATTAAAGAATGAGATTGGTGTGTAGTTTTTTAGGTAGTTTAAACCTTATAACCTTATGGTGCCCAATGTAGCCAATGATTTTGACTACATGAGGCCTAAATGGATCTTCATCCCCAAGTTTACTCTAAAAGAGTACCTTGGATATCTCAAACCATTTTTTTCCTTTCCTCTCTTGGTATAGACCACAAAGAATCTTGATCATACTATTAGAATCTATATTTTTATGATACTTCATGAGTTCACTAGACATAGATGAAAAGATAAAAAATTGAATATATACCACATCATTAAAGTGTTTTTCATAGATAAGGAACACCTTATTACTCCCCTCCTTGGATGACAGATCAGGTAATGAGGATTCTAGAATGAAAGATTGCAGTTCATGGAGCAACACAACGCAAATGTGTCCAAACAACTCCTGGAAGTCATTTGTGAGTGGGGAGATGGTATATCTATAATATTCATTACAGGGACATTTCATATGATTAAATTTCCATTTATTATAAATTTTTTAAATATCATATTATTAGAAATTTTATTGATAAAAATTTATGTAAAATATAATGAATTTAACTATATTAAATCTCCCACTATTTTATCAAGTTCCAATAGCCCTCACCATTGAAATAAAAATTTCTATTTGCTTAAAAATTATAGTGGAAAAGATCCATATTCCCCTTAGTATAAACCTAATAAGTATTGATCAAACTACTTGAAGGTATTTAGGTAGGTAGGTCTTTGAAAAATGCCGGTTTGTATCTCCTTGATCCATTGATTTGACTCCCCAATCCTGGAATCCTAAGTTGTATTACCTCAACACTTGCCTTCAAGTTATATCAAGTCTAGAGAGGGATACTTTTCTTGATATAAGATGTTTAAGTCAAGATATAACCTTTATAAGAACTCCATGATAAAATTAAGTGTCCAAAGAAGGGTTGGTCAAACACTTAGTTATATGGATTTCATTCCTAATCCAGTAATAGAAGACCAAGTCTGAATTAATATTTAGTTGAAGGATTTTATTTATTATTTGTATTTTTTTTATTATGTTATCTTTTACATATCTTGTTAATATTAAATTGATTTTTCTTAATTTATTACCCATGTTTTGATAAAACATTTACTCATAATCGATTTTTTTTATATTCCATATTTCCACATTAATTGATTTATTTATGATATAATAGTCTTGAATATATAAAATAAATAATGCATAATATATAAATAAACAAAAAAAAAACAAAAAAAAAACAAAAACAAAAAAACAAACAAACAAATAAATAAATAAATTTCCTGATCATGATATTATCTAATGGTTGATTTATTGAGTGGATAATAAATCAACCTATAACCTAGGGGAAACCCCCTTATGCCCATCTTGGAATGAGTTGTAGCATTCCACCTATCCACTTGTGTATCACCTGAGTTAGCAACACCTTGGTTTTATCTTGAATCTCCTCCACACATCTTGGGATGCTCCATTAATTACATCTATTTATAACTCACATGAAGGTTAGGGAAACTAAAATATTGGTTAAGTGGAATTATATAAATAACTTTGGACACATAGGTCCCAAATTATAACAGAGGGAGGGATGAATCACATTCTATCATATTTATTTTAATAATAAATAATTTAAAACCATTGAAATAAATTAAAATAAATTAAAATAATGCATACATAGGTCTTGGTGAAGCTCATGAATGGTCATACAAATGAAATAAATATGTAAAATTAAAAATAGTTAACATTAATTTCTTTTTCATTATTTATTATTAAGATAAACACACTTGCATTAATTGATTAATTAATTCACTTTTATCTTAATTACCACCCAAATTCACTTAGAGATACCCATTATTAAGGCATTCATGTAAAATAAATAGAATGACCAATAATTATAGATAATTAAAATAAATGAAATGATAATTTTAAATTCTTTAAAACCATTATTATATTTTCAAACACATTAGGTGACAATAAATATAATAAGGTTTCAATTCTACAATTAATTATTTATTTAAATTTAATTATTTCCTTTATTTGGAGGCTACACGATGTGTACCATCGAGCTACACGATGTATACCTCATTTTATGCATATTGTGGTACATTATTAGGGCTTTGGTGTGTACCTAAACTATAACACATGACACGCACTAACCAACTACACACTGTGTCTTCCACTTTTTATGTGCCCATGATAAATGCATGGGTCTTCTACCTGTATCTCATCAGATTATATGAAATTTTATAACAATCCACACACTGTGTGATCTGAATGACACATGTATGTGTAACCCACTAAAGGACTCAACATGTTCATCAAATATGAGGCTGCATTCCATGTACAAGCCAACTACACACCATGTATCTCACATTCCATGTGTCCACATGACTCACCAACGAACTTGGTGTGTATTTTGGATGTGTGAATTAATGAACTACATGCCGTGTATTCTAGCTACATGTTGTGTAATTCATTAATCTTAAGGCAGTTAGTCTCATGTGGTTTTGATCATGCATTTGACTACATGGATTGCATGAATTTTTCCACTAACCCATGTTGAATACATAGTGTGTACGCCGAATACACACCATGTAATCCAACATGTCATGTTCTAGGTTGACCTAGTATACATGCGATGTTCCATAATTCATCACATGTATTACTGATCAACATATGTGTATCTCATGACATGGAAAGGTGCAGTGCACTTAGACACATGGAGTGTACTCAGGCTACACGTTGTGTAATCCCATGCTTTCTGGATAGGATCCTCGACACTTCTTAATGGTATCTCCAGTTGTTCATTATCTTTTATTAGTCCATTAAGAAAATGAAACACTAACAAGATTAATTAAAATGTTGAAATAATCTTAATTAAATAATTAGATTAAATGAATAATATTCATGAAATGAAATGTACAACCAATATTGTTCATATAGATCAACAATCAAATAAATAATTACAAATTTGAAACATGAGCACTATGATACCACTTAAAGGTACCTATCATAGTGTAAGTACTACAGTGGGAATAATAACCCAGAATATTTTTTCAATTTTACAGATCATTCGCAATATTGTACATGATATGAATGCCATGAATAATGAAAATTATCCACTGGATATTGATATAGAGAAACCTGAAACCCTGGAGAGGATATTTCACATTAAATTTATAATTAATTTATTTAAGATTGGAATAAATGATTATATCATCTTATGAAATTTCTATGATGAAGAAATTATTGGTCAATTGAAAACCCCATTTTTGGATTAACTTCATTATGATATAAGGATCCAAGCATAGAATATCTCTAGCGATTTTCCACACATTCCCCATTGATCTATGAATGACACTAATTGATTTCCAAGTGCTAGCAAAATGAGTCAGTTAAATTTCATTATTTATGTTGAGTACTTGCAGTTCCTTTGAGCTTTAAGGAATCTCTCTAGTGCTTATCATTCTTTAGAGGAAGATAGGAGGAGGAATGGAGTTAAAATTCCATTGGGTGAAATGATTATAAAATCTAGATTAACCGTACACAAGAGACCTAACCATCTATTTATAGAGCTAAGGGTTATACTAAACTATTATTTAATTGTATAGCAGCCATTAAATAAAATTATAATCATTAACAAACCCCATTACATAAAATAATAATAATATTATTATTTTATGGTGTGCGCTAACTTATGTAATGATAAATATTGTTTACTGGCTTGAAAATAAACATTCATCACTAGACACGATTTTGATCCAATATAACTCCTCAAAATTTAATAATACACAAATAGATATTTAATTAAATATTTTATTCATCAATAAATAAAATAAATATTTTATTCAAAATTTAATGAATAAAAATTTATTAAATATTTAATTAATCAAATAATTTTTTTATTAATGAATAAATAATTATTTATTACCTTGAAAATATCTGCAATCAATAAAACTTGAATAAAATTGTTTCTCGGTCTTGAGAATAATATTTATTCTAATAATTAAATTCAAATAGAATTTAAACCAGATAAATGAAAATGTTTAGTGTGTAACCCTAGAGGATTCTTTCTCCCTAGCATTAGGAGGGCATGCCTAGAGTCCAAGATTACTTTATAGAAATTAGTTAAGTAACTAAAGATAAAGAACTTAATGTCACAATATCAATAACCACATATTAATAATCATTGTATAATATAACCCATTTCTCTCAATATATCATCAAGTAGGTTGAACATATGTGTCATTATCCTATATGCATGATATGTATTTCTTTGACTATATGAAATGAAAACATCATTGCACCATGTACATGGAATTTATGTCGATGATTATATTCTAATAAAAGGGCCAAGATATCAAATTTTATAAATATAGAAGGTATAAATCCTTTCTCAACTTATCCTTTAATAAAAAGACATTTATGGTGCACCCAACATACTCTACTTCCCATGAACATATGGTGTCAGAGTTTTTGTCAGTAAATCTAAGTACACGAGTCATGACATGTATCAATGATAATTTTAAAGTCTAAGGACCATTACACATGATCACAAATAAGAATATCTGATGACACCAAAACATGTGGAATTCATTCTAGCAGTTCCATTATCATAATCCCCCATCTTGGATATTACAAAGTAAGAATTTCATGAGAAGAAGCATCATCCACTTACGAGTACTATAACCTTAAATCATATATACTATGTTCATTTTCATAGTATGTTATCTAATAACATAAGTATATTTGGGAATAAAATTTCAACACTTCAAGGTTCTCATCATAATAGGGAACTGCTATGACCTTATCAATGTGATAGATTCCCTAGGACATTATTAAATCATATTCATATAGAAAAATGAATAATATGTAATATTATGTTTTATTAATATTCAAAATATATATGTAATCCAAAGTAAAAATAGTTAGTTCTAGAACACCAACTCTAATGCACAACCCAAGACCTTTTGAACACATCACTATAAATCATAAATCCTTCCCCACTGGTGGGTAATGTGAGCATGGGTATAGAAATTAGACTCTTATTTAACTATTTAAATCTCTCCATACATTCATCAATCCATAAAAACTTTACTCCTTTATGAGTTAGATTATTTAGTGAGCTTTACAATGATTAAAAGTTTCTCAAAAATTGATGGTAGTACCCAGATAATCAAAGGAAACTATAGATCTCTATCACAGATGTTAGTATGGGATATCCTTTATTTACACTATATTCAAATGATCCACAAATGTCCATTTTTTGGTGCTAACATGCCCCATAAATGTTACTTTCTTAGTCTAAAACTTGCATTTACTCTAATTTTTAGGCAACTTTTCCTTTCATGAGGTCTTTAACACAACATCTAAATGCTCTTCACGGTCTTAATTACTTTTTGAGTAGGTAATAATATCATATATAAATATTACCACAAATATTTTGAGGCAATACCTAATGAATTTATTAATTAATTCTATGAAGATAGCTGGAACATTACTGAGTCCAAATGGAATCACTATTAACTCATAATACCCATAACTTGTATGAAAAGAAGTCTTAGAGAAATCATCCTTCTTCACCTTTATTGGTAAAATTATGACCAAATATCCACTTTAGATAAGTATTGGGATCCATGTATCTGATCGATCAAGTCATCAATCCAAGGAAAGGGATAATTTTTATTTACCATGATCTTATTTAGCTCAGAATAGTCAATACAGAGGCCAATTGATCCATCATTATTCTTGAAAAAAATTTGTCACACCCCATAATGAATCAATTGGGTGTATAAACCCTTTATCTAGATTATCATATAGTTTACTCTTTATCTCTTCAAGATCAACTATGTCCATCCTATATGGAGTCTTTGATATTGTAAAACCTCTAGGTATACGTTTTATTAAGATCTCAAACTCGCAACTTAGGGGAAGACTAGAAAATTCATTGGGAAACACATCAGTGTATTGACTTACAATGGGAATGTTATAAAGGATGATATTTTCCTTAGTATTAATCATTTAAGATATCCATGCTTACTCATACAAAAATAATATCAATTCTTTAGACGATTATTCCAAAGGAGATTCATCCTTCTCCTTGTAATTGTATATAATCATTGGGAGATTAACGATATGGAATGTGATTTATTTATCTCATAAATTTATGTTGGATCTTTATAAGGAAAACCAATCCATACCCAAAATAGCATGAAATTATTATAAAGGTATTATCACATTGTTCAATGGAAAATTTAGACTGAAAATATTGATAGGGGAAAAGTTATATACTTGGGATGAAATAATTGTCCCATTTAATGTCATCTATGATAATGTAACTTCAATATTTCAAGGAAGCATTTGAATAGTTATATTAAACCTGTTTAATATGAAATAATACATAGAACTATAATCAAATAGCATGTTCTCTATCCTTGAACGAATAACCATCATACCTATCACCACTTAATTATCAAGTTATAACTAATCAATTGTGATGGAATATACCTTCCATCACTCTCTAGGCATTGGTTTTTGTTGCCATCGATTATCATAAAAAACCCTTATCTTAGAGAATTGGGTTTCATAGTGTCTTTATTCCTTGAAGTTGAAACATTAGATAACAATATTAGGGTTGAATGGAGCATTCCTTTCATCCATCACGTTGTTTTTTTCTCCTATTGGTATCCTCTAGCTATTTAACCTTCCTTCCCACACCTAAATCTTTTCATTGTCCCCTTTAATAAATTTCTAGGATGCTTCTTCCCACACTTTTAAAAAGTGGTATGTTAGAATTTATTATCCCCATGATATTTATCCATCACTATTCCATAATTAAACTCCATTATATTCTTCCTATCTCTAGACCCATGAGACCAATAAGATTCACTGATATCAATTATGACTTTAAGGGAAATTCAGATAATCTATTCATATCTATAAAAGTTTTAAAACACTAAATATTTTCATTGATTCATATTTAGTCCACTAAAGAAGCAGTTAACTTTACTTTTAGGGTCAATAAAAAATATAGAGGTGTATTTTTCAAGTTTTATGGAGTTCACCTCATACAAATTTATGGATTAATCATCCTTTTTCTTAATTCTAAGGAAATCCCTCTCTATTTCAAGTTAGAGATTTTGAGGAAAATATTTATTGAAAATCATTTTCTGGAATTATTTTCACTCCATCACTATGATTTCTTCACTTGGATTTTTATTATTGATCAAAATCCATTATTAATGATATTCTCCATCTATGTGGTAAACAACAAAAAAACGTCTATTTCTCAGAGCATTGAAGAAGAAAAAAAGATATTTTCAATGGAGTTGATCTATTGTTCCATGATTAAAGGATCATAAGATCCACTAAATGTCAGATGAATTTTTCACATAAATAACTCAATTATAATTTGATATTTCTTAGGAGGATATGAGTGTTCTTTCTAATTCAAGTTTTTGTTCCAGACTTGTGCTAATTGAGAAAGTATTTTCATGAAATTCATAAATCCTACTCCCATCCGGTTTGGAATCTAATTTGGGTAGTCATCACATTTCCCATCACATTGACTGTTGACTCAATACCTCATATTTCTAGCCATTATCTAAAATAAAAGAGAATTAGGGATGATAATTTTCAAACCATTAAAAATATAAAGGGAAACTATGAACATTTAAGGGATAAACCATAAATAACATGTATCCCCTAATTTTTTTTGACAAGGTGTCCAGTCTTAGGAATCATTATCATACAGCAGGTTATGATTGAGTTAATATCCAATGCACTCTTTTCGGGGTTATTACCACTAGGTTCAACTATTCCAAAACCACAAGCACTTTCCAGTATTATTACAGGGATGTATTTTCTCATAAAACCAAGCACTATATACTTTACCCAAATTTAGGCATGTTTTTTTATATTAAGTCTTATCCATATGGATTTCACTAAGTTTTTATAATCCTAGTCCCCAAGAATATCTAGACATCACTCTAATACCAACCTCGACAACCCATATCTTTAATACGCTTTATTTTATGATTTATTACATAAATAATATTTAATAACATCCCAAAAGATCATAAGCACTACTATCCTTGGGTAATTAGATATATATCAAAATAATTTTAAATATAAGTATAACTACATTATTTAAAAACTCCAAAAAATTACCTTATATTCAATTGATCATCTAGTACTGTACGAGATAACTTGGTGATGCACATAATAAATGAGTGAAAAATAAATCCCAATAAGTGAATAACCAAATAATAACATGATGAAAATAATACATGTGTGTCAAGAGGAATAACAAGGTGACATAAAATGATGAGAATAAAAAACATGAACATAAAAGAATGATATAAGGTGATATCATAAAGGAAACATATGAATGTAGAAATAACATAAAACATGAAATCATAAGCATATGTCAAGGATAACCGCTAAGAAATCATAACATAGTGTGATTAGGGTAATACTATATGAACTATACATGATATATCCTGAGATACAACATTACATAATGCAATAGAGGGATATCTAATTCTAGGCCCACCCATCATATTCATATCATGTACATGCATTTGTGTGCCACATAGATCAAACAACATAAGAATGTATTTCATCACTTTTAATCCCATGATTAAGGAGTATGAGTTGTATAAATGAAATTCCATAATAAATAAAGGATAGATATAACTAGGCAAATTCCCTTGATTGGAATTGGGGATGAGTATTCAAAATAAAAAATCTTATTATGGATAACCATGAAATAATTTTGGAAGAATAATGAGTGTACATAAAGGTTCATGGAAGGGATTAATGACAGTAAAAGGCGGTATCTCATTACTTTGGCATCTAAGTATAGTAAAGGAATTTATAAAAACACATTACAACATGAATAATTAGAAATATAAAATCTTAATATAAATAAATTAAATGAATAAAAAGAAAGAGGAAGAGGATCCCTTATATGATATGTTGCTTATAAAAGTTCAAGAGGTTCTTCTTAAGAGACTGAAAAAATTTTGGGAGGAATTTATATAGGGATTCAGAGAGGGATAAAGACAATAAATCTATTATCAATGCGTATTAAGTGAATAGAAATGGGAGGTTGGTTGGATATATTTAGAAAAAGAGAGGGGAAATCTTTTTTTAATTTCTAAACTTAGGTTTTGGAAACTATGTAATAAAATAATCAAAACCACATACCTTCCTATGGTTTTTACTAATGGTTTCTTCCAAATAGGAGTGGTTTTCAATATTTTATTTGGATAAGAACCAAACTCCTTAACATAATACCACTGATGATGTGGAATATATTCATGTTCATAATGATTTGTTTTTAAAACCTTAAAATATAATATAGGTTTTGGAGGATTCATTATAGGTTTGTAAAATTAATAAAATAACTTAAAAACACATTATTTAAAATGGGAAACCTATTTATGGTCATTTATTCCCTTTGAAGTATTTATTACATCACTTTTGGGCTATTTTGATTTCATAATACATACGGTATATTTATATCATATTTAAATTTTACCCAAAAATTTGACTATACCAAAAAATTGTAAATAATCCACCATTGGATAATTTCAACAAGATAATTTAAAAAATTATAATTTTTTACCAGAATAATTTTCTAAATATGATATTTTACACTTTTAAATAAATATCCGTATTTACTAAAAAATACTAGTTTTTATGAATCAAAAAACTTTCTAACACTTATAAAAAAAATATTTGACTTCATTAAATTATATTATTATTTATATTTAAATAATTTTTTTAATAATAATATTTAATTTAAATAAAATTTATTTCAAAATTCTTGAATTTATAAAAATGAGTGTTTTAATTGGAACTAAATATTTCCAAAAAATACAATCTTTATTTCTTTGTATCAAAATCTATTTTTTATAAAAATAATTATATAATAAAATATATAAATTAGTAATGAAATGGATAAATATAATAATTATTTTACTGAAAATAAAATATAAAAAATCATAATACTTAGGTCTAGATACATGACCCCTTATTACTCTAGAATATTTCATAAGGGTAAAGTGTACTATGATGATACTTTCTTGGGGTGGGTTGGTGAACATGGTTTTTATCATGATATCAATAAGAATGAACCTATCCCATACATGGTTTCAATCATATTTTAGTTATTGAATATTATCTTGGGCTTAGTCAAGGGAAAAGAATTGTGATGCCATCTCCCTTAGAAGCTCCGATAAATGGGATTCATAGGGTACGATCCTACTAGCATAGGCCATTGATTCTTCATTTTATAGAAATTAGATTTATCATAACCCTTAATATATAGTAATATTAATGGTTATTTTTTAATATATATACTACAAATGGTTATGATTATTAATGGTCTTTTAAGATTGCCAAAAAATAACAAATGAAATATAGTGCATGTGTTTTCTGAAACTATATTACAATATGGAATTTATCCATTCAAAAGGGAATTTAATTTATAAATGTTTGGGTCATTACAAGTATACTCTTTCGAAGTCCCCACTACTCCTCTGAATTCTGTGGTTAAGACTTCAAAACTCTGAGTTTACTCTTCTAAAGTGGCCAAATGAATCTTGTAAAGTTAGAATTTTTTGTAATTTCTATATTTATAACTATCTAACCACTCTTAAGAACTTTACCTTTTCCATTGAATGACTCTTATGAAATCCAGGACCACTCTTCCAAAAATAGAATTATCCAAAAACATTATCTCCTATCAAAAAAATATTTACTCAAAAAAATTCATTAATAATTAAAAAAATTCTCTAATGAATTAAAAAATTCTCTAATTCCATAGAAAATAGGAACAAGAAAGATCAATACCTTCTCATATAAATTATTTTTTCAAAATAATTCATAAAATATTCAACACATCAAGTTATGGTGCTAATATTCACCCGATTTTTTTTTTCAATTCCCAACTTCTCAAGTATCCACAAACTTCTCCTACACTACACCCCCTATAAACATGAAATACACTTTCCATGTTTTTGTTCTCTTTCCATATAGTTGTTTATTGGACACATGATTCTCACCTCTTTGAAAATAAAATTTAAATGTAAGTCTATTTTCATAAATGATTCATATAAATCAATGATTTGTAGTTAAAGTACCCCAAGTGGGGGGGGGGGTGAAATTGGGTGTATCCATTTTAAACTAGTTTTAATCTATTTGCACTAATTTCTATTTATGTATATTATTACCATGTTGGTAGTAACATTGTTAAACTGATTCTTGATCAAACTTAAAATCTGATCCAAATTGTTTGAATGTGCAGTAAATTAAATCATGTAGGGGCATAATTATTTTTACTTTCTTCACCCACACTCGGTAATCCAAGGATACTACTATCAATGATGTGATGATTCACCCAAATCTACTAGGATCACTACTATTCAGTGGATAAAAAAGGCTATGGTCACTCCATTCCTTGTCTCACTACCTCAAAAGATAGTTTAGGACATTGTCACTCCTCTCCCAATGCACATTTCCATTCCTCATCCTTTATGCATTACTCTAGGGTAATATCAAACACATTTTATGGACATGAAAGTACATTAATCATAAACTCTAGAATGGATGAATTCATCCTCAAATATAGATGAATGAACTTTTTAAACCTTATTTTGTTCCTTAATAGGTAGCATGTGAATTAATTCTTGAAAAAAAAATCTTCTTTATGTTCAAATAACAATAATTCATCATGGGGAAAGTCCTATGATTCCACCTTCAACTATAAGTTTTGGCAGTGAAATTCTTCCTTCCATTACAGGGAATAGAATACCTTTTATCCTTAATGTTGTATAAATATTATATTATATTTCTTCTAGGAATCATATTTGTAATATCTTATAGGTTCCTTATTCCTTTCTTGTAAATATATTCAATAAATAACCTTTTTTTTATCATCCTCTCTTTTCTCCCTTATATTCTCTTTTTATAGAATGAAAAATATCCTTATATATTTTTGAATATATAAACTCCATCATTTATGAGTCCACAATACCCATGATCTCCAAGATCTAAATAGATTTAGAAAGAAATGTTGTATTAATTATGATATCCATGTAACATCCCATTTTCATGTGAATAACTGCTATGAATCCTAAGTCTTAATTTGGTAGTGTGAATTTACAATAAAACTTTTACAAATCCTTCCCCTTGATTTCAATTGGTTTTATAGATTCTATTCAAATAAATATGATATATGAGAAATTTATGAATGGTGTAAGTATCTTCTGATTCAGTGGGACTTCTCATTTTGCTGACTCATTGACACCATGATATTTCCATCACCACTATATAATTTTTAGTGATCTATAGATAACATACCAAGTAAAACACCGTTTTTCTTGAAACCATGGATTAGTGTAGAGAATCCCTAGTTTTGAAATGCCTATAACCTTTAACACTTCACTATTTTTCCTTCTACCTCTAAAACTTAGATGTTCACCTTGTACACATCCTCTATAGTGATGAAAATCCTTGTAATGGTATTCGTTATTTATCATAGGTGCCCTAATTATCCATTATGACATTCACCATGCTTGTTTTCCCAAGAAGTAATAGTAATCAATATTTTTTATTCATTCCCATGGCCACTATAATTCCTAAGTTGGGGATCCTCATTTTGCACAGGCATTCTATTAGTGTGAAATTCTTAATATCAAGTCATGGTGCACACCTACAAACTATTTCAGTTGATACTTCATCACTATGGTCATCAAAATTCTAGGTGAAATGGATTTCATATTGTTTCCATATTTCCATAACACTATCAATATTTATAAGACTATTTTATTATTTGTTTTATTATTTGATGATCCAAATTAACTAAAACCCTGACCACCACAACATGTACCATATTACCATTTTCCATAGGATTAACACATAACTAAAACAATAACCAAAACCCCCAAAAAATCTTCACTATGATCATTTAAAGATCCATAATCCATAATGGCTTAACCTTCATCACCATGATGTGGTAAAAGCTATGGTGAGAGTTTCATTCCCCAAAACTCATCGATTCATCTCTAGTTAATTCCTATAGTATTTCATGCCCAAAATATGGAAAACTATGAGAAAATTTTCTATTTTCCATATTAAAACACCATTAGAAAAACCAAATATCAACTTTCAAAAATAATCCCAACTTACAAAATAAATCCAAATTTATTAAATTAACAAGATCTATTTTTCAAAAAATTCAATCAATCATTGACATAAATTATTGGATCGCAACTCAACCAATCTATATAATCAATAATTAATCCTATATTTTCAAAAAATATAACATGAATTAATAGGCTTCCAAAAATACCCCCTTTAGATTTTGTTGACAATATATATTTTATTCCCTCACCCCTTTTAAAATTAAATAGATTGGGTTGTATTCATTCAAATTTAACTTTTCTACCATCCAATATTTGAGTATCATGGGAATAAATATATATCTTGAACTGGGTGCATATACATCCCTTGTATTTAGAATACAAGAGGATTTCCACATTATCTTGGACTACCCCTTTGGAAATAATATCCTTACACTAGATTTCTCTCTCCCATTTTATAAATATAAGAGGGATTACTTTGGATCATCCAATATTTTAATCACTTAGAACCTTGTTTACCAATATCTAGTTGGACATTAAAATTATAAAACTTATTTTTCTCAATATTGTGATCCAATCTCCATTTTAGTTTCACTTTCTCATAGAAAATAGTGAGTGGGACTTCTACTTAGTATTTGGGATATCGAGAAATCCCATAATCCCACTAGGCCTCAACTCGGTATAGGAAACAAGATTATAATTAAACCTCCAAAAACCAATCCACATTGCCAATTGATACCAATTAATCCATAGTTGCTTAAAATATTCCTTTTTCTAAGTGTATATGTGATCTTGACCACAATCACACCAAATTATAAGAAAATAAATAGTAGTTAACAAGAATACGAGTCATACCACTTGAATAATCAATTGATACCATTTATTAAAAATGAACTAGTGACACAATTTGAACCTAAAAAAATATAGGAATCTATATTCATAGATGAGTATTAACATCCTTTAAAATTTTAATCCAAAGCCCCCTAAATGATAACATCATATCTTATTATATTTTCCACATTTGGGGAAACCACATGATGGGAAAAAACTTCTCTTATACAAAAACTTTCTATATATCATAACAATAGATATCTAATACTAAATGTTAGAATATAGGTGAATGAATATGAAATTCATTAATATAGTTTCTTCTAATATGTCATCTTCTTTAGTGATATGATTATACTAACTCTTTGGATTAAAATAACTTGTTACACACTAGATTCATCCTTATACCACTAGTTTGTTCATGTATGTATTTGACACCATTTATTCCATAATTCAGGCCCTTTTCCAAGAGTTTTTTAGTATATTACTTCTTCTATACAAGCATCTAATTTTTCTTATTTAGATAACTTATTTAAACCACATTATTCATTTATTTTTATATTTTATTAATATTATTTAAGATCATTATCATGTATTTTTTATGAAAAACTACTCCATGGATAGTATCTCCCCCAAAATTACATACACTTCAAAAAAAATTATAAAAATTTAAAACATCAGTAGAGGGGAACCTTGTATTTCCTAAAGTCAAGGAATGATATTGGTATTGATGAACCAAACCTTTATCTCCACACTATCCTTTTAACTTTCCTAGATTTTAGTAAAGGTATACCAAAACTTTACCAACTTCATCCTATTCATATTGATCATCATATATGAAAAAATTCTTCAACCCCTTTCTAATGGATATTCTATGTGTGATACCACTTACACACATTTATTATTGAAGTATTACTTTAGGGATATATTATATTATCTTTTTATTATTATCTTTTGTGAGAAAAATCCCACTTGAAAATTATTCTTCTTTTCATGCCCTACTAATGATATCTCTATAATGCTTTATTTTCCATTATAGGACTCTTTCACCAATATTCAGTTCTTTCCTTTTAGTTGTTTTTATGAGACCACTTAGGAATTATTATTCCTCAATGGACATGAGATCCATACTATACTCCTCCTTCATTGGTGGATTATTCTCCACACATTCTTATATCCCTTTCACAGCTGGAGAAACTCCTTTATTTTTCTTCCAAACTTTTCTTCATTATTTCCAATCAGACTGTTGTGATTAACCTAATTTTTGTTCTTTATTCACCCTTTGTTGAGATATATTAATTTCTTCTAAAATAGTAAAACTTTTTTCTATCTTAACATGATTATTTCCTAGGGAAACATTTTCCTTTCATATTATAGAAGTGGAGGACCTCCTTATGACTTATTTTTCATTTATAGATTTATTATAGTTGTATTGCCTTGTTATACGATTGAGGTTAGAACATATAAACTATTTACTATATTAATCATATATCTCGTGGTCCTATATTGATTTATAAATTGGAATATAAAGTTTTATTCCATATTTAGTCCTTTTGGATTCAAAACACATTCTCATAGCGTGTCTAAGTTTTCAATTATAGTTTAATTTTATAGTTACTTTCTTATGAACCTTATTTTTACTATATTTTTCAAGAAACATATTTTTTTCCAAATTCCATATTTGATTTATTTCCAAAAATTTTATATATAACTCTACTATATATAAAATTTTGTGCTACTTCATAGGGAATTATCAGCATTTATTTTTTATTTTCCTTTGATAAATTGAGATTTGTCTCCATCTCCTTGATCCTTTTTTCCTCTTCTTTCAACTTGGTATATATTTCTCTTGATATAGAAGTAGATTCAATAAAAATTTCCTTATATCTTTAATCCATGTCTTAAGAGGGAGAACACTATATTTTAACTCCTTTTCCATTTATTTTTTTTAATTTCTTGAGACATTTATTCATGAAAATCACTTTCCACTTTTATTATCATGTCCATATTCTTCATGTTGAACTTAAAAGACACTTCTTAACTTTTTATCATATTATTTTACAAGGTAAAAGCTTTTATTATGGTGTATTACAAATTATAAATGGCTTAAAATTTATCTACCTTCCATTTCATGGCTGGGATATCCACTTGGTAGCTAATCAAACACTCCCAATATTGTTTTTCTGATCTTGTTACCACTTCATAACTAAAGTAACCACTTATTTTCAGCTCCTTGAGAGAGTATGAAATTTTTGGTACACATGATTTCTCTAAACTAGGGTAAGAATCAGATATAATAGTATATTTAAATATTATCACTTCAGTTGAAGATTCCATATTCTCAGGATTCTTTTTTTATTTATCCTATTCTTCATTCGTTTAGACACGAGGAATTATTCAGCAACATGTCTCATTGGTTTTTTATCTAGACTAATTTTTCAGTCACCTTTTATGAATAATTATTTTAAAAGTAGATCCTATAAATTCTTCTACATATATATAGATAATTTCTCATGATGAAATTCCCTGTAAATATCATCATTTAAAGCACCATTTAATGCCTTCATGATAGAAGCATCGATATTTATGTTTCTTTGATATATCTTAATGAAAATACAATGTATAATTAATAGAAAAATATTTTTTTGAAAAAATATTGAGGGACTTCAAAAAATTGATTCCATGTATTTTATGAACTTATTTTTTTACATTTTGAATTTTTATACCATTAAAAATTTTAGATCCATTATTACGTTCAAATATATGTAAGAATTCCAATATCTACTCCTTTGGTTGAACACATAGTCAGAGTCTTGGGTTCTGATACCACTTCATAGGTCCCCAAGGAACCTTGTGAGGGGTGGAGGGTGGGGGGGTGAATTAGGGTGCATCTATTTTAAACCAGTTTTAACCTTTATACACTATTTATTATTTATAGATATTGTTCCCACATCAATTGGAAAACTGTTCAAATGATTATTTATCACACATGTTTTCCTCCTAATCGAACCACTCGAATTTATATAGAAGTATAACATGTAGAAAAATAATTATTCTTACTTGGTTCATCAACACTGTGCTAATCTAATGGGCATGATATCAATGAATGCACCAAAATCCACTAGGCTCACTATAGTTAGGTGGATACAAAATTGTCATTGGAACTCTATGCCTAGGATCACTACCTCAAAAGATAGTTTAGGTAAAATGTCACTACAATCCAAAGGATAACTTCCCTTACCCATCCTTAATAAAATTTTCTGAGGTATAATCACCCCTTTTTATAGACGTGTAGGTCCCTTTATCCACAAACCTAGTATGGATGAATGCATCCTCAAATATAGATAGATTAACTGTTGAAATCTTCTTTTGTTCCTTCACAGGTAGTCTATAAATGCCGCCTTGGACAACAATATTCTATTTCCTAAATTAAAGACAATTCCACAAAATTAAAGTCTTGTGATTCATCTTTAAATTTCCAAACATGGCAGTGAACTTCCCCCTTCAAATAAAGTGACTATAATACCATTTATCATATTTTATTCACAAAAATCTTATTCTATTCCTTTTAGAAATCATATTTTCAATACTATATAAGTTCTTTATTCTTTTTACCTATGGATATTCTAGAAATAATTGTGTTATTGTCCTCTATTTTCTTCCTTACAATATTATTTTATAAAAGACAAAATATCATTCCATATTTTTGAATATAGAAACTCCACCATTCATGAATCTATAATAACCATGATCTCCAAGTTCTATGTGGATTTAAAAAAATGTTGACTTAGTTAATATGTCCATGAAATTATGATTTTCACATGAATAACTATTACACATCATGGGTCTTTATTGTACAACATAAATTTACTAAAAAATCACAAAAAACTCATTCTCCTTGATTTTAGATGGTATCATGTATTCAAATAGAATAACAATGATTTATGAGACATTTTAAAATGGTTTAATCATATTTTTATATGGAAGGAATTATTTATTTTTATAACCCACTTCCATCATGACATGTACATTATCACTATGATGTTTTTAATGCTTCTCCAAACAACCCTCATAGTAAAACACCCTACTTTTTAACACTATGGAATAATGTAGTGAATTCTTGGAAAAGACCCTTCTAAATGCTTATAACCACAACCACTTAACTAGTTTACTTTACACCTTTGAAACATCAATTACCACATTACACATGCTCACCCTGACAACCAAAACACCCATAGTAGGAATTTTTGTTTCTCACAGTTTCCCTGGTTATCCACCAAGACATTCACCATGGTGATACATCCACTAATTTTTTGTTTTTTAAGAGAAAAGATCTTAAAAATTTTCCATTCACACCCATGATCATTAAAACACCATATTCTAGGGTTCTCTTTTTAAATATTAATTCTATCAATGTGAAACTCATTGTACGATAGTGCAATGTGAACTTTCTCACCATTTTAGTTAAGGATCCATTATTATGCTTGTTAAAATTTTAGGTGAAACAAATTTCATGTCATTTACATATTTCTAGGTATTCCACAATATTTCTAAGACTCTTATAATATTTGTTACTAAAACATCACTAAAATTCCTACCACCATGACACGTACCTTATTATAGCTTTCCATAGGTTTAATCCATAACTAAAATGCTAACTAAAACACCCACTATATTATCACTACGACTGTTTATAGATCCAAAATGGATTAACTAACATCACTATGGTGTGGTACAAGATGGGTAAAGGTTTAATTCCCCAAAATTATTCCATCCATCCCTAGATAATTCCTTAATTATTTAATAACCAAAATCTGGAAAATTATGGGAAATTTTCCATTTTCTAATGTTCCATTAGAAAAACTGTATTTGATATTTAAAAAACAATCCAAACTTTTGGAATATATCCAACTCCTTCTAATTGGAAAGCTCTATTTTTAATAAATCCAACCATTCCTTGTTATACATTTTAAACTCATAACTTCACCAACCTATATATTCGATGATTAATTATATATTGTTAATAAATACAACATGAACCCATAGGGTTCTAATAATAAATTCCTAAATAGTAATGAAAATTGTGAAATGTATCATCGATTCCCTTTATAAGGCCATGTTACCACATGAACTATATATGAAATAAGAGAGTATATTAATGATGATAAATCTATCCTTAAAATACCGAAAATTTGAAACTTTCCTTCTAGAATTCCCCATGGACAGTATCTCTATTTTCTTGAAAAACTTAATAGAATATAATAACTTGCACACTAATACAACCCCTAAAGTGAAAAAATGATATATAATGGGGAGAAAAAAATTCTTCTAAACTTTCTCAGTTAGAGGTAGGTGATTAAAATCTAAGTTTCAACTTATTTTTCAAAAAAATTTGTATAGATAAAGGTTTTTTCATGATATCAACTACCCATTGATCAATCCACCAAAAATTTATTTTGATAACTCAATGATCTAATTTTCCCATAATAAAAGGATATATGAGTTCAATTTTCTTAGTTTGAGGGTGATTTACTGGATCATGAGTGAGTTCAATGGAACTATTGTTGTCATAGAAGATAACCATGGTTTTTTTTCACTTCATCACCTAGGTATTACTATTGATACCTCATCCATTGAATCCATGTTCCTTCATTCGTAACAAGAATGTGTTCTTTCATAGCTATACTAAGTGAGTCAGTTTCCTAAATTTTCTAAACCATCACACTCACTTGGTTCTACTGAAATATAAACCTCTACCTTTTGATTTTATATCCTCTACATCACTAGACCAGTCAGAGTTAGAGAAGGATCATAAATCATTCTCATTATCTACCTTAAAGGGTAATATATATGTAGGAGTAACTTTGATGTATCTAATAATTATTTTAACTACTTCCAGGTTCTCATTTTGTGATTAATTTTTTAGTAAGCAATGAAACTAGTTTCATATGAAATGTCTGACAGAGTGATTATAAAATACATGATACTAGTAATATTTTTTCTATAAATAATAAAATCCACTACCTTTACATATTCATTCTTTCCAATATTGGTTCCAACTAAAGTGGGGGTAATAAGGTCTTTTAGTCATGTATATTAAATCTTCTAAGTAGATGAGTTTCATACTTTTTTTGTAAGATAAATGTATATCTCCCATTTTTAATCACCTATAACACTAGAATGTAGGTAATTTCTCCAATTATTGACATATCAAACTCTAAACTCATTAACTGAGAAAATTATTCCAGTGAATATTACTTGATTCCTCAAAATATAATTTCATATATATAAACCAAAACCATAAATTGTTCATGTTTAGAAATTATCATATATAAATTATGATCAAAACCTTATATTTTATAATAAAAAATATTTAGTTATGAATCAAGATGATCATACCATGCATGAGGTGTATATTTTAATCTATATAATGTATTCTTAAATATGTAAGATTTATTGTCAATCACTGCTAATCAAGAAACCCATGGGCTTCTCTATATACACTTCTTCCTTAAGAACCCCATTTATGAAATCTATCTTCACATTTATTTGATATATTATATAACTTATTTTTATTTACACTTCCATAAATAACCTGATTGAATCCATCCAAGACACTAGAGAAAAGGTCTCCACCATATACACTCCTTTAATTTTTGAATAACCTATTCACACGAATAAAGATTTATTTTGAACCACAACACACTATTTATTAAATTTACTTTGAAATAATCAATTAATAATGATTACATTGTGATATTTGGGTCTCTCCACTAGTTCAAAGGTATGTTTTTTGTCAACAGGTTAAACACCTCATTCATTTACCTTATCCACTTTTCATCCTTTATGTATTCTTCTAAGGATATAGTATTTATATTGGAAAAAATCCACATGATCTATTATTATCATCCTTATTTTCTGAGTTGGCATTTTTTGTCACCAATAAAATTATATGGATCAACCCCCATTCTCTTTATCCTTCTCTAAGATGATGGACCATGCTGTTAAATAATAGGTTCCTCCTCATACTCATCCTCAAAGTCTTCTTCTCTCAAATTAATCTTCATAGTTTATGTATTTTAATTAGATTTATCATCTTCATTAAAAAACTCATCTATAAATGAGATTATAGTTTTAGTTCCTTATATTTATTTGATAACTTTTACATCATCACTTTAGATTATTTTTACAAGATGTTTTCATGAAACTTTTAATCCTTTATCTACATGGAGTATCCCCAAAATAATCCTTTATCTAATGCATTATCACATTTTCCTTGAATTATTTATTTGTTTTGAATGTGACTCTTACTTCCAAAAAGTCATAAGTGTTTTTTTTATGGTTTAATCTCATTCTAAATCTCATAGGGAGTTCATTATTCTATAGGAATCAGTAGAGACCATTTTTGAGTGTAAAAAACAACATGAACTATCTATTTTAGTAGAACCAAAAAACACCACTTTTGATAAGTATTTTATTAGATATGTTATTAACCATTTGATTATATCATTTAAAAACTCCATTCTTTTGTGGTGACATAACTGAGGAAACTTCATTAATGATACCATGTTTTTTTGTGATAATTATAAAATTCAATGGATATATATTTAGTTCCATTTTCAGATCGAAGTATTTTTATGGTATGTTCAGTTTCATTCTCTATTATCCTTCTATATCTCTTCATGAAATCCATCACCTCTTTCTTGGTTTGAATAAACATCACACATTCCATTGTATTATTATCATTGAAAAATAGTATGAAATACCTCACTCTATATGTTTCTAATATAATCATTGGACCAAAAATATTTGTATTCACCAGATAAAGTAGACTAGACACTCCCTTCTTGTTATTTTTGATAGGGGTTACATACCATCTTCCCATACATGAATATATCACGTATACCTTCCCTATCATTTTTCATATTAGTGATATCAACCACTTATTTTACCTTGGATTGACTCTATATTATTTTCTTGTGAATATATCCCATCCTCTGATGCCATAAGTTTTTTCTTCTTGCACTATTTGAAAAAATGTATTCTCCTTTCCAACTACTTGATAAGGTTTCCCAATGGTTTCCCACCCATTAATGATATAATTTTAATTTTTCTTAATAAAGAAACCATTTTTATTAAAAGTAACATTGAACCCTAATTCACATAGTTGAATCATGCTCAAGAGGTTGTTCCTCAAACCATTCACTATGAGAAATTTTGTAATTTTGATCTCATTTACTACTAGGCATGTATTGCCATTTACTTTTATTTTTTAGGTTCCTTCATTCCTAAATTGAAAAATTCAATAAAATATTTCCTTAAAATTATTCATGTGATTTACATTTCCTATAATATGGGATGATAACCCACTATCTAGGATCAAAGTGCTTATATTATTAGTTTATTTGAGTTAAGTTATACCAAATTGTCTCTCTCTCATCATATTTTCTTTACAAGAGGAATAGTTTGAGTTAGGATTATAAATTGTGCCTCCTTACATTCTTCAACATATGAAGCAGTGTAAAATTCAATTTCTTATTCCAATAGAGATAACTTATTTCTTAATGGAATTGGGTTAAATTACTATTCACCCATCCATTTTTGATTTTTATGGGTGAAATTCCCACCCATCTCATTCCTTCCTTTCCTATAATTAATGTATTTATGTCTAAAGTTTAAAAAATTAAATAAATAACCATAAAATAGGTTATTTATTGGAATAAAAGATATAAAATCACTCTTATTTTTATGTTTCCATGTGTTTTCCTCCTTATATAGCTCTCTAAATCTAGATAATTGGTCATTGTGTGGCCAATAAAGTAAAAAAATGGTATTTCAGAAGTGGGAATATTTTTATACTTCCACTACTCCACATGTATCCTACCTTAGTGTAGTTTTGATATTGATGATTAGTTTTTAATGACTTAAGATTGTCCCATACTCTCTATTTTACATTTTTTGATACAAATGATATTTTATTCTATGAGGTATTGAAATCATAGTCAATAAAACTTTTCCAATGCACCTAGATCTTTGTTAATCCCAAATTTCCCTAATATCACCCAAGACTTGTTTTAATATTTTTAATAATTTTAGATTATATTAACTTTAAAACTATTGATTCTTATTTTATTCACTCAAAATTTCCTTCAGTTTTGAACATACCTTTTAAGGTAACCACTTAAACTTCTAGTGATTTAAGTCTCATTTATTTTTTTCCTTTAAACAGGAATTGACATTATTATCTTCTTTAATCTATTCTTTAATTTTTAGTTTTTAGTAAATTTCTTATCACCCACTTATGTGACCTGATTTTATATGCTTTAAAACTTTCTATAATCTATCTATTTCATCTTTAAGCTAATCTATATATTATAAGGATTGTTTTAATATGGAATCTATTTTTCTATTATTTTTTCTTTAAATAAAAAGATATTAAAATGGTCCTTCCAATTCAATTATAAGGTTATATTTATAATTTTATTTAAATTATATCCATCATATCATTCAATTTTTTTAAATTAAACTTAGTTTATTCTTCTTTTAGACAATCTTCATTAAAATCATATTCCTTTATCACAATGATATTCATTTGAAACTTCTTTATATAAGATATTTATTTCTTAAAGACTCTTATAGGATGATAAATTATTCTTTGATTTTTCACACATTTAATTTCTTATCCATTGTTATTGAAACTTTTAAAATATATATTTTTTATATTTCCAAACTTTCTACATCTGAAATAGGATAGGGGTATCATGTCTTAAAACATTCCTTTTCACCTCTTGAATTTTATAGCTATAAGTGAAAGAAAATAATTATCTATATCTTCATCACCACCATCTTATTTATTGATTCCATGATTCTCCAAGTATTTGAATTCTATCTCCTTGGCAACTTTTTTTGTTCTTAACTTGGGGTTAACCCACATTTTATAAGCTAACAAACTTCTATATAGGATATCCGGTGATAACTCAACCATATTTTTATCTTCAAGGAAAGAAACCTTTGGATTATAGAGAGGGGATAATCTCCTCAAGATATTCTTAACAAAATTCACATATATAATCTCTTCACAAATCCACTAAATGGATGAAACCACCTTAATAATTCAATTGAATAATACATCAATATTTTAATCAAGATAAATATTCAATCCATAAAACTTTTTGGGTAAAACATTAATATTTTACACCATAACCTTACTTTAACCTTTATAAACATTGGCCTACTTATCCTATATTTCCTTTATAGTTATAAAAATCATCTTCTTATAGTATATATAATATGATAAATCACCAACTAAATCATTTTTTGATTTGGAATACACATTAAAAAATTTATTATCTCCTTCAGTCATAGATAATTCAGAAGCATCACTGACCTGAATTCCATGTATAAATATAGATAACACTTCTTGTACAAGGGATGTTAACTGAGATCTCATCCCATTCTTCCAAATTTGGTAATTTATCTTATCAAATAATGGAACTCATTTTTCATTAACCATGTTTTAAATAATTAATAACTATGGACAAATAGATTCATCACTTGAAACCCATGGATTTGATACCACTTGTTGCAACCATAGCCTGAAATACCCTAATATGATAGGGTTGAATGAGTGTGAAATTTTTTGCTTTTATTTTTTTATCTTACTCTCATGTTAGAAAAATAAGTATGTAGTTGTTTATTTTTCTTACAAACATGTATGGATGAATCCAGAATTTAAATAAAAGGGTATAATATTTTACTTTATCCACTATAATGGGGTAGTCTAAGGAGTACAATTTGATGAAGTATTGGAATAATAAGATATAAAACTCTTCACTAGATCTGTTACAAGGGTTTGAGAATGGTTAATCTCCAATATTAGGATCACTTCCTTCTCTTGACTCCTTTCTCATTTCTTAGAGACAAGGAAAGTACAAAGGATGATAATCATAGGTTGTGTACTGTGTAGTTCATGAATTTAAACAATAATACAAAAAGGGTATTTTCATTCTGATATTTCTCTTCTTCTTCTTATTATTCTTCAATTTTAGATCTTTAATGAAATGTTCTTCTCATTCTTTATATCTCACAATTGTCCTCTTCAAATATTTTTTTGATAGTTTTTAGCAATAAATATCTCATTCTCTCTTATTTTTTTAAAGTATTATGGTCCCTAAAATTTGATCACATTATATATTTTGAATGTGGAAAACTAATACAATATGCATGTAAAGATATTTCACATTTATTATCCTATGATTTTTCATCCATCCTACTCTTAAATATCATGTGAGATATTTCTCCATAATTTAAAAATGGAAACTCCCATAATTCTAAAAACATAATTCTCTTCCAGATTTGAGTTAAATATGATACATTTTAATTACACACTTTTATCAAATATTATGGTATATTCTTCCACATTATCCATTTATTCATAATTTAGGTTTGATAAAATTATCAATAATAATTCAAAAAATAATTTTTAAACTACCACAACCAACCCTTTAGTGAAAATAAAAAGCGAGTTACTCTTATGAAGTCTCCCTTGAGCATAAGTGGGATTAATATTCTTAAGGAATATTATTTTTTTAAAGTCCATCTAGATTACTCTTATAAATTATCTATTTACTCTTCTAAAGTCCCCAATACTCCTCCAAATTATAGGGGCTACTCTTCTGAACTCTAAGTTTACTCTTCTAAAGTGGCCAATGACACTTCCAAAGACAAAAATTACTTCAATTTCACTCTTCTAAAATACCATAATACTATTCCAAACGTTTCCATTACCATTTATTAACTTTTATAAATTCCATGATCACTCTTCCAAAAATGGACTTATCCAAAAACATTAACATCTTCTCAAAAACAAATTTACTCAGAAAAATTCCAAAATAATTCAAAAACTTCTATAATGAATTCTAAGATTCTCTAAATCCATATAAACTATGAAATTAATAATAAATCCCTTTAAATCCAAATTAGTTTTTCAAATCAATTAATAGAAAATCTAACTCTTTAATATATGGTTATAACAAAACCATTCATTGAGTCGTTAATAAACCAAGAAAAAAGGTTAACTCACTAATCATAGACATATCAAACTCTCATATCATATATTTTAAAAATAGATTTCATTTTCCATATTTTTGGCCTCCAAAAATTATTTCATCCATATAAATAAGCACCAACATCCTTTGATATTTTTTATTTTTGATTTATAGGTTATGATTAAAACCTATTCATTATAATCCACAATTTATCAAGTATTGATCAAGACTAGAAACCAATATCTTGGTTCTTGATTGATTATATTCAAATATTTATTTGATTGGTTTAATTTTATTTTATCTTCATCCAAAATAAATATATCTAGTTGTTCAAAGTAAAATTCCTCATTAAGATCCCCATTAAAAAATAATGATTTGATATCCATTTAGTAAAACTTGAATTCCATTTTCAATAACATTTACAAGAAAAGTTGGATAGATTCTAACCAGTAAAGAGAAAAAATGTCTCATTAATACCACTACCTTAAATTTGGTAATATCCCTTGCACATCAACTTTTATTTTTTTTGAGTTACATTTCTATCTTCAATGATTTTATTCTGGAACACCCAGTTGGTTTTGATTAAATTTTTATTCATTAGCTTTGGAATAACTTCCCAAGTTTTATTATTTTCAATTTGGTAAATTTATTCATTCATGACCTTAATAAAATTAATATCCTTGGAATCCTGTTAAAACATTTTAATCTCAAAATGAGATAAAAATGAGGTTTTCTAGTGAGCCTTCAACCTTTTTGATTAAACTAAAGCTATCCTGTCTCCAACAATGTTCCCACCACCAATTTTAGCTCTTATTATTTACCTCTTAGAAGATTCTAAACCTATTGTATTTTATTTATTTATAGTGTGTTATTTCATGTATTATTAAATCCTACGAGCCTCCCATTGTTTACACACTTCAACACCATCTTCCTCAGACATTTTCCCACTCTTTTGTTGTAAAATATTCACACTATTTTAAAAAATACACTTGTTCTAAATAATTTGCACATCTTATTTTTCTAATATTTTATAAGTATTTTTTATAAAATTTATATGACTTGATTTTGGATAAATATCCAAGTAAAATACATTCATCCTAATGAGTTTAAAACATTAAATTCTTCTCTTTATTGAGATTAAAACACTTACTTTTGAAAATTCAAAAGTACATTGGTGTTGTATTTTTCCCATACCACATATTGTATAAAATATTCTCTTCATTAAAACATAAAAAATATTTTCTGAAGATGTATAACAATGTAAGCACAAATTCCTTCTAATCAGTGTCTATGATATTATTTTTCAAGACATGTTATTATGATTCATTTCCTCCTATCAAAAATTCTATTTTGTTGAGAATTTCACTCCACTAAAACTTGGTGTTTTATCCCATGATTTTTGATGTATTCTTACACCTAATTATTAGTGAATTGAAAGCCATTATCATTATGTAACTTCATCTCGAAAATATTTTCAACCAATCTCTGGAAACAATCAATGCACTGGAACACATTAGAATTAATAAAGATAACCATCATCCATTTAATCCTTCTATAATCATTAATAAAAAAAATTATTATATCAATTTACATCCATTCACTTAGGAGATATTGGTCCATACATATCCACATGCACTAATTAAATCAACTTCATAAAATTTTTATCCTTATATTTACAAGTATGTTGATTGATATTACATTTTTGGTAAGTTTCATAAGCATGAATACTATAAAGTGATATATTAGGGTTGTCTCATGCTCCATAATTTTTCACCATGTACTATAAAAACTTTTATCTCAAGTGTCTAAGATGTTTATTCCAGAAAATATTTTCTTCTTCATTAGAAAACAAACACCTATCTTTTTCTCTAGCAATTAGGTATAGATTTACCTTAATTCCCTTCCCTTTTATCATAATAGTTCCTTATATTCCCTTAATGATTCATGACTTTTTTATTAATTTAATTACATGAAACGAGGCACACAATTTACTTACCCTTAATAAGTTGTGACTAAATCCTTTGACCACCATAAATTCCATGCGACACAAGTTTTTCCTCATATTTTGAAATTATTGGAGCCAATGATCTTTAAGCTTTAATTATTTCAAAATAATATTAAACCTTCTTTGTCACATTTGATTCCTATGAAAATATTCTAGTTTCACATCATTTGATAAGTGAAAAAACTATCCATATTCCATAATATTTCTTGATCTATCACTTTTAATTAAATTTAAATGATTTCATCCTTATCATCTTTCCATTTCTTGATCCATATTTAATGCCTTCCTTCCTTTTGTGATGAATAAGATTGTTCTACCGCTAGATCTATAAGATCATCCTCATCATACACGAATAAAAATTTATTATGTATTTTTTATCTTTCTTGATAAAGCTTATAGATATTAAGAACTCTATTTATGAGTGTCCTTTTTATTTTTTCTTTTTTACTCATTATGAAATATTCATATAATTGTTTCCATAAACTTAAAAAAAAGTAATATCCATTAAAGAAATTCCAAGTATAGGAAATATAGCTCATTGTTTTTGTTTCTCTAGAGATTTAAAATTCCTTTTATCCATGGAAAAAATATATTATGTATTCCTCATATCTACATAATAATTATACTGGACATATAGTGTATTTTTGTGTGTTTTATCTACCCCACTATAAATTTTTGAGCCTATGGTGAGTCGCTCAACAACATATTCTTTTGAGGAGGGGTTTTAGGTTGTTTATTAAAAAATACCACTCATTTTTATTCAAAATACATCCCTTAACTAATTTTACTTGATCCTTTAACCACTACATTTGTGGGAAATTAAAAACTTTTTTGGTAGACTCCCCATATACTTCCTTAGCTTCCTTAATGGACGGTACACTTGAACTTCCATACATCATACCAGGGGTTAGAAGTCTTTCCCTATCATCAAAATTTTGTCCCATTATAAATACTTACCCTTATAGTTCCTCAATTATTTAAACATGATACTTCACTGAATATGTCAAGTCATAAAAAATTTGGGCTTGTTCTTTAATTTTGATCTTATTCTCAAATTACTTCTCTGTGTTCCTAGTCACTATAGATTTAAGTAATTAAATATCAACTTTAAACATGCAATATTATTCTTCTTGATACTATATATAAATATTGGAGTCACACACTACTCCATTATATTTATTTTCTTCATCCCTCCAAACAGTAATTTCTTTAGTATTAGTTTCATGTTTTTCCTCAAGGTCAAATATTCATTCAACTTTAACACCTTCATCATCATTTTACTCCACTTGTGGTCTATCTATTATAATAATAATAACTTCCTCAATGATCCATTTTTATTCCTCAACTTATTTCACTTACATTTCATATGAGTTGGATTCTTATCAAGAGAGAGATTTATTATTTTTAAATAATTTATACTATGTTCAACTATTTCTTTTCTTACCCTTAAGTGGGTTTATCATGGTATATTACTTTTAATCATCATATTAGAATTTATTTGGTCATATTTATGTGTGATTGCCAACTTTTATATACTAAAATAATGTAATTTAAATCTTGGCTTAGAGCTTTACCTTTCCAATTTTGATATTTATGGATAAAAATGACATCACCTCATCAACACCCCTGTCCTCTGGATCATCCTACACCCTGAGTTTCTTGATTAATTTGAATAAAACCTCATGAGTGTTCTCCTTTTTCATAGACTCATTATTAATGTTCTTCATCTTTTATACAACAAGTGTGTTATGAAGACTACATAACATCACCACCTTTTGGGTTTTGACTTCAAGGACCGATACCTTTGTGTTGAAATATGGTGGTAATAATTTTAGGATCCTCTTCACAATTTTAATATCATTAAAGTTTTCACCAATCCCACACATGATCTACATAATGATATTCACCCAATCAAATAATGTATCAACAAACTCAATCATGTGTATCCTCATATTTTCATACTTGTTCTAGAGTACTGGTAATTTGGTTTTTCATATGTTGAAATTTCCTTCATAAATATTGATATGTTTATTCAACATGGAATATGAGAATTTACATGAAATAACTTTTTTATAAATAATTTTGGATAATGATCCTCCCAATGCATTAAATCATTTTGTGTCATCATAAATCTATCTTCTTTATTTTTGTGATTGAGCTCTACCTTATATGCTAGTTGAAATCACTTGCATGGTATCCATGTAGATATACATTTGTAATACTAAAAGTAGTGATGCATCTATTTTTTCCATAACTAGAAATTATTTCCTTCAAAAATAAGAATTACCTTGTGGATTAAAACTACCACTATAGTGATTCAGAGAGAGAAAAACTTCACCAAGATCATTCAAATTTGATACCACTTATTAGCCTTAGAGAAGCTAAATAACTTGGGGCAGTTGAAAAAAATCCCCCACCGATGGTGATTTTGGGTTGATTGTGTTTGTTAATATGTTTTGAGGTTTTTGAAAAAGGATGGTTTTCAATGGAGGCATGAAAATTTAGTGCGAATGTTATAAATGATCATATGGAGTGAGAATTCTAGAAATGACCATGAAGAATTTAAATTTCAGAACAGATCATATAGAGCCTAAATTTCATAACTGATCACACAATGGGTGAACGTTAAAAATGATCATGAAGATAAATCATGTGAAGCACCATATAATTTTCATAAGATATCGTGATAGGATCATGCATAGTGCTAGAAGACAATAGAACTGGTCACATGATTGTCTTTGGATCTCATGATGACATTAATTGAAACACACATGATTATCAATTGATCATATGATGGGATCATGTGACATGCTCAAAGACAATGTAAGTGATCATTAGAAGTTATTGAAACCTATGTTAGGTGATCACATGACTTGATAATGTGAAGTGTATAAAGATGATTGTTAAGGCAGTGTAACAAATAGATAACATAGATTTTCAAATTTAAGGTGGTGGATTTATGCCTATAAATACCCTTTAACCTATTATTAAGATTAATAGATTTTTTATTAAGTGGGTTGATCTAAAGAAAATTATTTTGCATGAGATAAAGAAGGTCTTTCACCAGAATCATATGATCTGCATAATCAGAAGAATGTCCCATGAAGGAGTTTCATAGTGAGATCTCACAAAGGAATCTTAAGAAGTGAAGTATGCATAGGGTGTTTGTACATATAGGTAGACCCTTTAATATCACTTGAACCACATGACCTTAAAAGGGTCTCGTATCGGAGTTAGGTCATCCACATAAACAAAAGAAGGACTTGTCAAGGAATTTAATAGAGGGATCTTGTGGAGGGGACTCATGGAGGGATCTCATAAAGGGATCTCATAGAGGTGTCTCATGGAGAGATCTCTCAAAGGGGTATCATGGAGGGGTATCATGGAGGGGTGTCATGGAGGGGTGTCGTGGAGGGCTCTTAGGGAGGGGTCTCATGGAGGGGTCTCATGTAGGAGTCTCCTAGAGCTATTTCATGAATAGATCTTACGAAGGAGTCTATCATAGGTGTTATACACTCCTAGAAGAAAATTTATTCACAAAGGTGGTTTTCAACTCATTGATTAATCAAGATCATAAAGACACAAAAAAGTGTGAATCAAATCAGAACTAATTGTCACATGTTTTTACTGGAGTAGAAATGTGTTCACTTTAGCAGAGAAAGTAGTGATCTTTAAAATTATGAATGGTTGTAAACCAGGAGGGAAAGTGAGTCTACTATGAACCTGGTAATAACAATATGCTTTAGTGGATTTGATACATTGTCACATTTCCATTGTATGATCATTAGACACATCCCAATGAGGGTGAACCATTTTTTGTGTGTGTCTTGTATATGTTTTAATATCCTTTTGATCTATTCTATAGGAAGGATATAGGAGATAGTTTTGTTTAATGATGAAAAATATATATATAAGAGACATATATTTTAATATTTCAAACCCTGATTCACCCCTCTCATGGTATTTAAAATAGTTGCGGTAATAGATGGTGAATCAGGGTATTATAATTTTTTTAAAATTCTCTTTTCAATAATATTTTCAAACTTTTAATTGGAACACATATCTCTTCATAATAGTTTATATGAATAAAAATAGTAAATAGAGACAAAAGTTATTTTTATCTAGTTCACCCAAATGGGGATAATCTAAGGATCATGTATAGGAAATGCACCTATGCACCAGAAAAACTAAGAGAATTGTTTTTTCCTTTTAAAATATATAGAAGCATCACTAGCCCTATAGGTTTTCAAACTTCATATAATGAATAAATAATGAACTTCTATTATTAAAATACATAATAAATTGATCCTCTTATAACTACCTTCCTTTCCATGAACAAAAAATAGGGATTACATCAAGGATAGTGCAACAATTTGAATTTATATTAGAACTTATAGTGAGAGAACCTCTTGGGATCCCTCCTTCTTTCTACTGTGAATTTGGGATTCTAATAATTCAATTCTAGAAGACTGAATATCCCCTAGGAATTACATCACTTCATTATATTCTTTTTAACAGAAAGAATATGAATCTTCTATATATTTCTATATAGAGTCTTCATGATTTGGATTATTTATTATTTCTCTAATATTTTTCCCATTTAATACCATGTGAGAAATGTTTATATTCTCAAAATATAAAAACTAAATAAATCTCGAAAGATTATTATTTTTCAAATCCACGTCAAGTTAACTCTTTTAATCCCTAGATTTTCCTCCAAAAAAATAGGGTACTTAAATATCACTATAGTTTACTTTAAATACCCCAACTTACAAACACTAGTATCTTATATTTAAAGTCACCTAGACTATCACTGTCTTTAATCCCCCAAAAAATCATCATGAACCACTATTCAAATTTTACAAAATAATTGATCATAAATCACAGTTGATAATAAGCATTTTAATCCACATGAGTTAATGTAATTTCTTAATTTTTTTTTGATATTGTAGTGAGAAGCATCTTCAAAAATTTTCTAACTATCAAATGATATATTAGAATCATGTTTTCTTATACATAACATATTTCAAAGATAACATGTTTCATCATACATTTGAATAAATATCATACGCATGAAACTAACCTTCTTACATATCCTTTTCTTTGGAAAATTTCCATATTTTTCAAGGAGAACATTGTATGTTTGAACCCCATGCATCATACATATATAAGGATCAATTTTCATTTGTAAATTTTTCTCTTTCTTAGTGTATCATACATATCCCTATAAGTCTCAGACTTATCCAAATTTAATTCTTCAAAACATCCTATTAATTTAAATCATGCATCGTAATTATACATGTAACTTTGGGACTTTACAAAATATCAGTATTTGAGTCATCATATATATCTAAAATGCTTCATGAATATCACTTTGAACCATATAAATTATCAAATTCAAAACTCACGAACATCATACATAGTCGAGGTACTTTAATTCTTAACGTTTTTCACTTTTTCTCAAACATAATACATAAAATAAAGTCTTCTTACATGTATAAGAAAATACTAGAATTTTTCATTTTTACCATTTTAGTGTATTTTATGTATCTAGGGAGATATTTAGGGCTTGTAAAAATTCAAAAAATTCTCCTCAAAACTATACTATTTCCTAATTCATACAGAACACTCCCAAACCAATTACATCCTTCAATATATGAGCTTCAAATGACTAAATAATCCTCCTTAAAGATTCCTCCAACTTCATTATCAATAATCACAACCCAAGAATCACTCCTAGGTTATTTTTTGTAATATATTTAGTATGTGTATATAGAGAATTCCTTTTCCACAAGATCTTATGGAACTTGTTCTTTTTCTAACTATTTGTGCATATCGAGCCTTAAATTTATCCCAGTCTATCTTTCTCCCACTATCTCAAATAGAGATATGAAACCTCTTATTGAAATATAGTTTTTCACTTGACTATAATTTTTTTATCTTAGGTTGTTATTTAATATACTGAGAAACATTTAGGATAATTAAATGAGGTGCACTTTGTGTTTTTATTGATACAAGTTTGTTTCTTGAATTAGAATTAACAAACACTTTACATCTCAACACATGGATTTGTGACATAATGGATTTACTTTATATTATAACATATATGATATCCATTTTTCATTATTGTTGGCATATAGTTAAAATTTAAAGCTAGTATTTGAAGAGTATGTCTCAAAAGAGATGATGAAATAATAGAAAGATTTATAAGACTCATCATCAATCATAATTTTACTAATATCATAACTCTAAAGTGTAGAAGTAAATGTGAGTTTATGAATAAATACACTCTATATGAAAACTTGGGTAAGATATTCTCTGACTTACTGGGTTGAATAATCTTTTATTTTCTTACCAAGATCATTTTTTACTTTGTCTTTTTTACATTCCTTAAATATTTTAAAGGTATCTCACGATGTACAAGAATTTATCTCTATAATATACTTAAAACAGTTCATATTTATTACTATACTAATTCTAAAATATTTGTGGATTTATCACCTTTAATAATAAAAGGTTACATGGCCATTATACCTTGTCAAATACATAGGGGTTTTAGATGAAAAGTGTCTAAACACCCTTTTTGGTGAATCATTATTGTTTCTAGTTTTACTTAACCAAGAATTATCTTTCCAAAAATAGGTTTTAGTATAGCTATATATTTTCTATTCATCAATAATCTCCAGCATAAGATATCTCTGATTCATGTATAACAAAACTATTATTCATGTAATGTATACCAGAATTTTTTATTATTTCAATATTGAAATAATAACTCATTTTTTCTATGATTAACACCAAGAATATGTTTTTGGTAATACATAATACATAAGAATAGTTATCAAATACAAGAATATTTCACTTTCTACTGTGAAGTTATAATCTTCTCTAGCTGATGTACGAGTCAAGCTCTATCAATAACTTAAAAATCCACTTTATTCTTGTTATCTTTTTAAACTTACTTGGCTCCTATATCTTGATAAAAATGTATGATTTCAAAAATTGTATTAAATACCCAATAAGTTAAATATAAATATTATAGGTAATGATGAATATACTTGAAGTAGAGGATTCTTATTAAATTCATTTAAATTACAACTACCTTTCTTACCACATGTAATGAGAATATTGTCCCATATGATGCTTTAAATCTTTATATTTGGTTTCATAGAAGGATGTTGTTAATACTCATTTTTAATAATACTTTACAAATGATTTTCTCCTTGTAATTATTCTTATTCACTATAATAACTGAAAGAAAGATAAATATCTATATGTGGGATGAATAAAGGTTTGGGACTCCCTAGCCTATGGACCACTCCATAGTGCCCTAGGTTGAGGGGCCACATGACCATAGTCATGAATCCCTATTCTCTAGAGACTCCTGACTAGAAAAAAGGGCTGAAAATATGCATTGGGGATATTATAACCTCATATAAGAGTAAAAAACCAATGAAAATGAAAAATAAATAACAAAAAATTATCACATTAGAGTATATAGAATAATAAATAAACTTATAACATACATGATGTAGTCATATAAAAGATACAACTAATCTCTCACTAGGCTTATCTCATAAAAAAAAATGAAGGACCAAAGATACGCATACTTGTCCTAATACTATCCATTGCATTACTATACTCCTAGTCTCCAAATACCATCAAGATTATCTATCCCAATCCATTAAACATCCTATTATCAAAGTCTTCACACACACTGGAGATCTCATGTAGGGTGTGATCAAATAAATCAGTTGAGTATCATTAAGCACCCCTAATATAAATCCTCATATGTATGCATATGAACAAGGAAATGAAATAAATAAATAAAAATTATCATCATATCATCATGTGCTAACCAAGAAACCATCCCACCAAATGAGGTACACATGTGTGTGAAGTCATTGTGTTTAAAAAAATACTACACTGTTCCCAATCATACTAGATTTGATGCTATTTTGAGACCTAGTTGTCACCATGTTTCTCTAAACCTTTATTCAATACCATACCTAAAGACTCAGAGTAGGGAATCCACCAAACCCTGACTTCTACTTGAAGGTTCTTGGAAGGATTTTGTGTCCAAGTACTGGGATCACCTACTCACTCAAGGTAAGTTCATACATATCTTAACAACTACCTTATCTCTCATAGTAGGGTTTTCCATCTCTGTGTCACTTTACATCATATCTTGACTAGAACTTCTTACTCAGGGGTTATCACATATTATATCCAATTACCTCTCACATAGGATGAGATAAAAATCATACCACTATCCTCTCCTAATGTAGGTATCACATTTCTGTGACCCTGTTTTTTATTGGTAATAATTTTGAATATTTCTAGAAATATTCCCTAAGCCAGGTGCTGAGACGACGTGTGATTCTGAGACAAGGTGTGCCTGAAATTAATTTTATAAAAATATTAAATATATTTTATATTACACATGCACAATTTCTTAATGAAAATAAGATAACTCTTAAATAGAGTTTTGGAATGAAAATATGACATCACTGTTGAAAGTTTTGTCCATAGGGCCATGGCTCAACATTTCTCGGACAGATAGAGCTGAATCAGACCCTAGGATTCAAGGTGGATTTTCATGCGATGAAAGGTTTGGATAATTAGGGATGGATTCATAGGATTTGTGGGTTTTAGATGATTTCTTATTGTATCAAGGATCTGAAGTGGTATTTTGTGTGGCACATACGATGAACATGGAACGTATGAAATTCCACGGGAGACTCAAAATTTGATTTTTGGCCTCTAGATGGCTGAAAATGATGGACAGAGGTGATATCCATCAATTTAGGGTAGCCTAGAGACAATATTTGTGATAGAGGAGAAAAATATAGAATTTTTGAGAATAGATATGGATTTCAATGAAAATACCAACTATACAACATGTTATAGGAAGAAAAACACACAATGTAGTACACCTACAACCATGACACTAGGTTTTTGGAAAAACTTAAGGATCACACATTGTGTGACCCTAATTGGTTATCCAGGCCATGCAGTGGATAACACTAGCAAGACCATATGCAGGAGGACATGCTGTGTACCATAGTACATAGACACATGAAAATTTACATGGAGATGACCAGGATCACGAGAAGGACCCCCAGTGGCAGAGGAATGCCGTGTAGTGACCTTAAATTCCATGTAGGGATACATAGGAAGTAATCATTTTATCATCAGGGGTAAAACTTGGTATAAGAATGGGACCACATACTGTATAGGTCCCCTTATATGCCACATACCCTTTATTACTTTTCAAGGAACCTTATACCTATCATATCCCCTTCATTTGGACTTTGATTTTGGATCATGAGAATCCTATCCTAAGTGTTTTCCTACATAGAACATGATGGTGGACTTCATGGTGGATTTTGAGATACAATGAAATGAGTTCTAATTATGACACTTCTTTAGGTAGTTCTTGAAAATGTAAGTGATTGAGCATGATCAATATAGTGGTACCCCCTATGGAATTAGGGTGTGGGTCCTCTATCTATTGACTGGTACCCCACCATGGTGTTAGGGTGTGGGTAATCTATCTACTGAGCGGTACCCCCTGATGGACTAGAGAAAAATTCCTATATATATATGGATTGGTACCCCCTATGGTATTAGGGTGCAGTCCTTTATCTTTAGAGTGGTACCCCATATGGTTTTAGGGTGCGGGTCCTATATCTAATGAGTGGCCCCCCCTGACAGACAATGCAAAAATCCTCTATCTATCGAGTTATACCCACTATCAGATAGGGAGAGGTTCCTCCTTACACTGAGTGACACCCCCTGATGAATTAGGGTATAGGTCCTCTACTTGAAGATTATTCCCCCTCTACTATGTGGTACAGTGGATAGGCATGGAACCTCCATACGGTTACTTCTAGGACAAACACATGAGATGTTGGGCATCGTTGATAGACATTCTAAAGCTGATGTCACTCTTTTCCATGGATGGGCTGTGATATAGAGTTCCCCTTTCTATATAATTTGGGATTCTTTTATCAAGCATATATATATATATATATATCTATATCCATTCTATTGGATTTTGTTGCTCTCTTATTTTGGATTGAGCTATCTATTCTTATCATGTCTTTTATTGCTCTCTGTTAATTTTTCGAGGCATCATACTAGGTATGTATATAATCGTCCCTACATGGGATTTTCCCACATGCGTTGTGCCTTATGTAGACTACAAATAAGATAATGGAGATTACATAAGATCATAGGGATACTTGGTAAATTTGGTTGTGTATGATGGTTGGAGCTTGGAGATTTAGAGTTGGGCTCTATCAGCATATAATTTTCCATTTTTTTCAGATTGGGATATCTTTCTAGTTGAGTGTGTATATATCCCCTTTAATCTTTAGTTTTCACTATCTTTTGGTTGTGCTCCCTATATGTGTTCACATACATGGTTATTCTCTAGATTTTTAATATTTTTATTTTTATTCATTTGAAATTATTCATTGATATGGTCGGGTGTGTGTGTAAAAGTACATTAGGTAAATGCCTCCCAAATTATTTATTCCTTTCGGTGCTTTTCACCACCCTTGGCCTATGGAGGTGGGCTTGGGGTAGTTGTGGATCGAGCACCATTGGGTCAGGTCATAAGATATTGGTATCAGAGCAATTCATTCCATGGGATGGTTTTAGGATTAGACATTTTATAAGGATTTGGTTGGGACTTATGTTCACAGTGTAAAAAGTGTATTGAGTGTGGATTTCAGGCCAAGGTACCCGGCATTGGTGTGGCAGCTGATGTATCCCTTCACTAGGACCTTGACTACCTTCTTGTCGACTCGGTATACTGAGACATTGGTTGTAGGGATTAGTGGTACGTACATCATATATGATTGAGTCTTTTGAATATCATTTTTGAGTCGACTACCCATTATATATATATATATATGCACATATGATCAGGGTATGTATTTATTAAATTTTCAAGATTCCTCCATGATGAAAACCATCCAAGTTACCAATTCTGGATTGTAATGATGATTCGATGAGTGATGAGGCCTCAGTTCAGGGGTTATCACACGATGTCCTTCCACCAGGTAGACAGGTAGAAACACCCCCACTTGTCAAGAAGTAGATTTTACCAGTAGATTAGGATGATGATGAACTCAGTCTTAGAATACTCTATGAGTTCCAGTATCAGAGGTAGTTGAGGTTCCACAGCGAGCCAAATCCCCTGGCAGTGGAGGATTGTCTAGAGTCAGTAATCCATATCTTTAGGATTATCCAGATACCAAATAATCAAGTGGTTTCATTAAAAACTATCCTTTTTCATGGAGAATATGGGTACTAGTGGAGTCTAGTTACATATATGCAAGATGAGACAACACTCACATGGACTAACTTCCAACAGTTGTTCTATAAGGAGTACTACCTGTCTTTCTTGTGCTCTGTTTAGATTCAGGAGCTTCTAGAGCTGTAGTAGAGAGGAATGATAGTGGATGATTATGCTTCAAGGTTAAAATACCTTACATAGAACTCCCACTATATGATTCAAGATGGATATTTCCAGGAATAGAAGTTTGATATGGGTCTGTATAGAGATATCCATGCCAGTGTAGTACCCTTGTGTATTCCCACCTATACTGAGGTGTTGGAGCAAGTTATAATAATGTAGAGCTTTTTGTTAGAGGAATAATAGGAAGATGAAGTTGGCAGTGGGAGTTATAAAGCCTATTCATCTATAATAGCTACCGAGATCTAGTCGGTAGGATCTTGGTGCAGGAGATCTCCCCATAATCAGACTTAGGCACGTAGTCATACGGCACAGGGATCACATAGAGGAATATGTAATACCAAAGAGGGGTAGTGCTATGCATGTGATTGGTGAGGTCACATGGCACATGATTAACTGACCCTATGTGTTGAGGAGTGAAGAAATATAGTGGATAGACTACCACAACAGAAGTAGCACCTTGATTAGGGAGCTCCTAGGAAAGGTCATGGTGGCCCCTAGGATGGATGAACTGGTAGAGGAGGATGTGTAGCTCTAGGAGGAAGAACTTTTGGTGGTGGATGATGCTATGATATCCTTCCACCACCACCACCACCAGGTGGACTGATTCAGGCTCAGGGAGTTGGCGATTGGGGCCATGGACAGCTGAAGGCTATGTATGCATATGACCCAGTGGAATGTGAGATGATTAGAGGTATGATAAGTGTTTATTCTATGCTTGTTTCAGTATTAGTAGACATCGGTGTGGGTCATTACTTCTTTACTCATGGTGCGAGAGTTTGAGATCCTAGTTGAGGCTTTATCCTACCAATTTTGTCTTGAGGTTCATATAGGGAACACTTATTATATATCTTTTATCTGCCAACGGTGCGAGCTATCACTTTGTGGATAGAGTTTCTTGGGGGAGCTTTTGGTCATCGCAATAGAACCCTATGACATCATCTTGGGCATGGATTGGTTTTCTATGTCCTGAGCCGAGATTTATTATAATCGTAGATGAGTTAGATTCCTTCGTACTGATGGGATGAGATTCTATTTTATGGGAGAGAGAGATATAATGGCAGGATGAGTGCATTTTGTGATTAAGATGCTATATCCCATTACCCATCAGTTTATAAATGTATCCCTTGGTGTAGTAGGATCTTCAAGAGTCTGGATTCTTCTAGTCATAGATGATTTTATGGAAGTCATCCCTAAAGATACTCTAGGACTACCTCCGAGGTGGGAGATAGAGTTTTGTTTCTAATTGCATCCTGGGACCACTTTGATATTTTTTTGTGACATATTGGATAACCCCTAATGAGATCTGGGAGCTACGGTTGTAGTTGGAGGACCTTCGAGAGAAGGTTTTTATTATACCCAGTGTGTCCCCCTGGGATACTCTAGTGTTGTTTGTAAAAAAGGATGATAGAAGATTAAAAATTTTCATAGATTATCATCACATGAATCATTCCATGATAAATAAAAATTACCCCTTTATGAGGATTGATGACCTCTTTGACTAGTTGCGATGTGTGAGTTAGTTCTTGAAGATCGATCTCCGATCCAGCTACCACCAGTTGAGATTTTACAAGGTTGATATTACAAAGATGGCATTTTTATGTTTCTACAAACACTATGAGTTTCTAGTGATTCCATTTGGTGTGATGAATTCCCCTGATTTTTTATTTCTTCAATGAACTAGATTTTTCATCCATACATGGATTGATTTGTTGTTATCTTCATTGATTACATACTCATATACTTTAAATAAAAAGAGAAGCATGCATAATACTTGATAATGGTCCTAGATTTTCTTTGAGAGAACCAGGTTTATAGTAAAATCTCAAAGTTCTAGTTCTAGACTCACAAGGTTCACTTCCCAGGGAATGCCATTTCTAAGTATGTATTAGTTGTTGACCCATTAAAGATTGATTCAGTTCTTTCTTGGGAGCCACCCAAGAGTGTTTCATAGGTGAAATTTTTTCTTGTATTAGAAGGGTACTACCAGAGGTTTGTGTAAGAATTATCCATGATTTCAATCCCTTTAACTTCCTTGATGTGGAAAGAGAAGTCATTTACCAAGACTGGGTAGTGCTAGAGGACTTTTGAGGAGTTGAGGATAAGGCTGATGAGTGATCCTATTTGATACAACCAGAGGAGGGCATGAAGTATGTAGTGTATTTGGATTCTTTGAGAGTTGGACTTTGATGCTTGTTGATGTAGAGCCAAGAATTTATCACATATGGTTCTAAGAATTTGAGACCCCATAAAAAGAACTATGTGACTCATGACTTAGAGATAAAAGTAGTGGTCTTATCTTCGAGGATGTAAAGGAACTATATTTTGGGATAGAGATTTGTTTCTTTATCATACCATCAGAGCTCAAGGTATGTCTTCACATATAAATACTTAAAACTGAGGCAAAGGTTCGGGTTGTAGTTTCTATAGGACTACGACTTTGAGATATTCTATACTCCTGGGAAGGGAAATGTGGTGGTAGATGCCCTTACCAAGAAGTTCTAGTCTCATTTGGTGCAGGAGGAATCTGAGTAATTGGATTCCTTTTAGCTAACACTGGATGATCATGAGGGTGGAAATTTTCTTCAGTCATTGGTGTTGAATCCTTAACTCCTTTATCATGTCATGGTGTCACAGTTGGGATACATTGACAGTGAGGTATTTCATGAAAATATATCCTTATGATATTCACTAAATGAATATTCTGAAGGAGGGAATCATGTCATCCTTTTCTAGGGATAGATTGTGATCCCAGTCACGATGCAGGAGTAGGTTACAAGTGAGTTTCACAAATAGAATTTGGCTATAAATCATGGCATGGGGTAGATGTACAAAGATCTTTAGTTGTAGTTTTGGTGCGCTAACATGTTATGGAGCATGACTAAGTTCATTTCTCGGTGCTCCACCCATCAGCAAGTGAAGGCTAAACACTGGGTTCCAAAAGGTATGTTACAGCCCCTTGAGATCACGAAGTGTAAAAAAGATTTAATATATATGAACTTTTTGATAGGGTTTTTGCAGGCATTGAGAGTCCATGATGCCATCTGGGTGATATTTGACTAACTCATGAAGTTGGAACACTTCATTTCTATCAAGTAGAAGAGTTTAGTGGAGTGTGTTGGGAAGTTTTATGTATGAGAGATTATTTTCATTCATGGGGTTCCCTCATCTACTATCTCTGACTGTGATTCACAGTTCATGTCACGGTTGTGGAGAGGCCTGTAAGAGGCATTCAAGACCCAAAAAGGATAAGTATATCCTTCCACATCTTGAAAAATGGGAATACTGAGTGAACTATATAGGTGCTAGAGGATATTTTGAGGTCTTATGTGTTAAACTTAGGCTAGAGTTGGGAGGACCACTTCTCATTGGTATAGTTTTCATACAATAATATATACCACTCTAGAATTGGTATGACACGTTTTGAGGACCTATATAAGAGACTCTATAGATCACCATTATGCTGGATAGATATTGGTGATACATCTCTTTTTTGGCCAAAGATGGTGCAGGGGATAATAAATAAGGTCCAGGTTATCTGCGAGTGGATGAGGGTAGCCTATAGTAGACAGAAATCTTACACAGACCAACATTGTAGGCCCTTAGAGTTCGAGTTGGGAGTCCATGTTTTCTTGAGCATCTCCACACAATGAGGATTGTTGAGATTCAACCAAGGATAAAATCTATTCCTGAGGTTCATTAGGCCGTTCAAGATCTTGGAGAGGGTTTATGAGGTTTCTCACCACCTCTCCCCTTCCGCATCGTTGGAGAGGGTGCATGATAACTTCCATGTGTTTCAGTTGAAGAGATACGTGCATGGACCCATGAATGTTATTAACTGGGGTGAGATGGAGATCAAATATGGATCCAATTTTTTAGAGCACCTGCTGGTGATCTAGGATAAACAGGAGAGGACCATGCATGGATGGACCGCTCCCTTGGTTCATGTGTTATGGAAACACAAGAGCATGTAGGAGAGCTCCTGTGCGTAGGAAAGCGAGATCCAAGCTTAATATCCTAGGAATTTTGTTTATTTTTTTCTTTTTGAGGATGAAAATATTAAAGGAGTGAATAATATAGAGACCCTACTTTCTTCCTTATAAGAATTTGGAATATTTATATAAATATTCTTAGAGCTAAGAACTAAGATGACATGTGATTCCAAACTCCGGTGTTCCCGGAATTAATTTTATAAAAATATTAAATATATTTTATATTATGTGAACATGATTTCTTAAAGAAAATGGGATAACTCTTAAAAATATTCTTCAAATTATAATACAAGACCATAGTTGAATTTGTAACATGATTTTTACCCTATTTGTAACCTAAAATGGGTCAGCATGGGCCGTTCGGATAAAAAATCTGTTAGTGATACATTCAATAGATTAATTAAAAGATTAATTTAATTAATTTATTAAATGACCTAATTTTGAATTCCTATATTTACACCACATTATGTTAAATCAATAGGGTTGTTTTAATAACCCTGATATTGTTGAGAGAAGAGCTTCTCTCACCTTTATTGGTGGACTGAAATAAGGTGATGATGAAACTCTGAATCCAGGCGAGTCAAGACGCAGTGAATGCTACGACTTGTCCCATTCATTGGTGAGCGCATTTTTCATTGATGAATGGTCCAAATTTAGTTATAGATCATTAATTTTTGGATTATACCGTTATTGATTAAAATATTGATCATGATCATCCTTTTCCTTTGATCTGCATCAATTAAAAACCTCCGTATGCGCCCACATACCAATTTTAAATTGATCATTCATTATGTATCCATTTTGACATGTTTCTCACCCTGTTAATCCAAATTCATATATATTGTAAAATAAATATTGGAAAATTATTATTATATATTTTTTGGTACTCTTACCCCCACCCGTTCTTCATGTTCGGCCCCATTGGGCCACAAGGCTATGGCTCAACATTACTGGGAGGGATTTAGCCCAATCAAACCCCTGAATTCATGGTGGATTTTCATGTGATGAACTGTTTGGATAATTAGATATTTATTTGGAGGATTTTTGGGTTATGTTTGATTTATTTGTGGATAAGAGATTCAAAGATGGATTTGGTGAGACACGGGCGATGAACAAGTCACGTACGACATTGAGCAGGTGAATCATAGTGTGATTTCCATCCATCTGATGGAAGGAAATGATTGTTGGAGGTGATATACACCAATTTCGAGCCCCCAAGAGGTGATATACCTAGAGAATGATCAGGATATAGAATGATAGAAATTAGATCTATATTTATATGATAATCCCAACTACACAGCCTATAGTGGGATGAGAACACGCCGTGTAGTACCACTATGACTGCGGAACTATGGGTTTAGAAAATCTTATGGATCACATGCTGTGTAACTGGATTACATGTCATGTGACCCTCCCATGATAGATAGGAAGTGTGGAGGAGAACATGGGAAAGACCCCATGCAGGAGGACATGTAATGTACCATATAATATATGGACATGGAAAACTTTACATGGATATAACTGGGAGCACAGGAAGGACCCCGGGTGGATGAGGCACACCTTGTAGTCACCTTACATGCTGTGTAGAGCTACATGGGTGGTAAGGCATGTATTGTAAGGGGGCACATACATGTATAATAATGGGACCACACACCATGTAGATACCCTTACATGCCATGTACCTATTCTTCCTTTATGATGAACCTTATACCACTCATATCTCTTTCATTTGGACTTGTATTTTGGAATGTGAGTAGCTTATCTTGAGTGTTTTTTCTATATAGAAAATGATACTGTCCTTCATAGTGGATTTTTGAGATATTATGTAAGGTTTTATGAGTGTGACACTTCTTTAGGAAGAGCTTGATAACAACTGTGATTAGGAGGGATCATTAGATTATAACCCTATGGTGTTAGGGTGTTGGTCATATATATAATGAGTGGTACCCCCTATGAAATTAGGGTGTGGGTCCTATATCTAATGAGTGGTACCCCATAATGGACAAGGAAAGGAGTCCTCTATCTACTAAGTGGTATCCCCATATGGCATTAGGGTGTAGGTCCTCTATCTACTAAGTGGTACCTACCCTATGGCATTAGGGTGCAGTTCCTATATCTACTGAGTAGCACCCCTGATAGATAGGGCTCAATTCCTCTATCTAATGAGTCTTACCCCCTATTAGATAGGCTGTAGGTAATCCTTACATAGAGTGGCACCCCCTGATTCATTAGGGTTTAAGTCCTCTACTTGGAGATTGTGCCCCCTTGAATTTTCAACACAATGGCGAGGTGCCGTCCCTCCATACAATTACTTCTAGGAAAAATATGTGAGATGTTGGGCATAATTTATAGACCTTCTAGAACTGATGGAATCCTTTCCTAGGATGGGCTGTGAGATGGAGATCCCCTTTCTCTCTCATTTGGGCTTGTTTTTTCAAGTATATATAAATCTCTATCCATGTAATTTTATTTTGTCACTCTCTTATTTTGGGTTGATATTTCTATTCCTATCATGTATCTTATTACTCCCCCTTTATCTTTTGGGGAACTAATGGGTATGTATATACTCACCCCTGCATGGGATTTTCCTGCACATGTCAAGTCTTATGCAGATGATAGAAAGGTCTATGGCGATTATAAATGAGTATAGTGATGCCTGGTAAATTGGGCCATGTATGGTGGTTAGACCTTGGAGATTCGTACCTAGGATATATCAGCATTTACTTTTCCAGTTTTTTTTCAAGTTGGGGCATATTTCTGGTTGGGAATGTATTTTTCCCCTTTACTTTTCAGTTTTCCGTGTCATACTATTGTACTCCCTAGAAGTTTTTATATGCATGGTTATTCTCTAGATGTTCCATCTTTTTATTATTATTCCTTTACACTTATTCATTAATATGGTTAGGTTTGTGTATGCATGTACATTAGGAAAAGGCCTCCCATATTAGTTATTCCTTTCATAATTTTTCACCACCCCTATCCTATAGAGGTGGTCTTAGGGTAGTTGTGGATCGATCCTCGCTGGGTCTGGTTATGAGACACATTAATTGGTTGACTGGTGACCTCTAACCTAGGGAGGTCCTTGAAAATAACCTCTCACTCAGGGAAAGAACACACATCCCATCCACTATCCTCTCACTCAATTCAAGGTTTTACACATCATTCACTTCCCTTTCACTTAGGACGGGGTCACATCCTGACTACTAACCTATCATTGAGGGTAGGGTCTAATCCATGTTTCCCTTCCCAGCCACTGAGGGTGATGGTATCAACAAGCACACACATGCACTACAAAACACGGATCACAACCCATCAAACATTCTCACCATCTCTTCATAAGAATCTAGCCACTTGGGACCCAAACTCTCACCTTGAACATGTCTCACTGAATATTCAAGACATGCCAGTCCCCATGACATTATCATCTCACCTTCCAAAGAATTCACTAGGGTCCTTCAAACCCATCTTAGTCCCTACTCACACGGAACTAAGTGACACCACTTTCTCGATCCTACTAACTAAGGATTATACCAATATTACCCTATCTAATCCCATTATAAATATAATTTAAAATATTTAACCCATTACCTTGAATCATTATCATATCCCGTATCATATCTCTAAAGGGATATATCTCAATGCATCACATAGTAGATAACCCTCTTCATGTCACAAACCACCCCAATCCACCCTTGATCTGGGAAGTTGGGATGATCTATGGTAAGGATCAAGGGGTGTTCCCAATCCCCATGGGTTGGAAAAAATTTATATGGAACCTAAATATACTCATTGGGAATGATTTCAACCAGATAAGTAGTAACATGTAGTGAAATTCTATAAAGAAGTTGGTATATTATATATAATCATTGGATTTCAATTCTAAATTAAATAAACAATATCAAATGAAAAAAAACCAAGTGAGGCATAATCAAATATGAATTCAAATAAAAATATATAATAAAGATAGAGATAGACACTAGAATACATGTATGGAAGACTTGGATGATACACAAACAACCCTGAATATCCAAAGTAAATAAAAATACCAACAAAAAAAGTCCTCATAACACACGATCACCATACAATACAACCACTCCATTAGAAATCAGAATAGAGAAGTCGAAAAGTTGGATCTTTCCAAGAACATAGAACTATTAAAGAGCTACTCTATCTACAAACACTGAATGTTTAAAGTGGGGCATGAACAAACATAACCCCGTAGTATTCGACCAAATATTCCATTAATTTTCCTTTTTAAATTATTCCAAAAACACTAGATTAAAATATAATATTTTAATATATTGGATTTACAATTTTTGAAAAATAAAAATCATGAGCACTTATAAATCATATTTGTAAAATCTAGAATAAGATTTAAGAAACATTAAAAAATTTATTTAAATTTTCTATCTAAAAAACGTCCACTAAAATTCCTCATTTTTAAAGAGAAAGGGTAATTTTACAAAAAAATTTCAAAAACCACTTTTAAAAATTACTTGGAAGAAATTCCACCAAAGTAGAACTAAATTTGTTAATCTTAACTAAGTAGAATAAATATAACAATAGTAAAAAACATTATAAACTGAGATCAAAAGAATTCATAAAGTAGTGGAAGGTATCAATAAATAACAAGAAAACAAAAGATACATATAAAGAAACCATGAAATAAATATGGATAAATGATACACATCAAGATAGAAAATAATATAACTAATAAGGAAAAAACATATTCAATTAAAGTAATAAAGAATACAAAGTAAGGTGTATATAGTCACAGTTAACTCCTAAACAGCCAGTGAGATGACTCTAGACATACTCAATTAGAACTATATTCTATCATAATCAATGATGTTCCTAAATAATACCCATAAATTTTTATCTCAACTAGCCTCATAGTTCAAACTCCCCTAGTAGGGGTCATAACATAAAGATATGGGATTCTAGTTAGTGCATGAACATAACTATTTTAACATCCATCTCACAATATCTCACCAAAACCCTAGGATAACTATAATAATAAAATCATATGGAAATAAAATATGTGTGACCTATTATTCACACATTAATAAAACTACTCAAGGTAAACCATGACAATAACACACCTTATACCCCCATCATAGATCCCTCTCACTTAATCCCCAGCTCGAACTCACATAATGTCATCAGTAAATCACTAAAATCATCAAAATTATTTTAAACAAGAAATCCATGGGACTTAAAATAATTAGGTCCTAATATCATTTAATAATGAAAAAATACCACAAAATATAAATTCAATAAAAAATATGAGAAAAAAATTAAAAATACCCACTAATGTCTGTTAAAAATGAAACCCCTAAACAAAAACCCCTTATAAACCATGTAATTCCCTTGTAAAATCAATTAAAAACTGAAAAAAACTTTTAAAATACCAAATACTTTGAAAAATAATCTAAGGAACTACCATTAATTCATATAATAATCAATTTATAAGGAAAAATATTTAGAAAACCCAACCATATCAAGTATTATTAAGAGAAATAGAAAGGCATGGAAACACCCACCTCAAATCAAGTGTATATGAAGTGAAACCATATAATATGGAAGAAGGTTAGAGTTAAGAACTAACCATACACTATAACATCAAGGATAACGACAAATTAGGTCAAATATCCACCATAGGGTTCATCTAACTTGACCCCTAAGAAAGGGAAAGATAATAAATAAAGTAAAACTTATAAAGAGGGAGAATAAGGCATAACCTTATAGAAATCACCAAATATCAGAAGTTAGAATCTAAAATCGAAGAATATAGAAAAGGGAGGGTTTAACTAGGGCTCTCTAGAGAGGGTCCACATGAACGGGGATCATAATATAGATAGAGGGATTTAAAATCAAGGAGGAAAAAAATTATAATTTATAAAATTTTAATGCTCTAGGTAGGTCTCAAGATTTGTCCACGTGGTTTCCCAAACCATGGACCAACCATGTGCCCCTCAATGGATAAATAAAGAAGTGTCACATAGTTTTGGATTCATTGTTGGAAAAACTATACACCAACAATAAATACACTACTACTAAAAATTCCTAACCCCTTTACATGGTTACTACATGGTTTACCCGAACTATATTCTAGCAGTGCGGTAACTGTACACCAAGAAATTTTTTTTGATTTCAAAAAACATTCAAATAGGAATAGACCCAAAAATCAAGGAAATAAAAATATATAAATAAATAAGTAAAATAATATAGAAATTAAAGGTTGGGGTGTGACACTCATTTACATATGCTAAGTCATGGAGGGATCATCTCACTCCTCATGTATGCCTATACTCTCCTAAAACCACAGAAGATAGTTCCCAAGACACTCATGAGATATAATACCGTCTCTTACCTCATTAATCAACCACAAGCCTCTCATTACTACCCCCTAAACCCAGGAACTTAACTTAGGTTATTTTTTATTCCCACTCATACCCTGAGACCTATCCAATGCTTCTTGTTAAATCAATTGACACTCTCTCCCCTTGGTGATATAGTCAATGGGTCATCCTAATTAACTAATTGATAAAGAGTACCTATTCCAATCATAGGAAGCCTAAATCCATCCTATCTTTTCCTCCAAGGTTACCCTTAGTTCCTAACAACTACCCAAACCCGTGAAATTATGCAGTTATTAACACTCATAAATAAACATGCATATGATTTTTATCATATGGGCCACCTACCTCAAATAAGGAGTTAACCCCTCTCTAAGATACACTGAGTCTCGGTCAAGATCATCCATACTAGAGAGCACCTATATTGCACCACATGATAAAAATAATTAATTATACACAATTTTAGTTAATTAACCAAAATAATTTAAAATGTTTATTAAACTAAAAACTCAAATTACATCCTCAACACACTAAAAATTTTTATTAGGATGCATGATCAACCTTCAGAGATGTACTCTACTGAATCCACATAAAAACCCCATCATTACCTCCGGATTCCATGATGCTATGGTGGAATAAACACTAAAAACTTATCCCAAATCATCCAAAATCAAGGTGTAGTGAAGGGGAACCTAGAAATAATGTAGAAGAAGAATATCAGACTTGAGATCACCATTGAAATACACCAAGATCCATCCCCGACCATGGGGGCTCAAATGAGGACGGAGAGGGGGAGGGTTGGTTGAGAAAGGGACCCACTTACTCCAATTTCCCCTAAAAATAGAAGGGGACCAAATGAAAAATTACTGATCTACACTTGATTAAGAAATTTGGTGGAATGTATTACAATATAGACATAGGAAACACAATTAAAGCCCCTCACTATGGGAAGCCCCGCAGTGTAACTATTAGGCTTGAAGAATAAGTGTCAGACCTTGGCCCCTAATTGAAGTATGAAGTAGGGACCCGTGATTTATCCTAAATTATTGGGTAGCTCGAGGCCCTTCCTCTTAAGATCCCCCATGACATAGCCCATGTTATTTTATGCAGGGTTTTGTCTCCATTATATGCTATAGTATAGCTCTTCAAGCTATAGTGCAGTTGTGCCCCCAACTCAAACAAAAACTCATATGCAGCATACACGTTGATGTAGCCCTAGGTTACAATGTGGTTCTTTATCATTTTGAAAGAAAATCCCAAGATAACATAACCCACACCATGCCTCAATTCCCCGGGATACAACATAACCTATATCTTATAACCAAAACCATCTCTCGATTCACCTTGACCTACTCTGTCACTTAGTTGAGAACCAGAACCACTAAATGGGAATCGTTCCATGTCCAAAACCACCACATCAAGATAATCTAATGCTTGGATTCCTGATCTAAATCCCAAATCCAAAAATGATTCCTACCCTAAGATAAATATTAAAATTCCATCTAAAAAGTAATGAACCTGAAATATGGGAGTCATTAAAAACTCCCCATCATATTGTTTCTCATCCTATAGAATTCATGATAGTCCTCAAACCATCAAACCTAATCTATCATAGTCATCAAACCACTTTTAGCTCATCATGTTCCTTCTCTAAATTCCAAACATGCTTCTTTTGTAAAAATATAAAAACCAGAGCATATTATTCACCAGAAGATGAGCTACCCACTCTCCATCAACACCAACACCAAGATAATTCCCACTACACCTATCTACCTTGAGATACCTCAATGTATTAAACTGATTCATACAAAATTTTTTTGTTCTACCTACCATAAGGATAGTCTCACAAGGACTGGTTTTGAGAACTGGAACACCACTCATAGTGATCCCCACCATAGGTTTTGGTTCCCTAGTACACAATTCTAATTATTAGTAGTTAAAGGACACAATCAATGTATTTTTTATCTCACCACTTCCAATAAAACATAGAATCACTAGTCAATCCTCCCCTAGATAACCTCTCTTGAAAATGCTCAGCTGCACATGTTGATACATCCTCAAAGAATCTAATAAGAATTAATTAACTCTCAAAGGCATTAAAAGACTATAAAACATCCTATATAGAAGTATGAACCTGAATCTAGATGTAACTTCTTGGTTGAATCACTAAACACATGATCTAACCATCATTATCTCACCTTGATCACCATCATACCACCAATCCAAATCACTCTTGGACCACACTAACTCCACTCAGACCCTGATACCAATATTTGGACTCTATCCAACAACATGTCCAAATTTAGAATATAGTATTCCATAAGGATCCATATGTCCTTGGATCCATCCACACACTAGCATCCTGGTGTCACCTTGACTGTCTCTATGACTAGTCTCACCACATACAAAACCCTTTTGACATGAAGGCCATGCCTCCATGACTGATATGATACTCCACACCATAGGGGTATTGTTATTATCACCTCACTGAACTAACACAAAACCTCCATGTCCTAGACTCCATTAATTTTTGAATGAAATGAATTTACATGACTATTCCTCTTTTACCCAAGAACCAACAAAAAACACCAAATACTTCCCATTATCAACCTACCAGGAATGATATCTTTGACATTAAACAATGCACTCAAAATAAGGATCAGCCCTTCTATTGACCAATGGTGAGATCCCCACCATATTTATTACCTTACACCACTCCTTGAACATTGAACCAAAAGAGTCCAAACCACACATATTTCACTATTTCTAATCCATTATCACCTGTAACTCACAACAATTTTCTAGGATCAAGCTCAAATAAACCATTATATTGTACCTAAATACATCTATGATGTCACCTCCTATCACTGAGGGGCATCTCTCATTTCACTAAACCCCTAAGACATCATGCCTTTGAGAATATCACCACCAAACTCCTACCATATCACCACTCAAGTTTATCTACAACCTAAAAAATTTTCAATATACCTTCAAATGACTCATTCACCGACCCATGAATCAATTGGAAACCACACATAACTAGTTCACTCCTTCCCTTACATACTGAGTCTTTTCCCAAAAATTCAGGTCAGTTCACACTCTCATTCTTAAGTAGAGTGAACCTCTGGAGAACCATCTCACAGGTTGTTACCCATGATCTAATTAAATTTTACATGAATCCAAATGGAATATGTTCAAACCCAACTTGATCAAACAAGAATACCCATAATTCCCTGAGTCACATTCCACCAAAACTAGGCCCATACACCTAACCCACTAACTATTCTCCACATTAATTTCATGATCATCTAACTGAAATAAATCCTCAATGCCTTCTTTCTATGGGATTAAGACATATCACTCATGCCAATTCCTACAAAACAATCACATGAAACATTAAATTATTTGAAAAACCACGAGTGTTTATCCATATTGTATCCATCCATGATCCCACCATCTATAATATCTATCCAATAAGGCTAGGAATCCTACTAATATTACGACAAAACCCATCCTTGATACTAGAAGCATTTGGAGTGCCTCACATCCTAAAGGTCCGAGGAATTCCACATGCCTTTCCTCAGTCAACTGGTTTTTTAAAGTAAATTTACTACAAGAATCTATATGAAATAACACTATATAGGTTTTTGTCAACACTTTAAGTTTCCATCTCACATACTCAAGATAACCCATGACCATCATCAAATCATCTCCTTAGTAAAAAATTCCTATTATAACCCAACAAGGGTCACTATACATCCCTTATATAAAGAGACAATATATCCATCTCTAGATCTCATTGTATGATCCACATGACCTGTAATCAAAAAAATTGCTTGTGAGTGAAAATATTAATATAGTTGCATAGAGTGACACTCATAAGTTATAGGGAAAACACTATATAAGTTGTTGTTGACACTTTAAATACTTTAACCTCTTGTTGGAAAATAATTCACAATCAAAAACCTGTATGTCATGTGAATCCTATATTCCAAATTTGATGCTTAAAATTCCACTTGAAAACAAGACACGAGTCAAAATAGGGATATAAAAATATCTATAAATTCATCATATTTAATAAAAATCTTAACCATAATAGTGAAAAAATAACAATCCCATTACCTAGGTAACCAGTAATTCCCACTATAATTTTTTTTATGATTCCCTAGTACAGGGTCTATCATAATCTCTAACACATTCTTATACCACACATATACCATCTCCCAAAATCTGATGCATGATATACCTCTTTTCAATGGTTTAATAACATACTTGTTTTAATCATAAAAAATATATAAATAATCGACCACTGAATCGATTACATACACAAATAAACCAAATACCAGATATATATGCACTAGACCTAGTTCCATCCTTAGGCCTCACTACACTTCTAGTCTCTGTATACCCTCAAGATACTCTATCCCAATCCATTATTTATTTTATTCTCAACCTGAATGCATATGTAAAGTCTACATGTGAACCATGTTACCTATGTTGGATGTGATAATATAACTCAATAGGGTATCACCAAGAAACCCAAATATACACCTTTATATGTGTGTTCATTCATGAAGAAAGGAAATACATAAATAAATACTCTCATCAACTCTTTGTGTGCTAACTAGACCACCATTCTTGCCAATGAGGTGCACACATTCATCAGGTCGCCATATGCTAACCATGACACCACGATACCTAACTATACATGCTCAGATGGTATGTTGTGATATATTCATCCCCTATTAATATTGAATTGACATTCCATCCCATACCCAATGACTTAGGGTAGGGCATCCTCCAAGACTCAACCACTACCTGAAGGTGCATGGTAGGGTCCTGCATGGAAGTCCTAGACTCACCTTCTCAATCATGGTGAGGCTATTCATATCCCAACCACTAAATTATCTCTCAAGGTATGAATTCCCATCTATTCCTCACATCACATTATGTCTTGAACAAGCCCTCTCACTTAGGGGTGGTCACATATTCCATCAACCACCTTCTCACTCAAGATGTGCTCACAACTTGACCACTACCCTCTCCTAGCGTGGATCTCACATGCATAGGTATACTATTACCCTCTCATTTAGGTAGGTCCCTTCCAATACCCTCTCAATTAAGTCTAGACCACACATCCCATCCACTACCCTCTCACTAAGGGTAGGCGCTTCAAAATCACCCACCGCCCTCTCACTCAGGACATGGTCACAACGTAACCCCTACCCTTTCACTTAGGTTATAGTACAATATAGGTATCCCTCCCCTCCAACATATGATGATGATAAAAAACATCACATTCTTAAAAAAAAACAGGGCCCACATCCCATCACATATTCTCACCATCTCATTATAGGGTGATATTCACTTGAAACATGGTCCTTCACCTCAAGAACGTCTCATCTACTATTCAGGAAATACTATTCCCCATGGAATTATCATCTCACCCTTTAAGGAATCCACTTGGTTCTTTCATATTCATCATGATCCCTACACAAGGGAACCAATTTGAACCACTTACCTAGTCCGGCTAAATGAGGACCATCCCAAGCTAACCTACTCTAAGCCCCTTGGAAACCCGATGCAAAATCATTAACCCATTCTCTCAAACCATACTTGGATCCTCTCTCACATATATTAAGGGAGATATCACAACCCTTCACTCAAAGGATAACCTGATATATCACACATTCCAATACCTACAAGAATTTTCTCATTCTTTATACATGATAAGACTCTCCTCCAATCATAAGAGGGAGTTCCCCTACCACTCGCTTGACGTACGATCATCTCACCTATCATCACTCAACCCAAAGCCTCTAATTCATACCCACTATCCCTAATAACCAATCCTAGGCTATTTGATATCCCCACTAGTTCCCTATTACCTACATAAGGCCTTTGGTCAGCTCAAATGACAATCTATCCTTGGTGACATATTTTTCAAGTGATCTTAATTTATTTAAGTGCTAAAGAGAACTTATTCCATGCATAGGAAGATAAAAACCATATAATCACTTCTACACAGGGCACATTTGATCCCTAATCCTCATACTTTAACCCATGAAATTATGCAGGTGCACATACTAATAAATAAACATGTATACGAGTTTGTATCATAGGGGCCACCTACTTGAACATAGAGTTAACCCCTCACCAAGCTCCATCGAGTCTCAACCAAGCTTGTACGTGCTCCCAAGAACCTATATAACACCACAAGATAAAAAATAATTAATTATGAATATTTATAATTAATTATATGAATTAATTAAAAAGGAATATTCAACTATAAACTCACCTTTCATCCTTAACACACCAAAACCACTCTTGATAGTGTGAGATAAACCTACCAAGACTTCCTTTACGCAAGCCATGATAAATACCCATAGTTCCCACACAATTACACCATGATTTAGTGGAATCAACACCAAAACCCTACACAAAATCATATAAAATTAATGTATATAAAAATTTAACTAATAATGGATGAAGGATAGGAACATCACACCTAAAATATCCACAAAAATTCACCAAGAGTCATATCCCGTCATGGGGGACCAGAGGGGGATGGAGAGGGGGATGTTAATTTAATAAAGAAACCCCTTGTGCTCCCATTTTTTATAAAAAATAAAAGGTAATTATTGAAAAATCATCTATATGAACCTGGATGAAAAATACTAGATGAGTAGTGTTTTGGAGTGGTCATAGGGGCCATAGTGAAAGCCCCTCACCTAAATAACGCTTGTGGAACAAACCCCAGGATTGTGACATAAGGGCCACACCCAAGCCCTTGGTTGTGGCATGTATAAAATAACTAGAGAATAGACCAAATTAGGGAGTATCTTGAGGCCTGACCTCTCAAGAGCCCCCCCACAGTTCAACTCCTGGGATACGGTGTGGGGATTCCCCACCAGGCCATGTTATGACATGGATCTCTCAGCTATAGTGTAGCAATACCCCTAAAACTCATACACATGTTCACAAATAGAACCCACCACAACACATCCCCTAGGATATGGTGTGGTCCTCTTTCCTTTATGAAAAATTTACAAAGGCCAAAACCTATTTCATGCCATAATGCCTAGAGCTATAATGTGACCTACATCCTTCAGCCAAAACCATATCTAGAGTCACCCATACCCTACTCCACCGCTCACATGAGCCCTAGAACCACCAAATGGTCCTAGTTACATGTACAAAAACACCACCTAAATATGTTACAATGCTTGTATGTTTTATTCGAATCCAAAATAAAAAGACCCCTGATTTTGGAAAAAAAATCATATTCCCTCCAAAAAGTAATGACCTTGAAATATGTAAGTCATTACAGGGATGATATGACAATATGAACATAAATATCATTATTAAAATTGAATCATTAATCTATAAATTGATTAATTAACTTTATCATCTTAAGTAAAATAGGAACAAGCCAAATTCTATCTTCCAATTTACACATGTTTAATGTAATGATAATATCATTTTTTCCCTACTTCACTTTATCCTTGAAAACTTCTTAGAGATGGGATAACATTGTATAAACATCTATTCCCTTATGTTTCTTTCAAAAATCATAGGATATTGATTTTATCATTATGATGTAAAAATTATATCCATCATCTATGTGTCTCTGATAATCATCCTTTTCACACTCAATTACTTCCTAAGGTGGATCATCATGTAGTGGGGACTAAATCAAATACAATTTCCTTTAATATATTAATACTATATGAAAATTTATGTACCACTCTTAGAAAATTGTGCTGGTTAATATGTATTTCGTTTTCAGAATTGATCATCGTGAATTTATGGTATCAATTTACATTTTTTTCTATAAGATGAAACTTTAGTAGATTAATAATTTTATCTCAGTTATTGATCTTTAAACATTATATATTTATTAATATTAAATTTCTCCAATTATTTTATTCAAATACTTTTATCCCACAACTACTATATTCTAAATACTTAGTCTCTTGAGTATTCTAGTAGTAAATAATCCTTAAACCTCTCTTTGTAGCTTGAGCTATATAATTTCCACTACTTTGAGTGTATAAGGTAAACATTTGGCTGGAAAACCATATTAACTCAGGGATACTTGATCTATTGAGTAGACTCACATTTCTTATACATAATTACCTATATTTGTATCAACAATTTCCCCTAAAATTTCACTAAGAAAGACATGGATACTTATTTAATGCCAATTTTGATTTAGCCAACTCACCATTTCCGTTAGAACTCTTTGATGAGAGGATGGACCATCAACTATAGTTAACACGCACCATGATCTATGGTTTCATTATAACTTGAGTGGTGGAAGATGTTTGTAACTTAATATTTTTTTGATCCTTTTTTACATTCTTTTATTTACTTGAATAATGAAATAATATTTTATTTATCATTCTTAATACTATATGATCACACTCAAAAATTTAACCATGCATGTAAAAAACACATTTACTATGCATTTATTAATTTTTATCTTTGCATGCTCGTTAACCATTCTATGTGGTAATGTTTCATACACAAAATCACATAATAATATACTAAATAATTAAAGAAAAAAAGTGAATATATAAAATGAAATTATCATGAGCAATATCTAATGGTTGAACCATCGAGCGGATGATGGATCAACCAAACCCTAGGAAAACTCATTTATCTATGCATCACCTTGGGATACATGAATTAAAATTAATGGATAAAACATAGACACACAAAACCTTATACATTTAAATAGGGAAATTCCATTACCAAGTTTTCAAATAATAAAATGAGATAATTAATTATTTTATTCCACATTTAAGTGCAATAATTAAATTAAATAAAAAATTACTGATATATACATGGGTTGTTCTCATTTCATGACTTGTCGGTAAGTAACCACTTTTCATAATAAATAATAAATAAACACTTTATAAATTTATTATGAAACATGGAATTAAACAATCAAAATGGTGTGGTAGTCTGAGGGCACCATCACCTCAGTGGAGATCTCGCTGCCCGATTAGCGAGGTGGGGATATAGAGGCAACACCCTCTGTAGGGTTAAGGGATAGGGTCCCTATATTTTTTCCACTAAAATTAAACTCAAAGTCCTTTTAAAGAATTAAAATACCAATAAAATGATATTAGTTCTTTATAAAAATATCTCATGGGTCAAAAAAATATTATATTAAATTTCAAAAAAATAATTTTTTATGATTTTTTAATATTTATCTTTTATTTTTCATGGTATAAAAAAAGCCCAAAAAATTAAAATGTTCTTGATGGGAGTCTATAAGGCCGGGAGGATTTCATTTGACCGGAACCAACCCAACTTAGGTTATATGGGACCCTAAATTCTAGATGCAGGTGGCCTATAATACCTTTTTATTCTTATTTTTTAAAAAAACTAAATCACTGACACCTTTTAGAATAGACCATGTTAGGTGGATGCCCTCAGTTAATGGGGGGTACTGACTAACTAGTGAATGATAATTTTCACTACATGATTAGTCATTTTTATAGTTTATAAATATATGTAAACAAACATATTCCTCCCCATATCCATTTTCATGAATGTGAAGACCATACATTGAGAATATAATCCTCATTTTTTTTAATTTTAATCAATAATTTATATTAATAAAAATATATACAGATCTTCAGATGGACACATCTCAACCATCTAAACTCCAATCGATGTGTCATAAATGGTGTTGGATTATTATCAAATACCTTTATATGAATTGTAGCATATATAATTGAACATTGGGAGACATTATTTTAGAGACATGGGAGACTATATCTCTCTAAACCCCTCGAGTGATTAGGGATTCTCTGCCCTTATCTTTGATCTCTACCTCCATGGAAAACACCTTTCTCATCCCTGAGAGATTTGAATCCCACCATTTTGTGATTCAGTTATCGAAACAGAATTCACATGTGAAAGAGCCCATTATTGAAAAGCACATAGATGAAATACTTAAAGAAGGAGTTCAAAATCACTCGTTCTCAAGTAGATCTCAAGGAATCTTGTTTATAGATTCTCTGAATAGAAAAAATCTAGGAAAATATAAAGTGATGAAGACTCCACTTTTCAAGAAGCATGATGATGGTAGATTCTTGGTGGAAGTGGACCCGAATTCACTTAAATAGTGCACTTAAATGCGCAAATTCTCTATCATGGGACACATCTCCTATATTAAAGGTGACCATCCTTTCCCTCTGCCTGATTTACATTCTCAAATTGCACATTTTTGGCATGTCTCAAGATAGAAAATGATTCCAATAGGAAAAGCCTATTTTCACATACTATTAAGTTCACAAGACAATATTGATAAGGTTTGGAAGACTGGTAATATTAATCTTAAACTGGGATTTCTTAGATTATCTAAGTGAGACTTTTCTTTTAATCCTCATACGTATAAGAACACCATGAAAAATGTTTTGATTAAATTACATGGACTGAACTATTTCTTTTGGCACCCCCAAATTCTGAATGACATTGATTCTTGTATAAGAACCCCTCTTAAAATAGACCAAAGAACATTAAATGATGAATTAGGCCTATTTGCGCGAGTTATGGTTGAAATTAACTTATATTCCAAACTTCCCAACTCCATTAATTTCAATGAAATTTATTATAAGACTGAAATTAGAATAGAATATGAGTGAAATCCCCCCTTTTGTGATCTTTGTAAGATCATTGGACACACTATCTCTAATTATAGGGTGGTTAGAAAACAAGAAAGTCCATAAATTGAAAATTAATGGAAGGAAATAAGGAAAAACAAAAAATACAATGCTCCCAATCTAGATATACCTAGAACCTTTAAAAATAAATTTGAAATTTGGGTTAAAAAAATACACAACTTGTCACACATAGGGGAAAAATCGAGTAAAACCTGGGCTGATGTAGTTGAATAAAAAGAGGAATCCAACAAAGAACAAAACTTCTTAGAAGAAATTGAAAAAATGGTTTTAGACACCATTAGGCAATCTAAAGAAAATGATATTTTCCATGATGAAACTAGAAAGATTTAGGAACCCTCACTCATGAATAACTCAGAGAGTCTAGGGGAGAAAAAATAAAAAAACAATTGGGTAAAGAACTTAGGTTATTATCACCCTATGCATCACTCCCCCGTTAGTTCTCAAATACCAGAAAACACTGATAGAAATGTTAAAATTGGAAATCCAGTTACTAGACAGAATGATTATCATGTTGATCCTCAGTCCACTATCAATAGAATGACTCAACCTAGTTCAAATACCATGAAATCTGTGAACAATGCATCTACAGAAGAAAATAGTACCTTGGATGTTCTTGGCACAGTCAAAGACATAGATGATTCTTATGTGGAGGAGACAAATGATCTAGGTACACCCACATGCAGCTCTGTAAAACTTGGGGAACTACACACTAGACCGAAGGCTCTTCAGGCTGAGGCACAGACCAAGATCACTAAGCCTAAAAAATGTTTCCATAACCTTGGAATATGTTAAAAATGTAAAGGGAAATACACCCTTGGTACAAGATCCTTTTCATGTGCAGGATAATAGTGACACCACAGAGCATATGCAGTCTCTTCCATCTGATCTGGGCACTATATTACAGCAGGACTCATCTGCTTAAAAGGATCTCGGTACACTGCTTCGTCTGTCTAAAAATTCACCATTAGATGGTACTCAATCTATTAATAGTGATGATTGTTCTGAACATCCTGTAAATTTATTATCTAACCAAAATTCCTATTCTATGATGTTGTATAATAATAACTCTATAGACTCAACTATTAATGCTTCAATAAATGTACCTATTATGAATAACCCTATCATATATAACAATGACCAGAAACATACCACTAATAGTAACAATACTAAAAAGGTTATAATGTCATATATGAAAAAAAGGTTTGAGAAAAAAGAAAAAGGGAGTTCTAACTCCAAATTTAGGTTTAAATGAAGATTCTCTTTTGGGATTTTTAGGGTATTGCCTACCCTGACAAGTTCACTGTACTAAAAATATTACTTAACACACATCATCCTATCTTATTTTCTATTTCTAATCCAAAAATTACCTTCCCTTATAAATACTCTCATTTGTCCTAGAATAATTATGTTTTTACTAGTGAAATAAATAATACCTACAATGTTGAATCTCTATGTATTTTCTCACAATCTTCTATTAAAAATGTTAGTATTTACAATTTCTATGACCATATGTTTACTTGCAACTTGAATAATGATGGAACACACCATTTCTTCTCTTTTTTATGTTAAGAATAGATACCAAGAAAGGATAACTCTATGGAATAAAATTTTATCTCTATGAACTAATATCAATGCTCCTTGGTTTCTTATTGGAGACTTTAATTCCATTCTCAACTCAATTGAGAAAATTGGACCATCTCATGATTCTATTTCCATAAGAAAAGATTCGATTGAAGACAAAGATCTCATGGAAATTAATCTCACTTGTGAGAAATAAAATTAGTATAGAAGACATAACAATAGAGTGGTTTCTTCCAAGATGGGTAGAGCCTTCATGAATGTCCTTATTTTGGATGAATGGGACACTATATCCAACACCAATCTACACATGCTGAACTCTAACCATCACCCCATCTTGGTCGATGTCTCCACCAAAGACATGAAACCCTGGTTACCTTTAAGATTTTTTAATGTGTGGTTCTATAATTTCGATTGCACTAATATCATTCAAAACAATTGATCTTCAATGTCACACAATAATGATTTTTTTTCATGTTATGTCAAATTAAAACATCTCCAACAGACTCTCAAAACTTAGTGCAGCTCCAAAGCCAAAAAAATTAATAATGAAATCTTTATTCTTGAGGAAGAACTCAATGATATTAAAAACAATAACACCAGCTCTAACCTTGACACTAATCCAACTCAATAAATAAATCTTGTGGTTAAGCTCAAATATTTTCTCAATTTTAAAGAATATATGAGGAAAAAAGAATTTAAAGTTAATTGGTTATCATATGGTGAAAAAAATACCAAGTTATATAATTCTCTTCAAAGAATTAGGAAGGATTGAAGACCGTTAACCTTTATAAAGTATGGGGACATACTTCTTGGAAATGAAGATGACATTGCTCATCATATAGTCTCCTACTATGAATCCTTCTTAAATGGTCTGAATATCAAAAACGACCTCCTTCCTGAAGTCATTCCGATAGTGATCACTGAGGAAGACAACACTTTCCTTCTCAACACTCCACTGGATCATGAAATCAAGGAAATTGTAATTATTCTGAATCCTGATAGTACTCCAGGTTCTGATGGATTCAATAATGGTTTCTTCTAACATTATTGGGATGTGATTCATGCATATGTTTGTAAACATTTCAAATCTTTTCTACCAATGGTGTGCTTCCGCATGATCTTAATTCCAAATTTCTCACCTTGATCTCAAAAGTGGAAAATTCCTATGAGATTCACCTATTTAGACCCATTGCTCTTATTAAAAATCTTTATAAAATCATCACTAAAATCATTGAAAATAGACTTTCAACTTTCATGGGAAAAATTGTCTCCTGGAAGAAATTTGGTTTTATTAAAGGTAGATCCATTCAAGAATGCATCTGTCTTTCCTCTGAGTGTGTCAGTAACTTGAACAAAGATAACAGAGGAGAGAATATTTCTATTAAACATGACATTAGAAATGATTTTGAAACAATGTATTGGATATTTATCTTTAAGGTTCTTCAAGGATTTGGTTTTAATTCATCTTTTATCACAATAATCAAAACTTTTTTCACCTTGGCGCCTATCTCCATTTTGATCAATGGATCTCCCTATGGATATTTTAAATGAACCAAAGGTATCAAGAAAGGTTACCCCTACCTTCCATTCTATTATTTATTACGGAAGACAATATTAGTCGTCTGATCACCCATCTGGTGCACCAGAATAAACAAAAACCCATCCATGTCTCTAGTAATGTGAATGATCCTACACACCCCTTTTACACTAATGATCCTTCCATTGGCCCGAAGGCCTTCATTTTTTTATTGATTTTTGATAATTCACCTTTCAAGGGGTGAGTTGGAACCCTTACAAGACCCGTAGGTGTAAGTATTACATGGGCCATAGGCCTTAGAATAATTCATTTCCCGTAGGCTTCAAACATTACATACAACCTAGACTAACTACTTGGAACTGCTCCTCCCCAGTATCTTCATTGTGAAATCATCTCTCCACCTTCGCATGACTATTCAGGTAGGCTATCCCATGCATGCATAGGCTTGTCCCAATGACAAGTGTCATACCCTCTCATTCTTGAAATTCGTTTAGCTTTTACTATGGTGAAAGCTCCTTTCTAATCCTCCTTATAGAGCTTTTCCTTGTGGGTTGTCTAGTTTTCATCTGCAGTTAAGGTTTCTCGAAGGCCTTGAGGTGGCCCAAAGGTCTTGAGGTTTCCCGAAGGCCTTACTGGCCCAAAGTCTTGGGTGTACCGAAGGCCTTAAAGGACTTGGGGACCAAATCGATGGGCCGAAGGCCCAAACGGGGGAAAATTTCCGGATGCTACAGTGCCAAACAGTGCCTGCTACAGTCCACTACAGTTCCTGCTACAGTACTGCACAGTCCCGCTACAGTGCTACTACAGTACCTGCTACAGTCTTGATACTTTGCGACTATAGTTGAACAAGTCCTAAACCAAATTTCTTCTTGGAAAGGTAAATCTCTCTCTATGGCTGGTAAGAATTGCCTTGTAAATTCCACTATTGTCACCAAGATGGATTACTCCATGATGGTCTATAAATATCCTATTGGTTTGATAAAAAAAACACCTCTATAAATAATTTTATATGGACTGGTAGTACTCTAGAAAGGAAACTTGTGATTGTCCCCTGACTAACTTGTTGCAAGTCCAATGAGAAAGTTGGTATTGGAATTAAAAATATAAAGTAATTTAATCAATCCCTTCAACCTATACTTACTTGGAACCTTATTCAATATTCTTCTGATGCTATTACCTTCCTCAAAAATAAATTTCTTTACAAACTTAAGATGGGAAAGTATAATTTCATTATCTATTCTATATAGACATCCATAAAAAAATATTTCTCTAATATTAGGAATAATTCTAGATGGATGGTCTCCAGAGACTCCTCCATAAAATTCTGGTTAGATAAATGGACAAAAACTCCTTTAATTTCTATGATTTCTCCTCATCAAATCTATGAGAGTGATAACTATACTATTAGAGAAATTCTAAATTCTCATTATGACAACCTCCCTGATATAATTCTGAATTTGATTGAAAACTACTCTTGCTTACACTAATGATTTATTAATTTGGGAACCTGCTCACAATGGGATGCTAAACTCAAAAAAATTCTACAATAATTATGTCTATAACTCTGAAAGTGATTACAGTTGGATAAAACATTTTAACAAGACTCAGATAAATCCATCAAGATTCAATATCATCTGGAAACTTGATCAAAATAGAGTTCCCATAGATATTTTGCTTCAATATTTTGGAATCCAGCTCTACTCTAAGTGAAGAATCTATAATCAACACAGAGAAGAAGCTAACCACCTCTTTCTTTCTTGTGCTACTGATTCTACTCTTTGGAACTATGTTATTGACATTTTTAACTACATATGGGTTATTCTTGACTCCGTAAAAACTTGACTAAAGAAATGTGCATAAATAGAAGGCTCTCAGAAAATCAAAAATATTTTCCTAGCTTCAGTTGCTAAGCTCCACCAGGTGATATGGAATGATCAAAATTCTATTATCCATAACAATTACTCACTCAATAAAAATTCAGGTTGGATGCGAATCCTTATTTCCATACATGAAGTTGCTTTGATGCAAAAGGGACATTACCAAAACACTATCCATGACTTTTGAATCCTGCAACGTCTGCGGATTAATGGAAATTTATGTCAACCTTGTCACACTCTTTATTTGTTTTGGAGAGATCCTCTTCTGGTTTGTATAAAAATTAATATTTATGGCACCTCCAAAGGAAATTCGGGCTCTGCGGGATGTGGTTATATCTTCAGGAATCACCTCGGTCAGATACTTGGATGTTTCATGGGTAGCTGTGGCACAACCACCTCCCTTAAAGATGAGATGATGATCTTAATACATGCTATTTCCATCACAAAAAATTTTGGTTGGAACAACCTCTGGATTGAAAGTGACTCAACAACCATCATATAAGCAATTTGGAATGGCATGACACATCTTGCTTGGCCGATTACTACCCGATAGATGGAATGTACCCGTTCACTTATTGACCTAAACTATATCATCACACATGTTTATCGAGAATCAAACACGGTTGCAGATGTCCTGACCAACATGGGAGTAAATCAAGGCATCACCTGGTCCGAAGACCTCCCCACTGATATTATTTCCATACATAACAAATATTGTAATATGATCCCGTATTTTAAACTCTTGTAAACTTTATTTTGATAATAATTTTGCTTTGGTCGTTTTGGGCCAAGGCCTCATCTTTAAAAAAAAATTGAACTTTGGAATAAATTTACATGTCCACTTTAACATTTTTTTCTGATAGATTTTTTAGTTATCAAAATTGTTACCATAGACAATAGAAAATGAACACATTATTTATCGTAATATTTTCAGGAACACAAAATATTTTTTTAAATGTTATTATTTTTTAATAACTAGGGAATAAGAAAATACAAGAAATAAATTTCAATTATAATTCCAATAAATGGAAATAATAAAACTGATCTCCAGTGAGTAAACAACTATCCACAATGATATTATTAAAAGATCAATTCTAGAAAAAGCAGAATCACATAAATCATAAGATATGAATAATCAGTACAAACTAATAAGATTCAAAAAATGGTTTCACACTTTTAATTTTAAATTTTTATCCCTATTAATAGAATAAAATATAAAATAAATAATATATTTCATTGAAGTAAATTCTAAAACTATTTTTTAAAAAAAGTTAATGAAAAATCATGAAATCATTTATGATCTTGCTAGTTGAGGAAAAAGCATGAAATTATTTTACACTCTTGTCATGGGCCATGATAACATGAAATTATTTCACACTCTCAAGTCCTATATACATAAATAATTTGACCACAGACATAAAAAACAAAAATTTATCTTATAACCGGATTGTTTTCTTATAGTCAAGTGATAAATCATTCGACTTTGATTTCTGAGAAGAGGGATGATTGACCATTCAGCCCAAAGGAGTCTTTAGACCAAGGGTGCATTATCCTATTTTAGTAGTGGCCAAAGTAGGTATGGTCGCATGTTGTTTGGATATTGAGAACTCCATGATGTCATGAATTATTATTTTTTGTTATGTTACAATTTCCTATTGATTATTCACTTTTACTTTCTAGATTTTTTTGGGACATTGTGTCATGATCCATGTTTTTATGGGTTGTGTGATTTGAAAGAATTTTGAATTTTTATTCTAGAGTAGGGGTCCTTTCATTAATTGGGAGTCAAATTAGAATTTTGAGGGTTGGAATATACCATTAATATGTTTTTGGTTGTAGAATGAGGCTAAGACGGTGTTTCATATACTCAAATGAATGTCAGAGTTGGGGTCTATGTGACTTAGCTATTGAATTTAATTAGCTATTTCAGGTCATGATGGGATTCTCAGGTCATTCCATGATGACTTATTGTGTTATTGGGCCTAATACTGTGAGTCATGGGTGGTCACACCGTGAGGGGAAAGGTTCTCGGGTGGAATAAAAGTTCATTTCGTCACGACCTAAGGGGTCATGCCATGATTGTGCTTAGATCCAAGTGCCCCCTACCTAGTGGGATTCACACCATGAGTCAGGCGATTCATTACACAATGAGGTCAGATTGAGGGAGGGCCCTCTGCTTGGGGGGGTGGTTAGATTTGGGGTGGTCAAACTATGATCAACAGGGGTAACACTGCAACCAGGATAGGTGAGGTGACCTTCACACTGTGACCCCTATGACCGCACCATGTCTGAGGACCAGGATATTAGTTTTCAATGTGGAAAAACCCATTTTTTATCCCCCTTATGTTTTTGAGGAGAACGAGAATTGGGAGTGGTTTGATTCAACTGAATCCCACACCTTTCCTACCCTAAATCCCCCATGGACAAGGATGCTTTTTTTGGTGATTCAGAACTAATTCCAGGTAATTTTCTCCTCTTCATCCATCTTTTTTTGTTCCCATTTTCTAGCCTTTTATTTTGGGTCAAATTTGGGACAGGGGTTGTTCAAGATTTCTAGTGGAGAATGGTGGAAATCATTACGATCAATGGGGATTTTTTGTGGATTAGATGGAGGATGTCCCAAAATGATGACTAAATGCCATATTTCACTATTTTAGTTGAGGGAAGTTGTTTCACTAATTTATTTAATTTTTTAAAATAAATTGTTTAAAATTTCCAATTTAAGGGGTACCGATGGTTGGGTTTTTTTATTAGGATGGATCTAAGGGGTACTCTACGAACCTTATGGGTACAGTTGGTCATTTTTCAATGATGTAGTGATTCCTTGTTAGTTTTTTCTATAATTCTTCTTTGATTTAAATTAAATAAATAATTATAAATTATAATAATTAATTATTTTGATGTTTTGGAATGATATTGGAACTCAAGTGGTGGTGAAAACTTGGATGAGGCATGGATGATCTTGGATGAGGTTGAATAGAGCATCGTGGGGATGATAACTCCATAATTGAGGTAGGTAGTCCCTATAATATAAATTCATATGTCTGTTTATGCATTATTAATTTTCCACATGCATTTGAATGGGACTTGTTAAATGGGAAAGTATAAAGAGAATCCTATATAATGATTTCGGATGGCGTTGAGCCTCTTAGGAATAGGATAAGTGTTATTTAGCACTTGGGTGAATTAGGATCTCCCAATGACTAAATCTCTAAGGGGAATAGAATTTTGTTGAGTTTATGAGAGACCTCAGGTAGGTGTTGGGATGTGAGATGAGCCATGAATATCCTAGTTTGGTTTTCCTATGGTTATTTAGATTAGTGTGAGAGGCTTAAGCTTAGTTGTAAGGGTGTTATATCCATATATATCTTTCTTATAAAGGATAAACCTCTTGAATATATATTGAGACTTATTGAGCACTATGAGTGGGATGGGTCCTTTGGGACCAGATGAGGTGCAATGAAGATACATGATCTAAATATGGGCATCGAATGCCTTAGGGATGATTTGAGTATGAGAATACATTTCCTTGAGATTGAGATTTAGTTACTTATAATGTCAATAAAAACCTATATATAATTTTACCATACTCTTATTAGTGGCATTCTACTAAACCGAAATGGGTGGTTATGTATGAATTAAAAAGAGGTTTGATGAAATACATGTAAAATTCCTTATTCTTAGTATCAAAGTAGGATTATGAGAGGGTAGGACCAGATAGATTCCTAGCCCTATGGATATATATCCTATGTATTTGGGCCTAGGATGAGCAGAGATTTGGTTGATACTCATGGTTGTATAACTAATACTGGGTGGTTGGTGATAATGAAGTTAGCATTGACATGAATAGGATGTCTTGGGTAGTTATAGTGAGCTTTAAATAAATGAGGGTCATGGTCAGTGGGTCATGCATGTAAGATTAGGTTTTATATAACACAACTTATTATAGAATGAGTCATGTTGTGATATTAGGTTTTATAGGAGTGTGTACCCATGGGGTTTGGGTTAGATAGAGTAATATCACTAGAGAGAACACATGGGATGGGTACCATAGGATTAATCTACCATAAAAGGGGTGAGTGAGTGTCAATAATAAAATTTGAAAAAATTCTCCTTGTGTGAGGGTGAGAGCACACTTGTTACATACAATGCCCACTGAGTTAGGAATTAGTGAACAATCACATGTGGGATATAGTCTGATGGTTTTGTTGAGGTTGTGAGATATAACCTATGTGATAATATGGTGATACCATATATGAATTGAAATGTTGTGGCATGATTGATTATAGATGGCCTATGATTGAACTATCAAGGATTGACAAAATGGGTGATCATGGCTAATAGAGAGTGACACATGTGAAATTATGGATCCTGTAAGGTGTGGTAAACAAGGAATTGTGTAAGGGAATCTATATGGTGGGAATCACACCATTTGTTATTAGAGGAAAACATTCTTGGTGATATGGGGATGGGTGGAGACCAATGTTTCACATTAGTTCTCAGGTATGAGTGGGATATCCACACACAATCATTATGTTTATTAATGGATTGAGCATGAACCATGGATATTAGTGTTTTGTTATAGTGAGGAAGTAATGAGGATCCTCCCATTGTGAGGAGTATTTAATCAGTCACAAATGAGTAACCCTTTTATCAAAAGGGGCATGGATATGGTGAGAATAGCCAGCATATTATTTTTAAGTCATTAGTATGATGATGTGTTGTATGATTTATTGATATTGAGTACATTTAGAAGTACCATATTGGGTGTTTGGATGTGGTGCTGGATGGATTCAGTGCATTAACATCGGGATCCGGACATTTTTGGTGTGATCCAAGAGTTAGTCAGATTAGAGGTGCACTCGCGCTCTGGGTGAGAGCATAGAGACTGGTGCGGTTGGTTGGGGATCCAACCATGTAATTACATTGAATGTTAGGTTCAAAATTTAGTGTGGTAATTTGCATGATATCATAATGGCTTTGGGAGATAAATCATCATGATCGAGTAATGGGGTAGCATGTAGGTGGTTAAGGATGAGTGTTTTTAGGAGAGGTCAACTAAAGGAGGAATAACTTGTGTTCTTAAATATAATTGGATGTAGTGGGATATTAACCAAACTGAGTGTGTTGATGGACCATAAAATGTGTTATTTTGTTATGATATTCATATGGCAGAGAGCACTATAGACTAAATTCAGGATCTTTTTAATTTAATTCTTATGGTGGAGAGAACCATAATCCTTGGTATGAAATAATGGTTAGAAATTAAGTGTGTCAAGAGATATAGGTGTTATTGAGTAGAATCTTGGTGTTAGTGTTGGTGAAAAGTGGGTAGTTAAACATCTAGTGAATAACACTCCTAGGTGTTTGGAGTTGTGCACGAGGAGAACATTAGATGTTTAAAGACTAAACATAGTGAATTGGTGATTATTTTATAATTTTAGTAGGTTGGGTATAATGGTTAGATGATTACTGTGACTTATCAAGGATGAGAAGAATTATGGTGGGAATTTTTTAATGAAATTCATTGTTATGGATTGTTAGATTCAGAGGAAGTTTGAATTTTTGTTCTTGAGCAGTGGTCATTTTTTTGAATTAAGATTTAGATCAGAATTACGGGGGTCGAAACATCTCAAGAAGATGTTTTTGGACATTTAATGGGGAATGGATAGTGTTTTAGGTACTTAAGTTAATTTCAAATATGGGACCAAGGTTACCTAGCTGCTATATTTTAGTATCTACAACTGGTTGCGCTAAAATGACCTAATGCGTTTATGTGTACCATTCCACGAGGTGTTGTGGGCATGCTGTGCATGGTAACAACATGTGGAATGGGGGATCTAGGTAGTTTTGTGTAGGAGTGTTCCATGTCATGACCCTAGGGGTTATTCCATGATGGTGCTTGGTAGGGAGTTACCCCCAACCCGGTGGACTTAATCTATGACTTAGGTGGGTCATGCCATATTAAATACTGGATAAGAGATCCCCCTCTACCTAATTAGTAGTCACTCCATGACCAAAAGGGGTTTAACTATGAAAACTTTAGTTAGTCCATGACCAAGGATTGGGTCTATTTTTTTAGTGGTATAAACCCTTGTTTTTTGGTCCAGTACCCTAGGGTTTTTGAGGAGTAGGGGTGTCAGGAGAGGGCCAATTTGACTAGATTCCCCTTCTTTCTCCCTTCAATCCCCCATAGAGGGGGGATGGTTTTTGGTGTGATTCTGTGGTAATTACAATTATGTTTCACCTCTTCCTCCCTCTATTTTGGATCCCCTTTGATAGAATTTTATTTTTTTGTCTAATTTTGGCTAGATTTTGTCGATAATTTGCACAGGAGCACGGTAAAAATTATCCCAATCAATGGGTCTTTCATGTACCTTGTCTAGGGGAGTACCCATAAGGATGATCACATAATTTATTTTACCATTTTAGTTTAATTAATATAATAACCTAATTTATTTAAGGTTTTTAATTAAATTGGATGAAAATTTAAATTTATTAGGTGAAAATGGTAAGGGATTTTCCTTGGGATGGTTCCAGGGGTATGATATGGGCCATAGAGGTGTGATTGGTCATAGTTTTGGTGAAGCATTGATTATCAGTGAGTTTTTGGCCATAAAACCTCTTTTTTTTAAATTAAATAATCAATTTTATATTTTTATAAATAATTATTTCAATGTTTTGGCATGATATAGGAGCTTGAGTGGTGGTGTGATCCTAGATGAGGCATGGAAGGGATTGGATGAAGTTGAACAAAGAATCATGAGGATGGTAACTCTATGATCGAGGTAGGTTCTACCTATATTATAAAGTGATATACTTATTTATACATGATCTATTTCCTATAATCATGTGTGTGGGACTGAGTAAAGGGATATGGATTGATAACATCGTAGTTAAAGAGTTAGGATGGCATTGGGCCTCTTATTCTTGGGATAAGTACTCTTTAGCACTTAGGTGAATTAAGATATCCTTAGGATTATGTCACCAAGGTGAAAGGGTGTTAGTTTAATTGAAGAGAGACCTAAATTTGGTTTCAATATATGATATGAGTTGTGGGTATCCTAGGTTGGTTTTATTAGTGATATTCATACATGTATGAGAAGATTAGGCCAAGTTGGAAGGGTGAGACTACCACATGTATCACACCTAGTGAGGACAAACCTCTTGTGGGTGGATTGAGAGATTTTGAGTTCTTTGAGTGGGATGATTCCTTCAAGAATATACAGGGTTTGAAAAAGATGGGTTACCTACAAGTGATGAGTTAAGAGATCTTATGAGAGAGATATGATATTGGACTCGAGTGAGGGTTGTGGAATGGATTTGGACTAGCCACCTGAGGCCTAGGTAGGGTAGAGCCTATGGGATGTGAGGACACCAAGGGATTATGTATTATAGATGAAATTAATTACTTGAGATGGGTTTGGAGGACCCTAGTGGATTCCCTGATGAGAGATATGAGAATGTCGAGAGGACCAACATATCATACATAGAATATGAAAAATGTCTAATATGAGAGGTCATGTCCTGAGTGACTAGTGACTTATGATGAGACAATGAGCTTGTGGGACCATATACATTCTATTATTGTGTTGTATACATGTTCTTATGATAGAATAAAAATTCCAATGTGGGTGACGTTGATTCTATGTCATAGAACCACCATGAATGAGATGGAGTTGGTAGGATCTCTATGAGTGATCTGAGATCTTAGTGCATATGAAGTTTAGGCATACCTTGAATGGAAAGGTATGGAATGAGACCATATGGCCTCATCCTGAGTAAAAATGTGATGAATAAACCATACCTTGAGTGCTAAGGTATTATTTGGATTTCTTCATGGTACCTAACCTTACCATGAGGGACATGGTAGTGACCAAGATGATGGAAACTCTTGAGTGGGAAGACTAGTCCATTTAGGATGTGGATGATGGAACACATCTTGATTGGGAAGGTAGTAGTATGGACTTTTATGAGAGAACCTTTCATGAGTGATAAAGCAGAGGCTAGGTTTCAATGGAATACCACCCTTGAGTGATAAGGGATGGTCCATGACTTTGATGTAGGATCACCTTGAGTGAGAAGGTGAGTCCAGGGCTTGGATGAGGGACCCTACCTTGCACCTTCGAGTAGTGGTTGAGGTTTAGTTGAAACCTTACCCTATATTTTATAGTATGAGCTTTGTCATGAGATAATGGTATAATATTACAAGATTCTGGCTAAGGATGAAACATGTATGATTGGGTGTCATAGTGGGATGGTTAGCACATGCTGACCTAATGCGCAAGGAGTTTTGGTGGCTTGGTTAATACATGATGTCCAATATGCTTGTCTGATGTTTATTTTTTTCCTCATATATAAACATATATTATGTCATATATTAAGGGCACTTGGTGATACCCTTCTGAGATGTATTTCTCACACCTTCCATATGCACTCTGGTGTATGTGGAAATCGTATGTCTGATTTATAATTTAGAGTATAGGACATTCATTAGATTAGATATGGGAATATCATCAAGTATTTTGAGATAGGGTTGATGAGGATCATGGATGGTAGTTAGTTTATTTTTTATTTTTTATTTTTATGTGATTCAACCCATGGGAGATCAAAGGATGTATGTCGTATGCTTATGTATGGTATATTGGTTATAGCATTATGTTTTATTTACTATGAATATTATGATGTTTGTGATGGATATTGATTAGTTATTTATACTATTTCATAGTTATTATTTGAGGTATTATCCCCAATTCATGATTTAGTACCTCACCACTATCTGGAAGTATCTGGCATATAGAGAGGCACACTTTAGGTCATGTGGCACTTTGGATAGTGCACTGGTGAGTGGATTTTGACCAAGACATCACATACCATTAGTGGAGGCCTACTGATTTGTACTCACACCCTTCTTCGGAACCCTAGTACTAGATATGATTTTATGGTTACAATCAAAAAGGGAGAAAGGCCTCACATTGGATAAGTGAGTAGGTGATACGTGGTTAGACTCTAAAGATGGTACTGAGTGGGGAATTGAGGCCCAGTTTCATTATAGTCTCCTTTATTTTATTTATTTCAGGAATACCTCATAAAATATCATATATGTGCGATCTAACTTTTGGTTTTATATTTATGTGATATTACAATAATATTAATTTTGTTATGTCATGCGTTAATTTATTATTCATGGATGGCTTGTAATTGTAATTTCATGTTATGGTATTATTTTAGTTGAGGTTTTTTTAGTATTTTTACAACGATTTATAGCTATTTAATACTAGGTATAGTCTTCTTATTAATTTTCCATCAGTGCTTACTATTTTTTAGTAGCATTTGGTGTATAGGGAGACACATTTAAGGTGGCATGGCGCCACCCCGTTCGGTCATAATCAAGGTGAGCTGGGATGGGGATGTTATAACACACACACACATATATAGAAAATATGATATGATATGATATATAATATAAATACATTAATTATATTCATAAAATAATAAATTAGTCCAAATATATTGACCACTAAAATCAAATCCCGAGTCATATAATATTAAGAAATGGTATCAAAGATTCATATTGTTTTTATGTATTTTCACTATATGTTAATAGAAAATTGAAAAAAGTGACAAGTGATATTTTCCAAAAAAACATGCACAAACCAAGGTATGGCATTACTAATTATATAAGACACCATTAATATAAGGTCCTAACTTTAAACATTACATATTATAATAAATTAAATATAAAATTAACTTTATTGAATTCATAAAGATCTTTTAGGTTTAAATTTTTAGAGAGTTAGTTCATAACACTGACATAATAAAACCATATATTACAAAGTGCATACCTCTATTCGGTATCCATTTCTATCATAAAACAAAACTTTTAAAAAGAAAGATGTTTATTTTCATGATAGATCTTCAAAATTTTCATATTGACCTCATCCTTGTCCCTAATAATATTTAAATCACTATTAAAAACATTTCAAAACATGGTATGAGTACAAATATATTAGTAAGGTATATAAAAATAAATAAATAAACTGTAACTCGATTAATACTTATAAAAATTTTATTTTTAAAAATAAATTTTGGGATAAAATGAACATTTTCTTACCTAATAAATAAAATTTAATGCCATGATATTTTCAAAAAACTTTTAATAAGAAATATTAAAGGAAAAATAAAACTCATAAATGTTTATTTCAAATCATGAAAAACTCATAATAACTATTTCAAAAAGTTATACCTTTCACCCTTAAAAAGTACCATATACTTTCCTTTAAACATATAATCATTATCTTACCTTGAGAAATCATAACATTATCTTAAAAAATCATAACATTCATATATAAAACATATAGTCAACATGATATATAATTTTCATATAACTATTACATATGTAATAACCATCACGGTTATACATGGAGTTAACATCAAGGTTACACATGGAGAAACTATCACAAATACACTAAAAATAACCATCATAATTATACTTGGAATAACCCTCACAGTATAATTAAAAACATAAATATTACCCAATTAATTGGAGGGACATAACATAAACACCTATCCTTAATTTATAATGGATCCAACCTTCATCACAAACAATTAATAAGAACCATAACATAATCTTAATACATAAAATTTTTTAGTTTTCAAAATTATATTTTAACCCAAAAGAAAACATTTCTAGATATCAAAATATCAAATCCATTTAACACCCATTTTTGAAATAACGAAAACATAGTGAGGTGGGTAATTTATTTTAATAGAACATGAAATATTGTAAATTAATTCAAATAATGTTTATAGTGATGGAAAAAATCATTATCATCGTATATGTAAAAATACAACATTCATTTTGTATTATGTAAATAATGTGAAAACATTACATAAAAATATTCCTTTTGAAAATCCTTTTAAAGTGATGTAAAATTTCATTTAAAATTAATTTATTTCCAAATAAATACATCCATATAATAATTTTAAAAATTTGGGCATAGAATAAAAATATTTGGAAGGGAAAATTTAAAAGATGTTTTTTTAAAAGAAAGCCCCTTAACTAAAGTCCAAATCATCATGTAAATTATTTATATTATTGAATAACAAAATTATGTTAATTATTTAATTACTTGTTAAATTTTTTCAATTTTATTATTAATTTTATTTTATTTCTTACCATGATATAATCAATTACCCAATCAATTAAGTTTATGTTAGGCGTTATAAAGATATTCAGCTCATATATCAAAAAGGATTCGTTAAATTGAATATGATTTAAGAGGTAATTATTTCATCACATATATAATAATAATAATGAAATAATTATAAATTTTATTCATAAATTATAATTTTAAAATTAATTAGGAATAATTTTTATGAAAAATGAACTATGTTACCATCATGGAAACAATAGGTCGTATGTACGTATTAGTAACATTTCCATTTTTCAATGATCATTATGGAAAACATGTAAGTTATATTTTATATTTATAGAATTATCATTATATAGTAAATTAAATATTACTTCTTTAAAAATAATTATATATACCATCCATGCGATGTGGTTATGAAAAATGAAGCACATTTCTTCGTGGAGGTGGTAGTCCACACAAACACATAAACGCCATTATCTTTCATTAGTGAATGGAAGGTAAGAAGGTAAATGATATATTATATTTTAATAATGATAAATATTTCTTGAATATCACATATATACATTAAATATACCAGTATAACCATTCTTGTGAGGTGGTGTTGGAAAGTGAATTACATCGGTTCACAATGCGGTAGTCTTCCGTACACACGAAAGGTGGATTCATTTCCCATTTGATGGTGTTTAAAGATAGATATAGGTTATTATATTAACATAATAAATTCTCAGTATGTGGTGTATACTAATGTTATAATATTATCATAGTTAATAAATACTTTAAGGAGGTTGAAGAAGAAATAAAAGAAAAACACTCAGTTAAGAACTATACATCTTCTTCGGAAAATCTCATTTGATTCACACCTTAAGACCTCTATGGTCGGTATTATAAACAAAAAAGGATTCTTGGATGTAATTAGAGATGTAAAGAATATATTTTTAAGGATTTTATGATAAAAATTCTTTTTTTTCATGAATAAATGAGAATAATATATGTCCTTTTATAAGAGAGGGGAGGGGAATTCTTGGAATTTCTTAAAATAATAAATTAATATAAATTAATTTTGATGTCCAAATGGATAAAAATTGATAATATTAAATTATAAGATTCTTATGAGTCTAAATAATCTCATATAATAAAATATGGACAAGTTTTTATCATATTTTTACCCTTATCATTTTGTTTTAACCCTTCATTAACCCTTTTGACAATTTATCTAATATCAATATTCTTTACTCTTAAGGATTTAATATAGTTACTATAAATGGAAAATCAACCTATAAATGGACCATGGTTTATGTAATTAACCATATCCCATTCACTTGTTAGAATTTAGTATATTTAGGAATTTTAAATCATTTAATATAATATAATTTATTATAAAATATCATTAATGTAAATTTTATAAATATTTATTTAATTTGATTTAATAACATCAAGAAAAAAAATTAATTTGAATCCAATAAATAAAAAAATCTCTAATATTTCAATTTTATCTAAAAAATTTGGAACACCATGATTTATTCAAATCATATAATTTTTAACATTTTTAAAATCATATATTTTATTTTTCTTTTAATTGAATAATTACTGCATTAGCATTAAGTATGTTTTTAAAGTAATTATTTATTATATAAAAAATTAAATTAAATTAAAATAATATGAAAATAATTTATATTTAAAATTAATATTTATAAAAAAATATATCCTTTTTTATCCATATTTTAAAAATATTATATTTACTAAAAGAAAAGTGTGATATTTTTTGATTTATATTCACTTATAATGGTCAAAATCATTTCAAAATGAAACAAAGAGTCATATATTATAATTTTAGATGATTAAATATTAGATATACTCATAAAATAAAATTATGTCAAGTTTTAGGGTCATTTTTTAGTCCTTATCATTTTATTTTTAACTTAATTATTCGATTACCCTTTACTGCGGTATAAAAATTACCGAGGTTACTATTCGTATTGAGAAAAATAAAAGGGAATTATTTACCAAATCCGAAACTCCTAATTAAAAATATGGAATCTATTTTTGAAAATTTGAAACACATTAGTGGAAAAATTTAATCTAAAATTTAATCGAAAAAAAATGATGAAAATTGCTTTCTAGAAAGATGCATTGTTTAAGTATAAAATGTTTTTGTATTAAATTCAAGCATAAAATTTATTTCATAAATAATAATTTGATTATTTTAATTAAAAAATTGACTAATTAAATTTTAAAAATAATCAAAAATATAATTTTAATTTGTAAATATTTTAAAATAAGATACAATTTTCAATAAAAGGCAGTATTTTTCACTATTCATTAGAAATATTTTTATTTTCAGAAATCTTAAAAAAAATCATACTATGATAATTTTGAAATGATAAATTCAAAAATTTAATTAATTATATCAAATTAAAATTCAATAATTTTAAAATTAAACTTTTAAATGAAACCCTATAAGAAAAGGGTTTGACAAAACCATTTCCTTTTTTATTTAAAAGTTACTTACTATTTTTATAATGAATATAAGCACCTAATTCATGCACAATAATAAATATGAAAATTATTTATTATATCATTACCTGGGTTTTTACAATCTTCTCCAATTTTGTAAATTGCATCCTCACAATTTTATTCCTCACTTAAACAAATAGGGATATTTTTCACTCATAGCCTTTTTAGATTCCCATATTACTTCTTCAATCATATAGTTTTTACATAATCCTGTAGTTTATGAATTAATTTATTCTGAAATACTTTCTCCCTATGGTCAAGAATTTGAATATGCTATTTCTTATAATAATTATTCTCTTCTAACTGAACTACCTTAGGGCTAAAAATATTAGACAAATCTAACGTGTATTTCCTTAACACCGAACCATGGAATATGTTACATAATTTGGATAAAATAGGAGGCAATGAGACTCAGTAGAAAGATAATACAACATTATCAAAGATTTCATACATCCTAACAAAACATAAACTTAGTTTCCCCTTTTTACCAAAACTCAAAACAATTTTCCTTAGAGATACTTTAAGAAAACTTGATCACCTAACTTGAAAAAAACATCTTTTCTTTGATTATCTGCAAAACCTTTCTTCCTATTATTTTTGGTACTCATGTATTGCTAAGAATATTTAACTTATAATCCATTTTATCTAACAACTCTATTCCCACCACCTTCCTTTCTCCTACATCATCCCAAAAACAGGAGTTCAATACTTTTTTCTATATAATGCCTCAATATGTTCCATCTGTATACTAGAATGAAAAATTTTATTATAAGAAAAATCAACCAAAGAAATATTATGATCTCAAATTACCAAAATTTTATTTAATAAGAATAAATAATGTCTTACAAGGTCTTGATCATTCACTCAGGATGTCCATCAAATTGAGGATGAATGGCTGTACTAAAATTTAATTTATTTCCCAATGACTTCTGAAGTCCTTTATAAAAATTCAAAGTGAACATGAGATCAAGGTTAGATAAAATTGAGAGTTAAAATCCATGAAACCTAACTATATTCTTAATAAATGGCCAAGAAAGTTAATATAAGGATATACTATCTAAAATAGGAAGGAAATGTGAAAATTAAATTAATCACTCAATAATAATCCAAATCACATTGTTACTATAATGTGTCTTTTGTAATCCCACTTCCAAATCCTTGTATATATTTTCTTATTTCCACTCTGGTAATGGAAAAGGATGAAGAATCCCATTTTTAGATTTTCAATCTACTTTAACCCATTGAAAATTACAACATTTCATGGTAAAGTCATCAATATCTCTTTTTATTATATGCCACTAGTAATACTCTTGAAAATATATATACATCTTAGTACTATCAGGATGAAGGGAAAATTGGGAACTATTAGCTTTAATCAACAATTCTCTCTTCAATTGGTAATCCCAAGGCACACATAATAACTTTGAAATCTCAAATCACCTTTTTGTCCATATTAAATTTAGGTAACTTACCATTCTTAACCAATTCTACATTTTCCTGTAAAACTTGATTCTACTTCTGAGCTTCCTTAATTATTTCTAATAGAAGGGATTTTATTAAAACCTAAAAAAAAACATAGAAAGTTACTTTATCCACAATTTTTGGGCTAAAATACATTAAATCATTAACCAATCGGTTATGTTCCAAACGTAACATGGTTAATGCAACATTATTTTTATAACTCAAAATATCATATAATTTATTTGTTTTTCTAGGATGGTAATTCATTATGCAGTAGTAATCCTTATTCAATTATATCAACCTTCTATACATAATGTTCAACTCTTTCTAGTTGAATATTTGGTTCAAGCTTTTATGATTAATATATATTTCACACTTTAATCCATATAAGTGATGTCAATTTTTTAAAGTAAACACTGTAGTTTCTAGTTCAAGGTCATGTGTAGGATAAATGTTCTCTTATGGGTTTAATTGACATGAAGAATAAAAAATTACTTAATTATTATACATTAAAACACAATCCATACCTCTCAATGTAGTATCACTATAAATTACAAAGGCACCATCTCTAGATTATAGGGGTAAAATTAGAGAATTAAATAATATTTTTTTAATTCCTAGAAAAATTCATCACATTCCTTTATCTAGATGAACTTAACTCCCTTTTATGTTAACTTAGTTAGTAAGATAGATAACCATGAAATTTTTTAATCAAATTTCCAGTAATAGCCTGATAATATAAGAAAAATATGAATCTTAGTATCATATTTAGGTATTGGCCATTCATTAACCACTTTAGTTTTAGTAGGATCAACTGTCATGCCATATTTATTTATGATGTTTCCAATGAATGAAATATTCTATAACCAAAAATCATATTTGATAAATTTCCTGTATAACATACTTTATTTTATGGTTCATAGAACAATCCTTATATTTTTTTCATGATCCTTATAAATTTTTAAATAAATCAAGATATAATCAATTAAAACAACCATAAACCTATCCAAATATTCATGAAAGACTCTATTTATACGATCCATAAATAAAAATGGGGCATCTTTTAACCCAAAAGACATAACTGTAAACTCATAATTCCTATATCTACTATAAAATACAATTTTTATAATTTTACCCTAATTAAACTTCAGATAATAATACTTTGAACTTTGGTTGACCTTAAAAAAATATGAAGCTCTCTAGAGATGATCAGACAATTTATCTATATGAGGCAATAAATACTTTATCTTAATAGAAATGTTATTAAAATCTCTACAATCAATAAAAATACTCATGGAACTATCTTTCTTTTTTAACAAAAAATAGGAGCACACCATGGTGAAGTGATAAAACAAATGAAACCTTTGTGAAGAAACTCTTGTAATTTCTTTTTTAATTCTAGATGTTCTACTTGAGCCATTCAATATGGGGGTTTTTAATTGGATTGGCATCAGGAACTAAGTCAATAGTAAATCCAACTTCCCGATCACGTATACAACTAGAAAACTCATAAAAAACATCTAGGTATTATTTTAATACTAGAACATCATTAAAATGAATTATTCCCTTAGTTTAACAATATGTAAAAGATAAATTTAATTTCCATATTTTGATAGTTTATTTTCTTCTTGATATGTTATCAAAGGTATGGATTCATTCTTATTTACAAGATGAAAATTATTATAAAAAAAATCTTCTTTATATCTACAATGTATCTTATCATGGTAAACTGAAAGCCAATATATACTTATAATAAAATCAAACTCTAATATGGGAAATACAATAAGTTTTTAAGGTAAAATATTTCCACAAACAACAATATGAAGATTCGCATAATTTATTTTTTCCTTAATTATTTCCCCATGTGTTTTTACCATAGGTTATGGATTCATTTATCAAGGTGGAATTTCTAATTACTAGAAAATTTCTCAAAAATTAAAGAATATGTAGACCCAAAATAAAAAAAAACATTATCATAATCTGAATAAACTAGAAATGTACATGTTACCACTTCATTTTATTTCCAAACATCAATTGAAGTATTTGAAAAGGATTTCACCACATTCTTATAATTATAGAATTTCTACTTACCATTATTCATTTCCTTATTCAGACACTCATATGCATAATGACCCATGTCATGGAATTTAAAACATTTTACTGTCTGCTTATTGAAATTTACCTTACCACAACCAAGAACTTTTTCATTGTAGTTATGAGCCATATGTCCTGACTTAACACATTAGAATCACTTTCCAAATTTCATAAAGAATTCCCCTGGGTGATTTTTACCACACCCATAACAAATTAGAAACTTTATTTTCTTACCTTCATATTTATTTAATAGGTTCTTTCCAATTTCCTCCCACCTAGACCTATTTTTTAGCTTGTTTTCATAGAACACCTAATCAACAAGAAACCCCATTTCCACCTTCTTTATAGATAAAAAAAGTTTCTAATAACATTTAAATTCATGGGAATACAATACCCTTATATATATTGGATTCAATCCAAATTAAAATCAATTAATTCTACCATCAATATCCCAGATAAAATTTAGTGTGTACCCTGCTAGTTGGGTGAAGTTTTCTTCATATATGGCCACCAAATCTTCCTCCTTTTGCCTCAATTACAAGAATTGTTTTTCCATCATAATTTAAACAACCTTAGGGAAATATTTTTCGATTATTGTTTCTCAAACCCATCTCATTACAAGGTTTCAATCTCTTAACTTTCCTTAATATTCTTAACCATTATCCACCATTGATCGATTTCACCTTCACAATAGTAAAGGAAAAAAGTTAACTTTTGATGATTTGAACAAACCATGAAATCAAATATCTTTTATAGGGATTTAATCCATCCCTCATCTAACATTGGGTCAGAATATCAATATATTACTTGAGGGTGTTTCCTCATAAAATGCTCCACCATCATCATGTTCATTTGTGGTAGATTCAGTTTCTCTCTAGCATGTATACCACCACCATTTATAGACACTGTCAACTAATATATCATTGTAAAAAAAATTCAATTCCAATTCAAACCATTCCAGGTTGCTGATTCAGAAGGATATCGTCCCCTTATTTCCTTCATACTACAATTTTCCTATTTACTTTATAAAAAACCATTCTAAACAAACATAGTTTAGATGAATAAACATGGTAATATTATAATTCTATATCATTTCAACTTAACCATAAATTAAAATATTTTAAGGTTATTCTATTAACATTATCTTAACCCCTAAATTTATCTAAACCATTCTATAATACCAATAATGAGGAACTTACCTTAAACATTACATATTATTGTGACTTAAACTAGAATTCACTTTATCATATTTCAAAAGATCTTTTAAGTTTATATTTTTAGAGAGTCAGGTCATAAATCTAACAAAACAAACCTATATATTATAAATTGTACACTTTTATCCATTATCCATTTTTTTATTCATAAAACCAAACTTTTAAAAAGAAACACGTTTTCTATTAATGATATATGTTTCTAATTTTAATAATAACCTTATCCTTATCCTTAATAATGACTAAATTCTAGTGAAAAATATTTTAAAATATGGTATTATCACAAAAAATCATATTAAGGGATATAAAAATAAAGAAATAAATCATTAGTCCATAAATATTTAGAAAAAACTTCCTTTTACAAAAGAAACTTTGGGATAAAAATAAAAATTTTCTTACCAAATAAATAAACTTTTATACCCAAATAATTTCATGAAAAATTTCATAAGAAATATTAAATAAAAATAAAAATCATAAATGTTTCTTTGAATTCATGAAACACTTATAATAACTTTTTCATAGAGTTATAATTTTCACCCTTAAAAAGTATAATATACTTTCCTTTAAAAATAAGATCCTTATCTTACCTTGAGAAATCATAAGGTTCTTATAAAAAACATAGAAAGTATAGTTAAAACATATAGGTTCCTTGAGGCATCATTTTCATATCACTATTCCATATGGAATAACCATCACATTTATACATGGATTAAGCATCATTATAAACATAGAGTACCTATCACAGTTAAACTTAAAATAACCCTCATGGTTATACCTGGAATAATCCTCACAGTCAACTAAAAAACATAAATATTATAGAATGTATTGAAGGTATATCACATACCCACCCATACTTGGTTTATAATGGAACCACCCATCACCATAAACAATGCTCAATAACTATAACATATCCATAACACATAAAATCTTATATTTTTTAAAATAATATTTTCACCTATAAGAATATATTTGTGTATATCATTATATCCATTCCATTTTTTTTAAATTAACAAAAACATATGGGAGGAGGATATTTATTTGATTAAAAAATTTAATTTTATAAATGAAATAAAATAATGGTTAAGATAGTGAGAAAAGTAATTGTCTCCATATATGTTAAAATTTAACATTCCTTTTGTCTTTTGTAATGAAAATAAAAACATTCTGTAAAAAGATTAATTTTGAAAAAACTTTTAAAGAGGAATAAAATGAACTTTAAAATTCATTTATTTCTATATAAATACATCCATATAGTAATTTTAAAATTATGTACATGGAATAAAATTACTTGGAAGGGAAACTTTAAAAGAGGATTTTTAAAAGAAATCCCCTTACCATGAGTACAAATCATCATGTATGTTCCGTATCTTCCAAAATAATTAACTTATTTTAATTATTTAATTTCTTGATAACCTTTTTAAAGATTATGATTCCATTTATTTTATCCATTACCATCCTATAATCAATTATTCATTCAATTAAGTTTATTTTAGACACTTTGAAGATATTTGGATCATAAATCAACAATGGATTCGGTAAGTTGACGATAGTCAAATATGTCATTATGTAATAATATTTAGAATAATTATCATGAAATTATTATTATTTTTATAAATAAATTATACTTTTAAAAATAATCATAAAATATGATTATGAAAAATGAATAGTGTTCTAGTATTGGAGACGGTAGGTCGTACATATGCATGAGTAATGTTTCCATTTTTCAATGATAATTATGGAAAGGAGGGAATAATTATTTTATATTTTTATAATTATAATAATTTCATAAATAAAATATTATTTATTTAAACATACTTATATATATCATCCATGTTATGTGGTGATGAAAAATGAGTCACATCACTTCGAGGAGGTTTTAGTCCTGACGTACGCACGAACCATATTATCATTTCTTAGTGAATAAAAGGTAAAAAAGTAAATAATATATTATATTATAAGAATGATAAATATTTCATGAATTACATATATATATATATATATAATCCATCATTATAAGAATTCATGACTGATGGTTATAGAAAATGAATTACATCGGTTTTCGAGGTGGCAGTCCGCCGTACACACAAACTATGTATTCCTTTCCCATTTGATGAAGGTCAGAGATGGGAATGGGTTATGCCATTAATATAATAACATCTAATTATAAAGGATATAATGATTTTATTATGTTATCATGGTTAAGGAATATTTTATTGAGGTGGAATAAAAATAAAACAAAAATTATTGGTTATGTGCTACACCTCTTCTTCAAAAAACCTCGCTTTCTTTACACCTTAAGACCTATAATGTTGATATTATTCCCTAAAATAGGATTTTAGGATGTGTGTAGGGATGTAAGAAAGGGACTTTTACCTGGATTTAATGAACCAAAATTCTTTTGAAGTGCGAAAAAATGAGAAGACGATGTGCCCTTTAATAAGAGAGGGGAGAGGCATTATTGGAATTTCTTAAAATACTAAATTAATAAAAGTAATTTTGATGAATAAATTGATAAAAATTGATAATTATAAAATATCATATGATTATGAGGTTACATAATCTCATAAAATAAAATTTGGACAAGTTTGGATCACATTTTTACCCTTATCTTTTTATTTTAACCCTTCATTAACCCTTTTGACAATTATGATGATATATATATTCTTTATTATTAAGGGTTTAATATAGTTAATATGAAAGGAAAAAATAACTATAAATGGACCATTGTTTAGTTAATAAACTATATACCATTAAATTGGATGAATACAATATTTTTATGAATTTTAAATAATTTAATAAAATATTATTTATTATAAAACATCATTAATGTGAATTTTTGAACTATTCATTTACTTTGACTTTAATAACATAAATAAAGAAAATTAATTAGAATAAAATGAATCAAAACCTCTATAATTTGTCATGTTTGCCTAAGAAAATTTTTTAACCCCAATATTCATTCAAATCATATTATTTTTTACATTTTTAAAATCATTTATTTTATTTTTCATCTAATTGAATAATTACTATATCAGTGTTGAATTAGATTCCAAGGAAATTATTTCTTTACTAAAAATATAAATTAAATTACCATGATAAATAAAAATAACTTATTTTTAAAATGAATATTTATAATCAAATTTACCATCTTATTATCCCTATGTTAAAAATATTATAGTTATTAAAATTAAGATTGTGAAATTTTTGTCTTTATATCCAGATAAATATTATAAAGGTCAAACTCATGGAAAAGTGAAAAAAGGCCATATATTATGAATTTTAATGATTATAGATGATATATACTCATAAAATAAAATTAATTGAAGTTTTAGGATCATTTTTTCTATCCTTATCATTTTATTTTTAACTTTAATTACTTGATTTACATTTTACCACGGTAATAAAATTTACTAAGGCTACTATTCTCATTGAAAACCATAGAAGGGAGATATTTATTAAATTTGGAACTAATAATTCCAAATATATAATATAATTTTCAAAACAAAAAACAGATAAGTTGTAGAATTTAATTTTAAATTAAATTGGGAAAATGCGCTAAAAAACAGGTTTTCAGAAAAATGCCCATTTTTAAGTATAAAATATTTTCATACTAAATTATATTATAAAATTTATTTAAAAAAATTGGATTATTTTAAATCAAAATGAACTAATTAGATTTTAAAAATAATCCTAAATATAATTTTAATTTTTAATATTTTAAAAGAAAATATAGTATTAGAAAAAAGTCAATATTTTTCACTATTCATTGAAAATTCAATATTTTCTAAAATTTTTCAAAACTTCATCATAAGATAGTTTTGAAATTTTTAATTCAAAAAATGAAATTAATTTTTTCAAATTAAAATTATTTAATTTATAAATTAAACTTCTAAACAAAACCTTATAATAAAGAGTTTAATAAAAACTATTTCCTTTTTGATTTAAAAGTTACTTAATATTTTTATAATGAATATAACCACCTAATTCATGAATACTAACACATATGAAAATTATTTATTATATAATTACCTATGTTGTTAAAATAATCTTGGAAATTGCCTTCCTTATTTTGATAGGACATCTAGGTAGTGTTCTTTGTGAATTTCTATGTTGTACTGTATGCATATAAGATGTAGTCAAGATGATCCTCACCAAAATTATTTCTTTTAAAGGTTTAAATATTTATTTCTCTATTATGGGATGTTTTTTTGACTTTTAATCATTACCATGTTATATTTATAAAAATCCTCACTGCACTTCATAAAAACATTAATGATTCCACTTAAAAACTTTACAAACAATCCTATATTCGTTTCATTATTTATTATTTTAACTTAATTCCTCTTAATTTTTGTTGACATTAAATCATGAAATATGGATCCCATAGAAATATCCATATATTTATAATTATTACCATCAAAAGTATACAATGATTCTTTATTATTAAATAAAAATGTGTAAATATCTTCAATTAAATCATATTTGGTTATGTTTGATGCAATTTTCTTTTGTTTGATCTTTAAAATTTTTATTACATTCTGATTACATTATCTATCTGAAAATATAATATTATAATATATTCATAATAATTAATTGGATTGTTTTTACACCTAGAAACTTTTAGTTTTACCTATAAGTAAAATAAATCATAATAAGAGAAAAATAAAATGATATTTTTTATTAATAAATGATATAAAAATTAAAATAAATATTACCTATGTCTATTTTTACCACACATTTTCTTAAATAATACATATATTTGTAAATTAATTCCATCTAAATCCAACTAATACATTCTTTAAAAACTCATAACATAGTTTAAATTTGTTTTTTAATCTTTTTATATGATCTTAATTTTTTTTCAAAATTTTTAGTAGGAAATATTTGTCTTATCACAAAAAAAATCTCGTCCAAGGATTTTAATGTAATATTTACTCCCCATATATTTCCCATGTCATGTTCATGTTTATATGAATCGACTAGAGAATATTATATGGTAATAAAACAAATAAATTTTCCTATATTAGTATTCACCATATTACCCTGATTTTTTCACTTCAACATATCTAAATAAATTTATTGTTTAAAATAAAATAATATAAATAAAAAAACTTCTAAAAAAACAATTATCCATTTTTTTAAAATAAGATTACATAATTTTTTTCATAACAATATGGATAATACAAGGAAGATAAATCATTATATTTATGATGATATATAATCATTCCACATGATAATAACAATTGAGTCTCTAGTGACACTCCTTCTCATGGTCACTACACATTCTTCTATTTCTCCCCCATGATTCCAATTTTTATTACTTTTATTGGACAATTGATGGTCCACATCATCAAAAAGATCTATACTAGGATTAATTTATATCAAATAATTATGAAATATACATCTAGCTAACATAATTATTTTTTGAGTATGAATACCAAATTTAGTGTACAAATATAAATGTAAAATCATTTTTTCCAAACAAAAAACATTATTTAGTCAAATTTGTGTATTGAATAATGGAAATGTTTAAATAATCAATGAATATTTCATTGTATATTTCTTGAATAATGTTTTAAGTGATATTATTATCCCATATAAGGTGTAATATGTTTCCCTCTTTGCCTAAAATTGGTATCAACATTGTAGAATTTACCTACACATATTATAAATATGTGCATAGTAATACTAGTTATAATTAAAAAAATGAACAATTTATTATAAATATTTATTATATGGGACCTTTGATAAATTTTAATAGGGAATTCATGATATAATATTTTTTTAATTCTAGAATAAAAATGTAGTTACTTCCCACCCATTAAAAACATAAGTGAATTTTATATTACAGGAATATACTACTAAACTATTTTGAGTAGGATATTACCTTAAACCATAAAATCTTAGGGCATATTGAATATGTAATCTTTCATATAAAAGAGTTCCATATATTACTTCAAAAAAATCTTATAATCAAATAATGTTTTTTATTAATTATTTAAATATTTTCTTTATTTTGATTGAATAGATATGAAACAAACATTTACCTTAAAATATAGAAGTAACACAATGTTTCTAAAAAAATTTGGAAAATTTTCTTAACTATTAGGTTTCCATACAAAAATCATCTCATAAATTGAAAAAAATATTTTAAAACATTACGAAAATTTTATCTTATAGTTTCATCTGATCATTAGGAATTTTTTTATTAAATTATTTTTTACACCTTGTCCAATCAAATATAAGAACTCAACAAATTGTTCTTCAATTTTTCCCACTATGACTACCATATACCACTTTTATTTTTTTACTTGGAAATATAATTTTAAAAATATTTTTTCACTCATTCAAATTAAATCACAACACTATGGACTACACATCAGATAATTCATTAATTTATTTCATACTTATTCTTTGTCTTCTCATATTATTCTTAGTATTTTTTATTTACTATGATGTAATTTAGTCACATATTGTACCATCATAAAAAAACTAAGTTGTGTTACTTATATCATGTATAGATTTCATATTTGAAGATAAGGATATATTAGTTGAATTTTTAATCTTATTGGAATATAAATATCTTTAAATTAAAACTCTCATTAGTATAATAATTTATTTAAATAAAATATAAAACACACACAAATAATCAACAAGACCAAAAATAAAATAAAATTGCAATCAATAAATCATAAGAACATAGTAGTACAATTATAGTAACATGTTAAAATAAAAAATAAGTATAAAATATTCAATGAAGAAATAATTCTATGAAAACATTTAAAAATAATTACCAAAAAGTTTCATGTAAAATAATAATAATAAATCTAAGTGCTAGTTACCTATTTAAATAAAAATGAAGATCAATATGATATTACTAATTACACTAAAAATAAATTTTATTATTATATATCATATATATATATATATAAATTATATTTAATAATATGCATGTTCATAAACTTTTTATTAGCAATAAAAAACAAGTAGTTAAATTCTATAATTCATAATATATTGTATTAATTTTCTACTTATGTGAAGGTTAACCATCATGGTGAACTAAAAAAATTAATGTTGGGGTGAAACAAAGGAACATGAAACCAAAAATAATATATAATAAACAATAATGAAATATCATATAAAAAAAGAAACAAAAATAAGAAAAGAATAATATATATAAAATAAGAATAAAAGGAGAACTTCTAAAGGATACATGGAACTTGTAAAAGGAGATGGTAAGTCACTAATTGTGGAAGGTAATTTGTATTCACAGAAGATATAATATGTAAGATGAAGAATAATGAAAAGAAATAAGAACATGAATTTATGGAAGAAGTTGGGATAACCAAATAGGAAGAAGTTGACATGGAAGAAGAAAGGATTTCCATGGGAAATACACATTAAGTCTTATTTACGTAGGGAATCCAAAATGATCCTATATTTATGAATCTTGGTATAAAATGAAATTGTATTTATCTTTCATGATATGTGATATACCTTCATCACTTGGTAGTAAATATTTTTCTAAATTTTATTAATATATATTTTTTATTTTTATTTAATGAGACTTTATTTTATTTATAGAGTGATCACATCACATGCCTTGTACACATCTATGATATTAAATAAGGATTGTAATTTTAAAATTGACCCTTTCACACATAACCATGAGATATAAAACATATCATTGATAAGATATATCACAATATATTTTATGATGTTATATGGGAGGAGAATATTGATAAGGTTTAGTCGATGCTCCTCCAGTTGATGATGAAAACTAGCCACGACAAGGACATAAATATTGTAGTTTTCCTCAACTTATTCCACTAGTTAAACATATAAAGGTTATAGTTTCATGATCTCATATAAAAATTATAGTTTTTTCAATTAAGTGTGATTATGTTGATAATTTTATTGCATAATATTTTCCTATCTTGGAATATAAAACAATGTCTTATAGAGATACTAACTAAAATGTATTGAACATTTTATTTATTTCTAATACATGTGGTATTCAGATGTTCATATCATAAAAAATACCCCTCTCTACTTGTAATAAGGTTCTGACAAAAAAATCATCATCTTTACATGTGTTGAAGATTTTATAAATGTGAGAATATATCCCCCATAGGTGACACAATAGGAAACAAGGACAACTTCTAGAAATGTACCTACATAAAAAGAAGGTTCATGATTTTCAATGCATACTGCACCACACCAACTCCAACATAAATGAAATGAATGCCTTATTCAGATGTTCAAATATGAAACAAAGAAACCTATACATCACTACAAAATCTATTGATGATTTTTATTGATAATTTAATTAAAAATCATATATTTATGTAATTTTTTTGTCATATATTTTATTCTCACATCATTTTAAATATTATAATTTATTCTATAGCATTTTGTTAATTATTATTAAAAATATTACCTTCATATTTTAATAGGCTATGATATACGACATAGTTAATTTTATTAACTATCTATGATCAAATGATATTATAAAAATATTATTTTTCTTACCAAAATATAGTTAAATAATATATCCCCCATGTGTTATCTTTCAGTTTCCTTCTAGATGTTTGTTTTAATTTTATTCTTACTCAGTATATAAACTCAATACCATTTTAGATACCTCTCAGCATCTCAAGTTTTGATAAATAAATTTACTCAAGGACCCCTTATTAGTATATTAATCCCTCAACCCTCCTATGTAAATGAAAAAATTACATTCCTAAATTAATATAATGTATCTATGAAAAATAATAGTAGAACTGAACACCATTAATCCCTTGACCCACTCAATTCTACTGTATATATAATGATTCAAGTGGAGGGTGGTAAAAAAAATTTAAAACACTAAAGGAATCAAGATAATGGATAATGAGAATAAAGAGTGATGAACACCTACTCAATCCTTTACACTATATTACAAAACTCATAATATGAGTGAAATGAAAATTAAATGATAATAAGAACTTAAGAACATATAAGGGGTTACCTACCCTAAGAGTCTTAAGAGTCTTATATAGGAATGAAGTATGAACAAATATAGTAAGAAAATTATAGGAATGATAAAAATTAAATCTAAACTATTCTTGGGGATCTATAATCCTAGAATTAAATTACCCATGCCCCTTCCTATAAAGTCTTGGACACAGATGCCACTCAGATTCTACTAACTAGCACCGAAGGACTAGGGTATGTCCATGGGGATACTATACCCTCATTACTAGAGTGTATCACATTAGATACCATATAAGAATAGGTAAATAGAGGAATCAGTATAAATAGATGGCATAGTAGAAGTAGACATGATAATAAAAAACCAATGAAACTAATAAAAATATACAAAAGCTCATGATGATATGTCATGTATATAATAAGCTGGAAAACACGGATATAAATCAGTAGGCATACATTATATAAAAAAGTGATAAAAATGAACCAAAAACTATCCCTAGCTTCTCAAGATCAAGCTTGGTCATCTGCTACCAACTCCATCCCATGAAAGAAACCAATCAAGTGTACAAATCCAGATGCTTCCCTTTATCAACACATGTATACATGTAATCTGCCCAGGTGACAATGGTGGTATGAATAGGTTGTAAGATAAATCTCAATAGTCCACCACCAATGGAATCTATAACATCCAGTCCATGTAATATAAACTGAAATTGTGTGCAAGCATGCATATATAAAAGTAAATCAGTAAAGTAATAAAAATACCCAATTACCTACTTTATCCCTCAACTAGAGTATAAACATGTAACTGATTAATTAATTAGTTAATTTCTAGGTTATATATTTAATTCACGTGAGGAATAGCTAGCACTGAAATCACCTTGTGATATTAATAATGAAGGTTCCATTTTGTAACAAGGAAAACTATATTGATTTTAATAATTAAGAGGTTCCAAGGTAATAATAAAGGAAACCTAGACATCCAGGGTCACCAACTCAGTAGTACATGCATCATGTCTATAGGGTTAAGAGCGTATTCTAAGGATCATCTTCCAAGGAATTCCAGAACAATGAATCTAACTAAGTCCAAGGAAAACATCCAAGATAAAACGAGATAAGCTATAGCAAGGCCCAATGATATAACCTAGGAACCTCATGTCAATAGAATCCATGCTGGATCTAAGGAGTGTATCTAATACATCCCATAATAGTAAATGAGGTATTCCATGATGTCATATAGAGAATCCACTAATATATAAATATCAAGTTCTAAGGTGGGTCTCATCCTTGGTAACTAACATCTCTAAATTAGAATGGTGTCCATGAGTGCTTAAGGAATTACCTCAGGAATCCAAAATCTAACCCGAGTCTAACCATTCATACAATGATGTCAAGGTCTATATACAATTATGCACCTTACATTTAAATCATTTATTTAATCAAGCCATGTAACAATCATACCATTTAAATAATCAAGTTTCAAGCCATTTCCTTTCATTAGTTTGACATGTCCAATCTAGGCATGAAACCATTTCATTCATTTCAATTAAGGAATAGTCAATTCATTAGTTTCTCTCAAATACCTTCTATTAAACATGGAAAGTGGTGGTACAGTCATGCAACCAATTATTCATTTATATCTAATAAGGCCAATTCATATACCTAGTATACTTTCTATTTAAATTTATATTTATAAAAAACACTAAAGAACTTACCTTAGGATGTCAAGTGGTAAGAATACAAGGTACTATCCATTACAAATTCATTAGATTAATTTAATACATACCTTTAACAAGGCCATGTAATAGCTCACCTGAACGGTATCAAAAACATGATTAACAAGCTACTAAAAGCATAATTATGGAAACACCCTACTTGGGATGGTTGGCATTGTGGACGTAACCACCAAAGATGAATAACATATATGGAAAGGGTCTTAGAACACAGTTATAATGACTATAAGGAATACATTTTAATTAAACAGGTCATGCCTGATGAAATCAACATGCATGAACAATAATTTATAAAATAAAAAAACTCGAGGGATGAGTTATATAACACCCTCCTCATACTTATATGACTCTCCTAGTCCATTTTTAACCTCTAGTTTTTCCTAAATTATAAGAGATATTAATAAAAGATCAATACCCTGAAAATAGGTCCTATGATTCTACATCTAAGAAACGTCACTGATAGGAAGAGGAACAATGAAGGATTAAAAAGGAATTAAGAAGGTACTAAGAGGAATCCAACGAGAGAAACAAAAGCTTGATTGGATTTTTGACATAAGAGTTACTTTAATTATTAGGTTAGGCCTTCAAAGATCCAAAAAGGGAGAATATTAGGGATGAATACACTGGGAATAATAAATGAGTAAGGAGGAATGGTTTAATTAGGTCATTAAGAAAAAAAATGGTAAAATCACCCAAAATAAGCATCATACAATTTGGTAGCACACTTTTCCAAACCATGCACTAACTATGCACAGTTAGCTGAATGGAGGGTCCATCTGCATGGTCAGGCTGCATGATTAGGGAAAATGTGCACCAAACATTAAAAAAACATATACAATTTGGTATGTAGTTTTTTCACGGTCTGGAGGCCCCTGACACATAGTTAGGGAAAACCATGCACCCTATATCACCCCACTGTCCAACCTCACATGATTATAACTAACCATGCGACTGGCCCTACATGTATTATTATAACCATGTGATAGGCCATTTTCTCCTAAGAATAGGGTTCCAGGCCATGAATAAGCCCCAAACACCCCTAATATCTCTTCAAACTCATTATAAATACATATTAGGTCCAAAAAAAAAAATAAATAAACCAAAATTAAAAGGATACATACCTGAGTAAAAAACCGTGTTCTTACAGTCTCCCCCTTAATGGAACTCATCCCCAAGTTCACCTTCTAAGGGATGATAAACACTATCTAAGAACAACTCTGTCCACTAGGAACATACATCAGCCTCTCGCTCCCAAGTCTCATCCTGTACATGGCCATGCTGACCTAGAACCCATACTTGAGGGACAAACTGACCTGAAAGAACCTTTTTTCTCTAGTCAATGATGTGTATAGGATACTCTTCAATGGTTTCTTCAATATATAGATCAAATTCATTGGGATCAAAAGTATGAGATTGGTTATTATGTTACCATCAAATTTGTGAAACATGGAAGAATTCATGCATGGAACGATATGTTTGAGGTAGTGACAATCGATGGGCTACTGACCTGACTCTATGTAGAATCTAAAATAACCCCACATAACATGGAGAAAACTTCCCCTGAATCCATATATATTTATTCTATATCCTGGGTGATACCCACAATAAAATACAACCCTAACCTTGAACTCCATAGGTTTTCAATGACGATCGACATATGATTTATATCTAAACTGACCAGTATACATATGCTTCCTGATTAGCTGAACCTTCTCCAAATCCTCCTGCATGGGATGAGGACCTAGTATGGATACCTCAACTACCTTTATCTAGCACTGGGTTGAATGGAATGACCTACCATATAAGGCCTCAAAATGAGCCATCTGATTTTTTTCATAGAAGTTATTATTATTGGCGAACTCAACGAGAGGGATACAATTCTCCCAAGAACCATACAAATAAAGGAGGCATGCTCGAAGCATGAACTCTAGAACCTATATCATCTGTTCCAATTGTCCATCGGTCTAAGGGTAAAATGATATGCTCAGAAGCACCTGTGTACCCATAGCCTTCTATAACTCTTTCCATAATCATTATGTGAAATGAGTATCCCTATCTGAAATGATAGTTTAGGGGACCCTGTGTAGTCACAAGCTCTCACGGATATATAATATTCTTACCTCATCAATTGAGAAAGTCCCCTATATGGGAAAGAAGTGGGATACCTTTTCTAGTCGATCAATTAGTACCCATACGACATCACTAAAACTTAGTGACCTCAGTAAGACGACTATGAAATGCATAGAAATATCTTCCCATTTCCATTTTGTGGCTGAAAGTGGCTATAACAAGCCTACAAGTCTCTAGTGCTCCGCCTTCACTAGTTGATAGGTGGAACACCTAGTGATAAATTCTTCTATCTGACATTTCATCCCAGAACACCAGTACTAACGTCACATATCTCAATACATTTTGGAGAATCCTAGATGAACTTCCCACTATGAAGAATGTTAATCATGAATAAATTCTTCTATCATATCTATAGGAACACATACACATCCATGTATATGTAGAACATTATCTCGATCCACAGTCCAATCCAAAGGTAGGTCAACTCCTGAAATTATCTCATGGAGAACCAAGGCTTTAGGATTTGAAAATTTCATACTCTTCACATTATAAGGAGGGAAGATGTAACTGTCATGGATGAGAGATAAGACTATTAGTGACCATCATGAAACTATAGATGTAGCTCAGAAAATGGGGCCATTAATTTCCATTCATCACTAGATTTCCATACGACATATTCCTGAGTTTTTACAACTCATCACATCCGCTAATGCACTGCCTTTTGTAGGTGTATAAGCAAGATCAAAATAAAAGGACTAAAGATATTCGACCCATATATGCTATGGATATTCAATTCATGTTGTGTAAAGATATATTTTAGTCTCCTATGGTCCGTATACATCACAAAGCGCTCACCCAATAGATAGTGTCTTCAGAATCGCAAGACATGGACAATTGCTACTAGATTGAGGTCATGCATCAGATAATTTCTACAATGAGGCCTCAACATTGGAGATCCATATGTAAATACTCTATCCTACTATATCAAAAATACTCATAGGCTAATTCTCGATGCATTATATAACACTATATAGGCTCTTTCAGGCTTCAGTAGAATCATAATAGGTGTCGAGACAACCCTTCCTTTCAGTTCCAGAAAAGATTTCTCGCACGCTTCTGACCACAATAACATAAAAAAATTCTTTGTAAGACCATTAATAGGTTATTAAAGGAAAGATAAGTCATGTATAACATGCCTGTAATATCTATATGGCCCCAAGAAACTTCATATATCAAACACATTATTAGGATACTTCCAGAAAACTAAAGCAATCACATTCTCTGAGTCAACATTAACTATTGATTTTGAGATAATGTGACCCAATAAGTGAAATTTCTCGATCCAGAAGTGGATCTTAACAATATTGGCATAAATATGATTCCCTCTTAGTGTAATAATAATGATATCAAAGTGATTATCATGGTCACTACAAGTGTGAGACTACACCAAGATTTTATCCACAAATACCATGTAAAAAGAATCCAAATAGGGATGCGAGACTATATTCATCAAATCCATGAAAATAGAAAGCATGTTCTTTAAACCAAAAATATGTAACAAAGTAATCATACAGACGATACATACTAAAAATATCTATACGAGGTATGCACGATGGTCTGAATCACATCTGACGATGAACCAATATTTTGTATATCTTATAAAAGACCATAAATCCTTAGAGTTGGTCAAATGGATTATATTTTTGAGGTAGTGGATATCGATCCATGACCATAATATGGTTGAATTATCTCTAATATACACATAGATGAATGGTCCCATCTTCTTTCTTAGTGAAAATCACGGGTGAACCCGAAGAGTAAGTACTAGGCCTTATAAAACCTTTGGCCAATAGATCCTCTAATTGTTGCTTGAGCACCTAGAGCATAGTAAGTGCCATCTTTTATAGATGAATGGACACTGGTTCTGCTCCTAGAAGAAGATAAATCATAAACTCTAGATATCTCTTAGGATTTAATCCCAAAAAATCATTAGGAAATAAATACTTGAAAAAATATACTATAGGCGGAAATTCAGCCTGATATAATTCCTGATCATTAATGAAGAATTTTTCAATCTGGGTTGTCACTCTACCTAGCCCATGTTGCTCTGGTCCAGCTCTACCGGTCTTGTCATGCCACTCACCCATATGAAGATAACTGCTGCTAACTGGTGATGTAAAAGATACCTTGTGAAAATATAAATCTATAAAGTTGTGATATGAAGCCAAACAATCCATCCCAATAATGACATAAAATCCAGACATCTCAAGAACAAAGAGGCCCCATAAGAAAGGGAAATGACCTACCTCAAGGGGAAAATCCCTACATTGGCATAATCCCTTTGACCGTACTCCCGATAGTGTATCTAGGGTCATTAGACCATAATAATAATAATATATTTCTAGTCTGAGTATTTTCATGATAGATAAGAAGATGAAGGAGTGTTAATAACCTATATCAAATAAAGTAGACACTATTGTGGATGCTATTAGAATAGTGACTCATACTATAGATAGTCCTGCAGCCCGATCCTTGGACAACAACTGTAGTGCATGCAACTAACCTAATCCACAAACCTATACAAAATTTAGACTACCATGATCAATAATACTTTGATGGTGTTGTTGGTGATCAGGAGCTTGGATACTGTGTTCATGACCTCCTCCTTATTCAGTCTCACCGGTGCTACTCCAAATCCATACCTGATGTGGTGTAAAGGAACCTACCCCTGAAGGTGGAGTTGGTGTGGATCCTCTTCCACTAGAAGTTGATGGAAAGGTCTGACAAAATCTCTGAAGATATCCCATACGACCAAAAGACCGGCACTCTATAGGGTCTCTATCACCCCAAGGCTTTAGATTCCCCTATCATCCACACCGATGACACACTATAGATCTACCAACATGGGTACTCTGGTAGCCACTGCCTTATTAAAAAATCTTGAGAGAACATTTCCTACTATTGGTGGAACTACTGACCTTCCACGACACTGATCCTTTATGCCTAGTACTATAACCACCACTCAGGTTGCGCTTAGTGATAAGAGCCTAATTTACTATTTCATTGAAGGTAGGTAGGTGAAATACATTCACTTGAGTATGTATGGAATACACAAGCCCATCCTCAAAGAATCTAGCCTACATAATCTCATCACTGACTAGAAGTGGTGAAAAGTGTTGTGACACAATGAAACATGCTCAATACTCTATAAATGAAATATAAATATATTCAAGAGGCATGAACTCTCTTTATTTTTCAACTCTTGGCATCTAAGTAAAGAACTGGTCATAGAAGGCGGTATGAAATTCAACCCATACCATGCCCAGATAGCGACCAGCTTGGGTAACTACATCCCACCAGCACTTGGCCGAATCATAAAACATGTTAGTAGAAAGATTGACCCTCCGCTATGGAGGAATCTCCAGATGATCAAAAATAGAAAGGGTGGCCTCTAGACAATAATCATTATCCTCTATACCTCTATCCCCCGAGAAGGTGGGAGGATGATGCTTCCAGAACTCATAGGGTAGATCAACCATCGTAGGAGCATACCGTAGAGAAACTTGCATGTACTACATCATATATAAGAAGCTATCACACATCTAAGAAACAACACCCAAATCATTTATAGTAGGCAGTGCCTCAAGTGGAACTCCAAGTGGTAAGAATAGTGGCTTAGGATCCACCACGTTTAGAGCATGGTCATTTCAACCCTCTTGGTGCATGACACGAGGACATCGTGACATCATTGGTCGACAAATTCCAAGAACATGACTCAGAACAAGATTAGAAGTAGATAGATAAAAACACTAGCAGAATCTAAATTCAAGAAAGATCTCACTACACATGGTATACTACCCTAAATACCTGCTTATAAGGACATGTATTGGTATGTGATCATGTATAAGTTACTAGGATTCTAGTAGATTAAGGGTCAACTATACCTTTCTTATTCATTTATTGGTAACCATTTCATTTAATTAGTCAAGTTTCACTCTTTAATTTTCATTTTATTATTCCCATATATCAAGGCTCATTTAGAATGAGTTTTCATTCCTAGTGAATCAGGGCCCATACACATTATGAATGACATCAAAACCCATTAAAATTCCAATTAATGGTTTGATTTGATAAATTACTCACTCCAACCCATGAGGGACCATACAAATCATGAATTGAAATAGGTTACCAATCAATAATAGCCAAATAGTATCATAATAAATATATATAAACAAGTCTCACTCAGTAATCACAAACATATTAAGCAATGCAAGAAATGAAATTCACCTATATGGCATGTCAATATGCATGACATGTGAATTATAGGTGCCTATCATGATGCATGAAACAATGCACGTTACCCTCATATCCTTGGGCAAGGGATGAAATAAAATCCTCAATTAGAATAATAATAATAACCACAATGCATCATGTGCATCACCCAACATTGAAATGATATGAACAGTAATAAAAAAGAGAACAACAATCATAATTTTGGTAAATTGGTATGTACCATGAACATAGGTTAGAAACACCCAAGCACAACTTATAACAACGTTCTGTAGTATTCCTAATCTCATAACTATTATCTTCAAATATAAAGTTAGAAAGGAACCATTTCGATAACACTTTGTGATTTCCCAAACTCAGATGCCACTTAGAGGTGCCCCAAGCCCAATGGGACGTATGGCCTCAAGTTCATCTCCCCAAACGCCAGAGGCTTCTGAATAATAGAAAGGGCCTAGGTTGTGTCCATGGGGATACAATTCCATCATTACTAGAGTTTATCACAGAAGATAACATACAAGAAAAGGTAAATAGTGGAAGCAGTATAAATATACGACATAGTATAACCAGACAGGACAATAAACAATACATGAAATAGATAAAAATATACAAAAGATGATGATGATATGTTATGTATCTAATAAGATAGAAAACATGGATGAAAATAATAAGGTTTACATGATATATAAAAGTATAAAAAATGAACCAAAAACTATCCCCAACATCCTTATATCCAGCTCGGTAATCTGCTACTAGCTCCATCATAAGAAAGCAAGCAATCAAGTGTTTAAAGATAGACACTTCCCTTTGTTAACACCTGCATACATGTAATCTACCTAGGTTCTAATGGCAGACCAGATAGGGTGTGAGATAAATCTTAGTAGGCCACCACCAACAAAATCTATAACATCCAATCCATGTAATATAGACTAAAATAGTGTACAAACATGAATATATAAAATTAAAGTAGTATAGTAACGTAAATACCCAAGTACCTGCTTCATCCCCCAGCTGGTGTCTGAAAATGTGACCAGTTAATTAATTTATTAAGTTCCAGGTCATATATTTAAGTCACATGATGCATATCTAGCACTGACATCACCTCATGATAGTAATAAGGAAGGTTCCATGATGTAATAAGGAAACATGTATTAATGTTAATAACGAAGAGGTTTCAAGGTAATAACCAAAGAAAACTAGACCTCAAGGGTCTCCAAATTAGTAGTAACTAAAACCTTGATATAGAGGTAATAGTGTAATCTATGGATCATCATTTAAGTCATTCCAAAATAATGAATCTAACTAAGTCCAAGGAAAACATCTAAGGTAAAATGGGATAAGCTATAGCTAAGAATAAGGATGTAACCAAGGCACCTGATGAACATTAAATCCATGCTAGTTTTAGGGATTGTATCCAAGGAATCCTGTAATTATATAGGATGGATCTTACTGTGTCATACTAGGCATCCACTAATAGACAAAGACCAAGTTCCAAGGTGGGTATCACCCTTGGAAATCAGCATCTATGAATTAGAATGGCCTCCATGAGTGATCAATGAATTCCCTTAGTAATCCAAAATATAACTTTATTCTAACTATTAATATAATTATTTCATGGTCCATATACAATAAGGAACCTTACATTTAATTCATTTATTTAATAAATCAATGTAATAATCACACAATGTGAATAATCAAGGTTCAATCCATTACCTTTAATTAGTTTGATAAGGCCAATTTGGGTATGCAACCATTTAATTCATTTCATTTAAGGCATATTTAATTCATTAGGTTAACTCCATTACCTTCCATCAAACATGGTTAGGGGTGCTACAGACATGCAACCAAGAATTTATTTATATTTAATAAGGCCATGTCATATACTTAGTATAATTACCAATTTAATTTAGATTGATAAAATACATTGAGGCACTTACCTTAAGAGGTAAAGTGGTAAGAATAAAAGGTACTAGCCATTATCAATTCATTGGTTTAATTCAACACTTAACTTTAACAATTTCAAGTAATATCTCACCCGAATGATGACATAAATAAGCTCAACAGGCTACTAAAAGCATAATTATGGAAACACCCTACTTGGGGTGGTCAGCGTTGTTGAAGTAACCACCAACGATGATTAACATATATGGCATGGGTCTTAGAACATGGTTCCAATGACTATAAGTAAGAAATTTTAATTAAATAGGTGTTTCCTGATGAAATCATCATGCACACATGGTAATTTATAAAATGAAAAAATAGAGGGATGAGTTATATACCACCTTCCTCGTACTCATATGTCTCTACTCATCCAGTATCAGTCGCTATATTTTTCTAGATTTAAAGAGATATAAAGAACAAACCAATTCCCTGAAAATATGTTATATGAGTCTATATATAGATAGGATCGTTGATAATAAGAAAGACTCTGAAAGATTAAAAAGCAATTAAGAATATACCGAGTGGAATCCAATGAGACAAATGGAAGCTCGATCGGACTTCAAATGGAGGAGTTACTTAAATTACTAGGTCATGCCTTCAAAGAGCTCAAAAGTGAAAAAGGAGGGTCCACCTCTACTGGAAATAAAAAATAAGGAAGGGTGAATGGTTTAATTAGGGCATTAAGGAAAAGATGGTAAAATCACCCAAAATAAGCCTTCACATGGTTTAGTCACATGATTTTTGAGACCGAGCCCCAACCATGCATGGTCTTATGATTGGAGGGTTCCCCCATAGGGTTAGACCACACAATAAGGAAAACCATACACCAAATGTGCAAAAAACCTCTGCAATTTGGTCTGTAGTTTTTGTACAATCGTGCTGCCCATGGTGTATGGTTAGGGAAAACAATGAACCATATATCACCACACTTTCCAACATTTCATGGTTTATTTTAACCATTAACCAGACCATTTTCTCCAAAAAACTAGGCTCTGGACTCCGAATTAGCCTCACACACCCCTGAGACCCCCACAAACTCATTAAGAGTCCATATAAGGTTCAAAATAAAGAACTAGATCCAAATTAAAAGGATCTATACTTGAGTTAGAAACCAAGTTATTACACTTCCTCTATTTATTATCAAATATATTCTCCTTCGAAATATGGATTTGCTCTATATGGAATGCATTGGTTTGAGTGATTTCTCTATGTGTTATTGGAATCTTTTACATGCCTGACTCTTCCATCTCCTTTTAGTAACTTCAATAAATTTCCACTTTCAACTCAATTTATTAATTATGTGAACTTATGCTCCACAATAATAACATAATCACCAATATTAATTTTCTATATTTTAATTCCACATGGAAAGTTTTAGTTTGATTATTTCCCAAAATGGTTATACAGGTTTCATATATCAGTCCTACACTTATTGGGTATGAATACATGTAATCCTAATGTTCCTTTGATAATATCCATGGCCCTGGTTAATTTTTCTCTATAATATTTTGGAATATTTACCAATACCAGTTTCAAGTGATTTTCATAGGTAGTAGCTCATTATTTTTATCACATAAATAACTTAAATTTAATATCACACAAATAATTACTTCCTTTGTATAATATATGTAGCATTCAAAATTTATTCTTTAATCTTACAAAAACTTGAAATTATTTATTCTCATGTACATGAACAATTAATCTTTATAGCACATTTATATAGAATTATATTTTTCAATTTAATATCACACAAATCCAAATTAATTATGACAAAACTAGTGTGTTTCTCAAAGTAAAATTCCATGGATAGAGTTAATCATACCTAAAAAAATCATTAGAATCAATATATCCTATGCATAAAATCCAATTTTCTCATTTAACCTTCAATTTATCATCATTTACAATTAGTAAAAAAATCTCATGGTGGGTTATTTTTAAATTTATGACTAGTATAACCTATGATGAATAGAAATTAAAAATTAGTTTCTTCTATAGTCATGGTAAGATGGATCCTTCCCATGTACAGTTCATAATTAGATCATGATAAGTTGAAAAATTGTAATGGTTCGTACAAATAACCCTGGATAATGAATAATGGTAGGTCTATAAAACACTCATGATTAGTTCAACCAATTGATAATGATGATGCTATTTTGGAATCTCATGGCTTATCATTACCCGTACATCATAAAAATACAATAATACAAGATTATATATAATGTTTTAAATCACAAAATTAATATTTTAATCATTAAATTTATATTTTAAGTTAAATTAAACATTAATTTTAAAATTTATATTTAAAAAATATAGTAAATTCATTTGTATTAAGAATAATTTGGGTATTAAAATAATGAATTGTATGATAAAAGTTTATAAAAATAAATTTCTATCAATTCAAAATAATGAAAAACTAAAAAATATAAGAGTGGTGGAAAATATCATGTGATTTTCAACCAGAAAATTTGGATCTGTTGTAACAATAATGTGGAATCACAATATTTATCAATCAAAACAATTGAATAATTGATTGATTTTTTTTAATGATCAATGGATGAATTAAAATTACCTCCTTTCATATTCAAAGAAATAATTTCAAATTTATATGGTTCAAATAAGACAATGTGGTTTCCAATGTGGTTAAGGGAATGGACATAATCCCAGACGTAGTTAAGGTAGGGTTGTAAATTGTTTGACCACCTACAGAAAAGTCATTAGAGAGAGGAAACTTTGGAATATAAGATAAATCCAAAGTTAAATGTTTAAAATGATAAAACATTAGACATTTCAAGAGTAAATGATTTACTAAAATATTATTTGAGAAAGAAGAGTATGAAAATACTACTAGAACTACTGTCAATATTGTTTTTCTAGGAATATGAAAAACAATTTAACCATGGAGTTTAAAAAAAAATTGGTAACGTAACAAAAAATGTTTCAATAAAATGTTTGTGGAAAATGAGTTATTCTAAAAACTGAATGAATTCATTCATAGAGAATATAATTTTTAGAATAGCTTCAAAGTTCCTATAATGGGAAAATATAACGTTAATATCCCATATAAAAATGGTACAAAAATCACTATTAGAGGTTTTTATTTCATAAAAATAATTTTTAGAATATTTTTAGCATTGGTAAAATTTACAAAATAGATATAAAATCAATATCATAGATAAAATTTGAACTATAAGAATTTGAATCAAGAAAATGATAAAAAAATGAAAATAAATAAAAATTAGATGTTTCCATTGGAACTCTGAACAAAAGGATTTATGAGTGTTTTAATAATAATGAATGATTATTATTATCTATGACACCCATTTTCTAGGAATTTAAAAATTTATAGGTTAAAAGTTAATTAATCAAAAAAGATTGTAATAGAGTTACTATTGAACTTTTCTTTGATATTTATATTGGGGGATAGAACACTTTTTCAGTGTTAACAAATTTCCCCATTAGAATAATATTTTCTTAGAATGAAAAGAATATGATTATAATGAAAAATGAATGATTTTTTTACTTGATCCCACTTATACATGTGTGCTAATGATGAAAGATCTCTTATGTGCCTCTATATAAGGAGGTATACACCAATGGATGAACCCATGAATTTTTTTGAATTTATAAGTAAAAATTCTATCTTTTACTATAATTCCACTTAATTTTTCCAATTTTTATATAACTCAAATGATTTAATCCATGTACATAACTTTTTTCATCTGTAAGTTATTTCCATGCAAAGGCAAGGATGCACAAAAACTCAGACTTGTGTGAACCTCTAGTTTGAATAATTTCAATATTTTTTTTTATATTTTTACCACTTTATTCAATTTTTATGATTTCTTTTATATTTATTATCATTTTATAATGAATGGATATATGTTCTCATCATAGAAGTGTACATAAAATCATTGAGAGGAGGAAATCCATGGCTTTAAATATCATTGTCCATCTACACTACTTGATTACACCCAAGAACCAAAATCTATCTGATCTACTCAAATAAGAGCTTAATAACTCTTCACTATCAAATAGGCTTCTACTTTATGAATTCAACTTTCTATATGACACATTGATCCTAAATCCTGAATGTAACCTAGTATCCATGTTGTTAAATTTTCAATTCAACTTTGAGTAGGTGAACATCTCATTTAGATGATGGTTCATCAATATATAAATTTTTTAGGAAATATATAGTTTATTGCATTTACACTGAAAATGAAAAACTAAAATAAAACTAAAAAACCCAAAATTCTCAATTATATAACAATTCTTAGCTCCTTAATAGTAAAATTTCCCATAAGATGTTGATAATGATATATTATATTTGTTTTCAATAGTTTATAGTAGAGAAAGTCAGTAAAGATGAAGGAGAATAAATTTACTAAGGCTATTCCAGAATAAAGAAAGGGTTCTTATGGCTATTTCAGAATATATCCATCAGAAGAAAGTACTATAATAGGAAAATCCATTAGAATATTGGAACTCCATATATAAAAATATGGTTAGAATTAATGAATTGGCGAATAAAGAAAATTAAGAGATTGAACATCTTAAAGAAAATTTGAAAGAATATATGTTCACTAGAAGATTTATAAGATATTGTAAATTATGACCATGGATGAACCGTTCGAAGAAAAATATTAAAGTTTAAGAAACCAAGATAATCATAAGGATGATGCACAATAAAGATTTTATAATATCCTTGTGATTAATTCCTGAGGAATAAAAGGTGTGTTCACCTTATAAATCGAGTTGTTTCCATAAATAGGGAAAAGACACGAAGTTAAAAACCATCAAAAGGAATTAGATTCTAGAAAGAGTTTTTATAAATATCACCAAAGATACACATTGTAATGGTTGTAACATAATTTGGAAAGTCTCTAGAAGAACACCCTAAGAAACATGATCCATTGAATGTTTCAAATGAACATAGTTATATGATTATATGATATTCATTCATTATAATATCATCACATTGGCACAAGTCTAATAGTGATCTATTATTAGTGGACGATTACTAAGCATAGGATAATCAAAAGACCGATCTTGAGTAAAGACCACATACAGAATCTTTAAAAGAAAGTGGATATTTATAGGACATGAAAATATTGAGTTTTTTTGGGATAAGTTTTTGGAAGAAGAAAGTTGATTTCTTTGGAAGAAAATTCAGTGTGGTTTCTATCAGGACTTTTGTAATTTTAATGAAATAATTTTCAGAAGATAAATTTTTAAAAGAAAATTTATAGAAGAATATTTGTAGAAGGATATTTCTATATGAACATGTGTGGTTTCAACAAATAAAAATCTGAAAGGAGAATTTATGATCAAAACAGGAAAAGAAGGCTGATTCAATTGAAGGATATAAAGTTGAGTTTATTAGAATAACTATTAGAGATAAATCTAAAAGAAAAAAATGTTATGAGCACAAAATATGTGTTGGAGAATCAAATATGTTTTTGAAGGAATTTATAGAAATATATTTTGAAAGGAGCATAATAGATGAGAGTTTGAAGGAATAACCAGTTAGAGCTTATTTATTACATCAAAAGAATATTTTATAGAAAATTACTAGAAGAAATTTACATTGTTATAAAGTTAAACATCTCGATGATGCTAAATTAGATGTTCAAATTAAAAAATTCATGTGAGGAAAGTTTAGTATTTAAGTTTATATTTGAAGTGGAATTGAATATTATTTAATTTAATTTTTTTAAAAGCTTTGACGAATTAAAATATAAATATCTTTGTAAAATTTTTAAAGGTTTTCAATTAAAGATTTGAGATAATAGGAATTTCAAATGGAATCCCAAATGTTCTCTACATATATAGGAGGAATACTTCCTATATAAGGATGGGTAAAACACTTTATTTAAGTGATTATATATTAGAATGATATAATTAGAGATGATGAGAAGAAGAGTTTATGACCTTATTTTATTAGAAGTACATTTGGGTTAAACGAAGTGTAAGGAACTAGAAGCACAAAGATACAGAAGTATAAGAACTATAAGGAAAACATTTTAGAGGAATATTTTATGTAAGATGAATTTTTAGAGATAAAGTTCTAGAAGGTTGAGTATTGAGTAGATCCTGATCATTCTAGATATAGCATGAAGAAGTTTCAAGACTAATATACATGTTAAAAGAATATATCAAAGATCATGAATGTGTACAATGGATAATAGGGGAAGATATATATAAAGAATAAAAATGAATTTATATTACTTTATCAATATAATAAATACAAGGAGTCTGAAACTGGGGTGTATAACTAGTTGCTAAAGATTCTTGAGGATTGAGGATATATAAACAATTGTAGAAGATGAAGAGAAGGAAAATTTGGGTGTCTAACCAACTGTGGCTAAATATTTTTTGTTTAGGGTGTATAACTAGGGTCAATTATATGATTGAATATAGGAGTGTATAAACAGTTACTTATTATATCTTTGTAATCCCAAAGAAGATAGTAGTGGAGAATCCATATTGAGGCATGTAACCAAAATGTAAAGGATTATGATTTTATGCCAAACCATTTAAAGTTCCTTACTGTTTACTCTACATTATCTACATAACATAAAGTAAAATTGGTTAGGGTGAATTTCTAAATATCCATGAATTCTAATTGATAAAAAAGGTTTGATCAACTTAAAGTAAGGAATAATTTAAGTTAAATTTAATTCAAAAAAAGTTTTCCACTCCTAATTATCCCCCTATTAGGGTGAGTATGTGATCCTATGAGAATATCAATTGGAATTATAGGTAAGGTTACCTCAATTTGTATATATTATCTTATTCCTAGTTGTACTTAACTATTTTTACATAAAGTGAATCTATTCAGAAGTTGAATAAATTGATTATATGGAAGACAATTAAGTTAATACTGAGTTGAATAAATGAAAGTTATTATTGGTTGTTGCAACATGTAGGTTTAGGATAAAAAAATGAAGAACCTAAATAATAAAGAATCACATAATTAGTGAAAGTTAGTGTCTCAAAAGAAATAGAAGGATCATCCACCATTACTAGAAGTTATAGTGTGTGTAAGTTATATTGAAAAATCATCTAATGTTAATCCTTAAGAAGAAAATTATTGAACCTATGGTGAGTATTAATCCATTGAAATTATTAATGATTTTTACTATAAAATTAAAGATCAACTAAAATAAGTTCCCATTGAGGTTTTTGATGAATATATTTTCTTTTATCAATGGAATTTATAAATAAAAAACACATATTGAGAAGGAAACTGATGCAATGGAGGAATAATTGGTTAAAAAAGCAAGAGAGTGTTATACTCTCACTAAAATAACTGATGGAAAAGAAGAAATGGTATTAAATTCTCAAGAAATGTTCAACCATGCAGAAGAATCATTTAAAATAAGATTTTTTGAGAATGTTTTTGTAATTTAAATTGTCAAGGAAAATCTACATGGACTAGAAGATACTCATTATGAAATTATTTATATTAAGAATAATCAACAAAAAATCAAGGAAAATCAAGTAAATGAACTTCAACTTTCCTTGAATGTGGTGAGTAAGTTGTATGAATAAAATTTCAGAAAAGAAAAAGTCAGAATGTGAAGAAATGTTCAAATATCATTAAAGTTAAAATAACAATTTAATTTTAAAGTGTCTTGAGTTGGAAATAAAATTTAAAAACTCAAAATCAACTCAAGTTAAATATTCACATAATGAAAAGAATAACGACACTACTAAAGTTTATAAGTAAATACATACTTCCATAAAGAATTAGTCTAATGGTTGGAAGAATATGAATTCATTAGAAGAACCGTATTATTCTAGTTTTAAGAATAATACAGGCCCTTGTTCTAAGGATATTTTATAAACTAACTCTCATTCTTTGAATAGTACAAGTTGTAGTTCCAAATAAAAATGGGTGAAGAAAAGTGAGAAAATCGCCTCTTCTGTAAATATGGATGTATGAAAACAAAAAAAAGGAGTTAACCTAAAAAATTATATAAGAATAGAGAAGATATTTGGAGGAAAATTCTTGGACGAAGTCTCTATGAGCCAAAATTCAACATAATGGAAGATTATAAGGTTCATTGGATACTGTTAGTACTATGGAATATTTGGACACTTGTCTATAAATTATTGGAACAATATACCAAGGTATGAAAGAATAATAAGGCCAACATTTAAGGTGATAAAAGTGAAAGGAAAGGAAACTTAAATATGTATAACCAACCTGCACAAAATAATAAAAATCAATTTATTTTTAAAATATTTTAATGTCTTGAATTTTTTTTGGATGTTCGGAAAGAAGTGGAAATGGTGAAGAAAAGTCCTTGTTTACTTTTAACAAGTGAAACTTAGGTATTAGTAATAGAAGGCTGTAAAAGTTGAAGGAAAATGTATGGAAGATATATTGTACGTCTACCTTGAGGTGAAAATAATAAGATTCCATAAGGAAGGTTCCACCCAATTATAACGTTTTGGAAGATTTCATTCCCATGAAAATACGATACTCATGTGGAAGAAGATTCCACTTTATGGATAGTTGTAAACTATCCATGAATGTGAACATTAATGAGAGTAATCTTAAGAAACAAAATTAATTAATATGAGAAATACACAAGTGCATTGGAATGGTTTAATGCATTCCCAGTGAAGTAGTTGAATTTCACCTAAAGTTACCTATGAAAAGTATCTTAGCAGAAGATATAGAGATCTGTGGAAGGTGAAAATTATCCATTAAAACTCTTGAAAAAATCATGAAAATATTACCAGGGTATGAGAAGTAAGAAATAAAAGATAAGAGAACCATCAAAATGAAAGAAATTTGAACATATTCTGATGGTATAATTAGTTGAATGGATAAATAAGTTAGAGGAAGAAAAGACATTAAAAGTTGAAGAAAATAAGAAATGTGCATATTTTTTGCTAGCTTTAGTTAAGAAGCTAAAATAAAATTAAAGGAAAATAAAACCATACAACCCAAGAATAATACTACTTGGCAAGATAAGGGTGAAGACATAAATAAAAATGAAGTTAAAGAGAAGAGAGTTTCTAGGTTGAGAAAACATTCTCAACCCTATTTCTCTATCAAATGAGTAAAGAGAAGATCTACCTTATCCCCTTATATGATTCAAAAATTTTACATTAAAAAGGGAATTGTAGGTGAATGTTATTTAGGGGGAGAACTAAAGTGAAGTGGATGATAGTTATTCTAAAAACATAACAAACCTGAAATGACGAGACAAATTATCGATATAAGAATTTTATGATATCGGATTTTGAATTTATTGTAAATAGAAATTGAATTACCTGGAGTATAAAGCTTTAGATAATGAAGAAGAAGTTTTAGATACATAAAATCTAGAGAATATAAATTTTTATCATCTTGAGTTATGTTTTCTATACTTTACCATTCTTATATGATATCTGACATTTAAACAAAAAGGGGGAAAATTGATTTGTTGATGAAAATATAATAATTATCTTGCAAAGGGGGAGAAACTTGTACATTTTTTTCTTGAACATTTTTGATCTATTTTTTGAGATTGATGGAGGAAATTATGTTGAATAAAAATCTGATGAAACTATCTCTAAAATAATTTTTTATAAATGATTACATCACTTGTTAAATTCTATGGAAATCTCTAATGTTCATGTTAATCACTCTTGTTTTCTATATTGATCACAACTCACAAATACTTTGGGTTAGTTTAATTGTAACTTATTATTTTAAAAAAAGTGCTGCTATCCTTATTTGAAAGAATCTATGTTCATTAAAATAAAATATTAGAAGAATAAAATCTTTAAGAAAGTTCCTATCTCACCCTAATATGTTAATAATGGGGATTATAAATTCATATCATTAAGGGAAGGAGAAAATAATCCCCTCACAAAAATTTATCTAACGAAATAGATAAAAGAAACTTTGAATTTCTTATCAATAAGGGTGATAAATATCACTAACTTCCTTATTTTGAATGGGTATTAATAACAAATCAAATTGGGGAGATTTAAGTTACCATCAGATGATGATAATGATATATTTTATTTTTTTCAATAGTGTGTAGAAAATTCAATGAGTAAAATTAAATTAGAATAAGATTCATATTGCTGTTCTAGAAGAAGGAAAAGGTTTATATGGATATTCTAAAAGAAATCCATTATAATAACATAATACAAAAGGATAATCCATTAAAATATTAGAAATACATAGATACAAATATGATCAGAAGTAATGAATTAGTGATGCTAATGGATAGAATGATTTAATATATTAATAAATATTTGAATGAAGATATGTTCACTAGAAGATTCCAAATATCTACTCAAGGAAGTAATCTCAATGGTAAAACCATTATAAAAATAGAAATGTAGTTAAATAAAATAGTATAATGAGAAGGATGAAGCACACTAAATATCTGATAAATTACATATGATTCATTCTCAAAGAATGTATGGTTTTTTCACCTTAAAATGTGAGTTAATTCTATAATCATGGAAAATGCATAAATTTTAGAACCATCAGAAGAATATTCTTGGAGGTGTTTTTAAAAATATCCCCAAAGATAAATGTTGAAAAATGTATAGAATAATGTTGATTTTACTTAGAAGCACACGATAAGAAACCTGAGAAATTGAAGGTTTCAAAAGAATATAGTTAATGATGATATATTATTAATTCATCACAAGAACATCACATTGTCATAAGTCCAACCATGATTGAAGATGAGTTGAATTGTACTAAGATTAATAAGATCGAAAGACTGATCCTGAGTAAATAATAGATAAAGAATCTCTAGAAGAAACTGGATATTTCTAGGAGATCAAAATATTGTGTTTATTAGAAGAGATTTTTGGAAGAATAAATTTTCCTCTTCATAAAGAGATTCAATGTGTTTTCCAAAATAACTTTTTTAAGTTCAATCAAAATATTTTTGGAAGAAAATTTTCAGAAGAATTTTTTTGGGGAACATTTTTAGAAGGAAATTTATATAATAATATGTGTGGGGTAAATATATAAGAGTTTATAAGGATATTTTATTATTTCAATATAAATATAAGACTGAGTTTATTAGAGGATTCAAAGTTGAGTTTATCAAACAAAAGTTGTGAGATAAAGCTTTAAAATAAATTTAGGATCACAATATATGAGTTAAAGATGCAAAGGATTTTCTAAAAGACTTTATAGTATTAGATTCTGGAAGAAACACAATTGATGAGTTATAGAATGAAGAACCAGAAGGAGATGATTGATTTCATCAGAAGATCATTTTCCTAAATAATGATAGAAAGGAATTACATTGTTGTGAAGAATTTTTTTTTGATGATGTTGAGTTTGATGTTCAAAGTAAAAAATTCAAAAAATTAAATTTTTTGTTTCAAGATAAGATTTTATCAATGATGGAAAATTTTTGACACCATGTTTTGTGGGGGATTTTATGGATTAAAATCATAAAATATTTTTAAGATATTAACGGTGGTCAATTAAAGAATTGAGATAGTGGGAATTTAAAATGGAATCCCACACAATACCTACATATATAAGAAATTTTTTTCCTATAAAATGGTTGGAAGAACACTTGTGTTAAGTGACAAGTCATTTAGAATGATATTTTGAGACCTAATGAGAAGAAGAGTTTCCAACATACTTTATTCAGAATTAGATTTGGGTCGATGGAATTTTGATGAACTAGAATAACAAAGTTCTTGAATGATAAAAACCAAAAGGACATTGTTTTAGAAGAATAAGTTCCATAAGTATCATTTTCAGAGATAAAGTTATATAAGGTTAAGTATTGACCAGATAAGGATCATTCCAAATTAGGTGTTAATAAAATTAAATATCAACAAACTAGTTCAAAGAAGCTGTTAAAGATCATTAAGGTGTATATGAGAAAGATCGATCCTACAAGCTCGTGGAGGAAGATCACTTTAAATAAGAAAAATGAATTTCTATCACTTGATCATTATAATGAAGATAAAGATCTTATAAATAGGGTGTATAATTGGATGCCTAAGATTCTTAAAGAATAACATGTCTAGTCAGTCAATATCACTACCAAAAAATTGGGTTTCCGCTGCGCCACCCTTTAATTGCGCTAAAAAAGAGATAATATAAGGTTCACTTTAATCAGCACTAAAAAAAGGGTTGATAAAAGAACCCCCTTTATCAGCTCTTTTTTTGCGCTGTTAAAGGGGCCCCCTTTATCAACGCTTTTTTAGTAGCACTGATAAAGGGGGGATTTATCAGCGCTTTTTTCCTACCACTAATAAAGTATATATTTTAAAAAAAATGTATATTTCATAAAAAATAATATATTGATATATAAATATATAAGTATATTTATATTGATATAAATATAATATACATTTTTTAAATATGTTTTAGATAAGTATAAATAAACATTTGCACTTACTATATAAGATATTTAGTGAAAATGACTTATAAAATATCTTAAAAAATTATTAATTAATAATTTATTAATTATTATCAACTAATAATCATTTAATAATAATTTTAATAAACAAAAAATCAAAAAAAAAAAGATCTAAAATAAGTTGAAAACATAACTGAAACTTCAAATGACCATAAATTTTGATCTGGGTGTCTGATTGAGCTCTACAACATATAAAATTAAATCCTTCAATGAGATCTACATGCTAGAAACACAAGGGAACCTTTTTTAACATGTTTCAAGGCCAAAAAAGGCCTAGATTGCCTCTAAAACTAAGTTTTTAGTCTGAATACCAATTTTTTTTAACATTCGACGGAATTTTAGCCTCGTTTAAGGGGGTCTTTTCACCCTTTATTAGTGGGGTATGAATTTATTTCAAGGGATTACATTGATATTAATATCAGGGCTTTTAAATTTTATCATTTTTCATAATGTACTATTATTTATAATCAAACATATAACAATATATACATATTTTATATATATTCACACATAAAAATTTATTTTTCTAAATAAATAATTAATTATATTTACATATAAAATACATTTGTAAATATATAAGCCTTATGTTTATAAAAAACTAATATTAATTTTATTTAAAATATAAATATATGAATAATTATATACATATATAATTCGTATGTGTATATATATATATTTTTGTGCGTTTATATTGAAAAACTGATATATATTATCTATATATTCTAAACATATATATATATACATATTAATATATAATATCTGTAAATATGTATAAATATGTATAATTATACTTACAAATACACATATAATATATATATATATGTGTGTGTGAGTGTGTGTATTCTATATATGTACGTATTTATTTTGAACACACACAAAAAAGAATATTTTATAAATATACTTAAAACTGATCTTATAAATATATATATATATATATATATATTAATATACGAATAAAAATATTAATATATAAATATAACTATATATATATATTAATATAACTATATATATATATATTAATATAAATATATATGTTAATATAAATATATATTAATCTACGAGTAATTTTAACTAAATATATATATAATTAAATAGATATATTATTAAATGGAGAGAAAATAAATATGGTGGAGTGGTAAAGGTTTAGGCGCATAGGAAAGATGTTCCATGTTCGAATCTAAGGAGAGGCAGGATGCCCATGTGGGTGGAAATGGGGCTAAGCGCTGTTAAAGGCTGGGGTGGGGTGGCTGCTGGGGCATGCAGGCTCGGGGGGGGGGGGGGGTGCGGGCTTGGGGGAACTGTTGTAGGGGGATTCAAGAACTGTTGAAGACCCTCCCCGAATTGCAGAAATATTTTATTATTATTTTTAATGTTTTTTAACTTTTATGAGCGCTAAAAAAGCACTGATAAAGGACCCATTTATCAGTGATTTTTTATCACTGATATAAAAGGGGTATTTATTAGTTCTTTTTTAGTGATGATAAAAGGGACCCCCTTTTATCATCTCCTCGATTAATAATGCCTGTTTTAGCGCTGTAAATGGACTTTTCTAGTAATTTTAAAGGCCATTTTTGCAGTAGTGAATGGAGAGTAAGAGAATGATAGTTTAGTTCTCTAACCAACTGTGTCAAAAGAGTTGGTGGCTAGGGTGTAGACCCAGGGTCAACTAGAGGATTGAGTATTGGGGTGTATAACTAGTTTCTACCTATACCTTTATAATCCTAAAGAAGATAGTAATGGATAATTCATGGTGGGGTGTATAACCTACATATAAATAAATATGATATTATGAAAAACCTTCTTAAAATATATATGTGTTTTTTTCTTTACATTATATAAATATTATAAGAGAAAAGTGTTTAGGTATAATTTATAATGATCCATAAATTCTAACAGATATTATAAGTTCAATCAACTTAAAGGAAGGAATAATTAATGTTTAATTTAATTGGTAAAAAGAAGACCACTCTTGATTCAACTCCACTTTTAAGGAAACTACACGATCCCCTGGGAATCTCAATAGCTAATCAAAGGATATATTGTAGCTCATATTATGATATTTACCTTGAGGATAATTTCACTAATGAATGGGTATGGGATTTATGGGACTGAAATAGTTTTTATGGAATTTGAGCTTTAGTTGATGGATATATGATTGTATATAACAGTCTTTACTGAAATTTACTTGTAAATCACCACACAAGAATTATCCTTGAGTTGATCAGCTATTAGTTCTTTAAACCAATAATTTCTATCTATTAAATGGGGAATAAGGAATCAACCTTTGTTACATTCATTAAATTTGGAGAATCCATATAATTGGTTATATATATAATTAATTTCCACCAATGCCTAATATTTAAAACAATGAAGAATAGACCCCAATCCTTATAAATAAGCTACTAATAGCGACCCAAGTAAATATAAGGAAAGAATTATAAACTTTATCAGACTCCCCCTTTAAAAAATAGGCCAAAATCCTTTTTGTGCCACACAGTTCAAGGCTAAATATTGGGAATCTAAATTATTTTTTTGATCATATACTCTAGATCAATGAATTGTGATTACTGGATAATATATGAGGAAGGTTGACCCACCAAATGGGTGTTTCAAATTAAGTCATAGGTTACATAACATCCTTCATTTATAATTATTGTCCATATTTCTTATTGGATGGTACCTGCTAGTGAGGGTTTCACACAAGGGTATTTAAACCAACACATTTACCATGGATGTATATGTGAAATGTAACAGACTAATAACATGGAGATTATATTTTTGGATAATATTTACTAGGATATGGTCTACTTTTGTAGAAAAGAAACATCATTCTAGGTTTAAAACCTGATTTAATTTTCTAATGGATGAGAATTGAAACACCTCAAGGGATATAAAATCTAGAATCCCATATATGTCCATTTTCCAATTTTAAATTTTTTTTATTAAATCTATATGGTTTTAGGTTGGTCCTGGTGATCATTTACATGATGTATTATATACTGGGTACCATAACAGGTTTGTGTTCATCCCCTATAAATTTTCAACTGAGAGGATGATGGATAATTGTGTATTAGTTATGGTTGATGATAACATCTGAGTACTTAAAGATATAGCTTTCCATACTTATTGTCTACACCTATGTTATTTTGTTTCCAAACTATATAAAAACTTAATTAATATCATATACAAACACAATGATGAAGGATAAAATATTCCAAATAATAAGATTTCCTCTTGAAAGTGGGTCATTATCAGAGAGACATCTAATAGAATAAGTAGGGGGATCACAACCAAGTCCATTGGTCTTAGATGGATAGTAATTTTCTAGAAAGGGATCAAAAATTAAGGTAGGGAAAGAGGAATAATAATGGGATCCCATCAGTTGAATAAATAATTGTAAGAGAGGATCACTTTTTGAAATATCTTGAGTGTGTGGTCACAAATGTGGTCGTTTGTGGTGCATGAAATTTTGGAGGAAGATGAGTTCCCTAAAAAGTGTCTGAGGATGGATGATATATTAGTTTTCCCATGCCTCCGTAGTGGTGCAACATTTCTAGATGTATGTAGTGAATGTGCTACCATAAGGGGAATCTATCACATTATAGAAATCTGTGATCTCATTCATATCAGTGTCAACATATTAAATATTGAGCATGTTGTGTCTCCTAGGGGTATCAAATTCATTACCCATTGAGAGGAGGTTGGATCTTATATCTATGAATCAAAGGCCTTGATATATTGCTTAATTTTTAATAATATTGTTGTTACCTGGGAAACGATACTTATTTAGATGGTCCTAGAAGATATTTTAAAATCTATGACTACTGAAGAGGATAAGGGGTATGAGAAAACTGAAATTGATAAGGGTGGTTAATAATTAGTGTAAATTGACTGGGGGGAGAGGTAGTTGAGGGCTAAGAAAGTCCATTAAATGTTGTAAATTATACATCATCTATATCATCTTATTTTAATTAAAAATCACAAATTTGTTTCTATTTTTTTCCACAAGAGTTAGTAAATGCACCCCCACTCTGTTAGTATCTGGAATATTTGATAGAAATGTATGGGACTCAAACCACCGAGGAATTATAGACTATTGGTGAATAAAACCCTTTTCTAAGGGAGTTTATATTTGGAAATTTAGCGATATGTACACATGAAAACAAAATAAATATATGGACACATAGTAGAATAAAATTATTTCACTTTGAATGATCGTGAAAAATTAATCAGATGTACAACTGACAAAAAATATGTGAATAAAATTAAATGATGAAACTGTGAAATTTTTACCCTGGAAAACCCAAAAAAGTATAAATCATAAGTCTTTGTCCAGAAAAGAGATCCACTAATAATATAAGATTACACAATGGAGACTCACAAAAATTTATAGGGTTCTCAAAATTAATACTATTATAAAATAGGTTCAATTTCAAAAAAATTGATCTAACCAAAAGTTGTTTAAAGTAGAAGAACACATCCTAAGAAAGAAATTGAAATTAAATACCCAACCGTATGGAATAAAGGTTTCTATCAGAATCAAAAGTTGAAAAAAATCACTAGGATCAAAATAAATCCCACCATTGATACAATCCAATCAGACTAGAAAAAATCGCCAATGGTTAAAGATCTAAATAGGGATCTTAGCCCCACCAAGAGTGAGATAAATATAGAGCCACACCACTAAAATAATTCATCACCCAAAAATATAACCCCATTTTCACGATATTATTTTTATATTTTTTTTTCAAAAGTCATGTGAGGGAATAGAAGGAGAAAGATAAAAAAAACCCCTAAGACATAGCTGTGGATCACTTCCAAACCTACAATCAGTTGAAAAGTCTCAAATTCACATTTTTGGTAAAATCTTGTTCAACATGTCTCACCCATTTTCATCTGTGTAAATATGATTGGGCTTGAACTACCTAGAATTAAGGACGTAATTTATCTAATGATAGTTCACAATGATATATTTTCATCAATATATATATAGTAGGATTCCTTCCCTATACAATAACACTTTTAATATATCTAAATAAAACATACATTTCATGATTAAAATTGAGCTCATGAATAAAAATATTCAACCAAAATAATGTTTTTCATGCCTCTATATCTATAATAAACTCTGACTAGATGATAAAAAAATAATGATGTGTCTATAATCTAGACTTAAAATATATATAACTACCCAAAAAAGTGATCAAATAGATTGAATTTGACTCTCTAAAATCTATATATCTGGCCAAATATGAATCTATAATGAAATAAATAATTGGTTTTCCATTTTCAAAAACACAATATCATATCAGAAGTTCCATAAAGATATCAAAAAATAAACTTCACTAATCTCCAATGTTCTCTACATGTATTTGATAGAAAACGACTGGTTACAACAACTGCATGAGCTATATCAAGTATAATATAAACCATCACATACATAAAACAACCAATAATATATGAATAAGGTATATGATAAATCTACTCTCTCTCCTTATAAGAAGAAGGTAACTGACCAGAAGTGAGTTTAAAATGTGAATGTTGGAGCCAAAATTTGGGAAGAGGAAGAAAAAACAGACAGACTTTGGGGCGGGCTTGCAAAGCTTGTTCGTGGAGCCCTTCAACACCATGGCCAGCGCGAAGCTACCCCCTCTACAAATATGCCATGGAGCAAGGAGTCAGGAGGCTCCATGAATCGTATTGACGTTTGGGAAGCATCCACGAAGCAAGGAGAAGGTAGGCTCCACTAATTGGATTGACGTTTGCAAAGCTGCTGCGGAGCAAGGATACATGAGGCTCTGTAGCTACGACAAAATGCCACGTGCCCTAATGCCAAGAGAGATCTGCTTCAAAACACCTCTTGCCTATAAATACCAGGCTCCCCTCGATCCCAAAGGATAGACCCTCTGACCTTTCACCTTCTTAGCTCTCAAATCGTGAAGAAATTTCTGCTCTGTGAGCCATGAGCTCTTCAAGGTACTTTATCATCACGAAGTGCCCTTCCCTTTGCTTAAATTCAATACATCTTCAAAGGGGGATGCCCTTCGCAGAGCCCACGAGCCTTCGCGATGGAATGGGATCCCCAAGGGTACTCAAGTCTTCACGGAGCACTTATACTTCGGGAAGTACCCTCCTTACACATGTAACCCACATGCTAAGGAAAGGTCACTATGTTTCGCAAAGCACATTGCTTTGCAATTCTATGCTTCATAGGGAACCCTTTCTTCTCGAAGCACTGCTCCGTGAAATACTTTCCACTTCACGAATCACTTTCCATATGCACCTATTCCCTATGCCTAGTCTAGGCCACTTCACTTCATGAAGCATACCCCTTCATGAATCCCCTCCCCTATATGGAGCACCATAGTTTCAAAAGGCTTCTTCATGTGAACCCCTTTGCTCGGAAACTCCTTTTCTCATGCGACCCTCCAGGTGTGCATGAAGTGATTTCAAAATCCCCTGGGAGGTGCTTCCCATTATGTTGCTTCGCCTCATGCTTCTTCCCATAGGCACACTAACAACTATTTCTTCTTCGCATAGCCACACTAACGTGGGCCCCTTAATGGATCACTCCACAAAACCCCCTGACCGCGACATTGCTAATGACTTCTCTTACCCAAGGGAGGGTGGGTATCAGTTATGTAAGTCCTAGGGGTGCGGAGTGAACCCGCCTCTTCTGAGCTGTAGGATGTTAAACTACCAAGCACCATCGTCCTCAACACATAACATTAAACTGTGACCCCACCTCATGCATTATACACAGGGACCCCCATCGTAGAAATTATCTATGCCCAATCATTTCCATGGGAGTGAAATATTCCTCACATGGAATGAGGTCCTCTTTGTTGGAGTAGCGTCTATCCGCGGGGAAAAGGGAAACAACCTCGGTGTAATCCCCTAGTCTTTCTTATGGGAGAAGTATCCCTACTACTCCTATCTTCTTCCTGGCCAAAGACCAGAGGGGGGATGGGCACCAGAACCCTCCTCTCTTCCATGCTAAATCCCTCTCCCACTAGGATTTATCGCCACTCGGGCCTCCATTCTGGAGTAAGTCCCAATCTCCATCTCCCTGGGCTGCGAACCATGCATAAGCCCATGTTTTCTCTTTGGGATACGAACCATGCGTAAGTCCCTGTTTCCTCTTTGGGCTGCGAACCATGCATAAGCCCTTGTTTCCTTTTTGGGCCACTAACCACGTGTAAGCCCCACTCCACTTCCCATGGATGCACCTTTCATGATGTGATCTTCAAGTATTTGCTGCCGCTTGTTTCTCACACTGAGCATGACTCACATGGGCTTAGAGTAAGCATTGACCAAGACATACTCTATGGGAAGCCTAGAGTGTAAGCCCCCAAAACCATCCAAACTACATAAAATTTGGTCCCTGATAAGGAAAGGTACCTAAAAAGCCTCCCTGAGGTTCAATCCCATCACCCAGTTGTTCCAACCCCCTTCATGTCAGTTCAATTTCATCTCGCATGACGTTAAACTATATCCTACCTCCCGAACTACGTGGACTTTGATCCTTTCCAAGGAAAGGTACATAGGATGCGTCCCTGAGGTTCAAACCGAACACCCATTAGTCCCAACCACTCCATGTAGGTCCACCCCCATCCTGTATGACAATAAACTATACGCCCCTTTTGTTCCGTGTGACACTAAATCATCCCCCCATCCAGTGGTAAGCCATTATGACCCCATCCAGTGGTAAGTCGTTGTGATCCCATCCAGTGGTAAGCCGTTGTAACCCCATCTAGCGATAAGCCATTGTGACCCCATCCAGTGGTAAGCCATTGTGGCCCCATCCAGTGGTAAGCTATTATGAGACCATCCAACTGTAAGCTGTTGTGACCCCATCCAGTGGTAATCCATTGTGACCCCATCTAATGGTAAGCCGTTTTAGTCCCCTCCATTGGGACCCACATTTCCGGTCTTCTCCCTCTGGCATCAGACCATCCTCGGGCTGCTAACCAAGCGTAAGCCCCAGTGTGTTATCAGATGGCTGTCCTCTGTGCACACCCCGATTCCATGCCCCATCCGAACTACGTGGACTTTTATTCTTACCAAGGAAAGGTACGTAAGAAGCCTCTCTGAGGTTCGAGCCCATCACCCATGTCTCATTCTAGTATTTCCCTCAAGACTATGTGTTCTGGGAAGGTCATTTCCTAGCCTGGAGTTTCCATTTCCTCCGGGTCCCATCCATACGGGTCACCCCCTTAGGTGTCCCATCGCCTCACCGAACTATGTGGACTTTGATTCCCTTCCACAGGGATATTTAGAAAGTATCTTCGAGGATAAAGACCAATATCCCTATTTCCCTCATGCATGATCTATCTCATTCCCCAAAAAATTCATTCAAAAAACCCATATCCATCCTAATTCTTACGTGGGCCACTACATCCCGGTGAGATCATGTCACCCCCTTTCTTACTGCTCCTAGAATTAATCGAGTAACTAACTACGCATTATCCCTAACATCAATGTTCCCTCCTGGGGTTTCACCCATCTAATCCACCCCTGTTAGTGTTCTAATCAGTCTGATCCATCTTCTCTAAACATTAAACCTGTGGCATACCCTGTGTTGAACATGGGAAGCTGAGGAAAATCTCACAGACATGCCTATGGAATATAATTCCTTGCATTCCATGTGGGATGCCTCAGGCTTACACACCCTCAATATGCCCTATCATAAGGGGAAGAAACCCAGATGTGCTAGTGTTCCAACATTCAGACACACCAATGATGTCCAACGTGACTACTACACCGACCGAAGGTTTCTGCCCTGACCGGATCCCTTGGAATGTCCCGATAGATGAAACATAATTAACTATCATCCATGAAGACATGGAACTAGAAAGAGTTTCATGAACAACATCTTAGTCTATAAGGGAGACCTGGACTAGGTAACGAGTTCCACGGAGGAATCCAAAAAAGTAGGAACTGACATCCCATAATCCCATTTAGATCAAGGAGAAAATGTCCCTGAATAAGAGACATATTCTTCCCATCTTTGGAAATCGGAAATTCAGGGCAATAGTCAGTGCATCCTCATCCTCCGAAACAGACAGATGCATTCCCAAGAAAAAGCGTCGAAAATAGAAATGGTGAACCTGATGTGAAGTTGTTCTCCTCAATGTGGATATTAGTAGCGTTCGAGACATCACTAGACTAGCGTGTTACCAGATCCAGTTATCTAGCACTGGGTCCTGCCAAGCAAATAGCAGGCTTGGCGCGAAACTCACTAGAATTCAGGGCAGTTAAACGTTGGACATCTCGATCTGCGATGTTGTCAGCGTGGATCCTTCGTACCAGCCATGGGAGATGGAATGACACTGGGGAACTGGACGTCGATTTCCTTTTTTTCATCACTAATGATTTAATCTCCCATGCCTTACATGACCCAAGCTACAACAATGGGTAACCAATCACTACCCATCCACCGACATAGGGGCAGTGGAAATGTTAATTTAGAAACCCTGCATGGCTCCACCACTTCTATGATAATATCCACGTCCACAACTGCTGGGCGCCCATGCCCCATCTCCTCATCTGAATTCGTTCAACGAAGGGTGATAAATGACCTCATCCACCGATATGAGGAAGAGGGGATTATACCAACCCGGTATATATACCTCTAAGATTTAGAGCATCTGTGCCTCATCGCCACCGCCCCCCAAGGGCTGTGCAGGGAGCCAATTCTCCCCACTCTGATGCACAACTCTTTTAGGAGCCTCTCCCCGGAACGCTTCAATGACTTCCTCCCCTACACTAATAAGGTGGGAGATGTACGAGCCAGCCTGGATGGGATCCTATTCTAGGGGATGCCAAGGAGGGCCCCCACTAGGCTGCTCCAACGTTTCCACGTGGCCCCACAGGTCAAGGAGCAGGTAAGCTATGCGCCTACCCCGCCAGCCCCATTCCGGATGACCCAACGCCATCATTGGGCGCAGGCTGAGGAGAACGCCTGCCAAGGGGCATAAACATCAGAAACTACCCTGGATCAGGCCACCGATGGCGTATATCATCATCCCCCTGTTTATTCTGAGTAGGGGCCCTCATACACCCAGCCCGAATCGAGGCCCTAAATGCCCCATGGGTAGGCCGGGTTGATTCTCCTGGTCACCGGCGTAGGGAGTGCCTACTATGAACCGACACGCAACAACGACACTCAGTACGGAGGTCCTCCCCATACCGTCACCATTGAAGATGTGGGTCCTCCACGCTTCTAAGAACGGTGTAAAAAGTTTCCCTGTGCTACATTCAATCCGAATGAGGGTCCTCCCCACGATAGTGACACTGAGTATGGAAGCCTCTTCTGTGCTCATGACATTGGGAATGAGGTCATTCCTCCTACCATAGGACACCGATGTGGAGATGTTACACATCCGGTCAATCTCAATTGTGGGGGCCTCCCCCATGACCTTACAGTGGCCCACAAAGTTCATCCTCGCCTCCGAAATCAGAGGAGTGAAGGTCAACCTCAATTCATTGGAACCCAGTATGGAGGTCCTACCCATGTTCGTCTTGATCAGTACGAGGACCCTCCCTGTGCTTATGTTGCCAGGGGGAATAAGCATATAGGTCCTACCCATGCTCCTATCATCTCCAATGGAGGTCATAACTACTACAACACTTTCCGAGAGATTCCCTCCATACATCAGTCAGTGGAAATAGAGGTCCTCTCTGTGTTCCCTTTGATATCTATTCAAGATCTCCTCGCACCCCATATCACTCAGGCAGAAGTCCTCTCCGCCCTAGCACTAGTACGACCGAAGGTCCTCCTCATGACAGAAATCTACCCTATCTAGAAGAACTATCCCAGGGAAGGAGGGTAGGTCATCACAACCACAAAAACAATACCAGGAAGATTCAGACCAAGATTAAACCTGTTTGTTTCTCAGATTTTGAGGCAGAATATGATTCAGCAATGGAACCCCCACCTCAATCCTCCATGTCAAGGGCCGGGGAAGGAACGAGGCATATCAGCCTCATCCTTCCATAATGTGAGGTCCATTAGATTCCCACGTCCCTCCATAGGTACATATAGGAGAAAAAAATTTGGTGTCTCCCCAAGGTCCAGCCATGCAATCGCCGCCATCATCACTAGAAGCAATCTCTACCTCAACCAGAGATCACAGAGAGATATTTTGGGGACCAATGGTAGACGAGTAGCAGCATGGTCCATTGCCAATATCTGTAGTCCCTTCACTAGAAACTACGATATCCCACCCATCTTACTTCAATGTGGTGGGTAAGTCACTACACTCTTCAGTGGATAAGAGAGATGTGGCGGTTTGTCAGAACGCTCACCGTATTCTTCACCAGCCAGTGCACCATCCCAGCGGTCTGCCTCAGTACCACTACTAGTTCCTCAGACACCCCCAGTTGATGAGTGTGGAAACCAAGGTCCAGACCTCGAGTCCGAGCTGAGGAGCCTTTGGACCATTCTTGTAGTGGACCATTTTGCTGAGATTTTTTGGCCAGTTGCAGTGCCAAATTTCAGGGCACCAGAAGCACTCACCCAGGAGGAGGTTGGATGCTTTCTCCAGACCCTCTGGGTGACTCATTTCCGTCTTCATCATTGATGAGTGGACTACCCCAATAGTAAGGTTCACTTTTAATACATCGGTAAACAATTTCATTTGGTTAATTTGGCCGCACTCCCCGTGGACCAATGCCCTGAGTCACCAGGCTACCATATGACCCTCCAAAAACTATTCGTTTAGAGCTTTGAGGTTCTCCATAGAGTCATTAGGGAGGCTCCCCCCATGTAGATTCATGGTATTGGGAAGTATGCTGCCTTCCACTTCAGTTTTATCCATCACCATACTGATTTTCAAGGCGACATAGAGGATATGCCTCCAGGAAGGGTCGCGGTTAACATGGCCGACCTGACAGGGGCTAAGAACGAGTTGAAGCTTCTTGGAGAGGACCTACCCCATGAGTGAGAATCACACCTATTGGATGTATTAGGAAGGATTACTCATTAATAGATAAATCTACTAGGCCTTCCCATTCCCAACGAGGTGTTGGTCCTTAGCCGAAATCCCAACAAGAGTAAGGAGCACCTCCAAGCTGTCAAACCCTCTAACCCATCTGGATCAGTGCAGAAGGAGGAGGACAATCCCAAAAAATCCGCACTGCATCAACAACTCGCCGAAAATAAGAAGATAGTCAACTTCCACCTTGCTAAACATGATACAGAGTGATGACCGAACTATGGTGATCCTCGACTGGGGAAGTTGGGGAAGACATAACTTCCCCTTGGTGAATTGCCTCCAGGTGACCCTGATCATCTTATCCCCATAGATAGGGCTGATGATAGATCCTTTGGAAAGTAGGCATGTTACGTATTTCCAAATCCTCCTGAACGGAGTGAAAATCATCGTAACCTAGCTCAGGTTCCCCCAGAAACTCCACAGGTTGTTCCACCAGCTGCTGCACGAGCCGCTGGGCCTTCTTATCACGTTGAAGAACCCTCCAATGCACTAGTGATCAGAGATCCCCATCAAGACAAGAAACCCCACCCAGATGATCCCATGGCAGTGATCATTTACCACCTTAAGGCATTGGAGACTCAACATGTGGAAATCCTACCTGATGGAAAGCCATATCCGGTGTGGTCGGATGATATGCCAGCTCCCTCGGGTTTTAGAAATCCCATTTCCCCCTTCAAAAAGATAGGAGAACCACTATAACATATTTCCAACTTCATATCAAGGTGTGGACCCATGTTGGGAACTTCGGCGCATTAGGAGGCTGCCAAACTCTGGTGTTTTGTGCAGAAATTTGAAGGGCCTATGTTTTTATGGTAAAACCAGCTACCCATCGGATTAGTAGTTGGCTAGGAAGACCACAGTTGGAAATTTCTATACCAGTTCAGCTCCACCACTCAGAAGACAAGAATTGAAGACCACTTCAAGTTAAAGCAGATGACTAATGAGCATGTCACAGACTTTTTCACCCTGTGGAATGGGCTCACATACTCCTTGACATTCCATTGACTTAGGAGAAACTGCTGACGATGTGTGTGGGGAATATCAAGATAGAACTGGTACCCTCTCTCATTACTCAGAATTACCTTATGGGATTCCGAGACTTCTATGATAATTCCCATCACCTAGAAGAAGTCTTTCAACAGGCCATCCAGACATGTCCATTTCCTCCTGCAATCCCTATGATAAGGGTCTCTAGGGCCGAGCCCACCGTAGTGTCCTAAATAGAGGACCCCAGACAACTTGAATTATTACCTTTGGAGCCACCTATGTAGCCTCACAGAGGCTCACCACCGTAGGCTCAGCCTCCGGCCCAGCAGTTCCCACTTTGGAATATGTAGGTGCCCCCGCGTAATGCGACGCCACTACCCCGGTGAGATAATTTGGCTCCCCTCCTCGACAAGATCCTCCAGACCCTCTTTAAGGCTAGGCTCCCAGAGCCTCCTTCCCGTATAGGAGAAACTAGACCAACTCATTCAATGAGGCTCAGGTCCCCTAATATTTCCGAAGTGCCTTGAAATAAGGGATTATACCTTTTCCTAAATGCAAGAGTCCAGAGGAGGCGGACCTCACTGATCGCCCTAATTACTACCCATATCATCAGATCCTGGGGAACACTCTCAAAAAGTGCTATGTGTTTAAATACTGGCTTCAAAACCAGGTGGATAACAACATAGTCTAGTTAGGAACAACTCCGGAATTGGTGGAATGTGTCTTCATGAAGCCTAACAGTAGCAATGATAGAGAAGGCAAGTGGAATCAGGTTTCTAACCATGGGTCCTAGAAGAATGATGATTGGATGGCTTGTAAGACAGTCACTCTTGACCATGGTATTATCCGTGCACACCTGAATCGATCCAAAACTTCAGAAGATACCACACCATCCACCTCTGGTACTTCTGTTTCAATGGCTCAGTCATCCTATTCCTAGAATAGCAAGTATCAACAACGCAAGGAAAAACAAATTCCCCCACCAATGTTATCATCATATCGTACTCTCAGTGACTTCATGCCCCCAGATATGGTGATTCCTCCCAGAATCCACCTAGTAGTGGATGGCTCTTCAAGTGAAAGTCAAGGGTATGCCTCTGTTAATACCGTATAGATGGTAAACCCCAACATTATTCCTGGTGATGAGGATCACCAGGAGGATCCTCCCAATGTCCCCAGCCATTTCCAGTGTCAATGGAGCCGTGGCTATATTGGTCATCGTAGTTCCTTGGTTAGTACTTCCAACTAGTCTGTTCATGCTACTAAAACCAGATAGCAGGCCCAACATAGCTCTCAACATGCACAACCTTCTCATTTGGTTTCATTAGGATCATTTTCCCCCATTTGTGTTGTTTGATCAGACAGAGCCACCTCGATCCCATCAAAACTAGCCACGCTCGGCTATAGACTGGTCCCAATCATCTGGCCCTCATCTGGTGGTCACTTCATAGGCTTCGAATTGGGAGCAATGGGATATTCCCAGCACCAGTCAGCCACCCGTCCAGCCGATAGGTCCCTCCATACCTCCTGTTACAGAGATACCTCTTATAAGAATAATCTCACACCTGGCATGGAAGTATGATGTACTCAAAAATATTTCTATAATTATAGCAAGGATCTTTATCATTGAGGATCTTCTTATGTCAGCATATATGCACGAATCCCTTACTAAGGCTTTAAGAAGCCCCCTCCAGTTGGATACGAAGGTAGCAGCTGTAGAAGCCTTCCATATAGAGGCAGGTGAGCACAATAAATGCCAGGACATTATCTCATTCTCATGAGAATATTAAGGCTCTCCCATACCAAGGAACATTCTCATGTTGTATATCACCGACCAATTTAATGGCATGAAGGATCATCACGATCTTGTCGACACATGCTCTGGGATAAACCTAATCTCGACTCAGACACTGCAAAAACTAGGGTTGTCCAAGGATGATCTAAGTCCCTCTGACCTGAAAATCCAAGGTTATGATAAGACGAAACAACCAATGTTCAACAAGATCCGCATGAATACCTAATTCAGTGGCCTAGTTTCCAGCACCAAGTTCATGGTTGTTTCACAGTACACTGCTTAAAATGCATTGATGGGTAGGATATGGCTCCAACTATATGCAGTGGTTACTTCTTCATATCACCAGTGCCTCAAGTACCCCCTTAATGGTCGAGTGGGTGTACTTTAAGGCGAAGCGTCTCCCTTTGACTCTTGTAAAGCCTGCTATCTAGATGTCAACTATTATAAGAACAAGGACAAGAAGATTCATGCTAATGAGGTTGAGCATGCTATGACTGCAACTGACCCATGGACAGATCTGGATAATGCCTACATCTTTCCAATCCACTGATTAGAGGATACAACCATGGAAATGGTACAATGCTTTGTTGTTTCTGGAAAAACGGGGGAGCTCATTCCAAATTTTAAGCAACACTAGATGATCACCACATTCTCCTACACGAATCAGGCTCAGGTGATCCCAGAGCCTCCTACTCCCATAAGGTATAAGGATGTCCACCCCATGGCAATGACAATATGTCATACTTGATTGTTTAGTTTGGATGGGATTAACCGGCTCAAGCCGATGCACCACTATTGCTTCGATATCATCAAGCATGGCCCCTTGGGCCGAAAAACGGATGGGATCGGATCAAAAACTTTCATCACTATGGTTTCGGCAGCATAGGGGTCCCCCGATGCTTTGTCCATTGCATCTCAGGTTGGTACCAGTCTTCCATCAGGATTTTTTGACTCAGAGGAAAATCCTCCTTCCAAGGATCCCTCCTCCATAAGTGAAGAATAAGATTAAAGGGTTCTCCCTTGCCTTTGAAGAGGTCATCTCCACCACAGTTGATGAGCTGGTACATGTGAACCTCTATAGTGAGGCGGATCTAAAGCCCACATTGATCAGTATGATATACCTTTCGAAGAGAAACAACAATACGTGGACTTCCTGAAGCAACATCATGAGTTATTTTCCTGAATCTATGATGAGATTCTGTGACTAGATCCTTAGGTAGCCTTCCACTACCTTGGTCTCCTGAAAAATCATTACGGGTTCAAGAAGCATCCCAGAAAGATACACCCTTCTCATAGTGTCATGGTCGAGGCTGAAGTTGATAAGATCATCAGAGCCATTTTTTTAAGGAGGTACAATACCCCAAATGGCTAGCCAACATTGTGCTAGTCAGGAAGAAGAACAGACAGATCATATTATGCATCAACTTATAGGATCTCAACCGTCACTGTTCGAATGATGATTTCCCCCTTCCTATGACAGATCATTTGATTGAGGCCACTGTTGGGTTCTAGGCCCCCTCCTTCATGGATTGGTAATCTAGGTATAACCAGATCCGAATGGGTCTTGAGGATGAGGAGTATACAACATTCATGGCACCACAAGGTAATTTCTGTTACCATATCATGCCCTTCGGTTTAATGAATACAGGTGACACCTACCAATGGGCTATGCATCACATAATGTAGCCGATCCTTGTGACATTGGTGGAATCTTATGTGGATGACCTGGTGGTCAAATCTCACTAGCGTCAAGACCATATCAAATACCTTAAGAAAGTGTTCGTATTCCTCCGTTCTCACCACCTAAAGATGAATCCATTGAAGTTCGCTTTTGGGGTCACCTCTGGATGGTTTCTTGGGTTCATTTCCAGATACCGGGGCATTGAAATCAACCTAGAGAAGATCAAGGACATCCGCCAGATGTATCCCCCAAGAAACCACTAGGATATTCGATGTTTTCAATTCCACTTGGCCTACATAAGCCGATTCATTACAAATTTGGCTAGCAAGTGTAATCCATTTTCTCAGCTCATGAAGAAAGGCACCATCTAATAGTGGGATAAAGAATGTCAGACTGTTTTCGAGAAAATCAAGCAGTATCTGCTCCAGCATCTAGTTTTAATGCCACCCATTTCTGGAAAGATGTTGGTCCTTTATGTGACTGCCCTGGAATTATCCCTCAGTTCCCTTCTCACCCAGAAGAACAACGAGGGAATTGAGAATAGTCTCTATTACCTCAGCCGCATGCTCCTCGATACGGAGACCAGATACTCCCCTATTGAGAAGAGCTTCCTCACATTGGTATTTAGAGTACTAAAATTGTGACATTACTTGCAGCCTCACAAGGTACAACTGGTGTCCCGGGTAGATTCTATGAAGTACATCCTGAACCGCCCCATGTTGATAGGATATCTAGCTCGGTGGGCAGTAATCCTTCAACATTTAGACACCACATTTTTTCCTCAAAAGGCTATTAAGGGGAAAGCATTGGAATTCCTTCTTTGTTGCCATTCGACTCCTGCAGACCAGTCCCTAGATCTGAATTTTCCCAATGAAGAGATTATCTCGATAGAACAAGCCTTGCCGTGTTGGAAAATTCACTTCGACGGTGCTTCCCAGAGCCCCACCGATAGAGGACTCAATGACCCCAATATCAACAGAGTAGGCCTTGGTATTGTCTTCATTACCCCAGCACAATCCATTTATCCGTATTCATTCCTTTTGTCAAAAGGATATACCAACACTGAGTCAGAGTATCAGGCTCTCATTACTAGCCTCGAGCTGGCCATTTAGATTGATCTTCACCACTTTCATGTGAAAGGGGGCTCCGAAATAGTCATCAAGCAGATCAATGGTGACTATGTCATCAGAAAGCCGGAGCTCGTACCGTTGTTGAAACACACTCTCCAACTAATGGCCCAGTTCCCATATTGTCTATAAGTTACTCATGTCCCTCGATCCTAGAACAGTTGAGCTGACATTTTTCCTAGCCTAGCTTCATCACTTGAAAATCCCGAATAGAATGATTTGATTATCCACGTGGCACACTGAAGATTCATCACTCCTGTTACTCCATATGATGATGAAAACCCACATGTAATCCAATTTACCAATGGAGCCTCCACTTCAGAACCTCCAGGTCCCCCAGATGCAGTGATTGAGGTGAATCCTGACCGAAGAACCTCCTTTGTCGAGTATCTCCAAAATGGTAATCTCTGGACAAATCGGGTCGAGCAAGACCAAATCTGACGCCGCATGTTACAATTTACCTTCCAGGACAATCCTGGTCGTGAGTAGATCATCTAAAAGCATAGGTTTGATGGTGTTCTCCTTCATTTAATTCAAGGAGTTGAGATTTCTCAAGTCATAAAGGAGGTTCAGGCAGGTTCCTGCAGTGCTCATTAGACTGGGTTGAAATTATCTCACTAGATCCGGAGACTAAAGAATTTTTGGCCCTCAATGATCCATGACTGCATCGAGTACTCCAAAAGGTTACATGTGTTCCAAATTCATGACAAATTTATGCATCAGCCACCAGAGCCTCTCTACACTACCAAGTACTCTTGTCCCTTTGTGGTTTGGGGACTCGATGTCATGGGACCATATCCACCGACAATAGCTCGTCGATGCAGGTTCATCCTGACTATTACGGATTTCTTCTCCAAGTGGGTAGAGGTAGTCCCACTCAAGGAGGTCAAGGCTCGCTCCATCATTGACTTTGTGATCTCTAACATCATCTACCAATTTGGAGTCCCTCACGCCATCCTCACTGATAACTTCACAAACTTCCGGGCAGTTGAGCTGAAGAAATTTTATGCTAAGTACAAAATCCGTTATAATCATACCTCCCATTATCCTGCATAAGAAAATGGATAGACCGAGGCATTCAACAAAAACCTATCTAACATTTTTCAGAAAATTATTTGTCAAAACAAGAAGATTTGGCCGAACAAGCTCCCCAATGCCCTCTAGGATTATCGGATGATGAATAATAATTCCACACAGGCGACCCCATACTCCATGGTGTACGGAACAGAGGTCATCATAATCATCGAGATTCAGTTGCCATCATTTTTTACATCTTTCTATGATAAAAAATCATCATATAAAGTAGTTGAAGTTCATCTGGATGATTTGTAAGTGCTCGACGAGAACAGGCTTCATGCCCCACCCAATCTGGAAAGGTATCAGAAAATGATAGCTAGAGCTTTCAACAAGAAAGTTCTCCTCAATTATTTCTTGCAAGGCGACATGGTGTTGGCCCTAAGAACACTAAGGATGCCTGGCAGGAAACCACCCAAGTTGGATCCCAAATGGTAAGGACATTACATCATTCACAAGGTTTACTCTAATGGAGGATACTCCCTATTTACCATGGATGGTGAGTGTATAACTCCTCCCACCACTTTCAAGTTACTCAAGCAATAATTTGGTTGAGTTTTATGGTCCCTCATGACTTTAAACTGTATGGTCCTTCATGACCCTAAATTGCATTTTGGTCGGGCATGACCCTAAAATGTCTGGTCCTGTATGACCTTAAAATGTAGGGTTCTACATTACCTTAAACTATCTCATCCTGCAACACATTAAACTGCATCCCAAGAACTACATGTGTCTTGATTCCCATCCTCATGGGATACGTAGGAATGCTCAGACATCTAGTCATCAGGTCCAACCCCATATTTTAGAAACCTCCTTATCATTATGGCATTTTGGCCAAAGTCTTTTCAGGGGAGGGGTACGCGGTGTGGTATGGGCTTATGTCCCCATTCACATTGGGTTTGTAACAACCATGCCATGTACCTCTCTCTCATGAGAACCCTTTAACTCCTTTGCCTACACTCATCTTTTTGAGTTAGCTGCTCTTAAGTTGGGTCCCTCGATCCTCTCTGGTGATTCACCAATGTTCCTAGGAGTACTCTTGTTCAGAACCTAGAGTGTCAGATTCTACCTGGACATGCTCTTTTCCATTTTTAGGCTGCGTTTTCCCCTTCATTTGGGCTTTTATTATCTTCCACATCCAAAGGGACCCCCAAATGGAATAGATTTTCAGCTGAAGAGATCTCCTACCATTTCAAGCCAACATCCTCAAGGTTTTTGAACAAAAAATTGATACAAGTCCCACGTTGTGAATATGGTCAGCGGTTGATACTCATTTGTTGTTCTCATTCCATGCCACACAATATGGATACTATGTTTTAAACATGGTCAACATTTATCCTCCATCGTCACACCAACTCTATCAAGCCTTAAATTCCAGTTGTATAATTCACACCATTTTCCACTTCATCATGTCCAAGTGGAATTTTGATACTCTTGGTACTATCCCTCAGTTCACATTTTCACGTTAGGAGGAAAAAGATGTGGTAAGGCGTTATTTAGGGCTCCACACCGACTTCCCCTTTTTGAGTATCCCATGTGGTGCAACCTAAGATTCTTTGGACCCACTCGTGGAAAGATTACGAAGGTCATGCCTTGTGCCCCTCCTCATTCTTCTATCCACCCACATCATTACCGCATGATGTTAAAATACATGGACCTTTCAGAACTATTTATGGATTGATTCCCATCCTCATAGGATACGTAGGACCGCCCGAACATTTTGTCTGTAGGCCCAACCCCAAAATCCAAGGTCTCCCCTTGATTCCTGTCCTTCATGACATTAAATTGCACAGGTTTATTCATGCTTTTCTCATCCCCTCCATATTGAGTATCCATCACCCTTTACATATGAAAGGACCTCTGAATGACATGGATTTTCGGCCTAAGGTCTATCCTACCATTTTAGGCCAACGTCCTCGAGGATTTCAGACAACAAATTAATATAAGTCCCACGTTATGAATATGGTCAGCGGTCAACACTCATTTTTCATTCCCATTTCAGGTCAAACGATATGGATGATGTGTTTCTAATACTTTCAACAACCATCCACCATCATTTTCACCACCCCTATAAGTCCCAAATGTTGAGTGTAATGATTCTGTTTTATCCTGCTACATCTTCAAACATTCGTCCACTTTGTAAAGGAGTATTGATCTAGACGGGACAAAACTTTCATGATCTTCTTCCCTCATTTCCATACTCTTGTATGTCAGGGAGAGCCTAATCCTATTCCTTGTTTCCCACATCAATCATTGCTCATGTGGGATTAGGAGGTTTGGTATGGCATTACCCGTATGAAGGGTCATCTGTCTATAGTCGGCCGGGACAACCTTGTCTAAGGTCCCCCAACCCTTTTCGGCCCTATGGCCAAAGTTCTCATCTAGGATTGTGTGGTGTGGTATGGACTTATGTCTTCATTCACGTTAGGTTTGCAAGAGCTTCACCACGTACTTACCTTCTGAGAGCTAGTCTCTCCTGCCCCATATTCTCTAACCTTTTCTGGCCCCTCGGCCCGGGGTTTCATTCGAGGAAGCACATGCGGTGTGATGTGGACCTCATCACCATTCACGTTGGGTATGCTTTATCACACCATGCACATCCCCTCTTGAACTTCATTTCTCCTATATATGTATGATCCATATGACTTTAAACTATGATGCCTAGTCCCACAGGACTTTAAAATGTTGCGTCTGTACTATGAGGCATTAAAGTGCAGGGGTTGGTCCTATCTCATGACCCTAAACTGTGACATTATCATCCTGGACACATGACAAAAAATGGTCCCATGTTGTGATGTTCTCACTCGAGGGGAAATCATGTTTGGTATCAGTCACCCACCATACCATTTTTCAATTCCCGTATACAGCTTGATTCTTGTGGAGATGCCTGGAATTTCCCTAGAAGGTCCATCACTTCACAAAAAAACACGCACATTCATCCTAAAGGACAAAAAATATCTATCAAATGCTGCTTATTTTGGTGCGGAGGCCAGACCTACACGATTTCAGTACTACGTATGGATTGATTCCCATTCTAATGGGGTACATTGGAACACCCTGGCACTTTTCCTCAGGACCAGCCTAACATTCAATTGTGGTCCCCCAACCTAGAAGTATCCTGGAGAGCACATTTTAGTGATACAGACTCCTACTGTCCTCATTCACATTAGGTTTGGTAATTACTTCACCACGTGTCTCCCTCCTTCAGTTCCATCTATGGTCCAATCTATATGACCATAAACTAAGACCACTCCATTTCCTTGCTACAAGACATTAAACAGCATGAAATATTCTAAAACTACATACGGATTAGGAACAACCATGCATCTTGTCTTTGGGTCCCGCCCCAAGAATCTTAAATCGTACCCCCTATTTGGCCCCTTGGCCCGAGCTCTTTTTGGAACATGTGGTGTGGAGAATACCTCTCAGGTTCTCAATCATGTTGGGTTTTTCAATAGCTTCACCATGTGCCTCCCTTGTCTTTTCCCAATCTGGTCTGAGTTCTATGACCCTAAACTAAGATCTCTCTATGAGAACTACACATCGGGTTTGGCTACTTCGCTGCCCTGCGCACAGTCCATTAAATCAAGTACCCCCTTAATGGTCCACCCTATGACCATAAGCTGGAAGTGTGAGACCCTAGGATCCTTGTCCTTGGAATGTTACTCAACTCCCTCTATCCGATATGTCTTATTGTCGTACTCAGATGCATTGTGACAAAGTGCCCAAAGTGTAGAATTTTCATAGGGACATTCCATTGTTCCATTTACAAGCTTCGTGAGCCAGTTATTTGGATCCCCATCCCCTTCCACATCTGATGGGACCCCCTTTACAGCCTGATCTCATGCCACATTGGCTTACCTATCATCTTGGGTCAACACCCCTGAGGACCTCAGACGACATTTGCGACAGGTCCCGTGTTTCAAACATGGTCAGCGGTCGACCCTCATTTGTCTGTCCCCATTCCAAGATAACGTGATAAGGATGATGTGTTTCAAACATGGTCAAAAGTTATCCCTTATCATCATGCCACCTTTATTATGGTCTAGATCTCAAGCATCACAATTCACTTTTTCCCACTCCCTTATGTTCAAGTTGAATTCCAACATACTCAGCTTTTCCTCCTTCACGTATCTAGGTTTGTTAAGTAGGCAAGTCAGTATTATTGGAACATCATTCAACTAGAATCCCATTTCCCCTAATGTGTGCCTCCCTATACTAGGAAAGGCCCATCGCTACTTTTTATTTCCCATATTGAGCACGACTCACTTGGTCTTAGTGGTTTTGGGCAGGACGTGTACTGGCCCAACCATGCCACACATGCCTCTCATCCCGTATGATGTTAAACTACACTCTCAGAACTTTTTTTGGATTGATTCTCATCCTTATTGGATACATAATGATGCCCATGAATTTTGCCTTGGGACCAACCCCAGGTTCATTAACCCTTCTGGCCACTCGACCCCGATCTTGGTCCAGGCTGTATGACCTTTAAACTATGTGCACCATCCTCACCATGTGACGTTTAAACTATGTGTTTATTGTTTTTATTGGTATGATGTAAAACTACAAGGCATTCTAGGTCCTTACCAGAGAGGTCCTGTTCAGAAGTTGGTATGATTTTTGATCAGACCGATGTGTCCACCTAATGTATTTCCACCACAGTGGCATAATTTAATGAGTATTGGACTTGCCTCGAACAACCCATCACTCCACCCTCCATGCTTTGCGTTCGCCTTATTTGGACCCTCATCCTCTTTCACATCTAAAGAAACCCCCTAACAGTATGGATGGTCGTCTTATTTCTCACCTACTGTCATGGGCCAACATTTTAGAAGATTAATTGATAAAATTTCGAGTCAGGCCCCATGTTTCGAACATGGTCAACGGTCGACCCTCATTTGTTATCCCCAATTCAGGCTAACACAATAAGGATAATATGTTTCAATCACGATCAAAAGTTATCTTCCATTGTCATTCCATCCCTAAAATACTGCGAATATTGGGTATCATGATTCACACTTCCCACTCCTCTATGTTCAAATCAATTCCAACGCCCCTTGCGTTACCTCGCTCGTGCACCAGAGCACATTGGGGAGATGGAACTTTGATTGTTCTGAGACCTTCATTATCTAGTCAGGCCTCCCCTTTTCTTCCCGAAAATTTGGATTGGTTGTTCAAGCCCCGGATGCCTGAAGCTTGGTTTGCACTCTTATATTTAGATGGAATACCAAGGTGGTCATCCCTTATTTCTCACATCAATCCCGACCTTCTTGAGATTAGGGATTGATCGATGGATGTTCCACGAATGTAATAAGAATGAAAAAGACCAAAAAATGAATAACAAAACTCACACATGCATCCAAAATTAATAATCAATGCATGAAAGTATGTTAAAAAGTTACATGCATCACATAACCCAAGGATCAACCCCTCCCATGGATAGGTTGACCCCATAAAAAGAGAGTTTTAGCTCCTCCACCCTCTGTCTTATGACATCAAGGATTCACTGTCGCCTATTCAGTTCTCTCTCCTCCTTGGCAGCAATGGGGCGCAGTTCTTCAGATGCCATCCAGGCCCACTCCCCATTGGTTCAGATGATGGTCACCTCCTCAGAGGCTTGCTTCACACTCTCTTAGGACTCTTCCGGTTAGGCCTTCAGACGTGATATGATCTCTGATTGTGCAGTTAGGAAAGAGGAATGCTCATCTGCCCAGACCTGCAGTTGTTGAATCTCAATTTTAGACTCTTGGAGCCTCTTGATGTTCACCACTTTTCTCTGCTACCAGCCTACAGCAAGTCCACGATCATATTCCGGAATATTTTCCTCCATGAAATCTCGAATGAGCATGTGGGGACGCTGGGCATCCACTCCCCCAGTGCACAGTTCACATAGCCGAGACCGAAGCCTCTCCATCTGGTCTATCTATTCCGCTTGAGGGGTGTCATCGATGAAGTGATTAATCAGCTTACATTACTGATGATGAGCAATTTGGCTATCCTCCTCATCGGAAGCTGTCTCCTTTCGATTCACTGGGTCAACAGGTTCATATGCGGGAAATGCCCCCAAGAACTCGTCAGTAGGGTCTGAATCGGGTGTCTGATCAGGTATGGCAGGACCCGTGCTCTCCGATCGATCTTCATCATCAGATACCACCTCAATGATCTCAGGCTCTATCCTGCTAACAGTCCCACCAGTGATCGAGAGTGCCGTAGCTTGGTCAGTTTGGGTGTTTGCTTCCACGACCACCAGAATTCCTCTGGGAAAGGTGCCGCCAAGAGTACCAACCAACCTTGCCAAGGCAGCCCATTCCATTTGAAGAATTGTGCATACCAAGAGGTGAACATACGTCAGTTAACCTGATCAATGCGTGGTAGACATGAATTTCATAAAAGAGACTTACAAAGATCAAATTGTCAGTCTCACTCCTGGGTGGTTTCCATTGGGACCCCGAGGCATTGTTCTTCATATATTTTTGGGAAGTCTGAAAACTTTGGAAGAAATGCCCTGGGTGTCTCAGCCCCACTGGACGTGGTAATCGCCATAGCTACGGGCATAGATCCCGAAGGCCCCACAACTGCATCTACTATAGTACGGGAATGAGTTCGACATATGAGGCCCTCCTGAATAGTTTATATATTAGTGAGGAGTCCAAAGTAACCTAGAAACGAACCCCTGGGAATGGGATTAGGGTTTTTCCTCAAGAGACACAACAAACTCTTCAAGTTATGGGTCTAAATCACTAACTTCAACCTCCTCTAGAGGACTCCCTATACCAGCGTCCTCCCCCCAGTAGGATTCGTTCGATTCTTCAAACAGAGGGAAGTGCTCCCTCAGTTCCACAGCCAACAAATATGGAGGGTCCATTCAATCCAACAACACCTTTACTTGGTCTTTCATTAGACGTGTGGCACCCTTGGAGTGAATGAAGTCCTCCAAATTGGTCAGATATTGCTCCACCTCCACCTGGGATACTACAAAGCTGGACCTAACAGGGACGATACCCAGAAAATCCAGATCGAGATGGTTCAGGTGTTTCCACATCACATACAGGTTGAGGAATTTCCAGTCGACATCCCATATGTTCAAATATTCTAGGAAGACAGCGTTCTCCAGCATGTCTATATGGCACAACCGCTTCCCCAGAGCCCGGGTGGATATCCTGCGGAATCCCCTTGATGGTCTCCCCTATGGATGACTCTACTCCTCTGGGACCACTAGGTCCGCTGCCGCCACTTCACCTGTTACTACCTCCCCTTCGACTGGTGTGAGCCTCATCACCACTGCAACCCCGCCACCATGAGATGTCATCGCTTCCTTCCGGCCCCATCCTCGAGGATGGGGAGGCACCCCATCACTGGCCCAAATGGTTGGATACTTGAGCATCTCCCTACTGTAGGCCGCCTCCTAGCTCTTGGCACACTCCTTCACCATCCTAATGATAGCCGTGTGTGGAGGAATTTCTTTCCGCATCTTCCCATATTTCCATGTGAACATGAGCCACATATGCCTCATCACACACGGACGGTCCCCATATCGCACCCCAAAATAGACCTGTGGGGTTAGTTGTTGTATGCACCAAAATTTCCTTACAAATCAGTACAGGGTGTAAAAATCATAGAGGGACTCATGGTCCACCCGTTCCACTATGAATCCACCTCGAAAGGCCAGGTGGTAAGACTGATGCACTTCCGTTCCCTAAACATCATCAGTGAACACACCCATTGGCAATGAGAATGAGTGAAAATTGAACTCGTCTGCCATCCAGACCCGGTTCAGTATCACCTGGACGATCAATTTTGCTGGAAATCTCCCTTCCTCATTTAGAATGGATGGGAGAAAATTTGATCCTAGAGGGGAGATGGGGTTTAGATACTAATAGATACCCCTAACATGCGCCGCTATCCACCAGTACAGGAGGTGGAATGGCCCACATATCCTCTGTGGATTCTACCCCTCACTGATATGCCACAAAATCTTGTACATCTTGGAGAGCATCGGGATCCCAAGGTTGACCCACCCCCTGTCACCAACATGGTCACCGTGATAAACATTCTCGATCACATGCCCATGTTCGTGTCTCTCACCGGTAGGATCCAACTGCAAATGAGCACCGCAATGAATGCATCCAACCTGACTATTGGTTTCTGCTCGGTACTAACACTGAATCCCCACATCTTCCACTGGATATCCTCCAAGAGCCACTAGTATGAGTGATTCTTACCTCATTGATCCCCCTTCAGGAAAGTCCGAGGCCTCATAGGGAATTGACTATTTTCCGAGAAGTTCAAGTACTACTTGAACCACCATTTGAAATGGACATCCCTCACCGACTGCTTGTACTCTACTAGCACTAGGTCCATCAATGATATCGCTATCATTGAAATATGCTATGGACCCCCCATGCACCCATAACGGGGGGGGGGGGGAAATCATCATACATCGCCCCTAGTATTGGGACCCCCACGAGATCTGATGCAGGTCCCATAGACTGATGTCGACCTCTTCATGGTGAAAATGGAAGGTATTAGTCATTGACAACCATCTTATCAACAACTCTAACATCAGCTGCTTCAGCTAATAAATATGGAATTGGGAGGCCCAAGCCACCTTATATAGGCCCACTCTCCTTAGATCTGCATCGAATTCTTCACACGAGGCACCTACCCAGTAGGCCCAGGCCCAGTAATATGTGAAGTTGCTGCCCTGGAGTGGATCCCACTAATTGGACCACCCCTTCTCCGGGTTCCATAGGGATACATTAAATATAGTATGATACAGTAGGGGATAGGCATATGGCTGCAGTTCCTTCCCGTCAACGTTATTCACATAATTGTACAGATAGTCAGCATTGAAATGCATGAAGTCCTCCCAGGTATGACCGCCAGCTTCCCTGAACCACTATCATCGACACGACGTGCTCCTGAACCAATAAGTTGGCTCATCCATTACTTCTTTAGGGATGAAGATGTTATCCCTCAATCCAAAACCGTATAGAGGCACCCTACTGCACAACGGATAGTCCTTCTGAATCTCTGAAAGCAGCTCCACCAGAAAATTATGGTCAGAATGGCTTCGTATGAACTCCCATATACCTGAGCTATCTGCCATTTCCTCCCTCAGGGAAGCATCCACATGGACCCCCTGGTAGTCTCCTGGTGAGTCATTCAGTTTTTGAAATTTGGACATTTTTGGTTTTGGTTCGCGAATCTCTTTCCCGGAGATCATTCATGAAGACCATTCGCAGAGCTTGGCCCTAGCAGAGAGATCACAGAGCCGTACCCCGACCTTCAGATGCAAGCAGTGGAGCGCACTGTCGCAGAGTCGAAGACTTGCTGTGTGGCGTGAAGCGGAAAGACCAATTCGCGGAGAGCAATCACGAAGTATGCAGAGCTTCACAGATCAAGAGTTATAAATGCCAAAACATGGAGGTGAGAAAGGACAAAAGAGAGGTCAAACTCTCCTATTTATAGGCAATAACTCTTTTCACTTCACGGTGCATCTAACCACGATGATCATCATGATGCTCTCAGCCCTCGCATCGATCCTCCACCTCGTGGGCCTCCTTCATGAGCCCTCTTTGCAATTTACCAAGAAGTTTTGGCGATTAACCCTTAGAATTTGACCCTCGCCTTCTACGCAGCTCCAATTCTAGGGGGGGGGGGTATTTGTTGGAGCCAAAATTTGGGAAGAGGAAGAAAAAATAGACATCCTTTGGGGTGGGCTCGTGAATCTTGTTCATAGAGACCTGCAACACCACGACCGGCGTGAAGCTACCCCCTCTGCGAAGCTGCCACAGAGCAAGGATGCTGGAGACTCAGTGAACCGTATTGACGTTTGCGAAGCTACCATGGAGCAAGGAGGTATGAGGCTCCGCGAACTGGATTGACATTTGCGAAGCTATCACAGAGTAAGAAGATGAGAGGCTCTGCGGTTATGAAAAAATGCCATGCGTCTTCAAGCCAAGCAATCTCTACTTTGTGGCACAACTTGCCTATAAATACCGGTCTCCCCTCGATCCTCAAGGACAGATCCTCCTACCTTTCTCCTTATTATCTCTCAAATCATGATGAAATTTATGATTTGCGAGCCATGATATCTTCAAGGTACTTTAGCATCATGAAGTTCCTTTCCATTTTCCTAAATTCAACCCCTCTTCAAAGGGGGATGCCCTTTGCAGAGACCACAATCCTTCACAAAGAAAGGGGATCCCCAAGGGGACTTTGGTCTTCGTAGAGCACTTATGCTTCGTGAAGTACCCTCCATGAACATGTAACCCACATACTAAGGCAAGGCCCTTATGCTTTGCGAAGCACATTTTTTGCAATGCTATGCTTCACAAGGAACCCTTGCTTCATGAAGCACTACTCTGCGAAAGCCTTTACACTTCCTGAAGCACCTTCCATATGAACGTATGCCCTATGCCTAGGCTAGGCCACTTCACTTCGCAAAGTGTACCCCTTCGCTAAGCCCCTCCCCTACATGGAGCACCATAGTTTTACAATGCTTTTTCTTGTGAACCCCTTTTCTCCACAACTCCTTTTCCTGTTCAACCCTCCAGGTTTGCATGAAGTGATTTAAAATCCCATGGACACTCCACAACAACCTCTCACCACAGAATTTATGATGCCTTACCTTCCCCAAGGGTGGGCATGAATTAGTTATGTAAGTCCTGGGGTGTGAAGTGAACCCACCACGTCTGAGCTGTATGACGTTAAACTATCAAGCACCATCGTCCATAACACATGATGTTAAACTGTGACCCACCCTGTGCATCATACATCAGGACCCCCCATCTTGGACATTATCTACGCCCACTCGTCTCCACAAGAGTGAAATCTTCATCACATGGAATGAGATCCTCTTTACTGGAGTGGCGTCTTTCTGCGGGGAAAAGGGAAACCACCTTGGTGTAAGCCCCTAGCCTTTATTGTGGGGGGAAACATCACTGCCCCTCCTATCTTCTTCATAGACAAAGACCAGAGGGGGGATGGGCCCCGGAACCCACATATCCTTCGTGCCAAATCCCTCTCCCGCTGGGCTTTGTCGCCACTTGGGCCTCAATTCAGGAGCAAGTCCCAATCTCCATCTCCCTAGGCTACGAACCACGTGTAAGCCCCCATTTTCTCTTTAGGCTGTGAACCACGCGTAAGACCCTGTTTCCTTTTTGGGATTCTAACCACGTGTAATCCCCACTCCACTTCCCACAGATGCACCTTTCACGACGTGATCATCAAGTCTTTGCTGCCACTTGTTTCTCACACCAAGCATGACTCACATGGGATTAGAGAAAGCATCGACCAAGACATCCTCTATGGACAACCAAGAGTTTAAGCCCCCAAAACCATCCATACTACATGGACTTTGATCCTTGACAAGGAAAGGTACGTAGGAAGCCTCCCATAGGTTCATGACCAGCACCCAGTTGTTCCATCCCCCTTTATATCGGTTCACCTTCATCCAGCATGACATTAAACTGTATCCAACCTCTCGAACTATGTGGACTTTGATCCTTGCCAAGGCAAGGTACATAGGATGCCTCCCCAGGGTTAAATCCCAACACCAATTGGTCCCAACCACTCCACGCCGGTCCACCCCCGTCCTACATGACGTTAAACTGTATTCCCCTTTTGTCCTGCATGACACTAAACTGTCCCCCCATCCGGCGGTAAGCCGTTGTGACCCCATCCTACGCTAAGCCATTGTGAGCCCATCCAGAGGTAAGCCGTTGTGACCCCATCCAGCTGTAAGCCTTTATGACCCCATCCATTAGTAAGTCATTGTGACCCCATCCAATGGTAAGTCGCTTTGACCCCATCTAGCAGTAAGTCGTTATGAACCCATCCAGCGGTAAGCTATTGTGACCCCATCTAGTGGTAAGCTGTTGTGACCCCATCCAAAGGTAAGCCATTTTAGTCCCCTCTATTGGGACCCACATTTCTATTATTCCACCTTTGGCGTCAGACCATCCTCAGGTTTCTAACCACACATAAGCCCCAGTGTTTTATCAGATCACTATCCTCTCTGCACACCCTGATTCCATGCCTCATCCGAACTGCATGGTCTTTGATTCTTTCCAAGGCAAGGTACGTAGGAAGCCTCTATGAGGTTCGATCCCATCACCCATGTATCATCCTAGTCTTTCTGTCGAGCCTATGTGTTCTGGGAAGGTCATTCCCCAACCCGGAGGTTCCATTTCCTCCGGGTCCCATCCATACGGGTCACCAACTTAGGTGCCCCATCGCCTCAACAAACTACTTGGACTTTGATTCCCCACCATGAGGATATGTAGGAAGTCTCTTAGAGGCTCAAACCCAATATCACAGTCACCCTCATGCCGGCTCCATCTCATTCCCCTAACAGTTCATTCAACAACCCATATCCATCCCGATTCTTACCCGGGCCGCCACATCCCGTTGAGATCATTTCACCCCATTTCTTGATGTTTTTAGCAGTAATTAGGAAACTAACCATGCATTAGACCTTGCATCAGTGTTCACTCCAGGGGTTTCACTCATCTGATACACCCCTGTCAGTGTTCTGATCAGTTCGATCCATCTCCGCTAGATTTTAAACCTGCAGCATACCCTGTGTTAAACATGGGAAGCTGAAGAAAACCTCAGAGACAAGCCTATGCCATATAATTACCCGTATTCGACGTGGGATGAATCGGGATTCCGCTCCATCGAGAAGTCCTATTATAAGGGAAAAACCCAGACGCGCTAGTGTTCCAGCATCCAGACATTCCAGTGATGTACAATGTGAATACTCCCCCGACCGAAGGTTACTGACCTAACCGAACCCCTTGGAATTTCCCAACAGAAGCAGCGTAATTAACCAGTTTCCATGAAGATATGGAACTGAGAAGAGTTTCATGAACAATGTCTTAATCTATACGGGAGACTCGAGCTAGGTAACGAGTTCCAAGGAGAAATCCATGGAAGGAGAAACTAACATCACATCATCCTGTTTTGATCAAGGAGAAAACATCCCTAATTAAGTGATGGATGCCACCCACCTTTGGAAAGTGAGAATACGTGGAAATAGTCAGCTTTTCTTAGTCCTCAGAAATAGATGGATGTGTGCCCCAACGAAAGCGTCAGAAACAATGAAGTAATAGGAGTAATAACCACTCTGTCTCTTCCCATAAAAATTATCCAAAACATCTTATCAATGTATCTCTATTATGATAACCACAATTTCTTGATCTTCTTATCATGAGAGATAATTATACCAAGAATCCATCTCATTGGCCTCATGTCTTTAATCAAAAAATATTGAAAAATCCCCTTCATTAATATTTATATTCTAGAATCACCATAGACAATAATAATCACATCATCTATATAAATTAGTAATATAATAAAATTACTATCAAAAAATATATTAACAAAAGTATAATGATCAAAAGAGTTATTCCTAAATCCTTGATGAAAAATAATAAATTGAAATTTTTTTATACCAATATTTGAGAGCTTTCTTCAGACCATATAAACTCTTCTTCAACCTACAGTCATGATCCTCTTTAATTAATTCAACAAAAACTTCTCACTACTCTATATAAATATAATCCTCTAAACCATAATGGGAGAAAGCTATCTTTTCCCCCATATGATCAATTTATAGATCCAACATAGCATAAAAAACAAGAATCACTCAAATAGAATACATTTTGATAACATGATATAATGTCTATTCAGAATCAATACATTTATTTTGATGGAAGCCTATGAAAATTGACCTTTTCTTATGTCATGGAACATAACCAAATTCTTCATTTTTAATATGATAAATCTATAAATTTTTCAAATCCATTTTACCCTTATGTGACTTTAGAAAACCAAAAGCATGGTTCTTATAAAGTGATCCTATCTAATAATCAAATTCGACAATCCATTTTCCATTATAACCACTTTACGTCACCACATCAAAAGATTATGGTCCCCCCTTCAGCGAGGAGCACATACTCATTGAGTGCATACCAAGTAGAAGCACTACTACAAAACATGCGTTTAACATCACTGGTATTTTTTAGTGATAGAAATAAGAACTGATAAATGAAATATTTATCAGTGCTAAAGAAAGCACTAATAAATTTAACCCTTTACCAGTACTTTTTTACACTGATAATGGGTTCCTTTATTAGCGATTTTTTTAAAGCTGATAAAGAGTACCCTTTATCAATGCTATATTTTTAGCACTCATAAAGGAATCCTTTATCAGCTCTTTTTTAGCACTAATAAAGGCATGAATAAATAAAATTAAATAATTAAATAAATAAAAAATAAAAATGAGTTTATTAAAAAAATATTACAAATTTTATTAATTAAATAATTATTGAGAGAAATTAATAAATTGATTATAATATGTACACATTATAAATAATAATAAATAATTTGTATTAAATATATAGATATATGAAATATGAAAAATAAACTAATTAAAATAAAAAATAAGTAAATTGGGAAAAAATATTAAACATTTTATTAAGTATATTATTATTAATAATGTTAATAAATAGTATATATTAATTATATAGATACGTATTAATATTTAAAAATATGATTTATATATTAAAAAATAATTATGAACTTTACATTAAATATTCATATATTTAGGGAATAATGGTTTATAATTAAAAATTAATAGGAATTAAAAATACTCACTAATTTCATAGAGTAACGGACATATAATTGAATATCGTTTGATTTTTCAATTTAACATTGATCAAATGTGTGTTATATTGATTTCGCATATATGTAATCAATGAATTTTTATATACAATGAAAACAAACAAATATTATTAATTTTTCAATATTTTTAATGTGTACTTATTTTTAATTTATTCAATTTCACTCATTTTTATCATGCATGCACTATAAATGAGATATTCATTATTAATGTTAAAAAAATATTTGTAACAGAATATTTGTTAAAAAATATTTATAAATGTACATACTATATTTATAAAATATTATATTTATAATTATAAATAAATATTTTTTAAAGTATTTATATACTTATAAATAAATAATTATATATATTTAAATAATTATGTATATTTAAATAATTATTAAATTTATAATAAATTTTATTAAATAATTAACACTTTTGTTATATTTATTTTTATATATATTATATATATGTAATTATATAAATATATATAATGATATAAATATATATAATGATATAAATATTATTTTTTAAAAATATTTATATAATTATAAATAAATAATTTTGATATTTAAATAATTATAAAATTAAAATAAATACATTTAAATAAGGAATATATTTACTATATTTATATTTATATATATTTATTAAGTATATATATATATATATATTTATTTTATTTATAATTATAATTATAAAACCTTTATCAACGCTTAGGTAATAAGAATTGATAAAAGAAATCCTTATGAGTGATTTTTTTGTGCTGATAAAGGTAAGGCCTTATTAGTGCTAAAAAAGCTATAAAATCTATATTTATCAGTACTAAGACTTTAGCACCGATAAAGATGGATTTTATCTACATGTTTTTAGAAATGATAAAGGCATGTCTTTATTAGTGCTAAAAAACTCTGATAAAATCTATCTTTATCAGCGCTTATTACTTAATCATTGATAAATAAACTCTTTATCAATTATTTTTTGAAAGTGTTTATAAAAGTTTCCCGACCTATTTAGAAAACCTAACCAGTTGCGAACCCTTCACGATATCAGATGCTTTTCTCTGAAGTCACCCACTACCGATGCTCCTCCTTAGTGAATCAAACCTCGAATCACACAAACCAACTCGAATCACACAAAACCACTACCTCGAGTTACTAAAAATAATTTGGCATCTGATGGTCACTTACAGTTAGGGTTTCCAAAGAATATATTGAGATCTAGATTTGAGGGTCTCAAATTTTCTTCAACCTAGCGAGGTAGGCCTGTGTTTTCCTTTGTACGTTCTGATTTCATTTATATATTAGTCATTTCATTTTTTATTTCTTCTTCAATGATGTCATCAATTATTTGGGCTCCGGTTATTGTATACTATTTTTATTTTTTTACGATCCCGTGTTTCTTGACTAATGATTTGTATATAATGTTATGGTCTTTTTAAATTTTTTGTTTGGAATCAATTTTCTTTGATCTCTACATCTATACTCCTGCTTGATCTGCAAGCTAAATTTTGTCGCTATTTTGAAATCATATAGAATCACATCTGGTCCATAGATAAACCAATTAAATAAATATTTATTCCACTATATAATTAGTGGAGGTTTTGGATATAAAAACCTTAAACAAACAAGAAAATTGATTTAGAAAACCATTTCTCAGTCTGGTGATGGTACAAAGTAGCAGCGGAAGTTGATTTTATTCAATTCATATAAGAGAATTTAAATTTTGTTTTAATATTCTGGCGTAAGGGTTTTTCCTTAAAAATATATTTTCTCAGAATTGTGCTATTTTTTTAAGTGAAATATTTGTAAGGATGATACCATATTTATTTATTTTCAACGCCTCTCTATTTTAAAAATTAGTATGGGGTTGTATTTATTTTACTATGTTGGGATATTATTCTGTAAGGGTTACATATATTTTTATCAATGTAAGTTTACTTTATAATATATATATCTACACACACACACACACATATATATATATTTGTAAATATATATCTTTCTATATATTTATATGCTAGTTCAGAATTTATAATGTAAGGACGATTTTATAATTATTTATTCACAAATTATGTTTATGTATTTCCAAATTAGGAAGGGATTATATTTATTTTCATTAAAAATAATGTTTGAATATGCATTTTTTTGAAATTATATGAATTATAAATTCCATGTTATATATATATGTTTAAATTTCTATGGGATAAAGGTTACAAGGGATGATGTGTTTTTATCCCTTTTTTGTGATATATCTTGTTGATGTGTATTATTTCATTATGGAAACTATTTTATAAACCTCACTAGAATCTCAAGGACCAGTCATTGTGTATTATATGCCATCCTTAGAATCCTTCAGATGGGTAGATTTGATCAGAAGACCTCCCCGAAATCCTTTGAATGGGTCGGTGTGGTTATATGACACCCCAAGAGTCTTGAGATATTTTCAAATATTTGATATACCATTAATTTTAAATGTAATAATTCCTTAGGTTTTCGCATCAATTATTCAAAAAAATTAAATAAAAGTTATCAAATTCAATATATTAGAAATTATTTTTAGGTATTCATCATTTTAAGTCTACATGTTTTGGTTCCACCCCTATGAATATCTAATTACTATCTATGTATATGAAATAACTCTTTTTTTATTAAAATATTTTATCAATACATTTTAATATCATCTAATTGATTAAATGAGAGTTTATTATTCTTCTTTATCATATTTTAGTTTCTTATTACTCATTAATTTACTATATAATATTTTCATTTATTTAGAAGATTTAATAAAGACTTCATGTGTGTCAAATAACAGTTATTATTACAATTTTATTCTTGATAATCATCACCCATATCTTTTATAAAAAACTGTCATCTCCCAAAAATTCATCTCCTGAATAGTCATTATTATAATTTGTTACTTGATACTCATCCCCCATATCTTTTATGTTTCTTATACTACTCTAAACATTATTCATCCCATGTATGACTAATACTTAGATAATTTGAAGAAACATAGGTGTATGTCCACAAAATATGAAGGACATGTAAAAAAAAATTCAAAGATAAATGTTTGGGAGATGGGTTTTCTTTAAATTTCACCTTTGAATGAATTCTTAAGACAACACCTACCACAATGGATTAATTATTTTCTTAAATTCAATTCCACTTTCTTCAACATACTGAAATTCTTTGAAAAAATCAAATGTTGAGTTTCCCTTATTATAATTGTCTATAACTTTCACCTTTAGTAATAAATATCTTATGTTTATTCATTTTTTATTGTTTGAAATTAATATTTTATAAATACAATAGGATGGATATGAATCAAAAATATATGTACACTAATCATTTGACAAAAGAGTATGAAGAGGAAGATATAGGGTTCATCAAGTTTGTAAGACAACATGTATATGGCCCTTATCAAATCCAATGTCTGTGTTTACGTTGTTGTTATTCAAGAAAAATTAATCTGGAATAGTTGTAAGAATGTTTGATTTTTCATGGAATAGATCAGAGCTATAAATGTTAGACAAAATATAGGAAAAAACTAAATATTGACACCAATTTGTAGAATAGTGCATTTTATATATCATTTCATATGAATACCATTGTAAATGGTGATTAAGGTTACATGGAAGAAATTAAAATATAAATTGAAGATGACCTTTGTGATTTAAAAAGTTATCTAAGGAGTTAAAAAGATATTCCAAGAAACCATTGTATATCAGTTTTACTAAATACAAAACATTACCAACTTTATTAAAATTATATAATTTGAAAGATGGAAACAGATGGAGTGAAACCGACTTTACGAAACTACTTGGTCTCTTGAATGATATGCTACATGATGGACATAGGATGCTAAATGAATGTTCTTTTAAATGGGAAAGATCTCTAAAAAAATTCATGCTTGTCAAAATGATTTCATATTGTTTCTCAAGGACCATGAATCACTCATAAAATTCCCTAAATGCGGGGAATATCAATACAAGAGAAATAAATCAATTCATTCTAAATACGTATGGAACATTCTAATCATTCCATGATTTATAAGACTATATAGATGTCAGGAAACTGAAAGACAATTGACATGGTATGAATATAAAAGAATTAAAGACGAGAACCTATGTCATCCAGCAGATTATCCTCAGTGGAATAAAATTGATTATAAGTATCCTGAATTTAGAAATGGGAAAAGAAACATTAATCTTGTGTTATCTACAGATGGATTAAATCCTTTTGGTGTATAGGTCAGTACTCAGAGTTTTGGTCCCATCATGTTGGTAAATTATAACTTACTACCATGACTATGTATGAAGCACAAATACATTATGTTGTCTCTACTTATATATGGACCAAATCAACCCGATAATGATATTGATGGATATTTGGATCCATTGATCAGTGATCTGAAATTGAGGTTGGATACATGTGTTACAATGTAGGATTCTCATAGAAGTGAATAATTCACATTGAGGTCCATGTTATATGTAATGATTAATGACTTCCCCGCTTATGTAAATTTATTTTGTTATAGCATTAAAGGAATGTTGGGTGTGTTACATTCGTGAAAAACTCACATACTCAATTCGGTTGAAATATTCCTTGAATACTACGTTTTTAGGACATTGTAATTTTTTACCTCGAGGACATAAATACCGATCCTATATGACAAAATTCAATGGAAATATTGAAAATGGTACAACACGGTCTCTAATAATGGGTTATCAACTATACAATAAAGTAAAATATATTGACATTGTTTTAAATAAACCATTTTCAAATAACCTTACAAAATCAGTTTGGAAGAAGAGGACAATTTTCTTTGAATTATCATATTGGAATTGTTTGTATGTCTGACATTTTCTTGATGCCATTCATGTAGAAAAAAATGTATTTGATAGTGTTATTGGCATATTAATAAATTTTTATAGAAAAATGAATGATGGAATCAATGATAGGTTTGAATTGATTGAAATGGGGATAAGGGAGGAGTTGGCACCAGTGAAGGGTAAAAGGAAGACTTGTATTCCTCCAACATCTTATACTCTATCCAGATAAGAAAATTTTAAGTTTTTTCTTTTCCTTAATCATGTAAAAGTTCCATATGGGCATTCATAAATTACCAAGAATGTCGTTTCAATGACTAATTTAAAGTTACAAGGAATAAAATCACATGAATGACATGTTTTGATGAATGATGTAATGTTTGTTTCTTTATATTGCATTCTTCTTCAAAATGTATGACATACATTAACTGAACTATACTTCTTTTTCAAAGTTATAAGAAGTAAATTTATAAACCTAGTGAAGTTTACCATCATGAATAAGGTGGTTTCAGTCATATTATGTGAATTAGAGATGTTATTCCCACAATAATTCTTTGATATAATGGTCCACCTGATGGTTCAATTGGTTAGTGAGGTTCAAATATGTGGTCCTGTCCATAACAGATGGATGTAACCCATTGAATGATATATGATGATTTTGAAAGGGTATGTCAAGAATCAAAGTTTTCTATAAGGATGTATTATAGAATGATATATTATTGAAGAATCTATTGAATTCTATACTGATTACCTATCATAAGTTGATAGAATCGGTCTCCCAAAGTCTTGTCACGGTGAATGCCTCATGAGATAAGGGATTTATAGAAGACATTTTGTTATAATAACACTTATAGAGTAGGAGAATGTACACCTTTAAATTTTACATAATAGTGATGATGGTGATCCATACATTGAATGCCACAAATAAATTTGATAAAATGGGATTCAAGAATATGGATTTTAGTGTGGAAGGGAAAAAAGATAAGTTGTTCATAATGGCATCAGAAGTTGTGAAATTATTTTAAGTCTCTAATCTAATAAAAATGAATTGGTCAATTTTCTTACTGGTGACTGAAACAAATGTCGTGTTAGATGAAAATTCCATCAAGGATGACCCTTTTATTGGGAGATCACGACCACTTCATGTCAGCCCCAATGTATAAAATGTCTTGTATGTTAGTGGGGACTATATATAGGGTATTTGGATTCTCAATAGAGAAACCAAATCCCTAAAACCTTTAAATAAATAAAGAGAGTTCAATGAGAAGGTAAAAGAGGTTTTTAATATACTAGGTTTTTTCTCATAATATTATATGTTCTCTACTGCATTAACATAATCTAAATTAAATGCCTGACTAAAGATGCAAAAAACATCATCTAAATATGATTATGTTACCAATCCCTTAAAAGAAAAAAATATATAGAAGGAAACCCTTTGAAAAAATGTAAAGGTAATTTTATGACATAATTTATCTATTTTACCAAAAAATTATATAATGGAAATTTGATTTAACTTTCATTATTCCTTGCAGAGTTCATTTATTTTAGAATATTCCTATCACTATGTCATGCCTTTATAAGAAGATAAATGAAACTATATCTATTAAATCATAGAGATAATCTTTTTGTTTTCACAATAAAATCATTTTCAATAGAATTAATGTATTATTTCATATTTATGTTTAATTTATTTATTTTTAGTATTACTCACACAATAATTTTTTTCTTATACAAATGGATTCTTCTGTTTGAATTAAGGCGGTCTGTCCATATTTCATGCCTTTCTGTACCAAATATTCTATAGGCTTCCTCTCCCAAAAAACCTTTTCACCCCTGTAGTGTTACATTTATCACTTTACTTTAAGTTCCCTCCACTACCTTTGTAGTAAGAGAAACGAAACTACATCTTCTCAGGCATAGAGGTAATATTGATATTTTCATAGTAAAAGCATTTTCCATAGAATTAATTCATTAATTCATATTTATGATTAATTTATTTTTTTAGTATTACTCATATAATAATTTTTTTCCTATATAGGTGGATTATTTTTTTTGAGTTAGGGTGATATTTCCATCTTTCATTCCTTTGTGCACCAAAACATCTACAAACTTCTTCTCCCTCAAAACCATTCATCCCTACAATGTAAACATTTATCAATTTCCTTCAAGTTCCATCAACTACTTAATCACTGAGGTAATATTGATATTTCCATATTAAAATCATTGTCCATATAATTAACATATTATTTCATATTTATGTTTAATTTTTTTAGTATTACTCATATAATAATTATTTTATTATATAGATGAATTATTTTTTTGAGCAGGGGTGGTTTGTTCGAAGCTTATCACACATTGTTGACTCTTCAAAAAATAAATTCAATGGACATCATGGTAACATTTACAGTTATATTTTTTTGAGACTTTGGGATGTGTATGAATCCCACACACCTCAATCTGACACATAGTGTGACCGGTATGAATCCAAATAATTCTTTATAATTAAAATTTAAATTAATTTTAGTAAAATAGAAAAATAACATAATTAAAACTAATAACACATATTAATATTGTTTTTATAATATAATAAAATTATCTATAAGTCATTTTTGACATATAGGAATTATCTTCACCACAATTTGATACACGATGTGCCCAGCATGACTTAATGTGTCTGTTATCAGTTAAAAATCATCATTTTAGTTCAAAATGTGTCACAAAATAAAATCTAAAAAAACTCACTCATATTTTATTGATAATTTAGGAAAATGATTAATAAGTAATTGGTGATGTTTAGGAATTTTTTTCACATCAAACCGATACACAATATGACCAGAATGAGTGAAAAGTGCGTGTTTTGAGTTTAAAATGACATTTTAGTAAAAAGACAACTAAAGTACTCAAAATCAGTAAAAGAAATTCATATTGTTTTTCTAATTTAGGAAAATAATTGAAAAGTCATTTGAGATTTTTAGGAATCATTCACACCTCAATCCGATGCACGGTGAGACCTGTATGAATCGAAGTGTATCCTTTTATTAGAATTGTCATCAATTTTAGTAAAATGCATAGCTAAACAACTAAAAAACAAAGAAAATTATTTAATATTTTTTTGATACTTTATTGAAATTATTAATAAGACATTTATGATGCGTATGGATGATCCCAACCTCAATATGATACCCTATGTTCTCGATATGGATAAAAGTCATCGTTATTAGTTTAAAATTGACATTTTAGTTCAAAACGTATCACTCATTGAAAACTAATCAAACACACTTGGGGTTTATTGTTAATTTAATAAAACTATTAATAAGTAATTTTTGATTAGTGGGAATTGGTATAACATAAATCTGGTACACGATGTGATCGGAATGAGTCAAAGTGCGTGTTTCTAGTTTAAAATTACATTTTAGTAAAAAGACAACTAATGTAATCAAAACCAAGAAAAACTTTAAGAATGGTTTTTTACTGTATTAAAAATATCCATAATTAATTTTAGTTTTTTAGTATCCATTCCCACCTCAATCCAACCCACGATGTAACCTGTATGACTCAAAGTGTGTATTTTTATTTAAAATTGACATCAATTTTAGTAAAATGGACACATGACCAACTCAAAACCAAGATAAAACATTTAGATTATTTTAATAATTTATTCCAATTATCCATAAGTCATTTTTGATGTGTATTAATCATAAATACCTCAATCTGATACATTATGTTCCTGGTATGAATTAAAGTGTCTGTTATAAGTTTAAAATTGATATTTTAGTTAAAAAAGTGTCACTCACTAAAAAATGATCAAACTTGATTGTATTTTCTTTCTAATTTAGGAAATATATTCATAATTATTTTTTGATGTTTAGGAATAAATTTCACATAAAATTGATACATGATGTGATCAGGATGAGTCAACAGTTCGTGTTTCTAGTTAGAAATGACAATTTAGTAAAAAAGAAAACTGACATACTCAAAACCTATAAAACACATTTAGATTAGTTTGGTACTTCAATAAAATGATACAAAAGTCATTTGAGATGTGTTAGAATTAGCCAAATATCTATACAATTCATAGTGTGACCGGTATGACTCCAAGTGCATATTTTTATTTAAAATTGACATCAATTTTAGTAAAATTAACATCAATTTTAGTAAAATTAACACTTTCTGTTAATTTATTTCTTATATGATTACTAAAATAAGAATTTTTTTCTTATACAATTGAATTATTTTTCTCGAGCAGGGGTGGTTCATTTGGAAAGAACATGAGTCAGGGTGAGTATTAAAAGACAAAGGAATATTTCTATTTTTGAATGTATGTAATAATTTGTATTTATGTAATTATATAAATCAATTTTGGAAATGCATATAATATAGTTTTTTTATTTGTGTTGTAAATTTTATTTCATTTAAATTCTATATTGGGACTTGTTTTTATTGATATTTTCTGTGTTTAGGGTGTTGTTCTGTGCTGTTACAACACATTGAACTAGTGCAGCAGTGTGCTGTTACATCAAACTATAGTATGTACCTCTATTAGGGGAGGTTCCAGGAGTAAAACTAAAGCCCCAAAATATGGGATTTTAATTTTTTTCACCGACTAGAGACATTAACATGTTGACTTCGGTGAATTGATACCCATTTTAAGCCAAGGATCTCGCGTGAAGAAGATTAAGCAAAAAATTAAAACCATAAAATATATGGTTTAGATCTGAATCCACACATGACGTCTCCTTGTCATTGGAAATTACTTCTCAAATAATCCAAAACCAAATTCCTCTAGACCATTAACATGTGATTCAAAAATCTATAGGATCACTGATTTTCTAAATCTAAGCTCTATCACGGAGTTCCGACGATGCCTTTAATGCTCCAACGATCACCACATCACCTTGCTTGCGATGCATGAGAGGGAGCTCGATCCGAAGTCCTTGTATCTAGGGACTCTCTCTCTAGAACATGGGATAGATAATAAGAGAGAGAAATACCATGAATAGTCCTTGGTGAGAACCTATCCTCTTATATTTATAGTGTTTAATAAATTACCCGAAATGCCACCCCAACCCCTGAATTATTTCACACACTATAAATAACATTATAACTACTGTACTGAGTCATACATATTATTAACACTTACTTATAATAAAAGAAATATATTACATGATAATAACTAATTCATTAACATGAATCATCATTCATTCAAATATTAAATGAACCTAGAATATGTTATACTAATATTCATTCAATTAATATTTTCATATATTTACTTTAAAAATTTTAAATACATTTAATAAATAAAATCAATGACAATTATTCATAACTTGAATAAAATGATTTTTTATTACTTTGGTGTTCATATCTCCTTGGAAAAATCCCGAACCCTAGTAGTGGGGCCCACTATGCACATATATACCCATTCAACTGAATAGGTTAGATTCTTGAATACACAATTGCGTGGGACCCTCTAGGACCTTATCACGATTACAATGAATACTATTCACAGATTAAGAGCAGGATCTAGAAACCCATTATGCCACCTAGAGAGATAAAAATTTTCACAATAGTTACAAACAACTGTCGAACACGCACTGTGTAATATAATATCTTTGCCTTTAATATATCATAAAGTAGGATGCACAACTGTGTCATAATCCTTTTATTTATTTATTATTTGTTGATATGAATGGATGGATTTACCCTCAACTACCATGACCATGTTCTTATGAAGGTACTGCCATCCTAATCAACATTGAACCAGATATATTACTTCTTGGAAGTGACAAATCCTTTCTTGATCATTCAACCAATGTCATGCCACCACTGATGCACCCAAAATAAGCTACCTCACTATGATTTAACTATCATGTTTTTTTCTTGAATCAGGGTACATAATCAAATGGCATGCACAATAATTATCTCAAGTCAGAAGACCATTACACATTTACATAGATAGGAACATACAGTGACAACCGAAACATGTGGTATTCCTTTTGGAAGGTCTGTGCTCATGATCTCACTACTAGAAATCACCAAGTGTGAGATTCATGAGAAGAAGTCTCAATTCTTATGAGCCCCCAACACCTGATAGTCAAAAATATACTATTCCCAGTTTGTAATATATATCTAGACCATAAGAAATATATTTAAGATTAATTTCATGGTATCTTGGGGTTGTCATTATATCTTAGGATCTGCTATAAATTTTTTATATAAAAATTAATCTATGGACATTACTATTAAATAGTGGATAAATAAATATATACACTATAACAGTAAGTTTACATAATGAATATCTAATTGTATACACGATATGTTAATCAAAAGTACTATATAGTTGGGTCTAGGACACCCATTATTTCAACACTCCAACTTGAACAACAGAGAACTTACTAACTAACCTTGTTAACCCTCACATGATTAAGATCATGTTTTTGTTGAGTCTCAGATTTAGTTATTGGTCCTTCCATGATTCCTCCTCATGGAATTTCTACAATATGCGACCTCATCACCTTGAGTAAAAACTTTTAAAGAGATGGTATCCCCAAGTATATCCCATTTTTCCATTGTCATAACTTGAAATATTGGATAGTAAGAGTATAATAATTTACGTTATGATAATACTTTTATTACTAGGGTGATTCCAAGAACAGGAAAAAATCATTGCATATAATAACTTCTCTTATCTGCCTCAAAAGTTACAACGTACTCAGTATTTATAGGTATGGATACCCCTGGCTTATATGAGATTTTCTCACTTAACACCTTAGATGAAATATGATATCAGATCACATGGATCTAAGGAAGACTAGTTTGTGTCCCCAAAAAACTAGTATCCCTTCTTCTCCACACACCAGGAATATATATTTTGTACTTGACAAAGTACAATTAGATAGTTCTGACTACTTCACTTGTAGTTCTCCTGAATATAATTGATATTTTCCTACTATAAAGTATATCTTGGAAATATTAATTCTTTTACATATAATGGAATACATGATTGATCCATCACTTAAGAATGTGTATTTCAACTCACCACATTAATCTCCTCTCATGTCTTGAAAATGTCATCCTGGAGAGATACATGCCATGTGACATTGTTAACAATTCCCCTCTTGAATTGTTCTAGCTTATATTTTTCAATACCATGTCACTAAATGTATGATTGAGTAAGACCAAGTAACTGTTATATTGGTATCATTATATCATGTTCCCTAGAACTTATGTTTCTACATTAATTTAGTCACCGAAGAAATGATTATTAAATTCTGGTATTTACTAACTTGAAGACAAAGAGTTGTTTTCTATAAGTTTCTAAACATATTTTACTTGGAAAAAAGGAGGTCCCACTAACCTATGGTAAACACATGGAAACCGTTCATTCCAAATGAATACTCTATGATCCTATTGCTTACTTAAATCCTAAACCGGATATCAGTAACTTGCAAACAATATTATCATTTTGGGATGTGAACATCTCTTTCTGGTTACGTCATATAAACACCTTCCATGTTTGATGGTCATGACATCGAATTCTCAATAATATGATCATATATATTTTCTATGAAAAGTACAATTCTAATGGATTTAGAAATACTGAATTGGTATAAACAATTGAACATTATTGGTACTACAATCATACCATCTATGTATAATCTCATTTGAATACCCACCACAACATTCAAAATAGTAATCCCCTTTACATTGTGATACATGAAATCCATTATTTTTTTGATCTTGTCAATCTTATATAATTTTCATATACTACTTACTTGTATGAAAATATAATTATCAATGAATAATTTATCACCAACTGCGGTGAATTTAAAAAACATCACCATGGTTTTAACCTTCCAACATAGTATGTGTCTCTAGAATATACTCTGTTCCACATGCTCTTGTGGAACTAGTTCCCATGAAAACTACTTGTGTGTCTTAAGAATTTACTAAACCCAAGTTAATCTTTATCCAACCATTTCAAAAAGAAATGTGCACCCTTATATAGAAATGTAGTCTATCACTTGACTACATATTTTATATTATAGGGATTTATGCAATATCCTAAATAACCATTAGGATAATTACTTTATATTCATAAATTGTTTTTTCTTGATGAAAGTTTGTTTATATACTAACAAACTCTTTTCATATAAAAACATCCTGATGTCATAATGGATTTTCATCATAATAAAACTATTATGAAGTATAATAGTTATTATAGTGGGCACATGGTTATAGGATATCACTGTTATTTGATAAACACTTCACAAAATATAATGTACGTTTCAGTAAGATTCAACATTAATACTACCTACATAATGACTCAGATGTATAAAACGTGCATTTAAGAATTTATCCACACTACATTTTTTTGATCAATGTTAACATGTAAGACTACATCGATGATCCTCCTCATTACCATAAATGTCATGATGTATATAAGGTAATGTGTGTTTACGAATTTCTCAATGCTACATTATATTGATCGATGATTTATTGGTCAAGATATTCATCAACCTTCCATCTCAATGCCACTCATATCCTTTGACCATGAAAATACTTCACTTTACTATTCATAATTACTTAAAGTAATCTTATGAAGTATATATACCTCTATATTACCCTTTAATTAGTTCACGCTTTATAGATAAACTAATTCCGTATGCTTTGTGGCATACCTTTATTTTTGAAGGTTATTTTTCCCAAACTAAAGACATCGATAATACTAAATGTGTTTACATTTACTGATCCTAAATTCTAGAATGGGTATAATATTGATGTCCACTATTAATTTTTACTTGAAAAATAATTATCTTACCACAACTAGGTATAAAAGTCTTATATTTATATTCATCGGGTATTTCCTATGATCCATGAATCACTGAACTATTAATTGAGTATTAAAAAAAATAGTCATTCTAGAACCTAAAATGATGTATCCTTATATCCAACTTATATGTGAGATAAATATTTTGTTAATAGTCAGTAATAGTTTTACAAGAATAATTCAATTATCAATAGGTAAGTCATGTACTTCTCATCGCTGACTTAGGAATCAACCTTTTTCAACCACATAGAGAATACACCTGACTTGTAGTAACGTTTATATACTAACTTGATTACCATATTTGAATACAACTATGTGATAGGCATATTGTATTTAGTACCCAAGTAGTAGGATTGAAACAATAATTTTATTTTGATGAATATTCCTGAAGAAGAAGTAAGTACTTGATTCTTTGATTTAGCTTATTTTATTTACAATCCCATAGTTTTATTTTATGATATGAAAATAAAATAACCCCTGTTAATACCTCTTTTATTGAAGGACTTTGTAAATGTTTTCTGGAATTACTTTCCATTAGCCTTTCGCCTTGTCTTTCAATTTGTTCTCCATAAGAACTAAATATTAATGAGTATTTAATATTTTTATTTACATGGTGATCCTTACCTAAATAGGTAATAAAGTTCTTTCTCAATAAAATTTGATTTTGTAACCTAAAATGAGACTGAAGTAAATAAGTGAAAATGACATGAGAAAGGGATTCATTGAAAGATCATGAGCTATCTTTCAATTTACACATGTCTAGTGTAATCTTCACCCTATTCATATTTTTATTTAATTTATTCTCACAATCATCTAATAGACGAGGCTTTATGTTATATCACCCATGTCCTGATGTAGTGACTATAACTAGGATTAGACATTGGTGAAAGAATTATGAAATAACCATCATATGCTTAACACATGAGTCTCCTATAAGAATATTTTACACCTTATCTTCCTAAGGTAGTTTAACAGGTATAGAGGACACTAGCACCTTGATTTTCCTATATTATAGTACTATGCGCAAGAGCCTGTGCTATTATTGGATACTCATTCAAGTGTGAATATTTACTTTGTCCATTATTTATCATCATGTTTATTGTGGTATAACTTTCTATTTTATACAAAAATAAACTTCATAAGATTCTTTTTATCATGATTACTAGTTTAGAAATTTTGATTAATTAATTCTTTAAATCATTAAATGTTTCCCACTATTTTATCGAATTCTAGGAACCCTCTATGCTAGAATCAGAATACTTTTTCACTTGAGTATTCTAGTGTAAAGGATCCTAGAACCTCCCCTCATAGTCAATAAGCATGGGCTACACCACTACTTGGTGGGTTCAAGGTAAGTGTTTGGATGGCCAACCACATGAACTTGCAGTTCCTTGATCTGTTGAGTGATGTCCCAACTTATAAAATCATAACTTCATTTACTCAAATATTGCCTATAAAATTATAACAAGCTATATTTGTATAATTATTTTCTGAAAATTTATTTAATTCAATCCACCACTCTTATAAGAACTCCTCGATAGTAATAGGCACCCTCAACTTTGGAATGATGAGCACCCTAAACACCCGATTTTGTCCAAATTTGAATGATGAAAGGCAATTACGAATTAATATTTCTTTAATGGTTTTAATTGTATTTAAGTGATGAAATAAATAATTTTCTATTTTATATGCATTTTCTATGCGATTTCACTCACAACTGAAAATGAAATAAATAGAAAAATGCATCACATCACAAGTTATCTTTATCTATGCATGCTTGCTTATTATTCTATGTGTTCGCATGTTGACTACACATACACAAAAATAATAAAACAAGAAAAATAAAATGACAACATGATCATGAGATGATTCTAATGGTTGATCCATTGAGTGAATAATGGATCAACCTAAACCCAAGGGGACATACCTTGAGTCATGATGCTTACGAATCGAGATGCAACACCTCCCATCAAATGCATCAAACTCTTATTTGGTGGATCGCCATAACGTGGTTTAAAATGCATCACTACCTGTCTCATCATTATACAACAGTAATTGCATGTAGGTGAGTGAGTCTTGTTGTATAAAACACAACTCAGGGAATGGGAATGCAAGACATTATACATATAATAAAGCTGAGATGATATGTAGATCGTCTTTTATTTAACTACTTATTAAAAACCATGAAATATCTAAATAAATAAATTAAATACACACCAAACATGCATTGGTATGTCCATTATCTCATGATCAATCTAATAAACAGTAAATATTGTATTTGAAAAAAACAGAAATAAAAATTAACTTTTATTGAAATAAACTCGAGGGAATTTTAATTGAATTAAAATTCACTCTTATTTTAATTAAAAAAATTTCATCATTTGATATCATTAATTAATTTAATCTTAAAACCAAAAATTAAATTAAATAATTAATTTAATTTAACTCTAAATTAAATTAATTAAGAAACCATAAATTATTAAACCAAAAATTCATATTTAATTAATTTAATTTTCAACTAAAATTAAATCAATTATATTAATCAAAATTTATTTATATTTAATTAATCGGCCTATGAAAACCTCAGGCAAGTACGAACCTTGGTAGGCCCTTTTTGGGCTATTCCGACCCCGTGTAGGGGTTTTCTAGGCCAAGGAGGTCCACCCACACTGGTTCTAAGATGGGAATATCAGCTTGAGGCCATTCCGAGATGAAAACTGTCCTACAAACAGAGTACCTCACTGGTCGTGATAATTGGAGGCCAGTGGAGGTGCAAGTCACGGCTAACAGCAGTACCTAGGGCAGTGTTCTATTTCTAATTTTGGATGTGAGAGGAGGAACATTAGTGGTAAGGGGTGGTAACTACCCATAGAGTGGAGACCAAAAGTTCTACCAGTTTCCCAAATATGTGAGAAACTGAAGAGGGGTGGCTGACCAGATATAGGGTTGACAGCAGCTGTGAGTTTGACCTGGGATGGATGAGGAAGTAGAATTTTTCAAGGGGGGGGGGGAGAGGGAGGATACATGGGGGTAGTGGAGCTTGCTGCAAACTCCGAATGGGAGAAGTGCTGTGAGGAGCTCAAATCTGCCTGAACAGTAGGGGTGCAAGTGGCAGCCGGCTGGAACAAAGGCATAATGAGGGGAGGATCCTACCTGAAGGGGGGATAAAGGTAGTAGTCGGTCGAGGCTGACCACTGTGGTGGTGGAGATTGCACTCGGATGGTCCGAGGAAGTAGAGTCACTAGAGAGGAGCTGCACCGCGGGTCCAAGCGGCCATATGAGATGTGACGGTGCAAGTCAGGTGAGGCTGATGGTGGATGCAAAGTAGGGGGATTTCCAGAGACCTTGTGAAGGAGGAGGGCCATCAGGGAGGTCCATCATAGAGGAACCCACTACAACAGAGGGTGAGATGGAGAGCCAGTCCATTAAGGGGATGCCGCCGTTGGAGAGGACTGGTATGAGGAGCACTCATACTAGAAAGCATTTTGTTGTGGAGGCCAAAATGAGGGGGGGGGGGGCACCCCTTTGACCCATATTTTTTTTATTTTGTCATAAACTCTTCACACATCACTCTGATACCAATTGAAGGTACCGAGAATGCTAAAAAAGCACTAAAAGATGGGATTTTTAAATTTTCCCTCAATGAATGACATGAACTCGTTGATGTCGGCAAATCACTTCCTGGTTTAAGTTGAGGATCTCACGTGAAGATGATTAATCACAAAATTAAAACCCTAAAATACTTGGTTTAGATATAAAGTTGTTCTCTTCATCTTCTAGCCATTGGAAATCGCTTCTCGAAGAATTCAAAGTCGAGATATTCTAAATCGCCCACATGTGCTTCAAAAATCCATAGGAGCACCAATCATTGAAATCTGGGTGCTGGCCTGGAGTTCCGATGACACCTTCAACACTATGACAATCACCACATCCTCTTGATTGCGATGCAAGAGAGGGATCTTGATCCGAACACCTTGGATATAGATCCTCTCTCTCCAGAACATGGGATAGAGAAGAAGAGAGATAAATCCAATGAATAGTCCTTGGTGAGAACCTCTCCTCTTTTATTTATAGTGTTTAATAAATTACCCGAAATGGAACCCTGACCCTTGAATAATTTCACACACTATAAATAATATTATCACTACTGTAACGAGTCATAAATATAATTATAACATTCTTGTAATATATTAAATATATTACATGATAATAACGGATTCATTTACTCAAATCTTTATTCCGATAAATATTAAACAAACCTTGAATATGTTAAACTAATATTCATTCAATTAATATCATCATGTATTTTATTTAAAACTTTTAAATACATTTAATAAATAAATTCAATTCCGATTATTCATAACTTCAATAATATGAATTTATTTATTACTTTGGTGATCGTATCACCTTGGGAAAATCACGAAACCTAGTGGTGGGGCCCACTATGTCCAATATACATATTCAAATGAATACAGTAGATTATTGAATATGATATTGAGTCTAAACCTTTAGGATCTTTTCTTGATAGTAGTGAATACTATTCACAGACCAAGAGCAGGATCTAGCAACCCATCATGGCCCCTAGAGAGATATGGATTGTCACAACATCGACAACCAACAAATGAACACACACTGTGTAATATATTATCCTTTTATTTAATATCTCATAATGCAGGATGCGCACTCATGTAATTATCCTTTTCTTGATTTATTACTTATTGATCTGTCTAGAAGAATTTACCCTCAGCTTCCATGTCCATAGTCTTATGAAGGTACTACCATCCAGATTAACGTGGCATGAGATTTATTACTTCCTTAACCTGGAAGTGAAAAATCCATTCTTGATCATTCAACCAATGTTATTCCACCAATGAATCACTTAACACAAGCTACCTCACCATGATTTCATTATCAGGGTTTTTTGATTTGCATCAAAGTACGCGATCATATGATATAAATTGTCAATGATCTCAAGTTAGGAGACCACTACACATGTACATAGATATAGTCATCCAATGACACCAAAAACATGTGGTGTTCCTATTTACAGATCTATCCTCATGATCTAACTACTAGAAATCACCAAGTAAGAGATTTATGAGAAGAAGTCTGAATTCTTATGATCCCCCAACACCTTATAGTCAAACATATACTATACCCAGTAAGTAAGATGTATCTAGAACACATGACATATATTTAATATTAATCTAATGTTATCTTGAGGTTCTCATTATAGCTTGGGATCTTCTATAACCTTTTGATATGAAAATTAATCTATGGATATTACCATTAAATAGTGGAAACAGAAATATCTAAACTATAATGTTAAGTTTACATAATGTATATATAACTATATAAATAATATGGTAATCAAAATTACTATATAATTAGGTCTAGGGAACCCAATATTTCAATAATAAGTGTTTTTAAAAGTGAAAATAAAGGACACATTTATCAGCCCTTTTAAAAGCAGTGATAAAGGACACATTTTTCAGAACTTTTAAAAGCATTGATAAATGACACATTTTTCAGCGATTTTAAAAACACTGATAAATTGGGCCATTAGTGGTGATTTTGTAAGAAATGATTAAAGACCCATTTATTAGTTCTTTTCTAGCACTGATAAAAGACCATGTCTTCTAATCTCCCTCTGGTATTTAGTGCGTTTCTATCATTGATAAAGGCAATTTCTAGTGCTGTTAAAGGCCTATTTTGTAGTAGTGAAGTGGTATAATGATGAGATGATCACTCGAATAAAAATATAGGTTTCTTATTAAAAAATAAAACTAGATTATCAAAAACAAAATGTGTATTAGAAACATCAAATTTGACCTATTCACCCTGACAAGAATTCTATACATAAATATGATCATCAAAATAAAAAACATGAGGTAAACATGAGTTAGAAATTAGATCAAGACTGACAAAACCATCCAATTTTAGATATGTATATTTCCCCCCATATCAATGTCTACAAAATTCAAATCCCCAATAAACACTACATCATATATTCTAACAATTTTCTTTAAAATAAGATCATAAAACCTATACCCAACATCATCGTGTCCATAACCAATAAAAATGTACTATTGTGTCTTATTATCCAACTTAGATCTCTTATCTCTTAGGATATGAAAAAGGGATTTGAAACCAGAAACACATTAGTTATCATACCAGATATCTTTTCCATACTAAAACCTATTAAGAGTATCTTCCAAAAAACAATTTTGCGTGATAAATTGATAATATATGAAATAATAAATAAAGTCTCACCCAAAAAATGTACAAGAAACTTTTCTTCCAAAAGTAAACATAAAAATATTTCTATCAAAGTATTATAAATTCACATAGTTATACCATTCAGTTGAGGTGTATTTGGATATTTATGTTAATGTTAAATACATTATTGTCTGTAATATCAATAAGAGGTCCATAGTACTCACCACCATTATCAGGGAAAACACATTTCAACTTCTTTCCCATTTTACTATGAACTAAAACCTGAAAATTATTAAAATCATAGATAACCTAACTTTTTTCATTTAAAATAGAAAAAAATATTACCTTAATAGTCATTAATAAAAGTCCCAAAATAAATTCCACCACAAAATGTTTATATTTTAAAGTACTATAAACATCATAATGTTCCAAGTTAATTACTTGTGTCTTTTGTGTAAATTATTACTATTGAAAATAACCCTTCTCTATTATATAGCAATATAGTTACCACATGTGTTTAATTTTACACCCATCAAAACTAGAAGAAAATTTATTTTATCCAAATAACAAAGTCCATTATCACTGATTTGGATAAGCCTCTTGTTTTATAATTTGTAATAAATATTTCACCTAACGACACAAGGACTATCCAATGATATATAATCTATGGTATATTTCAAAATAAAATTAATATTTTCTTTATCCACTACCAAGAAAAACTTTTAAGGATTCCAATTTTCATCTCTAAAAGTAATGAAAAAATCATCACCCTCAAAAACATTGGTAGGAATGAGATTTAGAAAAACCTCATGTTTATGTTAAATATTCTTAAAAATCAACTTACTTCTTATGATTTTATATAAAAAACCATTCCACATCCCTACAACCTCATCATAAACATCATTTTCAATATTTAAAATACCAAAATTAGGTGAGCTATAATAATCAAAGAACTTACCCATGATGTCATGTGAATGAATGAACCACTATACAAAACCTATAATTAATCATTAGAAGAAATATTAATGGAATAAAAAATAATAAAAGTCCATACCTTGTAGGGGAATCTATGTGATCATCACCATCATAATTTTTATTCTATTGATTTTCCTTTATTATGCTGTGTATTTTTATCCAATAACAAAATTTATTTACAGGAACTTTCTAATAAAAATGAAGATACTCAAAATCAATTTTATTTTGATATTATTTTCTTCTACCATTTCTTTTACCTTAGTTTTCCCCCTAATTTAACTTCCCCAATTTTATGCGACTAAAATATTTGAAGAAGAAATCTCTTAATAATATCTCTTGAACTCTTTATTCAAAACAATATACTGGAAAAAAATTAAATTTCATAGAACCATTAGATGAATAACCAATTATAATACCACAAAAAATATCCCATGAATCAGGTAAAGTATTAAGTAACCAAATTACCACAACTATATCCTAAAACTTAATTCCTATGCTAGATAACTGGTTAAAACATCCTTTAAATTAACGTAAATAATCAAAAATGGATATACAATTTGTATACCTTAAGTTCATAATTTATTTAAGAAGAAATAATTTATTGTATCCTGTCTTGGAAGTATAAGTCATCTCAACATTCTCCCACACTATTTTATCATGTGAGATGTTATACATATGTTGCATAATATTGTCTTCAACCCACTGATGAATGAACCAAAAAATTTATCGTGATAAATCCTCAAACCTTTATAAAACATTCCTTCTAGATTTTGAGTACCAAACACTAGTAGATACATTATGTAATGTTTCCCAATATGGCAATCTCTCACAAGGCCAAAATAGGTTAGTTAGTGGACCACAAGCATACCTCCTCATATTCCAGGGGATTCCAACAAGAAGTGGGGGTATAATATGTATTTTAGGGAGACTATACCCCATGATATGGAGTATAATATTTTGGATTAAATAGGTAATAATAAATATCAGTATAATTAAGAATAATGGAAATAACATATAATACAACTAGAAAGTATAAGGAGGATCTAATAAACTCGTAATGAAGGATCATGTAATGATAAGTTGAGATGAAACAAAAAGTAAAACTAAAAACAATACAAATAAAATAATTATCTGACACAAATAATACCAAAAGACCCTAGTCTCGAACCCCACATCGGTCCAATCTCCAAACTCCAGGCTATCTCAGAAGAAAAGAAAGAATAAAAAATGGTCCCTTTCTTTGTCCAAACCTATATTCATGTATTCTACCTAGATACCAAACAAATACCCAAATTGGGTGTGAGTAAAACTCAGTAGTTCAACACCAATGTGTCTAAAAAACCAATATGGTAACAAGTGTATGAAATAAATCAATAAATTGGTGAATTAATTAATCAATTAATATAATACATCAATCAACTTGCTTTGACACCATGCCATAATTTATCTGAGTATGTAAATAAACCATGCCAACCACAACCATAATCCAGGGAATAATCACACAAAATTGGGATGATCTCAATATATAATAATTTTAGCATGGGAAATATAAAATCCCTCTCAATATAAGAATTAAAACATGGGACTGGGAAAAACCTACTTAAAATAATAATTACAGCTTGAGATTGGGAATAACCCACTCAATATAATTATTACACCATGTGATTGGGTAGATCCCACTCAATATAAGCATTACAACATGGTACTGGGTAAACCTCAATCAATATAAGAATTATATCACAAAACTGGGATAACACCCTATATAACCATCACAATAAGGATATAAAAAATTCACATCATAAATCTCAATGGTTAATTATGAAAGTTTCCATTTTTTATTTCTATATCACTTTAATTTATGTCTCAAATTATCAAAATTCATATAAATAAGAAATAATCCATCACTTAGGGATTCTATATCAATAAATCACCTAAGGTCTCATGTCATGCTAAACAAAATTTAATCCATTATCCATGTTCTTATTATTCAATGTTTTTCTCACCCAAAGGGTATCCATAAGCTTGGTCACATAAATTGTTAAAACCAAAGGATTCCAACTAATATTACACTCCCTGATTTACCATTAATCAAATAATAAATTAATTACATAACACATTACATCGACACAATAATAATATTTCAAATGATTCATAATTAAAAAAACCATAGGGTTAGGTTCATACTATAAAACTTTATCTAGTGATTTATAAACACTAAAAATGAGAAAAATAATGTAAATAAAGGTGATGGATATTAGATAACAAGTCCTAAATTATACGACATCAAGTTTAAAATAGATAAAAGTACGGTCCAAATATTTCACTTCTTGAATGGAGTACAATAAAACAGATGGTATAACCTAAGATGAATGACTCACTGGGAATCAAATGTTTTTTGAGGACACCCAAAAGGGGTGTAAGGACTCAAAAATCACATATAATTCATCCTATATCTAATAGGGAGATGATTTATTGAAAAAATGAGAGTAAAAAAATCACATGACACACTTAAAACCGATGGGGATGAGACTTAAACGATGTTTAAACCTTTCACATAATGTATTTATCAATAAAAGATACACTAAAAAATGAATTGGCTCTGGTGACTATTTATCCTGAATGAGAATTACATGATGTGAACTAGGAGAACAATGTGTAACCAGTTCATGTCATGAACCAGTTCATGACATGTGTCTGGAGGAAATTACACATCATTTAACATGCACACATCGTGTAATTGTCTAGAAAATAGTTTTAGACTAGCTTTTATGAAAGTTCCCAAACAACCTCTTAGGATTTACAAACTCATGGAAAAACCCTTATAAGAAAATTTAACAAATTTATATAGGGACTCCATTAATTCAAATAAAAATAAATCCCTAAAAATTATGTCATTTTCCCCAATAAAGTATATCCATCACCAAACATGACTCTCCCACATGGTCTAATGAAAAACTAAAAGAAAGATGTATTTGAAAAAATATGGGAGCTTACAACCTACCCACCTTATAAAATATTGTCCCTGATCTGCTCCAAGCATCACCATGGGGTATCAACAAAAAAGGCTAGCCATTGTGCCCACATATCAGAATCTATCTGTGAAGTATTCTCCTGGACACACCCATGCTGGTACTACACTCAACAAAAGGTATAGACCTACCTGATAGATACTTATCACTATAGTCCACAATCCATATTGGATGCTCCTCAAATGATTCATCAACATAAATCTCAATGTCCTCATTGTCTATTATATGAGAAGGGTCAGGATAATATCTTGGAAGATGAGACACATGAAAAACATCATGTATAAAACTATAACACTGTGGAAGGGCTAATCGGTACACCAGTGGACTGACCCTATCCACTATCTCAAGCGACCTGACAAAAATGAGTTCTAGCTTTACATGTTTCTTGATATGTAATTGGAATAACCTCAAAAAAACCTGTATGAAAACATGATGACCAACCTTGAACTCCATAGGTCATCTATGATGGTCAGTGTAATATTTCTGCCTATTCTGTATGGTCACCAACTGACTCCCGATCAACTTAGCCTTCTCATGCATCTCATGGAAGAGACTATTCCCGACCAGAACTAACTCACCTAACCCCAAAAAATAAATAGGTGAATGAAAAATCCTACCATACAAATCCTCAAAAGGTTCCATCTGGATAGATGCAATGAAACTCTTATTATATGAAAAATCCATGAGTTCCATATGACCACCCATAAACCATTTGAAATAAAAATACAATCTTATAACTTATCATCTAGAACTTGAATAGTCCACTCAGATTGAATTTCTATCTAAGGATAATAGGATGTGATCAAAAGAAAATATGATCCTAGATCCTTCTGAATAACCTACTAGAACTATAATGTGAAATGAGGATATTTTTCTGAAATTATACTCCTAGGAACACCATTAAAATTAATTACCTCATTCTTGTAAAGACTACCCTTACCACCAGTGGTGAGGGTCTCCATAATAGGTAATAAGTGGGGTATATTTTTCAGTCAATCCATGATCACCCATACTATATCATTTTTACATGGTTCCTTAGGTAATCATGTCATAAAATCCACAGTGACATCATTCCATTTCCACTCAGGAATGGAAATAGGATACAATAGCCCATATGGCCTATGATTCATTAATTTTACCTGCTGATAGTTGAAATATCTTTCAAAAAATACCGCTACCTACTTATTCATTCCTGAACACTAGTATTATTTGTGTTGATCATGTTACATCATTATCAAACCAAGATGTACCACACATCTAGAAGAATTAAACTCTCTCACCATCTCTTCACTTAATCTCATAGGAACCCAAACTCTTCCATATAAAATAATGTAATTTATATTACCAAGAGACTATCTTGATGGTGTCTCCCCACCATATAAGACATCTATTAGAACTAATCCCTCTAGACCAGATAACTGCTTTGTCTTAATATAGTAAAAAAGAATGGGTATAACAGATGTCGAAGTCAGAGATACTTGTCCCTAGGACTCCTAAAAATTTAGATTCATTTCTAAAAAGTGTTCCATCACCTTTCACTCATCAGAAGAATACTACACTTCCTCTATATGTGTCTTTTGACTCAATGCACCAACAATGATGTTTCCCTTACCAAGTTATAATCTAAATCAAAGTCTAAAGACTATTGATAATTGGCCCACCTCCTCTACTAAAGGTTTAGGTCTTGCTATGAAAAGATGTACTTGAGGCACTTTTGGTCTGTGTATACCACAAACCACTCAACCATAAGATAATGTCTCCAAAATCTCACAACAAGTACCACTGTAATTAAATCTAGATCATGATTATGATAATTCCTCTCATGTGGTCTCAGCTATCTATACACTACAATTTTATGATATGGATGGGTTTAGGCAGTTCCAACTACAGAGTTGGTGCATGGTCTATTAAAAAGTTCAGAAAATTTGGAAAGGTTTATTTTATTGGGAGAGAGGATGCATGAGGTTTTCATATGATTTGGAAAACCCTGCAGCCAAATCATGAGACTTATTAAAATGGGTAAATTGTCATATTACCCTCCAACCATTAAATATTTTACCCTATTTTCCATCGTTTTTCACCCATAACCCCCCTCCACACACACCATCCTATTCAATTCTTCCATGGGGGATCTCACCTATTTTTGATCCAGATCAAATACCATCAGATGTGTTGGATGTCTTAAGGATAGTCTTAAAACACATTAGTATTTGTTGTTTTTTCCTTATTCCTCTAATATTAGATTAATGGTTTAGGTATTTTTGTACCCATTAGCCTCCATGAAAGGGTTTTTTCTCTTCCTAGGATGAGGATGACCCATGATGTTGTATGCACTTCAATACATGTCATTTCATTGCAGTATGTCATTGTAGTGAATTATTGAAGCATTAATTATTTAAATTAAATTTATTTATTGGTTGTATTAACATAATAAGTTTTTGATTATTCCCAATTCATGGTTAATGACATGTTTCAGATTTTTATTGAGTGATAGGTCATGGTTAAAATGCGATACGATCAACCAGTGAGGTTTCAAGCTTTATGAATTTGAAAATGATTTTATCTTATTAATATTAAATAATTAATTAAAATTTAATTATAATTAATTAGCTTCTAATGGTTTGGTTCTGACATAGGACCCTGTGTTCTTTTTATTAGCATGGATATGCCTTGGAAGCTACTGACAGCCCTGGGAAAGAAAATGGAAATCTTCTTAAATGTTTGGTTGTCTATTGTACCCTATTGTATCTATAAATGTATATGGAAGTATGTATATATCAGTGGTTTCCCCAAAAGATGACACCTATTATTGAATTTAATTTAACAAAATGTTAAATAAATTAAATGGTTAATTTGTAATAGATAAACTCCAGGGCTCACTAGAAACCCATATACACTGATTTCATGGCTAGTCCCTTAAAATATATCGAGTAGCATCCAAACCTCTTAGGAGGAAAAACTGTGCTTTCCAAGACATGTCAACCTTTATATAGGCATAGGGGGTTAAACATTAGGTAGACCAAGATTGGGTTGGGTGTGTGGATTATCCCAAATATACCTTGGTACTAGGATTGGATAATGACCCATCTTCTGATGTGTGACCTTGTGACATGACTCTGTGTATCTAGTAAGGATGTGGTACTCTATTCATGATGTTGTGGGATGTGACATCCTGGTGTGTTGGGTGTTAACATGATATTGTGGCACTAACTTGGAGGACCCTAAGAGGGATTTCTCCACTCCTATACTATTCTAAGGACCCCAAGTGGGATTCTCCTACTTATGTATGGACCTTGAGGATCCTGAGTAGGATGAATCTCCTTATGTATCAATTTAGGGGACACCATAGGGTTCTTTCATTGTTAATCAACCCTAAATTAGTCCATATGGGTGTGGGTAGAGATATTAGTGGGTTTCACTTGGAAGACATAACAAACATATAATCCCATGAGGTTATGGTGGTATTGTTGTATTTAGGAATTCAGCTAATCTCACTCCATTATTTACACTTTTTGTTGGTTACTATTGATACTACCTTGATTATAGATATACACTTCCTGGAACTCAGCCCAGGGGGGATGATGTGGTATGATACTATGATGGGGATTCCCAAAGGTACTTATTGAGATCTAGATTCTGGGATTTCTTGATCAACTATTACTTTCTTGATAATCCCAAACATACTTCTTAGGATTTGGATTTTGAACCATACATGATTAGATGGTACTACTACATGAGTTCCCTTTTATCACTGGGATTACTGCTTATAGAGAGACTATATAGGAGGTTGTTGGGGATGTTTCATAACCCCAATTTGAGACATTCTCAAGTATTGGTGATGATTACCTCAAGAAATGCCTAATATTCTCTTTAGGGCTGGGGTGGACACACCATTACAGTATTTCCTATACATTCCTGGGGATGGGGATATAGATATATTTATTGAATTGATCATGATTTATTACCTAAAACCAGGAGATCATTCCTTAAATATTTCCTACGGGTTTCCCCCCTTAGTATTCATCTGAGATCCATTATCATGACCATCTATAGACCTAGACCTAGGGCTAGGAGATCAGGCTAGATTTATAAGGAATGAGTGGTATGGAATCTAGGTCAGTTCCATATTTACATGATGTTAAGATATTACTTGGAATCATTCATTCTAGTGATTAGAGGTAGGTACAAGCAATCCAATGGCTTGGGAAAGTATCTCCCAATTGGTGGAATACATTTATTAGAGACATTACAACATTGGATGAAGCATCTATTATTGGCCATGATCATAGACCCAGTGATTGAACATTGATATATTTCATTCTTTTACTTTTAGTTATATATAGATTAGGCTGAGCACATTCATTGAGCATGAAAGTAAAACAACAGTCCTTGTTATGAATTTATTTATTTATTTTCTCTTATATTTTAGTTATTATTATTATTGTTATCTGGATGATTAATTCTCATATACATACATTGTATTTTACTTGCTTTGTATGGGAATTCGTTGGTGGTGCCTTACTGATTTTTGTACTCACACTCTTCTCGGTACACCATTGCACTCAAGTTCCTAAGAATGAATTAACTTTGGTTGCATTCACAAGATTGGATGAGATCTAGGACTGATTAAGCGGGATGTCTTGGGTGTGTATATTGAGTTGGTATGTGGTTTGACTTAGAGTTAGAAGGGAGGCCTTGTTATTTTATTTCTATTTCTTTAATTTACTCTTGTATATGTGATCATCCAAGTGTGTGATTAGTGTTGTATATCTAACATGGATGTTCAATTTTTTACAGAATCTCATTTATTATTATAACCTTGTTATATTTACTACTTCCACACTCTATTTATTTAATTTTATGGATGATTTTGGGTTATTTTCACTAGTTTCATACTATTATATGAGGGAATAGTCTTCCCATGGACAAACTGTAGGATCTTGCTTCTAGTTGGTATCCATTGGAATATAGGGAGGAACTCTTAAGACCTTGTCCCCAACTAATCAAGTTACCTGTAATAGATTGATCTGGGTGGGGACATGATAGTAATGAGAAAAAATATTATAAAGAATTATCTTTAAATGAGTGAATGAGGGATTTTTTATCCTACCATCATCTTACCTTCATTTTTTTAAAAAAAATTATCTCCACTTTCCTTGAAAAATAATTTTCTTTTTATATTAAGTAATAAGTATTTACAACAATTACACTCCTATCACTTATAAAATGACCCCTCCACCACCCCTTCAAAGCTAAACATAAATTAAAATTCATCCCTATACACTACTATATTTTCTTCCCCAATAAGAATTCCTTGTGTTTAGTGGATTCTTGTCTCAAGAGGATGCCCAAAATCCTTCAAAACTAATAATTATTCCAATAGAAGATATGATTTATTCTTTTGAGTTAGAATGTGTTCAACCAAGTGAAAGAATGATGTATGGTTTCTCTATCTCATTTTTAATTCATTCATACATATTTAATATTGTGAAATATGTTATATTTTATATTGTGCAATCATTACAATATTTAATTCATGTATATTAAAACTCTTTTATTTAATTATATTTGGAATTCCATATCATGATCTTTATTTCATGTTCTTTAGATTCATAAAATAAGAAATTTTTAAGGTTGATGTAAAATTAACTTACTTTTATTGAGTTATAACCTTTATTATTGAAATTCAACCTTATTAGTTAGGTTTCTTACACACTATGATTGTATGTTATTGTATAACCTCTTTCTTTTCTCATGGTTTATATTTCTTTCTCATAAAATTCTTTCCAAAGGATTATTACTTACAAAATTAGGATGTTTTTAAGGGATTTTTCATTTCAATTTTCCCTTTCTAAGACATTTTTCATACTACACACCAATATTAATTTTAATTTTGTATTTAATTCAAATTTGATATTTTTTTTCATAATTCTCATTATTAATGGTATTCTATAACTCCATTTGAAGTCCTCTCATTTGTTTTTCAATTTACCTTTTCATTACTAAAATAAGAAGGGTTTTGTTGACTCAATTACATTCCCATTGGGCCATACAAATTTTCACACTGACTATGATCTCAAAAGAATATTTTATTCTATCTTTTATTTATTATATATGTTATTTACTATTTATATCTGGGGAAATTAAATATTTTTATCAAAATATTTTTCTTTGATGGAACCCATTCTCTATAAAAATATTTTATTATCAAGGGTAATTTCTATCCTTTATCATGGTTTTTTTCTTAAATTTCAATATTATTTATGATATTTGAAAAATTATATTCTATAGACTTCAATTAATGTTTAATTTCATTTCACAATATATTTTATTATCCATAAAATGGGTTTAAAATAAATCTTTTTATCATCTTCTACATTAGTTATTTCGGAATTTCTTTACAAAAGTGTAAATAGAATATCATTTTTAATGATTAACGCATAAGGAAAATTTCCTACTTTTATAACAACTATTCCTAACGAAAATTCCTATTTTTTTGATGGTTTTCAAAACTATTTTATCTTCCTATTATTTTATGAATTTTTCATTTTAAAAATAATGGTTAATGTTTTAGAAGAAAAAATAAAGGTATTTCCTTCCACTTATATATATTTTTACCTCTCACAACACATTTATTAATTTCCAATTTATCTATTTTCAAGGGTTTAACATTTTTAATTATTTTTAAATTAATGTTTTAAATGTTATAATTTTATCCTATTAATATGGGGTTTTGAGGAAACTTATAGGTTTTTTACCACCATCTTCCAAAACCTTTATGAAAATTATTTCACTTTTATTTTACTCTCTACATTAAATGGATATACCCCTTACATAGTAATACTCATTATAATTCTATAAATTATCATATACCACCTTTTTATGATTGAGTTTTTTGGTATCAACTAATATAATGTTGATTTCATGTCATGTGAAACATTTCGAAATGATATGAGACGCATTTCAATTCCCTATGGATTTTATGATGATTATGATTGATTTAATATGGAAAAAACATGTATATTTTATATTTATGTGATGAGTGGTGTCCTATATAGTCCCATAATACCTTAATAATATTTTATATCTCACGAGATAATGATGTTATCTATGAACCCAGTTTTATGTTGCAACCTTATATATGGACTAGATTATAGTTAACTTTAACTAGAATTTTATACATGAACCCAATTTCATGTTGACAAACTTATACAAGGACAAAATTATGGTCAAACTTATCCATGGTGTTATCATATCGTATTATTATGCTTATGTCACATTTTAGGTTATGCTATATACCTTTATTAGGCTCCACATAACATGATTATTATCCCATGTCTTATGTTTAGACCAAATCCTCATGTCATGATTCATGATTTATAAACTAAATATTATTAGATATGATCTTATTATTATTATAAAAATATATTTTATTAAGTTCTCATACCCATATTATCATCTTATTCCCACTTAAGATCTTTAAATGACATCTCTTATGTTTACCCTTACTGAGCATTTGAGCTTACCCCTTCTAATGTTTCCATTCCCTAGGTTTGGAGGAAAATTATAATATATGATTTGTTTTAAAGGGAATAACTTATGAAGACTATTTTTGGTAAAAGTTTAAGAATTATTATAAAATAAGAAATTCTTGGTTTAGTGGGAGAAACATCCATTCATGGGGAAAGATATGGGTTTTGTTAGTTAAATATTTCTCTTAATTCTCTAAAATCATAAACATAGAAAGGTATTGAATATATGAGTGTTGAAATGTTTATAAAGATCATTTATTTATGGATGGTTAAATTTGGTTCTCTATAATTGGCATCAAAGATAGCATGTAAAGGATATGTTTTTAGCATAGGATCCAAGAGTATAGGTCTAAGGTGCCTTAGTTTGTAGTAGAGCATAGTTTGGATAAATTTTGAGGCTTGTATTTTTTTATATGAGGATATTTTAATATCTATGGTACCATCATGGGATAATATGTTTAATGTGAATCATAACATTAAATGAATGTATCCCCCTTATGGTGTTTTATGTGATTGAATTTTAATGTGATTAATGATATTTAGCGATATGTCTATTGGGTTTTAGGAACAAAATAAGATTGAGTTATAAATATCCCTTAGGGATGATATTATATTAATGTGAAGGTAATTATACTTAATTGAGATAAAGGGTTAATTAAATTTGATAATATAGGATAAGATAACCTTAGGTATTAAAAAGTAATTTTATGTTAAGGAAATTCAGTTTATTTTTGGAAGAGATTAATATATTTCTGGGAGTATATATAATTAAGGTATATATTGATTGGTATATGATTAATATTGTTATGGGTAAAGGTTTTTTTGAATTATAGGAGAACATGTTTCCATTATTTTAGTGTTTATAATACAGTAATAAATTTCATGATAATTTTGGGTTAATTATTTTTGGAGATTAATTTACTGATAAAGAGAGGATAAGACTTAGTGAAACCTAGGTCAAACTAAAAGAGTAATACTTTGATATAATAATGGAATATAATGTATCATCAGTTTAAATGAGTGTGAAATAGGATGAGACACTTAGGATTTATCTTTCATATTAATATGTTTATTGATTATTATCATGAAAATTTTGATTTGGTTGAGTATAAGATCATGAAGATGAGGCTCTAAAATATTTATCTCTATAAACTCCTATAACCAACTAAGGATTGAAATTTCACATAAATGGTTATGAAAAATGAAAATCTAGAAATATGTATCTTATGAGATAAAAGATAATTTTCCTATTATTAACTAATATATTGGGGTATATATCTCATTAGAAATTATATCTTAGGACTCATATATTTTATGGATATGATCATTTTTTTCCTAGTAATAGAATTTCAAGGGTTTAATTCTTTTATGGGGGTATAATGTGACTCCGAAGTGTTTAGGATATATTCCCATTCCGTAAAACATATTTCTATCAATTATAAACATGTCATATTAAAATATTTTATCCTTTGGGAAAATAAATCATACAATATATGAATCAAATTAAAAGGGTATAATGACATTGAGTATAATATTACCAGTTTAGAATTTATTGGATACGATTAATTTAAGTAAAGTTTATTATATATATATATATTCATCATAAATAATTTATTTGAAATAAAATATATTATTTTATAATTGAGATAAAGATACAAATTTATTTTTGAAATCACATTTAATTCTAAAGAAATTATTTTTTATAAAATATACTTTTTTATTAAATTTATTAGTTTTAGATAATTGTTTCAATATAATGGATTCCAAGATGAAACTATTATTAATATGAGTAAAAATGTCAAATATATAATTAAGGTAAATGGGTTTATTTCCAGGGGATATCCAATATCACGAATACCCTTTGCAAGACCACCTACCCCAATATGCTTCGTAGTATATGTCTTCACAACAAAATAATGGGTAGTCTTGAAGGATACTTTAGTTGTATTCTTCTCTTTCCATGCCTATCAAATCCAAGGAAATAATAAATTAAGGAATGATTGATCATTTATTTTATTTGGTTTATATTTTTATGTAAACCACAGTTTGGATCTATTAGGATGTTGTTTCTTTCTATACGCATGTTTCTATAAATTCGAAATCCTGATGCATGGTTCTTGAATCAAACTCATAGATTGATTTATCTAGATAAAAAAATTTAATGATGTTGGAGGAATTTTATCTTCCATAGAAATCATAGAAACCCTAATTAGTTTTAAATTTTGAAATCCAAGTTTTTACTTGTTTTTTAGCTCTCATTTTTTCATGAAATTCTATTCCATAAATAAGTTGAGATTTTCATATTTATTATGCGTTTATATTCATTAGTTGATGTAGCAATTAAATGGTTTTGGATGTGTCCCATCATGATTTTTGGATCTTCACAACATATAGAGGTCATTAGATGGCCACTTTTACATTATATTCATTTTGATTTTATTTCAAGATATTATAAAGAAATTATAAATAAATAAAAACATAATGATTCGAAGAAAAATACATGTTTTATTTTTTGAGAATATATTATTCTTATTATGTATATTATTTGTTTTTATTTAAAATTTATATTACTAAATATTTGAATTTAAATTATATAAAATTAACTTCACTTTTTGATTGATTATATAGAAATAATTTTAGGGTTATGTTTTTGTATTATTTCAAAAAAGGTTGATTTTTTAGTGATTATTTAAAATTTTTTTTAACCAATATAATAACTTTTTTATCATCATCATTATGTAAGAACAAATTAAAAAATAATGAAATTTTTTTCTCGACCAAATATGTACTTAAGAATTAAAATTTTTCATTTCAAAATAATATTCTAAATTTAGAAACCTATGTTTTTCCTTTTGGAACCTAAGTTATATTTTATTATAATAAAAAATATTTTTGGTCCATTTCATTTAATTTAGAATTTATTAGATTCTATTCTGTTTGGATTGTTTATAAAGTCAAATGAATCCAAATTATTTAATATTAAACCAATAAATATCATTGGTATCAATAATATTTATCTAAATAATTATATATTAATTTTTATAATTAAAAATACATTTTTCTAAAAATTGTTTTTATTGCCTTATGTGGACTTATATTAATGCTAAAATTGATCCCTTTTAGAAATTTAATCAAATATAATGGATTTAATATTTAGAATTATAATTCCCAAATTAATTAATAAATTAAACTTTATTTTTAGGCATATATATAAGTTTCCAAGGTAAAAGTTGTACACAATGGTAAATGTTAAAATAAGATACATGTTTTAAATCAAGGGATATAGACTTAAAATATAATAAAAACATATATTTAAATGGGTGGATAAGGGATTTATAAACCTAAAAAAATATTATATTAATTATTTTTTAAATTTGGATACAATTTCGTTGAATATTACTTTTATTTTTGTATTAAGTAATATATATTTAAAAATACACCACTCCTCTCACTTCTAAATTAACTCCTACACCACCCTTTCAAAGAGGCAGCCAAAATTTGAATTAATCACTATAATCTACTATTTTTATATCCATATTAGGATTCTCACACATTGGACGGATTTTGGTCTCAAGAGGATACCTCAAATCCTTCAAAACTAAGATTATTTCCAAGAGAAGGCACAATTTTTTATTTGGAGTTAGAACACGTTCGACTAAGAAGACGAATAAAGTAAGGGTTGTTTATCTCAATTTCAATTATACAAGACATGTTTCATATTGTGAACCATATTTTATTTTATATGGTTTAATTAATATTGTAATCAATTATAGTAAAAATATTTTATTTGAGGACATTTGAAAGTCAATATCATGATCTTTATTTTTGGTTCTTTTTATTCATACAAAACCAAAGCCGTAAGGGTTGTTTTTAACTTAATTAACTGTCATTTAGGTATAAAATTTCTTCTCAAAATTCATACCTTTATGTTTGGTTTCTTTCACCCTATGATTTTATTTTATTATATTCCATATTTCTTTTATGGGGATTTACATTTCTTTCTCATAAAATTATTTCTAAAGGATTCTTACTTTAAAAATCACGATGTCCATAAGGGGGTTTTTATCTCAATTTCCCTTTATTGTGACATATTTCATATTATGAACATATTTTAATTTTTATGGAATGTAGACTACCAATTTTTTATATAATTTTATTATTCTTTTTATTCATGGTATCAATACCTCCTTTTGATGTCCTTTCCTTCATTTTTCAATTTCTTTATTCATTACAAAATCCATAAGGGTTTTTTTCGACTTAATTCCATTTTCATTGGGTCAATTTGTTTTCCTTTACTATAATATTATAATATTATTTATTTTACTATTTATATATTATATATGTTATTTTTAATCTCATTAGGGAAATTATATCTCTTTATTAAAATCTTATTCTTTAATGGAACTCAATCTCTATAAAAACATGATGTTGTCATTGGTAATTTCAATCCTTTTTAGTAGTTTGTTATTACATGTAAATATTATTTATAATGTATAAAAACTTTCCATATCTATACTTTATTTTTTTTTAATTTCATTTTATTCCGACTTTTATTGTTTTTAAAGTGTTTAGAATTTTCTTAACATTTTACGCATAAGTCAATTTTGAATTTGTTTACAAAAGTGTGAAAATAATTTCATTTTTAAAGTTTACCACAGTAGGTAATTTTACTAATTTTATAACTATTATTCATAATCAAGAATCCTATTCTGATTTCCTTGTTTCTCTAAAGTAATTTCATTTCCTATTGTTTTGTGATTTTTTTTTTGTTTTAGAAATAAAGGTTAATGTTTTGGAAGAATAAATAAAGGGATTTCATTGCACTTTTGTATTTCACCCTACATTTCTTACCATTCACATCATTTCATTTCATGGGTTTAATATTTATAATTATTTTCAAATTAGTGTTTTCAATGTTATCTTTTTATCCACTTAAAATTTAATTTTTTGAAGGAACTGAAAAGTTTATTTTTGACACTGTTTTATAAGAGATTTATGAAAATTAGTTCCCTTACATTAACCTCTAAAAATTAATTATATCCACCTATTATAGAGTAATAATCATAAATATTTTCTAAATGATTATATAACTCTTTTATATATTGAATTTTTAGGTATCAAATAATCTACTCTTGATGTCATGTTATGTGATATCACTTGAAAATGATATTAAACACATTTTATTTTCACAAGGTTTTCATTATAATATGTATGAATTGTTTCATATGGAAAAAATATATGATTTATAAATATGTAATGTTTGGGTTACTATATATCCCTAAAATTAATTGGTAAAGTTTTATATGCAATGAGATAATGATGTTATACATGAACTTGGTTTCATGTTCCCAACCTTATGCATAGAACAAATTTAGGATAGTTTTGTATAAAACTTTATATAAGAAACTGATTCCATGTTCATAACATTATGTGTTGACCATATTATGGATATCATTGTAAAAAATTATATTATTTCTTATTCTTATTCTTATTTCACATTTATATGTTATTCCATATGCCTATGTTATGATCCATGGAACATGAATATTGTATCATGTATTATGTTAAGACTAAAATTGTATGACATAATTTATGATTTATGATAAATTTCCTATTTTTATTATATTATTATGTTTCATCCTAGATATTTTATTATATTCTAATATCCATATAGTCATATTATCCTCACATATGATCTTTAAATTAAATCTCTTATGTTTACCGTTGCTTAGAATTTGTGCACCCCCTTTATTTTATTTCCATTCTTAAGGTTATAAAGAAAATTATCATTTATGATATATGTATAAGGGAATTATGTGAGAAAAAATATTTGTGGAAATTTTTAAGACTTATTATAAAATATTAATTCTTGCTTTAGTGGGAGAAATGTTCATTTTATGGGAAATATACAAGTTTTGTTAGTTAATTTTTTTTTCTTCTAATTCTATAAAACTCTAAACCTAGAAAGGTCATGATTATATAAGTGATGAAATATTTATAAATATTATGAAAGTATGTATGGTTAAATTTCTTTTTGTTATCAAATTCAATATGAAAAGGATATGTTTTTAGCACCAGATATGAGAGTATGTTTCTAGGGAATCTCAACAAGTCTATGTCTCTTTTTTGGGTATAAATATTATAATATATTTGATATTGGTTCATGAGTTTTTTTTGATATAACCAATCAGATAAATAAATATGATGATATGGTATACATCTAAATTATGAGAATAAAGTAATTATTTCCAAGAATATTTCGCATCTAGTGAAAGTATGTTTCTCTATATGGGTGTACACCTTTCCACATTGATTATGTTTAATGGTGGTCTTACTTTTGATCAAGAAAACACTACTTACACCTAGCCACTATAAAGGGATATAATAGAAAGTTAATGTAGTGATCCTGAAATATAATATTTATATAACTATATTGAGTATTTGAGAGAAATAAGAGGGACCCCAAGCAAAAAATTTAACCATATTTCAGAACCTAAAATGGTGATATATATGGTAGAAGAAAGTTAGCATGAAGATTATAATGCTGAGATTGATGAAGGTAATGGAAATTCATGACATTATATTTCATTTGAAATACAAATTCTGCTAAAAATTATGATTTCATGATCATTTTCATAGTTTTAGTTACCTTGTGCTTTCAGATAAAACTTTTCTTACATATCCCTAACCAACGATACCCAAGCCATAGTTATTGACGATCCAATATTTTCAACTTCAGTGGATGAGATAGATTCTTCCATGAGTGATATTTTTTAATATAAGTAACTATTATAGAGGAATAGGAATATTATAATCCTAAATCTATTGTAAAAAACCAAGTTGTAAGGAATAAGGCTTAGTGTAATATCCATACACCGATCACTCAAGCCTTTATAAGGGAGATGGGTGGAAAAGTGGACTAACTTGCTTAGCTCCTCAAAATCCTAAGAACATATGGATATGAGTAAAAATAACTCAATAAAATTTTATATGAGATAACCATTTAAGATAAATTAATGAAACAATTAGAGTATCTATGAGAGGTAAAAGTTGTGTTTTAGTCAATTGATCCTCTAGAGTAGAGTGAAAAAGAGTTGGATAAATAAGATAAAATAGAAAATCAATTCCAATATTTGATTTCTTGGCATATATTTAAGGTGTAATAATTACATATATATTTATAGAATACTAAATAAGATATTTTAGAGGAGGAAACATGAATCAATGGAAACTGAATTATTTGACAGGATTTTTCTACCTAGGTTAATCAAGTATACATGTATACATAATTATAGAAATCTATGGTGATAATCCTGAAGGTTTTGAGGTGTATCAGAATTGGTGTAGATCATTTCCAATAATGTTTTTTGGATTAAATGGATAAAATCCAAAGAACTTAATAAAGCATCCCAAGAATATTCAGAGAGAATATATTTTCAAAAATAATTTAAAAATAATTTAAAATAAGAAATATGTCGATATGAAAAATTCTTCTTATTCGTTGATTAATCTTATATATAATCTTGTCTTATTGTAATTATGGTGAGGAATCTAAACTATTGATCCTCTAATTATATCAACATATTCTCCATGAATCTCTAAGAATCTCCCTTGGTATTCTAGGTGCTTTCATGAAGGAACCGAGCATAATGCATCATCTACTATTGATCTCAATAAGAAATATCTCAGGATTGATATAATTAATCACTTTTTTTTCTCAGTCTTGAGGGGGAGGAGGAGGATTAATTCTCATTCTTGAGAGAGTTCTTTAGAAGTTATTTTCTAGGGATTTAAGAGAATTTTATTTGGAGAATATGTTTTACAAAATAATCCACATTCTCTAAAAATGATATAAATAAAATTATGTACTTAGGTTTAAAAAATTTATAATTTCATAGAGGACCTTTATCTAGTTGTTTATTCTAAGTAAACCCCATGTCAAATAATAATAATAACAGTATTATTATTTTCTCATGACATATGATTAACTCAAAAATTAATATATCATTTTCTTCATGGCTCTTTAACTTGGCTCTCCTATCCTCCTCAGTGTTTATTAAACCATAGAAAATAAATATTTAGATAAATAAATAAATATCATTATATTATTCAATAAATAAATAAATAAAATATTATTTTCAACAAAATCGAGATTAAATATTTATTTTAATATAAATATAAATAAATATAAATAAATATTTATATTAATATATTCACTAAACTCGTGAATCAATAAATATTAATTTATTACCTCACAAATAATGAACAAGAAGAAAATTGAATATTATATTAACTCATGAATAAATATTTATTTAATATTCAACTCACATATATTCTAAACTCGAATAACTGATGATTAAATTCATATAATAAAATTATCTTTAATAATTATTTTTCCACAAGTGGAGAATATAATTATTCTTAATATTAAATTGAAATAGAATTTAACTAATATTTCTGATACACTTAGTGTATGACCCTTTAGGACCCTTTCTCAATAGAATTAACCAAACTTTCCTATCTTCTAAGATCAACATCTAACAATATGTTAAGAAACCCATTTAGAAAGAACTTAATTTCACAACAAAAACAACCTCATATAGATTCTTTTTGTGTAATATAATCACTTTGTCTTGATATATCATCATGCACATCAAATACTTTGTGTCATAAAACTATATTCTTGATTTTTATTTTTTTCCTCCCTAAAATGAACTCGATGATGAAATACCATGGACATGGAATTAATTAGATAGTTCCATTTTAATCAAAGGGATAGATATATCATTTTTTATTAACTTGAAAGTCAAAAATAATTTCTTGTATTATTCCATTAATGGCATATCACTTGTGATACACCCAACATACACTAATTTTCAGTGAGCATATGTCATTACAGTTTTGACCATACATCAAAGTATGTGACTCATGATATACATTAATAATAATTTTAATTATAAGGACCAATACAAGAATATGTAGATAGAAATACCTAATGACAAATATAACATGTAGAATTTATATTGGAAGGTATGCCATCATAACCTCTTTTCTTGGAGATTACAAAGTGTGATCCTTAAGAGAATAAGTCTCAACCACTTTTGATTCTTAATCATCTAATAATGAAACATCATTTATGTTCTTCTATAAATATGTTATATAGACCCTAAGATATATGTTTAATAATATTTTCAAAATACTTCATGGTTCTCATTATAGTTGGGAAATGTTATAATCTTTCAATGTGAAGAATTTTGTAAGAACATTATCATATTAATGTTACATAGAATAAAAATAATAACATGATAAGATATTAATTAATATTAATATTTTAGTAATAAAAATTACAATGTAAATTGGTTTTAGGTCACCAACTACAAAACAACCAATAATTAAATGTTGATACATCAATCCAATCATAATTGATCCAGATCACTCAAAAAAATAGATTTTGTTATACTAATGTTGCCCTTGTAGTTTCATTCCTCTATAATTCCTTTGAGTAGAGGCACAAAATTATGGATTTCCATTTGTATTTTCACATGATTTATAGAACATACTTTATGGAACAATGTTTTTTTCACATGAATTGACACACTAATATATTTCGTGATATAGGAGTGGGAGGCATTGTCAGTTTACTATTATTACCAACTTTATTCTTGAATTTATAACATTAAGGGTATTTAAATCCACATGAAATTTGGGAATATAGGAAGAGTTTAATCATATATTAAAAGCACTCTAGTTAAAATGAGTGATTATTGAAATATGTCCTCTAGGATGTGTGCACTGGATGGGTATTGGATGGGAATATACACTTAAAACTTCACCATTGCTGAGGGTTAGTCCATTTTGAATTAAATAAATTCTAATTTTGGGATTGTTCCCTAGAAGGGTATCATTTTTACATGTGTGCTTACAGCATCACCATATTGATGTTTATATTATTTAGAATCAGGATAATAGTCATCTGGGGTATTCTCCCCAAAAGGGTGCTGGCTGAACATGTGTTTACATGCCTTCATCACACCATGGGTTAGTATATTTGGAGTTAGTAGAACATTCCTATGGGGAATCTTCCTTGAATGGGTATTGTCTAGACATGCACATTTACACCTTCAAAATACTTAGGGTGGGTCTGTTCAGATTGTGGATGAAAGGTTTGTTGACATAAGCACCCAAAGGTATTAATAAGGATTTATACATAGAGGAATGTTATTGTAACACCTTTAATCTAGTAACCCGTACCTAATGTTTATTTTATTACAATGGTATAGAATACATCAATCAAAATACATAAGAACATTAAGTTTAATAGTATTAGGAACTAGACACATAGATGAACATTACATTATATTGAAAGCTTAAGATACATCAACTGAATACATGAAATTTTTAATATTTATCCTTGAAAGTATTTATGTCGCACATAATATTCTTCATGGTTTTTTTGGGAAATGAGAATCAATATAAAATGGTGATATCAGATGCATAGTAAGGGGTATAATATAGTAAAATATCTTAAATCATAAGCATAACATAAATAAATATTAATGGAATAATGAAATCAAATAATTAAACAAAAAATAAATTGTGAGCCTAATATATCCATGAATAACACAATAATAAATAATCACAAGGATATCACTAAATAATATAATAATGATATAATGAATAATTTTAGACATCATAAACATACCATTAATTTCTCATGAAATGACATAATAAAAAAATAAGTAAGGAATACACAAAATACCAAAGCTAGTTTATCTCTAGGGACCTATCAATGCAATAAAGGTCTATATAATTCAGATCCCCACTTGTCACATAATAATTCCAATGCATCAATCATATGAAGAGAATAGATAAAAAATATACATCATAATGATCCCTAATTAACCACATAATTAATCATGGATAAATAATTAATAGCGATCAACACAAAAATAATGGATATATAGAATATAAATATTTCACCATCCAGTTAAATAGTGTGGATATCTTGTGAATAACTAATAATAAATATTTGAAATAGAGGATATTTAAAATGAAAAGTAATGTACCCATATTAAAGGAATTCCAATGAAGTAGTAGTGTAGGGTAATTTTATGTGAAAATAATATCAATAGTGAATAATCATTATGTTTAATAATTTTTAATAGTAAGAGACCTAAGTAATGATATATTTAAATCCTTCATTATGGTTTATAAATATCATTTGAATAATCAAAAAAATATCCTCAAAGAGATTCAAAATAGGTGTAAAGTTATTCCCACTTGTTGTGAACTGAGTGAATATTTAGATAACACTCAACCAAACTCTTTCATATTTATTACCCCTAGGTGAATCTATATCACAGACTGCATCCAGTTATTTATATCCATAAATGTATTTCATTTCTAGAAAAAAAAATTACTAATATTTTAGGATTTTTCATGGATACTACAATGTTTGATCATTATAATAAATTATGAAGGTAGTATTATGAGGGTGAATGGTGGTCTCTCAATGATAATATAATAAATAATTCTTAGTAATGAATCATAATAACATTTATAACATCCCAGATTTCATCAAAGGTAAAAATAATTAGTTTTCAGCTTAAATTAATTTGTTTGAAACTTATAATGTGGTCTAATGGAGTCAAGGAGGTCTCATGGGGTGTATGGGGCTCATTCAGAGCCCAGATAACCGAAATTGAAAGAGGAAGAATGGGTAGCACAGTTAGTAGAAATCGTGTATCCTGGACTGAATATTTTCTCTAACCGTGCAACTTAAGGAATTGGGGTATGGGGGGCCACAAAATTTTTCTGAAATCATGAAACCCCAGGATCATGTTCATATAGAATTACAAAACACCTTGACAGTGGCCTTCCACATGGTTGGTGCACGATTTTGCCAACCGTGCGGCCAAACCGTGTGCCCCTACCTGTGTGAGTGAATTTCCAATTTTGTACCTCATTAATATTTTATTCATTTTATTCATTCTCCCTCTCATTTTCAATATAATCCTCCTCCTTCCTCATGCATGAATCCTTCATCCTCCTCTAATGTATGTTTTGTGATATCTCCCTCCACCATCGTCCAAATCACTCGCCAATGGGCCATCAGAAAGATAGATCTAATCTATTCAATCCTAAAATTTCTATTTCATGTTTCTCTTCGTCTCTATTGTGTTATATCAGTGAAATATAATTTTCCTCATCTTTAGGTAATTTTATGATATGTTCGATATATTCTATTATAGCACAAATCAAAAGTTGACGCTAGATAATGGGAGAAATAAGGGGATACGGTAGGTGGTCTAAGCTCTTTCCCCTTGTTTCATTAAATCATTTATCATGATCTATCATGTCATGAGCCAGACCTTTCTAGCTACGCATCATAACTATTAATAAAATTAAATATAAAGCCTTACCCTACTAAATGAAACCCATTATAGTGGATAATAAGCCCATTTGGGTTGATTTTCTTGATTTATGCCACCCCAAGGGGTGTGATCCACCTTAAAGTCCTAATTTACCCATTATTCTAAATTTCCTAACACCCCTTGATGGGTATTTTTTTTCCTATCATAAATTCCTTGAAATAATATATTTAATGGTTTTGAAGCGTGTGTTAGGAGTTGGCCACTTACCCTTCATGCCATGAATGAAATTGTTGAAGTAAACGGATCGGTCAAGTGGTTAGGTCCTATGCCTTATACCTGAATCCATAAATAGATCATTCAATTAAATTCATTGACCAACATAAATCTAATGTCATAAATTAGTGCTTGTTAGAGGTATGGTTTTGATAAAGAAACCATATTTTTTTTCTACAGTGGGAGATACAACACGTTTCTATTTAATGAACCATTATATGGGCTCATAATTCCTTTGTTAGAACTTTTTAATGATTTGTAAACATGCCGGGGGAGACACTAGATATGAATGTGATGGGCCCGCTGAGAGTTATTTCTTTTTTACCTCCAAATGAGTGACATCAGTTCCCTAAGGGAGACCTCATGGAGATGATCGATTTTATGATGGTTGTACCATTCCATAAGAAAGAATCATCCCCATACCTACAATATCAGGGACAAAACCAAAGGTTAGCTATGCTGTCATCACAACTTTCCTAGAGTGAAACTTGGGATATTATTATTGGGTTAACTTGGATGGACTCCCTTGGAATTAGAATTGTACTGATCCCCTTGAACGATACTTGGAATTATTTTATAATTTCCATGGATGGGCTTAGGTTGAATCACTATATTTATAGAGTTGTTAAATTGGATTAAAAAGCAAGTTAATGTTTTCAAAAAAAGAAATGTTCCTCTGGAATTGGAAACTTAGGGTCGTATCCATCAAGCCTAATCAAAAGCTTGGGGATAGTCCATATTCTTACAAATAATATCACTCACTTTACCTTTATTGGATCCCTTGGTTCAAACTCATCAGCTTAGGCCGAAGAAAGTATAATTGTATGGGTGTCCCAATGAAACCCAGTCCAATTTTTTTGTCTTTAATTTATTAATTTTGGCACACTATTCATTTTTTAATGCACAAGATGGATTGAGATAGACACCGTTTGTTGTGAACTATAGGGATTATATCTCACACACTTCTTGGGATGCCTTTTGTACCCAATAAGTCTACCTGTTAGTAAGTATAGACAAGTGGAAGTGTCCAAATTCTGAATATTGATTGTTTTTATAGGATGGAGTATTGGAGAAGAGGGCTGAGCTTATGCTCAAGATTCTATCAGTAGTTGTTTTGGGCTTTTGTATATTTTGATAACATGTGGTATATTCTTGTATTCTCTAACTTTCGTGCATAATTTTGTATAGTAACAAAACATATAATCATCGTCATATTGTATCTAATTATTATCAGCTTCTTCTAGTTATCTATTTATGTTGCATGATTATTTATTTTATTTTTGTTGATATTTGTCTTTTGATACTACTTCCTCCATAGCAGGTTACTAGTCTAGTTGTATAGTGTATTCCTCTTTTGTTTCTTTATTCCTTATATTTTTTCCAACTCTGATCTATGAGGTAATAGTCTTCCCATAGACACACCATATGATCTTACTGCTAGTCGGTAGCCTCTAGCGTTCAGGGAGGGACACTTGAAGTCTTGTGGCCATTTTCTTGGGGCACCTCTAAGTGGAATATGGGGTGGGATTCTACAAAGTGGTATCAGATCATTTTCCCCGTTTTCATACTATTTAGGTTTAGATCAAAGACTAGGATAATGGTATTTGGTCATGAGACTGTGCCTAGGAATAGATAACCCATGTAAAATGGAAACCCAAATTTCCTAGGATGGGGAAATGATTTTATTTCTTATGTTGTTACCTTTTGACGGATTTCACCATTGGGTGAATAACTTTATTTGTTCTGTTATTAATGTTTATGGTATTATAAAAAAGGGTTTTATAGCCTTGGCCTGATGATATAAGGGAATAAAAAAACCTGCATCATACTAGGCACCTTAGGATGAAAATGTCATGAATTTTTCCCTAACATATTTACTTTTCTACATGAATTTACTCTGTTTCATGTTCTTGTTGTGACGCCTTATTTATTATGTTTTATAGTGATTTGATTATTATAATTAGAAATTTGTTGATATTTTATTATAGGAATGAGAAAAAATAATTATCACTTAATGCATCTACCTTAACCTAACAGTGTTTTTCTTTGTAAGTTAAAGCAGATGCCTTAACCATCCAATTGTGGCACATTGAGCTATGGACCATTAGTCATATGGGATAGAACATGTAATGGTAATGTTTAAGTGGGAATCAAATTTCAATTTATAATGTGTATGTGCCCTTATAAATTGGGTGTTGTGATCCATCTAATTCAACCATTTAAAGATAATTTATGTTCATAAATAAATTAAAAGGAATATAATAGTTAAAATGAAATAGACATCTTAAATGTTTGATATGAGACCCTGAACTTGACCGGAACTTATAGAGGGTAGTAGGTCGTGTCTCCTATGATCATTTTTCAAACTTTTTTGATCACCTAGACTTGGATCCTAGAGTAGGCTAAGGGTTGTAATGTGATTATAGGAAGTCTTGTACCTATAAATTCCTTATCACTTTTTCTATATGTTATAAATTCGATTTAAATAATGAAATTTGAAATTATAGAACTATTCCTCGATGATTAACTTGTGATATATGCCAATAGAGTGGCGATGAGAACACTCTAGAGGTGGTTGGTCCTGAACTACCCAAGATACATCCTATAGTGCCGCCTAAGGAACCTCCTATAGATCTTCCACTGGATACTGATGATCAGTTCTATGATAGTTTCTTTCGGTTCATGCAGTATTTAAAGGGAGCTCTTCGACCTACCCCTACCATGAAATTGCTGACCTGGGAGTTCCAATAGCAGCATCATCCCACCTTCTCGGGGGATGCTTGACCTCAGGCTACTGAGTCATGGATGGAGGCCATGATGTCTATATTTGATCATCTCGAGATACCTCCATATCAGAGGGTCAGGATCACAATATACATGATACATGACTCCAGCAAGCGATGGTTATATGTCCATACTTAGGATAAACAACATCAAGGAATAGTCTAGGTGGATTTTTATATGGCCTTCTTCGACTACTTCTTTCAGCAATCCTTGAGAACAGATTTTGTTCTAGAGTTCATGCACCTTCAGTAATGTGGCATGTTAGTGATGGAATATTCATCTCGCTTCACTAAATTTCAATGTTTTACACTGACATTTTTCGATGATGATTGAAAGTGTAAAAGGTGATTTGAGGATGGGATTTCATATTCCATTTGATTGCAGGTGGACATATTTTGGCTATACATCATTTTAGAAATAGAGAATGAGGACCTCATCACTGAGTGCAACATAAGGGAATCAGGCGAGTTGAAACATGAAAGTTTAGATTCCATGAAGAGTAGTGGTTTATCTAGTGGCAGAATCGACATTTTGAGGGTAAATATAGGGGATGTACCAGCCAGGTGGTACACACTAATAGCTTTGTGGTGTGTCACCAGTGTGGAAGGTGATGACATAAAAAGCCTTAGTGTATGAGGAACTCAACTGAGATCCAGGATTGTTACATGATGAGTCACCCCAGAGGTTCTACTGATCCTTTCCTCCAATTCCCAGTGAATGAGGTTCTATGCCAACATCATCTTTAGGTGAAGGATCAGTGACTTCAACATAGGCTAGATGTTGTTCTTATATAAGATATTTGGGCCAACTAGGTGGTTGTGGACAAATAATTCAGGCCTCAAAGTTTCAGCATTAGTAGAGTGAACCTACTCAGGAAACTCAAGCAGAATCTGAGGGCCGCGATTCAGGACATATCTATATAGTACATCATACGCCTAAGGAGTATAGTCCAGGGTCATCTACTATAAGAGGTACTATTATGGTAGCCTCTACTCTAGTTTTATCCCTTTTTGATACAGGTGCATCACACCATTTGCTATATTCTACCACTATGGGAACTCTGGGCTTGGGGGTAGAGGATTCGAGTGACATTATGACTGTTGACACGTCATTAGGAGTTCAAGATAAGGGTATACACTAGTGTAAGGAGTTACTCATTGAGATAGGTGGGTACCATTTTTTATGGAGTTTCTTCATCCTCAAGATGACCTATTTTGATATCATTCCTTATTTGGAATGGTTTGTTCCTTATCATTCCCTAGTGGATTGCTACCACTGGTGGGAATATTTCACATCACCCGAAGTCAACCAACACTTTCATAAGTGTGAATGTGATATCCAGGAAAGTCAAGCAGGAATAAATCACACCAGGATAGGCAGAGTTACAAACCAGATGACCCATCTCTTTCAGAGCGATCAGGGAATGAAGTTAGTGTATTTCCCACCTATTTCAGATCATCTCAAGGATTTCTTCCCTAATTATTTCTCTGTCTTACCTCACGAGGGATATTTTGATTTCACTATTGATCTTGTGAGAGGTGGGACACTTGTCTCCATTCTTCTGTATTGGATGGAACCTATAGATACCCAGGAACTCAAGATGAAGCTTGAAGATCTAGAGGTAAAGAGTTTTATTCGTCCCAACACATCACCACGGGGTTCACCTGTAATATTATCCAAGAAGGTTGATATAAACCTTATATGTCACGACCCGTCCTCAGGGCCCGTACCGTGACTACCCCAAGCCCGCCTTCCATAGGCCAGGGGATGGGTACTAGCACCAAAGTCGTAAATCCCGATAACTGGGAAGGCATTGCCTTTATAAAACATAAACACATCCAACCAGAGTACAAGCAGAAGCAATACACTAAGTATTAAAGAAAGTGTTGAAAAGTAAATGGGACAGAATACAAACCCAACTAAAAAGTATAGCTACAACTGAACAAAAGTACAACAAGAAAGACAAACAACTGGAAGATATAAGCAGCTCCTAAGTCATCCACCATGGATCCTACCTGAATGGTAGGTACAGATAGCCTCGTCAACGCTCTCTCCCTCCAACCTCCTCTATGTACCATCTCGTCGTGAAGTCCACCTCTGGGTACTAAATCGTCGTGAGGTCCACCTCCGGTTACCGTCCAGTCCTCGTACACTCGGTCTCTATCAGCGCTGTCCATCATCTGCATCCAACACAACGAGGTGCGGGCATAACTCGTGAAGGGGTGAGTATAACAATATTTAGTAGGGAACCCGAGACCTTCAAGGTCTGACTAAATCCAACAAGGAGAACCACAAAGAAGGATCTCAACAGATAACCCTTACTTAGGTATAAGCCCATACTTATATCTATGTTATCAAGTAACCCATCTCAAACATGAGGAAACACAAAGGTTATGAAATCAACGGATAACCACTACTTAGGTATATACCCATACATATACCTAAGTTATCAATCTCAGTAGGATCACCACTACATAGGTATATGCCCATACATATACCTAAGTTATCAATCTCAGTACGACTCCAACATCCAAGCCCAAGCACACCCAGTCCACACAGGAAAGAAGTCAATCATACCAAGGATAATGATTGAAAGTCAAGACTCATCTCACACAGGTATACTTCTCACGAAGAGGGGTGGATATGATTAGATGTATCCTCTGAATCATCTCTTCTTCCGAACCCACATAGGATCCAAGTACAGAAGTCGTCGCTGCCGAACCCACGTAGGATTCAAGTACAGTAACCATCACTGCCGAACCCACGTAGGATCCAAGTACAGTCGTCATCGCTGCCGAACCCACAGAGGATCCAAGTACAGTGACCATTGCTGCCGAACCCACATAGGATCCAAGTACAGTCGTCATCGCTGCCGAACCAATGAAGGATCCAAGTATAGTCATCATCGCTGCCAAACCCACGTAGGATCCAAGTACAGTCGTCCTCGCTGCCGAACCCACGTAGGATCCAAGTAAAGTCGTCATCAGCATCACAGTCACAACCATCTATAGGGTTCCCGCACACAGCACGCTCAATTCCAGGAGGGTCCGCTCCACGAGCCAAGAGGGTTGATACATCAACTGTCACAAAGAGTAGAGTTGATGTATCCCAAAATTCCGTCTCATCTATAGGAACTCAACGCGACAGACGACACGTCAATCGGACGCCCGGTCTGAAAGATAAAGGCTTTTCCATTCCAGGGGCCCGGTTAGAAATACGCTCGTTTCTAACCCGGCTGATATCCATAGTTGTCCAAAACTCAATTAGAGTATCGCAAAAGAACCGTCTCGTCGAAGGGGTCACAATAAAATAGACGTCGCGTCAATCAGACACCCGGTCTGTGAGTTATTAGCCTTTTAGTCCCAGGCACCTGATTGGTTTCGTGTACGAACCAACCCAACCATATCTCAACTGTACCCTGAACTCCCATGGGGTATACTCAAAGGAAGAATTTCTCAACGTGATTACCAATGCCGCTGACGGTTTTTCAAACAGACGTCTGGTCTGAGAGTTATTAATATTTCCATTCCAGGGGCCCTGTTGGATTTCAGGTACAATCCAACCTGGCCATACTCCAACTGCGTCCAAACCTCAGGTGAAGTATACCAAAAGAACCTTCTCATCAATAGGAATCCAACAAAGTTAAAGGCACGTCAATCGGACATCCGGAACTCAAGTTATAAATGTTTCCGCTCTGAGGGCCCGATTGGTTTTGGGTTCGAACCAACCCGGCCATACCCATACTTTACCGAGACCTTGAGTGTAATATACTGAAACGACCGTCTCGATCCAAGAAATCCTACGCAAATAATGGTGCATCGATTGGAGGTCCAAGGCTCATGTTATGGGCTTTTAACTGAAGATGATATGAAAATAGGGGGTGTGGACCTGGTCCGACCAGGCCCAACACCCCCTGGGTCGACCCGACCCGGGTCCGGTCCAGTTGGGCACGGCCCAGCCCAGCCGGCACGGTCTGGCCGTGTGGCCAGCCGCAGCTCAGCCAGCGTGGCCGAGCGGATGCCACAGAGCGGAGGGGGGGGGGGGTGCTAATTGATACCGGCGGTGCAAAGCGCCGCCCCGGTCGTCCCAGATCCCGCGGCCACGCGGGATCTACCGCCTCACCGCCGTGGAACAACGGCGGCAGGTCTTCTCTGGCAGTGCACTGGGGCACCGCCGCCTCCAGGCGGCCGGACGGATCCGGTCGCCGGTGCCGCCGCACCGGCGTGGCGCGCCGATACCACCTTCCGCGGACCACCGAATGCGCTTTGGTGATCCGTTTTTCCCACTGTCTTCACCAGCAGTTCTCCCAGGACCTACTCTTCACTGCAAAAACTTTCAAACGCCATTTCAGTCCCATTTCATCATCGTCGTCAATCCGCACATCAACAAACAATCTGCGTAGGGTTGTCGGGTCGTGTTTGTTTGGCCCGCGCCCTCCGCGTTAGGCGTTATCCAAAGGTCGAACAACAATGATGTTCAATGACTAACAATGCACAATTTTAATCAATAAAAATTTAACTTAATTCCCAACAATACCACTGCAAATATATATTCCCAACTTGCAAATAAAAACATCCGAGGATCAACTTGATAATGAGTTGATCCGCGTTCTTTTTTTAGAAGGTAACAATCATAAGAATATTAACATTCTCAAATTAAACCCCTACCTTGAGAAAGATCCATAGTTGAAAAGAGTTGTCGAGCTGCAGAAAGAGAATGGAGTTGACGTCGATCATTTCTCCCACCTCACACTTCATATCAGAGCTAGAGCATCAAAGACTCATCGGAATACGACCTCCGTTAAAGTATTGTTCTTCATCGAAGATCTTGGAAGGCCCTTCGTTGGAGAACCGTTCTTCGTAGGAGGTTTAAAGTTCTCACTAAATTTTTCCAAAGGTTAACCACGAGATTCTCCAAAATATTTTCCAACCCATATTAAAAAGAGGCTTCCTCTATTAATAAACATGCCATGCCTTTTCAAATTCAAAACACTTAATTAATTAAAGTGTTGGCACCATTTAAGAGGGATCGAGATGGTCTCTTTATTAAGGGGGTTGTCACATTAAATTGATGGGGTGTTGAAGGGGGTTGGAGAGTGTTATGGGAATATGAGAGGTTGGGGCTCGTGTGTGACCCACCTCTCATATATCCACCCTTGAGAGAATTTAACTTCCTTAGAGATATAAATTTATTTTAACAAATTATTTAACCTCTTTACTAAACTCCAAAATTTTATCTCACATCCCGCTTTAAACGCAACTGTGGTAAAGGTCCCCTTAAGCTATTACTGGCGTTGCGAGTTCATCAGTGCCCTCAGATTTCAATTCCGAGCACCGGTTCAAAAGATATAAAAACCCGCTCGTTCGTTTACCGAACGTACCCGAGCTAAACTTCAGAAATTGATTTCGGGAACACCGGGTCTCGGAATCAAGTGCCGCCAGAAGCCACAGACTCGTAAAATTCCAAGGTATTTAAAAAAAATTCCTTGAAATTTCCGGGTCTTTACATTACTCCTACCTCAGAGCTTTACGTCCCCATAAAGATATAACAAAAACTAGGGAAACTAAAGGTGGTACCGAGCACGCATCTGAGTCTCCCGCTCCATGTGCTCTCCTGGAGGTTCCCGTGCTGCTAGAAAAAGTGTACAAGAGGAATAGACTGTCCTCATAGGACCCACTCTTGTCGATCCTCAACCTCTACTGGAACCTCCGTGAATGTCTCCCTGTCATCGATGTCCATCTCCCTGTGGTCGATGATGTGTGAAGGGTCGTGCACGTATCTCCTCAGCTGAGATACGTGGATGAAATCTTGCACCCGGTGCAACTGAGGTGGAAAGGTCAAGTGGTAAACCACCTCACCTACCCTGATGAGGATATAGAAAGGTCCATTGAACCTCGGAGATAACTTTCCACCTCGGCCACATCTCCGTATACCTCATCGAGGTGAGACCCATAAGAAAATGTGGTCGCCATCCTCGAACTCTATTGGTCTCAGTATCCTATAAACATAGGATTTTTTCCTGATCTGTGCAGTCTTCATCCGCTCCTGGATGATTTTCACCTTCTCCAGTATCCTCAAAATGAGCGCACTGGTCAACCTCTACCTCAGCTCTTGAAAAGCTCAGCTGGCATATCCCTGACCACACGAAGGGTTTTCTCCTTCTTTTCCAATGCTAAAAGCGATGCAAAAACTTGTGAGAAGCCTGGATCAAATATAAGTTTGGCTGACTCATGAGTTATTGACTGCACCCACTTATGCATGATTCCATCCTGTGCTTCCTGGGGTTTCCTTTTCGCTGACCATGGAAAACCCATCCCAAAATTGTAGGTAAACCACAACCTTTTTTCCTAATACATTCAATCTGTGTATGAACTATGGTTGTCCAGTCCATACCCCAACTAATGTCGTAAGGCCTCGACGCTTCCACCAAGAGGTTCCAACTGAAACTCTCACCTCAAGGGTCAGATCACACCATCGACATAAGTGTGATTATCGAGTCTCCTCCCAAAGGTATCTCCTGAAGTGAGGGTCAAGTCAACAGCTTAACCGGAATCTCTAGGTCTGGGACAAGATTCGTGGAAGGAAGGGATGATTCTTATCAATGTTTGTTGTTACGACAACTAGTAGTAGACACATTCCGTACTTCGAATAATTCCTAGAGCCCTTGGGTCACACTCCTTGACGGCATGCAGCTACTCTCTTCCCCTGCCCTCCTACTCCCTGAGCCTGGCAGGGACTACAAAGGCGAGTGGTTGTAACATGACGAAATGTACACCACCACATGCTGCTCTCCCAGCTCTGCTTCCACGTCTACTGCTCTGCAGATTCATCTTTCCTTAACAATTAGTCTTCTTGAAACTTTTTACACACCCAAGTCTACAAGACTGGTGCCAGTTTCCTACTTTTTCCACTGCTAACCTTCACTGGCTGTATCCACTCAGCCAAAGAATTCTCAACCACAAAGGTTCTCTCTAGCACCCTAGAATAAGTAGGAATGCATAGAGGAAAAGTGCTGGCTCGGATGCCATTTCGACACACCTCGATCTGAAGTCCGAGCTCTAAATCACTGTTCGTATCATAGTCATCAAGTACCAGGAATGATCGGTACGCCTTGATGAATACTCAGCTACCGACATGTCGTCCTGCCGAAGCTGTATAAGCTCTTGAAAACTCTCAACCAACTCCTCAAGCCAGTCCTCAGCCTCCTGTGAGTTGGGCTCGCCTCAGAACCCGAGGGGTATCTGATGCTGAAACACGTGTAAGATATTAAGCCTACATGCGTCATATACCGGTACCGCCGGTTGAAACAGCTGACCAATAGGTAGTGATATAGCTGGAACACTACCCAAAGGTACTATCTCAGGCATCGGTCCATGTACTGAAGTACCATCACTATGCTGACCATCCTCATGGTCACTCACTAGGAAACACCAGAAGCTAAGATCACCATCTGCTCTATTAGTGTCTAAACTAGGTGTAGAACTCTAGAAATTGCCACCATCCAGTCCTCTGCTACCTGGGAATCTATCTCGGCTCATAACATCAGAGGCCTCTGCTACTGGAACTCCTGCAATGCGCTCTATCAGCGTGCACCATCCACTAGTATGGATGGTGGCAACTATTTCCTAATGGTTTGTGGTGCTGCTGGTACACCACCCGAAGGTGCCAACAAAGAAAGAGGGCCCTGCACCAGAGTATCATTGCTCGGTGGGCTGTCATCGTGTACTCTCTCAGAACTCCAACCGACTATCTGCGTGGAGACATCCTGAACAGATGCGACATGGTCAAACGATTAAAACCTGGTGAGCTGACCTAGTTTGAGCTGACTTAAAGAAAACTTTTGGAAGCACACACACAATCAGTGTTTTCCTGCACTGATTCGGAATTCAGTAGTCAGGGTCCTGGTGTATGGATACGTCGGCCGCTGCACCAACACTAGAATACCTGAACTGAAGACCACACTTGGTACCCTTAACACTATTGTTTGACAAAAAAGAATTATCAGAGTCCTGAGTTCTGCGGTAGAACTGACTCCTCTGATACCAATTTGTCACGACCCATCCTTAGGGCTTGTTCCGTGACTACCCCAAGCTCGCCTTCCATAGGGGATGGCGACTAGGACCAAAGGCGTAAATCCCGATAACTGGGAAGACATTGCCTTTATAAAACATAAACACATCCAACTAGAGTACAAGCAGAAGTAATACACTAAGTAAAAAAGAAAGTGCTGAAAAGTAAATGGGCCAGAATAAAAACCCAACTGAAAAGTATAGCTACAACTGACCGAAAGTACAACAGGCAAGACAAACAGCTGGAAGATAGAATCAGCTCCAGGGTCATCCACCACGGATCCTACCTAAAGGGTAGGTACAGATAGCCTCCTCAACGCTCTCTCCAGCCAACCTCCTCCGTGTACCATCTCGTCGTGAAGTCCACCTCCGGGTACTGACTCGTCGTGAGGTCCACCTATAGGTACCGTCCAGTCCTCGTACACTCGGTCTCTGTCAGCGCTGTCCGTCGTCTGCATCCAACACAACGAGGTGCAGACATAGCCCATGCAGGGGTGAGTATAACAATACTCAGTAGGGACCCCGAGACCTTCAAGGTCTCACTAAATCCAACAAGCATAACCACAAAGAAGGATCTCAACAGATAACCCTTACTTTGGTATAAGCCCATACTTATACCTAAGTTATCAAGTAACCTATCTCAAACATGAGGAAACACAAAGTTTATGAAATCAATGGATAACCAATACTTAGGTATATTCCCATACATATACCTAAGTTATCAATCTCAGTAGGATCACCACTACTTAGGTATATGCCCATACATATACCTAAGTTATCAATCTCAGTACGACTCCAACTTCCAAGCCCAAGCACAACCAGTCCACACAAGAAAGAAGTCAATCATACCAAGGATAATGATTGAAAGTCAAGACTCAGCTCACACAGGTATACTTATCACGAAGATGGGTGGAGATGATTAGATGTATCCTCTAAATCATCTCCTCTGCCGAACCCACATAAGATCCAAGTATAGAAGTCGTCGCTGCCGAACCCACGTAGGATCCAAGTACAGTAACCATCGCTGGAGAACCCATGTAGGATCCAAGTACAGTCATCATCGCTGCCAAACCCACAGAGGATCCAAGTATAGTAACCATCGCTTCCAAACCCACGTAGGATCCAAGTACAGTCGTCATCACCGCCGAACCCACAGAGGATCCAAGTACAGTCGTCATTGCGGCCGAACCCACGGAGGATCCAAGTACAGTCATCCTCGCTGCCGAACCCATGTAGGATCCAAGTACAGTCGTCATCGTCATCGCAATCGCAGCCAGCTCTAGGATTCCCACACACAACACGCTCGATTCTAGGAGGATCCGATCCACGATCCAAGAGGGTCAATACATCAACTGTCACAAAGTCTAGAGTTGATGTATTCCAAAGTTCCGTCTCATCAATAGGAACTCAACAAGACAGACGACGCGTCAATCAGACGCCCGGTCTGAGAGATAAAAGCCTTTTCGTTCCCAGGGCCCGGTTAGAAATACACATGTTTCTAACCCGGACGATATCCATATTCATCCAAAACACACTTAGAGTATCACAAAAGAACCGTCTCGTCGAAGGGTTCTCAATGCAATAGACGGCGCGTCAATCAGACGCTCGGTCCGTGAGTTATTAGCCTTTAAGTCCTAGGTGCCTGGTTGGTTTCGTGTACGAACCAACCCGACCATATCTCAATTTTACCCCGAACTCCCATGGGGTATACTCGATGGAAGCATTTTTCAACGTGATTACCAATGCCGCTGACGGTTCGTCAAACAGACGTTTGGTTTGAGAGTTATTAATATTTCCATTCCGGGCCCCGGTTGGATTTCAGGTACAATACAACCCGACCATACTCCAACTGCATCCAAACCTTAGGTGAATTATACCAAAAGAACCATATAATCAAGAGTAATCCTACAAAGTCGACGACATGTCAATTGGACATCCGGAGCTAAAGTTATAACCGTTTCCGCTCAGAGGGCCCGATTGGTTTGGGGTTCGAACCAACCTGGCCATACCCATACTTCATCTAAAACTTCAGTGTAATATACCAAAACGACCCTCTAGATCTACGAAATCCTACAAAACTGACAGTGCGTCTATCGGAGGTCCACAACTCAAGTTATGGTCGTTTAATAGAAGATGATCCGAAAATAGGGGGTATGGACCCGGTCCGACCCGGATCAACACCCCCTGGGTCGGCCCAAACCGGGTCAACCCGACCCGGGGTCCGGGTCCGGTCTAGTTGGGCACAGCCCGGTCCGTCTTGACCGGCGTGGCCCGACCGCGTGCCCAGCCGCACCGCGGCTAGCGTGGCTGAGCGGATGCCGCAGAGTGGGGGGGGGGCTAATTCATACCGGGGGCGCAAAGCGCCACCCCGGTCATCCCAGATCCCGCTGACGCGCGATATCTATGGCCTCGCCACCGCGGAACAGCTGCGGAGGGTCTTCTCCGGTGGCCGCTGGGGCGCCACCGCCTCCAGGCGGCCGGACGGCTCCGGCCACCGCCTCCGGTCGCGATGCCGCCACCTTCCGCGGACCACCGGATGTGCTCCGATGGCCTGTTTTCCCCACCGTCTTCGCCAGTGGTTCTCCCAAGACCTTATCTTCACCGTGTCAGCTTTCAAATTCCGTTTCAATCCCGTTTCATCATCGCCGTCAATCCGAACATCAACAAACAATCTGCGGAGGGTTTTTAGGCCGTGTTTGTTCGGTTCGCGCCCTTCAAGTTAGGTGTTATCAAAAGGTTGAACAACAATGATGTTCAACTACTAACAAGAAATGATTTTAATCAATTAAAATTGAACTTAATTCCCAACAATACCCCCGCAAATAAATATTTCCAACCCACAAATAAAAACATCCACGAATCAACTTGATAATGAGTTGATCCGCGTTCTTTGTTTTAGAAGGGAATAATAATAGGAATATTAACATTCTCAAATTAAACCCCTACCTCGAGAAAGATCCACAGTTGACAAGCGTCGTCAAGCCGTAGAAAGAGAATGGAGTTGACGTCGATCATTGCGCCCGCCTCACACTTCATATCAGAGCTTGAGCATCAGAGACTCGTCGGAATCCGACCTCCGTTGAAGGATTGTTCTTCGTCGAAGATCTTGGAAGGCCCGTCGTTGGAGAACCGTTCTTCATCGAAGTTTTAATGTTCTCACTAAATTTCTCCAGAGGTTAACCATGATATTATCCAAAATATTTTCCAACCCATATTAAAAATAGGCTTCCCCTATTAATAAACATGCCATGCCTTTCCAAATTCAAAACAATTAATTAATTAAAGTGTTGGCACCATTAAAGAGGGAGAGAGATGGTCTCTTTATTAAGGGGGTTGTCACATTAAATTGAAGGGGTGTTAAAGGGGGTTGGAGAGTGTTATGGGAAAATGAGAGGTTGGGGCTCGTGTGTGTCCCGCCTCTCATATATCCACACTTGAGATAATTTAACTTCCTTAGATATACATTTTTTTTAACAAATTATTTAACCTCTTTACTAAACTCCAAAATTTTATCTCACAACCCGCTTTAAATGTAACTACGGTAAAGGTCCCCTTAAGCTATTATCGGCGTTGTGAGTTCATTGGTGCCCTCAGATTTCAATTCCGAGCACCAGTTCAAAAGATAGAAAACCCCGCTCATTCGTTTACTGAACGTACCCGAGCTAAACTTCGGAAATTGATTCCGGGCACACCGGGCATTGGAATCAAGTGCTGTCAGAAGACATAGGCTCATAAAATTCCAAGGTATTTTAAAAAAACATTCCTTGAAATTTCCAGGTCTTTACATTATATTTTTCATTTATTACCTCCAACTAAACTAGTTTACAATGAAGAACCAATATCCACTTCCTCATATAGATGACCTATTCGACCAACTCTGAGGAGAAATAGTTTTCACTAATATTAATTTGAGGGTGGGGTACCATCAGGTACATGTGCAGCCATCAAACATACCACATAAAACATTCCAGAGTATGTATGACTTTTATGAGTATTTTTTATACCATTTGGTCTGATGTATGTTCCAAAAGTCTTTATGGATATGATGAATCAGGTTTTTCACCCATATCTTGATTCCTTTTTGGTAGTCTTAAAAGAAGACATATTATTGTATTCTCACAATAGACACGACCATGCTAATAATCTTGATATTGTGATGAGTAATCTAATAGAGCACCAGGTATATACAAAGCTCACGAAATTCCAATTTTCGATCAATAAGGTTCACTAATTGGGTCATATCATATCTGAAGTAGGCATTTCAATTGACACAATGAAGGTGAGCTCCATGGTTTTCTCATATCATCCTAAGAATGTGTTTGATTTACACAACTACTTAAGGATGGATATATATTACTGGTGATTCATCCAAGAATTCTCATTCTTGGTAGCACCACTTAAGTTCTTGAACAAGAAGGGTGGGAAATTTTACTGGACTTAATCTTTCATGGAAGCCTTTCAGGAGTTAATGAGAAAATTGACTCTAGCACCGATCCAGATTTTGCTGAGCCAAGAATAAGCTATAATACTTACTATGATTCATCCGGAATCGAGCTAGGGGTAGAACTGAGGTAGGGAGATCTAGTTATAGGTATGGTTCCTGTCATATGAGACCTCATGAATAGATTTATCATACGCACGACCTCAAGATAGAAGCCATGGTTCTTTCTAAACACTGTTAGATTCATTACTTATTTGGTGAGTGGTTAATTATTTACATAGAACATAAAAGTCTCAAATACATCTCCACTTAGTAAGACTTGAATATGAGGTAGAATAGGTGAGTGGAAAATCTAAAATAAATTTACTTTGATATTTTTACACACCCAGAAAGGGTGATACTATTGATTATTTCTTGATAAAAAAGAATGAGACAAAATCCTTCAAGGAGGCCAACAATGAGTGGTAGTTGATGAATCTATTTTTTGAGATGCATCTGGAGGTTCAGGAACAACATGGGAAATTTGTATTAATAGCTCTAATAGTTACATACTCCTTTCTGGAGTGGGTCTAGATGCAGTAGTTATCTAATTTCAAGGGACTCATTTTTAGGGAGAGTGTCACAAGAGAGAACCCACCTCCTAGATGGGTTGTTGATTGAAATGATACCTTACTATTCTGTGGGAATGTTTGGGTGCCTTAAGATATACAAGAAGAGATGATGAGGGAATATCATGCCTCAGTCTGGGAAGTTCACCCTGGTCTCACCAATATGTAATTATACATCCTCCGTCAACATTGGTGGCCAAGTATGAAGAGGGAGATGATATATTTTACCACTCGATGCTCCACCTTTAGTAGATGAGGGAAGAGAATAAGTGACCTGATATACTTCTATATCATCTATACATTCTTGATTGGAAATAGAATGGAATCACCATGGATTTAAATATGGGCTTTCCAAGATCCCCTCGAGGCAGTGTTTTAGTATGGGAAATATTCGATAGGCTGATCAAGGTTGCACACTTCTTACCAATTTGGGAGACCTTATCTATTGATGATATAAGAAGGATTTATATCCAGGAGATAATGTGTATTCATGGTTTTAACCATTATATCATTTCATATTGAGATGACCGATTTACCTAACAGTTATGGAAATAGTTTAAAAAGGCACTAGGTTCACAGGTTTTCTCAAGCATAACATATCACCCTCTCACCAAATGGTAGTCAGAGTAGATGATATAGGTGTTAAAGGATATTCTTTGGGGCTGCATTATTGATTTTAGAGGTTCATGGGAAAAGCATATACCTATGGTTCAATTTTCTTATAACAAAATATTTTTGGAAATGATTCATATGGAATCATATGAGGCCCTTTATGGTAGGCCATTCTGTTCATCTCTGTGCTAGCTAGAGGTATGTGAGGTAGTGTTATAGGGTCCTCATCTCGTTCATGAGACTTTAAATAATGTGCAACTGATTCAGAAGTGTATGGATATAGACCAGTATAGGATGAATCCATATAAAGATCTTGGACATTGGCCTATGGAGTTTACGGGGGGACGTCAAGTATTCTTTGTGTTTTTACCTGATTAGGTCATAGAATAATTGAGAGACAAATCTATTTATCACCTAGTTATGTTTGTCCCTTCGAGATAATAGAGGGATTCAGGCTGGTATCCTATTAGTTTTAGTTACCACAAAGGTACCATACCATGTATGATGTCCTCTATGTATTTCATCTTTGATGATAGCATTCCAACCCATCTAATTCGTTTAAACTCAAGGATATTGAGCTGGAGGAAGATGCACCCATCGAAGAGCATCTGATACATATCAGTGATTGAAGCAGAAATGCTCTCTAAGGTAGGCCAGTTCCTCTGGTCTAAGTGCTATGATATAATGTATGCATATTGGATGATACCTTGGAATGGGAGGAAGATGAATGTGCATAGTGACCAAATTTTTTCTCAAAAGGAATTCTACCACTCTCAAAAGGGAAACTCAAGATGATTTGTCTTAAGGAAGAGATATTGTAATGTGTCTGTATTTATCAAAGTTATAGATCATTATTTTTTTGTTTGAATTTATTTTTTTCCCTTATAATGTGTTATAAGGTATTCAAGGATGTTACTGGGGTTTCTGAGGCTTGTTTGGAGCCCAGATCCCTGAAATTGAAAGAGGCAGAATGGGCCACATGTTTAATCAAAACCATACATCGTATCCTATAGGTTTTCACTAACCATGCATCTTGAGGAAATGAGGTACTAGGGGCTGCATAGTTTTTCACCAACCATTCGACCCCAGGAACACAACCATGAAGAATTACATACCACCTTGACTATGTCCTTCCACATGGTTGGTGCATAGTTTGTCTAACTATGGGGAAAAACTGTGCACCCCTACCTACGTGGGTGATGTAATAATTTCAAGCCTCATTAATATTTTAACTCTTTTATTACTCCTCCCTATCATTTCTAGAAAACTCCTCATCTTTCATCATTTATGAAGCCATCCTCCTTTTCTAATGTAGGTTTTTGTGATATATCCCTCCTCCGTCATCCAAATCGCTCACCATTGGATCCCTCAAGAATATATAGTTATTATCTTTAATCCTCTCATTTCTATTTCATCTTTCTCTTAATATCCATTTCACTATCTTAGTGAAAGATCATTTTACCCATTTTTACTACATTTGACAATTTCTTCGATATCTTTTATTCTAGATTGAATCAAAAGTCGACTCTAGATGAGGGAAATAAAATTGGGATAAAGTATGTGGTCTAGGTTCTTTACCCTTATTTCATTACATCCTATATCTTGATCCATCAGGCCATGATCCAGACCTTTCTGACTATGACTCATAATTGTTAATCAAATTAAATGGAAAGGCATACCTTTCGAAATGTGACCCGAGCTAGTGGAAAATCAACCCCTTGGATTGATCACCTTTATTTATGCCACCCCAATGGGTGTGATCCACCATAGGGGCCTAATTTCACCTTTGTTATAAATTTACTAACACCCCTTGATGGGTATCATTTCCTATTGTAAATTCCTTGAAATAATAAATTCAATGGTTTAGAAGTGTGATCCATGAGTTGGGCCTATACCCTTTTTTCCATGAGTGAAATTGTTGAAGTAAATGGATTAGTAAAAAGGTTAGGACTTATGAGTTATTCCTTAAGCTATAAATGTATGGTTTAATTTAATTCCTCGACCAACTTAGATTTCATGTTATAAATGATTTCTTGTTAAATGTTTGGTTTTTATAACAAAACCATACCTTTGCCTTCTGTTGGGGGAAATAAAATGAGTTCTGATTTAATGACCCATTGGATGAGCTTATCGTTCCTTAGTTAGAACTTATTAATGTTTTGGAAACACGTTAAGGGAAAAACATGCTATGACTGGGATGATCTCACTGAGAATTATTTCTTTTTACCTCAATACAAGTGACACTAGTTCCCTAGGGGAGACCCTATGGATGGGCTCAGTGGTGTGATGGTTTTACCATGAAATAAGAGAGACTCCAACCCTGATGTGTGATACCAGGGACATAATTGGTAGTTAGATTATGTTATCATCACACCATGCCTGGAGTAACACTTGAAATCTTATTCTTGGGTAACATTGGATGAACTACCTTATCATTGGACTTATACCTAACCCCTTATCTGATACATGGAATTATTTTATAATTTCCATGGATGGGATCAGGGAAATTACTTATATTTATAAAGACGTTAAATTGGATTAAAAATTATGTGAATGTTTTCAAATAAGAAATCAACCATTGGAATTGGAAACTTAGGGATGTTCCCACCAAGCCCAATTATAATATTGGGGATAGTTTATCTTCTTACACATTATGTAACTCAATTTACCATCATAGGATCCCTTAGTAATGACTCACTTGATTAAGAGGAAGCATAGAGAATTGTAAGAGAATCTTAATTGAACCCAATCCAGTTTATTTTTTATTTCTATCTTGAATTTATTAATTATGCCAGGCTGTTTATTTTATATTGCACGAGATAGATTGATCTAGACATCATTGGTGGTGGACTACTGGTATTATCTATCACATCCTTCTTGGGCTGCCCTTGGTACCCAAGAATACTTTCTATTTGAAGTTATAGGAAAGGGGAGGAGTCTATATTCTGACATTTTATGGTTTTTCTAGGATGAAGTCTCAGATCAGAGGACCGAGCCTTTGCATGTGATTATAGTAGTAATTTTTTTTCAATTTTTTATATTTTGATAGCATGTAGTATATTCCGATATTAGTTAAATTTATTGCATACTATTGTTTATTAAAATGACATATCATCACCATCATCATCATATCTTATCTACTTATCATTATCTTCTTCTAATTATCTGTTTACCTTGTATGATTTTCACTACTATTTGTCTGTTGGTACTGCTTCTACTATGACAGGTTACTGGTCCGATTATATAGAATCTACCTCTGATGTTTCATTTTTCCTTTTATATTTAAGTGTTCCACTATGCTCTATGAGGGCCTAGTCTTCCCACACACACACTCTAGATCCTCACTACTAGTCAGCAGCCTCTGGAATTTGGGGTGGCATGCTTGAGGTCTTCTAGACATCATATTGGGGCACTGATAAGTGACATTTGGGGTGGGAAACTACAAAATTTCATATGGAAAATTAAAAGGAAATAGAAGAAATCTAAAAATAAAGGTAGAGAATAGGTTATTAACCCATACTTTGATAAAATAGTGTCTTAGAAAAATTCTATAATAAGGGGGAATAAGTAAATTTTCATAAAAAATATATCAAAATAATGATAATACCATGGTATTAAAAACATGATAGTATATTAATAATAGTTCAAATGATATAATAACATAAGGATTTATACTAAAAAAGAATGTGGATGATTAAGAAACCCTTAATTAAAAATCTACTTCTAAAATCTTGAAAGGAAATCCTATGAACCATATAGGCTCCTTGAGAAGACTATTTAAAGGTAAAATGAGATGGAATTCATTCTTAATGTCTATATACTAGAGAATAATGGGAGACTAGGTTAATATTTATAAAAAATCATGTGTAATTTTTTATTAATTTCTAAACATAATCCATTGAAATATAGGTTGCATAAAATGAAAATCCAATGACTTCTCCATGGTTTTAGTTTGTAGTTTTTGAAATTTAAGTCATGGTTTTTGAAATTTTAATATTTTAGAACCTAACTGAACTACACTAAATTATATTTTTGTGTGGATGAGATTCCTTTTCATAAATATATTTTTTAAAACATAAAATAAATTTTAGGTTTTGGAAGATTCCTTATAGATTTGGAACACAATTTCAATACTTTAAAATAAATGAACTAGTAGAATATATTTATTTTTTGATGAAAAAGATTTTATATTACTTATTTAATCATTTTAAATTCATTAGTAAATCTTACTACATACTGATATTCATATCATCTTTTAGTTTTTACCTAAAAATTTGACTATCTTAGAAAATTGTGAAAAATTCACCATTGGATAATTTCGATGGCTAAATTTGGAAAATGAAATCCATTTTATCAAAATAATTTATAAATATAAAAAATTTAATATTTAAATAAACTAATTTTTTTTAAAACTTGTCTATTTTAATCATGTGATAAATTTTATTACCCTTAGAAAAACTATATATGATTACATAAAATTTTTGTATTATATATATATTAATAAATATTATTATTTATAATTTTTTTATGAGAATATATATTTCTTTCAAGTTTCTGAATTCATAATAAAATTTTATTCTAATTAAATATTGACATATATATTTTTTGAAAATAAAATAATATTTTATCGTGTTCATCCTCTATTCATGTGCATTTTATCTTTTATATAATGGTGATACATTAAATAAAAATGTGGGATTGATGTAACCACTATTTAATTTCTAAAATATTTTTCACCATAATACTACTTAAGATATAGATACATAACTCCTTATCACACCTACATAAGACCTAAGGTTATGGTGTGCGATAGTGATACATTCATGGGGTGTGGTTCGACTAATATTAATATAAAACTGATCTCTACTAGCTTAAACTTTCCATACAAATGGTTCAGAACAAGTATTAGTTATTGAAGCTAAGCATGAGATTAGTCAAGGGAGTACCATAGTGATTTCACATACCTCCAAAAATTTGATATATAAATTTTAAAAGGGATGTTCCAACTGGTTGAAGACTTGATTTCTCCCTTCTGAATAAACTATCTCTCATCATTAACTTTTATATGAAATAATTATAAGAATAATTTTTTTACCAATGATAAGAAGGAATAATGATCATAATTACTAATGGGTTTATTGAAAAAATATCATAATGGATAAATTTAATTCATATAAATTCATTCAAAACAATCCCATAAATAATATTATTTATTTTTATCTCCTTTCATATATCAATACCATGGATTATATTATTTTTTTTCTATTCTTATAATATCTATGATGTTTATTGGAGAATATGATCCATGAGACATATATATTATAATTGAATTATTTATTTTCATCTATTCTCATTATTAGTTATATCATCATTAATGATTTTTTTGACTTTGATTTATAATTCATGTTATGCCAAACAGGTTAAATACCCTGGGGGGGGGGGGTGAATGAGGGTATGAAAGATTAAAAAAACCAACCCTTAAAATATTATTTCATCATTAAACAACACTATTATCTATGTTTAACATAGAAAAGTATGAATAGAAATTAAATCATGAACAAGACACAATAATTTTACTTGGTTCACCCTCACTGGGCTACGTCCAAAGATCATATAATAAAAATGTTCCTATGTACCAAATCCACTAAGCCTCACTACAAAATAACATTCAGGCTAGATGATTTTTATGCCCAGGCACATTGCCTTTAGAAGGTTTAGGGTCAGCTCACTACTCTCCCAAGGTTCACTCCCTGAGTCTTTTTTTTGGATCACTTCCAGTGGAAAGGATCAAATTATTCCTCTTCCTATTCTCATTGTTCTAGAATGGATGCACATATCTTTTATGGACATACAATTCCCTTCATTATAAAAAAAGAATACATCCTCAGTTGTAGAAAGATTCTCTGTTGAAGTTGAAATTTTATCCACTTGATGAATAACACTTTACCAAAGATTTATAAGGAAACCATTTATGTATACTTTTTTGATACTCAATTCATTCACAAACCTCACTGAAACATTATGAAACATCCTAATTATTCATAAGTATATATAGAATTTATGAACCTCACAACTTTTGTGAAGCTCACCTCTTTTGTGAAGCTCAAATATCCTTCAAAAAACAACCTCCTTTCATGAATCTCAAAACACATTCATGAAGCTCACTTAACCATTGTGAAGATCACTCCTTTTAGTTAGATTTTTTATAATCTTCATGAAATTTCTTTCATCATGAGTTTTTTTTCAAGAACTAACTTAGTGAACCAACTTTGAAAAACCAGAGTCTTGGAATATTCATTAAGTCTCATTGCTTTTTTAAAGGGTATAAAAGACTATTTATAGGATTTTCCTCCGATTCTAGAAGCTCCATCCACATCATCACCATTTCACAATGCTCTCTCATTTTGTTCATGATGCTCCCTATATTCACGAATGAAAAAGTAAATTTCCCATTAACTAAGATTCTCATAGTTGTAGAGATTACTGTCAAACCTTCATGCATTCATGATGATCCACAACTTCATGAAACAAATTTTGTTAAACCCATTCTTTACAAAACACATGAATTTAACGTATTTTTAAAATGACTTCATGGAAATATATATTTCATGATGCTTTATGCAACCTCTAAATTTTCGACCCTAAAATTTTGAAAAACACTGGGAAATGACGCCACCTCGTGTACGTAATTCTCAGTACCACTTATAGAGAATCCATTCCATTATCTTGGATGTTTTTCAAAATTAATAGTCAATAATATATCTAGACCTCCACAAATTTCCTTGTAAAACATCTTTTTCAACAAACACAATCAACCCAAAAACACTACAATGTTACCTTGAGGCATTTTTTACCAATAATATCCCCCTTTAGGTTTGTTGAAAAATCTTCACATTGTGATACCTCATTAAAGATTCTTCCATCTCCTTCAAAAATTAACTTCTTTCAATTTAGATAGGAATAATAGATTTACTCAAAACACACTCTAAGACCACATGATCCATGATCGATGTGAGAAAGAAGAGTATAATGCAAAGTTCATCAATGAATCACTTAATTCAAAAAGAGCTCAACTACTTCCATCATGAACTCCACCTGTCATGATATATATATTTTGATCAGTAACTTTTAAGATCAAAAAATTTTAAACCCCCCCTTCTCTGTTTCTCCCCTATCAAAATATCCCCTATCTTGATTAAGACATTTTATCCCCTTTCATAGCCACAATTGATCCCCCCTTTTCAACAAACCCTACGGTCAGTTCATTTTGGTATGAAAGAGTGTAAAAAAACAACATATCTGGGAAAAACAAATCATACCTCATAGAGAGGGGGTTCCACTATCACGACCCATCCTCAAGACCTGTGTCGTGACTACCCCAAGCCCGCCTCCCATAGGCTAGGGGATGGCGACTAACACCAAGGCGTAAATCCCGACTAAAAGGTGAAGGCATTACCTTTATAAAGTAAAAAATCACCATAGAGTAAGCAAGAAGAAGTATACACTAAGTAAAACTGGGTACAATAGTAAGTGAAGAAAGTAAATGGGTTAGAATACAAACCCAAACTGAAAGTAAAGTACAACTGGAAAGAAAGTACAACAACAGAATGTAAAGCAGCAATGTCGAGCCGTCCACTGGAAGTCCCACCTGAAGGGTGGGTACAAATAGCCTCCTCAGCTCCTCGGGTCCAGCTGTCCGCTCCATGTACGCCCCGCCCAGTGGTCCACGTCCAGGTATCGGCATGCTCCACAAGCCTCAACCAGGATCAGCACTGTCTGTCGTCTGCATCCAACACAACGTAGTGCGGGCATAGCCCATGCAGGGGTGAGCATACGCTACTCAGTAGGGACCCCGAGACCCCCGAAGGTCTCCCAGAATCCACAAAGGATAATCCACAAAGGAAAGATACAATCACGAAGTAACAACCAACACTACTTAGGTATATGCCCATACATATACCTAAGTCATCAATTCCCGTTCGGATCCAACATCCGAGCCCAAGTTTGATCACATCCACATAGGAGTACAACCCAATCCACACAGGATAACACAACCCAATCCACATAAGAAAGCAAGTCAATCATATCGAAGATATTGATTGAAAGTCAAGACTTAGCTCACACAGGTATACTTCTTCGTAAGGTGATAGAGATGATCATATATAACCACTGATTCATCTAATCTGGGACCCACGTAGGATACTAAACCAGCTAAGCTATCGGACCCACATAGGATACAGAACAGCTACTCTGCCAGACCCACGTAGGATAGCAAGAACAGAGTCAAACACTGCCAGACCCACGTAGGATTCAAGAACAGTAGTCATTGCCGTCGAACCCACGGAGGATTTTTTTATGGTCGTCATCGCTGCCGAACCCACGGAGGATTTCAGTGTAGTCTTCATCACCGTCGAACCCATGGATGATTTCAGTACGATCTTCATCACTGCCGAACCCACGAAGGATTTCAGTGCAGTCTTCATCGCCATCGAACCCATGGAGGATTTCAGTACGGTCTTCATCGCTGCTGAACCCACGGAGGATTTTAGTGCAGTTTTCATCGCTGCCTAACCCACATAGGATTTCAGTGCAGTCGTCGTCACAGCCTAACCCAAAGAGGATTTCAATGCAGTCATCATCGTCGTCGTAGTCGCAGCCAGCTCTAGGGTTCCCGCACACAGCATTCTCGATTCTGGGAGGGTCCGCTCCACGAGCCAAGGGGTCCATACATCAACTGACACGTAGTCTGGAGTTGATGTATCTCAAAGTTCAGTCTCGAAAAGAGGAACTCAACGTGACAGATGACGCGTCAATCAGACGCCCGGTCTGAGAGTTATTGACATTTTTGTTGCAAGGTCCCGGTTGGGTTTTAAGTCAAAACCAACCCGGCTGCACTCCAACTATGTCAAAACCTCAAGCGAAGTAATCCAAAAGGTCTCTCTCACTATGAGTAATCCAACAAAGTCGACGGCACATCAATCGGACGTCCGGAGCTCAAGTTATAAGCATTTCTGCTCCGAGGGCCCGATTGGTTTCGTGTTCGAACCAACCCTGCCATACCCAAAGTTTTCCAAAACCTTGAGTGTAATATACCGAAATGACCGCCTCGATCCAAGGATTGAATTGGAACTGATGGTGCATCGATTGGAGGTCTGTAGCCCATGATATGGTTAAATGACTGAAAACATTCTGAAATGGGGGGTCTGGGCCCGACCCAACCCCCTTGGTCGGCCCGAACTGGGTCGACCCGAACCGGGTCTGAGTCCGGCCCAATAGGGCACGGCCTGGCCCGACCGGCGTGGCCCGGCCTAGCCTGGTGCAGCCGGTTGGCCTGGCGCGGGCGCGACCCGCGTGGCCAGTCAGCTCGACCATTATGGCCGAGCGGGAAATGGAAGGGGGGGCGCACTGCCCCCCTGTTAGGAAACCGCGGCCCCCACGTGGGGGCCGCTCCTTTTCCAGAAGACACGGTGCTGGGCGCCGCGTCTCCCCCAGATCCCCCGCAGCCGCAGGATCCGGTCATCCCGTCTCCGTTGCGGCTTCAGCCGCGGCGGCTCCTTCCAGCTGCGCGCCAGCGTGGCGCGCCGACACCGCCTTCCGCGGACCACCGGACGAGCTCCAGTGGTCCGTTTTGCCTGCCGTCTGCGCCTGTGGCCCTCCCAGGACCCGTAGATTACTGAAAAGGGTTCAAAACGCCTTTAAAACCCACTTCATCGTTGCCCGCCGATCCGCACGCCAATAAAAAACTGCGGAGGGTTGTCGGGCCGTGTTTGTTCGGCCCACACCCTCCACGTTAGGTGTTTTCAAAATTCAGTCTTTAAAAGACATGCTTAAAATGAGGGTAGAATTTATTCAAGGTAAATTATTCAAACACCCTGAAATTTACATACTCATGCACGAGGGGATAATTCACACATACAATTTATACGAAAACCCCCTACCTCGAAGAAGTTGTCGAACGAGGATCGTCGTGGAAAAAGACGTCACAGAAGACGGCGTCACGGAAGAGGATCATGGGCGTCAAGGAGAAGAGGATCATCGGCATCGCAGTACACGGCGTCACGTCGTAGATCTACGAGGAACTTGCGTTCTTCGTCGTCTTTCGTCAGAGGTCAGAGTTTTTTGTCGTTCATCGCGTTCTTCAACGAGGAAGAACGTTCTTCAAGACTAGAGTAATTTATCCCCAAATCTTCTCGCACAACACATCAACAATAATAAAATAAGGCTTCACCTTATTTTATTACTCATTTCATCCCTTTTTGAAATTCAAAATTAAATTTCATTCAATTAATTGACTTAATTGAAGAGCATTTAATATCCAAATTAATTTTGAGGGTTGACATGGAATTTAAAAAAAGGTGTGGGTGAGTTACATATTAAATGTATGAGAGGGAGGTTAAAAGGGGTTTGAAGGGGTGGGGATCGTGTGGGACCCATTTCACTAATATCCTACCTAGTGGAGTTAGGATATTAGTGGGTCCCACTACAACCACCAAGCATAGGTTTAAAATACCTAGAATAGAAATAAAATTATAGCACAATATTTTATTTCATTATTTAGTTAAACCATTATTTAATAACCTCACTCAAGCAACACAACTTTGGAAAAGGTGTTCCTAAGCAATTACCGGCGCTACGATTCCATCGGTGCCCTCAGATTTCGATTTCGAGCACCGGTTCAAAAGTTAGGAAAACACGCTCATTCGTTCACTGAACGTACCCGAGCTAAACTTCGGAAATTGATTCCATGCACACCGGCCTTCGAAATCAGGTGCCGTCAGAAACTGCGTTCTTGTAAAAATCTCAAAAAAAATTAAGAAAAAAAATTTCCTTTGAATTTTATGGGTCTTTACATTACTCCCACCTCAGGGATTTACGTCCCCGTAAAGATACATCATAAACTAGGGGAACAAATGAGGGTACTGAGCACGCATCTGAGCCTCCCACTCCCAAGTGCTCTCCTGGAGGTTTTCATGCTGCCATATGATGAACACTAGAGGAATTGAACGCCCACGTAGGACCCGATCCTATCGATCCTTTGATACCAATTTGTCACAACCCTCCCTCGGGGCCCGTGCCGTGACTACCCCAAGCCCGCCTTCCATAGGCTGGGGGCTGGCGACTGGCACCAAAGGCGTAAATCCCAATAAAAATGGAAGGCATTGCCTATACAAAATAAAAGCACACAAAAATAGAGTACAAGAAGAAGATACACTAAGCAAAGCAGTATAAAAAACATGATGAAAGTACGAGGGTTCGGAAATACAAGCCCAAAAAAAGATACAACTACAACTGAAAGTAAAGTACAACTCAAAGGACAACAGCTGAAAGGTGACAAGAAGCTCTGGGATCGTCCTCCGGGTTCCTACCTGAAGGGTAGGTACAAATGTACTCCTCAGAACTCCACGTCTGTCAGTCTCCTCCATGTACTGACTCATCGTGAGATCCACCTCTGGGTACCGACTCGTCGTGAGATCCACCTTCGGGTAATGACTTGTCATGAGATCCACCTCCGGGTACCGTCCAGCTCTACAAGCCTCAACCACGATCAGTGATGTCCGTCGTCTGCAATAAACACAATGAGGTGCAGGCAAAGCCCGTGCAAAGGTGAGTATACGATACTCAGTAGGGACCCCGAGACCCTCAAGGTCTCACTAAATCCAACAAGGATAATCACAAAGAAAGTTCTCAACAGATAACCCTTACATAGGTATAAGACCATACTTATACCTAAGTTATCAAGTAACCCATCTCATCCATGAGGTATCACACAGATATTAAGTCGATGGATAACCACTACTTAGGTATATGCCCATACATATACGTAAGTTATCTAGTAACCTATCTCAATCATGATGAAAACACAAAGGTCAATGACTCAGCTCAAACCAGGATTTTCATTATCGAAACTGTAACTGCTGAAGAGCTCCATCTCTGAGGAGTACAGTGATCCTCTAACGACTCTGAGGTACTGCTCACTAACCTAAGACTGCTGAGGTACTCCTACACTTCTACAACAGGTCAGAGAGGCAGTCCTTTGAGATACTTCTTCATGGGACTTTGTGATACTTGGAGTATCAACCTGTAGCTCGTGAAGCGGACCCTCCCTGAGATGAGCGTACGGAGTACGAAGACCATGTAACTGGATGAGACCTGATGAATCCTTGTCTGATTCGATTCGGAGTGACTTTCATAGCCCAGTGGGGAGCACTACATTGTGAGATGGTAGTCCCATGGCGGAAGAGCACTACATTGTGAGGTGGCAGACCCGCGGTACTCGACAGGAGGAGTACCTCTGTAGGTTATGAGGGGGAGCACTACTGTGTGAGGTGGCAGACCCATGGCGGAGGAGCACTACTTTGTGAGGTGGCAGACCCACGGTACTCGACAAGAGGAGTACCTCAGAAGTCTTAGGTTAGTGAGCAGTACCTCAGAGTCGTGACAGGATCATTGTACTCGTCAGAGATGGAGCTCTTCAGTATTTACGGTTTCGATAATGAAAATCATGGTTTGAGCTGAGTCATTGACTTTTGTGTTTTCCTGATGATTGATATGGGTTACTAGATAAGTTACGTATATGTATGGGCATATACCTAAGTAGTGGTTATCTGTCGACTTCATATCTGTGTGATACCTCGTGGCTGAGATGGGTTACTTGATAACTTAGGTATAAGTATGTGCTTATATCTAAGTAAGGGTTATCTGTTGAGAACTTTCTTTGTGATTATCCTTGTTGGATTTAGTGAGACCTTGAGGGTCTTGGGGTCCCTACTGAGTATCGTATACTCACCCATGCATGGGATTTGCCCGCACCTCATTGTGTTGGTTGCAGATGATGGACATCACTAATCGTGGTTGAGGCTTGTAGAGATGGACGGTACCCAGAGGTGGATCTCAGGATGAGTCGGTACCTGGAGGTGGATCTCACGACGAGTCGGTACCCGCAGGTGGATCTCATAATGAGTCAGTACCCGGAGGAGACGGATAAACTTGTAGTGCTGAGAAGGACATCTATACCTACCCTTCAGGTAGGAATCCAGAGGACGATCCCAAAGCTTCTTGTCACCTTTCAACTATTGTCCTTTGAGTTGTACTTTAATTTCAGTTGTAGCTGTATCTTTCTTTTGGGATTGTATTTCTGGCCCCTCGTACTTTCAACACGTTTTTTATACAGCTTTTCTTAGTGTAGCTTATTCTTGTACTCTATTTGTGTGTGCTTTCATTTCATAAAGGCAATGCCTTCCCTTTTTATTAGGATTTACGCCTTTGGTGCTAGTCGCCATCCCATGGCCTATGGAAGGCGGGCTTGGGGTAGTCACGGAACGGGCCCCGAGGGTGGGTCGTGACATCCACATCCACACTCTTTAAAGCATAGAGAGTTTAATGAACTCTAAGACCCATTCAATGCTCTCAAATGGAAATTTTGGTAAAGAATTCATAATAATTTCTGCAACCTGTAGTTCTGTAGATACATACTCTAACTTCACAAGCCCTTGATCCACCTTCTCCTTGATAAAATTATACTTGATTTAAATGTTCATTGCAATTCTGTGATGGAATAGATTTTTCTAAGATATATATCACTTGAATTATTTCAATGGATTCCGATCATAGAATTTAATTCGACTCCCATATCATCAAGCTGCTGCTTCATCCACAATAACTATGTGCACACTTGAGTAGCCTAAATATACCCATACTCTACTATGATAAATGAAATATAATACTATTTCTTGATTATCCAATAAATACTCAATAAGACAAAATATAATTCACCACCTGATGTTTATTTTTTATCATTTGCTGATCCAAACCAATCCGTATCTGTATAGCCCAATAACTCTTGTCGTTATCAAGTAAAATAGACTTCCAAATATTTTATTGTATTCTATGACATTAACTACATTCCCTCTATCATCCCATCATAGTTTCATCCTGAGTATCCACCATAGTCATAATATCGTTGGAATTATCCATTCCAAATCTTCTCAAAACCTCCTTGGAATATTTATATTGAGTAATTAATGGGTCATCCTTTCCTTGTGTAACCTGTAAACCAAGGAAGAACATCAGTTCACCAATCATTGCCATTTCAAACTCACTTTTCATAGATTCTACAAATAGATTTCCCTGAGCTTCATCTTATCCACAAAATATTATGTCATTGACATACAACATCACCATTATCCTTTGATTATTTTCATTGTTGACATATATATTGTAATCAAATCCACCATACTCAAAACCTAGATTCTTTAAAAACTAATCTAGTCTTTAATACCATGCTCTTGGAGTTTTCTATAACCTATATAGAGCTTTATTAAGTCAATAAACTCTGTTCTCAGCTTCATGAATGAGAAAACCATATATCCACTCAATAGAAACTTCTTATTTCAGAACCCCATTCAGAAATGCTGACTAGATTTCCCTCTTGAAAACTTTAAACCTTCTTTTCAATACTATAGAAAAGAATAATATTATAGGCTATAGCCTCACAATAGGTGATAATGTTTCATAAAAATCAATTCCCTCTATCTAAGAGTACCATTTTTAGACAAATCGTGCTTTTTTTGAATCACTATTCCATATTCATTCATCTTATTGTGAAAGACCCATTTGGTTCTAGTTACATTATTATTTGTTGGTCTCGAAATAAATCCCATTTCTAATTCTTTTCAATTTGGACAATCTATTCATTTATAGCCTGAACCCAGTTCTCATCTCCAGCTTCTTCATGAAATTTTTTTTTCTCTATATGTGATAGGAAGGATAACTCTTGTAATGACTTCATTATTTAGGTTTTAATTGGTGTTTTCAGACCACCAATGATTTTATGCCTATCAATTTCAGGTTAAATCTTCATTTTCCATGCATACATAGATTTTACATCCTCCTTCACATCATTAGTATCTTATTTTGAATTAGACTTTTCCACTTAAACTCCTCTTAAGGTGCTTACCTCCCCATCAATTTCTTCAGGGAACTGTTCACTGTGTTATTGATGATTCTGTTCATTTTCTACTATAGTGGCATCATTACTTTCTACTACTTTTCCCAACCTCTTATTGAAACATTTATATGTTTATATTTTTCTTGAGTAGCCAAGTAATATCCCATCATCTCCCTATTAATCAAATTTCATATTTTTCTCCTTATTAAGAATAAAACTCTTACTTACAGAGATCTAAAAGTATTTTAATTTAGGATTATTTTCATACCACATCTCGTATGAAGTATTTTCTTCCTTCAGACACAAAATATACCTATTAGATATATAAACCGATTCCAAGAAAACTTCCTTCCATAAATATTATTGTATTTACTTTTTAGTAAGCATTATTCTTTCCATGTTGTTGATAATTCATTTTATCCTCTCAACCAATAATTTTTTTTATGAGTACTTACTGATGAAACTTGATGCCTTATCCCTTGTTTCTTGAGATAATATTCCACCTGTCTATTTGTAAATTTTGTACCATAATCTATATGAAACTTTATGATATTTTTTCTAGGCATCCTTTCTGATTCCCACTGATATTTTTTAAGGAAATAAGTACGTCAAACTTGGGGGAAATACCAAATACTCATTCCATCCTACTGAAGTAAATATTGAAAAGAACGTAATACCTCTTTCCATTAATGGATATTAGGGAGATAGGTCCACATACACTTACATGAACCAATTCATGTACCCTAGTTTACTTCTTTCCTTTTTTTCATGTATATATTTTGGATGATCTTTTCTTGTTGACAAGAATCAGACATGTGATCACGATCACTTGAAAACTTGGGGAGATCATGGGATCCATCAAATTTGTCTAGGAATTCCATAGATGGTTGACCTATATAGAAAATCCTTTTATGGAACAACCTATTTTCTTTCTCTCTCGATAGAAATAATATATCTTCTTCTCCACTAACAAGGTAGAGATCCTCCTTTGTGTGCTTTCCTTATAAAACAATTTCACCATATTTTTAACTTAATGATATATAATTTCTTTGAAAATATCATGGCATTTCCCAAGTCACATATTTGACTAACACTATGAAATTTGTGACTGAGAACTTCCACAACTAAGACATCATCACGTCTCTTATATCTTCCCCGACCAAGGCTTTTCCTGAGAATTTTTTTTTTCAGGAACTCATCATTACCAAATATTATGATACCATCCTTATCATACTTGATTACTATCACCAGATCATTATATACTATCACATGAGAGGTGCATCCACTATCAATGATCCATATTCCATTATGATCTAATGCTTTAAAGGAAATATCTACAACTGCTTCATGCTTAGATATTTTCTTTTTGATCCATATTTTTGATGTCATACATGACATGGATTGATAATCTTTATCTTCATTAGAGTATAATGGACCAAATTAATCAAATAGAGCTTCAAATTGACTTCGAATTTTTATCACGTTTGATGATACATTATGATACTTCTTATGACCAAATCAGTCTACTTTGTTACATTTCTCAACATTATTGATGGGGAATATATTTCCATGTGCCCAAATCCTCAACACCTAAAATAGTGACCATCAATTGATCTCATGGAATATTGATCTATATATGGCTACTCATGTTGGTCTTATTCCCTTCGGTACATCTTGTCTTTGTAAAAGACATTCTATGAGTGTCCCATCACTCCAAAACAATAAAATCTCAGTGAGGTGCATTCTTATGTTGTAATATTGAACTAATAGTTTTCCCTAAGGTTCTATAAATCTTATGGTTATGATTAATACCCAAATTAATATTAAATATTAGATTAGGTTCTTGTGGTTATAATTTAACCATTTCTGATTTCAATTTTCAATCAAGCCCCATACTAGTTATATCATTTTTATTTGACTATCTCTTTTATTCTCTTGGACCACTATGATCTACTTTAATCTTTCCTGTTGACTGTTTTATATTATTTCTTGATTTTTTACTATGATTCAAACATTTTTCCTAATCATTAACACATAATCATAGGAAAAAGGCTTCGTCTTAAATTTGTTTGATACGTTTGATTTGATATTTTCCAATATTAGTCAAACTATCAATTTCTATTTTCTATTCTTTGATTTTTATCTTTTACTTAGAAACATTTTCTGAGCTCTCTGATTGTTTTGAATTGTCATATTATTTTGAAAAAGGATTCTTCCTTTTGATGAAACTTTTCTTAAAATTTTGTATTACCTTTTATGTAGGATGAATTTTAATTTATGGGAATTTCAACTTCATCCACTTCATCTTCTATAATCTTCTTGGGAATCTTGTTAAAAAATTTCCAACCTTTCCAAATAAAAATCATGAAAGTGGGAGTTTCCCTTTGAATTTTAATTTTCTTCTTTGAAGATTTGATGAAAGGAATCTTATAACCTCATATTTTACTTCATATTCCTGAACATCTTCAATGATTAGCTTCTTCATGGCCTTGAATTCCACTTCTTTGGACTTCCATTTTTTCACAAACTCATTATAATAATTTCTAATCTCATATGAAATATGAGTACTGCGCAATCTATCTAATGTTAGATTCTTATGATTATTATATTTAAATATAGAAACTTTTAGATTGAACAATAGTTTATGTCTTGTTAAGATGTACTTAAAAATATTTTCATCTTCAATAATTTCTCTGAGACCACACATGTATTCCAAAACAACATTAACCCAGTTAAAGAATGCATCGAAAGACTCATTTGGGTGCATTCTGAGATCCTCATACTTTTTCCATAGAATGTTCATATTTGCTTATCTAACTTTTAAGTCACCCTCATAAATATTCAGAAACTTATTCCACATAGAATGTGATGACTTACATGAAATCACCTTCATATATATTTCATTGGATAGGAATCCCCCTAAACCATTGATTCCTTTGGAATTAGCATCAAACTCCCTTCGGTCAACTTTTGATAAATAACCACTATCGATATTGGATGAAATTCCATCTATCACTACTATAAAGATATCCATTAATAATGATTAGAATAAGGGTTTCATTCAGTTCTACTATAATTTAAATTTTTTCCATAAAATATCAGAATACCTTTGTGATTGAAAACCTCCATTTCATCTACTGAGAGAAAACCATAATATTTTAACCTTTATCTCTGATACCAATTGTTAGCCTAACTAGGATAAATACCCTGAGGGGGGGGGATTTGGGTATGAAATATTAAAACAACTACCCCTTCATATCTTGTTTAATCATTACAAAACACTCTTATATCCCTTTCCCATAGAAAATTATGAACATAAATAAAATCATTCACGAGACAAATAATTTTACTTGGTACAACATCACTGGGCTACATCCAAGGAGCATAAAATAAAAATGTTCTGATATACCAAATCTAATAAGGCTCACTTCCAAACAAATTTTGGGCGAAATCACTTCTATTCCCAAGCTCATTGCCTTTACAAGGTTTAGGTAAACTCGCTTCTTTCCCAAGGACCACTCCCTGCGTCTCTTTCTCTAGCTCACTAATGGTGAAAAGGATCAACTTATTCATCTTTATTTTCTGACCAATCTAGAAGGGTTACACACATAGTTTATGGAAATGTATGTCCCTTCATTATAATCAATGAATTGATCCCTAGTTGTAGTTAGATGCTCTGTTCAAGTTAAACTTTCATCCAATTTATGGATACCTATTTATAATAGATTCCTTGGGAAACCATTTATGTATACTATCGCGATGCTCACTACCTCCAAGAATATCACTTATCCTTCATGAAACTACCAAATTCTTCAAAATAATATACTGACTTTATGAACCCCAAAACATTTATGAAGCTCACCTCTTTCACAATGATCAACCATACTTTACAAAGAAACCTCCTGTTACATATCTTAAAACACTTTCTTGAAGCTCACTTATCCTTCGCAATGATCACCCCTTTAGGTCAGATTTTTATATCCTTCATGAAATTCCTTTCTTCTTGAACTTTTGTTTCAAGAACTACCTTCATGAACCACCTTCACAAATCTAAACCCTTATAATCTTTGTGAAGCCTCACTAATTTTATGAATGGGTAGAGGCCTATTTATAGGTGTTTCTTCTAATTAAATATGTTTCCATCCACATCATCACCATTTTGTGATACTATCCCACTTCATTCACAATTATCCCTATATTTATATAGCACCAAGGAAATTTACCATTCACAAAGCTTCATGTAGTCATAGAGATTATCGTCAAACCTTCACACATTCACGATGCTCATTTGTGATGATCCACACCTTCATGAAATGAACTTTGCAAAACTCAACCTTCTTGAACCTCACGCCTTTACCATATTTTTCAATGCCTTCATGGAAATTAATATTTTACGATGCTTGTTCCAACCTCCAAATTTGGTACCCTAAAAATTTGACAAACACTAGGAAATGACGCCACCTTATGTACGTAATTTCATATACTTATTCCAAGGTATCCATTCCTTTTTATTTGATCTCTTCCAAAATTCAAAGTCAACAATATCTCTATAACTCCAAAACTTACCTTATAAATAAGTTTTTTCAACAAAAACAATCAACCCAAAAGCACTAAAATGTTACCTTGAGGGATTTTTTCCCAACAATTCATTAATTTTTAATAAAATATATTCATTCTATATTGGAATTTTTTGGATTGTTACATTCACCCCCACTTAAATTTTTTATCCTTGTACCTCAATACATGAATAAATGAGGGAAATTATTCCACATTTACTCTTTATTTACCCATGTTTCTTATTCTAACATCTGATTACTTCAAATAAAATTCACCATAAAGATAGTGTATCCATATATTTAAAGAAAAAATTTTGGATGCCAACTCGAAGTAATGAGTTTGATATTTTTTCTCATCAGTATTCAACTACATTAATGCATATGAAAAACAATATATTTCTAAAAAAGGATATACCCTAGTACTTTATTGGATTCATCACTTTATATATATATATAAAATACTTCATTTTAGAATGGGATGCTTAATACCATTGCACTAATCATTACTTTATTATGTTCCTAATTTTTTTCACACTCTTTATACCATGTTGTTTTTACCTTTTTATATATGAAATTGGTCAATAGATTAGTTAATGAGGAAAAATTTTTAAACTAATCATCGATCCTAAATAAATAGGACAATAAAACTACATATCATAGTTATATTCATTGGTGTGGGATATTTTTTGACAATATATTTCCGTTTAGAGTCAAATTATATTCTATTCTTGGAGAAAATATGTCCAAGAAAATAAACTTGTAGGAACTAAAATTCTAAATTACTAAATTTCATATATAACTGATTCTCCCTTAGATACTCAAAGAGAAACCTTAAATGGATTTCCTGATCTTTATAAAATTTATATTATACCAATATATCATCAATAAAAACCAAAAAAAATTATAAATAGTATATTCTTCAAACCCATAAACACAGAGGGTGATTTAGTTGACTTACAGTGAATTACAATGAACTCATAATGCCCATACCTTATAAGAAAATTCTTTTTTTCTATATCAGCCTTATTAAATTTTAATTTATGATAACCATAATAGAGATAAATCTTTGGGATGTGTTGATATCCTTGAAATTGATCAAACATATCATCAATGTGAGGAAAATGATAGTTGTTCTTAATATTAATGTCATTTATTTCTCTATAATTAATGAATAAACTTCTAGAACCATCCTACTTCTTCACAAATAAGATATGTTATCCCCAAGGTGAAACAATAGGGAATATGAATCCCTTATCACACAACTCTTATAGTTTATTTTATTTTGATAATTCCACAAGATCCATTCTTTAGGGAGGATTAGATATAGATTTTTCATTAGGGATAAGGTCAACGGATAACTCAACATCATGGATCGGTGGATATCCGGAGTGTTACTTGGTAAATTAATAAATATAACCCATAATAATGGATACACACTCTATTATAAGGATATATTTTTCATTAATTGATTCATCTTCTCCTAGAACTTCATTATGAAGATCCGTTGGAGTTGGTTCCAAATATAAATCAAGCAATGAATTCTCTCCTTTGAAAACAAGGTGTTCACTTATAGCCTCAAATATTATAATCCCTTTCTCATGGGAAAATAAATCCATAAATTATACTTTGTGATCTAATCCATAATAAATATTATATCAAATTTTAACACTTCTATAGTAACCAGGTTTGCCACAATGAAATTCATGAATTTTAATAGGTAAAAACCAATTTACTTTCATTTCTATAAGATTTAAATTAGTAGTTTTGACTACGAATTCCTTATTTATTATATCAAGGGTGATTCATTATTAATATAAATCCCTATACAAAATTATTGGTCTTAATATAATTTTCATTCTTTCTATTAGGTTAAATTTATAGACAATGATATATATATTTAATCAGTTCATGAATGAAACTATGATTAATAAATCATAGTATATAATTCTTAGGAATTTATTTTTAATTCATGCCATTTAATCTAGAAATATTTATAAAATATCCTATTGAGACCACTTTGTGGTTTGTGTGGTATTTATTTTCAATGAACATGGATTGTTAACATGATTTTAATGTGTTAATGGAAGATATTGAAAGTATTTTGGAGTTTCCATGCTTTATGAGAAGGTGATTGGAGTTACCAATCATATTAGTGGGAATAAGGGAAAATTATAAGTGTATAAAGTTCTCAAGTAATTAATAGACCCTTTATCTTAAGAATATATTGATTGAAGTGAATAAATCCTAGAGTATATATATATATATGTATGTGTGTGTGTGTTTATTGGGTAAAGTTGGGATGATTAAATGAGAATAGTTTAAGTTGAAGAGTTCCATCCTTATTCCTTGTAATGTGAAAACAACATAATAGAAATTATTTGGATGATTATAACATATTTAGAAGAAAGGTAAATTAGTTAAAAATCATTTGATTACACGATTATATTATTATCACCACACTTTAATATTATTCAATATTTAATAAAGGGATACTGGAACTTATTTCAAAAATATAGCCAAGTCTCTAAGTCAACACATCACCCAAGCAGTCATGCATCAAGGAGGCACTTAACAAGATCAAAGGCTAGGTGTAATGTCCTTTCCCAGATTTTACTAAAAGTAGTGCCCCAAGTTAGTATGTTAAATGACCTCAAGCTTGCCTCTTCATATGCCAGGGGCTACTGGATAGTAGTAGGGGTCTAAGGTGGAAATGTAAGGAGGCAATACCCCCATATCAGATTGAAAAACCTAAAGTAAATAACTAAACATCATATATATCAAATAAATAATAAGAATAAATAAACTGAAACTGAAACATGGTATAATAAAATTAAATATAGTGGTGGCTTGAAAATCCATGAAATATATAAAACATTGATCACCCAATGGGCCAATCACATTTAAAAAATGAACAACTGAAAAATAAATATCACTGGCCATATATCCAACTCTGATTCCTATAACATATCAAGTCTCCGGTACCCTATCATGCTACTCTGACCCGACCATCAGACTCCTCATGAGAATCCCCCTCAACCATGAAATCCAAGACCTCATCTCTATCCATCATGCATTCATGCTCAACCTGATAGATGACATAAGTTCATAATGTACACCGAGGTGCATGTATAGTGGGTGAGAAATATATCTCAATAGGACACTCCCAATGGTGAACCAATATCCTACTTCCATTAGTGCATGATCATGAAATATGATTATCCTACCCGAAGCATATCGGAAAAAATATAAATAATACCCCCGTCAATCCTTATGTCCTTGACTCTAATTGACCATACCTACTTTAGACAATTTCAGGGCGTCTCTGAGTATGTATCATTAATCATGCATCCAAAAACAACACACGAGCTCCAATCCCAAAGAATTAACAACCAAACATACCAAATTTACTCATAATTTCTCACTTGATACCTAGACACATCAGTCTTAAGAGCTCATCCCATGCTGACATACAACTATACCTAATGCACCAGTCTAAAATCTCACCCAAGTGTCTCAAATAGTATTGCCCATAGCATCCGTTTGAGACCTAAACCATGGAATGTGAACATCAGCCTACCATCAATACCAACCAATATACAATCTGTGCCTAGAGTATTAGTCTAACACTATAAATATGGATTTAGATTGTTATTCCACCATCCATACAACCTAGAATACAATCAGTGCCTAGAGAACTAGTCCAAAAACTCAAACCATGGATGTAAATTGTTATTACACCATACCAATATATACATTATATATATCAAAAGTGGTTCTTGGAGTGCTAGTCCAACACCTAATCTATGGATGTCGATTATCAGTACACCATCCTATAATATGGTTCTTAGAGAATCAGTCTAGTATCTAATCTCATGGTGACTAAAGTGTCTTTATAGCACCTAATCTCATGGTTCCAAGAGCGTTAATATAGAACCTAATCTCATGGTCCTAGATCATTAGTCTGGAACCTAATCTCATGGTTCCTAGAAAATATTTCTGGAACCTAATCTCATATATATATATATATATATATATATTTCAATATATATATATATATATATAAACACACATCAATACAATGATACTAAAAAAACTAACATTGTCCCTCAATCCCTAGTCTAACACTCATACCATAAATAACTATTAGTACCAATAAAAAGTATCCTTTCCAACATCCCCAATCACAGATATCTAGAACCAACAATGTAGACCATCATGTCCAACTATATCTACCAATAGAGAACATCCCATAAAACCAGTCTCTAAACATGGCAACCAAACCACATCACAATAGCCTCGAGGGTGTAATTCAAGTCACAATATAACAAGAAAACTCTCAGGCCATCACCTGTCTCTTAGGGTTACACATCCTTCAACCAAGGCCTCTATGAAATCACGACCTCAAAAACCTTGGCAATAATAATTCTTCATAAGGGTAAAAGCCTCATGTCCATTTCCTTTCCAAGAAACCCTAGGTTGGAATCTACACCCAAACTATCCACCACATCATGTCACGACTCAGTCCTGATAATAGTGGATAATCCCATTCCAATACCAAATAAGGTCTCAAATGAACTCATACCACACCTTCCAATCATTCTCATGACCCTATCCTTGGTATCATCCCATGTCTTACTCTTAGGATATAGCTGAACTCACTTTCCGGAGGGAAACATCTTTATCATAACGTACTCATCCAAAATCAGCTCTTAAGATTCATCAAAACATTTCAACGGTCTCACTATCTCTATCTACTTAGCAAAAATTCTGAATGTATTACACACAAGTCAAATTATGACTCATGGGAACAAAAAACTCCTTGATGGAAAAAGTACATGATGTGTACTTATGAGTACACAATGTGTACTCTAAACTCTACACCTAGACATGTACTTATACATTGTCAGAGAAACATGGGGTTTACCCATGTCCCAATACAAGGCCAGGGAATAAATAGTGTCTACCTTTGTATTACTACATGGCCCTGTACCCCTCACACAGGGTTTCTACACAAATACACAAACATGTCCAAATACATGGAATGTACCTAAAGTTCATAGTGTATACTTTTCAAAACACTGTCTACCCATTTCCTTGACCACATAAATGGCCTTGTACTACCACATTATGTGTACTTAATGTAAACAACGTGTAATTCTAAAAATTCCATCATACATAAATGGGAAGAACACATGTCATCTGTTCTTAAAACCACAAACCATGTAGTCAGGGCTTCCAAATGTGTAACCCCTATAAGCCTCCCCAAACCCTCATTTTTCTTGATTATACATAGATTGACCCCCCATGGGGTCCTTAGAATTCATAATATGTCTTTAAGACTTGAAAATACTAATATATGGGATCGATGCATAAAACTAAAAAATTGGCCAACCTCATGGAGTAAATATAAATTCATTAGGTTTAAATGTGCTCCTAGTAGCAACTACACATCAATTTAGTATTGATCTCTTCCATGGAAGGTGTTTGGTGGAATCTTCTCACCCTTATCCTCCTAGTATTCATGTGGGAGAGAGACCCCCTTTCTACTGTCATGTGGGAGAACCCCCAAGGGGGGATATTTTATCTTAAATAATTAATTACCCATTTAAACACTCAACCCTAGTATCGGGACTCAAATCAGGTTTATAACTCAAATAAGATAACCCCTATTCTAGACTCTATTTTGGAGTTAGAATCTTAATCCAACACTCGGTTCAAAAGATATCTCCATATGAACTCACATGGAAAATTTAATATTTAATATATTAATTATTAAATATTCATTCAAAACTTAAAATATTCGGAATTCCAAAAAACTACCATTCTAGTGTAAAAAACCTATTTCATAACCAAGAGTGTTCTTAGAAAAATTATTTTGGATCATTTTCTAGGGTAAAATGGAATTTTTACGCCTCAGAAGCATCTGATACATAAAATTGAAACTTCTACTAAAATTCAAAATCTGGGGAAATGTGGGTCTTTACAATCTCCCAACTATAAACCTTATTAACCTAAAGAAGCCTCAATTACACATATCACCCACATTTATCATCAAAAAGTACAAAACTTGATGTATTTTCACTCAAGGATGATAACCGAGTTCCACTACATAACTCCAAGGATAAGACACACACCCCATCGAAGGCCAAGCCACTGATATCCACCATAAACAACCCACTATGAAGGTTCCTAACTGCACCTATCTTTCCTAATAAGTCACAACATCATTAAAAACTCATCATTTATCTTATGGTTCTCACCACTATAGAACTCAACCCACAAGGACTGCTTTTGATCCATGGCACTTCCCATTGTCAGAATCGCATATCAAAACACATCCTTATAAGTACACTAACCCACTCGATGTGGTTGAAAATGCATCTAAGATTCTATCTGCATGAGTTTTAAATAACCATGGTTTATCTGATACTCCCCACCATAGGATCATCCTTAATGTCACCTCACAGACGAACACCATCTTCACGACCCATGTACCAATCACAACCAAACCTCTTAACCAAACATGAACGTCTCGTTCTCAGTAGAGAAACAAAACAAAACATTATATATCTTCTATTACCAACATACAATAATGGAAATCAGTAGTATTTTTTAACATATAAACTATCAAAATAACATCCATTATAGATATAAGATAGTGCACTTCTCACCATACAACTTCACATACACTGCTCTATGAGCGAAATCTCCTAGGAGGGCCCTTATAAACCCAAGGAAACACACAGATATATATATATATCTTGGTGTATAGTTGATGATCTCTCATCATCCTTAATATGGTGTCAAGATATTGGGCATGATCATCTATATACCAGGAGTACATGAAGATGTTGTTGATGAATACCACCACCACACAACCATTTCCAATTTCACCTCTATCTTTAGGGACTTGTCAAAAACCATTTTAAAACCACCAAGCCTCCTTTACCATATGCATATAATCACACTAACACTAATTATCAACCTACTCATGGTTGCCTCCTCAATTTAGGCATCATGGTTCGATCCACAAGCTAAATAATAAGCACGTCACTAGCAACCATGCCTCTAAGATTCCATCAACACTAAGCTATTATACACTATTGTGTAACCCATCTACAAAAACTGATTCCGAATCCAACAAGTCAAATATCATAAAAAAACTCCTCTCATAATCAAAATAAACTAGACATTTTTACCCCACATTCAATTATCACCCAATAAAGAACACCCTTTGTGCACCATTTTCAAAATTCCAAAGCATCCATTTGTTCCTCATGCACCCAAAATCACTCATAACTCAGACAACCCATCTCGTGGTTCACCACTAAATGTTAAATGGAACTAGCTCCCTAGCTGTAGTATCATAGAATGATTTTACTAGGCTTTACCACCTTGCCTTATCAGTCATGTCTCAACTCACGACACTAGGTCCAACCACTTAGGTCTAAGAAAAATCATAGAAGGATACTACTCATGGGGCGTCAAACATGCTACTATCCCAACATAACACAACATCACCATACCAAAACACTGATATCTAGGGTCTCACATATGAAGAACATTTTATTCCCATCCAACCACCCATAACCAGGTAACCCATCCTCTATGAGCATCTACACATCATACCATTGCTTGGAGAACCAATCCACACAACCAACCTCAAATAAAAATCACCCACCCATGTCTGAAGATCATATAATTATACCATATTGACTCACTAAGGTCACATAACCTATTGTGAAAAAGGACTAAACTAGTGTCATTATCAATGGGTGTCTTATCATAGATCTATGAAACTATCCATCAAAAGGAAATCCATAAAATCACATAATAGCAAGCATATAACATATAGATCCTATGTGCCTATCAAAACGCATGAGATTACTTTTACCTCTATAGGATGAGATTAAAAACTAAATCATGGTCCTATTTCCAATTTTCTAAGAGCCTGGAATCCATCATAAACTATAAAATCCAAACAACCTGTTCATAAACCAAGGTGAAAATCATATAAAACTGTAAAAAAATTCAATGAACATCAATACCAGCCCTAGTAACCTAGACTTACTACCAAAAAAGGTGTTCATGACACCCCAGATGATATCCATCACAGGCTTCGATACATTCCTATATCGTCAACCTAACAAACCTTAAATAGTGAAATGAAAAGGAAAGTAAACATATCTGATACCACTTTGTAACGTCCCATCTTGGATGCCGCTAAAATCGGAGCCCCAATCTAGCTCATTACGTGACCTCAAGTGTGCCTTCTCATATTCTAGAGGATTCTTAATATAAGTGGGTGTATTGGGAGAAAATATAATGAGACTATACACCTATATCATAGTGCTCAACTAGATGTAAATAATCAAACATAATATACATCAGAAAATGTAGAAGAATAAATAAACTAAAACTGAAAACTGTTATAATAAAATAAATTATAGTAGAGTCTCGACCATCCAAGAAATATATTTAACATAAATTTCTATTTGGGATGATCACATATACTAATTAAGAAATTGTAAAATATATACATCATTCCCACTACCAACATAGATCCATGAAACATACCTAGTCTCTAGTATGCTATCAAGATGCCCCAACCCAATCATTAGAATCCAAAAAAACATGTTGCTCAACTAGGAAATCTTGGGATTTAACCTTATCCATTGTTCATCCATGATCAACCTAAAAGAAGACACAAGTTATACACTTACACTAAGGTATATTTATAAGGGGTAAGAAGTATATCTCTGTAGGCCACCTCCAATGATGAACCTATAACATGCTTTCATAAGATCATGATCATGAAATAAGCTCATCCTAACTAAAAAAAACTGAGAAAAATAAAAATATAACCACCATCAATACTTGAGTGTATGACTCTGATCGACCATACTTTGTTTATATAATGATGACATGTCTTTGAGCACATCTTGATAATCTTGTATCTAAAACTATATGTAGGATCCACACCCAAAGCAGCCATGAAAAAACATCATAAATTTTATTTTTTATTTCTCAGTCAAGACCTGGACACATCAGTCTTAGGTACTCATTTCATACCGACAGAAAACCATTCCTAGAGCACCATTCTAACATCTCACTTAAGTGTCTCAAATAGTAATGCCCAGAGCATCAGTCCGGAACCTAAACCCAAGATGTAGAGTGTCAGTCCACTATCCATACCACCAAATATACAATCAATAACTAGAGAATCAGTATGGAACTCAAACCATGGATGCATGGTGTTATTCCACCATAAAAATACCCATAATATAGTTAGTACCTATATAATTAATCTTGAAATCAAAACATCGATATATATCATTAGTCCACCATTCCAATCCATAACGAATATATATCACTAGTGGTTCCTGGAGTGTTAGTCCAAAACCTAATCCCTAGATGTAGAGTGTCATTATACCATCCTATAATATGGTTCCTAGATCATTAGTTTGGCACCTAATATCATGGTTCTTAGAGAGTTAGTCCATCACCCAATCTCATGGTACCTACAGAATCAGTTCGGTACTAAGTCTAATGGTTCTTAGAGAATATATCAGAAACCTAATCTCATTGTTCCTAGAGAATTAGTCTGGCACTTAATCTCATACACACACACACACAGACAAACATCACTACCACAATAAAAAAATAGAATGGATCGAGCCTTTATCCAACACTCATACCATAAGTAACTATTGGTACCAATAAGAAGCATCATATCCAATATCCCCTACCAAGGATATCTTGAACTAACCATGTAGACTATCATGTACAAATCTATCCCCCAACATAATCCATATTTGTAAACCAGGATCCAAATGCGGTAGTCTAACCACATCACAACCAGCCTGAGGGTGTAAATCAAGTATCATTATAGTAAGGAAACTCTCAGTCCATCACCCATATCTATGGGTAAAAAATCATTCAATCCTAGTCTCTAATAGCTCAAAGAATCATAGGCCTCAACAATAGTATGTACTCTTAAGTTTCAAAGCCCCATGTCCACCCCCTTTCTAAGAAACCCTAGTTTGATAGGTACTCCCAACCTATCCACCACCTCATGTCCTAATGTAGTCCTACTAACTAAGGAAAATCCCATTCCAACACCAAACAAGGTCTTAGATGAACTCATATCATGCACTACAATCATTACCATGACCCCCTCATGGGTCACATCCCATGTATCTCTCTCAAGAGATATATAAAATCACTTTCAAGAGAGAAACATCTCTATCATAACTTACTCACCCAAAATCACCCCTTAAAAGGCCTCAAAACAATCCGATGGTTTAACTATCTTGATCAACTAGGAAAAATTCCCAGAATGGACTTTATTATAGTCCAATTTTGACTCCATGGAATAAAACACCAAACCCCCTACTATAAAAAGTACACGACATGTACTTTAGAGTATGTTGATTGTAATATCAAATCTATATCTGAACATGTACTTATACATTGATAAGGAAATATGGGGTTTTCTCATGTCCAACTACATGGATAGGGTGTACATGGTGTCTTCCTGTTTAATACTACTTGGCCATGTACCCTAGATAGGTGGTGTATGTCCAAGTACCTGGACATGTCCAACTACATGGAGTGTACTTATATTATATGGTATTTACTTCTCATAACTCTATTTTCCCATGTCCATGACCACACATCTAGATAAATGGGCATGTACTACTAAATGATGTGTAATTGAAGTAAATGGTGTATACTTCTAAAAATTATATCTTCCATGAATGGTAAGAACACATTGCATGTGTTATTAAAACTATATGTTGTATAGTTAGAGTATTCTAATGAGAAAACACTACAAACCTCAAAAAACCCCTATTTTCCATGATTAAGCACATATCAGCCCCCATGGTATCCTTATTAGTCATAATTGGGATCTTAAAAATGAAAACAACTAAGTTTATAGTATCAAGGAATATAAATAAAAATCCAGCCTACCTCATGGTGTAAGCACTGAAGATTTAGGTTTAAATCTACTCCTGGAAGATGATGCACCTCAATCCTATCTTGATATCTTCCATGGAAAATTATTGTTGGCATCTAATCCAACATATTCCCGTGGTCTAGGTTTGATGTGTGGTAGATCAATCTCCACCTTCTCCTTTTTTGTATGAGAATCCTAGGGAGGATTTTATCTTAATTAATTAATTCCCAATTTAAACACTTTACCCGATTCCTGGAACTGGAAGAGGGTCTATACCTTGCCTAAGAAACCCCCATACTAGATTCAAATGTAGAGTCATAATCATAATCCAACACTACATTAAAAATATATAAAAACCTGAACTAATGTGGAAAATTTAATATTTAATTTATTAAATATTAAATATTCTTCTAAAACTAAAACTATTCAAAATTCCACCAGACTACTGTACTAGGGTAAACACCCTATTTCAGAACCGAAATATTGGTCAGAAAAATTATTTATGAACATTTTCTATGGTAAAATGACTATTTCACCCATGAAATTCCTACAATACAAAAAATAAAAAATTCTTCTCAAATTAAGAATTCGATTAAATATGGTTATTTTCACTAGGTTCTAGTTGAGAATAACTTGAGGGTGAATAGGTCCTACATGGGTCGACACATTTTCAAGAGGTAGGTTTAAAAAGGGTTCTTAACTTCCAAATGTGTGGGTAAACACTCTAGGGTGTAGGAGAGAAATGAATCCCACCAAATAATTTCACGGGTTTTATGAATCATTATGGATTATATGGAAGAAACTATCCTCATGGATTTTTAGGGTGGGATGAGGGAAAATATGTTGACTATTCACATTTAAAAAGGAATGTGATATTGGGATAAAGCCTATCCCATGTAATTCATCTTACTAAAGAATTCATGTTGAGGTTGTACTTCCCAAGCTATGTTACACTATTAAAGTAGAAGTTATTTCAATTTGTGATCTCATAGTAAATGAAAAAGTGTGTAAATATCATTTGGAGACCATGCACAGAAGATAACAGTGAAGTAGCTAAGTCACTATAATTTGAAAGAATACTAAATGAAGTCTAGAAGAAATATGAAGGAAGAACATAAAGTTTGAAATTAAAATGTATATTTCTTATGACTTTGTGGCTATATGTCTTTGATCATATGAATTGTGTATAATAATTCCATATAAAATGACTTTTTCATAAAAATTTTAAGAAAGTTTATTCTTATGATTTTCAAAGTCATATGATACTGAAAATGACAATGAAAAAATTATATATTTGTTCAATTAGAATAATAGTATATGAGGAATGTGATAAAAGATAATATTAAATCTCACATGGAATAAAACATTATCTAGATGAGTGTTTAAAATTGTGATATACGACATAAAGGAATGATTGATTCCATAATGAGTAGTAGGATGAGATGAGAAATAGAGAGTATTATACAGGAGTTTTTTTTAGAAAAAGATGATTCACCTAAACATGATTCACATAAACCGAGATTATTAGTTAATGTATTATAAATAAATAAATATAAATTTTTTAGAGGAAAATTTCATGAGTAATTTGAGTCTTTATGAACATTTAAAGAAGTAAAATCATGTGATTCAAGAATAATAAAGATACTAATATTTAAATGGTGATTCTTTTGGATGTAACGATATTTTAAAAGTAGAATAACATTGAAGATAAAGAGTTTTTATAAACTATGAGATTTAAGGAAAACTCAAAGTGAAGGATTTATGGGTTTTTTAATGAATGAGAAATATGGATGAATAATTTAATTATATATATATATATATATATATATCTCTGTGTGTGTGTGTGTGAGTTGTAGATCTAATAAATGGATATAATTTTATACACTAATCATGTTGAAAACCCTTTGTATCAATGAAAACATAGAGATCCAAATGATAAAATTACCTAAATAAATTTTATTATTTCTATGTAGAATAAGGAAAACCTAATATAAACATGTTTTATAGAGCCTTATGTATTAAAGTAATGGAAAGGATTGAATTTGTATGTAATTTTTCATCTCATGAAAAAAATGATAAGTTCTATTACTAAATGAAGAATTCATACCATGCACACTGAAGAAGAAGAATAAGGATAGGGAGAGGAGAATATGGAATTGTTTAATGCCTTTAATATTCAGGTTGAATATTTGAGATATCCATCCTAAAATATTCCACCATAGAAGTTCTATGGAGATTATTACTACCATTGGTTGCTGTATGTGTGATATTTCCTAATAATTTCTATGATTAATTAATCATGAAGATTTTGGAACATTAATAAATAGATCAAACCCATTATATCCATTGGATACATTGTTCACTTCATGAACTACTTCAATGTGATACAAGTCAAATCTTGTATTTGAAGAATTATGATTGGTTCCAGCACTTATAAATGTCAAAATCCATCACCTTGACAACTTTTTTATTATTATAATAAATAGGAATCTACGTACATGAGATAATAATATTGAAATATTGTGGATGTATTCATTCATATTAAAGGTGAACCTCATTGAAAAACTTTGGATTCATCTGACTTTCTTGTTATTAATCATAAATTCCATCCAAAGATAAAATACAGAGAAATGAAAAATAGGAATCCATTCATTCAATAAGAGATAATGTGAAAAAGGGATAATTTATTAACTTGTGATTAGTGATTCCACACTGATTCACCCCCTATAGTGAATGCCAAACCATATATTTAATACAATTTATTTATTTAATTATTACCTAAATACACACACAATAAAATCCCAAAATATAATGATGCCTAGTGTCTTTGTTTAATTAAACATGTAGCATAATAAATTGATATAAGGATACAAAAATATTATTTGAAACTCTATAAGATTCCCTTATATTCCATTGATATTATAATACTTCATGGGATTAACTAGGGATTTACATTGGGAAGAGGTGAGCTATAAAGCCCAATAAGGGAATAATCAAATTATAACATGGAGAAAAGTAGTAAAAGCACGAAAATAGGCATATGATGATAATATATAAAAGTGAAATTCATAATCATGAACATAAAATCATGAGAACATAAAGGCATCATCGAAATGTGTAAACAACATAAATAAATGAAATCATAAGCATAAGTCAAGGATAACTGCTAAGACATCATAATGTAACGTGCTTAGGCTAACTACCCATGCCCCATACATTGTATATCCTAAGATAAAACATTAACCAATGCATTAGAGGGCTATATAATTCTTCACCCACCCATCACATTCATAATTTGTACATGACTTTGTGTTCCATATAGATCATAAAACATAAGAACATATTTCATTATATTTTATACCATGATTAAGGAGTGTTAGTTACATATATGGAAGTCCCCAATAAATGTTGTATAGGAACATCTAGTTGAATATACATATGTTACGAACCAAATCAGATATCTTGGTACACTAATATCCAATATGGCCTTCACATAGACTAAAGGGAATTTCCGATCCCCACTGGTTGGCGACTGTCATCTAAAATAAAACAGAATTCAAAGGGAATGTTTTTTCACCAAGCATGATAAAATAGTAGAAGATAAATCAATGACCAGTCAGTATACCAAACAATCCTCAAGGAAAATGTACTACCACCAGAAAGATAAATATCCTAGATTAAAAAATCATCCAAAATATGACACATCATACATCAAGAAAATGCCTCAAAATTATTGTGAAACAAGTGTAATATAGCTCCACCAATAACCATTATCACTCTAGTGTCCCATGAACTAAGCACACCCACCACCATAGAGTGGTGCTTTCCTTTTTCCTTAACCTGAAATGACAATGTCTACAAATGACCAAAGGTAGAGGTAAGGTGTTAGATAAAAAACCTAGTAGGGTCTCACCAAGTGTTCCATAATCAATTCCATAACAAATAAACCATTTATGATTCTAATATATATAAAATAGAGCATGATAATCCATTTACATATTTTAAACCAAAACATGCCTTCAAATCTAAAGATGGAATATATATCAATAATAGGATTAAATGAACAATTAATATAAAACATTTATATAAAATATTCAGCATAAATAAAATATTTCTTTATAAAATGTAATGAATAATAAAAAAATAAAAAAACACTAGGGTCATATTCCATATTTATATTAGTATAAGGCTCTTTGATACTCTCACTACTTAATCATCAATCACGACTCAAGTATGTGTGCACACATCTGTAAGGCTGAGGACATCAAGAATAATCAATCAACATACCATTAGGTAAAATCATGTATAACTATGTTTCTTTAGAGTTTTCACTATAAATATATTTATAGGGATTCATATACAACACCCAGAGATTTTAAAAGAACACTATGTTCGATAGTGTATATAACACGCTACACTCAGTTTAAACGAACCAAAATATACTATTAAAATATCATTATTGAAACATGAACATTATAGCATAGGCATTAAAATGTTTAGTATAAATATTAATAAACAAATTTTGGAAATTAAATATGGAGGATAAAAAAATATTTTGATAAATATTACTTAATTCTTGATAAAGTTTTATAGGATTTGAAAATACTTTTTCTCAAAAAATGATTTTTATTTACTTTTATGAACAAGAATAAAATTAATTTTATCCAATTTTAGAGATATCATTTTTCAAAATGAAACAATTTCTTCGATTCAACAAGTAAAAATCATCTTAGGATAATTTTTTTAGATTTTTCTAAAAACTATTATTTTTAATGAATAGTGAAAAATGCTGGTTTTTATTTAAAAATGCGTTTTCGTTTAAAAACTTTTCAAAATTTTATTTTGTTTTAAAATTTTTTAGAGTAAAATATGTTTAATTTTGTTATTATTAATCTAATTCAGGTAATTTTATTCAGTTTCATGTTGAATTTTTATATAAACACTTTTTATACTTATGAAAATATTTTCATAGGAAACCCATTTTCATCACATATACAGGTTTAATTTTAGATAAAATTATATCAATTATATGAATTAAATTTGGAAATATAAATTCTATATTTAGAATAAAAATAATTAATATTATATAATATGTTAAAATTATTTTTTGGTCACAATGGATAATAAAAACAGTAAAAATCATTCACCATGTTTAAGGTTAAAACAGGTTTACCGAGGGGTTAAACTAAACATATAAGGGTATAAAAAAAATTTAAAACTTATCCAAATCCAATTTTATGAACATATTTAGATCATATATCATATAAGTTTCGATAGTGATTAATTTGGTCCATTTTGTCATGTGTAAAATGTGGGTATAAATTTTTTCCTTTAACAAATTTCAAGTGTGTCCTCTCCCCAACTTATAAAAGGGCACCCCTATCCTCTTCTCTTTACAGCAATAAAGCCTTTTATTAGATTTTTACATCCATAATAAATTATTTACTACCATATAAACTTCTTATATTCCTTATTTTGATCAAAAATACAATATTTGGATGCTTTAGGTATAATTCTAAAGAGGTGGTCTCACGAATATGTATCATTCTTAACTGAGCATATTTGTTTAATTTTTCTTCCAACACCTTAAAATAATTCTCAATAATGATGATATAAAAGAAGTATATTCAATATACTATTATTTTTTTAATGTTAATTTAAAAACATAAAACCATATCCTCTATAAACAAATGGGAAATGAAACCATAGTTCATGTGTACATTTGATTACCGCCTCACAAACCGATGTAAATTGTTTTCCATCATCACATATCACAAATTTTAATGATGATGGATATAATATTTATATATTATTTTAAAAATATTTTATTTATTCTGTAAAATTAATATATCATATAATTTATTACCTTACCACCCATGAAAAAATGATAACGTCATTCTTATGTACGGAAGACTACCTCTTGGTGAAGTGAAGTGATTCATTTTATTATTATTACCACATCACATTGAAGATATATTTAAGTTTATTTAAAGAAATAATATCATATTAATAATAATAATATTATTATTTAATGATAAAATAACACTTAACTTATTCTCATCATTATCATTGAAAATCGAGACATTACACATGTGTACATACAACCAACCATCTCTACGATTGTAATATAATTCATTTTTAATAACCACGATTCATGGTTATTTTTAACAGTATAATTTATGTATATTTTTTTAATTATTTAATAATTATTCTTATGGATATGATGTAAAATTAAACCCTTTGTCCACAGTGAAAACACTGATGCAATTTTTGAAATTATGAATTGAGCATCCTCAAAACACCCATCATTGACTTAATTGATTAAGTAATTATATACATCATTAAAATAAATTAATTAAATGGTTTAATTATAAAGGATTAAACAAAAAAAGGTTATTAATAAAAATAAAAAATTATATAAGTTTATTTAATAGAGATAAAATATATACACAACAAAGTCTAGATTTCATGTAAGGGATTCATCACAAAAGTTCCTTCTTTGAGACACAAGTTCTTTTATGCATTTAATTTCATTTAATGGTGCATATACTTCCGCATTTAAATATTATATCATCAATAACTCAAATATCATGAAAATATAAGTTAAAATTCATTTAATTCATTCATGGGAGTTATGACTTAAAAGTCACACAATGGTAAGGGTTATGTTTCAAGCTCATTTAAATCAGGATTGTTTATGCTTGACTTCCTCTTGTAGAAATTATTTGAACATTATTTAATAAAACCATTTAATTTTATTCTCATAATTTATTGACTAAAATTTCAATTATTAGTACCATTTTCCTATCTATTTTACTTAAAATTATTGAGAAAATGATTTCAATAAAAGCCGACTTCAATTCTCTCTTCAACCAAAAATACATTTGCCACTATATCCATGTTTTCTAAAAATATTTCAAAGATTTTTTTTCATTATTCTAATTATTTATTGAATAAAAGTTTAACCATGTTTTAAATTTTTTTTAATTTTTTTGAAGGGAATCTTCTTATTATTTTCCAAACGAGTTACTTTTTATCATTTTTATAATAAGTGTGAAAGTAATTTTATTTAACTTATATGAAGGTTAAAAAATTACCCATTATCATGACCACTCAATAAATTGAAGTTTCCTTTATAGGTTTCCAAGTTTCTTTTTGAAATTTTGTTTCTATAATATTTTGGTAGTTTTCAGATTTTGGAGAAGTGATCTCACATTAAAAGGGAATTTTACTTAATAAATATTCTATGTAATATTTTAAATACATTTTCATAAACAACTACAACCTTTGATGATATGGATTACTTAAAAATTATATATATACATGTATCTCACATATACACCTAGATTATTATATCTTAATTTTATTCTATAATATATGCCTTAAGTTCATTCATCAAATTTCTTCTTTATAAATTCTCTATCGATTATGATATGAGACTAGATTATGAAACCCATTTTCCTTCCATTTTTGATTTTTATGTTAGGAATTATGACTTATTTCCTTGATTTAGAACACATAAATCAAAAAAAATTAGGATGGGTGTGACTATAAAAAATTTCAATTCATTGGGTATAGATTTAGTCTCATGGGTAATCATGTATGTGATTAGGGAGTAAACGTAATCCTTTATGAGAATTTGTCGACCATGTGATATAATAAAGGTAGTTAGCCTTGACCCATGCTTATGTCATGTAATATGTTGCTACCACATTTTTAAGAATTTCTTGATCTTATGAAACCATGTAATTTATGATATTTTCTCATTTTAATACCCTTGGCCCTCTTTTATGATATCATGTTATACTTTTGAATCACATGTTATGAATTCTTATCATGTTATTCTCTTACTGGTCTTTTTAGATAACCCATTTTTCCTTGGTTTTCACCGGGTTATTCCATATTTTTTTTATATAGACCCTAAATTTTCAAAAATTAACATTACATAACTTTTATGGAATACTAAAAACATTACAAAAAAACACGCAATAAGACCATACTGGTCTAGTTCCATTGGAAACATGGTAACATAAACACTGGTACATAAATGTGCTACATTATCTCCCACTAGGTTCTTATTGACTAGAACCCTTCTTAGACACATCAAAAATAATACATATCTTCATAAAATGGGGAAGGAAAAATAAAAATGGGTGATATCAAATTCCTAGTAATGGTAAAAAGGGAGAAATGCAAGAATAATCAAGAAAAGAAGGGTATGAGAACCTGATCAAGAAGATAAAAAAATACCCTTCATATCAAAGATCATAATAGAGATCATGGCATATTGATTGACAATTCATAATAAATGAATCATAATGAAATAAAGATAATAATATAACACCCCATACTTTAAATACATTTATATTACTTCAATATTGAACTATATTCATTACAACATTTCGTAAATCCACAAAAGGACCCAATAGGTATTGTGTCTTTAGAAACTAGGAAACATAAACAACTGGTTCATAAAACATCTACGTTGTCTCCCACTTATATCTTCAAAAATAGACAACTTTGTGATATATCTTACTTAATACCCTTCTTCATGATCTAGGAAAAATAATCATAATAAAGGGTGAGCTCAATTACCCAATAAGGGTAAATAAGGGAAATAGCAATCATGATATAATCACTAGACATAAGAACATAACATTAGGAAGTCTTATCCTGTATATAAAAGATCGTGATATCATGTCATGGGATAAAAGTTCCAAATAATTAATGGAAAAAATCCTAAAAAAGTCACAACATAAGACATGAAGATTTATGGAATACACATAAGCATACAAAACCATTTCTTATTAGTAAAGGATCACTTCCAAGACCATCATATGAGACTCCATTGCTAAACCGAGTTTACTTGCTGTTCTAGATCTATATTATTAAAAAATATTTACTTTCTATTCCAGTCATGTCTATCTCATGAGATATAAATATTTACACAATGCATTGGAGTGAGATGTAGGTCCCACCCATCTCATAATGAAATCATTTTTACATGTTCCACAAAAAATAAACCATTCATCCGATCATAACCCAAGGAACAAAAATGGGTCTCTTAAACATCATTCCATCATAATACATAAAAATTAAATTTATTTCATAAAAATTATACAATAATAAACACAATAATATTAATGTAATAATAGGGATAGAAACATAACTCTATTTAGAAAGTATCATCTTAGATGAAAAATAATTTAGATAAAATACTTGAAATTAATTCTTGATAAAATATCCTTTCTCCTTGAAATGTGTTTTCTTTTCTCAAAATGCTAAAAAAATTTAAAAGAAAATATTTTTTTTAGAAAAAACTTGAAATCATGTAAAGTAAACTTCATGGAAATAAGGAGTTATGAAGACATCAAAATCCGGTCATGCTGTATAAGTTTAAAAAATATTCTCCTCATACTTTTGTCAGAAAAGTAAATATGTACCTCATATATAATAAAGATAAAAGATTACATTCATACCATTTAATAAAAATTCACCAAAGGGTAAAATTAACTCTAATTTTTTTATAATAATAAAAATAATAGTAATTAATTAGAAAACATGGATGTGGATGATAAATATAACATAGTAAATACTTACGTATAAACAATATCACATAATAACGAGATTGAAAAATTATCCCTTACCTTAGGTCTGATATCCTTCATATGTATTCTAACCTCATGTATAAGGATTTATATAATGTCGTGGACTTACTCCAGAATCATAGTCATTTTTATGATATCATATATGATCACAGTATCATCTATTTGTTAGTAAAATTTCAATGTCACTCATTATTCTAATATTAACTGTTTTTTATTGGATAAGTTCATGTTCCAATTATAAGGTTATAGTTATATAATTTACAGAAAGATATTAGTATAATATATATCATATTTATTCATTCTATTTATTTATGTAATCATGGTTTAATGAAGATTGCGTAGAATGAATCGCATCTCATCGTGGAGACGGTAGGTCGTACGTACACACAAGTGACGATATCATTCCCATAATTATTGAATGGTAATGAAGTGGATGGTGTATAATATATCAGAATTAGTATCATGTTATAATAATCATATATAGTTATTATTTCCATCATTATACCCATCCAAGTAAGGTGGCAGTGAAAAACAGATTACACCACGACGTGGAGACGATAAGCTGTACGTACACACGTGTGGTGATTTCATTTTTAGTAGGATGGATAGAAGGTGGAATATGATTGTTTCATAATTATAATAACATATAAGTATATTATTGATACTTATTTTATTACTTTATAATCAAACAACTGATGAAGAGGAAGTAGAAGAAAAAATATGTTTGAAAGAATCAGTAGAAGAGATTACCTATACCTCAACATACTTCCTCTAAATATATTCTTAGAGCACTAGAGTTGGTATTTAAAGTTTAAATAAACCTATATAATGTAAATATGGAAGTATATAAGGAAATAGGTTAGGGGATGTTCGAGATTGAAGGTTCAAAGTGAAGTGAATAGGTGAAGGAGGAGGTTCCCTTTTATAATTGAGGCGAGGGGAACTTTTGGAAACTCCATAAATAATAACTTATAATCTAATAAAACCCTAAACAAAAACCTCAAAAATATCCCAATATATAATATGATATGTTATAGGTTTTTAATGTCATTAAACAATAATTTTTGGACATGTATTTATAAAAATTTAAACCTTATCTTTTTGATTAACACTTAATTATTCTATTTAATGTTTTACTAGGGTAAAAAATAATTCAATATTAAAAGGGTTAAATATTTACTTTTTTTATGTAAAATTGCCCTTAAATAAATACATTATATCCTTTTATACCATATAATAATAATTATATATTTTTAAAAAATGTTTAACTTTTTTTAGATAATTTAATAAAACATTATTTTGATAAACAATCAATGGTATCAATTTTGATACAATTCAATTCAATGATTTTTAAAAATATTAATATAACAAGATAACATCAAACCAATAATTTTATTTTATTTATACTTGTCCAAGGTAATATATAAAATTAATTTTAAATTTTATTTATAGAAAATTATGATTACTTTAATATGTTTAATAACATTTATTTGATATTTCTCTTAATAAAAAAATTACTACAACAATTTTGTGTAATTATTTAATATTATTATTTGTTGAATAAAAATTAAAAATAAAATACCAAAATTAAGGTAAATATACTATATTTAATAGTAATACTTTTAGTTGTATTTATTTTTTAAAAATTAAATATTTAAAATGCAATACTTATTAAATTATGAAGGCGATTACTTTAACATCACTTTTAATAAAATAATATAATTGTCCTAATTCCTTCTATAAGTCTCCAAATAGTCCATAACTTGACCTTTGGATTATTATGGTCGATATATAAACGTATAATAGTATTTGGTCAAGTGTTTGGATTTTTTAATGGGTATTATTATTTTAATAAAAACTATATTATTGATGTTTCATTAATTAAATAATTTTTGCATCATTAATGTATAAGAAATGAAGGTAATTATTTATTTCATAAAAATTAAAAATAAATTAACGCGATAAAGGAAAAAATTTTATCTTTAAAATAAGTATTTATAATAGAATTTCTCTTTTTTATAACCTTATATAAAAATGATTTAGTTGTTAAAATTTGAGTGAGACATATTTAAATTTTCTTTAAATAAAATAAATTAATTGTCGTAATCTCATCCAAGTGGATTAAAAGTGATAAAATTTAGACCCAATTATGATTTAGTTAAAAAAACTCATCCAATGATATCAATACAAGTGTTAGGGTAATTTTATAATATAATTCTTACCCTTAATTACACGGTTTAGTTTTTTATCGTATTAAAAAAATTACTGAAGTTACTATTCATAATGCCTAAAAAATAAAAAAAATATATTTACATAATTTAGACCCAATGTTACCAGATATTGAATACATTTTTCAAAATTAAAAAAACATAAATTTCAGTAGTTAATTTAAAATTATTCTCATTTTCTGAAAGGGCGAACGAATTTTAAAAGTTAAAACATTGCAGAAGATTGAAATGTTTTTACATCTAAATTTAATGTAAAATTAATTATAATGAAATAAATTATATTGAATGATAAAAATATATTATATTTATACTTTAAAACCATTCAATATAATAATTTAACTATATAAATTATTTCTATGAAAAATTTATTTTCATATAAAATTTAGTGTATTTTTACTATTCATCAAAACTTGAATATTTTTAGAAAAATATCAGAAATTCATCCAAAGTACATTTGTATATCCCGATTCAAATGAACATGTTTATGTTCTCATATAAAAATTATTAATGGGTAAAAATATTAATTTAAAATGGTTTCACCATTCAAAGGTGTAAAATCGCCCTTTTTAAAAAAATAAAGGTTTTTATACATCAAATATGGTTTATTCATATCCTATGACTAAAATATACATTGTATGAATATTAATAATATTTTCATAAGAAAATAACATATATATATAATTAATTTCATTACCAATCGTAAATCACTCAAAAATAAAAATATCTAATTGATTTATATTTTTCATAAATAATTGATAGCCAATGAATTCACAATGCATTTTCAAAAGTTAGTTATACTTATTCCTACTAACCTAACAGATAGTATATAAAAATAATTTATATTAAGGGTAGACTATGGTTTGTTTAAACTCACTATTTCATGAAATGAATCATACTGAATAATTAAAATTTTTTAAAGAAAATATTTAATAAAAAAATACGGGTTTTACATTCTACCCCCCTTAAACTAAATTTCCCCCTCAAAATTCATCACTTGGAAACAAATAGATAAAGATAACTCTCCCTCATCATATCCTCAAGTTCCCAAGTAGCTTCATAAAATTGGTGGTTACTCTATAAAACATTAACCAAGCAAGTGGTCTTGTTTCGTAGAACTTTTTCGCTATGATCCAAAATCTCTATTGATTGTTCTTTATAAGAAAGATACTGCTCCAACGGTATGACTTATGAGTTTAGTACATGTGAAGGATTAGGTATGTAATTTCTTAGTAGAGATACATGGAACATATCATGAACTTAAGATAGATTTTGTGGAACATACAATCAGTAAGATACCTTCCCAACATAATCTAGAATTTCAAAAGGACCGATATTCTTAGGGATCAACATACCCTTATTTTCAAATATCATTACTCTCTTCTAGGGATATATTCATAGAAACGCCTTATCACCCACTTCATACTCTGGATCTTTTCTTTGGTTTTTATTAATACTTTCTTGTTGACTCTGAGATTCTCTTATTTGTTGTTGAATAGATCTGACCTTCTATGCCATTTCATCAATAAGGTCAGGTCCTAATAGATTTATTTCCACAACTTCATCCTAAAAAGTTGGAGTTCTACACTTATTTTCATAGAGGGAATCATAAAGATCCATATGAATACTGGAGTGAAAGCTATTATTGTAGTGAAATTCCACCAAAGGTCGGTGTTGATCCCAACCACCTTTGAAATCCATAGAGAAAACTCTCAACATGTCTTCTAGAGTTCGAATTTTCCTCTCACACTGACCGTCTATCTGAAGATGATAACCAGTAATGAAACTTAACTCTGTATCTAGAGCATACTGAAGAATTTTCTTGAACATCGAGGTAAACCATATATCCTGATAATATATAATGGAAATTGGTACTCCATGCAATCTTACCACTTCCTTTACATATATCCGGGCAAGCTGATCAATAGAGAAATCCTCTCTAATAGAAATGAAGTGTGCCAACTTCAAATGGTGATCAACTATAACCCAGATAACATTATTTCCTTTAGATGTTTTGGGATTTCTGATAACAAAGTATATAGTGATGTTTTCCCATTCCATCCCGGTATTAGTAATGGTTGTAACACCCCCTTATCATCTGTCTCTCAACTTTAACTTGTTGACATACCAAGAATCAAGATACATATTCGACAACATATCTTTTCATTTCATCCCACCAGAAATACTCTTTCAGTTCCCTGCCCATATTTATTATTCCAGGCTAAATATATAATGAATAAATTCGATCCTCATCCAATAGAACCTTCTTTAATTATGGTATGGGAGGAATAAAAACCCTATTTCGGAACCTTATTATTCCATCATAATCAAGGTTAAACTCAGGAACATTTCTTATCTTATTTTGTAGCTTTACATATTCATTCTTAAAAGCCTTCATATTCACTTGTATATATGGTTGAAAATTCATTTTAAAAACATAATATTTCCCCCACTACTTCAAAATTTCAAGATCCATCTTTTGAAAATCTAAAAATATTGGATCTTTTGTGATCATCATCAAGGATAGGCTAACATGGTCTTGTCGACTCAAAGCATCTGCCACCTTGTTTTCTTTCCCAAGGTGGTAATGTATAAAGCAGTCATAATCATTAATCAACTCCAACCATCTTATTTGGTGCATATTCATCTCTCTTTGTGCAAAAATATACTTTAAAATTGTGTGATCAGTATAAATATCACACCTTTCACCATAAAGATAATGCCTCCATATCTTTAATGAAAAGATTACCACAGCTAACTCCATATCATAAGTTGGGTAGTTTTGCTCATGTATTTTCAACTGCCATGTAGAATAATCTATCACCATATCATTTTTCATGAGAGCACATCCCAAACCCTTCTTGTATGCATCACTATAGATCACAAACTTTTCTCTACTACAAGGCAGTGTAAGCACTAGTGCACTGAATAACCTTCTTTTTAGCTCTTTGAAACTATCTTCACATTCCTCCATCCATATGAACCTAACTCCTTTTTGAGTCAACATGATGAGTGGATTATATAACCGTGAAAAATATTTCCCAAAAAATTGATAATATCTATCCAAACCAAGAAAACTTCAGATCTTAGTTACTGTTTTTGTCTCAGCTGACTTTAGACAACTTCTACTTTTGATGGATTCATAGATATCCCATCTCTTGAGATTATGTGACCCAAAAATGAAATTTTTTGAAGCCAAAATTCACACATAGTAATTTTTTCATAAAACATATCCTTTATCAGGGTCCTTAGTATAATTATCAAATGGTCTTCATGTTCTTTCTTTCTCTTCAAATAAATAAGAATATCATCAATAAAGACTACCAAAAACTGATCTAGATAGTGTCTAAATACTATATTCATTATATCCATGAATATAGCTTGGGAATTAGTAAGAATAGAGGAATCACTATAAATTCATAGCTTCCATACCTTGTACGAAATTCCATCTTTGGTATATCCTCTTTCTTGACCCTTAATTGATGATATCCTGAATGAAGATCAAACTTGGAAAAGTATTGAGCTCCATGTAGTTGGTTGAATAAGTCATCAATGTAGGGAAGATGATATTTGTTCTTGATAGTGATCTTGTTAATTTATCAATAATCAATACAAATTCTAATTTATCCATCTTTATTCATAACAAAAAAAAAAAGGTTCTGGCCAAGGTTCCACACTAGGGATTATGAATCCCTTATCAACATTCTCTTGGAGTTGCTTCTTTAACTCATGCAACTCAATTAGAGACATACTATTGGGTGTATTTGAAATAGGCATAGCATCAAATATGAGTTCTATTGAAAACTCAACTTCACGATTTGGTAAAATACCTTGAAGTTCCTCTAGAAAGATATCATAAAACTTTCGTACAATGGCTATATTCTTAATTGTGATTTTCTCCCCAACCATTTGAGATAAATAAACTTAATTTAGTGTAATCAAGACCCATAATATAGAAGACATTCATATTGGAAAGTTATATTAATCCTTTCATAAATATATGATCATAGATTGATATGGAATATGAAATATGACTTCCCTTGGAAATTGATATGAGCTCCATATAGAGAAATCCAATCCATGCCATGAACCACATCAAATTCCACTATAAAAAGGATCACAAGATTTTTTGGAAGAACATTCCAAAAACCTTCAGCTGAATAATAATTATAAACCATTAATGTGACCATTGTTCCATTAGGATTTGTCATATTTAAATCAAAATCTAATTTTTGATGTAATATGATGATACCATTAGAAAATTATTCAAAAATAAAAGAGTGGGTGGATCCCGAATCAAATAAAACACTTTCTACCTTAGAATGGATGGTAAGTATACCTTTCCCCACTTCATTATCATACTCCACATCAGCGATAGTGATTTCATGTGACATTCATTTGTCTTTGGCCTTAAGATTTTTTTGATGTTGATCATCATCAATAACCCTAGGATTAGGGAATTTATTGGCATAATGCCCCATTTCCTTGCACTTGTAGCATCAAAGTGTAGGAGGTGAATTTTATGTATCCTTTTATCTATTCTCATCATTATATATATTTTTCCCATCACTTAGACATTCAAATTATTGATGACCTTCTTTTCCACACTTAAAACATTTACTTTTCCCTTTTAGAGAATTTACTCCATGTTTAATTCCACACTTTGAGAATAAGGGAAAACCCATCTTCTTTTTGGCGTGGTCTTTGGATTTTCCTTTGAATACCATTATTCTATTCTTATCAAACCCATATGACTGATGGGTTACTCTAACCTTAATCTAAACCATGAAAAACATCATAATATTTCCTCATAGATATTAAAGTCACTTATGGATAATTCCCTTCAGAGACATGGTTTTAAGCTACCAAAGAATCGATCAATTTTACTCTTAGGTTAAATAATAATTCCAGAAGTGTACATTTAAAGTCTTTTAACATTATCTTTTTAGGTTCCAAATGATTCATCATCCTTTTTTATAAGTTCAAGGAACTCCTTCTCTATCATTGTTTTAAGAATTCAATGAAAGTACTTAATAAAAAATTAGTTCTTGAACTTGTCCCATTCCATGGACCCAATTTCATATCTTTATCTCATATTCTAGATAAAATTCCACCATTGATTAGATTCAACTTCTAAATGATTGGATGTTAAGATGAATTTATCATGTTTAGAACATTTTAGAACTAAAAATATCCATTTAGTGGTACTGATCCATTGTTCATCCACTAATGGATCCGAAGACCCGCTGGAAGAAGGTGGACACTGCCTCATGAGGGAATAAACAAAATATTTCTCCCTCCTTTACTTGATTGGAATTCATGGATGATTCAATTTTTGAGAAAGTTGTGTGATCATAGCTATAAGATTTTTAATTCCATCTCTCATACCATTTGGTTGCTTAGGGGGAAAATCATTACATTTCTCATCACATTTAGCTTTAATGTGGTTCCTTTGGGTTCCATCCATTGGATGAATTGACTGAAGGCCTTTTTTTTATTTTTTGTTAATCCACCTTTCTTGTGGTGAGGTGGAAACCTTATAAGGCCCAAAGGATTAGATACAATTACATGACCTGTAGTTCTTAGAGGAAATCAGCCAGACAAGACAACTTGGAATTGCTCCTCCCAAGAACAAGTCATGATATCAGCACTCCCCCTTCGAAAAACTGGTCAGCTAGCTATCCTGTGCAGAGAAACATATGCCTGATACTAACGACAATGCCATACACTCTTGTTATTCCAATTCTGGTTAGATTTTCTCTAGTGAATGTGCCTGCTCTGATTCTCATCTGGATGCTTGTCCCTTTTAGTCTGACTCATACATCTGCATATTTATGTGGCCCGAAGGCCTTGGGGTGGCCCTAGGTCCTTGAGGTGGCCTGAAGGCCTTGAGAGTCAACTATCCCAAAGGCCTTGGGTGGCCCGAAAGCCTTACAGGACCCAAGGACCAAACTGATGGCCCAAAGTCCTAGATGGATGAATAGTTCCAGCTACTACAGTACCGAACAATGCCTCCTACAGTGCTACTACAATACCACAGAAATATGTCTCCATCCAGATTTGATCTCAGGTCTCATGGATATACTTGCTGAGTCCTCACCAACTGGGCTGCGGCTCATGTGCCGAGTTCCATCCATTGACTAAAACCAAGAATCATAGTGTGATAGACACTAATAATAATGAGAAAATCACATAGTCACGAATAAAATTTCTATTTTGGACACTTTATATTTTATCCAAGGTTATTCATGATCATTTATAAAATTTCAAGATTATAACATATACTTAGACATATCCTTAGGGTTCTTACTAAGGTGTACTCATCTTAGTTTCCAAAGGTTAACTATACCTTTGCTCTAATACCAACTACAATTACCCATACATTTCATATATTGATATTACTTCAAAATTTAAGTATATTCATTATGACATATAATTATTCCATGATAGGACCATATATGTATAATGTCTTTAGAAACCAGAAAACATATACCACTGGTTCATAAATCATCTATGTTGTCTCCTGCTTATATCTTCATAAGTAGACTCTGTTTTGACATATCTTTCTTAATACCCTTTATCGTGACCTTGGGAAAAGAAACATATAAAAGGGTTATATCAAATTCTATGTAAGGGTAAACAAGGGAAATATTAATCATGTCATAATCATAAGACATAAGAATATAACATCTGGAAGTCTTGTCCTGCATATGAAAAATCATGATATCATGTCATGGGATAAAATTTCAAAATAATTAATAGAAAAAATCTCACAAAAAATGTAGAACAAAATACATGATTTTTTGGCATACCCACAAGCATATAAAATCATTTTATATTATTAAAGTCTCATTTCCATGACCATCATAGGAGACAAAGTCCATTACTAAATCAAGTCTGCTTTCCATTCCAGCCCTATATTACTAAACTGAATTTACTTTTTTTCTAGTCATGTTTATCTCATGAGATATAAATATTTACCCAATGCATTGGAGGAATATATAGGTCCCACCCATCTCATAATGAAATCATTCTTACGTGTTCCCCAAAAATATAAACCATTCATCACAACATAACCCAAGGAACAAAAATCGGTTTCTTCAAACTCATTCCATCATAATCCTTATAAAATATATGGATTTCATAAAAATAATTCCATCATAAACATAATAAAATCAAATTAATAATAGGGATATAAACATAACCATATTAAAATAAGGACATCTTAGATGGAAAATAATTTTGATAAAATACTTAAAATTAATTATTGAGGAAAATATCATTTCTTCTTCGAATACGTTTTCTCTTCTCAAAATACCACACAATTTTAAAAGAAATGAATTTATTTGAAAACAAGCCTAAAATTATGTAAATGAATCTTCATGGAAATATGGTGTTATGAAGATGTAAAAATCTTATCATGCCGTGTAAGTTAAAAAAACATTCTCCTCTTATTTTTACCAGAAAACTCAAAAAGTACCTCATATTGAATAACGAAAAAATATTGCTTCCACACAATTTAATAAAAAATAATAAAAGGGTAAAATTAAATTTAAAAAATTGTAGAAGAATATAAATAATATTACATACTTAAGAAACATGGACATGGATGATAAATATAACCCAGTAAATACTTACGTATAAATAATATCATACAGTAATGAGATTTCAAAATAATCCCTTACCTTAGGTTTGATATCCTTCGTATGTATCCAAACCTCATATATAATGATTTAAATAATGTAATTGAAATATTTTATAATCATATTAATTCTTATGATATCATAAATGATTATAGTATCATCCGTTTGTTAGTAACATTTCAATATCACTCATTATTCAGATATTAACTGCTTTATGTTCTTATGCAGGTTTTATCGGATAAGTTCATGTTCCACTTAATAGGTTATTATTATATCATTTAAAAAATGATATTAATATAATATATATCATATTTATTCATAAAATTCATGTATATAATTTTATTTTAATGAATATCTTGTAGAATTAATTGCATCGCATCGTGTGTACATACGGACTACCGTCTCCACTATGCAATGTGATTCATTCTACATGATCTTCATTAAATCCCATTTATATAAATGAATGGAATAAATAAATATGATATATATTACACTAATATCATTATATAAATTATATAATTATAACCTAATAATTTGAACATGAACTTATCTAAAAAAACCTCCATAAGAACATAAAGAGGTTAATATCTGAATACTGAGTGACAATGAAAAGTCAGTAACAAATGGATGATACTATAATCATATATGATATCATATAAATGACTATGATATCATATATGATATAATAAAAATTAATATAATTCTGGAATAATTCAATGAAATTATTTATATAATTATAAAGAAGATGTAGATACATAGGAAGGATATCAGACCAAAGGTAACCGATAATATTGCAATCTCATTATTATTTGAGATTGTTTAAACATAATTATTTACTGGGTTATATTTATCATCCAAATACATGTTTCCTTAGTATATAATATTGTTTATATTATTCTAAAAAATTTTAAAGCTAATTTTACCCTTTGGTGAATTTTTATTAAACGGTATGAAAGGAATCTGTTGCCATTATTCTATAAGAGGTACTTTTTGACTTTTACCCACAATGTTTGAGGAGAATGTTTTTTTAACTTATACGACAAGATCAGATTTTTTTCATATTCATAATGACTTATTTCCATGAAGCTTCCTTTACACGATTTAATGTTTTTTTCAAATAAATTATTTTCTTTTAAAATTGCATGCAATTTTGAGAAAATAAAATAAATTTGAAGAAGAAAGGATATTTTCATCAAGAATTAATTTCAAATATTTTATAAAAATTATTTTCCATATAAGTTGAAATTATTTAAATATGATTATGTTTCTATCCCTATTATTAAATTCATTTTATTGTGTTTATGATGTAATTATTTTTATAAAATTCATTTATTTTATATGGATTTTGATGGAATGATGTTTAAGAAATCCATTTTTGTTCCTTGGGTTATTCAAGGATGAATGGTTTATGTTTTTGTGGAACATGTAAGAATTATTTCCTTATGAGATGGGTGGGACCTATATCCACCTCCAATTAATTGGGTAAAGATTTATATATCATTAGATAGACAAGACTGAAATGGAAAGTAAATCCAATTCAATAATACAGGGCTGGAACATCAAGTAAACCTGATTCAGTAATGGACTTTTTTCACTATGATGTTTTTGGAAATGAGCCATGACTAATATGAAATGATTTTATATACTTTTGTGGATAAAACAAAACTTCATGTCTTATGTTGTGACTTTTTCTTTTGGATTTTTTCAATTAATTATTATGAACTTTTATCCCATGACATAATATCATGATCTTTCATATACATGATAAGACTTCCGAAGGATATGTTCGTATGTATTATGATTATGAAATGATTGATATTTCCCATTTTTACCCTTATTGAGATTTTGATCTCACACTTTCATATGTTTTTCCCCCAACCATAAAGAAGGGTATTAAGTATGATATGTCAAAAATAAGTATAGTTATTAAGATTTAAGTTGGAGACAATATAGATATTTTATGAACCAATTTTTTATGTTTCCCAATTTCTAAAGGCACTATACCTATACGGCCTTATCATGGATTTATTATATGTTATAATAAATATAATAAAATTTTAAAGTAATATCATTGTATGTAAGGTATGTTGCGTTATACATAATCCATGAAAGCATAACATAGGAAAAAATGGTATTTTTTCACACTCATAAGCAGATAATATGATTTCCATAGTAGCCAAGGCATCACTTCCCAGACCATCATAGTGGAAAAAGTCCTTTACTGAATCAGTTGAACCCTCATTTTAGCCCTGTAATACTGAATCGAGTGAACCCTCATTCTAACCCTATATTACTTATGGAGTAAACCCTTATTCCATCCCTGTCTATCTCATGAGATATAAATATTTATACAACGCATTGGATGGAGATATAGGTCCCACCCATCACATAATGAATTCACACCTACACATGCCAAAAGATCATAAATAAATATATCAAAAACCATGAAATGAAATGAGTATCATAAACATGTAACCCTATCATAACCTATGAAAAGAGAATGTCTTCATAATCATTTCATCATAAAAATCACCCATGAAAGGAACTGGGTTTCAAAAGCATATAACATGTGAAATAGAAATGGGTTTCAAATAGTCATAAAAACAAAACATAATCCATTCAAAGAATGAATATGAACAAAACCACAGAATAATTTCCCCACAAAGTAATAATTTACAACAATGTATTTTATCGTAGTTGGGAAATAATTTTAAAACATCTTTTAAAACATTTCTTGTGGAAAATATCCTTTCCTCTTTGAAAAGTATTTTTATAGCATAAACCATTTGAAAATATTATTATTGGAAATATATTTGAAAAATTTTAAAGTAACCTTTGAAAACAATAATTTTTTTAAAAATCATTTTCCCTTAATAAAATCTTCAAGGATATTTTAAAAACATTTTTTAAAACATGGTTTTTTTAATACAATTGATTTCTTACCAAAGAGAGAGACAATCAGATTTTTCTTAAAAAATTATATTCATTACTAAAGAGGGGAAAAATGGTACAAAAATATCAGGATATATTTTATAAACAAATTATAAGTAAAATAATAAATATTCATGAGAGATGGACAATAATATTTCATCAAAGTAAGCATAATCATAATCAAACTTGAAAAGTAATGAGATTGTCTCAAAAAAACTCTTTTAACTAGGTAATGTGGGATCATACTATCCATGTAAGAGAAAGAAATTACATGGTGATTAAAATATCATGAATAATTCAAATTCATAATATAAAATGTAAAATGGAAGTATATACACCTCGAATTAGAGTTTAGGTGCATAAAAAAACACAAGTCTCAAAGAAGGAAAATTGAGACCAAACATTTTTACTGATTTGGTTTCTTTTGAAAATTAAACCCCCTAAAATAAGGATTAGAAAAAGGAAATTTTAATATTCATAAATTGAAGTACGATGTTATTATAATATAATCCTGGGATGTATATACACCACACAAAAGGAAAGAGTGGTGAACATAACATGTATCTCACTGAAATTAAAAGTGAGATGAAATCCCCCTTGCCTTGTGTCTTGAATCTCTCCGTACTCGTAAATTTTTTTGTATAATAAATATAAGTCTATTAAAATATTTTAAAAAATTATATTATTATACCTATTACCACATATGTTTTGATTATGACCTTATATTACCCCGCTTGTTAATAATCCTATGTTAAGGTTTCACTACGAGTAATATTCGATTTGTTTCCACCTTCGTTTTAATTTGTTATATCGTTGGTCCTTATACTTGTATCATGATTACAGGATATAGAACATGATATAAATATCAGGTCTATATAGTATATATATATTATAATATATTATAGCATAAATAAGTATGAAATGGAATACACAGTTCATGGAGACGGTAAGCCATACGTACGCTTGAATGTTGTTTATGTATTTATAGTCGTATTGAAAGAAAGTAAGTAAATGAAATATGAATATATATGTATTCATATATATTTATCATTATTATAGTAGAATTAATATATCCTATATATCATATAATTTTTCTATACCCATCCTTAATACATTCTACGTGGTGTGTGAACGAATCACATCTCTTTGAGGGGGCGATAGTCTACACTTTCTCAAACGAGATTATCACATTAACACTAAATATAAAGTTAATATATGTGTGTTGTAAAAGGAATAAATAAGATTAAAGACATAATAAATACAATATATGAAATATATAAGCATAGTTTCCATTATAATGACCACCATGATTAGTGGTAAATGAAAAAAGAACAATCATCATTTTGTGAGGCAGTAATTCTCCATACATAGAAATATTATGTTCAATATCCATTAGATAGAGGTGTATGTAAGTGTAGTTAGAAACCATCGAATAGAAAAATCCTATTATATTGAGTATATGGGTGTTTTCACATAATAATAAAATAAAAAGAGTGTGGGGGTAGAGAAGGAAAATAAAGGAAACACGTTTTAGAGAAGACATTTCCCCTAAATGGGGTAGCTCCTTTTGGTTTGTGCCAAAAGGCTTCTTTGAGAGGCTTTATACCCTAAGGGAGGCTTACCAGTAAAATTGAGGATTTTTCTTAAGTTTATTGGGTAGGTATTGGCCAAAATTAAAAAGTTTGATACGTGTAGGGAATGGGTAGACTTTGTGGCCTTTTATAGTAGAGGTTGAGTGCCACTCTTGTAAGTATTTGAAGAGAGAATTTGACCCACGTTTTTCATGTTGAAAGTGGACCCCATAATAGAAAAAGGTATAGAAAATTGATTATATGGTCGAAATATGGATATAAAATGGGTTTTAGACAAGTTTTTAGGCTGTTTTTGGTATTAAATTTAAGGTTTAGTACTTAATTAGCTTATATTTTTTCTTAATCGATGTAATTAATTTTAATCACTTTCACTACTTTTTTTGTTCAAAAACAAATTAGACCAATTTATAAATTATAAATTATTATTATTAAAAATATATAATCCATTTATCCAAATTCTAATCACAAGTTTTGTAGAAATTAATTTAAAATTAATCACGATGTCAAAACGATGCTCCTGGTTTTGAAAGTACAAAAGATCAAAAGTTTTCTTAGTCTTTATAGCCAATTTTAATTTAGAAACGATTCCAATGAATAAAATTGCTTTAATTTTAAAAAATATTATCTAATTAAACTTTGAGATAAAATTAAAATATATTTTAACATTATAAAAAAATAAATTAAAAAGTAGTTTTGAATTAAAACTCAGTATTTTGAACTATTCATATGAAAATGAAGTTTGTCTGAAAATCCCAAAATTTCACCCTAGACTAATTTAGAAGTTTCAAATTAATAAATTAAGTGTATTTTATAAAATTAAATTTCTAATTGCTTCTAAAATTAATTTCATTATTAGAAGCAGTTCATTCGATAAAATGATGATTTTAAGTATATAAAGGGATTTACCAAAAATCATTTCTTTCATTATCAATATACTATATTTATATCAAAAATTGTAAAAAATATTTGAAAAGTAGTTATTATTATTCATATAACTATATTTAATGTGAAGGTTATAATTATATATTTTAAATTATTATAATAAAAAAGAGATGTTTCATATAAACTCAGTGTTGCATGTATCATACGCCAAGTCGGTGTTGCGTGTAATGTACGCCAAGTCGGTGTTGCGTGAAATGTACACCAATTGAGTGTTTCTTGTAAAAGGAATCTTTGAATTAGTGTATTTCTAGATATAAATTTATATGATAATTTATTTGAAAAAATAGGTCCATAAAAACTAGGGGTGTTACATTCCACCCCCCTTAAAATGAATTTCCCCTCAAAATTCATCACTCAGGTAAAGAAAAAAGGATAATTATGCTTCATCATATCCTCAAGTTCCCACATATCTCTCTCTAACTGGTGATTTTTTCATAAAACATTGACTAGGAGAGTGATCTTGTTTTTTAGAACCTTCACCGACCGGTCCATAATTTCAATTGGTTGATCCTCATAAGAAAGATCTTGCTACAATGGTATGACATCTGAGTTTAGTTAATATGAAGGTTCATGTCTATAATTTCTCAAGATAGATAAATGGAACCCATCAAGGAATTGAGAAAGATTTGGAGGATGTTCTATGTGATATGATTATATCTCGATACGATCGATAATTTCAAAGGGGATAATATACATAGGGTTTAGTTTCCCTTTCTTCCGGAATATCATAACATTATTCCAGGGTGTGATTCGTAGAAAAAACTTTTCACCAACCTCAAATTATATATCACATCGATGGTTATCAGCATAAAATTTCTTCCAACTTTAATCAACCGTGATATGTTTCTAAACAATTATAACCTTCTTGACCATTTCTTCAGTGATATCAGGTCCTAATAGATTTCTTTCTCCAAACTCATTCTAGAAAATTGTACCTCTACATTTCTTCCTATAGAGGGCTTAATACAGTTCCATCTAAATGATTAAGTGAAATAAATTTTTGTTAGAAAACCCAACTAGAGGAAGGTGTTAATCCAAACCACCCTTTAAATCTATAGAACAAGATCTCAATATATCATCTAGGGTTTGAATTGTTCTTTAATATTGACCATATATTTGAGGATGATAGGCAGTGATGAAACTCAATTCTGTATCAACTGATTTCTAAATAATTTTCCAGAACATTGAGGTAATCCTTAGATCCTGATATGATACAATAGAATGTGGTATTCCATGAATCCTTACCAATTCTTTGATGTATATCCTAGAAAGCTGATCAAGATAGAAGTCTTCTATGATAGCAATGAAATGTGTTGACTTAGTATGGGGATCTATTACCAACCATATAGTATTAAACCCTTTAGAGTTTTGAGTAGTCTAACAGTAAAATCCATAGTGATGTTCTCCCATTTATATTATGGTATGGGAAATGGATACAACATCCCTTTTAGACTTTTTTATTTAAGCCTTAACTTGTTATCATACCAAACACAGAGATAAAAACTCCATGATATCACTCTTTATTCCATCCCATTAGAATAATTCATTTAAGCCCTTATACATCTTTGTACTTCCAAGATGAATAGAGAATGAAGAACTGTGATCTTCCTCTAACGAAACCTTCTTAAAATCTGGCATGGAAGGAACACAAACACAGTTCCTGATCCTTATCATTCCATCCTGATCAAGGTTAAACTCAGGAACATTTATAAAATTCTTTTATAGTTCTTCATCTTCCTTCTATGCCTCTTTAATCCTCTCTTTTATAGAGGTATGAACATTCATTTGAGAAAGATAAGATTTTACCCTTCCTTCAAGATTTCTAGATCCATCTATTAAAAAACTAGAAATATTGTATCTTTTGTGATCCTCATCATAGATAAGCTAGAATGATCTATTTGACTCAATGCATCAGCCATATTATTCTCCTTCCCAGGGTGGTAATTTATTGAGAAGTCAGAATCCTTTATCAACTCTAACCATATTCTCTGGCACATCTTTTACTCCTTATGTGTGAATATATATTATAGAATTTTTTTATCAGTTTATATATCACACTTTTCCCCATAAAGATAATGCCTCTATATCTTTAATTAAAAAATTACAACTGTTAACTCTAAATTATGAGTTGGGTAATTTTTCTCATGAATCTTCAACGGTCATGAGGAATAGTCTATAACCATGTTATTTTACATATTAAACATCCCAATACATTATTGGATGCATCTATATAGATTAAAAACCATTTTCTACAATAGGGAAAAGTAAGCACAGGTGAACTAAGAAACCTTCTCTTTAATACCTTTAAATTTTCCTCACATTCATCCATCCAAAGTTACTTAACACTATTCCAAGTTAACATGGTCATAGAATTAGATAGCCACGAAAAATTCTCCACAAAACATCGATAATATCCAGTTAATCCATGAAAATTATGGATCTCAGTCACTGTGTTTGGTTTAGGCCGTCCATCAATAGCCTCCTGCCTTGATGGATCTATTACTATATCATCTATTGAGATTATGTGACCCATAAATGAAACATTTTTCTGCAGAAATTCGCACTATGTAAATTTTTCATATAAATTCTCTTTCATTTAGGTCGTTAGTAAAATTCTCAAGTGATATTCATTATCATCCTTTATCTTTGAATATATAAGAATATCATCTATAAAGACTAACACAAACTGGTTGTGGTAGTTTCTAAATACTCTATTCATTATTTCCATGAAGATAGTATGGGAATTAGTAAGACCAAAAGGCATCACTATATATTCACAGTGATCATACCTTGTACGGAATTCCATCTTGGGTATATCCTCTTTCTTGACCCTCAATTGATGGAATCCAGAATGAAGGTCACTCTTTGAAATGTATTGAGATTCATGCATTTGATCAAACAAGTTATCAATACAAGGAATAAGATACGTGTTCATGATTATGAGCTTGTTCAACTCCTGATTACCAATGAAGAGTCTCATTTATCCATACATTTTTTTTCATAAAAGAACTGGTGCACCCCAAGGTGACAAACATGGATATATGAATCCCTTATCAAGGTTATCTTAGAGTTTCTTCTTCAATTCCTACAACTCAATTGGGGTAATTCGATAAGGAGTCTTTGAAATTGGTGTGGAACTAGGTATAAGTTCTATCAAGATCTCAACTCCATGTTTTGGTGGAAGACTAGGAAACTCTTCTGGAAATACATCCACAAAATCCCAAGAAATAGGAATATCATAAATGTCGATATTTTCCCCAACCATTTGAGATAAACAACCATTTGGAATGAGAATTAAGGCCCATACACTCTATGTAATCTCCATGGGAAGTTTATTATTATCATCACATTGATGGATAATCACAGGAGGGTTTGAAATATTGAACGTAGCATCCCTTCCCTAATAATTGATGTCAAATTTATGTATAGAAAGACAATCCATGACTAAGATGACATCAAAATTGACCAAAGGAAGAATGAAAAGATTTTTAGGAAGTACAGTCCCATAAACATCAACTAGAGAGTAATCATAGACATGATATTCAATCATCATACCATTAGGGGTTTTCACTAATAATTCTACCCATAATTGTTTTGGAAGAATTTGAACACCATTATCTAATTCTATAGATATGAAAGAGTTGGTATATCCTGAATCAAATATATGTTACCACATAATCATGGAAAATCACTTATAAGATGTATAACCTATGAAACCTTACTTAATCTATGATACTTTAGGTTTATCCTAGGTTTTTCATAGTCATATTATATTTAAACCTTTCATAATGGTTCTTAAAGAGTTTTTGAATTCACAAATCATATCCCCAAACAGTGTCAAACTAGGTGTGTAGTAAGTACCATTGTCGTGTACTAGATTACCTCAAGTCAGGACCTGAACATCTTCTCAGAGTTATTACCCCTTGGTACATCTTTTCCAGAGCCACATCCACTTGTAGTATCCAGAAAGGGATGTATTTCTAGGAAACCACTAACTATATACTTTACAAAAATTTTAGGAAATTTTCCTAAACGTTAACTAATCCTTATACTTATCATTAGATACATACCTAGAAATATCCTCAAAAATATACATAGGTGACTCACTAAAGTTTTCTCATCCTAGTTTCCAAAGGTTAACTAAAATTTTCCTTTGATACCAACTATATAGACCCTAAATTTTCAAAAATTAATATTACATAAGTTTTTTCATAATACACAAAACATTACATAAAAAGATGCAAGAAGACTGTACTAGTCTAGTGCCTTTAGAAACATGGAAACATAAACAATGGTACATAAATGAGTTACATTATCTCCCACTAGGTTCTTCTTGACTAGCACCCATCTTAGACACATAAAAAATAATACATATCTTTATAACATGGGGATTAAAACATAAAAAGGGTTGAGATCAAATGCTCAGTAATGGTAAAAAATGGAGACATGTAAGCATAATCACGATCACAAGGGTATGAGAACATGATTATGAAGATATAAGATCACACCATTCATATCAAAGATTATAACAGAGAGCATGGCATAAATATTGACAGTTCATAAGACATGAATCATAATGAAATAAAGAGCATAATCCCGAAATAATAACCTAGGAATAAAACATTGCATTTTGGAAAACACATAATCAAATATTATGATTTCCACAGTATCCAATGCATCACTACCAAGACAATCATAGTGGACAAATTCCTTTACTGGACTGAGTTAACCCCCATTCCAGCCCTGTGTTACTAAATTGAGTAAACCCTTGTTCTTTTCATATATTACTAAACCAATGAAACCCTCGTTCTATCCATGTCTATCTCATGAGATAAAAATCTTTACCTAATTCATTGGAGGGATATATATGTCCCACCCATCACATAATTATATAATAAATAAATGTGACACAAAATTATAAATAATCATATCATAACCCATGAAATTAAATTGGTATAATAAACATGTAATCATATCATAACCTATGGAAAAGACAGGTTTCATAATCATTTCATCATAAACATAACCTGTGAAAATAAGCAGGTTTAAAAGGCATATAACCCGTGAAAGAGAAATAGGTTTCATATCCTCATGACATCAAAATTTAATACATTCAAAGAAAAAATATGAGTGGAAACATTGAATAATTTCCCTCAAATGCATGAGTAACACCAATGGATGTTATATAAGTTGGGAAATAATTTTGAAAGATCTTTTAGAACATTTCTTGAGGAAAATATCATTTATTTTTTTAAAAATACATTTTATGTCATAAAACATTTTGAAAATATTTTTCTTGAAAATATTTTGAAAACATATAAAGAAAGATTCAATTTTTTTTTAAAAATAATTTTCCTTGAAAATTATCTTCAAGTATCTTTTGAAAATGTTTTTTAAAACATGTTTTTTTTAATATAATAGATTTATCATCGAAGAGAGAGACATTCATATTTTTCTTAATACATTATCTTAGGTACTTAAGAGTAGAAAAATTGTACTAAAACATGAGGATATATTGGATAAATAAAGGACAATGAAACTCATGAATATTCTTTAGATATTGACTATAACATTTCATCAAAGGATTCATAATCATAAATAATCTATAAAAGTGATGATATTGTCTCAGTAAACTCTTATAACTAGGTAAATCAGATCATACTCTCCATGTAAGAAAATTAAATTCAAAAAATCTTAAAATATCATGAATTAAGTAAATTCCTAATATATAATTTAAAATCGATGTATATACACCTCCAATTATAGTTTAAGTGCATAACTAAACATGAGTCTCAAAGAAGGAAAATTGAGACCAAACATTTTACCGATTTTGTATCTTTTGAAACTTAAACACCATGAAAGATGAATCATAAAAGGGACATGTGAATACCCATAAATTTAAGTATGATATTATTATAATACAATCATGGTCTGTACATACACCATAAAAAATTAATGAGTGGGGAACATAACATGTATCTCATGAAAATTAAAAGTGAGATGAAATTCTGCTTACCTTATGTCTTGACTCTCTTTGTATTCATACAAGATTCCGGTATAATAAATATAAGTTTATAATAAATCTTTTATAGAAGAATATTCTTATATATATTACCATATATGTATTTTTTATGACCTTATATTACCCTCTTTTTAACGATCCTATGTTAAGGTTTCACTTCGGGTAATATTCTGTTTGTTCTTCGTATGAGTCTTAATTTGTTATATAATTAGTCCTTATACTTATATCATGATTAAATAATGTAGAAAATGATATAAATAACAGGTATATACAGTATCTGTATATTATAATAATTTATATAATAAAGAAGTATGAAATGTAATACACCGTTCATGGAGAAGGTAAGCCGTATATATGCATGAACGCTGTTTTCATCTTTATTGTCGTATTGAATGAAAGTAAGTAAATGAAATATATATATATATATATATATATTTATATATATTTATATATATGTATAATTATTCTAGTGTAATTACTATATCATATATATTATATAATTTCATTATACCCATCCTTAATACATTCTGTGTGGTGTGTGAACAAATCACATTGCTTTGAGGGGGTGGTAGTCCACACTTCCTAAAATGTGATTATCGTATTAGAACAAAAAGTAAATTAAATATATGTGTTTTATAAAAGTAATTAAGAATGATAAATATATAATAAATACAATATATTACATATTTAAATAGAATTTCAATCATAATGGACACAATGATTGGTGGTAAATGAAAAATGAACAATCATCATTTTTTAAGGCAGTAATTCGCCAAACAGAGAAAAGATATGTGTAATATCCATTAAATGGAGGTGTGAGTAACTTTTGGTCAAACACTTAAATAAAAAACCCCTGGTATATTGAGTATAATTATGTTTTCACACAATAGTATAATAAAAATAGTGGAGGGGTGGATAAGGAAAATAAAGGAAAAGAGTTTGAGAGAAGACGTTACCTCTAAATCGGGTAAATGATTTTAGTAGAGATGATAGCCTTATATAGTGGAGGTAGAGTGACACTCTTGTAAATATTTAAAGAGATAATTACAGCCACATTTTTCATGTTTCAAGTGGTTCCAATAATGGACCAAGGTTGATCCAATTGATGATGGGGTCAAAATATGGACATACAATGGCTGTTGCAAAATTTTATAGGTTATTTGGGGTCTTAAATTTAATGTTTAGTACTTTATTATCCTATCTGTTCTCTTAACTGATGTAATTAATTTTAATCACCTTCACTGATATTTTTGGACAAAAACATAGTTTACCTTTTTATAAATGATAATTTATAAAGATTACAAATATTTAATCCCTTTTTTCTAATTCTAATCACATAAGTGGTAGAGATTAATTTAAAATTTATCTAACTGTTGAAACGACATTGTATGTTTTTAAATTAAAAATGATCAAACATTTTCTTATTATTTATATCCAATTTCAATGTGAAATTGGTTACAATAAAAAAATTGGATTAGTTTTTTAAAATATTATCTTATTGAACTTTTATATAAAATTAAAATATATGTTAACCTAATAAATAAAAGTAATTAAAAATTAGTTTTGAATTAAAATCTGGTATTTCTCTCTATTAATTTGAAAATAAAATTTGTTAAAAAAATCAATTTTTTTACATTATCCTAATTTTGATGTTCTGAATTAAATTGTTTTTATAAAATTAAATTTCTAAATGTGTATAAAATTAATTTCATTATAAGAATCAATTTATTTGAGAAAACAATGTTTTAAACATAAAAGGACTTTAGAAAAAATCATACATTTCATTATCTATATTTTCTATTTACATATAAAAATAGTAGAAAATACTTGAAAAATATTTATTAATATTAATAAAACTATGTTTAATGGATAAGTTATAATTATCTCTTTTAAATTATAACAATAAAAATATATGTTTCATAGAAACTCAGTGTTGCGTGTATCGTATGCCAAGTTGGTGTTGCATGTAACGTACATCAAGTTAGTGTTGTGTGTAATGTACTCCAAGTTAGTGTTGTGTAAAAAATGAATCATTGAATTAGTTTATTACAATATTCAAATGAAAATTTAAATTCTTTCGTAAAAAAGATCATAAAAACTCAGGGTGTTACAGTTTTAGGAACATTAATGAATTTAGGATCTCATTATCGAGAATAAAATAAATTACATTAATTTTAGTTTATATTTAGTGTTTTATGAACCTATTATTCTAAATACATTAGGAATTTTTGATCCCTGTTTTTTATTAATGGAATGTTATTTTAATAATCATGTATTAATATGTGTAAAAGGATTGGTTCTCTACAGTCTGGATTAGAGGATGGTCTAATTTTTTTGGGATTATGACAAGAAATATTTAGTGAGGATCTTGGGGATAAGTACTAGTATATGTAAAAGTATTGGAAAATATCATAGAATTCTGGTGAAATATAGAGTGACTGGTTTTCAAGAAATTACATCCCTATATTGATACTACAAGTGGATTCATCTTTGGTATAAGTGTACCTAGGGGAAATAAATATAAAAATAGTTAATTCATCTTGAATCAAGTGTCACCTTGTTTATGAGAATATGCTTTTATGCACACAAAGTTTGATACTCCTAAGGTATATTTGTTTGGAAATTCATAACTCCTTATGAACTATTACGATGAAAAAATTGGTAAGCTAAAAAACCTAATTGGAAACATTTCCATGAATAACCTGGATCAAAACATAGAGAACATAAGTTAGGATATTTTTAAAATTTAAGTTATTATTTCTAGGTTTATTAGTTTCCATTTTATATTTTAAAGTATTCTCGTCTTTTTTTATTAGTTAATGGTTGGAAATATGAGAAAAAATTTGAACAAACAATGTGATGGAAATATAATGATTTACAAAACAAGATTCCTAACCAAATGGGCACAAAAGTTATACATCTTGTGATCATGAAAAAATAAGATATCTCCAAAAAAAATTAATAGTTGAAACATTATTTAATTTTAAAAAATATCAATGAAGATAAGGATGGTGTCACAGGTAAGATTAAGTGTTAAAGGTGATAAAGAAAAGAAGTTTCAATTTTCTCAATGTAAAAAATGTGGAATAAGGCATCAAGAAAAATATTTAAAGGAACTAGAAGATGCTATATATTTTGAAAAGCAGGGAACAAAGTAAATAATTTCTAAAAAAGATGACGAGTCCAGTTAACAAGATTTTGGGAAATAAATTTCATCCTAAGGAACCATTAACAGTTCAATGTCATAAATGTGGGGAAATTAGTCATTATTATAGTCAACTACCTAATCCAAGGATTAATTCCTCTAGTACTATGTTATGTTAATCTTTAAACTTCTAAGGATTGTTTTGTAGTAGTTGTTATTTTGAGATTTTCAAGAATATGTTGAACGGTACAAATAAAATAGAAAGGTGATTTAATTAAAAGGTTCTATTTTATGAAAAAAACATGATTCAGTAAAATATAATATTTGGGATGTGCTTGATGTCGAGGTAATTATAGTTAATTAAAATTATTTTACCTTATAGAAAAGTATGAGTTGGATAGAAAACATTATCATTTAGAAAATTTGATTTGATGAATAATTTTATTATTTTCATCATACTATGGAGAATGTTATAGGATCAAAGGAAATTGTGAATATGATTATCCCATTTGTTTTCCATAATTTTATAAAATGGAAAAGTACAAACCAAGTGAAAACCCATCTAATCTGGAATGGCCATGGGGCATGAACCCACAACCGTATAGTGATAAGGATACAATGCATACCACTAACCAACATGATACACTGGTTTTTATGAAATTTATTTTAATTAAATTATTTGCAGATAAATAATATGTTGATTTTGGGAAACATATTTTTGGATAACATATTTTTGATTATTTATGGATTTGGAGGTGGTTAATGATATTTTGGGAAATGATTCATTTTTTTGAGGTATATATAACCCTTATTCCTAACATGTGATTTAATATGAAGGATTATTTTAGAATACTAAAATTGAATCCGTGAATATTGTGGTTATTTGGCATGTAGGTTTATTTAGTTATGGAATGATTTGTATTGAACATTGGATTTAGAGATTAATATGAAGGTGTATTAATTTTGGTAGTTATCATACCTTATTTTAATGATTTATAGATTTGTTTAATGTATAAAGGTAAGAATAATATATTGATTTCATTTTGTGGAGTCTTTTGATCCATCAGAATTTAATTTTAGTACTTCAAGAATAAAGAAAATTAATCTTGGATACTCATTATTTAGATAATCAGATGATATTGTGGTAAAAATGATTAAAAGGATGATAATATAATTTTAAAGTAAGTATATTTTCTCATGTTCTTAGTCTTGATAGTAAAATGATCCCCCAACTATAAGAATAGGATCTTGAAATAAAAATAATATTCACTTTTGATAAATAAACATTCTATTATCTCTTTAAAAAGTATAACTATATATGTTAAATGGATCTTCTTCCCAAATCCATTTTTTGACTTCCAAAAAATGTTCCCCTATTTAAAAACCAAGTTATGTAATGACCATCATATTTACTTTTACCACTTTTTAAGAGGATGTTTTATTTACCCTTTATATGATGTGGGGTTTCAACCAAGGAATTTTTGAATGTAAAACCCTAGATTACTGGGAACAATTTTAAGTCTATAGGACACAATTTATTTAAATGTGGTAGAATATAACACCCTTATATTTTAAAATAACACTTTGTTCGATAGTGCATACAACACACAACTCTCAGTTTAAATGAACCACAATATACTATAAAAATATTATTTCTTAAACATGACCATTATGACCTATCCATTAAATTTTCAGTATGAATAATTATAAAAATATTTTGAAAATTATTTATGTATGATAAATAAAATTTATGATAAATAGATACTTAATTCTTATTAATGTTTTTATAAGCTTCAAAAATATATTTTTCTCAAAGAAAATTTATTTCTATTTGTGAAAAAATAATAAAAATCGTTTTTTCCAATTTCAGATAAATTATAAAAAAAATTAACTATTTTTTAATCAGTACTTCACAATTAGCTTTGGGTGATTTTTTTAAAAAGTTAATTTTTTTTAATTAATAGTGAAAAATACTGGTTTTTATTAAAAACTAATTTTTTTTGTTTAAATAATTTCAAAATTCATATTTTATTTTAAAATGGAATAAATGCAACATTAGTTATATTATTTTATAATTAATATAATTTAATTCATTCAAATCAATTGAATCTTGAATTTTTATATAAAAACATTTTATACTTATAAAAACAATATCTTCAGAAAATCGTTTTTTTGTCATGTCTATGGGTTTAATTTTATATTAATTTATTCCACTTATATGAATTACATTTGAAAAAATGGATTCCATATTTATAATCATAATAATTAATATTATATATTACGGTCAACTTAACTTTTTTTTTTCATAATTTACAGAACAAATAGAAAAAATTATTTACCATGTTTAAGGTCAAAACATGTTTACTTGGGGGTTAAAAGAAACATATATGCTTTAAAATGAACTAAAAACTTGTTAAAATACTATTTATGGCTATATTTTGTCCATATAGCATCTAGGGTTATATGAAGATCCATTTTTGATCCTTATTTCATTTTTAAAACATGGGTATAACTCTTTCTTTTAAAAACTTCCATGTATGTCGTGTCCCCCACCTATAAAAGGGAACCCACTATCCTCTATTATTTACACAACCAAAGAATTGTGGTTTAGACAAAAACTGAAAAAATAGCTTCCTAACTTCCCTAAAATTGTACAAGAGTCCTTTTTTTATCATAAAGACAATTTATGGAGGCTTTAGATAAAATACTAAATAAGTGGTCTGAAGAAGAATTATCATTCTTAACTGAGCATCTTTGTTTTATTTCTCATTCCACCTCCTTCAAATATTACTAAATAAAAATTATATTATAAAATCAGTAAAAAATATATTATAATATGTTATTATGTTAATTTAATAACTTAAATCAATATCCCCTTCTATCAAATTAGAAATAAAACAATCTTTCATGTGTACGATGTACTACCGCCTCCTGAACCGATGTAATTCATTTCTGATCATTGCCTCGTAAAATTATTTATGATGATAGATTTAATAGATATATATGATACAAATAACAAATTAATCTGTATTTAAAGTTAATATATCATTTAATTTCAACCTTACCATCCATGAAAAAATCGTAACATCATTCATGTGTACGATAGACTACTGGCTTGCAAAGCGATGTGATTCATTTTTTATGATTACCAAACCAAATAGATGGTATATGTATGTTTATTTTAAAAACTAATATGAAATTTATGATATTATAATCATTATATAATGATAAAATCATACTTACCGTCTCTTCATCATTATCCTTGAGAAATGGAAACATTACACATGCATATGTATGACCTACCATCTCTATTATTGTTACATAATTCATTTGTTCAAAAATAATAATTCATTATTATAAGTAAATTAATAATTTTTTATAAAAATTATAATCATTTCATGATTATGTTTTTGATATTATGTTACCATTACCCCTTTAACCTTTGTTAATACACTGATGTCATTTTAAAATTATAAAATGAGCATCAACCAAACAATCAACGTATAAAAAACTGATTAAGAAATTAAATAAATAATTAAAATAAATGAATAAAATTATTTAATTATAATTTTTTAAAATGGAAAAGTTTCTTAAGAAAAAAAAATTTATAGAATTTTATTATACATATTATAAAAGACATACACAAAAAAGTATGGACTCCATGTAAGGGTTTCGTCTCAAAACTTCCATCTTTTAGACACATGTTATTTTATGAACCTAATTTCTTTTAAATGATTTATATAATTACCTATTTAAAAATAATAACACAATTACTTTATAATTCATGATTTTTTAAGTTAAAATTCATTTAATTCATTCTTGGGAGTTATGATTGAAATTTACCAAGCAATAAAGGTTATTTTTCAATGTCATTTAAATCAGGATTTTTTATGATTGAATTTCAATTAGAGGAAATTATTTAATCATTTTATAATAAAAACCATTAGTTTTAGTCTCATATATTTATCCATGGAATTTTCATGTATGTTTACCACTTTCCACTCTTTGATACTTATAATTACTGATAAAAATTTGTTTAAAAAAGTTGACTTCATTTCTCCCTTCAGATGAAAATATTTTTTCTTCCATATCCATGATTTATAAAAATATATTAAAAAATATTTTTAACATTATCAAAAGGACTTATTAACATAATATTTAACCATGTTTTAATTTAAATAAAAAGGTTAGATGGGAATCTTCATGTAGTTTTTTGAATGAGTTACTTTTTACCCTTTTTACAGAAACTGTGAATAGAATTCTCTTTCAACTTATACGACATGTAAAAAATTACCCACCATCTTGAACACTCAAATTTTTGAAGACACCTTCATAAGTTTCCATGATAATTTTTAAATAAATTTTTTTCTATAATATTTTCGAATTTTTTATATTTTTAAGAAGTAATTTCAATGTGAAAAGGGTATTTTCCATGATAAATATTATATGCAATCCATTAAAAAAATTCATCAATGAAAAAAATATTTTGATGTTATGTATTACTTATAAATAATGTATATATGTCAATCAGGTATATAACTAGATTATTATCCATTAATTATATGGGTTAACACATTCCTTAAATTCATTTATCAAATCTCATCTTTATAAAATCTCTTTCGATTATGATATGAGACAATATTACACAACCCATTTTCTTTACATGGGTTATTATTATATTATTATTTATGATTTATTTCCTTTATATAGAACACATAAATCATGAACATGTTATGAAGTGTTCACCCATATAAAGATCCAATGAATTGGTTAAAGCTTTAGTCTCTTGATGCGTCATGTATTGGATTAGAGAGTAAACCTAATCCATTATGGGACTTTGAAAACCGTGTGATATGGTGTAGAAAGTTATCATTGAATCCTATTTATGCCATGTTATATATTGTTGTAATATTTCCTATAATTTAATGATCTTATGATACCATGTTATTTATGTTATTATCCGATTAGATTATTCTTGTGCCTTCTATTTTATGATACCATGTTATACTTTTGACTCACATTTTATGTTTTCTTATCATGTTAATCCCTTACTAGAATTATTAGCTCACCCCTCTTTATGTATTCCCTATGTTATCCCATTAGTTTTATGAGTTTGAATAGATTTTGGAGCTCATTATGGATAATAAAATATATTTGTTTTATTTTAGTCTTTGTTTGGTGTTTTATGAACCTAGTATTACAAAGAAACTAGCCTTTTTCAATCCTTATTTTTTATTAATGGGAATTTTTATTTAAAATAAATGTATTAATGTGTTTAAATTTTCTGGTCACTTTATCATTGTCCAAGCATGATTTTCCTAATCATAAAAAAACTACTCAGGATCACATGTGCTTTAATAAATAAATCAATAATGGAAAAATAAACCATTTCAATTAAATTCATCATTCATATTTCAAATGACCAATTTCAAGTTTTAATATCCCATTTAAATTTCAAAACAAAATAATATATTTTCATCAATTTCATGCCTTTAAATTCATCTTTTATTTAAATCCAGTTTTATAAGCAATTAACATCAAAAAAATTCATCAAAAAATTTCTCATTTAAATCCATCAATTTTATCAAAATCTACCCACCAATTTCATTTCCATTTATATTGGTGTTTTTAACAATTTCCATACCATTTTTAAATCAAACATAAATCATATAAAATTATGGTTTCATAATTCAACTGAAAACTAATTTCAATTCATTCAAGAATTTTATGGTTTGAATTTTGGGGTAAATTATTATTGAACAAATACCTTTAATCACATGATCAAATCAATACCCGCAATAATAATCACCAATGAAGAACAAATAAAAAGAAGATCCGGGAACAAAACATAGAATCAATAGCTTTAAAAAAAATCCAATATATCAATAATGAAAAGATTCACCACTGTAAAAATGGAGAGAAATAATGAATAGGTAATGAAAAAATCAATAAATATACTACATATCAAAGAGGGATCATGGTCTTACATCAACACTTTGATTCACAAGAGAAGAGGTTTGAGGAGACAAGGAATCCTGCAAATATCCCTGAGAAGCTATTAATTTTTTAGGATCTAATGGGGATGATTATATGTCAAAAAATGTGTTTAAATACATTAATTAAAATTTTAAAGTGATTAAAAACCCACACACATAGTTTCCTGGTTGGGTTGTATGGTTAGTAGTAACATTTCACCCTAACCATTCACCCTTGCAGGGCTTCTAGAAAGGGTACATAGTTTTCTCGGATGGTTATCCTAACAATGCACCAAACATGTAAAACCCCATTTCCCCTGTACACATGGTTTGAAGGGATGGTGGAATGGTTTGGGCTAACTATTCTCCAACCATGTGCCACCCTCCAGAACCTCTCAATAGAGTGCATGATATTCTAGGCCAAAATGTATGGTTTTCTCTAATCATGTAACAATTGTAAAGATCCCCAAAAACATCCCAAATTTTCAAAAAGTCTCCAAAAATAACATAGAACAATATCCAAATAATGTATGATCAATAAAATGGTTGAAAAGTGTGTATAAATCACGTAATGGGATGTTACAACCTCCCCACCATAAAAAATTTCTATCCCTAGAAATCATGTCAAGGAGATTACATGTAAAAGAGATGACACAATTTCTCTCTCATCAGTGAATCATGATCCCTAGTCTCATCTGAATTAGAACCATATATACATAGTACACAGACCAAAGGTATATACTTCTTGTGAAGAATTGTTTTCACAAAATCAAAAATCCTGACTAGATTCTTAGTCCTGGAAAAATCAGTTTCCACATTATGGTCTTCCCAGCTTAGGACATGAGAATGGTCAGAATGATACTTCATGAGTTGTGATACATGAAAAAAATTAGGGATCAAGGTGAACTATGGTGTAAATGGTAAATAGTAAGAAACATTTCTAACCTAATCAATAATTTCAAAATGTACCACAAATATTGGCATAATCTTTCCCTACTTTCCAAGCCATTGGTGACCCAAATGAGGTAAAACTCTAAAAAAACCGAGCCACCAACCAAAAAATCCAACGTTTTTTATCAATGATAAACACAAGAATTATATTGGATCTGTTTAATCACCATTATCTAATGAATTAACTAAATCTTCACCATCATTTCTTAGACCAAAATCTTTCCAACTAAGGAATATTCACCAATCTTTATCTAGAAAAGAATAGATCTATAATTATTCCCATACAAAACCTTAAAAGGTTCCATTTTAATTTTGGACTAGTATATTTTGTTTTTGGAAGACTCAAACAATCCCAAATGGAAATCCAAAGCACCACCAATTTCAAGAATGCAAGAACATGGCATTTTTTCATGGATATGTATAGCATGTTCTTTCTGGATATCCATCTATAGATGATACACCATTATCAATATAATTTGGGATCCCATAACCTCATGTAGGCCTCTCAAAAAAATAAAAGTAAAATGATAATCCATATCAAAGAATATAGTAGATAGATCTCTATGAAATCTGATAATCTCTTTTATATAGTAACTTCCCAACTCCTCAATTTTTGATGTATATTAAATAGGAATAAAGTGATCTAATTTGGATAGAAAATCAATCAATACCCATATTACATTCTTCCCTAAATGAATTCATAGAAACCTTACCAAGAAATACATATCAATCAAATAAACATACATGTTAGCACAAGAAAGGGATGAAGGAAGATCAAAGGTTTCTAGTGGTTGACCTTGACTTGTTAATAGGTATAACAACAAGAAAAAAAATTAGAAATGTATCATCATATACTTGGACACCAAAATCATCACCACATATCACAGAACATCTTCATGATACCTAGGTGAACTGACCACTGGGAATTATGGAAATCCCCCATCACCAAATTTCTCATTAGAAAAGGTATAACGTACTGGTTTCACAAGCATTGGACACCCTTAGAGGATAATGGACACTCCCCGATGGTCTCCTCAATATAAGCATAATCCCAAATGCTATGGAATTCATCATAATGATAATTCTCTTGAAGAATCATCTCGAGAAGAGAGGATTCCAATTGTATACTTCTTATAACAATCTCATACTCATCCTCCCAAACTCCCAAGTGAAAATGAGAAAATAGATCCATCAAGTTACACTCTTCTGATGATCCCTTCATGACTTGGGTTAGATGTTTCCATCTCAAATCATCATCCATGACATTCCCCTTACTAGGAGTGTAAGAAATGTCTATATCAAATGAATAGTGGTGCTTAACCCAATGACATTTCCAAATGATTAAATACATTTGAGAGAATACATAAATCATGTTTTTTTAGTTGAAATAAATGGTAATCCTTTCTATGAAATGGTAATGCTTCCAACTATTAGGTACATACATCACTGACACAAGATCAAGATCATGGGTTGGAAAATTCATCTATGTGGCCAAAGATGTCTCAAACTTTTGACCACCACATGATCACCTAGAATAAGAACACAAACGAAACTCAAAATTAATGTGTAACATCCCCCGATATGATACTCTCTCATGTGGCCAAAAAGAGTTGGTTATGATACATCAATCATGCCTCCCTACATGCCTGAGGATTCCGAATAGAAGTGGGGGTGTGATATTTTTATCGGGGAGACTATAGCCCATGAATTAAGAGTTTACAACAGAGGATAAGATATCCAATAATAATAAATAAATATCAGAGTTCAGAAATAATGGAAACAATATAATATAGAATAAACCAATTAATAAGACAACTAAATAATATGATAAATAATAAAGGGATATTGGAGTGATATTTTGGAGTGTTACTAAATTTCAAGCTATGAATTATACAAATAAAATACTATAAGACTAAAATAAAGACTCAAAAGTCCCCTCTCTTGAACCCCGTGTTGGTTACATATTCAAACTCCATCCCATCTAAAAATCAACAATCAATAGCGTGGTCCTTTTCAACTATCTAATCCTACAACCATATAATCTGCTCAGGTACTAAACTGTGGCCCAAATAGGATGTGAGTATAACTCCCTAGGTCAACACCACCATGTCAAAATATAACTAATCCTATATCAAGTGCATGAAATAATGAAATAAACAAGATTATTAATTAATTGAACAATTAACTTAATACCACATCAACCTGCTTTGACACCATGCCAAAATATCTATGAGCATGTCTCACAACCATGCCAACCATAATCATATCACCAATGTATAACATAAACATCATCAACTCCATTCTAGAATTTCTATGAGCATGTATTACAACCACACCAATCATATCCTCATAACCAAGGTATAGATGACACCAATATATGTCAAACCCACTATATAAGAATTTCAACATTTAACAAGGTCTGAGCCTACTATATCATCATTTCAGAACATTTCATTGGTCCTAGACCATTTTATAATCATTTCAGCAAATTCAATTGAAACTGCTCCAATATATAAGCATTTCATGACCTATCACTAGGACTATATTAATACATGAGAATTTTAACATGTAAATTGGGGCATGCCCACTATATAAGCATTTTAACATTTAATATCAACACAATTTAAAGAAATAAAGATATCACAATATCATACCATACCAATAAATGTTTAATTATGAAAATTACAATTTAACTTTCAATTAAAAATTTAATATATCAATTGGTCATAACCAATAGCATACCAGTTATCTCAGTAAATAAGCCAAGACAAGATGAATATATATCAAGAAATCACCCTCAATCCATGTCATGCTATACACACTTTAGTCCATTAAAAAAGCATTTATAATCCAGGGGTTTCTCACTTGAATGGTAGACACAATCTAGGACACCAACTAATTCAATCCAAAGAGATTCTATGGAATATTACAATTCATCATTTAATTTATTCAGCACAAAAATGTTTGAAATACTTTTAAATTTTCCCATAATTGACAAATATAAAACCATAGGGTTAAGGATTAGACCCCATACCTTTAATTTCCAGTCAAGAAACATTTCCAACGGAAAAATCCAATAAGAAAGAAAGTGAGGATGATCAGAAGAAGGATCCTAGATCAAAACTGATCAAGATCGAAACCAACAATACACATGGTCAAGAGATTACACCGTAACGTCTAGAGAAGTAAGGGAGACAAGGGGGAACGAAAGAAGAACGACTTACCCAGGGATCAATCACACAAATATGATGTATGGAAGGGAAGTTGACACTCCAAAATTGCATGGAGGGTCACCCCATGTTGAGAGGAGAAACGCTTCATGCGGGTGAATGGAAAAATCAGCCACACGACACACCTTAGAACTACAGGTTAGTGAATTACATGGAATGTAATATAGTAACACAATGTTTAATTATTTTTAATGGGATATTCCAAAAAACCAACCACCATAGATGAATATTAAAAACCCACAAACATTACATGACATGTAATACATTTACACAACATGTAAATGTTCTGCAGATAGTTTTCAGTCCATTTTACCAATAAATCCTCCCAAACCACCTCTAAATTTTATCATCTTACTAGAAAACCATGATAAAACTTTAACTATTTACCTATACACCATCAATTCAAAAAACTACCCTAAAAATTAATACATTTTCCCCAAAAAAACTCTCCATCTCTTCATAAGACATGGAAAAAGGCTCAAATGAAAACTCAAAGAGGGATGTACCAGAAAAAACATAAGATATTACAACCTCAAAACTGTATAATAGCTCATCCCCGAGATTATCAAAGCATCACTGTGGGGTTTTAGTGAAAAATTATAGCCACTATTTTTACATATCAGACTCCATCTACCAGGTCTCATTTGGAACTTTCCCATTCTCCCACCGCACCCAAACCAAAGGAATCAACATACACTAAAGATAATTTTCACAATGGTCCACAATACTTATAAGATGATACTCAAAGGAAGAATTAGTAATAAGATCAATTTATTCTACGTCTATTATGTGAGAAGTGTCTGGATAACATCTATGAAGTTACAACACATGGAACACATCATGCCTATCAATGTAGCACTGTGAAAGGGAAAAACGGTACACCATTGGACCAACCCTATACACTATTTCAAACATCCCCAAAAAACATGAGATTAACCTTTCCCTATTTCCAAAAACAATGTTTCCCTAATCTAGGTGAAACATGAAGGAAAACAAGATGACCAACCATGAACTTCAGAGGTCATCATTGATGGTCATCATAATATTTCTACCAACACTATGTGGTCAGCAACCGATGTCTGATCATTTAAACTTGCTCAGAAATATACTGCATGATACTAGGGCCAACAAGCACTGAATAAACTACTTCTAATCAATAAATAGGTGAAAAAAATTTCATTCCATACAAATATTTGAATGGTAACATTTTGATAGAGTCCTGGAAGCCACTATTATATGAAAACTCCATGAGTTCCATATGCTACTCCCACAAATCCCCAAAATCCATAACATAGGCTCATAGAATATGCTCCAAAACCTAAATAGTCATCTCAGATCAACTATAAATCCAAAGATGATTGTCCATATTCAAAGGAACCTATGATCTTAGAGACTTCTGAAGACCCTTCCAAAAACAAGAAGTGAAATAAAGATCTATATCGGATATAATACCCCTCATAACACTGTGAAGATGAACTACCTCATGCACATAGAGACTTCCCAGATCATCAAAATTGAAGGTATCCTTGATAGGTATGAATTGATATACCTTTTTCAGTCGACCCACAATTTCCCATAAAACATCATTCTTATAGTCTATCCTAGGTATTCCTATCACAAAATCCACAGTGAAATCATCACATTTTCACTTAGGAATGGGAAAAGGATGCCAAATACCAGGTGGCCTCTATTTATTAGATTTCACCTAATGTCAAGTGAAAAATATTTCCACAAATCTTGCTACCTCCTTCTTCATTCCTTACCACTAGTACTATCTATAGAGATCACGATACATCTTTCTTAAACAAAGATATACCACCCATATAAAAACCTGAAACTCTTTCCTCAGCTTCTCAAACAAGACCATTGAAACCTATAATTATACATAGAAAGGAAGATAATTTCCACTTCTAAGAGCCCATCCTGATGGTATCTCCCCACCATATACACTATCTCTCAGAGCTAAGCCCTATGGATCAGACAATTTTTTTTGTCTTAATCTATCCCAAAAGCATGGGTGTAACGGATGTTGAATCAAATCTACTCATCCACGAGACTCTTAAATATATAAATACATGTCATAAAAGAGGTACATTATCTAAAAATCATCGTAAGACTCGCATACAACCATTTCTTACATCTTTTTTATCAATGCATCGATAATTAATTTTCTTTTACCTGGGGTATAAGACAACTCAATGTCGAAAGATTGTAGATACTCAACCAACCTCCTCTGTCAAAGGTGTAGGTCCCTCCATTAAATGATGTACCAAAGGTTCTTTTTGTCCATTTATACCAAAAACTATCACCCATGAGATAATGAATCCAAAATCTCAAGGCATGTACCACTACTGTTATCTCAAATTCATGAGTAGGATAATTCCTATCATGCGACCCAACTGTTTGGAGCCATAAACAACCACTAAATCCTCCTACATCAGAACTACTCCAATTCCAAATCCGAATGTGTCACAGTATACGGTATATGCTTTACCTATAATAGGTGAAGTGAGGATAGGTTATGAGTTCATCCTACCTTTCATCTCTGGAAAATCTCTCTCTCAAGCATTATACTGATCAAAATTCACTCCCTTTTTCATTATCCTTGACATTAGTGCTTCCCGATAGGGGAATCCCAGGATAGAGATATTATAATAACCTAATAAACCCAGTAATAATTGAATTTAGATGAAATTATCGGTACTTTCCCAACATACCATGATTGCAACATTATTTGGTTCTACCGACACTCCTTCCTTTGAGATGACATGGCCCAAGAAGTGAACTTTATTAATCTAGAAACTGCATTTGGTTATCTGGGTGTAAATATGATGATCTATAAATATACTCATGATGATGTCAAGTTGTTTGGAATGATCATCTACAGATTGGGAGTACACTGATATGTTATAAAAAAACCACCAAAAAATAATCCAAAAGAGATGAAATATCTTATCTGTCAAGGGAATGAATAACGCCAGTGCATTAGTCAAACCAAACAACATCACTATGAAATCAAAAAAGACACACCTACTTTTAAAATAATTATGATGTATGTATAGTGATCTCACCCTCAAATAATGGTAGCTAAAACTCAAATCAATCTTGGAGGTGATATTAGCACCTCTCAATTGATCAAAGATATCATCGATGCATGGTAGAGGATACCGGTTCTTGACCGTCATCTCGTTCAATCAACGATAATCCTCATATAGGAACAAAGTCTCATCAATATTATTGTAAATAGGAATTAGAGAACACTAAGGAGATGTACTAGTCTATATGAAACCCTTAGATTATAGATCCTCTAACCGAGCTTTCAACTCTGGAAGATCTGATGGTGCAATTCTATAAGGTGGGATAGAAACTAACTCTCATACCAACACCAACTAAATCGTAAAATCAATCTCGCTTTTAGGTGGTAATACATAGAACTCTTCAAGAAACAAATCCTGAAATTTTCACCACTGGTGGAAAATAATACTTCTTCATTCCACTATCATATAAGGAAAGACTAACTCCCATGAGACAATCTAATATCCACATAATTGGTGTCGCATGACCAACCTGAATACCCCAGAAACCCTGGTGAGAATAGATGTCACATTTTAGATATTAAAAGTTAACTCTCCTCTAGTAATATTCAATATGAGAATGGTATAGAACTAACCAATCCATACCAAGAATCTAGTCGAAGCCTATCATTTCTAGAAAAAAACCTATTCCCAAAATAAATAGTAGCCACCAATCTCTAGAGAAAACACCTTTCAATGTATAATATTATTTGACCGCACTGCCAATGGTGTGTCTACGGTAAAAAAAATCCATATTTTTCCCATCCATGCAAAAAACATTTAAGAAATTGTGGATAAAAAGTAATGTGATGCTTCTGTGTCAAAAAAATAAAGGGTAGATGATACACGAATCGTACCTCTAACAGTAGATGGTATTAAAACTACAATAGATAGAGTAGTTTTCATAACATGCAGCTGACAAGACCATATGTCGTGGTCTCTATCATGACTCCCCTGAGTTATACCCTATTATTAGATGAGGTTACAAAATCCTCTTACTCGGATAGAATGTCCTATAGAACTTTAGCTACCTGTCTACTGAGGATTAGTTGAGTCCTTCCAAGACTCTGGTGCATGTCTTTCCCCCTTCTACTATTCTGCTGCTACATTTCCCCCACAAAACCTGTTTAGGGGGGCCAATCTTCCATAATAGTAGTACTATAATATAGGGTATGGACACCAAGGCCATTTGTGAACTATTTTTCTACACTGATAGCAAAACAATGGCACATAGTACTGAGATAGATGCCCACTACTCTGACTTCTCTACAAGTTGTTTTCCTAGAGAAAAATGTCATAATGATGCTTCTTTTCATTAGAAGAAGAGCTTATAGTTTTCCCAACTTAAATATCTTATCCACTACTTGGGGCCTCATTCATATTTGCTTCTAAAATGAGATCCTGATTTATGACATTTCAAAAAATACTCATACAGAACATGTTCATATACAACACAATCTCATAGAAAAGACCATCCTGAAAACGTAACACCCTAGAGATCTCATCATCTTCCAAGGATGGTGCATAGCACTTCATGTAGGCAAAACGTTCAATGTATTATATCACTGACATAAACACCAACATCAGGTGCATGAACTCATGGGCCATCTCATACCGCAATATATTAGGATTCAAATGGATTAGAAAATTCATCTGGAAGTCCTTCCAAGATAACTCCTCTTTCGACCTACCTTCTACAAAATGTCCAACTAATGCTTGTATGGTCCACAAAGCAAATACACAACAAGATTCACCCTACTATATTTGGGTGTCTAATGATTCTTTATGATCACCTAGACTGACTCAATCCAGAACTCAGCTACCTGGGGTACTCCCTTCTTAATGAAAGTTAGAGAATGTTACAATTGAATCTATCTTTTCAGCTTATACATCAAAGGCACAATGTGAATAAGCTCTCTTTCCATGGATCTCAAGACCCTCAAATAGTTGTTGTGAATCTAAACTTCCAACTGACACTTAGGAGCTACAAGAAGAATTGGTTAAGCTATATTAAGAGTATTCTGGTCTCCACTCTCCTAATTCTCAACTAAAAAATGATGAGGACACATTTTCTCTTCCAGAAAAACACACTTTTTAGAATACTAGCTACAATAAGGTCATCCTCAATAGGTGAAAACAATAGGGAACCACTAACACTTGGTATCTCAAAACATGTCTTATGGGTATTTTATCTTGACATAAAAATTGATTTATTATATTTCCTAGATATAATAGATATCTCATATCACAGTTCAATAGGCACATATATCACATGCGGAATAAATATGTCCTTATCATGAACACTGCATGTCAATATATACCCTAATGTTCCTATTATGATGCATTCATAATCATCACACCATAGTGGGCCATGCATATAAATCACAAGAACTAATATCATCATATAAAAATAACCTCACACAATGTGTGAATCATCAAATCTGAAATAACATGAACTGTAACAAGAAAACAACAAAAACAGAAATACATCTCTGGGCACTCAGATCTTCCCCCATACCCGAGATAGATACTCCCACCCAAAAGCTCAATACCATGTTCTGAAACATCCTAGTTTCCTTTATACCTTTATGAAATATTAAATAAACATAAAAGAAACCTCATATGATACAACTTTGTAATGTCCCCTAATTTAGAACTCTCTCACATAGCCAGAGCTGGTTGGTTATGAGACCTCAAGCACACCTCCCCGTATACTAGAGGCTACCGACTAGCACTACGTGTGTGATACATATATCAGGGAGGCTATACCACATATATATTGATTTTACAACACAATGTTAAATATCCAATGACATTAAATAAATATCAAAGTGTGGAAATAATGGAAACAATATAATACAGTGGAAACCAACTAATAAGATAAAAAAATAATCCAATAAATAATAAAGGAATAATGGAATGATTTGCTGGAATGTAACTAAATGTCATGATAAGAAAAAAGGGCTATTAGACTCAAATAAAGACTCAAAAGTCCTCGGTCCCATACCCTATATCGGTCCCATCTCCAAACTCAAGTCTATCCAGTAAGAATGAATCCACAACATGGTCCTTTGGATTTGTCAAATCTTGTATCCATGTAATATACTCAAGTAAAAAATAGGGTTCTGAATAGTATTTGATCATAAATCTGTAGGTCGAAACATTGTATAAACATAATCACTATGATAAAAAGGGTATGAAATAATTCTAATCAAGATGATTAATTAATTAAAAATTTAACTTAATATGATATCAACCTACTACGACACCATGCCATAATATCTCTGAGCTTGTCCCACAACCATACCAACTATAACCATATAACCAAGGTATAACATAACCTTCCTAGACTCCATATTATAATGTACATGATCATTTATTATAACCACACCAACCATAAAATCATAACCAAGGGATAAATCACATCGATATGGGTCAAACCCACTATATAAGAATTTAAAAATTTAACAAGGGATAAGCCCACTATATAATCATTTCAGCACGTGTAATTAGGCCTAGCCTATTGTATAAGTAATTTAGTATTTTAACTAGGCGTAGCCCATTATATAAAAATTTCATAATGTTTCATTGGGCCTATCCCACTATATAAGAATGTCAACATGTCAATTGGGCCAGGCCCGGTATATAAGCATTTAAACATATAATCTCAACAAAATTCACAACAACAAATATATGAGAATATAACATCATATGGATCAATGGTTAATTATGCTAATTAGTATTTAACTTCAAATTACGCATTTAAGATATCAATTGGTCATAACCAATAACATACCAATTATCTCAATAAAAAAGAAAATCCAAGGTGAATCTTTAATAAGAAATCACCCTCAATCCATGTCATGATAAGCACACATTAATCCATTAAAAATCACATATAATTAAGGGTTTTATCACCTGAATAGTAGTCATAAGATAGGTAAATAAACAATTGTATCCAAATGAACTGTTAAGAATATTCTGATTCATCATTTAATGTTGTAAACACACAAAATATTGGAACAATTTTCAATATTTCACATAATTGAAAATATCAAACCACAGGGTTAAGGTTTAGACACCTACCTTTAATTGCAGATCAAACAAAACTCTAATAGAAAATTAACACAAGGAAAAAGGTGTGGATAATCATAAGAAGGATTCTAAATAAAAACTAATCAAGATCAAAACCAATAACTCACATGGTCAAGATATTACATAGCAATGTATGGAGTAATAAGGGAAAAAAGTGGGAACAAAATTTGAACCACTCACCTAAGGATAAATAATGAAAACACAACATTCATAAGGGAGGTTAGAACCATAAAATCACCTAAAGGGTTTCCCTAGGTCGAGAGGAGAAAATCTACATGAAGGTGAATGGAAAAATCATCCGCATGAAACACCATAAAACTGCAAGTAAGGGAATTACACAACATGTCATATATTTACACATAGTTTAATTCATTTTAATGGGATATACTAACAAAAATATCACCTTAGATGAATATTTAAAACACCTGAACATTATAATATGTCTAACCCATTTACATGGTGTGTAAATGTTCCCCATATGAGATTTCATCCAATTTTTCCTATAAATCAACCCACAACCCCCTTTAAAGCTTGTCATCTTACCGAGAACCCATGTTAAAACATAACCCATTTATAAAGACTCCATTAATTCAAACAAACATACATGAAAATGAATTCATTTTCCCCAACTATTCTCTTAATATCCAAAAATTAGAAATCAAACAAGGATCAAATGATAACTCAATGAGGGGAATTCCTAAAAAAAGACGAGATCTTACCAAATGCATCAAAAAATAAAATATTTCCCTGAATAACCTTTTAAAGAGTCAACAATGGTGAAAAATTCAAAATATGACTTAATTCATCAAAAGAATTTTGAAATTTCACATCCCACAAAAACTTCACTCCTTTCAATGTGAGAGAGGTCATCAGAAAAGAATAATTTGAGAAAACATTTATGAACCAATGAAAATGTCTCAATAAAACCAAGAATATATGAATATGAAAAATATTATGCAGTTTTCACCAGTTTATAAATTATTTCATCATCTCATGATTCACTAAAATATCATGTTTTGGGACCATGTGTCATAAGAACTTCAATTCCGTAATCAAGAAACTATATTTTAAAAGATTCACATAAAATCAGTGATCTTTTATGATTTATAGAACTTATCTCAGACTGAGTACATGGTCTTCCTTAGTTTTAGGTTAGACCAAGTTTTTTTTCACAAAACTACTATGAATGAGTTGAGGTGCCCATGTAATATCCTATTAAAAAAATCCATAATAATTGTAGGAGAATTGGTTACACTAAATAGCATAACAAGAAACTCATAATGGTTATACCTACTCCTAAAGGTGGTCCTAAAGACATAAAATAATTTAAATCTCAAATGGTGATAACCATATCGAAGATGAATCTTTGAGAAAAACTTATTGCATTTCAACTAGTAAAACTGGTCATTAATTGGGGGGGAACAAATAGTTTTTCTTTACAATAAATCAATTTAATTTCCAATAGCCAACATAGAGGTGAAGTGTCGCATCAAATTTAATTTTAAAGAGAACAGTTTCCACACAAGGTGATAAAAATAGATATATAAAGCCTCTGTAGTTGGGGTTTGGCTTAGTGGAAAGAACCCCATAATCCTACATGAAAAATGGGGGTTCAAAACCCATTGGGTACAGGTGACTGTAGCAGTACTGTAGTGTACTGCAACAGTGGCAGTACTATAGCAATAGTGGGCACTGTAGCGGTGCCAGGTCACTGTAGCGACAGCATAGTACTACAGTGGCAACTGGGTACTGTACGGAGTTGTAGCAGGTGGGAATTGTAGCATTACTATTCATAGAATGGGATTTGGGCCAAAAAGTTGGGCCTAAGGGCCATGTAATGGGCTAAATGATCACTGGGCCTTCGGGTTATGTAATGGGTCTCCCTCTACCCAGTTAAAAGAGGTATTTTCTTTGATATTATAATAAATGAGGCTTCAACCAATATATATATATATATAAATCCTTTATCTGCTAAATCATCAAAATAGATCTTAAAATCTTCCATTTCAGCTAGTTTAATATGGTATGAAGGAATAAAGATAGGCTGCGTACCTAGTACTAATTCAATATAGAAATCTATTTCCCTTACCAATGGAAAACCTGAACAGTTAGATTGAAACTGTAAAGACCCAAACTTTCATTAATGAAAATTCCTTTTGATCTAATTAAATGTCTTATTATGGTTATATAAAATGTGGACTTCATTGGTTTTATGTTTTTGGATTTTAAAATAATATTAAGAATTATGATCATTGCTAATATAGCCGTTGAATAGTGATCACCTGATTAGTATAAATATAGCTCTTTAACAAACCCAATTTACTCAGAAAAAGGAAGCAATGAACTCATCCAGTAGAATTTCCCCTTACGAAGCCAATTTTTCAGATCTTGGAAAGGAGGTGGCATCATTGGGCTTCTCTCTTGATCAAACCCAAGCTGAGCTTGAACATGTTTAGCTTGAGCAGAAGAGACTACGGGAGAAGTGGAAGTTAATAGAGATTACCACCCGAGCGGTGTTATCTGAGCCACCCAAAGAGTCTGTCACCATCGCACACCTTACACATAAGTATTATGAGGGTGTTATAAGGGTTTATGTTACAAGACCATATCACTATGACAATGTACATTATTTTTTTATAAATAATGTGCATTCATTTTATTATTATTACTTTGTAAACAGTTTTTAAAGCATAAATACTATTTTTAGTTAATATTCAACTAAGAAATCTATTTTGATGAATTAATGGATTTTTAAATTAAATAATATTTTAATAAAATATTATTATTAAATTAATTTTCATTAAATATAAATGATCATATAATTTTATAAATGCAATTGTAATTTTTATTAATGTTTGAAAACTATTTTTGTCAAAACCCGGGAATTTTTGGTAAATGGCGGTTTTTATTTTAAAAGTAAAAATTAACATATTTATATAATTATTTAGATAAATTAATATTATTTTTGGAATCTGGACATTGAAATTATCCAATGGTGAATTTTTCATAATTTTTTGAGACAGTCGTATTTTTGGGTAAAAATTAAATACTGTTTAAATATATAATGTGTTTACTGACATCATAATGACTCAATAGTGAGGTAATAAAATACTATAAACATTATTTTCGGCCAATATAGTTTTATCATTAAAATAATGTTATTTTAGATTTGTTTTATTTATTTTAAAAATCTTTTGTGGACACTCCAAGACTTATAGAACATTTTGTCTTTTTAAATTGTTTTCCTTGAGAGTGTGACTCACCTCCACATAAGAAAACCTATTATTTTAAAAATTTAGGCCATTGGTCATATAAAATATTGTTTTCCACTACCCTTTTCTAAAAACCATGGGCAAAAACCATGGTCTGGTTTGTGGAATTGATTAGTTTAATGTGAGGTGTCCCAAACCTAAATAATAAATAATTGCCTCTCCTTTCCTATATAAACCCACCCATGATCCCAATTAATCTTCACTAAAAGACTTTTGAGTTCGACCAACCCTACCATAATCTCTCTATGATCCTTCCAAGGTGACCCAATCTCCCATGAAGCCTCTCTCAAGCCTCTCCCAAGCCTTTGAGTTCACACTTCAAAGTAAGGTATTTATTCATTTCTCATTTGTCTAATTTTCTTTAAGTTGTTATGACCTTTTGTTTTCAATTAAAAATGTTGGGGGTGTGATTTCTCACCTCCCCCATACTGTACAATTTATTTTTGGATGATAGGAGACCCATTTCTCTCTCATTAAATCCTCCCATGTACACCCGTTGCCATGCCGAAATTCCGTGAGGGATTTCTCTCTCCTTTTTTACGTCCAAGTAATTCTTTTGTATTATGAATCTAAGTTACATTATGTTTGTTGGGACATGTATACTTATGACCCCCTTACTTTCCCTTTCATGTACATATTATGAGACACCATTTTCTATCTCTTCAACTATTTTCATGAATCCTTATGTCACGCCATTAAGCTGCTGAAATTGCACCGTGTTTTTCCAAGCCAAGATCATTGTGTAGTGAATACCATACCCATGTCTCAATCAAGGGTATTAACCTTTATGAACATATACCTATTGAATGGTATTTTAATGTATTTATTCCACATTACTTAATCGTGGAATAACTTATGGTGTTGATTAATTCCATGTTATATGATCCTTGTGGCACACTTATGCATGAAATGAAATGTTTAAGAAGGGTGTGCCTTGATAGAGCTCCAATGCATTAGGTAAAGTATAGTATCATGATACATCATGTGCAATGGGTGTTGACTCCTGATAATTAAAGTCCAATGAGGGTTTAATCATTCTTCATGTGCAATGATGGTTTACTCATGATCCATGTGGAATGAGCCTTGTCTCATGCTAATTCCATGTTAAGTGTTGTTGCCACATTTCCATGTTATGATTATCATGATTTATCATGACTTTATGTTAATGTTTCTTTTGTGATTGATTGATATGCCTATTTTATAACATTTATTTTATTCTTTATGTCATTCCATGTTTATTCCCTTACTAGGATTTATAGCTCACCCTTTTCTTATGCATGTCCTCTAGTTATCCCATGGAATGCTAAGTACGAGGGAATGTTGTGGTCTTGTAAAGGAAGATTTAAATAAATATGTTGTGTGTTTTATGTTCTAAGATGTTATGTAATGTTTCTAATCCCCAAATAAACTGGACCTATCGATCATCTATGTTTTATCAAGTGAATATTTTATGTAATAAATTAGGTTTAAGTGTGTAATAAAAAGTAGGGTTGTTATAGTTGGTATTAGGGGATTGGTTTAGTAATTTTTTGGGATTAGGATTAGAAAACCCTAGTGAAGACTTAAAGACAAGAATAATTACAATAAAACATACCTAAGTATTGGTGAGTATTGATTAAGTGGTTTATCAAGCAAATATATCCCTGTATGGATACAAGCAGGTAGAGGCGGCTCTGGCACAGATGTATCCTTGGGTTAAAACACGAAAACCCCGTTTTGAGACAGACTCGAACGAGAACTGGTGCACAACAACGGGCCTTTCTTCACTCTTGGTTATGATACTCTTGGGTGATATGCTTTGTTAAATTCATAATATTAGTATGAACCCTTATTATGGTAATTAAAAAAATTCCCCTAAGAATATATGATAGAAAGTAGATCATGGATTTCATAGATTGAAGCCTATGGAATCATAATTTAAGGAAATAAAAGTTATTTATAAGTAATCAGTTTTGTATTTGGATTACCTCGTATGTGTTAACCCTAAATTTCCTTTTATTCCAGCCAATGGCCAGTAATAGGAGGACTCAGGCTAACAACTAATGTGAAGATCAATGTGATGACTGTGAAAATGAGATGTCCAATCTGAAGGGAGTGGGAATCATGAACTTTGTCACGCTTCTCTCTCAATTAACTCAAGATTTGAATAGAAATATGGTTCAAGAGGAACATTCAACCCCCCCTAAGAAATAACAAGTCGCTATCGAGATCTTCATGAGACAAAGGACTCCTACTTTTAATGGATCATCAGATCCCTCAATCACAGAACAATGGATCAACTACATTGAAAAGATCTTCTCCATCCTTCAATGTTCTAAACTAGAGAAGGTTCTTCTGGCTGCTTATTTTATGAAAGGTAAAACCGATAAATGGGGGACATTGATCAAAAATATGAATCCTGAGGAAGAGATCAAGGCATTGTAATGAACGTATTTCCAAAAGTTGTTTTTAGATAAATATTTTCCGCGCACCATTTAACTTAATATGGAAAGGGACTTCCTTTCCCTCTAGTGAAAAGATGACGATTCTATCAGAGCGTATGAGGACAAATTCACAAGGCTTGCACGATATGCTACCGGCTTTGTCGTTACCCCCAAATGTAATGTTAACCGCTTCTTTGATGGGATGAAACCTAGCCTATGTTAAGTGCTAGCGATTCGTGACTTTGACAGCTATGAGGAAGTTGTTCGATTTCCCTCATGGTCAAAATGGTGATCAATGAATCTCAGGGGTATCATGGGGATACGAAGAGTAAGGTGGAATTCAATTCTAGCAGTCCAATGGATATATCCAATAGTGTTAAGAAGATCCATCACCCCACTTGCCAATGGCGTGGAAAGAAGCAACCTGGAAATTTTCTGAAGGGGATAAGGAAATGCTTTAGGTGTGGAAGAGAAGGATAGATAGATATTTACTACTGACATGAAAAACCTGCGGCTGCAACAGAGGATAGGAACACTCCATTTGAACCTCAACATGTTTTTCATTGCTACAACTGCAAAGAACCTGGGTATCTTACAAATCAGTGCCCTATGCCAAGGAATTTCAGAGGATACCAAAAACCTCCAAGGCACCAAGGGAGAGATTTTTCAATCACTACGTCTGATGTGAACCCTAATAACGAAGTGGTGACAAGTACTCTAGTTATTAATTCCAAAATAGAGAACATACTTTTTTATTCAGGTTCTATGAATTATTTTAAATCCCAAAATTTTAGTAGAACAATCCCATCACCACAACAAATCATGGAAGTAAATATTTCAGTGAGTATGAAAAATGGGGTAGTCATTGCATCCTAGAAATATAACTCTTCCCCTATCATAATTTGTGGATTGAATTTTCTGGAGAACCTTGTCATACTCCCTCTAGTGGAATTTGATGTAATTCTTGGCATGGATTGGCTTTCCTTATATAGAGACAACATAAATTTCTATGTGAGGGAAATCACTATCCATGTGGAGAATCGACCCTCAATTCTATACAAGTGCAAGGTGGAAGATGAATATTATTTATCTCCATCATCTCAAGAATGGATATTATAGACATATGAGTAGGCGTATCAACCTTCGATGATTGAGTCTAAGGAGGAAACCATCCTTGAAGACATGCCTATTGTGGGAGAATTTGCTGAAGTATTTACTAAGGAATTTCTTAGTCTTCCTATTAGAAGGGATGTTGAATTCTCAATTGATCTTATACCCATGGAATTTCCAATATCAAAGACTCCATATAGAATGGCTGTTGTGGAGCTTGGGAATCTAAAGAAACAACTATAGGAGAATCTGAATAAAGGGTTTATATTCCCAAGTGCTTCACCATGGGGTCCACTAGTCCTCTTCATCAAGAAGAAGGATGGGTAAATGTGCCTTTGCATCGATTATCATGATCTTAACAAAATCACAATAAAGAAAAAGTATCCTCTCCTACGAATTGATGAATTTTTCGGTCAGCTACATGAAGCACAATAGTTCTCCAAGGTGGATTTGCGGTCAAGACATTATCAAGTAAGGGTGAAGAAGGAAGATATCCCCAAGACTACTTCTTGTACAAGATAAGGGAACTACGAATTCATAGTAATGCCTTTTGGACTCACTAATGCTCCAGTAATTATCATGGACTTGGTGAATAGAGTCTTCGAGGATTATCTTGATAAAATTTTTGGTAGTCTTTATAGATGAAATTATGATATACTTTAACACCGAGGAGGATCATGAGAAGCATCTAGGAACTATACTAGAGACCTTTCGGGAGGATTATCTCTATGAAAAGTACAACAAGTTTGAGTTCTAGTTGAAGGAGGTCTCATTCTTGGGCCATATCATCACAAGAAATGGGATATCTATGGATCCCTCCAAAACAGATGCAATTGAGGGATGACCGAGGCCAACACTGGTAATGGTTATCTATAGATTCTTGGGGTTATATAGAAATTATCGATGATTTGTGAGAAATTTCGCATGATTGTACAACCCTCTTACCAAGGTAACTCAAAAAGGAGTGAAGTTTACTTGGTGTGATGAATGGAAAGAAAGCTTCAAGGATTTAAAAAGTAGGCTTATCACTGAGCCCATTCTCACTTTACCCACAAGTGGAGAAATTTTTGTGGTATTCAGTGATGCTTGGAAGAAGGGACTTTGATGTGTGTTGATGGAAAATGAGAAAGTCATTTCCAATGCTTCAAGGCAATTGCAAGATCATGTGAAGAATTATCCAGAAAACTATATAGAGTTGGCTGCGGTGATCTTCGCTTTAAAAATTTTACGGAATTATCTCTTTGGGGAGAATTGTGAAATATATACGAACCAAAAAATCCTCAAGTATATATTCACATAGAAAGAGTTGAACATGTGCCAACAAAGATGGTTAGAGCTGATCAAAGACTATGACTGATCAATCCATTACCACTATGGGAAAGTGAAAAAGGTTGAAGATGCTATAAGTAGAAAGGGCCCAACAATTATATCATTGATGAGAATTGAGAAGGACCTAATATTCTTATATTTTATGAAGATGGACATGAGGATCATAAATAAGGGAACATCATAAATCCTTTCACAAATGATTGCTCAACCATCTATTTTGGAAATGTTAAAGGATGCTCAAAAAGATGATGTGGGAATTCAGAAGAGAGTGGAAGCTATCAGAAAAGGGAAATCCTCAGAGTTCAATGTTAATGAAGAAGGAATTGTGAGATTTGGGAAAATAAAATGTGTTCCATCTAGTCTGGAGCCAAAGAAGGATATTTTGGATAATGCACATAGTTCAAATTTCTCTATTCCCTCAGGAAACACAAAGATGTATAGAGATCTCTAAAAGCATTATTGGTGGGATAATATGAAGAAGGATATCGCTAAGTATACATCAAAATTCCTAGTGTGTCAGCAAGTGAAGGTAGAGAGGCAGAAGTCTAAGGGGATGATGCAACCATTACCCACACCAGCATGGAAATTGGAGAACATCACCATGGACTTTGTCTCTAGACATCCAAAGACATCTAAAGGCAACAATTCAATCTGAGTTGTTGTGGATCGTCTTACAAATTATGCACACTTCATTGAAATTCATGAGGATTTCTCACCGGATCAATTGTCATAAATATATATCAAAGAAGTGGTAAGGCTGTATAGAGTACCACTATCTATTGTATCCGACCGGGATCCAAGATTCACCTATATGTTTTGGAAGAGTCTTAAACATGCTCTAGATACTGAGCTGAACTTTAGTATAACTTATCATCCTCAAACTGATGGCCAATCCGAGTGGACTATCCAAACACTTGAGGACATGTTGAGAGCGTGTTCTATGGACTTCAAAGGAGGGTGGTACCAACATCTTCCACTGGTTGAATTCTCCTACAATAATAGTTTCCAATCAAGCATCCAAATGGCACCTTATGAAGCCCTGTATAGGAAGAGGTGCAGAACACCAGCATGTTGGGATGAAGTTGGTGAGCATAAGCTGCTAGAACCTAAAATGGTCGAAGAAATGGTGAAGAAGGTGAAAACCATTCAACAGCATATCAAGGCAGCCCAGAGTTGACAGAAGAGTTATGCAGATAACCATCAATGATACATTGAGTTTAAAGTTGGAGAAATGTTATTTCAATGAATATCTTCAGGGAAGAAGGTCATGAGGCATGGAAATAAAGGGAAGATAAGTCCTAGTTACATTGGCCCCTTTGAGATTCTTGATCGTGTTGGGGTTGTGGCCTATCGACTAGTACTTCCAACTACCATGTATGAAGTACATGATGTATTTCATGTATCCCTATTAAGGAAGTACATACAATACCTTTCTCATGTACTCTCTTCAAAGTTAGTACAGCTAGAGGATGACCTTTCTTACGAGGAGAAACCAGTGAAGATCTTAGATCATAGAGAAAAAGTTCTACGAAATATGACAATTCCCCTCATCAAGGTGTTGTGGAAAAACACATGTTTGAAGAAGTGACATGAGAATTAGAGGAAGTGATGAAGCAAAGTCACCCACATATTTTTTAGTGTGGGAAAAGGAAATTTTGAGGGCGAAATATCTTAATGGGGGAAGATTGTAATGACCCAAACTTTCATTAATGAAAATTCTTCTTAATATAATTAAATGTATTATTATGGTTATATAAAATTTAGACATCATTGGTTTTATGTATTTGTATTTTAAAATACTTTTAAGAGCTGTGATCGTTGCTAATATAGTCATTGAATAGTGATCATATGATTAATATACATATAGGGCTTTAAGAAATCCAATTTACTCAGACAACAGAAGCGATGGCCTCATCCAGTAGACTTACCCCATACAAAGACCATTTTTCAGAGTTTTGAAAGGAGATGGAGTCATTGGGATTTGCTCTTGACCAATACCAAGATGAGCTTGAACACGTTAATCTTGAATGAAACCGACTACGAGAGAAGTGGACGTTAATAGAGATTACCACCTGAGCGATGTTATCTAAGCCACCCAAAGAGTCTTTCACCATCGCACACCTTACCCTTCGGTCTTATGTGGGTGTTATAAGGGGTTATGTTACAAGAAACTAGCACTATGAAAATGTACATTATTTTTGTATAAATAATGTGCATTCATTTTATTATTGTTACTTTGTAAATAATTTTTAAAGAACAAAGAGTATTTTTAGGTAATATTCAACAAAGAAATGTATTTTCATGAATTAATGGATTTTTTAATTAAATAATAATATAATAAAATATTATTATTAAATTATTATTTTTTAAATATAAATTATCATATAATTTTAAGAATGCAATTGTAATTTTTATTAAGGGTTGAAATCTGTTTTTGTCAAAACCCATGAATTTTCGGTAAATGTGAGTTTTTATTTTAAAAGTAAAAATTAAAATATTTATAAAATTATTTAGATAAAATGAATATTATTTTTGGAATCTGGGCATAGAAATTATCCAATGGTGAATGTTTCATAATATTTTGAGACAGTCGAATTTTTGGTTAAAAATTTAATACCGTTTAAATATATAATGTGTTTTATGAAATCATAATGACCAAATAGTGAGGTAATAAAATACTATAAACACTATTTTTGGGAAATATATGTTTTATAATTAATATAATGTGATTTTAGATTTTTTTTGATTTATTTTACAAAGATTTTGTGGACCCTCCAAGACTTATAGAACATTTTGTCTTTTTAAATTGTTTTCCTTGAAAGTGTGACTCACCTCCACATAAGAAAACCTATTATTTTAAGACATTCGTCCATTGTCCTTATAAAATATTGTTTTCCAATACCCTTTGGTAAAAACCTTGGGTAGAAACCATGGGCTGTTTTGTGGTGTTGATTAGTTTAATGTGAGTTATCCCAAACCTAAATAATAAAGAATTCTCTCTCCTTTCCTATATAAACCAACCCAAGATCCCACTTTCTCTTCACTAAAATCCTTGGGAGTTCTACAAAACCCTGACCTCCTCTCTCTAGAATCATCCCAAGGTTCCCCCAATATCCCAAGAAGCCTCTCCCAAGCCTCCCCCAAGCCTTTGGGATCACATTTCCAAGTAAGCGATTTCTTCGTTTCTCATTTCTGTCTAATTTTCTTTAAATTGTTATGCCCTTTTGTTTTCAATTAAAAATGTTGGTGAGTGATTTATCACCTACCATATACTGTAAAATTTATGTTTGGATGATGGGAGACCCCTTTATATCTCATTAAAGCCTCCCATGTACACCTGTTAGCATATTGAAATTCCGTGAGGGATTTCTCTCTCCTATTTTACGTCCAAGTAATTATTTTGTATTATGCATCTAAATTCCATTACGTTTGTTGGTACACGTATCCATATGACCCCCTTACTGTCCCTTTAATGTAAATATGATGATACACCCTTTTATATCTCATCAACTATTTTCATGAATCATTATGTCACGCTGTTATGCTGCAGAAATTGAACCGCATCTTTCCAAGCCAATATCATTGTGTACTGAATACCATACCCATGTCTCTATCTATGGTATTGACCTTTATGAACATATAAATATTGAATGGAACTTTCATGTATTTATTAAAAATTACTTAATCATTGAATAACTTATGATGTTGATTGATTCCATGTTATATGATCCATGTGGCACACTAATGCATGAAATGAAATGTTTAAGAAGGGTGCACCTTGATAGCACTCCAACGCATTGGGTAAAGTATAGTATCATGATACATCAAGTGAAATGGGTGTTGAATCATGCTAATTCAAGTGAAACGAGGGTTTACTCATGATTCATGTGCAATGAGGGTTTACTCATGATTCATGTGCAATGAGCCTGGGCTCATGCTAATTCCATGTTAAGTGTTGTTGCCACATTTCCATGTTATGATTATCATGCTTTATCATGCCTTTATCTTCATGTTTATCTTGTGCTCCATTGATATTCCAATTCTCTAACATGTATTGTATTCCACATGTTATTCCATGTTTATTCCCTTACTGGGCTTTATAGCTCACCCTTTTCTTAGGCATGTCCTCAGGTTATCCCATGAAATGATAAGTACGAGGGAATGTAGTGGTCTTGTAAAGAAAGTTTTCAATAACGTTTATGTGTGTTTTATGTTCTAAGTTGTTATGTAATGTTCCTAATACCCAAATACACTAGAACTCTTGATCTTCAATTTTGTATCATGTGAAGATATTATTTAATAAATCAGTTTTAAGTGTGTAATTAAAAGTTGTGTTGTTATAGAAACATGTCGAGATACTCTATGAACACTATAGGGAGATCACAACTCAATGATTCCTGATCCAAGTCAGAAGAAAACATTGATATTAACCTATACACATATAGAAAGAATATACAATTCTACTCAACCTTGGGTATTATTATCCGTAAGAAACATGAATCACCCTATTTGGCATAGTATAGAAGACCCACTAAAGATATTAGTCAATCCAATACTTATGAGAAACATACCAACCCTTACTAAGAATAAATCAAGAGGTTTCAAGCTAATAACCAGAAAATTAAAAGTGAACTCAAAATATGATAGAGAGAAAATGAAAGAGGGGGAATATGAGACCCTACCCCCACTTTATTATTAGGGGCATAGTCATATCCATAACATAATACATAAAGACCATAGCATGATTAATCCAGTTCATAATACGATTTGATATGATAGAGTGGGATGTACTAGTATCAAATAAAGAAGTGTCAAAAGATGAAGAAATATTTATGGTACCTTTCACTATGAGTAGGCCTGTCTTAGATTCCCCTAGAGACTCTTCCATTATGTAAAGAACTTTCTTTCTAGATTTATTTGGATAAAACCCCTTAGTTATCAAATAATTTGATTACAACGTAGTAAATTTTAGTGCTGATGATCCTATTCCACTACAAAAGGTAGAAAAGACATAATAGGCCTTCTTAAAGATGCTTGAATGGCCGCTTATACCACAAATCATGGGTGTCTTAGCAGAAACTTATTTCAATTATTTAACCTTCCATATCAGAAGCAAGTCAAAGGGCCTCTTCAAGTCACCACAGAAGAATTGGATGATTACTGTTGTCATAATCCTCCACGAGACTCACCACACATCCTATTTACTTTAAAGGAACTAACAAAACTGACCTTAGGAGTTAGAGGAACTCCCTTCATCCCTGAATTACCATCTTGCTTAAGATCAGAAATCAAAGATCTATCTATAATGTATATATAAGAAGTGAGATTTATCATAAAAATCTAATATTGGATGTTTGTTCGAAGACCCATCTCAAAACACTGAGACTTAAATTTCTCAATTTTCACTACCTTAGGAGAAAACTGAACATGTAAATCAAATCCATTTTCATACTAAGTCATAGTACTTTCCCCCTACTAGAGGCTGAGAAACTCTATATACTTCACCAAGATCATCAATTATGGATAGAACTAATCTCTGAAAAGTACTCAAAAGTCTTTATACTCCAAGAATTTACATTTCTTCACTATAACCATAGAATCCCACCACCTCTTATTAGTACCTTCAAGCTTAAAGGGTGAACACTTCAACATTATAGCTTCAACAATATATGATAACTCAAAAAGAAGATCAATATTATTCTACCAGTACTCTACTTCTTATGGATAATTATATCATTGGAATGAAGGATGCTTCTAGTGAAGAAACACCGAAGCATGATCTCTATATTTATCTCTTAGAGGTTACAAAATTGGATCCTTAACAGAAATGGGTGCATCTTCCTATCTTATAGATTGGACACCATGAACCACTACCTAAATAAGGTTCTAATCAACTATAGGGTTCTCTTTCCATGATTAACGACAACTCCCTTATGTGGTTCATCCAAACGTATCCTCAAAGGAATAATAATAGACAACATCAACATGAAAAATGAAAATAATGGTAAGGATACTTGGATCATGATCTAAATTAAGAGATGTAGGAAGATCAATTCCATTAGATAGAGTTCAATATTTTAGGATTACAATATACTAGAATAATGTATTGAAAAATACTATAATCATATAATTTTATTCCTCGGAGACATTTTTCTCAAACACCCATGGTGAATTAAGGCTCTCTATGATGAGAGATGGCTAGTAACTGGATCATAAATACACATAATGTCCCGAAATCACACCTTTTGTCTACCGAGATATCCCATTATTCATTCCAACATTAAGGAAAGAAGTTAAAACTCAAATTCACTTTGATACCATTATTTCATGAACCAACATATATACCCTAGTACACTGATATATAAGTTGGCCATGACATGGAACAAAGGTAATTCCTGAACCCCATTGGTTGTAAACTAATACCTAGCATCAAATAAGAGTTAAAGGGAATAATTTATCGACAAGAAAGATATGAAAATGGGAGATAAATTAATGAATAATTGATACCCAAAACACACTTTAAGGGGAAAATAACCATTAAAAGATAGATAAACATCCCAAAGTATCACATTCTCCAATAGATGACACATAATCCTTCATGATTTTTTTTAAATCCCTTTGATACAACTGGACCATAGCTCATCCAGTAACTGTTATCACTCTAGGGTCCACTGAATTAAGAACACACACCCCCTATCGGATGTTCTTTCCTTTTTCTTAGACCTAGAATAAAATAAAATCTATAAACACTTGAAGTAAATGGTTGGATGTGAGATAAATATCCCAGTAGGGTCTCACAAAGTATTCCATAACCAATTCCATAACAATTAAACCATTTATAATTTTAATTTAAATAAATAAAGGAATGGAAATTAATTTTTATATTTTAAGAAAAACATTCCATTAAATATAAAGATGTAATGTATATAAAGTAATTTCATAAATAAACACTTTATATAAAAAATCTATATAAAACAACTAGCATGAATAAAATAGTTCATTAATGAATGGGATACACAATCAAATCATATTAATAAAATAAACATAGTCATATTACCTATGTTACGTTAGTTCTAGGCCCTTGAATCCTCAAAATACAAAATCATCAATCGTGGTTCAAATATATGTCCACAAATCCATAAGTATCTAGCCAATAGGACTAATCAATCAATATCTCATTAGGGAAAATCATGCTGAATGAGGTTTATTTAGAGTTTTCATCCTAAATCCATTTATATGTTGTTATATTCTTAGTGTGCTTGTTCTAAACATCCATTAACTACTCAGGATCACATGTTCTTCAATACATAAATCAATTATGAGAAAATCTTTCATTTTAATTCAATTCTTCATTACTAGTTCAAAAACCAACATCATGTTTTAAAATTCCATTTAAATTTCAAAACATGTTGAACCTAGTTGTTTAATTCATTGTCAATTATGTTTCAATATGTGTTTGGTGATTTTTATGAAGCTGTGATACCTAGAAAATTATTATGGATTCATTTAATGGCATTGGATTTCATTCTTGGAAAATTATCCTTAAAGAAATGTGATGATTTTTTAACTGATATTTATTAAAAAATACATGTGATATTGATTTTTCCCTTTGTTTTCAAAAAAAAAATTAGAGGATGAAATAAATACCATTAAATATATTATTTTGTATGATTATTTGATAAGTATAATATTGTAAATTTGGTATGGAAATTTTATTTATCTTGAAGTCTCAAAAGAAAATATATTTATCAATTGTTGTATAAGAACCCAACATTCAGAAGTGATCTTTCTTGCTGTGTTTATAACCATTTTTTTTCATGAAGTGTGAAAATAATGTTCCAGTGGGACTATGGAATGTATAGTGTTACTCTATGATAGTGAAGAGATGATTGTTATAAGCGCTTGTGATTATAGTGGATAATATATGACTGGTTATTCTAACCAACAGATAAAAATGTAGACTCACATTGAGACAAAACCTTATAAAAATATTGTGTTCATATGATATTTATTTTTAATGCATTTAAGAGAGTTTGAGTAATCATAATAGTCGATCAGATCCTAAAAGGTCAAGAGAAGTAAATTTCGAAAAAAAAACTGTAAAAATTACAGCTGATTCAAAACACCTTTCTCAGTGGTGAAACACCTACACGTGAACATGAATTGGTATCAGAGCACCAGGTGCCCTCTATTAGGATCCAATAAGTACTAAATATGGATAATCTAAATTCTATCAATATCACTTTTTCCTACATTTGATGGAAATAACTATTATAGTTGTAAGAATAGGATGTTTACATATCTTCTAGCTATTGGCCTTAAAGTTAAATATGTAGTTACTATAGGATTTCCACCTATAACAGAAGATGATCTTATGAATTTTATAGAAAAGTTAAATATGTAATTTTATGGAAATTCTCAAAATTAAATTTTTATGTCACTTTCAATAAAAGTGTACAAAAAGGTAATGGGAGTCAAAAATTCCAAAGAAATTTGGGATAATTTGGAAAGTAGTTTTAAAGGAAATGTGAAAGTCAATGAGGCAAAATTGAAAATTTGGAGTATAAAATTTGAATATATAAATATCGGTGAAGAAGAAAATGTTGATGACTACATTACAAGGTTTAATGGTATTATCAAAAATATTTGGGGTCTTGGAGAAAATATGGATGATTCAAATATTGTAAGAACACTGATGAAAAATTTTCATGGTAGTTTTGATACTAATATATCAACTTTGGAAGATAGAGATGATCTTACTATCGATTAATTAAAAAACATACTCAATACATATCAAATGCATAATTTCCTAGTCTTCAAGATAAATATCAAATATGATATGGATTTTGAGGCAATGAGAAAGATTAACATCAACGATGATGAAATTTTAGAGTCAAGGGAATTTGATGATGACAAAGAAGATGAATATTATAACAGAATCATTTCTCATGTATAAAATAGTCTCAAGAAAGGGAATTTTAACAGTAAAGTTAAATTATGAACATGTTTATATAACTATAATGAAAAGGGAAATATCTTTGTAAATTTTCCTAAAATTAATTTCATCAAACCTAAGACAGGTGATGAGAAACCATAGAAAAATAAATGGGAGAAGAGCTCAAAAAGCATAAAACAATATGATGGAAGTAAGAAGATATTATTTAAAATTAAAATAATAAGGTTAGTAGGAAAGGAATAGGAATATAACTCCCCATCAAGTATATAATTAGAAGATGAAACCAACTTCATGGTTCATGTGGAAAAAGGGGTTGAAACCTCTAGTAGTGAAGATGATGAGAGTGAATGAATAGATCTTGAGAAAATGTTGAAAAAATAAATAAAATCTTATCTTGAGAAAAATAATGAATGAAAATATACTATTATTGAAATAAAATGAAAATATAATAGAGGAAAAATAATAATATACAAATAAATATATTATTTATATTAAAGAAATCAAAAGACACAAACTGAAAGTGGATGAAATAGAAAAGATGGTAATAGACCATAAAGAAAAAATCATTATTAAATAAGAAGAACATTCAAAGATTATATATAATTGTCTTGAATCATAGAATATATAGTATAATTTTATGGAATATTTTAGTAAGGCTATTGAGGTCCAGGAATAATAAAAGAAACTAGTTAAAATAGGTGTTCAAAGAAGTGAGTTAATTTAGTACTCTAATAAATTAAATATAAATATGTTTTCTATAACAATGCATGTCAAAAAATAAATTCATGATATTTATGGAGTATGAATAATTGTGAGAAATCATCTTCTAATTTAAAGTAAGAATTATTTTTCTATGAAGATTATTTCCCCCAGAGTAGAGAAAATCTCAATATACAGAAGGAAAACAACAAAAATCTTCAAGAAAATGCTATTATATGTTGGGGAGATCAATGTTCAGAGGAAACTACTGGTGTTGTGGATTGTTTTGTTATGGATCATAATTATGTTTGTATAACATGTACCTACCATAGATGATACATGAACCAATGGGGATCTATTCTGAGAAAAGGAGAGAAAGTTTTCAAATTAATCAAGTAGTTACCAATACATATTCCTATCTTCCAACAAAATTGAAATTTGACAATTTAGAAGAAATATATGAAAGATGTGATCAATAATGCCATGTTACTAAAAATACATGAGTATTCTTCCTACAAAAACATCATATATTTATATGGGAAAGGAGTTAAAAATAATAATGAAGAAAAATCATTCTTCACTAAAGCTACATTAAAATACATTAAAAAAACAAATTCATGGATTACTGATAGTAGATATTCATCACACATGATTGGTGACACAAAAATTCTAAGAAAAATTTAAAATCCTGAAGGAGGAGAAGATACCTTTGTAAATGATTGTTCTATAAAAATTAATGGAGTAGTAAAAGTAGATATTGAATCCCAAAATCTAAAGTATAATAATATGTTATTTGTTTAAGGCATTAAGAAAAGGTTTCTTATTGTTAGCCAAATTTGTGATGATGGACATGATCTATTGTTCAAAAAGGATTCATATATCATCAAAATCACAAAATATTGATGAATTATCACTCAAGGGAAAAGAACCAATGATAATGTATTTAAAATTTGTGATTTTACCAATTCTTATTACTTGAAAACAAAAGATGAAAACAACCAATGGAATAGATGGCCTAGCCATATCCATCATAGGCATTTATGTAAAATTGAGTAGCATGATATTGTGAGAGATTTTCCCAAGATAAAGAGGGAACAATATGAAATATATGAAACCTATCAAAACGAGAAATTTGTTCAAAGTTTACACAAAGGGGTGGATATTCTATCTTTTATACCCCTTGAACTTATTCATACTAAATTATGTGATTGAATGAGACAAAATTATACTATAGGTGATTTTTATTTCATTACATTTCTTGATGATTATACTTAGTTTACTAATGTCATGTTTATCAAACAAAAGTTAGAGGAAACTAAAATGTTCAAAAAATTTAGGTGGAAATCTAAGAAAGAGATTAGTCTATATATCAGGAAACTAACAGAAGAAAATGGTAATTAGTTTACTTGTGACACTTTTGAAAGTTAACTTTCCAAACATGGAATCAATAATTAATAGAGAACACAATATACTCTACAATAAAATGGGGTATATGAAATAAATAATAGAAATATAGTAGAGCTAGGAATCACTATATTAGTTGAACACAACATCTCTATGTATTTTTAGAGGTAAGATATATGCACTGCCATAAACATATAGAAAAAGTATCTACTAATACCAAAAAAATGAGACAACATATGAAATGTTTTATAAGAAAAATTAAAATGTTAAATACTTCAAAGTTTCTAGAAACCCTTGCATTATAAAGATCAAAAGCATCAATCTGGGAAAATTCTATGAAAAAGACAATGAATGAATTTTCATGGGATGAATATATAATGGTAGTGGATATAGATGTTAGAATAAAAATATATATAAGTTATTTTACTGTAGTGATTTAAAAATTATTGAAAATAAGAAAAAATCAGACATCTTAGTTGATATAGATTCAGATCTTCAAGAAAATGGCATGAAAATGGAATAAAAGAATGATGATTTAATTTATAAAGAGAAAAACATTGATGATATTTAATTTGAACATACTAGTGATCTTTAGGAAACTGATTGAATATGAGAAAATGGTATAAAAAAATGAAGAAACATGTTGAGGATGAAAATATCATTGGCAGCCAATAGGATCCAGTTAAAAGTTGAATAATATTGGTAATTGAAGATCAATTTTCACTTATTTCTTAAATTAAACCTCAAACAGTGTTATAAGTATTTGAGAATGAGGAATAGATACATGATATGAATGAGGAACCATATAATATTTCGAATAACATCACTTGGGATATTGTCTCAAGACTTAACAATAAAAATGTTATTGGCACCAAGTGGGTTTTTAGAAATAAGAAAAATGAGAAAGGTGTAGTATCAAGAAATAAAGATAGGCTGGTGTGAGAAATATATTTTAAAAAGGAAGGAATTGATTTTGAAGATAGTTTCCCACCTGAAGAAATAATAAAAACTATTTTAATGTTATTGGTAGTAGTAGCACATTAACATTATAATGTTTATCAAATGGATGTGAAATATGCCTTTTTAAATGACGATATTGATGAAGAATTATATATTTAACAACTTGATGGTTTTTATTAGACAACCATGGTAGCATGGTATGCATATTGATGAATGATATTTATGGTTTTAAATAGGCTCCTAGATCTTGGTATTCTAAATTGGATAGTAGTCTAAGTGATATGAAGTTTTTAAGTGGTAAAGTTAACTGTAATATTTGTGTGAGAGAAATGTCCAAAGTTATTATCATAGTAATTTTATATGTGGATGACATCATATTTATGTTTATAATGAATTTATATGTGAAGTGTTTTCTAGTAAAATGAAAAGATAATTTGATATGTCCATGCTTGGTCAGATGAATTATTTTTTGGGATTTCGGATTGACCAGAAACTAAATTCCATATTTCTATTTTAAGAAAAGTATGCTCGAGAATTGATGAAAATTTTTCGAATGAAATATGAAAAATAAGTTTCCACTCCCATTTTAGTTGGAAATAAATTATAGAAGGACTAAAATAGAATTAGTGTTAATCCGACAAAATTCAAAAGAATCATTGGAAGTCTACTTTATCAAAATACATCAAGGCCAGATATAACTTATGTAGTGACTCTATGTGAAATATTTCTGAGTGACCCCAAAGAGTCTCACTTGTTGGATTTTAATATAATTATGAGATATGTGAAAGTAAACTTTAACAATGTTATTTTATATATACATAATGACAATTTAAAACTATTGATATTTATTGATGTTCATTGGGCAAGGGATTGTACCTACAGAAGATCAAATTCAGGTTGAACATTCTTTCTAGAAGAAGGTTGTGTTAGTTGGTAAAACAAGAAGAGTAATTTAGTAACACTAAGAATGAATGAGGATGAATATGTTTTTACTACAAATAAATATAAACAGATGATATGGATTAAATTATAGTTATAATATTTGAAAATCAAGATAGGGAGACCACTGAAAATTTTATGTGATTATCAAAGTCCAGTTGGATTTCCTAAAAATCCTGTAAAATATTCATCAGTCAATAATATTGATATCAAATATCATTTAATCAAAGAACATGTGGTAGGTGGAGATATTAACCTAGAATATATTTCTAAAAAATATGAGGTTGTAGATATTTTCACCAAAGTAATGATAATAGAGAGATTAGTAGAGTTAAGGTTGAAAATTAATGTTCATCATTTTCTACTCACATGAAGACTGTCAAGAGTTATCTCTTTATTCCAGATTACATTATGTGTTTTGTGATAATAATCAGGGAATTGAAGAAGAACTTTTTTTCATTATTGATTTCATTTAATTCCATGATTATGAAAGTGAATAGATATCTTGAGTGGGATACTTAATGAGGTTTTAGTAAGCTAGTCACACTCCCATCTCTAATTTAAAATTTTATTTAAATAAGGGGAGTGTTTTATTGATGAAATACTAAGAAAAATGGTGAATTGTTATTGTGCTCCTAATCTTCTTGATGTGTTTCACAAAGTGTGTGTAGGATCTTGTATTTCATTTGAACAATTATGAGCATGATTTTACATGTCTAGATTTTTAAAACATTGATTAGATACCCTTGGTTATATCTCTAGTTTTTTCGTCATCGGTTACACCCACATAAAATTATAAGTGATTAAATAAAGACTCTTTTCAAAGTATCATGTGATATCACAAATTCATTTATGAAAATAAATTGAAGTGGTTCGTGCGAATAAATATGAGAGGAGAAAAACCCACATAAAGTTTTCATTTTATTTTCAATATGGGGAGTAAATATGGAACACACATAATGTCTATTATGTGAATATATACTGAAAAGGGGGGGGGGGGGATTATTGAACCTAATTGTTGTATTATTTTTTCAATGATGTGTCAATATGTGTTTGGTATGTTTCGATGGAGTGAAGATAACTGGAGAATCGTAATGAATTAATTTAATGGAATTAGATGTCACACTTGGAAAATTATCCTTGATAAAATGTTAGGATTTTTTTAACTAATTGATACAAGAAAATACATGTGTTATGTAGTTTTACCTATTTTTTAAAAAAGTTTGGAGAAAAAATAAATACCTTTCAAAATTATATTTTTTATGATTATTTCAGATGGATAAAAATTTTAATTTGGCATGGAAATTATTTTTTGGGTTTCATATTCTCTATAATTTTTCTATGTATTTAAATTTTTTAATTTAAAAAAATTGGGCTTTCCCACTAGTTAGTGGATCAAGATGAGATTGACCTCAGTATTTTGGGACTTAGAGGTCAACCACACTCAAGGAAGCATCCCAGGCTAGCCCATGGCGAGAAGAGGAGGCATAATGCTTTTATGGTGCAAGAAGACCCATGTATAAGGCCAATAGAGTTTACACTTGAGGGTGTGGATTGTTTGGGATAGTAGCCCACAATCCCAGAGGCCCATGATGTGTGTGATATAAGATTCAGGCTGATCCCCGGTATCCAGCTCAAATGAGCAATGGTCCTAGATTTTTTTTATGTAGAAAAAATCCACTTTGATTTTTCAATGTGGGATAAGATACTTTGTGGGTACTGTTCACCCACATTAAATGATATGAATATAATGTCACCCATATGATCTGATCAATAATTTGAACTCAAGTCAATCAATCGAGGTGGGAGATCATCCTTTTCCTCCTGTATTCGAAGCCCATCATAGACGAGGGTTTTTATAGTGAAGAACCTCATATGAATCCAAGCACTATAAGAGTTCAACACAAAATTTTGGGAGTATAAAAAATTTCTAAGTACAAATTTTTAAAAAGAAGAAAAATAATTTGAGATGTTGAGTTTTCGGGGAAAATTACTATGCAAAGAAGAGAATGTTAGTTTGAGGCCATGAATAAATGATGGTAGGATTAGTGCTACACAATAAAAATCTAATGTGAAGAGCCATAGGAAATGAGAAGATATGTGGGAATGAATGTTTACTCATATAAGGAGTTTTCAGATTAAAATTCGTTTTGAACCAATACTATGTGGAAGATGATGATATTTTTTTATAAAAATAATTTGTGAGGATTATTTTCTACAGTCATCCATGAAATATGCGATGAAGCTCCTATGAAGATGAACCAGGAGGTATAGAGGGAGAATTTATAGACTAAGAGTAACAATATGCCATTCCAGAAAATACTATATTGCTGGGTTGTTGAATACTTTATAGTGAGTGTTACTATTTTTGATGTATGCATTCTGTAACTGAGGATGGATTATAAAATGCTTTACAATGAGTGCTTTGCAGTGAGTGTTTACAGGGAATAAAAATTAAATTATTTTATAAGGGAATATTATTTGCTGACCAGGACTATATGGATATGATTTTTATGTGGATATGCAAACAATGTGGTATAGATTTTCATTTATGATATGTGAAGATTGTTCTATTGGATATGATATTCTATGCGGAGGATAATACATTCTTTCTAGAGTGGAGATATATTTTTTAGTATCACAAAAATTGAAATAATTTATAGAGATGATTATTTGTAGTGAGAATGATATGTGGTCCAAAAAAAATTTATTGAGAATAATATTCATGATTAACATGCATTGAGGAAGTCATTTAACAGCTTTAGACTAATCACTATGTTTTTATAATTATCATGCATTAATATCCTGAATAACTGGTGAATAGTTTCCTATAAATACTGAACAAATTCATAGATTAAAGATGTTAGAGAGAATGTTGAAGTGAAAATATTATTTTCTATTAATATTATTTTCCACTCATAGTGAATATATCAGTTCATAAAGTAGTAAAATTTTGTGGAGACTATATGTGGTAGTATAAATGTGACAAAAAATAATAATTTTATTCACATAATGATTATTTCACATAATATATGAGAAACATATATTTGATAAGTGAAAAGATAGACATTGAGTAAGGACTAGTTTAGTGAAGTTCTCCAAAATGTGATCATATACTATTTTATTTATCTTAAGGGCTCAAAATAAAATATCTCCATCAATTGTTGTAGAAGTATCCAATATTTAGAAGTGATATTTCTTCTAATGTTTAAAATCACTTTTTGTGTTTAGAACTGTGAAACTGTTGTTCCACTGGGACTCTTGAAAGAATAGTGTGACTCTATGCTAATGAAGACATGCATAATGTAACTACTTGTGATTGTAGTGGAGAATATGTGATTGGGGAGTCTGACCAATCACAGTAAGAAGTAAGATTATATTGAGGACAAAAAAAGTAAAAATATTATGTTTAGGTGACATTTATTTTTAATTAATTTAGGAGAGGTTTTGTAATCCTAATATTGGATTTAATCCTAACAGCTTTGTAAAGGTTAATTTCAATAGAAATAAAAATTATAAAAATCTCCACTAATTCACCCCATTATAAGTTATGAAACACCTCCTTGGGAACTTCAAAACCCAATCACAAGTTTTCATCAATTTACTGCCATTAAAATAATATTTTATTTAATTAAAAGTTTCTCAAGAACCAACATCAAACCATTTAATCCAATTATTCATCATTTAAAGACATCAATTTTCTCAAAATCTTCCCAATAATTTTAATGCCTTTGAGATTAGGTTTTTCCCACAATTATCCTACCATTTTTAATAGAATATAAAATAATCTCAAATAATGGTTTTATAATAAATAGAAAACACATTTCATTTGAATGAAACAATTTAGGGTTTCAATTATTGGATAAAACCTTATAGAACCATATACCTTTAATCACATGATCAAATCAATACCCCCAATGGGATCCACCATTGTAGAATGAAGGTGGAGAAGCTCAAGGAGAATACCACAGAATAAATATCCCTAAAAAATATATCAATAAAAAACATTAGGATTCACCATTCTTAAAATGGAGATAAATAAATAATAGAGAAAACCCATATCAATGGATAAACCACATACATGATAAGGATAAAGATATTCCCTTAGTACATTTATTTGAAAGAGAAGGGGATTAAGGAGCTAAGGAATTATCTAGAGAGCCTCTAAAATCCAAATAATTTTATTAGTGATGAATGGTTTTGAGTAGAGATTAAACCAGAAGTTTTGGGACTATAATTAAAATTTTTAGTGGATTAAAATCCGGCATTCATGGTTTCCTAGTTTGGCCACACAGTTAGTAGTAACCGTGTGCCATTAATGGGATTCTAGAAAGGGTGAAAGGGTTGGAAAAATTATTAGTCTAACCATGTTACATCTACGAAAACCCAAAATTCACATGGAGTCATGGTTTTGAGGGATGACCACATGGTTTGGAATAACAATGCAGAAGCTATAGGCCACCATACAAACCCTCTCAATAGGGTGCATAAGTTTCCCTAACAAAGTGCCAACCGTGCACAACCCCTCAAGCTTCAAAAAAATTCAAATAGTCCCTAGAAATTACAAAAAATAAAATAAAAACAAAGGATGATAAAAAAGGGTCAATAATTACCTAGAATTATGTAATGGGATGTTACACATGAGTGGAAATGTTGATGAGTATTTACAACACAAAAGTTGGGTGTGGAAAATGTTGGGATAATTTCAGCAACATAATAGGTCTATATAAAGATTCATGGAAGGGTTTAATGAGAGTGAAAGGTGATCTATAATCACATGGTAATCATAAGGTTAATATAGGTATGTTTAAAAATAAATTACAACAAGAAAAATTTGAAATAAAAAGTTGTAATATGAAGAATGTACTTAAATAAAAAGAAGAGGAAGAGGACCCCTTACTTGAGATGTTGTTTCTAGAATATTGGGAGGATCTTTTTAAGAGATTAAGAACACCTTCATATAGATATATAGAGATATATATAGAGGTAATTATTTCTCAATGGCTGTTGAGTGAAGAGTAATGGGACGTTAGGTGGATATTTATAGAAAAAGAGAGGTGAATTCTTCATTAATTTCAATTCTTCGGTTTTGGACTCTATGTGATAAAATAATCAAAAAAACAAACCTTTATATGGGGTTTCCATGATTTTTTTCAAATTGATGTAGATTAAAATACATTATTAGTCTAAGAACATAAATCATTAAAATAATACCATTGGTGTTGTAGAAGTGGGTTATGTTCATAAATAGTTTTTTAAAGCCTTAAAATATAATATATGTTTTGAAGGATTCATTATAGGTTTATAAATTTCAAAAAATAACATTAAAAAATTATTTTAAATAGGAAATATATTATTCATCATGGATTCCCATTATAGTGTTATTGTATCACTTTTTGGGATATTACGATATCATAATACATACTATATATTTATACTATATTTATTTTTTACCCAAAAAATGAACTATCTCAATAAATTAAAAAAACGTTCACCATTGGATAATGTCGATGTGATGATTTCAAAAAATAATTTTAATTTTATAAAAATAATTTTCTAAATTTTGTAATTTACACTTTTAAATAAAATTCATTTTTACTGGAAAATACTAGTTTTTATGACACTAAAAACATTTAGAATCTTATAAAAATTACAGTAAACATAATTAATTTAAATTATAATTTATTTATAAGTAAATATTATTTAATAAGAATATTTAATGAAAATAAAATTTATATCAAGATTCATCAATCTATCTAAAAGTGTATGTTAATTGATACTATATATTTTCCAAAAATACAATTTTAGATTATTTGTAATTTTTTTCCAACTAATTATATAATCAGACACATATATATTAACAATGAAAGGGATAAATATAATAATTATTTTATTAAAATTAAAAAATAAAAATTCAAACTTCCAGGGTCTAGATACATAACCCCTTATTACACCAGTGTGTACTCTAAGAGTAAGGTGTGTGATGGTGGTACTTTGTTTGGGAGGTTCAATGAACATTTATTGGGTCATGATTTTGATAATATTGAACATCTCCCATAAATGTATTTGATCATGTTTTAGTTATTGAATATTCTCTTGGTCTTAGTCAAGGGAAAATCCCAGTGATGCCATCTCCCCTACAAGCTCTGACAATTGAACCTTTTAGGCTAGGTCATCGCTTCTTCATTTTGTGCTAACTAGACTTTATCAAAACCCTTAACATATAATAAGATTAATGGTTAATATAGAATGACAATATTATCAGTGGTTATGATGCTTAATGGTGTTTTAATTCCATCAGCTAATAACAAATGAAATATTGTTCACGTGTTTTCTATAACTACATTACTTAATAAGAAATTTATTTATTCATAATGGAATTTCATTTCTAAATATTTGGGTCATTATATTCATCCCCAATTTAGAAATTTCCCCATAAATATATAATTTTATACCCTATAATAGATTAGGGTAATTTTTTCATTGCCTCTTCTATTTCTCATTTTTCCTCCCCAAACATTTCAATCATCCACTTTACTTTAACAAGGGGAGTTGTCTTTTTTCATATAAATTTATTTATATGATCTAATATCTTCATCGACTGCTCCCTGTATAAAATATGTTTCTCTAAAGGCACCACCTAAGTATTTATCACAAGTGAGGGTTCTAGTATGTACTTCCTCAAGAGGGATACATAGGACCTATGTGTTACTTGAGATATGTTAGTTGGGAGTTCTAGTTGAGAAACCACAAAAATGTTGTGATCAAGGATCAAAAAGGGGATTATTTATCTATGACTATGATTTCCCTTACTACCAAAGCTCATGACTTTCTTCCACAATGATATACGAAGGTACACTTTATCTATGATCTGAAACTCTAGGCCGGATCAATGATTTTCTATATAGATTTTATTTTGAATTTGTATGGATTGTAATGATGATTAATGGTTTTAAAATTCTCCATAATCTCATGGATAAGATAATATTCCCTCATCTTCCACTCTTTAACATCATTCAAATATGTTGGAGTTTAACACCTATTCCCATACAAAGCCTCATAAGGTGCCATTTTGAATTCTAGAATGGAAAATATTGTTATATTATAACTACACTAGGGAAGGTGTTAATCCAAATATACTTGTTAATACATTTAATATTATAAAAACATGTCCTATACTGTTTGAATGGTTCTTTCAGACAAACTATGTTTTTTATTGTGATAAGTTGTACGAAACTCAACTCTATTTCCAAAAATTACTAATGTATTCTCCATAACCTCAAGGTAAACCTTTTATATTTATTAGATACAACAGATATTGGTACTCCATGCATTCTTACTACTTATATTAGGTATATATTTTAAAGTTGGTAAGATATAATATTCCTTAATAACAATGTAGTGTGCTACCTTTTTAAGGTGAATGAATACCACTCAAATGGTTTTATTTACTTTATATTTCCTATATATTCCTATAATAAAATCCATGAATATATTTTCTCATTTCCATACTGGTATAGGAAATGGTTTCATCATACACTTAGACTTATATCATTCATCCTTGGATTTTTTTCATACCAAGCATTGAGATAAAAATTCTATAATCTCCCTCTTCATGTTATCCCACCAGATGTTTTTCATTAGTTATTTATACATCTTAGTACTTCCTAGATGAATGTATAATGATGATCTATGAACATACTCTAGATTTTATCCCTTTAGTTTTCGTTTTTATGGGACATATATCCAGCTTAAAACCCTTATAAATCCTTATTTATAAAAGTTATACTCTGAAATTTTTGATACCTTCCTCCATAGCTTCTCATTATCTTTTAGAGCCACATTGATCCTGTCAAAACTGTATGATTACAAAGTTATTTGATAAAGGTAGGATGAGTTTACTTTTCTGATTCCCATGTCCATCATTTTCATTTACAATATCATTTTATCTCTTTCAATCCTCATCATGGATAGGGTTTTAGGATTTTTTATACTTAGATCATTTTGCAATTTGTTTACCTTACTAGGATGGTATTGGATTGAACGGTTATAATCCTTGGTTAAATCTAACCATATTTTTTGTCATGTATTGAGATCCATTTTTTTGAATACATACTGAAGGATTTTATGATCCACAAACATGTAACACTTCTCCACATAGTGACAATGCCACCAAATCTTTAATTTGAAGATCACTACAGCCAATTCTAGATAATTTATTGGGTAGTTTTTCTCATGGATCTTCTATTTGTGGGAGGAATAGGAAATAACTTTATCATTTCTCATAAGTAAAAAACCCAATTACTTTTTGGATTAATTGCTCTAGATGAAAAATCCATCCCTACGGTGGGTAATGTGAACATAGGCGTATTAATTAGCATATTATTTAAATCATTAAATCACTCCTCGTATTCATTAGTCCTTAAAAATATATTCCCTTCCATGTAACCTTGGTTAGATGGATTTAAAATCATGATAATTTTACCACAAATCAATGATATTACCCAGTTAATCCAACGAAACTATGAAACTCCATGAAATATGTTAATTTGGGCCATCCATAAATTTCCTTTGTCTCTGAAGGATCCAAAAATATACCTTTTTTGGTGATAAAATTCCACTTTAATTCTACTTTCACCACACACAAAACAAAATTACCCAAATTTTTATATAAATATTCATATTCCAAGACCTTTAGTACAATATTTAAATGCTCTATATGTTTATATTTTCTTTTAGAGTTGATAAGAATATCATCTATAAAGACAATGAAATTTTTTTCAAGGTAATCACTAAATAATATTTTAATTATGTCCATGAAGATATCTAGATAATTAATGATTCGAAATGGAATCAGTATGAAATCATAGTTCCAATACCTTGTGTAAAAAGATATCACGTGGATATCCTTCTTTTTTACATCTACTCAATAATATTCTGACCAAAGATCCACCTTAGAGAATCACTAGTCTCCACATAGAAGATTAAATATGCAATTAAACCCTAGAAGATGATAAATTTTCATTATCATTATCTTTTTTATATCATGATAATCGATGGAAAAGAATAGTTACCCATCCTTCTTCTTAATGAAAAGGACCAACACACCCCACAGTGAAGCACTCATTCATATAAACTATTTATCTAGATTCTCGTTTTTGTTTCTTCCTTATCTGTTCATGTTGAACAATGAAAATTATATATTTAGTCGTGGATATTGGAAAATATTTGGGTCTAATATTGATTGACAACTCAACCTCTTAACTAGAAGGAAGATCAAAAATTTCTTCGTAGAACACATCAACGTATTCTCTTATAATGGGTATGTCATCAAGGATGATCTTTTCCTTAGTCTCATTCACTTGAGCTAGATGATCTTCTCAAAAGGTAATAATATTATTCATGATATGATAATTACAAAGGATAATAATCCTATTATTTTTAATTTTATATAATTTTAAGGTGATTCGTGATACAAAGGGCGATTTCCTTCTCTCAAAATTTTATATTAGCTCTATATAAGGAAGTCCAATATATACCAAGAATACATAAAATTACTCTAAAGGGAGTACCACAAGGTTCATTGGTAAATTCAGCATAAAAATATTGATATGGGAGAATATATATTATTTGGATGAAATAATTGACCCATTTTTAATCTTCACCAATAACATAACTTCCATATTTTTTGGTGGTGTTTAGTAGTTATATTAAACATGCATGATATGAAATAATTCATAGAAGAAGATACAAATAGTACATTCACTATCCTTGAGTGGATAAGTAGTGTAATAATCATAACTTCATTGTTGGGACCTACCTATTTAGTTGTGATGGTGTATTATCACCCTTTTACTCTAGGTATTGGTTTTTGTTGTTGTTGATTATTGTCGATAGCCTATGAATTAGTGCGTTGGTTCAAATAGTGTCCTTGTTCAATGGAGTTGAAAAATTGGATAGTAGGATGAGGTTTTAAGGGATAATTACTTTATTCCATCACATTATTAAGTTTATCCCACTAACATTCTATATATAGGATCCATTCCTTCCCACAACTAAATCATTTCCTAGTCTACTTCAAGAATTTATTAGGATGTTTCTTCTAGAACTATAGATAAGTGGGATGTTATAATTTCTTACCCTATTAGATTTTTCTATCCCTCCACTAGAATTAAACCCCAGTTACCTCTTCATGTATCTGTACCCATAAGAACCTTGAGATTATCTGATCTCTATTTTGACTTTGATGACACATTGTTCAATCTCATATTAGTTACCAAAGTCATGAACCTCTAATTATCTTCATAGATTCATCTTTATTCCACTAAATATGTGGTGAAATTGATATTCATTTAAATGAAAAATTAAAATGAGTATCATGAATGTCATATGAATTTTTCCTTATACACCTCAATGGGTTCATCCTCATTTCTCTTGATACCAAAGAAATATAACTCCATTTTAATTCAGAGAGTGGGGAAAATATTTATCAGAAAACATTTTCCAATATTCTTTCCACTCCATCATGTCGATTTACTCTTTGAGATTCATATTATCAATAAATGTCCATTATTGATAATATTCTCCTTCCATGTAATAAATAAGCATATTGACATTCTCTTACTCATATGATTTAATAATAGAGAAGATTTTATAAATGGAATTGATCCATTGTTAAGCAGTTAAGGGATCAAAAGATCTACAAAAAGTCGGAGGCCTTTGTCACATAAATATTTAAATTGTAACTTTATATTTTTTAAGGGGATTTAGTTGTTCCTAATGATTCAATTTTCTATTCAAAACGTGGGTTAATTGATAAAGTATTGTCATGAAGTTCCAAACTCCTTCCCCCACCAGGTTGAGCATCTCATTTAGGCAGTCATCACATTGCCTATCACAATGGTTTTTGACATGGTTCCAATTATTTCCATCAATTTAAAAACATAAAAAGAGAATTATGTATTATAATATTTAAACTATTAAAAATATAAATTGAGAACATAAAAATTGAATGGATAATCCATAAATCACAAGTATTATTTAATCTATGAATTTATAGGTTTCAATCTATGTCATCTATGTTTTATTTTATAACATTAAATTTCATGGGGATTTTTTCCACTGATAATGGTTTATAAAAACCACAAGATTAATTAAATCAAATCCACTATAAGATTCTATTTTGGTGTGAAGTGTTTTTACTCTTTTCCATGTATTAGGTGATGATCGAGTAAATACCAAATACATAATGTTCAAGGTTGTTACCCCAAGGTATGACTGTTCCATAACCACTTCCACTTTCCAGTATCTAGACACAAATGTTTTTTCTTTTAAGACCAAGAACTATATAATTTACCAATATTTAGGTATTTTTCCTTTGTTTAATCTTTTTTATATGGATTTCACTCTAGTTTTCTAATCATAATCACCTAAAATAACTCAACCTAGCTCTTATACCAACTATGAAAACCCATATCCTAAATACACTTTATTTCATGATTTATTACATAAAGATACACTCAATACATTCCCAAAATATCTTGAGGCCTAATTGCTTTAGATAATTTTATACATAGTATAACAACTTGAAATAGAGATATAAAAAAAATCATTTAAAAGTCTATAAAAATCCCTAATAATCCATTAATCTTCTAATACTACACGAGATATCTTGGGGACAAAAATTAGAATGGTGTGAGTTATAAAGACTATTAGGCGAATAATCAAAGAATAAAATAATTAAATATAATAAATGTGAGTCAAGAGGCATATTATGATGACATCGAAAAGTGATAATTAAAATCATCAAAATTAAACAACAATAACAGAAATGTATTAGTGGAATGTGGAAATAAAAATAAATACATTACATCATAATCATAATTCTAGGATAACATCTGATATGTTATAACATAGTGTTTTTATTATAACCGATAATGATCTATACATGGTATCTAATGAGATAAAAACTTTATCTAATTCATTGGAGGGATATATAATTCTATCCCCACCTGCCACATTCATAATATGTAATTTCATTTGTGTGGCATATAGGTCATACAATATAAGAATGTATTTCATCAAATTTAATCCCACGATTAAGGAGTTTGGGTAACATAAATAGATTCCCCCAATCCGTAAATGATAGGTACATCTTGGTTAACACCCTTGAGGAGAAATGTTAATGGTTATTCACAATAAAAAAGCTAGGTGTGGAAAACCATGCTATATTTTCAACAGTGTAACGAGTGCACACAAAGGTTCAAAGAAGGGTTTAATGAGAGTAAAATGTGGTATATAATTACATGAGAATCATAAGTTCTTTAAATACATGTGTAAGAAGACATTACAACATATTTTTTAAAATAAAAAGTCATAATACGATGAAAGTACTTAAATAATAAAAAAAGGAAGAGAATCCCTTACTTGATAAGTTGATTCTAAAAGCATGGGAGGAGCTTCTTAAGATTATGGAATCCCATTTTTTGGGATTTATAAAGTTAAATGGAGACTAAATTTATTATAATTGGGTTTTTAGTGAATATTAATGTAGTATGGGTAGGTATTTATAGAAAAAGTGACCAGAATTCATTATTAATTACTAAACTTTGGATTTGGACTCTAAGTGAAAAAATAAAAAAAACTCAAACCTTCTAATGTTTTCTAAACATAGTTTTTTAAAACTAGGTGTGGATTAAAATAATGTATTCAGTTAATAATATAAATTATTAAAATAATAACATCGGTAATGTGGGAGTGAGTCACGTTCATAAAGAATTGTTTCGAAAAACATCAAAATATAATATAGGTTTTGGAGGATTCATTATAAGTTTGTAAAATTAATCAAATGGCTTCAGAAAGAACATTATTTTATAGGGGAAATATATTTTTGGTCATGAATTACATTTATTTTAATTATTATATCACTTTTTAGATATTCTAATTTATTAATACAAACCGTATATTTATACCATAGTAAATTTTTACAAAAAATGTGATTTTCATTGAAAATTATGAAACAATCACCATTATTTAATTTAAAAATACTGATTTAAAATATAATATTTACTTTTCCAAAATATTATTCTAAATATAATAATTTACTCTTCAAATAAAAATCCTTATTTATATAAAAATATTAGTTTTTATAACATTAATAACATTGTGAGTCTGATAAAAATTATATTATATTTCATTAAATAAAATTATAAATTATCTTCTAATAAATATTTTTTATTAATAATATTTACTAAAAATGAAATTAATTAGAAAATTCTTTAATTTATCAAAATTGTGGTTAAATTAAAACTAAAATATTTCCCAAAAATATAATTTTGGTTGTTTTCCAAAATCTTTTTTTATAAAACACATTTTGTAATAATAATATATATTTTAATAATGAAAGGGATAAATATAAACATTATTTTTTAAAAAATATATATAAATTCATTTTACTATGGTTTGTATTTATAACCTCTTATTACACAGATGTACTCCCTAAGGGTAAGGTGTGTGATGGTGGAACTTTCATAGAGTGATTTGTTGAACATTGTTTGGGATCTTATCTCAATAAGCTTGAATTTGTCCCATAAATTATTTCAATCATGTTTTTTGGCTGAGTCTTAGCTTGGTCTTGGTCAGGTACAAATCCCAGTAATTCCATCCCCCTTGAAAGATCCATTAAACATGCTTCATAGGGTATGATCATACTCATTTTGGCCATCACTTCTTCCTTTTATATAAATTTGATTTTATCATAACCCTTAACATTGACTAATCTTAATAGTGACTATAGAATGACTATATTATTAAAAATTATGATGCTTAATGGTATTTTAATCCTATATTATAATAAAAACGAAATATAGTTAATGTGTTTTCTATAAATACATTACTTAATATATAATTTATTCATTCATAAGGAAATTTAATTTATAAAAGTTATTATCATTACATAGTGTTGGAATATCCCAAATTCATCCTAATAATTGGTATTAGAGCTATGATCACACCAATATTTTGGGTTCTTTTTTAAAAGTTGTAATCTTTTTCAAATCCTACCTGGAGTACACAGATATAGGAGTTATATAAATAACTAAATAGATTATTATATTTCCCAAATCACAAAACAAAAAAAGGAAGATAGAGTTGATAAAGATAAATAAGTTTTCCCTTTTCAGAAAAGAGGAATAAAATCTAACTTTAATATGATAAAATCATGATGATATCTTAATGTGCTTGAATATTATTGAATTTGGATGAGAAGTGTAATGTAAAGAATATGAATAACACTTATACATTATGTGAATAAGATTTATTTCATGAATATGAGGTAATTATACATTATTTTCAAGATAGTTCCTCAGATGAATCAAGAACATGAGGTGGGGATAAAATTTCCAAGGATATGTTTTCTAATCCATATGTTTATTAATGTTCTTACTTTAAAGAAATCATAAAACGGTTTCCCAAATATATTGATACTTATATTTTTAGATCCCTTAAATAACTACATAATTAAATAAATCACATTTAAATTGAATCTGTGATGAAGGAGTATTCTTTCACCAAAAAATGAACTTGAATGAAAAAAAATTAAGTCCAAAAGAACAAGTAATTTAGATCCTGAAGGAAAATTTTCTAAACTTGAGATGAATTTGCTGAAAGAAAACCAAGTGAAATAAAGATACTTAAAAGGACTAAAATTAAATTACTATGAAATGGAATAATAGAAACATTTAATCATTAATTTCAAGCATTATCAATTAGAAGTTAAGGTAAAAATGATTATATATCATTTCTATCTATTTCATAAAAAAAACAAAACTGGATAAAGATTTTTTTAAGAATAAATGAGAAATTTAAAGAAAAATTGAAGATAGTATTTAATAATAAGTGAAATATTAATATGAAATGCTTTTATTTTTAAATAAAATTAGTGTATTTAGAAATTTTCAAGATAAATTTTCCCAAGAAGTTGAGGGGAAAATGAAAGATGTCATATAGTGTTCAGAGAAGTGAATTTGTTCCAAAAATCCTCTATTATGTGGAAATAATATATTGGGATCATCTCTTAATTAATTTTAATTAGAATAAAATAAAGTTGTACCATATAAATTTAATTCTTGTTTTTTTTCTATGTTTATCTCTAGAAATAGTGTTGTTTTAAATACTAAAACTATAATGTTTTGGATGATAAAAAGTGAAGATAATACTATCACGATATCTGTGGTGGATATATGAAGTATGAGTCTTAGTTCCCCAATATGATTCCAAAAAAGTTGTGAAGAAATCCCAATAATAGTCTTCTCATAGATCTTAAATTTATAGATATCAAGTAGTTTGTAAAATAATATCACAGTTTATGGGCCATTACTAGTTTTGCAATAGTTTTGGGCATAATAAATTTAATTTTTGGCACAATCCATTAGTTTATAAATATCAAATAAATCCTATAGAAAGGGGGTGTAAAAAAAAGTATTGGTAACATCCATAGATTATGAATAAATTATCAACTTCAAATAGATTTTGAAAACGTATAGGTATATAAGATGTTTTCAATGGTTGTGGTCTGAGGGCGATACATTCCCATACCAACATGTGGTTGAAGAAAATGGGAAGTGATTTATGAAAAAATTTGTGAATAAAGAAGTGTTATCCATGGAAAATAAGAAATTATAAGATTTAATGTATAATATTCCAAAAAAAGTATGAAAGACGATAAGTAAGAGAACCTTGAGTAACAGACACATGGAGTTCAAGGGTAGTGATGCATCTAGAAGAGATGATATGATGAAAAAAACCCAAGAGACAACATACAGAAATTACAAAAGATAGTCCAATATTTTTAAAGACAATTTAGTTATTTCACTTACTGGGTTGGAATAGAAAATAATATTAAGGAAGCATAAGAAAAATATTATGCTATAGGAAAAAAGAAAAAATCCACATGAATATGTCATATTTTTACAGAGGTTTTCAAAAACCTGAAACCTAAGTTGTGAAGAATAACTATTTGGGATATGTAATAAGCATAGACACACTAAAAATGTTTTTTCAACCATACTTGCAACATAAGAATAATCCAAAAAGAAATTAAAATTTTATTAGTTATAATGGCTTGTGAAGAGACAAGTAACCCACCCAAATAAGATGAATTTTTTAATATTTCCATATTTCCCAAAGAAAAATATAATCTAAAAACTAGGTGTGCCATTATAAAGTGCGATGTAAATTGGTTGAAAAAAATACTCCCAACCGTTCTGTACATATTGAGGAGAAATAAGATGGACCTTATTCCCTTTTATATGAATTTAATTTGTGTTCGAAAAATATAAAGTATTTATGTTTAATAATTATCTCAGAGGGAGAACCAAATATGAAGTGAAATTTCCTATTATTTTATAAACAAAGTAAATATCACTATTCTAGATTGATCTCAAAAAAACAATTCCAAAGAAAATATAAAGAATGGGAGCTACATCGATGAAGTTGTGGAAAGCTATCAAATTTAGACAAGAGTGTGAAAAAATCCATTTTGATTCATTGTCTACTTCTGGAATCATGGAATCTTTCCATAAAATAGACCCATATTAATAAAGGTTATTATTGGAGGCCCTTTGAGGGGTTGATATGTGAATTATGACTAAATAAACTTCCAAAATCATTTTATCTATACACATCTAAATTCTCAAAAGAGTTTTTGAGTTTTCCATTAAAAGGTACATCTTAAAGATCTCTCATCATTTGTCTACATGGATTGATCATTTATATTAATTGGGAGATTTTTTTTAATTAATGATAATAAATATAGAAAATTCTAAAAGATCTCAAGGTTGACTTCTAAAACCTTCTGCATATTCATGAATGTTTTTGGAATATAAATTAAGAAAAGTGTAATATCACATGTTATAATTCCATAAGGAATGAATATATCAATTAAAATCATTTGGTTTCATCCCAATGACCTAAGAATAACCCTTAAATGAGTTATGGTAATTAATATGATTTGGTATCATTTTCAATAGATAAGTGGATAAATTTTTTCCAAATTAAACCAACATGTTTTGTACACTGATCATGGATCCTGAAATATTTAAGTGGCGTGATTGATGGAACATAACTTAAGGGTGAAATGATACCATCATCTCTATTGAAGTATTTTTTAGTTGTTATCAAAAAGGGGGAGGGAATAAAATTAGTGAAGATAACAAGGAAGGGGGAAAAGAGAAGATAATGAGTGAAGAATAATTGAAGGATCATATTAACATATTATTTTCTAACATTGGTATGGATAATAAATATAATGGGGTAGATTGTTGTTCCCGCTTTATGGTTTGTTTTTTAAGTGGACATGTAGTGTTAACATGATGTCATTATGTTTATGGGAATTTTTGGAAGTGTTTTAGAGTTCCCAATCTTGATTATAAGTTGAATGGAATTCAAAATCATATTAATGAGAAGAAGGACTTAGATGTTTAATGATGTTTTAAAGAAAACTAGAGATCCATTCTCTTAAGAATATATTGATTTTTGTTAAGAAATAATAAAGTATATATATATATATCTTAGATGAATATGATATAATTAAACAAGAATAGTTTTAGTTAAAGAGTTTATTCCTTATTCCATAGAAAGTGAAAAACCTGTACCATAAATTATTTGGATGATGTTGATTTATTTAAAATATAGGGGGATTGGGTTGAAAGAATTTGAATACACTATTATGTTACTGTCACTACACATCAATATTAATTTATATTTAGTAAATGTATATTAGAAATTACTTCAAAAATATGACCAGGTATCTAAGATAACACCCCACTTGAGCATCCATGCATCAAGGAGACACTAAATAAGCATAAAGGCTAGGTTTTAATTAAGACCAACTTGAGGGTATATATATCTTTCATGGGTTAGGATAAGTATGAGTAGAAGGTCGGTGAGGGGTTCATGGTATAAATACATACTAGTAAGAAAAATTGGTAGTGGGAGAGCACTAATTCCCATCAGACAAAATCAAATATTTTAGGATATAATGAGGCTTATATAGAAGTGTCCATCCTAGTATAGTTTCATTATGGGATCAAGGAAAACTAGCACTATTCATGTATAAAAAGTCATGTGATGTTAGGCTCAAAACTATTCTGTGTAATCCATCTTTCACAAAAATATATAGAAATCTTGTTCTTCCCATAATGTGTTAAGAAATTAAATAAAACATTATCTCTAGCTGTGATCACACAATAATTGTGAATGTTTTTGAATATCCTTGAAAGACCATTAATGAAAGATAACAATGAAGAATTTGAGTTACTATGAATTGAAAGAATATCAAGATGATATTTGGAAGACGGAATAAGGAAGAACATGAAGTAAAAAAGTCCAATAGATATTTCATATGACATGTTGGCTATATGAATTTGATCATATGACATGTAAAAATGAATTATGTTCACGAATTCCATATCAAATTGTTATCATGACATTGCACTAGGGTTATTCATATTAATTTCCAAGTCCTACGATACTGAAAATGAAGATTCCAAACTAATCTCTTCATTAAGTAATCATTACCATATTTTAAGGTTGTTATCCAATTTTGTATCGAATATCATAGGATTTTAAAGATTATTAGGATGAGTCATTTGATATTTTTCTCCAAACTAAGAAGGAATGATGAACATCATAATTAGAAGTCGGATGAGCTAAGAAATAAAGAGGCTTATTCATGAGTTATCTAAATAAAGATAATGTGTGTAGGTATTGAATTTTTATATGATTAGAAAGTTCACAAGAATTAATTATAGGGTTGTGTAAAAATGATTTATATAAAAAATTATTATTTTTAACATGTTGTGTATAAAAATCATAAAAGGAAACAAAAGGGTAAATGTTTTATGATGAAAGGAAGATAATTTTTTTTTCAGGAAAATATAATTAGAAATTTGAGTCTTAATGAACATTAAAAATAAGAAAACTCATGTGATACTTTTATACCCATGATACCAAGATTTAAATGGTGATTATTTTGGATAGATTAATAATTTAAAAGTAGAAGACTATCAATATTACTATGATATTAGAAACATTGAGATTTAAGGAAGACTTAATGTAGGAAATTTATGGGATATTGAATGTACGATAAATATATAGGAATATTGTAAAACTATATATATGTTCCCAAATTCAAATAAATAGATGTAATCCATTACAATAACCTTGTTTCAAACCCTATATATCAGATAAAAGATTGAGATTTCATTGCATCAATTATCTAAAGATGTTTAAACCAAGGTTTTTATTAGCTGGAATGGAGTATATTTTGTGTTTTTTTCCATCCAAAATGGGTTGATCAAGAATATTTCAATCCATGTGTTCTTACATTAAAAGAATACAACATTATTTAAGGTGCATCATTTCCCAGTGCTTACAAAATTTTTGGGCTCAAAATTAGATGAAAGGAGAAAGCATTGAGAAAGGTTGTTTTCTAGAATTGTATTTTCTAAATTATGGTAAAAGAACTAGTTTCATGATGGATGAGTTTTAAAAAGACTAGATTTAAAAAATGATTGAGATTTGTAAAGGTATGGAGCTCTGAAAATGTGTGATGGAAAGGCAGTGTGCTTCGCGACTAGGAAAAGCATCGCGAGTGAATGATGGTTTGACAATAAACATTATGACTATGAGAATTTTAGAGAATGAATGAAATTTCACTTGAGATTTGTGACTGAAAGATAATTGAAAACATGAATTTGGAAGTTCATGAAAAATCTAGTAGAGGTGTGGGAGCATCACGAAATCTTGAGTCTATAAATAAGAGGATACCAATACTTAATTTGATAGGAAGATTTTTGGATAAAAGGATGAATTGTTCTGAATTCATGAAGGATGAGAGATTCCTGAATCAAGCATTCATTGTGAGCCTAATAATAAAAAAAATTGTATTAGTATTGACTAGTTATTTGGTATCTATGGAAAATAAGATTCATGATGACTGGTTATTTTGTAATGACTTAGTGTTCTATGAAGGCCTTTCGCTTCACAAAGGTTGTGATATTCACAAAGGAGCTTCATGAATGGATTTGTTGAACATATGATTCGAGTGAAAATTGCTTTCAAGTGCATCAACTTATGACTTTGATTCAAGAAGAGTATCATGCTAGTCAGGGACAAAGACATAAATTACAATCTACAAAGGATAACTTGAAGTTGTCATACTGAATAAAACTGCACCCAAATTAGTGAGCTTGGGTGAGTCAACAGAAGTGTTCTGAGGGAGAAAGTATTATATCCTTAAAATATTATAAAGGTAGTTCACCTATTATTGAGTGACTATGTTTGATCTTATGTATTACACACTAGTGAATATTAGTGGATTTAGGTATGAATGACACACTATCGATGTATAAAAGAGTACATGTTTTTGGAGGTAAACCTGTGTTCTTGTTTAGGCATAATTCAGTAAATGTATGGGGATTCCCCCTCTTTGAGTAAAGAAACATCTAGATTTGGAAGAATAGGATCAGATATCATCTAAGATCCCTTGGGATAGAAGTTGTCTTTGAAACCACCTAGGGGGCTCAGTTCAGTGATGCAATAAGACTGTTTATGAATGAAATAGATATAATTTTTTTTATGTAGATGTCATAGCAAAGTATTATCTTACTATAGCTATATTTGATCAAATATATTTTTAAGTGATGATATTCAATTAAAAAAATTTATATGGGAAAAACTAAAAAAATTATACGAAGGCAATAACAAAGTAAAGGAGACCAAACTCCATGTTTTTCACAATAGGTTTAATGATCTGAGAAATCATCCTAATTGAAATGTAGATACATTTTTTATCATTTTATTGATGTTTTGGGAGAAATTTGGGGAAATTATGGAGAAATTGAAGATATTGACATTGTGAATAAAATCATATGATGGTTTCCACCTCTGTACAATTTAAAAGTGTCATACCTTGAGGAAAGGGATCTATCTAAACTTTATCTTGATGATCTACTAAGAATTATGATTTCTTATTAAACGATCGTAAAACTAGAATATGTAATAGCTTAGGTAAGAATGAAAATGGGTTTTAAAGACATGGAAAAACATGAGGTCTCTAGTGGTGGTGTTGATGAAGTTAGTGTGGAATATTAACTTCTTTATCTTTTTACCAATAAATTCAAGAGAGGAAAAGGGAGATTTGAAGGAAATATTCCATTGGAATATTTTTGATGTGGTAGAGTTGGTCACATTGCTTGTTAATGCTCAAGAACGTTTGATAATGAAGAAAGTGAATATGGAATCATGCAGAGGCCTCAAAAAAGGTTTCCCTAAAAGGGAGACTTCAAATAAGGAAATAAATTATAGAGAAAGAGTTTATTATATAAATAATAACAAGATGATAATTAAACTTTGGATAATGAAGAACTATAGTTTAAATCCGAAACCCAAGTGTTTATGATGACTATATTGGAAATGTTAGAACATTTAAAAGATAAAGATAATGATAATTGGTTTATTGGTGTTGTTGATATTAATGTGGATCTTAAGGATGCTCCTAATAAGCTGGAAATTCAATGAAAGACAAATAGAAATATGAGAGTTGTTCTGGAAGATTCATCAGAGTATGCTAATCAGCTTGAAGATGAAATTGATGATCTAGAAGCAAGATATAAAGAACATCCAAAAACTATTAAAATCATGTAATAAGTTGTGGAATTTATTACCAGGATTGAAGATAATGAAAAATTAATCAATGACATTACATCCAAATTGGAGGAAAATTATAATATAGTCAAGGGACCTAAAGAAGAAGTTATTACTCTTTGTACTAAACTAGAAATTGAATCATATTCAAGGGAAACAAAGAATAAATTATAGTTTGGAAGATTATTATAAGAAGAGATATTAGAAAGAGATATATGTGACTCTAAAGGATTAGATAAAGTTTTTGATAATCAAATATTCACATGTATGGGAAAAAGTAGAATTGGCTATGATTTTGAAGCATCAAAAGCAAGAAACAAGATAATCCAAAATAAAGGGAAGTAGAAAGTTGGAAATATTACAAAGGCACCTGATGTCCTAAGAAAGAAAGATTTAAATAAAAAAGAAAAGATAGATGAAAATTATCCTCAAGTATCCATATATTATCTCTAGTGAAATAATTTTTCAAAATAAGGGGACATGTGGAGGAATTGAAGTGAGAAGACATATCCTCTTATGAAATGTCAATTATATGGCTATATGGGCTATACCATGTCATATTGTGAAGAGTCAAGGAGCTATCTAAATGGGGAATCACATGAAAGTAAAAAATGGATAATGATACAATATAATTCATCACATATAATAAATATTTTATATGGATATTTTTTCATCGATCTAACTATGGCCAAAAATCTATTCATTGTAGGGAGAGTAAAGGTGGGAACAATTCCTATAGAACTTAGAGATAAGTCAACACTTTCAAACCAGGTGGAACTGGTAATTAAAATTGATATTATCCTTTGGAAGAAAAATGTGATTAATATTAACCCATTAATATAAAAAATATATAGTAATGGACATCATTATCCTCCAATCAATCAAGCATATCATGGAAGGAAATGAAAAAAATCGAGAAATCCAACCTTGTAGAAATAGATCTCAAAGCTACAAATAACATTAACACCAAGATTTTTGATAGCAGATGCTTATCCCATATGATGTGAAATTCATATACATTGAAAAATGTTAATAAAAGATTCAATAGAACAATGAAATTCAGAAGTGTTGACTGTTTAGAGATTAGAGGTACTGGAAGCACAAAACTAGAAAATTATGGGCTTAGAAAAATGATGTTATCTATGTGGAAAGTTTGTGTCACAATATCTTATGTGTGAGTCAAATCCATGAATCATGAATGATAATGACTTTTAATTAAAAGTTATGTACTATTAAAGGAAAAAGAGGTAACTCCCTCATAAAAGTATGCATAATAGATAGAAATCTATACCAGTTTGACAGTAAAGAGAACATTTTTTACTTAACAGTTGGAGAATAAAACAACTTGTGGAACCAAAGTTTGGGTCACATTAACTAATATATCATGTAAAAGATATCTAATATTAATATATTCATTGATATTCCCAATCAAAAGCATGAACAAGAAAATAAATTTGATTTTTTCATTTGAGGAACGTCGTCCTGGAGTAAATATTATCCAAATAAAAAAACGATATTGAATATTCTTGATCTCATCCACACAAACATATGAGGTCCAATAAATGTGGCTAGAACATATGGTGAGATGAAATTCATTCATTTTATTTATTATTATAGTAAAATGTATTATGTAATGATTATACATAGGAAACAAAATGTTCTTGATTGTATGAAAATGATCATCCAATAATTGAGAATGAATCTAAACACACAATCAATGTTATATGATCTGAAAATGAAGGGGAATTCCCATCCATTTAATTTGAATGTTACCCAAAAAACATGGAATAAATCATGAGGTGGATATAGTGAGAACCCCACAAAAAAGTGGATTTGTTGAATGCAAAAATCGATTGGTGAACAATATGGCCATAACTATGATGATTGTGAGTGGTGTCTCTTATCACTACTTGAAAGAGGTTGTTCAATTAGAAGTTTACACTCAAAATAGAACATGGTATTTATGGGAGAAACCAAGAACTCATATGAGTTATGGTATGGAAGGAATCCCACTTTGAAGTATTTTTGTGTTTTTGGAATTAAATGTTTCATTCAAAACAAAGAAGTCAATAAAAGAATATATGGTGATGTTGAGGATGAGGGAATATTACTTGGATATTCAATGAAGAGAAAATCCTACAAATGTTACAATAATCGTGTTAGATGAATTTTTAAAATCTGTCATGTGAAGATCATTGAATTTAAAACCATAAAAACCCAAATAATCATGTATGATGATATGATCGAAGATGAATAAGAAAGTGAATAAGGGATTGAATCAAATAAATAAAATATTCAAAGTCTTGAAAAACCTTTGAAACTTACAAAATGATGATGATTCATAAGATGAATCAGAAGTTGAAACTGTGGCTGAGGAAACTTCATCAGAACCTCACAAGGGAAATAAAAGATAAATAATTGGTCAATACAACATCATTGGGGATTGTAGCACTCCACATAAACAAGGATATTGACTAATTAAACAAATTATATCTTCATATCTATTATGGAACCTACCTCATTTAAAGAAGAAGTGAAGGATGAATCCTGGGTAAAATTCATGAATGAAGAAATAGATCATATTGAAAGGAATTAGACATGGGATCTTATCAAGAGACCTCAAAATCACAATGTTATTAGGTTAAAGTTGATCTTTAAAAATAATTTTGACGATCATGGAAATTTGATCTGAAATAAGGAACACTTAGTGTATAAATTCTAGGCATAGATTAAATAAATTGATGTTGAAGAAATGTTTCCTTTAACAGCGAGACTAGAGTCGAATAGGGTTTTAATTTACATATAAATTCAAAGAGTATAAATTTTTTATCAAATGGATGTCAAAACAATATTCTTAAATGGAGTTCTTGAATAAGAAGTCTGCATTTAAAAACTAAAGGGATTTCAGATTTGTAATGATTAAGAAAAGGTTTGAATATTTAATATGGCCATCAATGGTCTATAAAGAAACCATGTGTATGGTATTCTTGACTAGATTATTAAATGAAGAATCTTAAATAGAAAATAGGGAGTGTACATAATAATCACTAGGTGAAGAATTCAAAGGAAGATCAATTTATGGCCCTTGTGTATATAGATGATATTATATTTGGCAGAAGCAAGAAGAGATCGATGGAAGAACTTTATATACACATGAAATCAATGATTGAAATTTCTCTGATTGCTAAACTAGCATACTTATTTGGGATAAAGGTGATTTAAGAGAAGTATTACAACATTATTTATTAGAAAACATATGTGAGAGATATTATGAAAAAATTCAACAAGAACGATTCAAAACCAATGTCAACTTCGATTGCGGTTGGGAAAAAATATGGAAATCATTAGGATGAGACATCAGTGGATCCTACCCTGTATAAGAAGAATAATTTTAAGAGTATTTTACTTGAATAAGACATAAAAAAATATAATCTTTGAAACAGTTTTGGTGACCCAATTTCCATGAAATCCATAAGAAGAACATTTGGTAGTAGTTAAATGAATCATGATGTAAATTCAAGGTACACTCAATTTTTTCTTATACTTTTCATTATGAAGAGATAATTAATTTCCATTTCTTTGAAGATGATTGGATTGGATAAGTTGTGGATTGAAATTTAAAAATTACTGGAAGTCTCTTTATATAAAACCTATTTGGGGGATGACTGAGCAAGAAATAAGAAATAACTGATAGAGTGTGTTGGAACTGACAGACAAGTGGAAGAAATTTTAACTAATCCATTGGAAGCACACGTGTTTGAGAAAAATTTGTTGAGCCTCAGTGTTCAACTACCTCCTAGTGCATGAGGAGGTTACAGCTGGTCCCTGATCCCCATTTGTGTTAACTATTGTAATCTATTTATGGATGTGATGTAGTTTTACGGCAGAGATATGGTACAAGGGGATTTTTTTTGAGATATACAAGTAAAAAAATGGTTCTTTTGGTTTATTTACAAAGGGGAGAAAAAGATAAATTCAAACAAGTTTATTCAACATTTTAAAAGGTTTGTTTTTTTAGGTTTTTGAACCATGGAATGCTCATATGACATGATTAGAATTCAATGTTATGAGGAAATAGTTATAGACCATATTAGACATCTTTATGCATTCCAAAACATGAGAAACCAATTCATGCTTCCCCTCTAGATTTTTATACTGATATTTTATCATGTAGATTTAGAGTATTTCATTAGTTTCTATTCCCCTATCAGGTTTTGATAAGTGGTTAGTGCTTTATTGAAGTTATCTATATATTACCAATAATTCCCAAGGGGGATATTAATGAACCAAGGATTTTCTTAACTGTAAATAGAGTCTAGTTTTTGATTATTTTCAATCCACATTGGGTTGATTATAGAACATGCTATGAAAGTGTTCTTATAGAACAATATGACTATAGTATTGAATTTGGTGTCATTTCCTAGTATTTTCCAAATTTTTTGACTCAAAATCACAAGGAAGAAGAAATTATCATTAAATAATATTGAAAAACACCCTATACCCATGGCTAAAACTATGAGTATAGCCCCCCAAAATGTGGTTATAGACTATACCCACACTTTTAGGAACCATGGATTTGGGAAGCTTCGGTATAGAGCTATACCCACTATTTCTATAGAAACCATGGGTAGAACCATAGTTATTTTATCATAGCCATAGTTTATCCATAACCTTGGGAATACATATATAACCATTGTTTTAAAAGCTGTGAGTATTGCTTTTCCAAGAAGAAAATATATACCCATGGTCCAGTGAAATGTGGGTATATGAATCTATTCCCATTCGGCAGCTACAATTTAACTTCCATCCTATCAAAAGCCTATAAATAAAAGACAATCCACAATACACATTCAATGTAATAAATATATTGTATATTTAGAATTCAACAAAATACTTGTAATAATTTTCAAACCATTTAGAATACTATAACATATATATACATCTATAAAACTAATCAATTCAATTCATTAAACAAAATCCACATGTCTCTTTACTGCTAAGTCGAAAAATGGAGGGGATCAATATCTCTCCCATTTCCAACATCCTCATCCCCATAATTAACATCCCCATCCCCAACAGTATCATGTGGATCATCATCATCATCATCATCATCATCATCATCATAATCATCATCATCATCATCATCATCATAATCATCATCATCATCATCATCATCATCATCATCATCATCATCATCATCATCATCATCATCGTCATCATCATCATCATCATCACCATCACCATTGTCGCTACCACTACCACTATCAGCTCAACCTCCAATAGGACCCTCATTGACATCACTTGAGGCATCATTTAAATAGCATTGGGATATAGTGTATGAATCAGAATTAGTAGCAACCTCAAATGGAAGTGATTGGAGTATAACTAAAACATATTTTAGAAAGTGTTTAGTGATCAATTTACTTCTTTCATAATCTTATAAATCTATTTTTTTATCCTTAGTGGCTTCTGTATGAGTGCTTTGCAGCTCGATGGCCTGAGTGGTTTGATAGGATCTTGATGAGGACCAATACCTAGTCGAGAAGATGTTATTCTTGGGTCTACATCTGAAACCCCTGGTGCTCCTCACCTAATACCCAACTCAAATAATCATTTGGCCCAAAGTTGTTGTCTTATTTATCATTGAGGGCCTCTTGGGAAGACTGTTGAAAATATAAACAAGATATGTAATTTGGAATTATTTTTAAATATTTGAAATATAAATAAAACAATATACAATATTTTCTTGTGTTTTTGAATTTACTACACTTCCATCCTTTTTCTTCCTACTAAATAAAAGTATTTTTTCGTGAGGAACACAACCTTCTATATCAAATAATAATTGATGAAAATGACTTTTATTAGTATAATACTACATTATTGAATAATATGAATGTGGTAAAACTAAAATTTATTAAAATTATAGCTCTTTAAGAAATAAATATAATAAAGAAGTGTCTAAATATACATTTAATTAGATGTTTAATATTAGTGGCATAACATAAACAATATATACTAATTATCATGTTAAACATTGGTATGATATGGATTCCTCTTTCATGTTCATTTCAGTCTAATTCTATTTGTGTTATGTTATTTGGCTAGTCAGTCACTTAATAATTTTTATCAATTGGTCATTAGGTTAATTTTTAGGTTAGGTTGTTTGGTAAATTGTTCAATTAGGCCATTAATGAAAATTATACCAATTAGTCCATTTAGCCCAATTAGGTTAATTAATCCAATTAGTCCAATTAGGCCATTTATTCTAATTAGGCCAATTTTTCCAATTTGGCCAATTAGGACAATTAGGCCATTTAGTCCAATTAGGTCAATTAAGACAATTAGTCCATCTATGCCAATTAGGCCAATTTGTCCACTTTGGTCAATTTGAACAATTAGGCCATTTAGTCCAATTATGCCAATTAGCCTAGTTAGGCCATTTAGGCCAATTAGTCTATGTAGTCCAATTATGCCAATTAGGGCAATTAGTCCATTTTGTCGATATAGTCTAATTTTTCCATTTAGGCCATTTATGAAATTTTGTACTATTAGGCCGACTAGGCAGTTTAGGTAATTTATGACAATTAGGCCATTTATGTCAATTAGTCCATTTAGGTTAATTAGGCCATCTAGTCTATATAGGCCAATTATTTCATTTACGAAAATTAGGTCATTTAGGTTAATTAATCCAATTAAGCAATTAGGCCACTAGGAAAACTGGCCATTTGTCCATTTAGGAAAATTGAGTAATTGGGATTAGACAATTAGGCCATTTGTCAAATTGGAGAATTGGCCAATAGGCCATTAAGCCAATAGGACAATTGACCATTAAGAAAATAATCCAATTGGCTAATTGGACATTATGCCATTTAGGCCAATTGGCTAATTTGCCGTTAGGACCTTAAGCCAAATGGTCTTTAGACCATTATGCCTATTGGCCAATATAACCTTAGGACCTTAGGCCATTAGGCCAATCTTCCATTAGGCCAATTGACCATTACTCCATTATGCCAATTGGACATTCAAAAATTTTTCCAATTAGAAAATTTTCCATTAGTCCATTGGGAAAATTTTCCATTAGTCCATTAGGCCAATTTTCCATTAGTCCATTGGGCCAATTGTCCATTAGGAAATTGGGCCAATTTCTTAATAGTCAATTAGGACAATTGGCCATTTAGAAATTTGGCCAATGGGATAATTGGGTATTAAGCCATTACGAAAATTTTCCATTAGGCTATTAGGTCAATTGGAAATTAGTCCATTATAAAAAATGACCATTAGACTATTAGGCCAATTTTCCATCAGTCCAATTGGATAATTTTCCATTAAGAAATTATCCAAATTATCCATTTTCCTTTTAGTATATTACTCTATTAATCCAATTGTCCAGTAGGATATTAGGTAAATTTTCCATTTGTCCAGTTGGCCATTAGGACATTTATCCAATTGTCCATTAGGTCATTTAGGCCACTAGGCCATTTAGGCGAATTGGTGAACAAGTAATTAGGACAATAGGCTATTAGACCAATTGGAAATTAGGCCATTAGGACATTTAGGCGAATTGGTGAACTAGCCCTTAGGCCAATAGGCTATTAGACTAATTGGAAATTAGTCCATTAGGCCATTTAGGCCAATTGGTGAACTATCCATTAGGCCAATATGCTATTAGACCAATTGGAAATCAGGCCATTATTCCAATTATCTATTAGTCCATTATTCCATTAGGCCATTATGTCAAGTGGGTATAAGCCCATTAGAGTTTTAGGCCAATTGGCCATTAGTCCATTAGGACATTTGATCAATTGTTCGTTATGAAATTTGGCTAATTTTCCATTATAACATTAGGTGATTAGGCTACTATGAAATTATACCATTAGGTCATTAATAAATTTTTCCATTAGTACATTAGTATAATTGTAAAATTGTCCAATTTCCCATTAGGCCATTAATCCAGTTGTCCATTAGGACATTAGGAGAGTTGGATATTCGGACATTAACAATTAGGTCAATTGGATATTAAGTGATTATCCCATTAAGCCAATTTAATATTAGGTGATTAGGACAATGGGCCATTAATCCATTAGGCCAATAGGAAAATTGGTCATTAGGATATTAAGACATTTAGGACAATTAGACAGTTATCCATTTGGCCATTAGGATAATTTCCCATTTGGACATTAGGCCAATTGGCTATTAATCCATTAGACAAGTTGTCCATTAGTCCAATTAAAGATTTAACATTAGGATACTAGGAAAATTGGCCATTAGTCCTTAGGCCTTTAAGCTAATTGAACATTTGGACATTATGATGTGAGGAAAATTGGCCATTAGACCATTAGACCATTCTCTAAATTGTCCATTAGAAAATTTATTCAATTGGCCATTAGACCATTTTAGAGGAATATTTTACACCATATATTAAAGGTATGAAAAAAATAAGACATAAATTTCAGTATAAAACTATGTAATGATATAAATCTAGGTATTATTCTTATTCATATTAAAGTACTAGGTTCTTCTAATGATTGGACATTATAGTTCACCCCAAAGTGTAAAAATATGTCATTGAATATTTGTTATTTTTTTCCTTACTCATCAAAAAATCCAACAAAACTAATAATAATTAGATTTTATATGAAAACTAATAAATATTAAAAATAAATTCAACTCACAACTCTTTCAATATGCGACCATTTCTTGATACTGTGTTGTTGGACAGTTCGGGAATATTAGTACACCCTCTAAATCAGAATTGATTATGATCCTCCAACCCATATATAACTCATGATTATATGATTTCCAGTACTCCCCAATAACCATCAACCTTGTAACATTAGTAGCTTCATCATTGGGAAAGTAAAACTGATTCTACAACAAATATGTTAATTCATATAAATATAAAATTAATATTGATATAAATTTAACAAATTTTCTTACCCATATATCCTCCCATGATTTGTCCTTGATGTCATTCCCAATAAGTCTCTATGAGAATGGTTCCACCAGAGTTATGGCATTATTTGTTTTCTAAAGTTACCATGAAACTTCTACAATTCCAAACATTTGTACCGATCATATGATTTTATTCATTTTAAATCTCCATTATTTTTGTTTTGAAAATCCAAGCTTCCCACATATTGGTAGGCCCACATCAGCTACTAAAAGATCCATCTGAATAAGATAAATGGGAAAAAAGAAGAATTAAGTCATAGAAAAACTTTAACAAAATCTTGTAATATAATTCGACACACTAAAAATTACAAAAACCTAATGTGGGCTTCTCATTAGGCTCTGATGGATCTGTGGGTTGTCCTGAATCAGTAGCCTCTAAAGGATGTGTTTATTCCAATTCATTCTCTGGGTGATCATCATGCATCATAGTGGAAGATGAAGGAACAAAATGTTCATATCTTGGATGGATAGTAGGAAATAGAAGTAGAATAGACATGGAAGAACATGGGTGGTAGGGTTGGGGATAGATCAAAGGATTAGGATATGGTAAAAGTGGGAACGTCCATGGATGTGGTGTAGAAATGGCATGGGAAGAAGAGGCTAAATGAGACAATGATGGAGGTATTGGTGGGAACATCCTTGTAGGATCAAGAGGAGGATGGATAGGTGTGATAAATGGGGTTTCTACTGATAGGTTAGGGTCGGAATAGGCATGAAGGGTGCCCCATCTAATTTTAAGAGCATCCCTGCTCAGAACCATGCTAGTATGATGAGTAAGAGTCAACTTTGGGGCCATTTAATTTCCTTATAAAATAGATAACGAATATAAAAATTAAATTATATGTAATGTATAAGAAAAATATTACAATTATTATACTCACCAAGTGAATCATAGGAGGAAACCCACACTCGTGCATCTATTGATCAACATAAAATAATAGATTCCTTTGATGTTGTGCAGTAGTTTTCATAATTTTCATATTAATGAAATGTATACTTTTTAGAAGTAGTTTTTAAGAATCATTCGAAAATCATAGATGTTAAGGAACCCATAAAAATTGTCATAACATGTTTTAGTAACAATAATTTAAAACCAAGTTATACATTTTTTAAAAACCCATTTTAAACATGGGTTTCTTAATTTAAATAAATATAATTAAATTCAATGAAACCAAAAAAATATAAAACAAACATATCATTCAAAAATAAAACAAAATTAAAGTAATTATAGTAATACCTACCCGAGAAACCCATTTCAAGGTAAAATGAAGAAACTATTAACATATATGGTTTCTTCTATATATTACCCACCATTACTTCAGGTTCAACATCAACTCTCACTAATGGGTCAATTTTTATCCTCAAATATAAAATTTTGGTCCACAACATTGGGAGAGTATATGGTGTCAATTTCATCCCCAACATCCTGAAAAATATGTATTGGGATTACTTCATTAATGACACCATAATCAGGGCTAAGATGATCATTCATATAAAAAACTTGTTTTTCCATTGATGCTAAAATGGATGGTTCATTGGTAGACAATAATCAACTCATATCAATATCTATGAATCCAAAATCATCAATAAATTTACCATGCCATTTCATTGAATCAAAGAATTTACATTTCATCATAGTTACTTTACCTTGATATTAGTAAGAAAATAACAATATTTTCTCTACAAGTACATAATAGGACACATTGTCATATTGTGTATGACTATCTAAGACCCTAGAATAATTGTACTTCGTAGAAGTTAACATAATTCCTTCATGTTGTGTTCTAATTTTCACTGCTTGATTAGTTGTAACAAATTTATTACCATTATTATTAGTGATTTTCATTGATGAACCAAATAATTGGATCCAAAATCCAAAAATATTAATTCTTGAGAAATGGATAAAATTGGTAAAATTAATACATTAAATATATATAAATAATACAATAAAATTAATATCAATATTTTAGGTTAGTCAATGTACTGATCATAACTTGGAATTCATCCAAACATGAAACTATTGGCTATAAAAAGTCTCTCTACTTATAAAAGGGAAATATAAATGAACTCTACTTATAATTTGTTTATGTTACCTGTATAAAATGATTATAAAAATTTAAGGTATATTTGAAATTACATAGTATTAGATAACATATAAATATTCTAATTACTTACTTGATAGAAAACCACAGTTAAACAAGACTATGAGATGATCCATATCCCACTCTTCAAGACTCAATTTAGCCAATGTATATGACCCAATAATTCCTCCTGTTTTGGGAATAGATTGAAATGAGGGCTCAATTTACAAATACTTCTTATCTTCAACTCTCATTGGCCAGTTATATCATTTTCTCACATTAGAAAAATACATTGAAAAATAATCCATACATTATTGAGCCAAATAAACTCACACAATGGAACCTTCATGATGAATCTGCTTTTAAACATAATATTTTATAATTCAAACGTTTCTTTTAGTAGGATACATCCAAAAAAAATCAATGGGTCCCCCAAGAAGTGTTTTGAGTTGGCAGATGAATAGTTAAATACAACATGCAAGTGAAAAATGATGGAGGAATTTTTTTACAACTCACACAAAATTAATGGTTCCTATTATTTCATTTTTATTAAGAAGTACTTTGATAATATTTTAGAACAAGGGTCTCTAAAAAATGGCACAAGAGAATCAATAAAACCCTTACATTATTGGATAGAAAATGTCATATTGCTATTGGAATCAATTCACAAAGAAAGATATGATAATCCTGATTTTTTAGTGATTCTAGTTTCAAATCCCTTCTTTTGACTCATTTAGATATGTTGATGTAATACACATCATGAACCTTGAAATTCTTCAATAATTAATGAAATTAATTTTTCTCAAATGGTTTCATTGCATAAGAAGAATAAGGGACTTTCCATTTGTTTTCACTAGTACACATAGGATGCAGTTCTGGTTGAATACCCCAATCCAACAAGTCCTTGAAATATCAGAAGTCATATTTGGTCTTCCCATTGATATTTTATTGAATTGAAAGCAACATTTCACATATTATTTTTTTAAATGTGCATTACATCTAAATAATGACATGATAAATTGGTATACCCATATGGAAAATCAAAAAAAATTATTCTATTTTTCCAATTATAAGTGGATTCAGTGTCAAAAGTATTCCTCTTTTTAGATTCCATATAACCTTTCCATAACAGAAAACATAAATCATTAAATTCATTAATCACTTCAGTTACTAAAATATATTGAGGTGGATGTTGAGTGTGAATAGTATTATGAATCCTCCATTGATTCTTTCGGTATTGATGATCCATTTGATTAAATCATCGATGCCCCATGAAACTAAACTATGATGATATTTAATCCTTTTAAATCATGTATTCTTCGTAAAAATTAGACAAGATAATTTTTCCTTAATTCCCCTTCTATACATAATTTTATATGTAGGGAAATCATTTATAGTCCATAGAGGGAAAGCACACATTAGAAATATATTTTTTGAAGAAGCATCGAATGTGCACACACCCATATCCCAAAAATGCTTCAAAAATCTTATTAAAGGTTTCAAGTAGACATATATATCATTTCTAGGATCATAAGGTCTAGATATTAGTATACTCTAGAAAGTGAAATGTTTTTTTGAAACACATCCATAGAGTAATATTATAAATGTGAATAAAAACTAGTCACTTGCTTTGAGTGCTATGATTTAGAACAAATGGATTAAAACCTTCATTTGGTAGACCCACCCTGACATTACACACCTCATCTGAAAAATTATGATGTTGTGCATCAAATTCCAACCTTGCTAATCCATCTGCAGGATAAACCAAATCACCATTACCTTTAATTCTCCCAGCATCATTCCATCACATATTGGCTGATATTTCTATAGACATCAATTGATTTTGAAGCCTGGAAATCAATGGAAATTGAAACATGAATTTTTTGTGGCACATGAGATGGTGTTCCATCTAGATTTCTCTTCCATCAAGATGTATTGAATTATTTATAGTCATTAAGAGTAGTAGTTTACTCAAAAAATAAACTACAATCTTTTAGATAAACTTTAATTTCATTACTAGACAATCCAAGCTTCTTATTTAACTTCCACGCCATATAATGTTTTGAGAGAATATCTTCACCATCCGAAAGAAATTCCTTAAAAAGGTAATAATATAAACAAAAAAGATATTTGAAATTACACACATTGTTTTTGAATGATTTAACAACATTAAAAAATCCAACTTTTTCATTTTTGTACATTAATGATATGTAAGAGTTCTGACATCATCCATTAATGTTTTTTACTCTCTCAATATCATCATCTCTAGTCACTTCCTCAGGTGTATTTATATCATTTCTTTATTTCACTGGCATACTATCTTTCTCGCGATGATCTACAAATGGAAAGTAATGAAATATTAGATTCTTTATACCACTTTCATCATTCCATTCATGAATAGTAAAATATTGTTTCATCTATCCATTACAATACTACTCATAATTATTTTTTTGAAATAAAACGTTTTTATATGGTAGCTAACTTCTTCCTAGATTAACCATGTTCTTCCAACACAATATTATCATGGAAAATATATACATCCTCTATTTGAAGTATTATTAAACAAAAAATATAAAAAATTTCCATATTATTTTAAAACTCGATTGAATTCTAATTAGTATGATACTTCTATATTCTATCCTCTTTATTATAGGTAAAAATGTTTTGTTACAATAAACAATGTAAACTATAATTACAATGATAACCAAATTAAATGATAAATTATAATTATATTGTATAGGAAATTAAATAACACTAATAGGATACCAAATTGAATAAAATGAATGATTCATGTGACCATTATAGAATACAACTATCCATCTAAATAAAGATTAAGGCATTTCATAATATAAAACCCAGTCATAATAATATAAATCAAAACAAGGTGCATGTATTAGAATAAATAAAAATTAAGAAATACTAACATAAAAATGTGTAAATACTATCATTAGAGGTCGTCTAATTTGAAAACATAATTGAGTATACAATTTTTTCAGGAAAATATTTTATTTATGGTTAACATTAATTATTTTATTCAAACATAAGGAAATGTATAACATGAAGTTATAAATTATGTCTAATAATTAGTATATTTTAGAGGACAAAATGTATACCAATACATTACAGTAATTATAGAGGTAACTATAAATATTAAAACTTAAATAAATGATATGAAAACGTCATGATATTCTTATATTAAATTCTATATAGTAGCTAAGACAATTTTCCAGGGAAATGGTAAAATATATGAAAAGGGTGTGCTTGGATGCTTAGTATGGAACAAAAAATCACATAACATACATAAATAAAGACACGATTTTAGCATAAATAAAATTCAAGAACAAATGATGAATGTAATTACACAAAAATTTAATAAGAACCATAACAAAACTATGGAAATATAAAATTTCATGTATCATAAAAAAATAATTGAGGCCCTGTTCTTTGAAAACATACCTATAATGTAGGGACACATCCTTTTCCCTATTTTAATTATCACATGGGACCTAAAATTTGATTAAGGGGTTATATAAATCTAACTCCCATTATTCACATATAATATCTAATGAATTATTCAATCAATGTAAAATATACATCATTATTATTTATGTTTCTATTTTTAAATGATATATACAATATCCGATAAAAACTCAGTGAAAAAATTTATGTAGAAATATTTATTATACCATTATATGATCATAAAAAATGGATATGCTTTTATGTCATCCTTGGGATACTAATTTGTCTCTATCCTTGATATTTATGAGTATTTATGATAAAAAAACAATATTTTTATTATAATTCTCATTTTAATTAATCACTATATTAATCCTTCTTATCATAAAATAGGGGATATAGTTGGTTCATTCCCTAAAAACCAAAATTCCTATCCTTATAAAGGACATGTTTTAATTATCACAAGGAACATATATTTTTTTCTAATAAATCTAATGATGTGTTTTTAGTTAATGAAATTAAAATTTCATATGCATTAGAACATGGAATGAATAATAAAAATCAAAGCATACTAAGTCCTACAAATATGCCTTCATATTATAATGCAATCAACAGATTCAATTAATTAAAGTATGAATCAAGTGAAAAAAATAGTTCTAGATCATATGGAATCATCACCAAAATAAATAAAATCTTTTTATCAGTAATAAAACAAGAAATAATTGTAATGATAAATATTATAATACATTTTCAATGTCAGTATCAACATCTATTAGAATCACATTCATAAATAAAAATTAAAATAATGACCAACAGAATAGAAGACGGATTCAGAACTCACTAATCTATTCTCAATTAATATGGAATCAAAACATTGTTGAACTAGGGAAGAATTATAGAGAATAAAACTACCTATAGGTCAGGTGAGGATAAAATAAAGAATTGGTGGGAAGGAAAGATTACATATCAAAATATAAAATTCCAGAAATGGATGAATATCAACTTATGATGTGGAAAAAACTCACTAGAGAAGAGGATGGGGGATGTCGAGATTATATAAGAGGAGGGGAATAGGTCTTCAAAAATGAGGAGGGGAAGGGGAGTCCGAGAAAAACTGGCTGTTTCATGGAGCTATACCCATGGTATTTAAAACACTATTGTTGTAGCTTAATATATTCCAAATGTTTGTTAAAAACGTGGGTATAGATTTGGGAACAATATCTATACCCATGGTTTCTCTAAACCATGAGTATGGATGCCTTGGTATAGACCCCATTTATAGTAGTTAAATGTTGTTTTCTGGAATTTTCTCTTCTATAATATGGTAAAGTAATTAGGTTCATGATGATTGGGTTTCATGAAGACTGTGATTCAAAAAAGGTTGAGCTTCATGAAGGTATGGAACTTCTGGAACATTTGATGGAAAATGGTGTACTTCGTGACTACCACAAGCATCGTGAGTGTGTGATGAGTTGATACTGATCTTTGGGAATATAATAATGTTCTATAATGGATGAAATTTCAATGGAAATTTCTGACTGAAAGAGACTCGATCATCAATTTGGAAGGACATGAAAAATTCTCTAGATGCATGGGAGCATCATGAAAGGTTTAGTCTAAAAATAGGTGGCTACACCCCTTCATTTGATAAAAATATATTTGGATAAAAGAATATTTTTTTTAATTTGAGAAGGATAAGAGATTAAAATATCAAGTATTCTTTATTAGAATAATAATCATGAAAAGGCTATCTCAGTATTGACCAATGCTTTGATATCTCAAGAAAATGATTTTTTAAATGAATGGTTATTCCATGAGGACTTCATGTTCTGTTAAGGTAGTTTGCTTCATGAAGGTTGTGAGCTTCATGAGGGAGCTTCAAAAATAGAAATGTTGAACATCTAGTTTGAGTGAAAAAATCATTCAAGTGCATTAAATCAGGACTTCTATTCAAGAAGATTCTCATGATAGAAAGGGGCAATGACTTAAATTCCAATCTTCTGAAGCGACCTTTAATCCATTAAACTGATTAAGACTTCACCAAAAGTAGTTAGGCAAGGGGAGTTGATGAAAGTGTTTTGAGGGAGGTAGTCTGCTATCCCTAAAATATTGTAAAGGCAGTTTTCTAGAATTGATAGACTATTTCTGAATTAATATATTCCACAACTAGTGAAGATTAGTGGATTTAAATTGGACAAAAAAACTATTGGGGTATACTCCTTAGACTCTCCCTTAATGGTGAGCTATGTAAAATTGTTGTGCTGTCTGTCTACATATGAATGTTTGATTAGTGAATGATTACATTAGACATGTTTAGCAAGTTACTACAATTATGGGAATAATATCCATGAATTTAAAAGAAAAAGTTAACACCCCAATTCAGCACTACCCTCTTAGGGTTTTCTGAGGTTCTAACGAAATCATTATATGAAGTTGAAATAAAATAAGAAAAAAATAATACAGAAAATGTGTTTTAGAACCTCATTTGTCAAAAAAATGGAGAGAAATTAATTTCAATGATTTTTTTCATCATATAGAGATAATGGAATAATTAGTTCTAATACATTATGAGTAATTCATCTCTTTCACATTGAAGAAGAATAGAAAAACAAGAGGATAATCTGATCTTGTTTAATGATTATCATATTTAGGCTAAAGAGATGAGATATCCATCCTAAAACATTTTACTATATATGTATGATGGAGATTATTGAATCCCATTATGATTTCATGTATGAGACAATGTGATGATTTCTATTATTGATCCATCCTAGAGATTACTGTACTTTTATTAAAAGATAAAAACTATTCCATCCAGGGAATTCATGGAACTATCTAGTGTATGATCTAATTCACGGTGATACAAAATAAATATTTCCTATGATGAAGTATGATTGTGACAACACTTGAATGGGTCAAAGACTACACTATTTCCAGATCTTCTTGTGATAATAAAAAGGAAGATGCGTACATGATATAATAAACATGATGAATTGAGGATGTAGTCATCCATCTTGGAGTTGATCCTCACTAACAAACTTTTTAGTTGGGTGATTCAGGTTGTTAACTTTTGTGTATGCCAACCAATGATGAAATAGGGTGAAATAATAATGCATGATCCACTCACTATATAGGTTAGGAGGTAAAAAAGGGATAATGATTTAATAAGTGAATAGTCATTCCATAATTATTTACCACCCTATTAGTATGGGAAAACACCAAAGTGACCATAACATATCCAAAGTGGTTTTTCATATAGTGTTGTTCTCGAACCATTTTCTTCTAAATATAGTTTATAAGGCTTCTACTAAACTTTTTTGATACCAAATATAATACCCCAATTTTATTAACCTAATGATTGTAGTTATTTTATTATAATGGTATAGAATATATATATCACATTACATAGGATCCACTAGTTTAACAGAATTAAGAACTAGATACATAAATGAACATTTCATTACATTGAAAACATAAGATACATAAACTAAATACATTCATTATTTTTTATTTCTCATTGAAAGTACTTATGTCACGTATTATAATCTTCATGTGATTTTATTGAAACGAGAAGCAATATAAAGGGGTGAGATTAGATTCTTGGTAAGGGGCAGCTTATGGTGGAAGCTATCATAGAATAACCACGGAATAACTAAATATAGAAAGAATAAAAAACAGAATAATTCTATAAAAAAAGAAACATTTTGTATAATATATACGTGGATAACATGATAATAAATAAACACTTTGATATCAATAACTTACATGATAGTAAATAAATTCATTATTCCTAAAATTATAGACATACCATCCAGGCCTCATGAAAAGACATCATCCATAAGCATGTAATACATACAACAGATACCAAAGTAAACTTGTCTCATGAGACCTACCAATGCATCAAGGATCTATATAATTATGGTTTATATCCATCATAAAATATGTATAATTCTTCCATCATATGAATTTAATATCTAAAAAAATACATATCATCATGTTCCTTAAGGAACCACATAGTTAATCATGCCTAAATAATCAAATAGCTATATGTATATAAATAATGGATATAGGGAATCTCAATATTTAACCATTAAATTGAATAGTGTGTTTTTTCAAGGTGAATATCAAAAAATAAACATAGAAACTAGAGGGTATTCACTATGTAATTGAAACTAACCTTATCAATGGAATGACAATGAAATAATGGTGTAGGGTACATTCATTGAAGAATAATAAAATTAGGGGATAAACATAATTTTTAATAATTTTCAATTGTCGAAGACCAAATAAATCATATATTGAAATCCTTAATTATGGTTTGTAAAGTGTTTGTGAATCATAAAAATCATAACCCATTGGAGTGTCAAACTATGTGTTCATTTTGGAAAACTTGTTATACACCATGTAGAGATTGTGTTAATACCAACCAACCATTTTTAAGGTTGTTACCACTAGGTGCATCTGTTTCAAAGCTAGAATCGACTTCCATGTATCTTGACATGGATTTCATTAATAATAAAACCACAAATTTTCTATTTTATCAAAATTTATGAGGTTTTATGGATATTGGAATGATTGAGAATGATATATTTTTATTAGGGATATATAATGAGAGTGAATAATGATCTTTAATTTATAATATAATAAATAACTTTTACAATTAAGGATAAACAAATTTATCATTAAAAATAAAATAAAATGGAGGGATTTCAAAAATAAAAATAGATGATCAGGTAAGAACCCTTATTTCAAGATAATAACAGTGTAAGAAAAGGATATAAAGAGGGGGAATAATTATATCTCATTAAAATTAAATTAAACATAAGATAATACCATGGAATAACAAGTATATAAGTATATAAAAAATAATTTAAAAGATATTATAGCAAAATGATTGAAATTGAAATAGAAAGGGAGGACTAGGAAACCCTTACTTGATTCATATATTCTAAAATATTGTGAAGAAATCTTTATACCCACAAAGAATACATAAGGACACTATTAATAATGAAAATGAGAAGAAATTCATGATCAAAATATTTTAAGTGTATGTGAATGGGAAAATGGTTGTGTATTTAAAATAAATGAGGTGGATTTGTTTTATTTCTAAATACAGGAGTTGGAAATATTTGTTGTTGAAAATAAAAAACCATTAACTTAACTATGGTTTTAGTTCATGGGTTTTACATTTAAGAGATGGTTTTTGATATTTAAATTCTTTATAAATGAACTTCATTATTTTAAATTACTTTTTTATGTGAAAGAGATTCATATTCATAAATAATTACTTTTAAACTCGTAAAATATACATTTAGGTTTTGAATATTATTTATAGGTTTAGAAAATTAATATTTCTAATTTAAATTCATTATTTTAATAAATAAATCCATTTTGAGTTGAGAAAGATTTTATATTAGCTATTTCATCATTTTAATTTCATTATGACGTCATAAAACATACAAATTATAATACTATATTTTACTTTTTACTTAAATATTTGATTACCTTAGAAAATAATGAAAAAATTACCATCGGTTAATTTAGACATCATAGTTTCTAAAAAATGTATTTTATTAATTTTTTTTGTAAATATGTGATATTTAATCTTTAAATAATGTACTTATTTATTAGAAAATGCTCATTTTTTCACACAAACAAATTTATAAACCTTGAAAAAACTATACATGATTGTATAAAATTATTTTATTATTTATATATGAATAAATATAATTGTTTACAATATTGTTTTTGGAAATATAATTTTTACCTTTTGAATTTATCATAAATATATATTCTAATGAGAATTAGACATTTATATTTTCAAAAAATATAATTATATTTTATTATATTCACCATATAATAATGTGTTTTTAATCTTTTAAATGTGGGTGATAAATTAAATAAAAATTAGGGATCAGTGTAACAACTATTTCATTTCTACTTGAATTTACACATAAATAATACTTAAGGCTTAAATACATAACCCCTTATGTCACCTGCATAAGCCCTAAGGGAAAGGTGTCTAGTGTTGTTACTTTCATGGGGTAGTTCAGCTAAATTTAATCACTTAGGGATCTGTAATAGCTTGAAATTATCCTATAAATAATTCTGATTGTGTCTTAGTTATGGATGATCCACTAGGTCTTGATCAATGGAAATACTTAGTGATGCCTCCTCCCTTAAAAAATATTTCAAATAAACTTCTTACGGGTTGTTATTATCAGTTGATGACATGGTCTCTCCCTTATGTGTCAGCTATCTCTCATGAATATATTTAATATGAAATAATTCCAATGATACCATTATTACTAATGACCATAATTTCAAATAGTCATAATAACCAATAGTCATATTACTAAACTATCATAATGGGAATTTTACTTACTATATATTTATATAAACTAATACTCTAAATAATACTTTTCATTTTTATCTCTTTCAATATATCAATTTTTTGGATCATATTATTATTCCTTTGTAAAATTATTATAATAGCTATAATATTTATTGGTGAATATGAGTCCAAATATATACACATTATACTCTATTTTATTCTATTATCCATTATTTTCTTAATGATCTTAATAAATTTGTAACTTTGATTTTTTATAAATTAATTTCTAATAAAATATGTTTATTCCATACTAGAATTTTTTCAGTTGCTAAATCCCCCCTTAAAAATTTCATCCTTGAAATTTGGGTTGTACATGAATACATAATGAAATTATGGTAATGTTTCCTCATTGCTTCTCCAGGATCATGTGTTCCCTTTTCAAAATTCTGATTCCTCCAAATGACTTTCACTATAAGGATAGTTTCTCCATATCTTTAATGTTATGATTACAAATACCAACTTAAGGTCTTGAGTAGGATATTATTTCTCATGGTTATTCTAGAACCTTGATGCATAAGCAGTAACTCTATCATTGTATATAGGAAAACACCATTTCCATTTCTTCTATGCACTAATATATATAGTGAATTATTCCATTCTATATGGTGAGGTCAATACAAGTTTATTGATCAGTTTTTTTCTTCATTTTCTCAAATATTTATTCACACACTTTGGACCATGTTAATTTTCAATTGTTCGCATGTAAATTTATTGAAAACATTATCCAATCCATTAAATTTTTCAAAAAGTCACTAATAGAAATTGGCTAAGCCAAGAAAACTATGTATATCATTTATATTCATTGTTGTGGTTTATTCTTTTAGAACATTTTTCTTTGAAGGATCAACTTATATTCTATACATAGATATATTATAGATAATAAAACAAACTCACTAAATCCCAAATTCAAACTTACTAAATTTCCTATAAAGCATACTCTCCCTAGAATCTCATGGAAAACCAATAATTGGATTTCATGATCTTTGTAGAATTTATATTTTATTAAGATATCATCAATAAATAACACAAAAATAGTATCATGATAATCCTTGAATACTCTATTAATCAAAAACACGAGCACAAAAGGTTCGTTTAATAACACAAAGGTAATTATTGTGAATTGATAATGCCCATAACTTGTATAGTTTTTTGGTATATCATCGTTTAATACATTTAATTATTCATAACTATAATGGAGATCAATATTTGAGATGTATTGTGATCCTTGATGTTTATGAAATATACCATCAGGGTGAGGTAAATGATACTTGTTCTTAATAGTAATGGAATTGGCTTCTCTATAATCAAAGCAGAAAATCATAGATCCCTCTTATTCACAAATAAGATAGGTTCTCTCAATGTTAAAACATTGGGTTGTATACATCACTTATCCCACAATTCTTACAGTTGTTTCTTTAATTCCAAATATTCCACATAATATATTATATAGGTTATCTTTGATATGGATATTTCATCATGGGTAAGGTTAATAGAGAACTGAAATTCTTGGTTAGGTGGATATCTAGGTAGTTTCTCAGGAAATACATAAATATAATCCCTCACATTGGATACAAATTTTTTTATAAGGACATCCTTATTCTTCATTGATTCATCTTCTCCTAGAATGTCATTAAGATGGGCCACTGAATATGGTTCCCAACATGAATCAATAAATGAATCATACCCATTGAAGATAAGGGATTAAATTCTTGATTTAGAGATTCGAATCTCACTCTCTTGACAATATATTATTGAATTATAATTTGAAATCCATTCTATTCCAAGGATTATATCAAATTAGAGAATTTCTATAATAACTAGTTTTGTAAAAAGGGTACCTCCACACATTTTAATAGGGATATAAAATTCAATTTCATTAAAATATGATTTAAACTATGATTTTAACTAAAACTTCCTTCCTTAATGCACTAGGGGTGATTTTTTGTTTATAGAAATACCTACAATGATTACAATTTTTGAATTAATTTGTTTTTCTTATACTAGACACAATTTCTAGATAGTGGAATATATATAATTTTTCCATGAATAACATTGTTAATTATAAATAATAATATATAATCAGTATGAATTTGTTGTAAATTATTCTCATTTAGTCAGAAAATATTTCTAAAATATCCAAATGGATTTTCAGAGAGTTATGTTCTCTAATTATGTTCTTCTAAATCATGTTCATAAGGTTTATACTAAACATGATCTAATACAATAGTAACACCATGACCCTATTAACAAAGATCCCATGGTTATTTTATTACAATGGTGTAGTATAGATAGAACCTAATACATAGGACCCAATAGTTTAATAGTATCATGTTTTATATACATAAATGAACATTACATTACATTGAAAATATAAGATACAAGAACTAAATTCATGGAAATTTAATAATTTATTTTTGAAATAAATGTAGTAATTCTCATTGTTTTCTAGGGTAAATTGACACATATAAAGGGGTGATATTGGACACTAAATAAGGGGTAACATACAACAGAATCTATAATAGATTAAACATGGAATAAATAATTATAAAAGTAATAAATAAATCCAATAATTCCATTGTAAAGAAACAATGAGTATAATATATCCATGGATAACATGATAATAAATAATCAAATGGACATCAATATGTAATCTCATTGTGGGAGAATTCATAATGAAAGACATCATAAAAATACTGCCAAGGCCATGTGCTAATACATCATGTATAAATGGGTAAGGCATAAAATAATTACCCAAGACAGTTTGTCTCATGAGGCCCGCAAATTCATCAAGGGGATACATAATTCTATGATCCAACCATCACATAATAAGTCCAACATATCCAATATATCAAGATAAAGGATTAAAAATAAATATTATAATGTTCCATAAGAAACCATATACATAACAATGGGTAAATAATCAATACTTATCTGTATAGTAATAATTGATATAGGAAATTTTAGTATTTACCCATTCAATTTATTATAGTGGCCATATAGGTGAATATCCAATATTCGTCATTTAATCTTGAGGAAATTCAGAATGTAATAGAAATTACCCTTACTAATAGAATGAAAATGAAGTAGTGGTGTTAGGTACTTTCATGGAAGAATAATATCAATAAGGAATATTCATTTTATTTTCCAATATTAGGAGGCCAAATAAATTATATATTCAAATCCATTATTATGGTTCGTAATGAGTATGTGAATCTTCAAAAGCATATACCCTATGGCTGTAAAACTAGGGGTGTTTTATACCCACTTGTTGTGTACTTAGTGCTGGTTTAGTTTATACAATAAAATGTTTTTAGGGTTATCACCCCTAAGTGCATCTATTAAAGAGTCTACATCCACATTTTTTATCAAGACAAAGATTTCATTTCTAGGAATTCACACATGTTTTAATTTACTAAAATTTTAGGTTGTTTCATGGCTATGAAAATTTTCATGCATTATATATAATTATAAACGTAGTATAATTAGAGTTAATAGGGATTTATAATTAATAATATTAGAAGGAATTTATAAAAATTAATCACAATAACATTTCATATTTAAGATACAAGGAAATGGAAGGATTTGAAAAATAAAGGTAGAGAAGAGGTCATGAACAATTAATTTAGCATAATAATGGATTAGAAAATAGATAATATTAGAGGGAATAAGTAATATATAATTTAAAATAGATACAAAAAGATAATAAAAATGAATTAAAATCATTATAGTATATGAAAAATAATTTAAATGACATTTTAACAATTTTTTTGCAAGAAAAATGGAAGTGGAATATTTATGAATCCTTACCTGAAAAGTAGATTCTAAAAGACTGATAGGAAATCCTATGAACCTTAGAGAATGCATAGGGAGAAGTTTTATAGGGGAAATGAAATATAATTCATGATAAATGTAATTATAGTGGATAGTAATGGGAGAATGTGTGGGTATTTATAGAAAATGGGGTGAAATTGTTTATCAATTTCTAAACATAGGCCTTAGAAATAAAGGTGGAAGAAAATGAAAAACCATTGGCATAACCATTTTTTTAGTTCATTTTTTTGACATCTAAGATTTTTTTGATATTTAAATGTTTTAAAACCAAAATCAATTATTTATATTACTTTTGGGGTGGAAAATATTATTTTTCATAAGGAATTGTTTTTTAACTCTTTAAATATTTTTTAGGTTTTGAATGATTCTTTACAGGTTTGTTAATTTTTTATTATGTTTAAATAAACTATTTTATTGAAAAATACATTTTTTTAATAAATCATTTGTACTTATTATTTAATTATTTTTAATTAATTATGATTTCATAATACTTACTGATATTCATACAATATTTTACTTGTTTCCTAGAAATTTTAATATTTCATACATATTGGATAATTACACCATTGGATAATTAAAATATTCTAATTTCAAAAATGAAATGATTTTTGTTGGCTCATATGTTGGCCACCCTCTTTAGTATTAATGATTTTAATAATCACAAATCATGTCAATTACTATTAATCCGGTCTATACATTTCAATCATGATAATTTATGATTTCAATGTGTGAAATTATGTTTATCTATGATCACATATAAATTTGATACATTTTCATAATATTTATGTTCTAAGACAGTCCAAGGAAAAATATTTTATAAGTATAAAATACTAATACCAAAAAAAATAATGAGACCCTGATAGTTCAAATGAGTCACTAATAGCTCAATTGACCTACCAACACATGATACTACCAACACATAGAGATACTAATATAGTGAATCACTAACAGTGCAATCAACACACTAATAGACCGACTATCTCACCGATAGTGAAATTGACCTACAGACTCAAGGACTTAACAACAAAAATAACCTAGAGACACATAGTGATACCTATGCAAGGACTCATCATCTATTAAGATGAGTCACCGATGCATGGAAAGACTAAGATACTAGCAAAATGATGAAATGAGACACCAATTGAAGGAGATACTGATATAGGACTCACCGATGCATATAAAAACCGACCGATAGACTGTTTAAAATTTATTTTATTTTAAATTAATTCTAATGGGAATATTTTGATTATTTTAATGCACCTAATTAATTTAATAATGTACTTATACATCTTAAATGAGGCTGTCAAAAATATGAGGTATTGTATCGACCTCAAACACGCACATTGTCGGGTTGCAAGAATATATATACCAAGAAGAGCGCATGAAAGAGGAATGCATGTGGAAGCTCGTATACATAGGAAGATATCAGTAGAACCCCCTGAGAATCATACAGAAAATAAGAACACATGACGAATTATTCATTCCTGCTTGCTGTGAACTAGAGAACTATTGTTCATCAAAGTTCCATCATCACTGCAACATCTAACTAAACCGATGGAGAAGAACATCTCACCCTCCTAATAAATAGAACACATTTCTCCTCGAGACTCTATTTTTAGTGTCTATTTATTAAAGAATACTCAAGATTCTTCTCTGATATATCAAAGAGTCCAGAACTGAATTTAATAACACTCATTTAAATTCTAATCCCTTCTTATTATATTCTAAAATTTTGTGTATTGGTTTTGCTAAACTTTCGAGCAGTGTGTGTATCTGTACTAAAAAAAACACTGTCTCCTGCACTAAACTTTAGGATACTAGATACCCTCAAAAACGTTTCTTTCAACACTTGTTTATCCCACGATGAACTTTGGAAGAGGTCCCATGTGACCTGATTGTTTCTGTTCCCATGTAGAACTTTGGTAGTGGTCATGTGTGACCGAGTTGTTTTTATTCCCATGTAGAACTATGGTAGATGTATTGTAACCTCGAGAGTCTGGTGTAATATTATTAACATTGATCAAGGATTTGGATGGATATCTTTCTCTTTATAAATTTCTTGGTGGTAGGTGATCACCAAGTGGAGAGGGCTATGTCTCTTTTTGAGACTAAACCTCTCGTTTTATATTCGTTGTGTTTTTCAATTTAGTCTTTCTCTATTTTAACTCATATTTCAGAAAACTAAATTTTTATTTGTTAGTTTGTCTTGGATAGTATTTGTAACAATTTTTCCTTATTATAGTAGTTTCAAAAGTTTTAACAATATCTCATGTTGTTTTAACTGAGAATTAATCAATCTTCTGAGAAACTATTTGAATATCCAAGCTATTATAATTTTACTACTTTGATTAACTAGCCAATTTTCTTTTAAATTTGAGGAATATTTTTAATAACATTTTTATCAATTTTTTTATAGGAACTCATTTCACCCCCTCTTGAGTGTCCTAATCTGACAAACATTTTGTATTAGAGGTGGCTTTCAAGTTACTATTTTCCAAATTTGAAATTTGTTTTAAAATATTTTTCAACTATGATTTTAGTTGTATTTTAAAGATATTTAAATTTCTATTACTTCAAAATTTTTAGTTCTTTATAATATTATTTATTCATCATGGATAATATATTAGATAGTAATGATACCAGAAAAACTCCATTATTTAATGGAACAAATTAAGCATAATGGAAAATTAAAATGCAAATTCACTTAGAAAGTATGGGTTTTGAGATTTGGTCTTCAATTATAGATGAATATAGTATTCTATATACTGATAGGAAAAATTTATATGACCCAAAAAAGGATTCTAATAACAATAATTGTAATTCCATGAATGGCCTATACTGTTTTTAGGTGATAAAGAATTTAATTGAATCTCTACATGTAAAATTTCCCATGAAATTTGGGACACTTTATCTGTTTCACATGAATCAACCTCTAGTGTCAAGGAAATGAGACTTAAAAAATATACTATTAAATATGTTAACTTTAAAATGAAGCACGATGAGCCTATTTCTAACATATATGTCAGGTTTAATGAAATTGTGAATACTATGATATGTCTGGGAAGTGATGTTACATCCAAGGATAATATCATGGGAATACACAGATACTTACCAGAAAATAGAGATGAACTTCTGTATCAATTAGAGAATCCTATGACATCATCATGTTACCGGTAAAGGATATGATAGGAAAGTTGATTATGTTTGTTTAATAACTAAAAGATAACAAAGAAGAGGATGATGAAACCAAAAGAAAATCTATTTCTTTCAAATCTACTGCCTTCAAGAAGAAGGAAAAAGTTCAAGATGAAATTGAAAGCTCAAGTGATGAAGAATTGTCAATAGATTGTGAAGAAGAGATGGCTCAAATATCCATAAGGTTTAAGAAATTTTATATAAAGAATAAATTCATTAAAAATCCCAACTACAAAGGTATGTATGATCACAAGGGCCATTGGAAAAAGGATTGGATGAAAGGTGATACTTCTATTGAAATAATACATTATTAATGTAAGAGAAAGGTACATATAAATAATGACTGCCCCAAGATATTGTACAAGAAGAAGTATGATGATAATGACAGAAAGTATAAAAATTCCATGAATGAAACTTGGAGTGGTTCTGAGGATAAATCATGTGACTCAGAATCCTCTCATGAAGAAAAGGCTTATAAAAAATACGTGTTTTATGACAAACACCTATGAGGTAACTCCAAGTTATCCTAAAAAAATTCTTATTATTCTTGAGATAAAAGTGACTCTAAAAATATCAAAAATAAGAAAATGTTTGAATATTGAAAAATGATAAAATACATTAGTAATGAATTAAAATATAAATAAAAATCTTTAGAGGAACAACATGCTTTGACTGCCATTGTAAAATGTATACTTACTGTAGAAAAAGAGAAAGATTCTCAAACTGCTTAAGGATAAAAATGAACTTAAATTGTTAAATGAGCAATTGAAAAACGATCTATAGAGACTTACCAATGTAAAAGAAATATAAGTTAAAATATTTTGAAAAAGTATCATATAAGTATACTACTAGAATAGAATACCAACCAGGAAAGAGGAATATGATAAAAACACATTTTGTATCAAAATCTGGAAAATCAAGTTTTGTGCCTAGTCCTGAAAAATTGTCTTGCTAGTTTATTCTATGAAACATCTTCTACTGTTTCAAGTTTTTCTAGACTAAATAAAGTTTATTTTTAAAATACATTACATGCTGATTATAGGAAACCCATAAATCATGTATGGGTTCCCAAATATCATATTACCAATGTTACTGGACCCAAACAAATATGGGTACCAAAATCATTTCTTGTCTAATCTGTTTTGTAAGAAAACTATTTGAAGAGATCCTATAAAATATTATGGTACATGGACAATTTATGTTCAAGACACATGATAGGAGATTAATCATGCTTCAAGAATTTGATAAATATTGATGGTGGGCATATCACCTTTGGTGACAATGCTAAAGGAAAAATTATTGGACTTTGCTAAATTGGTAACTCTAACTCAGTTTTACTTTCTAAAGTTCTTTTTGTTGATGTATTAAAATACAATCTACTTATTATCTCTTAGTTATGTGATGTTTTTTTTAATGTTAAATTTGAAAATGATTCATTTAATGTTTTTAACTCTTAAAACAAGTTATAATTTTATTCTCTTAGAAATGAAAATGTTTATGATATTAACATTGATTCTTAATTTTCTAAAAAAAAAATCTTTGTTGAGTTATTTTTAAAAATAACCTTGTATTTGGAATATGAGATTAGGAAAATGCAAAGTACACATGCTTATAAATCTTACTAGAAAAGGTTTAGTCAAGGATTTACGTAAACAAGAGTTTCCAAATGACAAAGTTTATAATCCTTGTCAAAAGATTATAAAACAAAAAATCTCTTTCAAACCAAATAAAGAAGTTTCAACTTATCAACCTCTCGAGTTGGTTCACATGGAATTGTTTGGATCTTCTAGAGTTTAAAGTATTAGTGGGAATAACTATGTGTATGTTCTTGTATATGAAAAATCTGGATATTCTTGGACCTTCTTCTTGTCTAAAAAAGTGAAGATTACTCTCATTTCATCAAGTATGCTATGAATATAGAAAATTTTAGTGGTCTTAAAATTAAAACAGTAAGAAGTGACCATGGATGTGAGTTTTAGAACCAAGAGTTTTAATCAGTTTTCTCACAAAATGGGTATAGTCACAACTTCTCTCCTCCTAGGACACCCTAGAAAATGGAGTTGTATAAAGAAGAAATAGAACCCTATAATAAATTTCTAGAACCATACTCATAGAGTATGACCTACCAATATAATTTTTGGTAGAAGATGTCAATATTGAATGTTATATAATCAATAGAGTCTTGAGTAGACCTATCCTTAAAATAACTCACTATGAGTAGTGGAATAATAGAAAACCCAAGGTTAACTACATCAATGTTTTTTGTTGCAAGGTATATATTATTAACACTAAGGATAATCCAGATAAATTTTCCTCCAAGAGTGATGAAGGATTTTTCTTAAGTTATTTAATTTGTAGTAAAGCACATAGAGTCTTCAATAAGAGAAAAAAATTTGTGGAAGAATCTATACATGACAGGTTTGATGAGACATATCCACATGATCCAAAAAACTATCTAGAAGATATTGAGGATGATATTTCAAACCTGGATATCAATACTAAATATTCTGACCATCCTATAAAAAAATCAAGTAGAACTTCCAGTTTTGGAAATTCTCCATATTCAGTTATAATAAACCTGAACCTATTGAAGAACCTGAAGTTACTAGCACATCATTTTCTAGACCTATTAAAACTCTAAAGAACCATCCTTTAGATGTATAATTATATATTTGGAGAAAGAAACTCTGATAAGTGCTTCACTAACAAATTCGGTTTAACATCAATCTTTTCTGTCATAACTTGAACCTAAGAACATCAATGACTCTTTAAATGATGAATTTTGGGTGATGGCTATGCAAGAATAATTAAATTAGTTTCAAATAAACAAATTATGGAAATTGGTAGATATACCCAAAGACACCATGACTATAGGCACTGAATGGGTATTTAGGAAAAAAGTAGATGAAGCTGTTAACATAGTTAGAAACAAACCTATATTGGTTGAAACAGGTTATATTCAAGAAATGGAATTGACTATGAGGAAAAATTTTCCCCAATATCTAGACATGAGGCCATTAGAATATTGCTTGCCTATGAAATATATCTATATTCCAAACTTTCATAAATTTATGTTAAGAGTGCATTTCTAAATGGTTATATTGTTGAGGATTTTTTTGTTAAACAACCCCTGGTTTTACAAACCCCCATTTTCCAAATATGTTTTTAAATTAAAAAATATTTATATGGTTTAAATAATGTTCTGAGAGCTTGGTATGATAGGCTCAATACTTTTACTTTTTCTAAATGTTTTAAAAAAGGTGTAACTAATCCAAATCTCTTTATAAAAAAAATTCTAAATATGTTTTTGTAGTACACAATTATATAGATGATATTATTTTTGGATCTTCTAAAAATTATTTAAGTGTTAATTTTTTAAAGATGATGCATGGTGAATTTGAATTGAGTTTAATGGGTGAACTCAAATTTTTTCCTTGGATTTCAAATATTTCCAAATAAATAAGGTGTTGTTTTGAATCAAATTAAATATAGTAAGAATATTTTAAAAATATTTTTATTTTGGAGAACTATAATTAGTGACACTCTGATGAGTACCTCTTGTAAGTTGGACCTTAATGAAGATGGTAAATCTGTAGATCAAACCACTTATAGAGGAATGATTGAAAGTTTACTCTACTTAATTTCTAGTAGAATAGATATTATGTTTAGTTTGTGAATGTGTGAATATTTTCAATAAAACCCAAACAAATATCATCTTCTTATTATTAAAAAGATTTTCAAATACCTCAAACTTACTACCAACCTAGGATAGTTTTATCCTAGAGAACCACATTTTTATTTGGTGTGTATTCAGAAGCTAATTTTGGTGGCTATAAGTTAGATAGAAAAATAACATCTAGAAAATTTCACTTTTTTGGCAAGTCCCTAGTTTTATGGGGTAGTAATAAACAAAATTCTGTTGCATTATCTACTTCTGATGCTGAATACATAACTACTGGTAGTTGTTGTGAAAATATTTTGTGACTGAAACACATATTAATAGATTATGGATATAAATTTAGACATGTCCCAATAAATTATGAGAACACATGTTATATTGATATTTATAATAATCCTGTTTCACATTATAGGACATAACACATTTATGCAAGGCATCAATATTTTAGATACCATTATAAAAAAGGTGATATAACATTATAGTTCACTGGAACTGGACATCAGATTTCTAACATTCTCACCAAGTAATGAAACACTAAAAGATTGAACTACATCAGATATTAGTTATAAATGACCAATCTATAAGACCATATGTGTATGTTCCATTGATAATTTTAAGTGAAGTTGTTATATAGACAATAGAAAATTTGAACAGATAGTGTCATGGCAACACCGATAACTTTTTCATACTGACACAGTTGTCATGCAGACACTGATTATTTGTCATGTCGATAGCCTATCATGCTAACACCAATGCCTTTTCATGCCGACACTATTTGTGTTATAAAAAATCTATCATGCCGACACCGATGAATCACTATTTTTATCCATTTCATGTTTTACCAAAACAACAGTGTTTCATTGATTTTTCTAATCCTGGTTCAGGATTTACATGATTTTGTGATTTCAAAATATCTAAATGATATAAATTTGAGCCAATCCACTATAATCCTTTACCCTCACACTCACTCATCAATTTATCTCTTTAATCCAAAAATTTCACCTTCCAACCTTCAAAATGAACTATTGGAATGGCGTGTGTGAAGATATCCTATGATGGGGGCACGTCTCATCCAACTAAGAAACAAAAAGGGGAATTAGAAAAATCTTCTGGAACAGTGAATCCTACTTTAGAGAACCGAGTGATAACTCTAGAAAAATAGGTTCTTATGGAATGAATTTTAGAAATAAAGTCTTTGATGCTCAAGAAACTATAGGATCAGGCATGGATTATGTGGTTCTCAGATAATGAAAGACCATTCTTCCCGAAGCTAGTTCATGAATTTTATATGAATATGGACTTCTTTCTTAACGGAAGTGAGGTTTCTTGAATTAAGTCCATAGTGAAAGGAAATATAATTTTTTTCTCATCAATACAATGTGTTTAATGTCTTAAAGTCCCCCATGAAGGTGTTTTCAATTATTATGAAGGTACCTCTCCTACAGGGAGTGATATTTCATACATTGAGATAATTCTGAAGGACATTACTAATAACTGTTATCATATGAGCCCTATTGCTACCGAGTTAAGGGGAGAATGTAGAATTTTGTTCAAGTTTTTTTAGAATCAGATCTGTCCAAGGAAATGGGAATTTGCATCTATGAAGTATCAAGATGTTTATTTCCTATATCTGCTGAGAAAAAGGATTAATGTAAATATGTTTAGATATATTGTTTCACACATGAATGAATTGATCAAACCTTCATACAAAACTAATTCATTGTTTTATCCAAGGTTAATCTCAGCTATGTTAAAAGAGAAAGGTTGTATTAGTGAGGGAGAAGATGTTGTTTTTGAATGAAGTGGGATATGAATCGGTAAAGAGATCTATAAAAGGATGAAGATCAACTGGAACACGTGGAAGAAAGAATGGGTTGGAGATGAAGATAAGATTTATGATAAGTTCAATCCAGTGTACCATCCAACTAGGCCTAAGAATATGGATGATACTGGTCTGGGACCAGATGAAGAAGTCATTTACTCATCTGAAGAATAAGAATAGACATCCACTCCTATTATAGATCTAGGTTAACATATTGATAAGAGGAGTGATCCTAACACCACTAAATCTCAAAAAGATTTTTCTTTTGGACCTCATTTTCCTCCACTTTCCTTTCCCTCTAATGAAACCAAACTTGAAGACAATGGATATGAGTTGATTTAAATCTCATGTAGTGTGGAATACCTAAGTAGATCAAGTGTCTTTGAATAAGAAGGAGTAAGTGAAGATAATGAGAGTGGCAACATTAGTGAAGAGGAAGAAGCTGAAGAAAATGCTGCTAGAAATGGAAATTAAGAGAATGTATATCAAAATGATGATGATGAAAGTAGTTAAAGTGATGATGTCCATCATAAGGATGATCAAGGTGGAGAAGTGGAAATGGTTGAAGATGTGGATCAGGCATGGTTGGAGGAACCTCCTACTAGTTTGGTTGAAGTAAGAGAAAATTATGAAGTTCATGATGAAGTGGAATATTAGGAAATTCCTGTACCTCAGTTAGTATATAAAAGAAGGAGACCTCATTATGAAGGTGAGAAACTAGTGAGGAGAGCTGAGATTGAGGGGGATGCTAAATAAAGGGGTGATTAATCTCGCAAATATCATCAACTAAGAAGAGTAAGACTGGACAGTCTCACTCCTCTGGATGATGATGTAATGATTGAATGGGAAAGGAATAAAGGGTATGCAGCACTGAGATTAGATTATGAAGACCCAAATGGTGGAGTTTTTTATATATTGTAAGATAATAAATGGATGAGACCCTTCCTAGTGACTATGTTACTAAGGTATATTTGTAATGGTTTAAAGAAGAATTTTGTTTAGCTATAAGTATATCAGTTCAATCTCAGATGGTTAATGAGATTCAAATAGCTAGAAGAGAAAACACTAAGCTGATTGATGAATTACACTCTCTGAGATCTTAAATAGCAGAAATTAGGAATATTGGGCATATAGTTTCTATTCCAAGTTAGATAGTGGGAATAAGTGAGGCTGATATAGCTAATGTTTCAAAGAAAGTGATAGAAGATATTCAACACAACTTAATTACAACTATTGATACAATTGTTGCAAGCACTGCTATGTTGAGAAAAGAAATGACTAGCCTTTACTTTGTATTAAATACATTGACCTAAGAGTAAAAAGGATGTGTGGAGGCTATTTTTAAATCTTTAAAATCTCATACCTCATCTCCTACTGATATTCCTTCTACCTCTAGTCAGAATTCTCAAAATTTGGACATTGAGGTAGTTCATACTGTTGTTAAGGAAGATATTCAAGCTCTTTTTGATTCTTATGGTTTTCTCAACATTGAAACGATTGGGAAAAATAGTGATCATGTTCACGATATGGTCAGATTCTATTCCAATGGTATTGAAACTACAAATTCCCAGATCACAGAAAAAGTAGACTACTATTTCCAGAATATCATTACTAAGAATCAGTTGACCAATATATTTAAATATTTGATAGAGAACCTGTCTTTGCCTCCACTGACCTGAGATTTTAAGGATCATGTATAGATTTTGAAAGACTTCCCCCCTCTTTTGGACACATTCATGGATAATAAATATGATTTAGAGAAATAAATGAAGTATGGTGGTGAAATCCTTGAGGATTTCATGAAGTTGTTGAAGCCATATCTTCATGTACAATGTGAAGTGATTTTTAGATCTTTCTGCTGCACCTCTTGGACCTAGTGGATAATTTCCTCTACCTTGGATGTCAGTTGCTTAGGCCTTGTCTTAGATTCTCCTAGTGATCCAAGAATAGATTCAATCTCCTTTTTTATCACAACACAAACCCACCCTTGTTCCTATTGTTCCAAAAGGAGTGATTCTGCCTCCTCTAAAAATTTCTATAGACCCTCCTATTTCTAAGACACCACAAACTGGAACATTTGTTAATCCCTTTGAGAAAGGGAAGAAACCTCTTCATCCAGAGCTGTAGTGTGGATCATTCTCTGAAAGGGATGTTTTCTTGACTTTTGTTATTTTTTCTTGAAATTTTGTAACCTATTTTACTTTGTTGATTAGTAGATTTTTTTGTTTTTGTCTTTCACATATTTATCTTCTATCTATTATTCTATAATACATTTTTATTTCTTTGTTATACACAAAATGGGGAAAATAGTTTTAGCTCCCCTTGAACTTTTGGATAATCCCAAAAGGGGGAGAAAAGTTTTGGAATAATCCTTATTTACTTTACCTTTGACATCACGCTTATATATTTTATTTTTCATTTGATACCATTACTATTTATTTTACCACTCACCCTTATCTATATATTGTGAATAGTAATAAATAATGGGAGATGATAAGTAAAATTATTTCATTCCACATCAAATGATTGTAATAAACAATGTCATGATTTGTGATCATCAAAAGGGGGATATTGTTGGCCCATAAGAGACTATTGGCCACCCTCACTAGTATTAACAGTTTTAATAATAAAAATTCATGTCAATTCCTATTAATCATGTATAAACATTTCAATCATGATTATTAATGTTTTAAAATTTTGAAATTATGTTTATCTATGACCACCTATAAATTTGATACATTTTGATAATATTTATACTATAAGACATTCCAGACAAAAATATTTTATAAGTATAAGGGACTGACACCGACAAAAATAATGAGACATTGATAGTTAAAATAATTAATTGATAGGTCAATTGACTTACCCACTCATGATTCTACTGATGCATGGAGATACTGATGCAATGACTCATTGACAATGTAATTGACATAATGAAAGAATGACTGTCTCATCGAAAGTGAAATTGACCTATAGATGCAAGGAGTTACCGACACAACTAACCTGCTGATGCATGGTGATACTGATGCAAGGACTCATCATCTATTTAGATGAGTCAAAAATTCATGGAAAGAACAACAGACTATCAAACCGATGAAATGAGACACCGATAGAAGGAGATACTAACATAGGACTCACCGAGGCATAGACAGACCGACTGAGGACCCACTGATAGATTGTTTAAAATTTCTTTTATTTAAAATTACTTCTAACAGTATTATTTTGAGTATTTTAATGCACATAATTAATTTAATGATTTTTTGCAGACATCGCAAATGAGGCTTTCAGAAATACGAGGTACTATATCTACCTCAAAAAATCTCATTGTCAAGCTACAAAAATATATATAAAAATAAGAACACATGAAAGAGGAATTCACGTGCAAGTTTATATACACAATAAGATACGAGCATACGCCCATGAACAACATACAAAAAAGAAGAACACATGAGGAATTATTTATTCCTACTTACTATGAACCATATAAATTATGTTTATCAAAGTTCCATAATCTCTACACTGTCCAACTAAAGCGAAGGAGAAGAATATGTCACCCTCTTGGAAAACAAAACATAGTGCTTCACGACACTCTATTTTCAGTTTTTCTTTCCAGAAGTGGAATCAAGCTTCAACTATGATACATCAAAGTGTCTAGAGCTTAATTACATAACACTCAAAGCATTTATAATCCATTCTTATTATATTATTCTATATTGTGTACTATTTTTACTAAAATTTTGAGAAGTGTGTGTCTATACTAAAAACACACACTATCTCCTACACTAAACTGGAGGATACTATATACCCCCAAATGACTATATTTATACACTTGTATATCCCACGAAGAGACATTGAAGAGGTCTTATGTGACATGTTTGATTATGTTCCCATATCGAACAATGGAAGATGTCTTGTGTGACCTAGTTTTTTCTGTTCCCATGTACAACTGTGGTAGAGGTCTTGTGATCTGGATAATCTGATGAATTGTTATTAACCCCAATCTAGGGTGTGGATAAATATATTTATATTTACAGATTTCTTATTGGAATGTGATCACAAAGTTGAGAGGACTATGTATTTACATGCGACTGAACCTCTTGTTTTATATCTGTTATGTTTTTCAATTTAGTCTTTCAATATTTTAACTCATGTTTTAGTAAACTAAATTTTAATTTTATAGTTAGTTTGGGATAATAGTTATAACAATTTTTCCATATTAGAGTAGTTTCAAAATTTTTATCAATATCACATATTTTTATAACAGAGAATTAATCAATTTTATGAGAAACTAATTGAACAACCAAGCCATTATAATTTTACAACCTCGATTAACTGGCCAGTTTTAATTTAAATTGGGAGAATCTTTTAAATAAACTTTTTAATAATTTTTTTTATAGAAACTCAATTCAACCCATTCTTTACTATACTATTCTGGAAAAATAGAATTCAAAAAATATTCTAGATATGATAAAATTAATCATCAAATAAAATAAAAATTTTCTTAGAAAATACTAATTTTTGTCACACGATCAAATTTCTAACAGTTAAAATAACTGTATATGATTTCATAAATTAATTTTATTATTTAAAAATGAATAATTATTTTTTAATCCTTTTTATTAAAAAAATATTTTATTTCAAATTATAAATTTATCATAAATTTATTTTTTTATGAACATTATAAATATATATTTTTCCAAAATATAATTCTATCTTATCACATCCCTCAGCTAATCATGTGCATTTCTCTTTAATATTCAGGTGATACATTAAATAAAAATGAGGGATTAATGTAGCCAATATTTCATTTCAAAAATAATTTTCTTACTAATACAACTTAAGGTATAGATACATAACCCCTTATCACACCTCCATAAGCCATAAGGGTAAGGTGTATGATGGTGGAACTTTTATGGGGTGGTTCAACTAACATTGATCTCATAATGAACCCTACTAGATCTAATTTATACTATAAACAATTCTTCTATAATATTAGTTGTTGAATATTTTCTTGGGATTCGTCAATGGATAACCCCAATGATGCCACCTCCCTTCCAAGCTATGATAAGTGAACCTCATAAGGGATTTCCTACTGGTTGAGGACATGGTTCCTCACTTATACACCGACTATCCCTCATCATTACCTTTTATATGAAATTATTCCAATTGAAAAATTATTAAAAAAAGATATAATTCCCAATGGTAATAATTTACAATAATCATATTGGAGAATGATCATTAGTGCCAATGCCTACTTTATTACATTAGAATAATAAATATGGGTTCACATCACCATGGATTGATCAATTTAGTAGTATTGAGGAACCAAATATATACACGATTACAAGTTTACAATGGAAATAAAATATAAAACATTGTAAAAGTAAATAATATGCATCATTGAACTCATTAAATGATTACTTCTTCATATCATAGAAAAAGGAAAAAATTAAGGATGAGTTCATATTCTCATAATGTGATTTTATAGTGGAATCCATCATGATTTAATAAGGAATAATCAATGTGGAAAGGTAAATAACAAAAAACAAATTCCATTTAAGGAATAACATAAGAATGAAATGAATCCAAGGACAATATCATTGTAACATTCTCAATGATAATAATAAAAAAATTCTCAATAAAGGAAATGTATAAAGTTAGATTTATTTATCAAGACATTATGCAAATATATTTTCAAATATGGGTAGTTATACACTAAAACCAATTTAATAAGACCATCCAATAGGGTTGTCTCATGAGAATTGTTGAGGCATCAACGGGTTATATAATTCTAGACCCCGACCATCACTAAATTTACAATATATTCCTAATATATATTGAATACAAAATTTAATTTTTGAACAATATCCCTTATCTATAAATATCTATATTGAGTAAATAATACAGAATATCAATATTTTACCAGCGAGTCAAATATATTTTATAGTAAAACACCATATGAAGAAATGATATATGGTTTAGGAAATCATCATATATACGATAAAAAGGATGTGGATATTTCTGATGAAATATGATCACAATAAAGTTAATGTTTAAAGATAAAGTTAGTAAGAGTAAAATTAATCATGAGATGAGAGATGAAAATTAATTCATTAACCTGAATAGCCCGAATGTCTTAATTTTTTATTGATTTTTGATAACCCCCTTTCAAGGGATGAGGGGGAACCCTTACAAGGACCGTAGGCATATATATATATTACATAACTCATAGTTCTTAGGAAATATATAGTCTATAACTACATGGAAATGATCCTCCCCAACTACTTTATCATGATGTAACCTCTCCACATTCACATGGCTAGTTCAGCTAGGCTTCCTGTGCAAGCACAGGCTAGTCCCAATGGAAAATTCCATACCCTCTCTTTCTGACAAATCCTCTTAAGCTTCTGCTCTGTTGAATGCTCCTGCTATGAATCTCCATCTGGATTTTTCTCCTTTATAGAGTCTTCCTAGTCGTTAAGACTAATTTCAGGTGGTCCGAATACCTTGAGGTGTCCCAAAGGCCTAATGGTGACCCAGAGGCCTTGAGGTGGCCCAAAGGCCTTATGGTGGTCTGAAAGCCTTATAATCACGAAGGTCTTGGGAGGACCGAAGGCCTTGAAAGTCCTGAAGCCCAAACCGGTGGCCCGAAATCCCAATTAGATGAATAGTCCTCGTTTCTAGAGTACTAAACAATGTATGATACAATACCTACTATAGTAATGCAACAGTAATGCTAAATTAATACTATAGTACCCAGAAAATATTCCTCCACCCATTTTTGAACTCAGGTCTCTCGGATGCACTTGCTGAGTCCTCACCAGCTGGGCTGAGGCTCTTGTTCATCAATTCATTCGAAAAGCCTATTTCTTAGTAGAATAAAGTATTCTGGAGAATAGAATAAAATTGAAGTGAAATATTTTAAATAAATTTTCATTAATTTATTTTCTTTTTAAAACCATTTAAAACATATAGAAGAATTTAAATTGTGTAAATGATTATGGTGATTGGAAAATCTGTTAATACAATATACCATAAAAATAAACATTCCATTTTATTTTTTTTAAAGAAAGTAGAAAATTATTTCTTTTGAAAAAATTATAAATATCCCATTAAAACAATATGTAAATTCTTTGATAATATGAAATTTCCTTTATAAATCATTTTTGTAAATATAAATTAATTTTATAAAAAAATTTCTAAAAATATGAACATGGAAGAAAAATATACTTGATAAAAAAAGGAAATAAGATCATATTTTATTTAATTTTTTTACTTGATTCTAGTTCAACATATTATAATTTTGAATAAATAATGAAAAAATTATATTTCTAGAAGATAGAAAATAGATATATTTTATGAAGTATATATTATAAGATTCCTTTAATGAAAATATGAGAAATCCCAAAAAAATGATTTTGTAAAATAAATTATTATATATTTGGGAACAATAAAATTGAAAAATCTTGAATGAGTAATCAATAATTGAATATTTAAATTCCATAAATAAATTTTATATTAATTTTAAATATATAAATGGGGTATTATATACACCACATTATAGAAATTAGGTGTAAAAAACCAAATATGAATCAATTGAGTGGAAATTGAGATGAAATTCCTTATAAGGATCATATCATTTATGTTAGAATTCATAAAATGAAGGGACTATGTTTAATAGTTGTAGAAAAAATTTAAATCTTACATAATATAATCAGAAGTCATTTCAGACACATTATTTACATAACATAATCAATGAAGTAGATATATAATTCAATGTATGAAAATCGAGTTAAGAAACCCCTCACCACATGATTCAACCTAGTAGAAAATGATTTAAAATTATATATAAATTTTTTATTTGTTAAAATTAAATAAAAACCACATACAGATCTATAATATCATATATGACCCACTTATAACATCTTTTCACACATTTGATAACAATTTTTCATTATTGTTATTATTATTTCGGTTGTTAACTAATTCATTTTCCATGTAGGTTTTGATTATGTAGTTATGGTCATTTGTACTTGATCATGGTTATATATTATTAAAGAATTTTAATCATGATAACAAAATCATACATATATTTATAATCATCGATGAAAAGTAGGTATGAAAATTGAATCACATCCCTTTATGGGGGTGATAGTCTGCACGTAAGGACGAGAAATGTTATCATTTTTAAATGGGTGGAAGGGTAAGGAATTATGTGATATATTACAGTAAAATAATAATACTAATGTCATATATATCATATATATTCATTATTTCCATCATTCTGACCTGCCATGTGAGACGGTGATGGAAAATAAATTAAATCGGTTCGCGGGATGGTAAATTTTTGTACACTTGAGCGGCAGTTTGGTTTCCCATTAAATGAAGAATGATATGGATAAATATTATTCCATAAAAATAGAAAAATATTTTGATATGGTAGATAATATATTTATTATATTAAAATGGTGAAGATATATTTTCAGGATGGAAAAGGAAAAAAAATAAAAGTGTTCGGTTAAGATGATTACCTCTTCTTTGATAGAGAAAATTTAGATACCCTATAAATTAATAAAGGGATTGTAATTTTGAAATAATAGAACCATTATAATATTTATATAGATGTTGGGGTGAGATTTTTGTATGGTATTTTCTAGAGGAGGTTCTCTTTTATAATGGAGGTGGGTGGCTTACTTGTAATTTTTCAAATTATTAAATTATTTTTAAGTTAATTTCACAGAAAAATGTCTCCAAATTGAGTATATTTTAATATTTAGGTAATATAGAGTAGAGATATATTCATAAAATATTATTTATATAAGTTTTAATTCAATTTTACCCTTTATATTTGTGGACTAACCCCTGGAAAACCCTTTTTAACCTTGACCATGGTAACCAATTATTATCATTTTTATTATTCATAATGAAAAAAAACTAAAATGAAACTCATAAATAAAAATAATTATTAAGAATAAAAATATATTATTCATTTTATTATATGTACTTTGAATAAGTGGTAGAATTTAATTTTAAACAAGTGCCTATACCATAATGAAAATAAAGTATTGAATAATGCATTTGGAACCATAAATAGAATTTACATTAATTACTTGTCTTGTAAAAACCATCATGTGAATTAAAAAATATATTATTGAATATATAATAAATAAATTTAACTAAAACCTTTAATAAATAGATCTGAAATTTATTCATTAATATAGAAACACCATTCACACATGAAAACAGTTTTTGGAAAATTTATTATTTATGCCCAGAAATGATATTATACCAAAATAAAGTATAATGATAATACTATCTACATAATTATATTATTTATAATTAAAGTAAACTTATAATACTTTATTCTTAAATTAAAAACATAATGAGGCTTTTACTTGAAAAGTAATTACAGTTATTACAAAAAAATTTTATTTTTCACAATTCTTAGAAAAATAAATCTTTCAAAAGAATCCAAAAAATTAAAATTAATATAATATTAAAATGATTTTCAAAAATTATATCAATTTATTTAAATAAAATTTCTAAAAATGTTAGAAATTAATTATAATATCCACAAATAAAATTAAATAAGAAACATTTTTGAAGAAAACATATTTTTGAACAATAAAATGACTTTACTGAAAACTGAGTACTTATTTATTATGAATTAAACAATATATTTGAATTAAATAAAACCTTTATAGTTATTTTTATTTATTTTTTATTCCAACTCATACGTAATGTTTAATGGATATGTTATACTATTAAAATTTTAAATTCTTAATATTTTTATATTATATCCAAATTCTCTTATAGCTTGATGTTTCCTATTATGAAAACTATCCAAAAAATTTATTCTATTAAACTAATTTTTTGTGGAATTATGTTCTAACTCCCTTAAAAATAACTGTCTTTAAAATTGTATCTTGATTTTGGTAATTAAGAATTTAATATTTGAAAATACATTTTTTTAAAACACACATCATAAAAAGGGTTGATAAAACATCCTTTTGAAAAGAGGGAAAGAGAAATCCTAAGGTCATCTAGAATAAAACGTAATTAGGTTTCCAAATAATAGAACATTTTAGGAGAATGAAAAAATGGATATAGGGGAAAAATAATGTCCAAATAATAGTGGAGAGTGAAAATAAAATTGATCCTGAGAAAGTTAATGTCCACAAAACAAAAAACCAGCGAGGGGTGAAAATAATCATCCTTTATTTAATAATAACTATAAAAAGGAAAAAATTTAAATTTTAAAGGTCCCTTTTCCTATTTGTGTGGAATTATATTACTATGGAATATGAGAAAATATATTTACTTTATTTCTTTAAATATATAAATGAAATTGTATCCTTCGGTTGCATTTTTTAATTAGATTCCACCTATTTTTATTCCATATTCCTATGATGAATGAGAAATACAATTTTTTTTTCATAATTTAAGCACTAAAATTAGCATATAATAGATAATAACATCTAAAAAATAATGACAAGATATTCCTAATATATCTATTCATTCACTGAAACTAAAAATATCTATTACATGAAAAGATAACTAATATGAATTAACACTTTTTTGAAATATTTAACTCAATGATTTCAATAATAATACATTAACATCTACTAAATTATTTCCAAAAAAAGCTAATTCCTAAAATACTCAAAAAATTATTAAGTGGTATTTAAAACCAAATAATTTCTAAAAAAGATCACAAAATTTCCAAAACTTCCTTAACTTTAATACCTACAAAAAATAAAGTAGGTCTTCATGTCATATACTGATCTTATGAATTACTTGATAATATATTATCCTAAGACTTGAAAGTAAATTGAATCATCATAAGACATCAATGAAAACATATATTCTTCAAAAATATAACTCTTTAATGATTCCTAAAATAAAATCACAGACTATCCCTTATATTTTAAAAATCCAAAAATATAATAAAATTCATCAAAGACAATGTAAATCAAATTTTCATTAAATCAATAACCAATTTCAAGGTCACGAATAATATACAATTCACTTTATCAATATCAATCTATAATTTACCCCAAAATACACATTAGTATCTTAATTTAATCCACATATTAAGGATTATCTAACCCCCAATCAAGTGTTTTAAAAAAATATCACCTTACCATTAAATCACTTTTCTAGGTTGTTTATACCATTTAATATATTCTTTGAAATACTTAAAGAAAAACTATTATAGAAAATTAATTAGATGATTTATGATTATTATAACCAGAATTTCATTGATTAAAAACTTACAAAACATAATTATCAAATCAAAATAAATAAATAATTTAATCAGTTTTGTTTTCATAACATAATTCCTTCTGTGGTCTAGGAGTTATCCCTTGGATTAGAAAACTAACTTTGATAATGACCAAGTTCCCCACACATAAGACATTAAAATATAAATTTTACCTATAGATATACATTATTTGTTACATTGAACTATACATTTTCTACAACAATTATTTTCCCTATGTCCTTCTTTTACACACATAAATCATCTCACTATCCTTTTGAGAAATATCCCTAGGTGATTCATCTCACATATTTTATTTGTTGGAAGATTTATCTTCTTTACACTATAGTCTTCATGAAACTCCAATTTTTTTATTTGGTTCATTTGGAAACTTTCCAATGTTTAGGTTTTTAATCATATAACTATATAATTGGTTAGATATAATAAAAATATTCTTCATTCCATCTCCCATAACATTTAGTTTATCAGGGGGACAATTATTGCGTTGTCTATAACATTCAGTGTTAACATGGTTCCATCTGGTTCCAACCGTTGACTAAAAAAAACAATAGTACGAGCATCAATAATCATAGTTGGATATTATATAATCATGAAAATAATTATTATGATATGTAAATATTGACACATTGTTTTCAATCAATGACAACTTTGGATAAACCTAGGTCATCTATAACCATTATCTATTCAAGTACTTTATAATGGTTCATAAAGAAAATATGAATTTAGCCATGAATATTCATTTGGAGTGTAAAACTTGTTACATAGTAAGGGAAGATTCACCATGAAACATATTTATTGATGAGATATACTCAATAAACTCTTCTTGAGGGTTATTACACCTAGATTCATTAGTTCTAAGACCATATCCACATATAGTATATAGTCAGGGATTTATTTTCTATAGAAACTATAAAATCACTACTTTAAAAATAATAATGATATTATCCAGCTATTAGACATACCCTCAAATTCATTCATAGGGTTATGCACTAAAATCTTTGTTTTACTAAATCTAGTTCCCAAAATGTCTTCTAAAAAAACCCGGATACCAACTGTAACTACCCCAATTGCAGTAACCCAAAGCCGATGTCTACTTTTTTACAATGAAATAAGATATAATGGTTCACATTAATAGGTATTTATTAGTTTAGTTTTCTTAAAGGACCAAATACATACCTGGTTCCCATTTTATATAGAAAATAAAATATAAAACATAGTAAAAGTAAATATTATACACCCTTGAACTCATTCAAATAATACTTCTTTATATCTAGGGGAAACAAAAATTAAGGTAATCTCAAATGACTAGTAATGGATACGTATAGTGTAATATATCTTTAGTAAATAAAGAATAATAAAAATTACAAGGTAAATAACTAAAAACTCATGATATTTAATGAATAACTTGTGTAAAAAATTAATTCCTAGATAATAATAATGTAACAATCTATATGAAAATAATAACTAAACTCCAAATGAAGAAAATACAATATTATAAGAATATTGATCAAGGCCTTATGCCATGATATTTTTAAATATGGGTAGGTATATATCAAAAATACTTTTAATAAGGCTAGATGACTAGATTTTCATATAAGTTTTTTTCAATTCATCTAGGGGATATATAATTTTAACCCCCACCAATCATTGAATTTATAATGAATTCCTCACATATAGATTGATAAATTTAATTAATAAATAATATTCACAACATGTTGAATCTTTCAAGATAATGTAAATGGCCAATACATTAATCAAGAGATGGGATACGACCATCAAATCATTAGAAAAGTAGATTTTATATTAAAATCAACACTTTTAAAGAATAAAATAAAATGGATGCGAAATAATATAAATTAATTTTCATTAAATAATTTTATTTTTTAAAAAATTTAAACCTTTAAGAATAATATAAATAGTGAAAATTGTTTTGGAAATGTGAAAATCCATTAATTCTCTAAACATTAGAAAGAAACATTCCTATTGATTTTTTTGTAATGAAAGTGAAAATGAGAATTTCAAAAAACATTATAAATATTCTTTTAAAACCTTATAAAAATTATATGCTAAAATAAAAATTACTTAATAAACAATTTAATTAAATAAAAATATATTTTTAAAATAATTTTTAAAAATATAGACATGGATGAAAATATACCCATTCGAAAAGAGAAATAAGTTTTAATTTTGTTTTAAACATTTATTTTCATGATATAAGTGAAAAATAGAGGAATAATGGGAAAAAATGGAAAAACATTAAGTTTATAGAGTTTAATAAAATATATATGGGTTATTAAGGATATATTATAAGATTCCTTAAATGAAAATATAAGCCAATCAAAAATAAATGAGATTGTAAAATAAATCCCTACCTATCTTGTAACTTTTAAATTGTAGACAATTGAAAGAGTAAACTTGAATTGAAAATATAAATACCTTGAATAAATATTTATTCATTCAAAATATATAAAATGTGTAGTATATAGAGAACATAAAAAAATATGTGCATAATAAAAAATAAGTCTCAATGGAGTGGAAATTGAGTCGAAATACCTTAAAAAGTATCTTATCATTGAAGTTACAATTTAATGAATGAAGTGATTGTGTGTAAAAATTGTATAAAATCAAGAAAAAAACAATAAATCCATCATCAACAAATAAATGGTCATTTCTTACATAATCTTGACATGGAATAGTCAATAAAGTATACGTATAAACTAATGAATGGAATGTAATTTAAGAAACCCCTTATCTCATGATTCCACTTAGTTGAACAAGTTTTCAAATACTTTATAATAAATTTATATTTATTATAATTAAATTCAAAAACTATATACATATCTATAATATCGTATATTATCCCTTTACAACATCTTATCACCCATTTGTTGACAATATTTCATTATGATCAATGTTTGAGGTGTTATCTGCTTCATTTTTCATATACATTTTGATTCAGTAGTTATAGTCTTTGTGTATTGATCATGGTTATATCATAATTTTTTAATAATTAAATAAAAATAACAAATATATATTATACACATATTTATAATCATTTGTGAAAAGAGGTCATAAAAAATGAATCACATCAATTTGCAGAGTTTATAGTCCTCACGTACACACAAACGATGTTGTAATTTTTTAACAGGAGGAAGTGTAAGGAACTAGATGATATATTACATTTATATAATAATAATAATTTCATATATATCATATATTTTGATTATTTATATCATTATGATAAACCATTTAAGGTTGTTATGGTAACTAAATTATATTAGTTTGTGTGGCGGTATTCTGATGCACACATGAGCGATGGTTTTATATCCCATTAGTCTGGGAAGGAGATGGATAAATATTATTCCAACAAAAAATAATAAAATCTAATTATATTAAAGATAATGGTGTTATTATATTGTAATTTTTAGGAAATAATTTAAGGAGGTAAAATAAGATTAAAAATTTATGTTTTCGGATAATATGATTACTACTTCTTTGAAAAATTTACATTATATATCCTTTTAAGGAACCTAGGGTTGGTATTTTGGGAAAAAATAAACTCAAAAAATGGATATGAATTTTGGGGAGAGGTTTTTATAGGTTTTGGTTGAGGTAAATGGCTAACGATGTGTAAAGAAGATAGGGGAGGAGGTTCCCTTTAACAAGTGTGGTGAGTGGCGCACCAGCAATATTTGAATGTTTTAAAATATTATTATGTCAATTTCATTGAAACATGTCTCATAATTGAGTATGTTTTTTAAGGTTATATAATATAGTTTCTTCATATATTGCTAAAATAGTATTTAGATAAGTTTTAATTCCATTTTTACCCTTACCAATTTAGATTCACCCCTAGTAAACCCTTTTTAACCATAACCATGATATCAATGTTTACCATTTTTTAAATTCATAATGAACAAAAATTAAGTTAGAAAAATTTGATAATATTAATTATTATTATAAAAAATATGTATTACATTTTAAGAGATTCAGTTTCTATAATAGGTTGAATTTAATTTTAATGAAGTACACAAAACCCAATGAAAACTCAATTTATAATAATAGAATTTTATGCATAAAAATAAATCTAGATTAATTAATTGCCTTGTAAAAACAAAATTATGAATGATAAAATATAGTATTGATTATATAATCCATAAATTTAATTTAAAACATTAATATATAAATATTAATTTAATTCATTTATATAAAAACAGATCACATGCATAATAATAGTTTTGAGAAAAATTTATTTTTAAGCCCAAAATGAACTTATAACATACTAAAGTATAACGATGATTCCAATGTAAATAATTATATTATTTATAATTAAATTAAACCTATGTTACTTTAATACAAAATTCGAAAATAACGGGACTTTAACTTGAAAGGAATTAATCTTTTTTAAAAAATTGATACCTTTCACTACTCCTTGAAAAATAAATCTTTTTGAAAAATTCAATAAATTCAACCTAACATAATATTGAAAAGATGATTTCAAATATGATATTAATTTCCTGAATTAAATTATAAAAAAGGTTTAATGTAATTATAATTTTTATGAAGAAAATTCTGTAAAAATCATTTTTTCATAAAACACATATTTGAATCATAAAAAGACTTTACTGAAAATTAGATACTAATTTATTATGATTTAATCATTACATTTGAACTATATAAAATAATTAAAAATATTATTCATATTTTTTTATTCCTATCTATACCACCAATTTATTTTCTATGTTATAAGTTTAAAATTTATATCTACAAATAATTTTATAGTACATCATAGTTCGCTTAATGATCTGGGTTGCATATAAAGAAAGATATAAAAAAAAGTATTATATTAAATAAAATTTTGGGGTATTAAAATATGATCATAGATACATAAGAATTATACATGAATTAATATATATTTTTTCTACTTTATATTATTATTTTAAAAAATAATAATAATTTTTTATCTTTTATTTATAATGAATTAATTTATAATAAAATATGTTAATTCCATACTAGAATTTTCTTAGGTATTACATCCATAACAAAAAAAATTAGATTATAGAAATTTAGGGTGTACATAAATATATAAAAAAGTGATGGTAATTATTCATCATTACTTATTAGAGATCACATATTTCTTCTTCCAACTTGTGATTCCTCTAAATATTTTTTACTATAAAGATAGTGTATCTATATCTATAAAGAAAAGATTATGGTTACCAACTGAAGGTCTTGGCACGAATAGTTTTTATAATGGTTCTTCAACTAACATGATGCATAACTAACAACTATATCATTAGATATAGAGACATACTCCATCCTTTTATTTTATGAATCATTATACATAAAAAATCCTTCCTTTCTGGATGGTATGGTCAATACCAGTGAATTTATTGATCTATTCATTTGTACATCAAATACTTCATTAGAGTACTTGGATCATGTTAATTTGATGTCATTAAATGTCTAATTTGCATCAAATTAGTTGTTCTAGATTTTTTTAACAGATAACAAATTATAACCAGATAATATATCTCAATTATATTCATTGGTGTAGTCTACTATTTAACAACATTTTTCTTTACTGGGCAACTAATTTTCCATCCTTGGAGACAATACAACAATGAAAAGAAACATACTAGTTCCAAAATTCAAACATAAAAAATTTACCATATAAGTCAATAAATATTTGAGTTTCAAGGATGATCCATAAATAGATTTAATTAAATTAATAACAATAACAGTATATCAATATATCCATAGAGAAAACCACAAAACATTTATTAGGATAATACTTGAATAATCTATTAATCCTATCAATGAACACAAATGGTTCAATAAACAACCGAAAGGAAATTATTATAAGCTCAAAATTACCATACCTTGTGTGAAATAAATATTTAGTATACTATACTTCATTAATTTTAATAAATGATAACCTGAATAGAGACACTTTTTTTAGAAGTATTGAGATCTGTCAAATTGATCCAATGGGTCATCAATGTGTGGTGAGAGATACATGTTCATAACAGTAATGGAATTTATTTATCTATAAAAAATTAATAACTTCATATAACCATCCTTAATTTTAAAAAATAAGATATTTTCTTCCCAAGGTGAAACACTAAGGTGTATGAATAGATTTTCACAAAACTCTTGCATTTTTTATTCAATTCTTCCAATTCCACAAGATCCATTTTATAGGAAGGAATTAATATGGGTTTTTCATTTCAGATATGGTAGATAATGAACTCAACCTCACATTCATGTTGATATCTCTATATTTCCTTGTGTAACACATTAATAAAATCCCTCAAAATCAATAGACCCTCAATTGTAAGGATATACTTCTCATTCTTTGACTCATATTCTGTTACACCCTGAGATTTTTTGAGAAGTATTATTTTTAATTTATTTTATGTATTGTGTTGTATTATACCCAAATATTATCTTACGCTATATACAACACCGTATTACCTTGCAGTATACACAACACTATTCTTGGATCGTGTTATACAAAATTTCAAGTCTCTTTGATAGAAGTTATTCTACGCAACATTGAGTGTATATATATATATATATATTCAATTTATCAATTAAATATGGATAGATTATATTATACACAACATAAAAGGAATCTTGCACTACATGCAACCTTGAATTGGATTTCTTTACAGGCAATCGTGACTTCCACGATAGCTTGTGTTGTACGCAATACCGAGTTTCACTAAACAATGATATGTTATTAAAATATTATATAAACTAGCTGTTATGAATAGTAATACCCACTTTTTAAAAATTTATAAATTTTATCACTAAAAATGGAATTCATTTTTGGATTCTAAATATCGAAATTACCCTAGAGTGAAATTTTGGTATTTTTCTGAAAACATTCAATTTTTGATGAATAGTGAAAACACTGAGTTATTGGTTAAAACCGACTTTTTATTTAAATAATAATTTATTTTATTTAAATTTATTTTAGTTAAAAATATTTACATAATACTTATATATGTTCAATGTAATTCATTGGAGTCATTTTATAATAATTTTAGATATATAAAAATTTTATTGAACTTTTCACCGTCTTTTACCCACCTCCTAGGAGAATTTAAATTTTTTCATAAAACTCAATTTTACCACTTATGTGAGTGGAATTTAAAAAATCTGAGAGACATGGTTAATATCAAGGAGTAAAATGTGGTTCAATAAGATAAAAATAATTTTTGGTGAATAGTAACATTTTACTTTTCTTTTCCACGGTTAAAAGTTAATAGGGTAATTAAGGGTAAAAATGATATTATTATCACCCTAACACATGTCCTAATTCTATTGGATAAGTGTAATTAGACCAAAAACAACCTTAGGAATAAAATATTACCCTTTAGGTTCACATGGATTAGATTAGGACATTTATTATTATTTTATTTAAAGAAGAGTTTAAATAGTTAAAATCAAAGTTTAATAACTAAAATTTTTTTAATATAGGATTATACATAAGATAAATTAGACTATAAATATTAATAATATATATAGAAATATTTCCTACATAATTTTATTTTATTTAAAATTTTTAGACATTAAATAAGTTAATTTATTTATGACACATTGATGAGGCAGTAAATACCTTATTAATGAAATATTAACACAATTGATAATATAAATAACCAAATAAATATAATTTGAGACTTTTTATAAATTAAACTAATTTTATATGTTAATATGAAAAGTTATTTTTGACTTATTTAACTTTTTTTGAAATAATCACGTTGTTATAATTATCACAAAAATCAATTACCAAATAGTTTCAAAAATGACATAAAATAGTTTTTAAAAACAATATTTTATTATTAATTTTTATTTTATTCCGAATGATCTAAGGTTTCTTCCAAGTGACATAGATAAGGTTATATATATTAATAATTAACCACTTGGGGTTCGTTTGACTTGTTATAGTAAGTTTATTAACCATATAGTGTAAGAAAACAAGAAGACATGGTAAAAATAAAATTATTTAACTTAGAGTTAAGTCTAAATGATAAGGTTAAAATAGTACCCTAAACTTGTCTAAAACCTATTTGTTGAGAGTATTTCGACCCATCACCACTTTAGCTTTTAAATAAATTAATTTAGAGCTATTATAAACCGAATATTACTTTATTATAAAATAATATTTTATGTTTTTCCTAAGGTGCCCCTCTCCTCCCTTATAAAAGGGCATCTCCTCCCTCTTCTCTTTACACATATTTGATCTTTCAATCTAGGCCAACCCATGACTATTTCCCTCATAAACCTTCCTAGAGACATTATAGAGGTTTTGGTCTCTTCAAAAGACCATCTCTAGTTCCTTAAGAGGAAGCTTAAAAGAGGTGCGTCAAAGAAGAGGTAATCTCTTCTACTGATTGTTTCAAGTTTATTTCTTCATCAACTTCTTCATCTTTAGTTGTTTCATTATAAAGTAATAACATCAGTATCACTAATATACAGATATGTTATTATAAATATAAAACAGCCCCATTTCACATTTTATACAACCTATGGAAAATAAAATCACCGAGCGTGCGTATATACAGAATACCGTCTCCACGCCGCGGTGCAATATGATTTTCCACCACCACCCTACTTGGATGGGTATAATGGTGTAAGGAATAACTATATATAGTTATTATAACATCATACTGATTCTGAGATATTATATAAGCCACTCCAATTCAATTCAATAATTATGGGAACGATATCATCGCTCGTGCATACGTACGGATTACCGTCTCCACGACGCGATGAGATTCATTCTCCATGTAAATCACTCAAGAATGATTATAAAGTATATAGAATGAATAATAATTAAATATATGAAAAGATAAAGCTACTAGATTTATGTATATATATATGTCATCTACTTACTTCCATTCATGTCAATAAGAAAAGGAAAACAGTGTTCATGCATATGTACGACCTACAGTCTCCATGAACGGTGTATTTCATTTCATTTATCAATATATTATATATATATATATAATCAATATATATGATATATAAATCATTATTTACATTCTTTAAGTAATTAAATAATGATATAATTAATAATATTATCAATAACAACAAGTCCAAACACATACAGTAAATAAAACGATTTTACCCAAAACACTTCTTTAACATGGAATTTACAAAAGAACATGTAATATAAAGTCATAAGTGAACCATATATGATATCATAGCAATGAATATGATTAAATAATAAGTCAATGACATTATTTAGATCATTATACAGGAGGTTCAGATATGTACGAAGCATATCGGACCTAAGGTAAGGGATAACTTTTCCAATCTTGTGTTTATCCGAGATTGTTTATTCGTAAGTATTTACTGGGGTTATATTTATCATCCATGTCCCTATTTTCTAAGAATGGTTTCATGTATGTTTAAAGTATTTTTTACCCATTTTTTAATTTTACTAAATGGAATGTAAGGAATATTTCTTTTGTTTACGTTACGAGGTACTTTTTTGACTTTTAGGGAAAAAGTACGAGAAGAATGTTTTTTAACTTATACAGCGTGAAATGATTTTTAATGTTTCATAATGCCTAATTTTTATAAAGCTTACTTTACAAGATTTCATGAATATTTTCAAAAAAAGTCATTTTCTTTTAAAATTACATGGAATTTTGTGAAAAGAAAGTGATTTTGGAAAGAAAGTATATTTTCCTCAATAATACATTTCAAGTGTTTTATCAAAACCATTTTCCATATAAGATGACATTATTTCATATGTGTACGTTTCAAGTATACTGTACCTATGATTTACTTGGTTTCACTTTTCTTATGATGAAATGATATTCATTTGTTTTATATGGATTATGTTATGATGGGATATTGTTTATGAAACCTATTCTATTCTTTGGGTTATGATGAATGATTTATGTTTATGTTGTGGCACACGTAAGAATGATTTCATTATGAGATGGGTAGGACCTATATCTACATAAAATGCATTGTGTAAAGATTTATATCTCATGAGATAGACATGGATGGAATGGTAAGTTAATCCGGTTCAGTGTTACAGGACTGGAACGAGGAGTGAACTCGATTCAGAAAGGGACTTTGTCCACTAAGATGGTCTCAGAAGCAATGCCTTGGCTACCATGGAAATCATATAATATGATTAATGTTTTTCCAGAATTACATGTTTTATTCCCATGATATTTTATCATGATTAATGTTATTTGATGATCTATGCCTTATGTACTGCAATGTTTTATGTCATCGCTCAAGATTTTGATGTTTAGATTTTATGCTCATGTTTTTACATTCAAATGTTTATGGATTGTTTTATGTTCTCTATGTTTACCCTTACCGGGTATTTGAGCTCACCCTTTTTATGTTTTCTTTTCCCGAGGATATAAAGAATGTTTAGGTAAGAAAATAATAGGATAAGATCTTTATGGGAGATGTTGAATATCTTTCACCATGATTAGAAGATTGTGTTCCAAGTTTCCAAAGACACTAAAATATTACGATACTTAAGTATTTCTTTTTGTTATGTATTAAGTATACCGAATAAGTAATGTATAGTCCATGTACGTCAGGTTTGGGGTCTCTACAACTAGTATCAGAGGAAAGGCTTAGTTAACCTTTGGAAACTAGGATGCAAAAACTTTAGTGATATCCCTAGAGATATTTCTAAGGTATGTCTTGGGATGTCCCTATGGTTTAGTATAACTATAGGTTACAGTCCTAGAGTTATGTTGACGATCATGAATAACCAAGGGTGAACATAAGGTATCATGGATGAAAGAATGAGTGATAATTTAGACATCCCATAAGTGACTTTTAATGATTATGTGGTTCCTCATTATTTTAAATGTTTCATACACTATGGTTTATGGTTTTAGTCAATGGAGGAAATGAGAAGGAATTCAGTTAATGTTGATTACGATGGACAAGTTAGGGACTGTGATAAAAAAAATCATGTAATGCCTAGAGAGAAAGATATTGTGATTATGCTGAATCAGTCGTCACGATATATGATTAACAAGGTGAACTTTGGTGGTATTCCTATGTCATCCAATAAGAGGAAGATGAACTTTTATACATGTTCTCATGGAGAGGAACATATAGGAAGGAAGATGAAGCTTTCTACATATCAAGAAGAAGGGAAGAAGAACCTTGAGGAATACCTCAAATGGAGGGGAAGATGTTATCTGTATGGAGAAAAGGGTCATAGAGTGATAGATTGTTACGGAGTTCAATGTCTTATCTGTGGAGAACATGGGAATTACCCAACTCAATGCCCGGAACTAAGAGGTTACTTATAAATGAAGGAAGGACTTATTCCATGAAAATAATTGAAGAGGATGAATTGAAGTGTTTATGTATTGGTATTCAAGAATAATGTTGTTGAGCTACTTTTATAGTATATTGGAATATCTATGTATTGGTCCATTGTGGTTTCCCATAAGAATATGGTACCAGTAACCATGAAAAGTGATTGAAATATTTTTGGAAAGCATATGATATGTGCCTAATAAATGGATAAGGAGAAAATAATATGTTTTATATTATTAATGAGCTCATGACTGATACAAGGACAAAGTAATATCATGGTTTGAGTATATAGAAATTTTGGGATTTTGTTATGTGGAAAGAGTTAACTTTTGACAGAATTTATGTTTTCAATAAGGTTCTATAGTAATTACTGTTGCAAGAGAATACAAGATTATAGTATTCACATGTTTGGAATGTGATCAACAAGATACATCTTATGATATATGGGGGATAAATGATTGTATTCACATTCTTGGTTGATGATATTTCTAGTAATAGTTTTTTATACTATGAGATTGGATAGAAGTATTTTGGATAAGCCTAAATATTTGAAATGAATTATATTGGACATAAGATAATATTGTTTAAGGATAGAATCTTTTTTTTTTGATATTATTTCTGGAATGTTATAATAGTGCAGTTTTAGAAAAAGGACAACCTGTAGGACGGGTGACAACCCGTCACTTCGGACAAAGATGTGGGAATCAAACCCACAACCAAAGTGAGACAAGACTTTATCGCCTACCACTAGCCTCCAGGAAGTCCCTGGTTAGTAGAAACTAGTTTTATTTTATTAAGAGGTATGATAAACTAAGTATAAGTCCATTTTTGGAATCATATATGATTAACCTCACCACAGATGGACTTATTTATATTTGATAACTTTTGATAACCTTTTTTTTGAGAAAGATGGAATGACCCACCATTCTATCGCATGATCTGCTAACACTTCACAGAAGACAAATTCAACTTCATTTCTTTAAGAGATGAAGTGTAAATGGTTCAAGGCCCAAACAGTTGTGAGATTGTACCAAAATCCAGTAAGTATTTCTTTTAATTCAAAATTTTCAACTTTAGGGAAAGGATATTGAAAACCAAAATTTTTGTCATAGTGATCTTATATTTGATGAATCATATGGTACCTTAGATCATCAGAAATTTATGGCTTTGTGATTGATTGGATTTTTCATAGCCATGTTCTATACCACTCTCTATCAGAACTTGATGGTTAGATTTCTCTTCCATATCCATATTTTCACATATGTTCTCCTATGTGGAAACCTAGTGATTAGTTAATTTGGGTAACCATTATGTTTCATAATTTATTTTTCAAAGTTAAGTTTTGGTAGTCCTTTTTACGATGTGGGTTTCTACTAAAGAAACTTTGAAGTAGTAAACAATTTATAACCTCGACGAATTTCGAGGGAAAAATTCATTTTAAGGGGTTAGAATGTTACACCCCGATATTTTATGAGAAGTATTATTTCTAATTTATTTTATGCCTTGTGTTGTATGCTACACCAAGATTATCTTGCACTATACGCAACACCGTATTAGCTTGCAGTACACGCAACACTATTCTTTGACCGTGTTTCACAAAATTTCAAGTCTGTTTGATAGAAGTTATTCTACCCAACATTATGTGTGTATATATATATATTCAATGTATAAATGAAATATGGTTGGATTCTATTATACACAACAACAAAGGAATATTTAACTACACACAACCCGGACTTGGCTTTCTTTACACGCAATCACGACCTTCCACGATAGCATGTGATGTACGCAATACTGAGTTTTACTAAACAATGATATGTTATTAAGATATTATATAAACTAAACATTATGAATAGCAATAACCACTTTTTGAAAATTTATAACTTTTATATTTCAAAATGGAATTCATTTTTGGATTCGGAATATCTAAATTAGTATAGGGTAAAATTTTGGTATTTTTCTGAAAACTTTCAATTTTTGAGGAATAGTGAAAACACTAAGTTATTGGTTAAAACCGAATTTTTATTTAAATAATAATATATTTTATTTAAATTTATTTTAGGTCAAAATAGATACATAATACTTATATAAGTTCAATGTAATTCATTGGAGTCATTTTATAATAATTTTAGATATATAAAAATTTTATTGAACTTTTCACCGTCTTTTACCTACCTCCTAGGAGAATTTGAAAAATTACATAAAACAAAATTTTACCGCTTCTGGGAGTGGAATTTCGAAAATACAAGAGTCACAGTTAATATCAAGGAGTAAAATGCGGTTCAATAAGAAAAAAATAATTTTTGGGGAATAGTAACTTTTTGTTTTTATTTACCACGGTTAAAAGTAAATAGGGTAATTAAGGGAAAAAATGATATTATTATCACCCTAACACATGTCCTAATTCTATTGGATAAGTTTAATTCGACCAAAAACAACCTTAGGAATAAAATATTACCCTTTAGGTCCACTTGGATTAGATTAGGACATTTATTATTATTTTATTTAAAGAAGAGTTAAAATAGTTAAAATCAATGTTTTATAACTAAAACATTTTTAATATTGGGTTATACATAAGCTAAATTCGACTATAAATATTCATTAGAAATATAAAATGATTTCCTACATAATGGTATTTTATTTATAATTTTTATACATTAAATAATTTAATTTATTTATGACACATTGATGATGCAGTAATTACTTTATTAATGAAATATTAACACAATTGATAATATAAATAACCAAATAAATGTAATTTGATGCCTCTTATGAATTAAAATAATTTTATAGGTTAATATGAAATGTTATTATTTATTTAATTAACTTTTTTAGAACTAATCATTCTGTTATGATTTTCACAAAAATCAATTACCAAATAGTGTCAAAATTGACATAAAATAGTTTTTAAAACAAATATTATTTTATTAACTGTTATTTTATTCCAAAAATATAAGGTTCTTCCAAATGACTTAGATAAGGTTATATATATTAATACTGAACCACTAGGGGTTCGTTTGGCTTGTTATATTAAGATTATAAACCATATAGTGTAAGAAAACAAGAAGACACGGTAAAAGTTAAATTATTTAACAAAATGTTATATCTAAATGATAAGGTTAAAATAGTAATGTAAACTTGTCTAAAACCTTTTTCATGAGAGGATTTCAAAACATACCCACTTTATCTTCTAAATAAATCAATTTTGAGCTATTATAAAGTGAATATGACTTTATTAAAAAATAATATTTTATGTTTTTCCTAAGGTGCCCCTCTCCTCCCTTATAAAAGGGAACCTCCTCCATCTTCTCTTTACACAACTTTGAGCTTTCAGGCTCGGCCAAACCCTGACCATTTCCCTACTAAACTTCCATAGAAACATTATAGAGGTTCTGGTCTCCTCAAAAGACCAACTCTAGTGTCTTAAGAGGAAGCTTAAAAGAGGTGCGTCAAAGAAGAGGTAATCTCTTCTACCGATTCTTTCAAGTTTCTTTCTTCTTCAAATTATTCTTATCTAATTGATTGATTATAAAGTAATAACATAAGTATAAATAATAAATGGATATGTTATTATAAATAGGAAACAACCCAATTTCACCTTCTATCCATCCTACGGAAAATGAAATTACCGCGCGTGCGTACGTTCGGAATACCTTCTCCACAACGTGGTGTAATATGTTTTTTCCACCACCACCTTACTTGGATGGGTATAATGGTGTAAATAATAACTATATATAGTTATTATAACATAATACTAATTCTGAGATATTATATCATCCACTCCGATTCAATTCAATAATTATGGGAATGATATCATCGCTCGTGCGTATGTACGGATTATCGTCTCCACGAAGCGATGGGATTCATTCTCCATGTTAATCACTCAAGAATGAATATAAAGTAAATATATTGAATAATAATGAAATATATGACATGATAAATCTAATGGATTTATGTATATATATGTTATCTACTTACTTCCATTCAAGTCAATAAGGAACAGAAAACAGCGTTTATGCGTACGTACGGTCTACCGTCTCCATGAACGGTGTATTTCATTTCATTTATCTATCTATTATATATATATATACCGAATATATATGATATATAAATCATTATTTAAATTATGGTATTAATTAAATCATGATATAACTAATAATAATATCGAGAACAACAAGTCCAAGCACGTACGATAAATAAAACGATTTTACCCAAAACACTGCTTTAACAAAGAACTTGCAAAATAACGGGTAATATAATGTCATAAGTGAACCATATATGAGGTCATAACAATGAATATGATTCTTTAATAAGTCAATGAAATTATTTAAATCATTATACAAGATTTTAGGATACGTACAATGCATATCAGACCTAAGGTAATGGATAACTTTTCCAATCTTGTTTTTATCCGAGATTATTTATTCGTAAGTATTTACTGGGGTTATATTTATCATCCATGTCCCTGTTTTATAAAAATGGTTTCATGTATGTTTAAATTCCTTTTTACCCATTTTTTATTTTACTATATGGTATATAAGGAATCTTTCTTTTTTTTACATTACAAGGTACTTTTTTGACTTTTCCGGCAAAAGTACAGAAGAATGTTTTTAACTTATACGGCGTGAACTGATTTTTACGGTTTCATAATGCCTAATATTTATAAAGATTTCTTACAATATTTAATGAATATTATCAACAAAAGTCGTTTTATTTTAAAATTACATGGCATTTTTTGAAAAGAAAATGATTTTGAAAAGAAATGATATTTTCCTCAAGAATTCATTTCAACTGTTTTATCAAAACCATTTTCCATCTAAGATGACATTATTTTATATGTGTATGTTTCAAGTATAATGTCCCTATGATTTACATGGTTTAGATTTTCTTATGATGAAATTATATCCATTTGTTGTATATGGATTATTTTATGATGGGATGATGTTTATGAAACTCATTCTATTCTTTGGGTTATGATGAATGATTTATGTTTATGTTGTGGCACACATAAGAATGATTTCATTATGAGATGGATGAGACCTATATCTCCCTCCAATTTATTGGGTAAAGATTTATATCTCATGAGATAGACATGGCTGCAATGGAAAGTTAATCTGGTTCAGTGTTGCAGGACTGGAACGAGGAGTAAACTCGATTTAGAAAGGGACTTTGTCCACTAAGATGGTCTCGACAGAAATACGTTGGCTAATATGGAAATAATATCATGTGCTTAATGTTTCTCCACAATTAAATGTTTTATTCCCATGATATTTTATCATGATTAATGTTCTTTTATGATCTATGCTTTATGTACTGCAATGTTTTATGTCATTGCTCAAAATTTTGATGTTTAGATTTTATGCTCATGTTTTTACATTAAAATGATTATGGATTGTTTTATGTTCTCTATGTTTACCCTTACTGAGAATTTGAGCTCACCCTTTTTATGTTTTATTTTTCCCAGGATATAAATAAAGGTTTTTGGTAATAAAACAAAAGGGGAAGATCTTTATGGGGATGTTGAAGATCTTTCACCATGATTAGAAGATTGCGTTCCGAGTATCCAAAGACATTAAATTACTACGATCCTTCAGTATTGGTTTTTGTTATGTATTAAGTATACCGAAAAAGTAATGTATAGTACATGTACATCAAGTTTGGGGTCTCTACATATTCTCCTAGAATTTCAATAAGATGACCGTAGGAGGTGGTTCATGACACAAGTTTGGAAATAAATTATCTCCTTTCATAAAAGGGACTTTGTTCTTTCCTTAGAGACTATAATACCATTTTCTCCAGGATATATCCTTGAATTGTAGTTGGAGAGCTAGTTTATCAGAAGGATTATATCAGATTTGACCATCTATATAATAACATGGATTATAACTAAGGAACCACTATGAATTTTAAGAGGGGAAACCCAAAATAATTTCATTTATATGTTATTTACACTATGATTTTTAATTGGAAATCCCTTCCTTAATTTATTTTGGGGTGATTAATTATTCATAACAATCCTTATAATGATTATGGGAGTTAAAATGATTTTTTTCCATATATAAGATACCATTTCAAGACAATGAAATATATTTAATTATTATATGAATAACACTATGAATTATTAATCATAGTATATAATTCCCATGAATTTATTATAAATGAATTGTATGTAATCTAAAAATATTACTAAAATATATAAAGGGATTGCGATGGTGTTATATTCTCTAACTACATTCCTATAAATATAATTCATAAGGTTCCTAATAAACTTGTTCTGATACCAACTATAGAACCCTAATTCCAATTTGGTAGATCCATTGGTTTTTTTTTATCAAAAATGGGGCATAATACATTAATCAATATACAAATGAGCTAGTATATTAGCAGTAAAATGAACTAGATACATAAATAAACATTATATTACCTTTAAAGCTTAAGATATATCAACTGAATACATGAAAATTTAATTATTTCATTGTAAGAATTTATGTCACATGTAATAACCTTCTTGGTTTCAAGTGGAATTGATAAACAATATAAAAGAGTGAGCTCATAAATATAGTAATGGGTAGTGTACATTAGAAGATATCATAGAATAATCATGACATACCTAAATATAAATATAATACATAAATCAAATAATTATATAACAAATAAAATGTGGGAATAATATACCAATGGATAACTTGATAATAAAGAAATACACAGATATGGATAACTAATCATAGAGTAATGGAATACATAATGCCTGATGTCATAAACATAACATCAATTCTTTATCCCAAGACATAATACATAAACGGGTAAGCCATACACCAAATACTCAATATAGCTTGTCTCATGAGACCTACTGATTCATCAAGGGGATACATATTTATGGTCCCCACCAATCATATAATAACTCTAATATATCCATCATATGAAGAAAATGGAATAAAAGTAAATATCATAATGTCACCTGCAGAACCACATACATTACTATTTCTAAATAATAAATAACTATCATGATAGTAATAATGGATATACATAATTTAAATATTTTCCCATTCAATTGAATAATATGGCAATATTCATGAATATTTGACAATCAACATAGACCCTAGAGGAAATTCACAATGTAATGGAAAATAACAATATTAAAGGAATGAAAATGAAGTAGTAGTGCCAGGTACCATCATGGAATAAGAATAAAAATATGTAATAATAATTGTTTTTAATATTGTTTGATAGTAGGAGTTGAAAGAAATGATATATTAGAATCCTTCATTATGGTCTATAAAGATCATGAAAATCATTAAAATTATATCCCTGTAGATTGACAAACCAGTTGGAAAACTATACCAACTTGTTGTGCATAGAGTGAAGGTTGAGTTTGTATCCAACCAACCTTTTTTTCAGTGTTTTTACCACTAGTTGAATCTATTGTAGAGCCTTCATCCACTTGTTTTAATTCTTATAAGGATTCCATTTCTATAAAATCACACACTTTTTTAATTTACCAAGATTTTAGGATGTTTCACATCCATGAGAATGTTTTAGCATTATAATGGATTATGATAGTAGTATAATGAGGTTGAATTATGATATCTCTATAATAGTATAATTTTCAATTTATAACAATGAATCATGATAAAATTTATCATTGAAAATAAAAGGAAATGGGGGGATAAAAAAATAAAGGTAGATAACAGGTTAGGAACACTTACTTTGACATAATACTGGATTATGAAAAGGATATAATGAGAGGTAATAATTAGTCTATGAATTATAATATATCAAAAGTATGAAAATAAAATATATTTACTTGAATTAATGTATATGAAAAATAATTTAATTGATATTATAAAGAGATTACTGAAATATAAATGGAAATAAGTGGATTTTAGAACCCTGATTTGCTATGTAGCTTCTAAAATCATGAGAGGGGCTCTTTATAACCATAGAGACTCCATGGATAGACAATTTAGAGGAAAAACAAGAAACAATTCATAATAAATTTATTCAATATTTAGAATAATGGGAGATTGGTTGGATATTTAAAACAAATGATGTAGATTTGTTTATTAATTTCAAAAAACAGGTTTGAAAATATAGGTTGTTTAAAATGAAATAACTATTAGCTTAACCATGGTTTTAGTTCTTGATTTATTACATTTTGTAAATTATTTGATATTTTAATTTTGTAGAGTTGAAATTAAATACTTTAAATAACTTTTGGTAAATAATAGATTCTTATTCATAAATTATTATTTTTAAAATATTAACATATACATTAGGTTTTAGAATATTGTTTATAGATCTATAAAAAAATTATTAAATTTAAATTAATTATTTTAGGTAATAATTCCATTTTTGATCGAGGAAGAAATTATACTACTTATTTCAATTTTATTGTCCATATGATGTCATAATACTTATTGATATTCATACCTTATTTTACTTTTTACCCAAAATAATTTTATATCTCATAAATTTATGAAAAAATCAGCATTGGATATTTTTAACATGATGATTTTAAAAATAAAATAATTTTTTTCAAAATAAATTTATAAATAATTAAAAATTAATATTTAAATAAAATAATTATATATTAGAAAATTCTAATTTTTATGGCACGATCAAATTTCAAAACCTTAAAAAAACAATATATAATTATATAGAACTATTTTTTATTTATATATGAAAAATATTATTGTTTAAAATATATTTATAAAAATAAAATTTAATTTCAAATTTTGGATTTTATCAAAAAAATTATCATAATAAAAACTATTCATATAAGTATTTTCTAAAAATAAAATCCTAATTTATCATATTATTATTTTATTTTTTATTTAAGGGTGATAAATTAATGAAACATATGGGTCTAGTGTGGCCACTATCTCATTTATAAATAATTTTACCCTTAAAACTATTTTACGTCTAGGTACATAACCACTTATCAGACCTATATATTTCCTAAGGGTAAGATGCTTAATGATGGTACTTTTATGGGATGTTTTATCTTGAATTGATCTTATAACCATCTTTAATAGCCTAAAATTATCCAACAAAAGATTCCACTCAAGTATTATTTTTTTGAAGCTCGACTTGGGCTTGGTCATGGGAGAAACCCAGTGATTTCATCTCCCTTGAAGGTTATGATAAATGAACTTCATAAGGGATATTCGTACTAGTTGAGGCTAGGGTTTCTCCCTTCTTGATCATATATCTCATATCATTACCTTTTATATTAAATATTTCTAATGGTAACCTTATTACCAATGATCATAATACCTAACAGTCATAAGGACCAATGGTCATATTTGGAAGTGATCACAATGTCCATTTTCACTTCTAATAAATTAATAAAACAAATACTCTAAATAAAAATATTCATTTTTACATCCTTCAATATGTCCATTTTTTGGAATATATTTTTCATCATTTTTACTATTTTAATAATAATTATGAGGTTCATTGGGGAATATGAGCCCTGATAAATATACATGTACTTGCACTATTTATTTTTTTTTATTTTAAATTATTATTTATAGATGTTGTAATAAATTTTTACCTTTTATTTTTAATCCATTACGTTATAATAAACTATTTTGATTCCATACTAGATTTTTATCAGATGTTACAGTTTAAAAAGTTTTTAAGCACCTTGAAGGTTTCACGGCTGTTCATTGATCACTTCTTAATGATGAACAAGAATAATCTAGGTAGATAATCACCCAATATAAATCAATCCCCGAAGTAAAACATTTAGAATGTGAGATAAAAGTTCTTTAAAAAGGGTGAAATTGAAATATAGTGACTCTTAAAATAAAATGGAGGTCTATTCTGTGTGAGGATCTAATATCGATGTGAATGTCTCCAAATATAATGATTGTTATTTCATAGGGTATTTTAGAACACTTTAAGGGAATATATGTTGAGTATAGAGGTCTTGATTTAACATTTTCATATACCAATAGGTCAAATGGGTATATATTTGTTTTCTTTTTGGACCAGATTTTTGTTCATAATAGCTTTAAGCCTCTTTTAATTTTATTATGTTATAACGTTTTTTCTAAAACATGGAATTTTATAGCTTAAGGATTGATGAATTGGATTTTTAAAGGCCATCCTTTACATATGATAAGATTTTATGTCTCTTTTTCACAGTCTATTGGATTTTCATTTCTACTACATCACACTTTTTAGTTTAAATACATATATCTAACAAAGTAATATTGATTTTGAAGGTCATTCACCTTTGTCCTAATGGGTGCTTCTTAGTTTTTGGTTTTTTATTTTGGACTAAGATAGTGTCACATAGTTTAAGGTTTCAGATCTGAGACTAAATGATGACTCCTAGTTTAAGGTGACAAATCTTAGATCGAATGTTTTCTTATAGTTTAACATCATTATAGTCAATCCCAAAAAGGTACATATCTTAGTTTAGGGTTATAATATATGGACGAAACTTTCATGTAGTTTATGCTCTTTTATCAAGAATAATTTTTAATGAAGATTTATGTGTCCTTGAAATGCTATAGTCTAGATAACATTATGAAATTCAACTCGAAATGAATCACGAATAAAACATTTATAAAACAAAAGTTGTTTTAGTTTATAGGGTTTTTTTTCTATTTAAAGGTTATAAATCTTGGACTAGAGGATTAATCCTAGTTTAATATTGTATATCTTGGACAAAAACAATGCGTATAGTTTTAGGTTATATAACATGGAAAAATTTCATATAGTGAATGATCTAGTGGCAAGAAATATTTTCTGTTATAGGATCGTTCAACCATAAAAAATTAAATTGAACCAAATTTAATGTATAAAATATTCTAGAATTAGGGTGAATATACAAGGGGAATAAAAAGTATGACATTAACCAGACCCTGAATCCACTCAATTTTTTACTAGATCCACAGACCAAGTGAGCATGCATTGGATTTCTCATGGACTAAGTGTCAATCTCCACAATATTTTTACATCTTTGTATTTCATACCCCACCTTTTTTATAAGATATATAATAGTGGGCCTAATGGTAAACTACTCAAATTCATTTCAAACGACAGTTTATGGGTTCTTATTCTCACAATATTTACGTCTCTTTAATCACTCATCAAGGGGTGATTAAGAAGAAGTGTAATATGGAGTTTAATGTATTATATCTCATATTGAAGGATGTATTCTAGATTAAGGTAAATGTTCTCAGACCATTGTTTAATAGTTTATACTCTTATGATAAAAATTATCTTTAAACAGGGGTTTGGATATCCATAATACGAGGTTATTTTCCTAATGTGAGTAATGTAGACCTAATTTGAATAATGAATCAAAGATGAGAACAAATAACTAATGATATAACATATGTAGATGGGGTAAATGATAAATTAAGAGAGTTTTCCTAACATAAATTAGTGGGAAAAAATCTAATAGTTTTAAGTCAGAAAACCAAGATAACTTGGGGTATCCTAGTATGAGGTCTTCGAGACTAAACCATTATAAGGTTATTTATATTCTTTTTATGTAGAGTATGATTCCATGTGGGAATTTAATTAACATGGAATGAAATAAATTCATCTCAATGTGAATATGGATTTTATCTCATGTTGGTTTGAATGACCTTTCCCAATGGATAAAAATGGGATAAAGTGAACCTAAAAAAGATATTAAGGGTGGGGAATAATTTTTTATGTGAATTGGATGCTATTGTTTTTGAATCGTTTGTATGAAAAAAGGATTATGAATGTAATATATAATTAAAATTAGTTTGAACACAGGAAATTTAGATTTAGTAAATTATAAAATGAAGTGTTGGAAAAAAATAAAGTCGTGAAAGTGGATGAAAAAGGAGAAACACTAACCATGTTTGTGTGAAAGTCATACCACTATACCCTAATAAAAGTAAAATTATGATGATAATTTATCAATTTCGAAACACTAAGTCCAATATAATTCAATAAAAGGAATAAAAAATAAGAAAGTGATTTATTAAGGATAAATATATTCCCTTGTAAGGGTATTATATAGTTGAATGCACTTATGACTTCACTATTCCAAATGAGGGACCTTTAAAATAGGATTAAGTCATTACTAAAAGATTTTGGGGATTAATGGTGATTCAAATATACAAATAATGTAGTGTGTTTTAGGGGAAATAAAGTGTACTAATGAGGTCTGTAATATTATTGTGTTATATGAATATATATTTGGTAGGATATTTAGGCTGACATGTCATGAGGCACAAAGAGTTAACAAATTAAAAAAATGATTTATGTTTAAAAAATGGGTAAACTAAACCTTACATGAATAGGAATGAGGCCTATTGTGCAATGAGGGACCATTGACATAGATATTATATACCAAAATATGTGAAGATATTAGTTATCATGGTTAAGAAAGATTAGAATTAATGTAAATTTATGAAAGGTAAAACACTAATTCATAATGAAAATATGGATTTTATGTAGGCTAAGGATAGGACATCCAGATTTTACTATGTATCTTGTATACATAGGAATCATTCCACACATAGTTCTATTAAGATATATCACTGGGGAAGGGAAAAAAGGGTACCCTGGAAAGGGACAAATTGTATTGAACAGACCTGAATGATAGGACACATAGCTCTAGGGTGAGATGTGGGGTTATTGGAGGGAATTATTTCTAGTACTAGGTTAGAATATCCCAGGGTTACTATGCTTTATTTAGAATTAGGAAGTGGGATACTCATAGTTCATGAAAGAGGGGAATTTTTTTTATATATTTGGTGAACCTCAAAATTGGTGAGAGAGAAGAATAATACCAAAATGTCCATTACAAGGGAATCCCACATAGTAATATATCTTATTCAAGGAGGGTAAAACATTTTAAGAAGATGTAAAAAATGATGTGTATTAGAAATTTTAATATCATATGATAAGGAAAAATATATTTTTTATGATTTAAGGTTGTATAAAAGATACCAAAATTATGTCTCTTAGTTTATGTGCATTTATCTTGGAATAAGGTTTTACAGTTTTTTTCTCAAGAAATATAAAAAAATATTATATAGTTAAATATCACATAATGAGGAGGATGAATCATGAAATGAATTAGGATTTAGGGATTAAATATAATTTTTATTAATTTATACAAACCAAATGAGTGTAGCTTGAATTTTTCTTAGGGAAAATGATATCCCACATGACTATTATGTCTCATTGATTTATGCTCTATCATTTTTCCAAGCCCTCGAGATACCAGGATTAGAGAAAAACTACTTGAATTTTTCTTAGGACAACTATTTTGGGTTATCAACATGATAAGTTATGTATCTCTTTTATCAGTTATAAAAGGGGAATCAAAGGAAAAGGGGTAAAATACAATTTAAGGTTATATAATGTAAAAAATGTAACAATTCATAAATTAAGGTCTTAGAGATTAGATTGGGACTTCAAGTATTTTAGGCTCTTATAAAATGGAGTAGTTCTAAATGGAAAGTCTATTCAGCCAAAATTTGGTGAAGTCAACCTAATATAAATGAATATTGATTCCAATATTAGTTTAACCAAAGAATCATGATATTTAAAAGGGATGATATAGTCTTGATATGAAATATAGGGAAAATAGGCACCATAGATTCATAGGAGGATTATCGGGAGAGGGGGAGAATGACTGGGAACAACTTGTGAAATTTGGTTTCACTACATATGTTGTAAATGAGATATGAATCAAACCACACATAGATTTGGAAGTGGTACCACTGAAGGAGTGAACCTAACTAGATGTGGAGAAAGATTAAATGGTAAATAGTGGGCACATAAGTATATAAAACCAACTGTTAATGCACTAAAGTTTAAAAAACCAAAGAGGAATAATGGTTAAATGGGAAGAGGAACTTCTAACCATTATTTAAATAAGATAATTTGGAATCACTACATATATTATAGGAATAAGAATAAATCCAATTGTAGTTTTGGAAAAAGGATCACACATTGGGGTAAAAGGAGTAAGTTAAACATGATGTGAATAGTATGATAGATAATCACTAGGGTGGATCAAATAGATACAATTTGAAATAGAAAACCGTACATAAATGAATAAAATATTTGATTTCAGAGTGTCATGGTAGGAAAAAGAGAGAGTCATGAACCTCAAGATGAATTGATAAGAAATATTATATAGAAGGTATAATATTGTCAATATATATATATATATCTGTGTGTGTGGATCATGTATAGGTTGAGTGGGGTTCCATAGTTTAATGTCATATGGGAAGGATAATATATCATAATGTTTATGGTCTCATGATATGGACCTTGTGTCATGAAATTTAATGATGTGTGACAAAGACCGATACATTTAAAATTTGATGGTCATTTTTGGTGTAATAATTTTTAAAATTGGATGAATTTCACTGATACTCAAAAATTAAAAATTATTTTCAAATTAGGATGAAATCACTGGGTTCCCATACATCTATTCCTAATTCCATAAGGCACCCATTCACTTAATTCTACATGGTTACCATGTTCCTTGGTCCACATGGAACACATAAGCATATGCACTTAGAACCCTATATCCCTTTGGCATGAAGACACACCACACACCCAACCTTTATCACACCAAATCATTATTAATGATTAATATAAATTGGCACCACCAAAAAAACATAAATTAGTGAGGTTTTTTTAATTAGAAATGTTTTAAAATGTCTCTAATTCATTTATCGATGTTTCTAAAAAACGTTTGGAAATGAGGTGTTTTCTAATTTACCAAAATTTATAAAAATATCTTATTAGAGAAGTTTATAAACATCTAAAATTTATCAATGTTTATAAACATAATTTATTAAAGATACTTCATTTACAAATGTTTTTGAGAAACATCGAGAAACCACACCACATTTAATGAATGTTTTAAAAAACATCTTTAGTTTTTTGAAATTAATATTTTTTCATCTATTTTATACATGTTTATAAACCCAAATAGTTCACTAACATTTATAAATGTCACTAATTAGTGAATCCTCAATTACTTAGGCCTTTGAGAAGTGCTTAGAAATCACACCTTATATACCAATGTTTTCTAGAATGTTAAGATTTTTTTTGAAATTAATATTTTTTCCACCTTAAAAAAAACATATTATATATCTTTATATATAGTTATAATACTCCCCACCCATAAAATGCTTCATAAGATCTCCACTGACCCTGCACAACCGACGTGGGCTCTACCAAACCTCTAGGCATGCCTTGGAGACAACCACCAATCATGGCAGAAAAAGCATCCCAAGATGAGAAACACCTTCACCAAGAATTGAATTCAACTCCTCCAATATTGAAGCCAAATCATAGACCAACTCACATAATAAATTTCTTATTATAATATTGTATTATTGTATATTTATATACATATGAATAGATTTTAGTATTTTAAAATTTAACATATATATATTCTTATATATTAACACACATATATTAATATATATATATATTTTTTATATTTTATATTTCATGTTTTTATATATTTATATATTTATATGTTATATTTTATATAGATATATGTTTATATTTAATATTAAATATATGCTTATATTATATATATATATATTAATATATCTATATATTTATATGTTTATATTTTATATATATTATATTCTTATATTGATATATATATTTTTATATTTCTATATGTTTTTATTATATATATATGTTTAAATTATATATATATATATATATATATATATATATATATCTTTTTATGTATTATATATATATGTTCATATTGATATATATGTTTATATTATATATATGTGTTTAGATATATGTTTATATTATATACATATATGTTTACATATTTGTGTATGTGTGTGTATAAATATATATATTTGTATTTATATATAGAGATATAATTTTGGACATATATATATATAATTATCCACATTTTAAAACACTGGTAAAAATGTTTCTAAAATAGCAATGTTTTCTTAAAAATTTTACTAAATTTAAAACATATGTGTGTTTTTATGTAGAAATATATGAATATTTATTTATATATATGTGTGTGTGTCTTATATATATATATATATATGTTTAAATATATGTGTCTCTATTATATATATATATGTTCATATTATATATATATATGTTTATAGATATGTGTGTGAGTATAATTATTTAGGAGTATGTATAGATATATATAATTATAATTATATATATATATTCATATATAAATATAAATATATATAATTAGCCATGTTTTAAAACATTAGAAAAATGACACTAAAATAGCCACATTTTCTTATAAACATACTATATTTAAAATGTATATATGTTTGTGTTTATATATATATATTTAAATATATATGTCTATATATATATATATTTCTAAATATATATTTACCTTGATGTGGGGAAATGGGCTATAAAAAAAAAATATATTCTAGCGACGTTTCAAGAAAAATGCTGCAAAATTAGCGATGTTTCCTAAAACGTTTGGATAAATTAGTGAAATTTCCTAAAAAATCTGACTAAATTAGCGACATTTCCCAAAAAAGTCTATAAATTAGTAAAATTTCATGAAAACATCTATAAGAAAAGTCTCTAATTTTTTTGTAGTGTGGCTTCCCTATGTTGTTACCGACTTTTACCTAGGAGCCAAGATATCAATGAGTATATTTTAACTCCTTGATTGAAAAATTGGTGGAGTAAATGGAAAGTGTGAGCTGAATTTGAATAGATCACGATGGATAACCCTCAATGGTATCTAAACATCATATACCTATTCCCATCTTCCACTTTAAGTTAGTTTATACTCTAAACTAGTGGGAATATAAGGAAGTGAAAGGGAATTTATGTATTTTATTGGATATAATCATTCGAATATCACTTCTCCCATGTCATCCCCAAGACTGGGGTGAAATCCCCTTCTTATGAGGTGTACCCAAAAGACCAGGTCAGACCATTCAGGTTCCATTTTTTATCCCAGAAGATGTGCACTCAGTATTATCATAAAGGGATGTTGGCCAATCCCTAGGGATACCAAATTGAGAACCCATTTCCTTTGGACACTATTTTATAATACTGTTTCAACTCTAAATATATACCTCACATATTTCTTAGGTCTATCTCTGTTGATCCATACCCAATCTCCATAAGCATAACCACACCTAAGACTTCATTATTGGAGTTATGTTGGGAGGCTATTTCACCCATGTCACATAACTAGGTTTCTATTCTCATAGGTCACTTTGGAAGCTTTTTCAGCCAGATGACCTACCTATGAACCCAATTTTCTAAGGTCACTAACAGGGTATCTATGTATTCAGGCCTCATCCACAACCTTCTAAAATAAATTAATGGGTTATCCACACAATATTTCTCCCACTCGATCATGTAGTCTATTGATAATAGGGATCACACATCCCATTAAAGAACTTACCTAGGTTTACCCCAACCAATAGGACCCTAAGGTTTTTAATAATCATGTATTCCCTTGATAAAAATGTTCCCATTGATAGGTAACTAGTGAAGCACCCCTATTCCAAGATTCTCATCCTTGCTACCCCAAGAATGTTACTATAGCATTAAGTAACCAGTTATCTTCCAAGAATCCAATAATATTCTTTATGAGATAGAAATTCACATATAAGAACCAAACCAATATAAGTATTATCCTTTATTCAATTATCCATATCACTCATGAGTCCAGTATTCCTTCCTTGTAAAATTACTTATAAATGATAGGTGGTGATGAATATATGAGCCTTATACCAAGCATAATCCATAACCACATTCTCATTGATGATTTCATCCATATTCCAAATAAATATACCAAAAATATAATGGTACATGTACTAGGTGAAATCAACAACTATACCGTCTTCTATATAGTTATGAAAAGACATGATGAACCTGAAAGGGTTTCTCATGTGTAAGCTCTACATCAACCATTTATAGGTCTCTTTCACTCAAAATTCATAACTGTATGAATCCTAACTTCATGGCATACAGTTTACTCAACATGATGTGAATCTTCTCAGAATTTCCCATCCTTATATGACCTTAAAATAAGGACACCACATTCCTAGTTTCAAGACCTTAAATAGTGCATCATGGTTCCTCTTTGAAGACGTCAAATAGAATATCATTAGTCCAGATTTCTCAAACATAAAAGGTATATTATCAATCCCATTTTCATAATCTTAAAATGTGTATCATTACACCTATTATCCCAACTATAAAAGGTGATAAATGTCACATTAAGTGGAATATAATAATGAGGAGTTTTATTTATTTCCCAATGATACATATGAATCCCCAATCATGGGACCGATCCCTATATCACAACTCCTACCACCTCCCTAAAAGCTAAATCCTAGAGTGCCTAAATATATGGATTTATACAATCAGTAATCAATAATTAATAAATGAAATATTGGGAAAATATGATATTTACATGTGTTTAAATTAATTTAGGGCATAGATCAATCACCCACATGACCCTGAAAACCAATATTGTTATTGGGAAGGATTTATTGAATATATATTAAATCAATAAGAGAGTACTAGAAAATTAATTAAGACCATTTAAGGGATGAGTTGAAATCCTATTATCTTGACCACCATGTAAGTCAATGAATCATTTGAATACCACAAAATATTTCTACCTTTGTAAAGAAGGTCTGTAGTTGAGCCTGATGGTGGGTGAGGAGCATGTGGGGTAATAGAAATGATGAACCTAATTTGAAATACTTTACACAAGAAAGAGATCTATAACCATGAATTTTTTTATTATGATTCCTCACTGATAGGTTTCAAGTTTGTGACCCCTCTTTAGATATCCTAACATATATAAATTGAATTATCAAACATACTATAAAATTTCAATATTCTTAGATAGGATAGTGGAAATAAAAAGACTATTAAGGCTATTGGACATCACTAGGTGATAACCTTGATGTGTTCTTTGGTCATGAAAAAAATCTATGACCCAACAGTCCTAATATACACTATCACTAATTAAGAACCTTTATCATTTAATAGTGAATTCCCTTATATGGGAATGTAATCTCAACAACTCCATCTAAACTATAGAGGCAGACTATTAATGCTTTTAGGAAGTAAATACCTAGAGGATATCTTACTAATTAAATAACATGGAAAAGAACATCCCCCCTATTTCCAAATCTAATCACTTAATGAGTTTATATCCAAAGAATAAAAATAAATATATCGGTTACCTTAAAGAGATGGAGGAGAACATCAAACATGTCCTTAATACTATTTAGGAGATACCTAGGAGGCCTCCCACTAGTTAGCATCACAACTAGTGTTGTAAATCCCTGATCTATCATGAATATGGTAAGGTGTCCCCTTAGAAAAACCAAAACCTAACTATGAAAACTAGGGAATGAAGAAGGGGGTATTTCTATGGGTGATGGGCCAATTAATCCTAGGATAAGGCTCATACCCCTTCTCCTACCCATTCCCATAAATCCAACTGATATATTCTAATGACCATTGAGGATTCACCTATGAGGGATCATACTAATGAAGGATACTAATATAACCTGATGAAAACCAAAGAGTTGGATTATATCTCTATTCTCACCCATGAATCTCATCAACAAACCATGATTATAACCAATGAGGATTCTTATATACCTAATCAAATCAATGAAACTATAGGAATAACCCAACGAAAACTAGATATTAGACTCATATCCCTATTATGATCCATATTACAAGAAAAAAAATATCCTAATCGAAGCCAAAGAGAAACTTAATATCCTTGATCACTTCCATGAAACCAATCATCATAGCCCAAAAAACCAAAGAGATAACTCATATCCATTACCACATCTAGAAAACCTAATAGTGTATCCCAATGAAAACCTATGAGTAGGATCCAATACTTCTTCACATCCATGAATTCTATTGAAATATTCCAATTATAATGAAGGAACTACTAAGGAGGGTTAATACTCATGAAAGAATTTTTTTAAATTGTATTAACACTATTATGATTGATGTTCCAACCCTATTTTCCTAGTCATAAATATTCAGAAGGAGATATCTACAAGTGAATTCTATCACCCTATATTAGGTCCCTTTCCCTATAGAAACTATTATTTTGAGGCTCATCGTTACATTTTTATAGAGGCCAAATATTTCACTAGATATTTATCAATATATTAAATAAATCATGGACACAAAGTTTCTCCCCACCACACCATGACAAAAAACTCTAGAGTTCATACCATGGGAATATCCTGTAGATTTAATACATATAATAAATAATTTAGATTGAATAGAGGTCCAACCCATGATGGAAAATCAAGATACAACCATGGAGACTCTCTCCATGATGCTCATTATGAAGGTCCTCACCATGAAAAAATTATTATAAAGTCATCATCATATCAAGAGGAACTCAAGATGTTGAGGGTATATATACTCGAGGCATCATCACCAGCTAATGGTGTCTCACCCATGTTAATGGGTAGTCAGAGAAAATTATTATCATCTATTCCTTCCGAGTAATGTTCACCCTAGGAGATGACTGAGCACATTCAAAAAGATTCTACTCCATATGAAAAAGTAGAGGGGAGACATCCTTTATGTTTTAATTTGGTTGAAGAACCTCTTTCTGAGGATGAAAATAATTCCATGTTCACGTGGAAATAATTAGCTGAAGATAGAATACCATATGTTCCAGCACATTTCCACCCCATATTATAACATTATCAATATACTAAAAGGTTTTCATAATTTATCTCTGAAAAATTTTATAGGAACATATCCGTTATATTTTATCTAAATAGATAACTTATGGGAATTATGATAACAATATGAAGTGGCTAGAGGATCTTTCCATCTATGTTCACCTAGTAACTTTTTTTTTGTTTTCCAGAACCCTAAATTAGTAAAGTATCATGGGGATATCTAATATAATCACCTCAATGGTTTAAAAGGTATATTCCAAATAGTCACTAATACCCCACATAACAAGCATATAATATGGTAGGGAAAAAATACGGCATTTTGGATTACTCTTCTCATCAGTTAATAAGATTATTTAAGGAAATTATATTCTATTTTCATTGCATCATGATAATATTTAGATCATTTATTTTTATATGTTAGTTATTCTATCCAATAAAATCACTCAATTATTAAATCCCCAAAAGGCATACTCAATGCGAGTTTCCATGGTTGGGATTTTTCATTATGATTCTAAGAAATTCATCCAAGATTCTTATTTAAGAAAAAAAATAGTCTGTAATAGTGGATCAAATCTCCAAGAAATGAACCTCTCACCCAAAAGGCATTGAATATATCTCAATATAGGATAAAGCCTATAAGGAAAAGAGTTTAATGATAACATTTTTGGTTATAGTATAAGAGACACTCTATCCTATTAGATTAAAGGAATTTTTACCACCATCACCTACCCTTGGATCATTAAAACTATAACAGGGAAAGGACATGATAATAGTAGAGAAACACCATCCCTAGGACACTACGACAGAGGAACTATATATTATCAATCCTCCAAGGATGTCGATATTTTCTAGAATGAGAGGGAGTTCATTGGAAGAAACCTTATAGATTCTTTCACTTCGAGAATTCACCTCCCTCAATATTAGCATGTTTTGTGGAAACCATTAGGGACTCTCTCATGGTTATCTCCGATGAAGCACTTTAGGGGGTGCATAAAGGGTAGAAGGAGAAACCTTGTTAGGGATGAAAATAAAAATATTGCATTAAGAACCGAGAAATCAATCAGTACTATGACATGTCCCTCAAAGGATATTAAGAGGATAAATAATCCCTTTACCATTCTACTTAAAATTAGGATTTTATTCATGTTGCATTGTTGTCACCGGTAAAAGTTATTGATTCTACTTTTGTAGATAATCTATGATATAATATTGATATATAAGGATATAATGAGGAGGAATTCATTCAAAATTTTGTTAATATAGAATAACATGAAATAGAAATGCACACCCAATACCAGGGAAGGACTTAAGACCTATAATCTCCTCTAAAAATTCAGCTACCACTTACTTAGTGAGATTTAACAAATGTTAAAGGGAAATTTCTAATGAAATATACATCCTAAAAAATTCCTAATGATGCTAAGACCCTTTAATATGAGGACGAAATTTCTCAATATAAATTCAAGTTGGAGAACTTGAGGTAAATCAATATTGAATTAATTAAGGTTAATATTACTATTGAGTAGTATTCCTAGACTGGGGTCATTATCTTTCCCCTGGAATGTCATATCTAATAAAAAGGAGATAATCTCCCTATAAGATAAGGTTCTACTTATCATACCAATTCGGGACCCATACAGATATTTTAAATAGCCATAATGGTCCATGAACTATCGAGAATCCCCCCATGGGAAAAACACTACAACCATGTCAAATGATTTACCCTATTTTCACTCAAGATTGATTTTAATGGCATAAAATATGTGTTGATCATACTTGTATCCACCCACTACCCCTTCTTAGGCCTTGTTTCCATCAAAAGTCACACTATTACTATTTGAATCTATTGAGTCTCATACCAGTCAAGTAGAAGTCTTGAAGCGGAGACAAACACCAATGCATCTAGAATGGAAACCATACCTATAATGGGTGGACTTTAATCCTTCCCCAATAAAATTTTGGAGCCCCACCTTCTTGATATTCAATGGGATTTTAGATCTATAGAAACATCTCATTCACTTTACATATAGATACGACCCTATAATCAGAATATTGCATTACCATAAGGTGGAAAAATAGAATTTTTAATGAAAGATCTCAAATGAACAACATTTATATGGCATAATAACACAATATTTTGGTTTTTTTCCAATTGGGAAGATCCTTGATAGTAGTTACTTTATAAATTGTGCTCCATGTTAAGATATAAAGAAGAAACTAACCTCTTGAATTGAAAATGATGGAAAAATAGAGGTTTTTAGACTTCATCACAAGTGAGAAAGTTATAGACTATTCTCTAAACATACACCAACCATAAGAGACAATATTATATTCAAGAACAGAAAATATCTAATATGATCTTCAAACAAAACTTATTCCCTTAAAATACCATGGTGGATTTTGGGAGTTCGCATTTTTTGTGAATCAGCAAGAAGATACTATTTAGTATTCTAAGAATAAATTTTGGATAAGGTTGTTAGAATAGGGGAAACATTATAGTAAATAAGATACGAAAACCATTATACTCAAGATAGTGTTGATTCTTGGTCAAACCCCTTATCCTACACAATATCATGTGGTACCTCATCTTCAAAAAAATAATTTTAACATGATGGGAAAATGATAAAAATCTCCCCAATGATGAAGAAGATAAGAATAATATCAATTCCTTCTGAAGAGAGTAGGTTCTAAAAATTTTCATCATGGTTTTGGAAAGGAACTTGATCATGCTACTAGAGATCTAGAAACCAATAAAAATCCAATCTCAATGAATTCCCTGACTACTTCACCTGTGAAGAGATGTTAGGGAATAATATCTAAAATTTTATTTTATTGAAGGATATACTATAGAATATGACTGACTTTGGGCATGTAAATTGTGGTAAAATTAGGATGGAAGTAACCTATGACTCATACACTCCACTCGAGGAAGAAGGATAATGGTATATTTGTTTTTGGATATATGTGCATCCAAATTTAATGATTGCATAACCATGAATTTAGTCATCAGGGTGCATGAAATACAGAAGCCATAGTTGAATAGACTATTTTAACCCAATTTTATCTATGAAACCCTAGGAATAATCTTTAATTTCTTATTATTCAAAGAATCAATTAAATAATCCCTATTAGATTATGAAATTAAAATAATATACCTCATTGGTACCCAATCTGATCTAGAAACTCTTGGATTACTTACCTCGATCACCTCGAAGACCAAAAAATCCCTAGTAAATGGAACTATCATCTGATAAAGATTTGAAATAAGTATTTTTCAATGTTATTCTATTAGTGAAAACCTTTATAAATTAGGAAGACCCTTATGAACTCATATTCACCCTAAATCATCAGGGAAATGTCCAGAGTGGTTAGGGAAGATGAAATTATGGTGGTTGCTAAAAATTATGTATCATTTTTATTGAGTCTATATATGACCTTGATAGTTAGAGGTAGATGGTCCAAATTTATCTATAGGAACATCAATTTTATCTTGAATACCCTAGAAATTATTTATCCCAAATTATATTGGATTCCTGGTTAGTAGACATATATTTTTTTAATAAACATAAAAAAGTATAATGTATAGTTTAACCTATCCTAAAGATGGGATGGTTTCCCTTGAATTCTATTCAAGGAAAGGATTGATAGGCACAATTATCTTTGAACCTAAAGCATTAGGTCAGGGAGAAACCATAGGAATGGAATCATAGGCCCATGGTATAAAATTAAATCATTTTGAAGAATCCCTATATCATCCTGGATGAAATTTACATCTTCTATTCCCTTAAAATTTCAAAAAAACTTAAGAAATACCTTACTGAGGTTCTCTTAAGCACTCAATAGTTTGAGACTAAAGTGGATGAAATTGAGACATATTGTATAAATACTGACTCTATATAATTTCATATAGTAATTTTATTTATAGAACTAGTTTAGAATATTGAAATATAAGGGAACATCATGAGTATATATACATATATATATGGAAATCATGATATTTTTTATATACATCAATCCCTAGTAGACAATAGTTTTGAGGGTATCCATTTCCTAATCTAAACCATTCAAATCATTGCTATAATATATAAAACTTGTATCATTATAACATGATAATATAGGGGGATGAAAATTGTGAATATATACCTATCTGATGGATAATGTTTTGGACTCTATTTGAAGACCTCGTTTTTATTATATGTTCATTGTAATTATACAAGATATAGTTATCAATATCTTCTTAGTAAGGCTTTGGATATATGTTTATATAGTAATATAATTCTTATATCAACAATGCCTAAATAAATCTCCCATTGGGAATGTTAGAGTACTATATGGTTATTATTCCCCTATTAAGTCTTGTGAATCTTAGTATATAGGTGAGACATACAATAAAATGGAGGGAAATTAGCCACTGATAATTAATGATACACAGGGTTCAGCCACTAAGGTTCTATAAATTGCCCTTATTAATCTATAGATAAAACTCAGTAAATATTTCACTTTACCCATAAAATAAATAGTGGAGACCACATTTGATCTTGAAAATTAGATGGCCATGTTAGAAAATTATATAGATCATCCATCACTTTCCACTCATATGTTTGATAGGTAGTTGTTCCCATTTATAACCCTCCACCTATTAAAGGAGAAGTCACTATACAACCCATGTAGATCAATATTTACCAAGAGATTTTCTACTCAAATAAAGGTTTGAAATATTTTTGTACTATATATCTAAGACTATTTGATCTACTGGAAATGAACCCTAGAAGAAGATATTGTGGTTTAGGAATTTTTTATTCCTTTATCGTAATGTTAGTGATTCCATATGAACATGATCTTTCTACAGAAGTATGTGATATAAATTAATATAATAATGGAACTTTATCATGTACTAGATCTTTGGAAGCGATTCTATTTTATTCTCCAAATAATATTAAATAGGGGGATGATATTTAGGATGTTACACTATAATTCTAGGAATGTGTCTTGACCAGTGTAAATGAACTTATATTATGAATTCGTGTATCAAACAAGATCCACAAACATTTATAATCCGTGGTACCCTGTATCCCAAAGATGAGTATATATAAATATATTTCTTAAATTAGTGGCAAGATGTATTTTCATATAATTACATGGAAATTTATTAGTTCTATAACTATGTAACTTCTCTTCACATGGTTTTTTCTAAAAACAATCATGGTTATAAACAAAAAAAGAGATAATTAATCCTACCCATGATGTAAAGGTAGAATCCAAATTTTATTAAATGATCAATGCCAACTTCATCCTGGAATTCATGTATATGAAATGAATAGATAAGGGAGTACAGATAAAGAAAATAATGGGAAAATCTGAGTTTTCATTGATTTTAGGGATCTTAACCAATATTGTCCAAAGGATAAATTCCTCTTCATGATCCTAGAACTATTTATTGGTAAACAACTAGTTTCCAGGAACCCTCTTTCATTGATGGGTATTCTTTTTATAACCAAATTTTAATGGACCTTGAATTTGAGGGGACCTATAGTCACATAATCATTTTACAAATACTATTATATATATTCTAACATAAATATCCATTAATTACAATCCATGTATCGAAATGACTAGTTTCTTTGTAAGACATGGTACACAAATAGAAAAACCGAAAATAAAATAAAACTTATTTATTTTAATTTCCATAATGAGATCCTATATTCCAATGATCTCTAAATATTTTTATGGATATCCTAGGGAGTACATAGACAAAAGGGGAGAGAAAAAATCCCAATAATGGAATAAAAATGGAAAATAAGCATGTCATATGAGCTACACGTCATAACAAGATAACATAAAAGGCATAGAACATGAATGATAATATTGAGTAATTACATAAAGAACATGGAATGGAAAATTAGGAAGTTTGAAACAATATAAAACATGACATAACAATAAGTCAAGTCCAACCCCAAGACAACATCATATGGTGAACATAGTCCCATCATGGGTTTGGTTTAACCAATAATACTATATATATCACCTCATGAGACTAAAACATAACCTAATGAATTGGAGTACTCTATAGGGAAAACCAGTATAACATGCACCCACATATGTTTTCCACATAAAGAAATCAATAATGATACATAAACATATTGATTACCCATGGATTGACATGGGTTTCATAATTATGTCATAAGGAATAATCAAAGGGTGTATCATAATATTTTCCATGAAATAAGGTATTAATACATTATTGTACCTTCTTAAAGGAAAAAATATGTATATATATTGATAAATTATTTCTAACTAAAGTAAATATTTTAAAAAGTGTAGAGAAATATCTTGAAAACTACCCCTTAAGCAAGGATCTAAGAAAATTGACAATGATTCTTTAAAAAGGGTAAAGGAAAAATAATTTCCATAAATGTTGAAAATTTACTATGATGTATTTCTTATATAAAATTAGTGATTTAATAAAAAATGGGTTTCATAAAACATTTTGAGGAGTGTAATGGGAAAGGGATAATAAATAGAAAAGTTATCCTTAATCCGGGTTTCTTATCGAGAGCAATTGGGAATGTAACGTTTTAAAACATATATTTCAACATAAAAGAAATATTATTTAATATATTTACATAAATTTGGAAAATATATATAGAATATATAATAAGTAATAAATAAAATTGAGTGATAAAGTGAGATAATATAGATAAATTGTAACCCTAAGGGAAATAGAGTGGTTTGAAAATATCTGTATACTAATATTCAAGAATCGTCGAATACAAAACCATAATATCCTGAATTAAAAAATTATATTAATTAATTCTGTAATTTTGAACCTTTTAAATTAAAATTTTATTTATTATAACTTTATTATGTTTATTTATAGCTATTTCTAGGAAATATTATGTTCAATTCCATTATTTTTAGATCATTAGTTTCATGGTTTCATGGTCAGATCAATTATGGATAATTATTGAATTTTATTGTAAAATGGGAAACAAATAATGAATTAAAATGAATTGGTATTCATTTAGTTCTAGAAATTGAATTGTTGCCAAATTGATTTTGTGTTTTGGAATATTTCTGATCCATTTAGTAAAACCATTAGTGTTATATGGTTGGTTTATTTTTGTGTTTTTAATGACCATCGTGGTCTAGTTTTTTAATATCATGACTACATATTAATTGATTAACATGAAATAAGTTTTAATATACTTAATACCATCTTATTTGTCTATTATAATATTTTATTATTACTTCAAGGTAGTAATGGAAATTGAAAACTCATTATCCCAAAAAATAATTAACTGACATAATATGGACAATGGTTTCGTTCTTTGAATGAGAGGAGAAAGGAAGTGAATGGATAATAAAAATTCCATTAGCACCATGAAATTACTGTATGTATATAATAATATATTCATTAATTCATTTTAGATGAGGGAGGTGAGGGGATGTTGGATGAAAAAGTAACATAAAAGAGGTAATGTGAGAATATTACATCATAAATGATGCCTCCTTGAAATACTCCTTTAGGAACATGGAATATGTATTATGGTTGGAAAAAAATAACTATAAATTTGGGAAGTGTTTTGATAAGATATATAGGAATACAATTTTTATTCTCCAAGTATTATTGGTTTTATGTGGAAGGGGAGATAAAGGGTGATATTTATAAGGGGATGAGAGAAGTGTTTTTGAATATTATATTCATTAGTTTATTATTTTGTATCAAGAATATAAATAGTATTTATTCTTGTGACTATATTTAGTTAAAAGTGAACATTATTTTGAAATAATTGGTTCTTACATTATCCATGACTCAAAAATTTATATATTTAGCATAAAATGTTTAATGCCATAATTTATTGTATTTCACTATTCATAAAAAAATCAATTATTTTTAAAAAATGCAAAAAATTCTCCCTACCCAATTTTTGATGTTCATATTTCAAAAATTAAATTCATTTTATGAATATATTTTTCTAAATATTATAAATTTTTTTGCTAATAATATTCTCATTTATTTGGAAGATATTAATTTTAATATCATAATCAATTTCTTAACCCTTTGAAAATTTAGTTAACATTTTATAAAATAATATTTTCATTATAGTAAAACATAATATTAATTTATAAAACCATTTTATGAAAATAAAAGTTCTTATAAATAATTATTGTTGTTATAAAATTCAAATGAAATAATTTTTTAATTCGAAAATATGAAAACATAATTTATAATTTTAAAAACCTATATTTAATTGTTTCATGATATAAATATGATATATTGTTATTTTACAAGATACCAAAATATTACTATACATTTCCATAGGTTATGTTACTATTCGAATGGTCAGGTTACTTTTCCAAATAGTAAGATTACTATTCCAACAGTCAGGTTACTATTCTAATGACCATTTTTGTAATCATCATATTGGTTCTATACTTCATATCAATACAAATAATTTCATTCATTATTTATTCATTTATATTTTCTATCAAGGTCATAATATCTTTTAATATTTGAACTGGATATTTCAATACTAATATTTTCACTCCAAGAGAGCTGTATGTGAGTGCAATCACTTTGGGGGATTAAGAAGATTCAAATTTTCCTATTCCTGTTGTTTTAATTTGTATTTACCATACCCTTGAAATAATTTTTAATCTTACAGAATTATTTTTTCTCTAAATTTAATGTTAAACTTTTTATAAGAAAGTTTTATATGTTTCATCATGTGATGCATTTGAATTACATAATATTATATAACTAAATGTAACAAAATTATATTATTAGAAGAGAAATTCTATTGATAATGTTCTATGTTGTTATATGCTTGCCCCTTTTGAAAAATTTTCATTAAATTTTAATTTTATATACTATGTTGATAAAAGGAGAGGTTAATTCTACTTCATCACTTTCTATAATTCCCATTTTTCTTTCTCATACAAATGGTTTCACCATTGTACACGAACAACGTGAGTTGTTGTGTTGTATAGAAAATTATCTCTATGGTCCATGATCTTCACTATGTAGTCCTCATAAGTGAGATCATTTTCAATCTATACCATCTATGAATTCTATACAATCAAGGGATATAATATATAATTCCAAAAGATGTATTCATTTAATACATCATGTACTTGGACATAGTTGGTGGAAGTTCTAGTCAATTGGCCATAGCTCCAATGTGATCAAAAATATCAAATGGGGTGATGCACCTCAGAATCATCTTTCCCTAATTCCAAAATTTCTTGAATATATTCTATGGAGATATGTGAAGGAATATTTTATCTCCAAACTCAAACTCTAGGTTCCATAGATGATGTCAATATAACACCTCTGTCGACTATGAGTAGCCCTGACGTGATGTTGGATAGTTTTTACCTTTTCTACCGCTTCCTAAACCATTTTATGTCCAAGTAGTTATTGTGCACTGACTTCATCCTAACATGATGGTGTTCTACAAATTTCCCTATAAAGACATTCATATAGATCCATTTGGATTATTAAGTGGAAAATATTTTTTTAAGATAACTCAAATAGAAGAAGATGTTGGTCCCATCCTCCGTTGGAGTCCATCGAGCATGATCTCAAAATATATTCCAGTGTCTGAATAGTCCATTCATATTGGACATATATTTGGTGCTGATAATTTGTACTGATGTTCAAATCAGTGTTTAGATCATGTTGGAGTCTCTTCTATAACATGGAGTTAAATATTTTTCCCCAATTAGATATAATCCAAAATTACATTCTATGTATCATCATAACTTTTCTGATGTGTATCCGTGCAAGTTGATAGAGTGTGAAGGCCAATCACAATGAAATAAAGTGTTAAATATATGTAAGATGATACAAAAAAACCATATATAATTTTCTCCCCTGTATATCTTTATAAGACCATTGAAAAAGTCCATGGTTATGTTTTCTCATTTCAATATAGGTATGGGTAATGGTTTCATCATCCCCTTAGACTTTTTTACTTCAATAATTCAATTATTAACATAGGAGGAACTTTAATTTTTATTGATAGATCCCATTCTTCATATTTTCCCAATAATTTTTCTCTCAAAGATATCGATACATCATCATGATCCTTATGTGGATGAAGAAGATTGAGATATGTGCATCATTAAAAACATCCACCTTTATCTTGATATTTGATGGTACACATATTTTTTACAAAAATTGAAAACTCCTTCTTAATAAATTTTGAACATTAATGATTCTATATTTATAATAGCCTCTACCTTCATCTGAATTTCAACATCATACATTTGATAATACCTTTTCATTTTCATAAGGTATTGTTGAATAATCATTTGAGAAAGAAAATATGGAGTTAATTTCTTTTTTATTTACATGTCAATCCCTTTCATGTATAGGAAGACTAGATCCTTTTCAATTCTAATAATTGAAAATGTTGTTGTATCCTTTATAATTAGAGAATATTATACTTTATTAACTTTACTTGTATTATAATGGATTGAGTAGTCATAATACTCGGTTAATTAAAACCATATTCACTGGTTCATATTAATATCCTTCTATGGGAATATATATTTTAGGCACGTGTGATACATATATGACTCACACTTCTCCCCATAGAGATAATTCTGCTAGATTTTCAATGCGATGATTACTAAAAACAACTCTATATTAGGAATTGGATAATTCTTCTCATGAAATTAAAACTACCTTAAGGAGTAAGAAATTAATTAATAATTCTTTAAGAATTCACATCCCAAGATCTTCCTTGAAGCATCCTTGTATACCACAATGATTCACCTAGTTGCGGGTAGTGTAAGTACTAGTGTAGTGATAAGAAACTTTTCAACTTATTGATGTTCACTTTCTCATTCAATGTTCCAGAAAAACATTAATCACTTATGTGTCAGCTTACTTAGTGGGTTTGAAAATCACAATAAGTTTCTTATATATCATCAGTAATACCCAACTAGTCTAATGAAAATATGGATCTCTAATAAACACACTGGTATAATCCAGTCCTCAATTTCCTTTTTTCATAGAAGGGTCAAAAAATATTCCTTTTATGGTGATAAAATTCCCCACGAATGAATCTAACTCTGCCTGAAAACTCACATTTATTTTAACTTTTATAAGTTTTCTCCTTTTACAAGGTCTTTAGAAAATTATTCAAATTATCATTATGATTCAATTATTCTTTATAGCATATCATAATATCATCTATAAATACTACCAAATTTTTTTGATGTAATTTATAAAGACTCTATTCATTAAGTCCATTAATATTTATGGAGCGTCAGTGAGTCTAAAGGGAATCACTATGAACTCATAGTGTCCATACATTGATCAAAAGTAAATTTTGAGAATATCTCCCTTATTCAACTTTAATTAGGGATATCTTAACTAAATGTGAACCTTAGAGGAAAACTAGGCCCCACATTGTTGATAAAACAAGTAATATATCCATGGTATGAGATAATTGTTCTTTATTTTTATTTTCTTGAGCTCATGATAATCAATTCAAAGGAACATTGATCCATCCTTCTTGACAAAGATGACTAGTTCACCCCATAGTGAACAACTCGGGCATATAAAACCCTTTTCAAGATTCTCTTATAACTACTTTTTTTAGTTATTCCAACTCAATGATGTATATTTAGTAAGGAATATTTTATATGGGGATACATCTTGGTATAAGTTCAATTGATACCTCAACATCTCACTCTAGAGGAAGACTGTAATATTATTCAAGGAATACATCAGTGTAGTCCCTCAAAATAGGATTGTCTTTAAGTATTATTCTCCAATTTGTATCAATCATTTAAGCTAGATATTATTTTTTATAAGGAAGCAATACCCACACTTGATATTAATATTACATATAAGATTCATCCTCATACTTACACTTATACAAAGTTGGAGGATGACTTGGGATTTGAGGAGTGATCTCCCTCTACTGATAGTTGATCTTGGTTTTATATAAGGATGACTAATCCATACCAATTTTAACATAAAAATATACTATAGGAAGTAAGACTATATTATTTGGGTTGTTCAATACACACATATTTTATGGGTAGGAGTTATAAACATACAATTAAATAATACCTCCATTTTTATTTTCATAGATAGCTCTAACCCTATGTTTTGAGGTAGTGTTTTAATAGTTATACTAACCTTGCAGGATATAAAAGAATTTATAGAACTTGAATAAAAAGTATGTTTTCTATTATTTAAAGAATAAATAATATACCTATTACCACATAATTATTGGGATCCACCTAAATATTTTTTATAAAATATTCCCATACTTACCCTTTATGACTTGGAGGTTATTGTTGTTGATTTTCTCAGACAACACATGGCTTGGGGAAAGAGTTTGAAAAATGTATGTGTTCCCTATAGTTTAAATGTTGTACTTATAGATGTGTGTTTATTTGAAAATTATTTTATTCCATCAAATTTGTGGGATTATTTATATCCCTTAAAAATTAATTAACCTGAATCCCTTATTTTCGACATTAAAACTATCTCCCTATTCCCAAGAGACTATTTTTGGGATGCTTCTTCTGAATTTTTTGACATGTGCATAGTTGGATTTTCATTCCTTCACAGGATTTATCCACATATCCACATAAAGAAATCTATATTTAATGATTTAAATATTCATCCCCATGAGACCAATGATAGTATCCAATATCAATCTCATGCATGAGGGAATAACAAAAAATCTCTTCAAAACTATTATAGTCATGAATCACAAATTATATTCAAGGGATGTAACTTAATCCATTGAATTAATGGTCCACATTACATTAAATATTAATAATTTATTTAGTATAAAACCCTAAAATCCTTGTGATGTTTTCCTTGTACACCCCCGATAGATTCATAATACTTGTGCTTCTATATAAAGAACTTCCTATCCATTTTAAGATGGAGAGTTTGGGGAAAATATTTATCAAACCATATTTTCTGGAATCCTTCCCATTCAATAGAATCAATTCCGTCTTTGGATGACATTTCTTCATCAGTATCCACCACCTATAAGTTTTCAAAATAAAATGACAGATAGTTAACATGACTTTCTCTTCTTTCAAGTAATTAAGGATAGAGAATATATTGTCAACAGTTCTAATACATTTTTCCATGATTAGGGGATCGAAAGATCCACTAAAGGTATAACAACTTTATAAAATAAAGGATTTGACCAAAACATTCACTTTCTTTAGAGGAGGTAATTCTATAGGATTCACATTATTATTATTAACATGATTTAATTGAACCATTACTATTATAATGTTCTCAACTCCCGCTTCTATTAGGTTATCCATATCATTAAAAAAATCATCATTTTTCCTATCACATTGGTTGTTTTCACATGTTATCCAATTTCCTATGATTAACTAAAGAAATAAATATGAAAATTAAGGGTTTGAATACATACCTAATGGTAATATAAAAAGGAAACTATGATCTTATAAACAATAACTTATAAATGAAAAGTATATCTGAACTTACGACTCCCTATGTTTCAATCAAGTTTATCCATCATAATTTCTACTATAATTAAACTTATCCCTAGGGTTGTCACTAAATGGTTGTAGTAACAATCCCCAAAAATAACTATCTCATGTTCTGATACAAACTATAATGACCCATTCATTTTAAACATATTATTTCAAAATTTCTAATAGAAATGTTCATTAATTCTAAACTAAGGACCGAAAATCCTAGTATCTTTGGATGAAAAGGTACATGAATAGACAACATGAAACAAGATAAAAATTATTTATATAAATCTTAATAATGATATCTTATCTACCTTAAAGCTCCTAAAACTACACTGGATAACTTTGGGAATACCATGATGAAAGGGGTGTGATAAAAAACCCAGTAAGGGAATAAACATGGAAACGAAGAATATCATATGAGTCAAAAGGAATAACATGATAACATAAAAGGAATGGATCATGAATAATTATATATAGTCATGATTTAAAGAATATGGAATGTAATATTATAAATTTCTTAGAAATATAAATCATTACATAAGTACTAGTAAAGTCAAACCACAAAGAAAACATCATATGGTGGAAAAATTCCCATTATGGATTAGGTTTACTCCCCAATCCCATATATATCACATCATGAGACTAAAACACTAACCAATGAATTGGAGTGATATCTTATAATATCTTCCTTAACATTTACATGCTTATGTGTGACACAAAAAGAAATCAAACACAAGTCATAAACATAAGGATTGCCCATGGACAGAAATGGGTTTCATAAGCAAGTCATAAGGCATAATCAAAGGGAATATCATAATGGTTACCAGGAAATAAGGGATTAAATAATTATTTTACATTCACAAAGGAAATATTAGTATATATCATGATATGTTATGTCCAAATGAATTTAATACGTGAAAAATAATAGATAAATCTCTTTGAAAAAATGATCAATTAAGCATGGATTTTGGAAAATGGGTTACAAGTGTTAAGAAAGGGTAAAGGAATAATAATGTTATCAAATTGATAAAACGATATAAATTATTTTCCATGATAAAATGAGTGATTTTAGAAAATATGCTTGGATTAAAAAATTTTATGGAGTGATCTTGAAATGGGGTATGAAACATTGAAGTTTCCTTTAATCTGATTTTCTTGTCAAGAGTAATTAATAAGAGAACCTTTTAAAGCATGTATTTTCATATAAAATTAAGTGTATTTAATCTAGGTATAGATTTTTTCAACATAAATAAAACATAATTAAAATTTAATTAAGAAACTTATAGTGATAAAGTGATATATGGGAGAGAATGTATAACACCAAAGGTAGTAGAGAGGTTTGGAAAAATATCATTCTTTATGTTACAGAATCAGTGTACACTTGACATTAGTGTCCTGAATAAAAAATTTTGATTCATTAATTACATAATTTATAAATATATATATATATATATATTATTTACTAAAATTTTATAATATATATTTAAATCCATGTTGATCAAGTATAAAGTTCAATTCTTTTGTTGTGGGAGTGTTTGTTTCTTGGTCAGATCACTTAAGGGTAATTATTGAAGATTATTATAAAATGGGGAAAAAATATAGAATTGAAATCAAGTGGTATTTTATATACTTACAGAAACAATAATGGTCCCAAATTTCTTTTTGTGTTCCAATATATGGATAATATATTTATTAATAATGATAGTGTTGTATGGTTAGTTTATTTTAGCGGTTTTACCAACCATAAAAAACTTATAATTTAATATTATGACTATATATTAATTATATAAAATTAAAAATATTTTAATATTCTTATTATTATAGGGTTAACAATAATAATAGTTTTAGGAAAATCTAGGATGTTACTAAATTTAAACAAACTCATTATCGATGGTTAATTGAAATAATATAACAATGGTTTTATTCATAGAGTAAGAGGAGAAATGAATATGATTGATGGTAGATATTCAATTATCACCATGAAATTTCATCATATATATGATGATATAGTCATTAATTTTGGTTCAATGAGTACTGGGAGTGGACGGTAAAAGAATAAAATAATTTAAGAGAGGAAAAGTGAGAATACTACCTCTTCAATCAAACCACCTTAAAATACTCCTTAAGGAACTTGAAATTGGTCTTTTGGTGTGACCGTAAGTTCTAGGATGTTTGGGAGAGGTTGGGGAAGAGAGTTCAGATGAAATTTAAAAAATTAAAAGACCTAGGGTTGTGGGGAGTACTAGTGATGTGGGTGGATATTTATAAGGGTAGGAGATGGGTGTTTTTGAAAAGTATATTTGTTGGTTTGTTATTTTTGTTCAAGAATATAAATACTATTGATTCTTGTGTCTATATATAGTAACTAGTACATGTGATTTTGAACTAATGGTTCATTAAATCATCTATGGATGAAATATTAATGTATTTATCTTTTAATTGTAAATATTGTAATTTAGCATATTTCACTATAAACCAACAAATTTAACTATTTTAGAAAAATAAAAAAGTTAAGTCTATTTTTTCTCCAACGATTATCTTTAAGAAATGATATTAATTTTATGAAAAAAATCTAAATATGAGAAATTTCGTTTTTAAATAAAATCCTAATATATTTGAAATATTTCAATTTTGATATTATAATCATTTCTTCCAACCCCTAGAAAATTTACTTAAGGTTTTATAAAGCTATATTATAATTATAGTACACTATAAAATTAATATATAAACACATTTTCTGAAATTATTCTTTTTTAAATCATTATATTTATTATAAATTTTAAATAAAATATATTTGTTCTACAAAAATACGAACAATGAAATTATTTTTTTAAAACATATATTTACTTGTATAATGACATAAATATGATAAATTTTCATTTTACATGGTACCTAAATATTTTGTTTAATTTCAATATGTGATGATACTATTATTATAGATTGATTACTAATCACAATGGTTAGATTACTATTCAAATGACAGGTTAGTAATCTAATAGTTATATTTGTAACAGTAATATGGATTCCTTACTTCCAATAAATACCTCTCATTTAATTTATTCTTCATTCACTTTTATTTTATTTCAAAGTTATATATATTTCAATTTTAAAAAATGGATATTTCATTACTATTACTTTTCCTCATTTCTACAATGTTGTTTATGAGTGTGATTATTCTAGGGGACCGAGAAGATCCAAAATTCCCCATTCTTATTAAATTATCTTCTATTTACTATCCCATTATAGAACTTTCAATTCTTATAGACTTAATTGTTATCTAAATGTAATGTTCAAATTATTGTAATAAAATGATGTTTGTTTCCTTATGTGAAATGTGTGAATTATATAATATTATGTTACTAAATTTATCATAATTGTATTTTTAGAAGGGCAATTCTGTTGATAAATTTCAGGGTTGTTACAAGACCACTACCTTCAGGTCACCTCAGAGGATATATTATTACCATGTAATGTGATTTTTCTTAAAGAACACTAAATCTACCTATTAATGCCCTTGAATCATAATTTCAAGTCCTTTCTTGTGAACACCATGGAGTACTTTGTAGATAATATGGTAGTCATGTCCTAAAATGTTATTATCATCTTAAAAATCTCGATGAGTGTTAAATATATTATCTCAACAAGATTTGATGATGTATCCACCTAAAATTATATATTTTAGAAAAAATTATTGAAATTCATTATCTTTGTGGTACACCATTACATGGTCAAAGTTGATCCCAAAACTTTTATGAAAATACTTGGTATTCCACCTCTTAAAAACCTTAAGAAACTAATCGGAATTTAGGTAAACCAATCTTATGTTGGACTCTTCATAGAAACAAATTCCTATAATTGTTTTCCCATTACAATGTTCATAATGAAAGTGGTCACTTATTAGTGGGATGATAATTGTATGAAATATTTTGATTGTGTCAAGTAGTTTATCCTTCATAAATTATCATTAATGGCTCATGTAGAAGGGAAATTGAACATCATATATGTGGAAACACTATAATGATCACTTGGTTTCCCCTTTTATTAGAAAAATGAAACATGAAAGGATGGTAGACTTTATTATCTTAACAGGATGATGTTAGATGTTTAGGATTAGTATTTCGAAATCATGAAGAGGTGTCATATGATGACTTTAAATGTATATAAACTGGGGTATTATTTGTATCTCCAAGAAGTCCACCGGGTTTCTTATGTTGATCAACTCAAATATATTCTTAATTGTATGATTTTTATTGTGTATATTGAATAGTGTTAATTCATTCCATAATATGTTTATATATAGTTCAAATATATCAAGGAAATCAAAGGACAAGAATTGGTAAATTTACTCACTGTACATATTGTCCTAGAAAATTCCTCATTATACCTTGATATCATTGATGAAAAAGTCTTCTCCATCCATGAAACCCCATAAGAATGATAAATGTACATTTATTTATACTTTAGAGCCTAACAAGTAGAGGGAATCAAAACCCCAAATCTTTATAGGATTGTATTGGGGATTTTATTTTTATATCTAGTGAATGATATTTAGCCTTACTCAACAATACCAAAAATACGATGCAATAACATTGAGGTAAAATTATAAGGCCTCATTGCAAGCTAAGAACTAGATATTTAAATACCAATACCCTCCTAAATATTAAGGGCGATTTGAATTTTATAATCAAGAAAATAAATAGTGTTTATGCCATAAAAGAAAGCGTTTATTCATTTTAATGATATTATTTGAGATTTAATGGATAAATAACCCTTATATCTAAAATTTAATCACATATTTAATTTTCAAAATACTCATAAAGATGCACTAGACAATGAAACTATATCCTCATAAGATGAATATTTGGATGATATGGATTTCCACATTGCACATCATAGGGTGGAATGTCTATTTTTCAATAATGAAATGGGTTAAATTAATGAAATTAGTCCCAAACATTAACATTAGGGTCCCTTAATCTTGATACCTTTCACCATAATTGTATTGATGTAACCCATAATATACGACCTAAAAATGATATTCTTATATCAAATCCAAAAAATGAGGAATATATCTTTAATTGGGTAGATAATTTTATCCTTTATGGCAACAAAAATTCCAATAAGGTCTCTTATAAGTCTGTCCTTGATGGGATTCTCCTCATATATAAATTAAATAATAAGATATCCTTACTATTATGCAATAATTCCTTGACAAAAACTACAATACTCACTAGTTAAAAAATAAGTGCTTCCACCAGATCATAAGGATCGAATACATATATCCATTAATGTAGCAATAATACATGTAATTCCTAAAAAAATTATATACTTGATAGATACTTGACAACTTCATCAATTAACCCTTATCTGATTTCATTTCATGAAATATCCTTGTCCATTTTTCATATGGGGTTTAGATATCATGGGTCCATACCTTCTATATATATCCTAGAAGTTTAAGATCATTGTTATTACCAATATATTTTTTCCAAATGGGAAAAAGAAGTTACCTTAATGGATGTCAAAAACATATCATTCATCAATTTTAGGATGGATTATATCATTAAAATTTTGGGTCCCCTCAAAAAATCATGATGGATAATGGAACCAATTTTTGGTCTTATGAATTGAAGATGTTATATCCTTAGTATAATTCCTAGTATAACCATTTCTCTCACTATAATGTATTATTGAACATATATATAGAGATATTTAAAAATATTATCTAATATCCTTCATAATATGAATGAAAAATATAATATTTATTGTCTAGAAAATCTATTATATGATTTTTGGTCTTATCACACCACAACTCATACCCTAATGTGGGCGACCCCATACTCTATAGAATATGAAACATAGGTAGTATTTCTTATTGATGTTCAATTTCTCCCACTCGACATTTCCATTCTTGATCATATTTTTGTAGATGATCAGTCTTAGATCTAACATGAAAAATTGGATATGCTCAATTATAAGAGGTCACACACTGCAAAATCATGAGATTCGTCAAAATAATTTTGTACAATAATTTAATAAGAGGTTTCTTGCCTTTTTTAATACAAGGATAAAAAGTATTTTCACTGATAACTCCCATGATAACTTTGAATAAAACTGAAAAACATGAGATGAAATGGGAATGTCATAACATCATATAGAAGTTCCGTTTCAAAAGAGCATATTATATGATTCCAATGGATATAGAGTGTATCACTACCAACTCATATGAATGGTTTCCCAAGAAGTAATTTTAGAAATTCTATGCTAGGTTTATATAATGTTGATTATGTGTGACACTAAACTGCTTGAAAATGGTTGTTGTCATTTAACTATAAACAACATGGAACTATAATAATTTTCACATGATGTTAAACCACATGACATATATTATATCCTAAAAAAGACTAAACTTATTAGATTGGTATGTTAAATATTATATGATTCACTTACGTATGATCCAAATACATATAATAATATCTTAGTGAATAGGTTTACTAATTCACATCAAGTTTCCTCTAACGGCCCTACTCAAGGATAAAACATTACTATATTAATAACTACATGTGGGTTGATTCTGGGTACCCCATGATTAATAGGTATATCAAAATTAGTTATTTCATACTCAAAATTAAATTTAGTCCCTATTAACTCCCCAAATTATCTTGGTTTCTTTGATTTCATAAATTCACATTAGGTTTTATCCATTGACTTAACACTAAGATAAAACCATTTCAATTTGGGAATGAGCTGGATCTGAGGAAATATATCTATATAAATTTCATTTTTATGAAATATTAAACTATTATACATATTATTTCTTATCACATGATGTTAGACATCATGATGTATAATCCACCTTGAACATCTTCTAAACAACACATAATGGATCATTTTTCTTATGAAATATTCTATTTATATAGGAGCTATATCATTATAAGAAACCTTGACATAATTTTCTTTATATATAAATTTGTTTTTGGATAAAATACCATCCATTATAAATAATTGCATCCTAATGTTTGATAATTCTCAATTTAATTAAAATTTCCCTCCCAAATCTCAACACTATGATGAGGTACATATATATTTCTCTTAGAAACAAGCTAAATCAATGTAAAGGAAAATAAGAACTACACATGGACTGATTCTTGTTATTATAGGATATTCTGTGATAACCAGAGGTCTCAACCTATATATATTATAAATCATATTATCTTAACTACCCACATTTATGATTTTATCAATTCTTGTGGGTCTACTACAATAGCTGGATAATTTGGAAAATAAACTACATATTTTCCATTATGTGATCTAGATATGCATAAGAATATCTAATAATAACTACTTGTTTATCGACTCATATTACATTATAATATGTAATTAGACCTAAATGTATTGACCCAAGTATACAACTCCCATCCACCATCAACCCCCCTCTTAGTATATAGTCTCTATATTCATTTTGGGTCTTCCTATATTGGACATTATGTGGGGTTGAAATATTATAATCAAGAACTATATACGGACTAATTTCTTATGTTATAGGATATATAGTGATATCCAGAGTCCTCGACCCATGAAAAACTAAAAATAACCTAGGTCTAATCCTCTTATCTATCCTAGTGTTTTGGATTTCTCATTCATGTTAGGTTCTATCCAATAGTCCTCCACTAGGTTGACCCTTTTTAAATTTCCCCTGTACAAGAACCATATCTATATAGAGATCATTATAACCATGTTTGACAAGATTTATGTTATAACATGATATAGTTTTATACATAGATCCCTTTTATTGGGTATAACAAGAATAAATCTTTCACATCTATTCCTCTATGACATCTTAGAGTTTGGGTTCTCCAAATTCAAATTAGGTTTCCATTGATGGCCCTTATACTAGGATAAAACCATTACATATTAGGAATATATGCATGGGTGTCCCATTATGGTCCACTAGAAAAATTATAATATACATTATATTATTTTATAACCAAATTTGTGTTAGATAATCCTACATTAGACACCAAAATGAGATGAAACATCTTTTTATAGAACTATACATGGAAGTATTATGGGTTTCTCAGGATACATAGTGATATCTAAATCATTCATCATGGACCAAACCATGAGATACCACTTTATCATTGTGAATGATACATTATCAAACCACATTAGTTTGTTCCTTTAATAAATATACAATAGGATATCAAATATTCCCTTCTATATGATCTTGTACATAGAAATTTTCATTTAATACTCCTTATCTAAGAGGATGATTTCAATACACAGTGGACTAATATTTCTGAGACTCGAACCCTTCATGAATATCCTTTTACCCATGAACTTGCTTTATACTTTTTATTTATAAATCATAATCAATCCATGTTTGTTGAATCAATATTTTCCTCTGAGTACCCCAAAAATTTTATCATATCATCTTGATTCCCCTATAATAAAAATTAGTAATTAGTGTAACTGATTCTAATAAAGACTCATTTTCATGGTAATGATATCCATGGAACATATCTAAACTTCCAACCTAAGGAATTTGGTTTCCTGGGGAGAAGTTTCTCTAACCCCATACTCTATCTCTTGATGGTGGGTGGTAGTCTATCAACTTCAAATGGATAAATTAATCCCATATGTCCCCTTTTCCCATTATCTCATACATTATTATGTTATTATTAATGCTTTCCATAACCAAAATATTCATTTTTACTAAATTATTCTCAATATTATGCATTTTTACATTATAACCATTGTTAAAACAAGTGTATCAAATCCTAGTGTACTCTTTCATACATGGGAATCCATTTTCTATGAAAAAATGCAGTGTCTAAGATACTCATCCCGATAGCTTAAATTCTTGGATTATAGATTCTACTCTGATAAAAATTCCACTAGGTAACTTTTCATATTCATAAGACAGTAAAATTTAAGACATGAATGTTCCTTACACATGACATTAAACGGCTTGGAGGTGGTAGTCATCTTATGATGTTAAACTATAAGACATAAAAAATCATTCCAAATGGATTTAAGCAACTTGAAATTTTTCATCATTTTATGATATTAAAGTGAAAGAGAAAAGAGTCTATATTTATTGAAATTAAATTACATGTCATATGTTCCTAGTAAAAGTTTGTTAGATTAAATAAAATAATGGTCTATCTTGCAAGACTTTTTTTTAGACCGAAACACCATTTATTAATTAAAGAAAAAAATGTTTACATGAGACGAAAGGATGTGATTTTATTACAATCTCTTTCAGAGAGGTGAATAAAATCAGCTGGCAGCACATCCAGCCATGTCATGTTCTGGTGGACACCTTTGTTGGAAAGGGCATCAACAACAACATTTTCTTCACGGAAGACATGTGTAGCAATGTAGTCGATCTCCTGAAGCTAATTCAAGCAGTTCATCCAACGCGTAGTAAGAGACCATGCGAGATGAATAACTCCATTCCAAATGGCTTGAACAATGGTGGTAGAATCACTTTCAATCCACAGTTTACGCCAACCTCTTTGCAGCGCAAAATCAACAGCATGTATGACTCCAAGCATCTCCGCTTCAATGGAAGAGTCAATCCCACACCCACCGTAAAAGCAACCATGGAAATGGTAATCAGAATCTCTGAAAATGGCCCCACAACTGGCAGGTCCAGGATTTCCTTTTGAGGCGCCGTCGACATTCACTTTAATTCAACCTAGCATCGGAGGTTACTAGAAAACTTCAAAGGGTTGCTTGATCTTTGAGAAAATACACGGGACACGGATACGTCTGAGGATCTCAAAGTCTCCAATATGATTGCTGCAACAATCTTTTTTAATTGATGCAGCTTCATGTATCGCAATTCGAGAATTTCTTGCATTGAGACTGAAAGAGTGATTATTATGGATAAGATCATTTCTTACATACCAGATTTCATGTAGGAGTTCAGCCACTGCCGCAAGAAAAATGTTTTTGACTTGCTGAGAGGCTTCGTATTTAGTACATTTCATCAAAAGTAAACAAATCGGGTCAGATAAGGACCATGAACAATTAAAAAGCTCAAAAATTTAGTTCCATAAAGTCGTGGTCGTAGCACAAGATAAGAAAATATGTCAAAATCCTCTCTGTGCTGATTACATAAATGAAATTTTGAGCAAAGTTGAAAGCCAAAGGCTTGAAGTCGATTTTCAATGGGAAATCTATTGTGAGCAATACGCCAAATAAGGGTGAACCTGGAGGGTTTGATCCAAGTCTTATTGAAGGTACTCACCCATTTATAATTAGGTTCATTGTCAGAGAAGTTGTGCATGTAGATGTTTTTTGAGTCAATTATGCCATTGGGAGCAGGTTCCCAAACAAGGAAGTCCCCAAAAATGGAGAAGGTGTAATTTTCAATGATTTGAGCAATGCCGTTGGGGAGATCATACCTATAAAGTTGCATAACATCTTTAATTGTGTGGGTGGTGTTTATAGGAGTGTTATTAGGAGGAAGCATAGAAATTAAAGGATTACCTATCCAGTTGTCACACCAGAATTTAATGTTGGAGTCAGCGTTGACCATCCATCTAGAGTTAGCCACAATCTTCTGATAAGAGTATCTAATAGAGGGCCAGATTGAGGAGTTTATGAAATTAAGATTTCCTTTTAAAAGTTTATTTAAGAATCTACGTTTTAAAAATTCAGAGGCTTTAGAGTTACTATTAATGAGACACCAAGTGAAACTCGCTTGCAGGGCATCATTGAACAAATTTAAATTTTTGATGCCAATGCCTCCATTATCAAGAGGTTTACAACATGTCTTCCATGGGATGGTGACAAGTTTCCTTTCAAATATAAATATATAAAACCTAGATATTCGATTCGAGGTAAAAAATAAAAGATCTATTGGTTCTAATCCTATATCAAAATAATATTCACCTTTCAGGAAATACAATTTTATTGATTCATTTTATTGTAGGACACATAGTGGCATCTTGGTCATCCATCCCAGACCAAGACATAATGTATTCCTACAATCCAATTCCATCACATAATGGTGTTTAGGAATTCACCTCATCTATTTTGAGTCTTCCCAATAAAACCATATAATTTTATCTTGGTGCTAAGACCTCAATAACATCAGGTTTCTTCACTTCTCCCACTAGGATAAAAACCAGTTAAATTATTACGTCCCTTTAACATGTCCTATATTTTAATGATATAATTAGAACAATGTGTAGCTTGATTCTTGTTATTACATGATACATAGATATTCCTAAACTATCCATCTTAGTCCCATACCCAAATCATCATCCACTTATACGCCTTCCTCAAAATTCTATAACAACCTAACTTTGGTTACTTTTCGATTGGATTTTTCTAATTACTTTATGAATATCCTCCTCCCATATTCCACACTTCCTACCTTAAGTGTATGAATCATAAAAAACCATTCATGGATCATAGTAATGTTATTATCCTATTAAAATGGGACTCCTTTACTTCATAACGAAATATGAGATGAATATTAAACCTTTTAACTGGAGGAAAACTTTTATCTTGAGGAGAAGATCCTATAATTGAAAAAGTACCAAAAACTATACTGGAACCTCTTACTTAAATTTGGATAGTGTTAATCCTTAACATACTTGTTTTATTTAATAATTTTTTGATTTAAATTAATAAATATACAATTTACATTGTTCACATTCACTTTTCAAAGGCTTTAAAACACTCTTATCTCTTGAAAACTATTTGGGTTGTCACACCCCACATTCCAATGTCCAGGCACTATATCCTTAAATAGAATGCACTATATTTGACCCAAGGATTATTTTATTAAAATTTAGTTCATCATTCATGTTAGGTCAATTCCACCCATACCAATAGATATAAAACCTTATTATTGGTCTAATATATGTGGATTTAATCATCATTCACCATATGGTCTTGGAAATATGACTTCAAATTGCATGAACCCCTCCTCAAGGTCATCTATACTAATATAGGACCCTACACATTAATTTCAAGTTTGACTCTCTCCTTTTTCTATATATACTACAACACCTTTTTGTTTAATTGGGGTGATGTTAAACCTTAATAACATTTTGTCAAAGCTATTAGAACTTATAAATCAGTTTCCTTGGTTTGAATTACAAGACAATAAACTACAAATGGAATTATATAATCTCCTTTGATGGTTGAAAATATAATAAGGTAATCTTGAGTATCAATTGACTCACTATTTTTTTGGGCATGTGCATCAGATTACATATGAAAAAAGATATGAATATGAAATAAAAAAGAAAAGTCACAAACATAGTTGGGCTGAAAACTTGGAAAGGGATTCCTAAAAAAAATATATGTTATTTTCTACTAATTATCTCCCATTTCATGGATTAGAAAAAAATTAAATCCAAAATGATAATACATAATGCCTGTATATAACACTATTGATCCTAGAAAAAAGTCAACATATGATCATTAGGTCCATAAAACTTGGAAAAACATAAATTTTCCCTCATATTCCTCACATATACTGGTTTATGTGATTTATGTAGAACACATTAAGATGTGATTTTAGTGTACATGACATCTTTGAGAACTGAAATCCTCATTATAAATACACCTTCATGATTTTCATTATGCTGATTCATTCACTCGTTTGTATATCTGTAGAAATACCATGGATTAAGGTGAAGGTGAGTGAGTCACATATATAGACAACCTATATCCATATAAGAGTACATATTTAGGAGGAGAATAAATTTTATACCTAGATATAAAAATATTGGATTATGATAATGGTAAAGGTTCCACATTTCTCGACCACCAGAATCCATATAAATGTATATGTTTCAGAGGAAATGATATTTGAATTCAATTGTTTAACATGAATTTTTTTGGATTACAATGATGGTTTATTTTTAACACATAAAACATTCCAATATTTGTTCAAGGGTACATGTATTTAATATAATTGACTAATTTTGATATTTCTCATCATTTACTAAATTATTTGGAAGTTATTATTTACCGAAATATATTTACTTAGAATGTTCAAGAGGATTCAATTAGAGATAAAAACAATTATCATTCATTAAACTAAAATTTAGTGACATCCATAATATGGATAATTCCTAATATAATATAAGAATAACTAGATTAAAATAGTTAAAAAGTTAAAAAAAACTATGGCAATCTAAACCCTAAAAATTCATAAATGTATAAAGAGAAGTGTTGTTTGATTAATAGAGACCTGATCGCAAGGTTGATTTAGACTCAACTAATGGAAATGTATATTTGATTGGTACATTGTGTTCTTAATTATAACATATGACTGTCTATATTCTAACATAAAAATTTGAAATATTTTCTTTAATACATGATATATGATCCTCATAGCCCTCTATTTCCATAGTACGAGTGGCCACCCTTTCTTGAATCCTTGATTCCTCAATAGTTTGATGACTCATCCACTCAAAGCTGAATTTCCTAGGAGGATAAATCCCCATTCATAATTTAACCATTGAAATTGGTTTTTAGTTATGTGATGGTAAATTGATAGGTAATAATGTGTTTGTGGCTCTGATTGGCATTTTCAATTTTATGGGTGGCCTTCGTATACCATGTGACTCACATCAGGTCTATTGAATCCACCCTGATAAATATAACAATCATCAAAGTAATAATTCTATCTATACTTGAGTCACAGGTAAATGAAGATGACGATTGGTTATAGTATAGATGGGATTTTCTTTAAAACACCGTATCCCATATGCATACAGGGGTAGTAAATCTAATTGTGGAAAGTCCTGATGATCTTTTGGTTGAGATTTTATAGGAGGTCAGATATAATGTCAATGCTATATAATATACCCGAACTCAATACTTTTAGTTATTTTTTATGTGAGAATATTTTACGTCAATAATAATAGTATTTAGACATAAAATCATTTCATGTAATATAATTTAATGAAATTAAATTCATAGTGAAATAAAAATAATAGATAGGAATTTTAAGATAAATAGAATGGGGCATAACATAAATATGAATAGATGAAAATTTTATTAAGTATTAATTACTACTTAGCTCTTTGCACTCCAGTCAGGTCACTCATGTCATGGAACCTAGTTTCTCTCCCATAGAGTTGGTTGAGCATACCATCATACCCATCTATACAAAAACAATTCACTCACGATGGTAGTGTGTGACTATTTAGCAATGTCATATCACTTGATCCCCACTCATTTTCTATATTACAAAAATCCAAAACCATACAGAAAATGGATCCCATGAATTATCAAACCCAAGACTTGAGAAAAAAGAGGGATTAAAATATTTGGGATTCCACCAAGTCTTTAATTAACATTGGAAAAGGTGGTACCACATACTTATTATGTATGATAATATCCCACATTATAAATAACATCATAAATAATACATAATATGAACACTAAAACATGCATGAAAAATCTGAGCACGATACCACTCATTTAACCAGAGCACGTTCATCGATCCTATTTTTCAACTAATTTATATTTACATCAAAATTTTATCCTCTTCTGGTTGATCAAATATAATTCTTTGGGTATTCATTTTTTGATGATAAAATTTTAATAAGGGAAAAAATTACATTAATACACAAAAATATATAGTATTTTAAAATCAAGGGAAAATGACTTGGCACCCAGTAATCCTATGCCCTATTCGATATGGTGATTATATAGACAAATCCATAAGGTACATTCACTCCTAGACATCCATTCATCATGTTTATCTTTGGTTCCACATAATTCCATCTTCCTAGACTTAACTAAATCCATGTTACGTAAACTAGCCAATAAGTGGTGGTCACCTTAAGTGGTTAATGACAGTTTCATTGGATCCCAACTCCCATTGTTTGCATAAAGAATCACCTACCCCCAAATTGGAGGAGGAAGTATGAAGTGAGAGTGAAATTAAAACTATGCATGATGGAAAACCATATATACCATTTTATAATAAGTAAATCATGATTTAACTCCTTTTTAAGAGAGTTTCATCTCCATTCTAGGGGGAGGCTGGAACAAGGAAGGTAAGGGGTATTTGTGTATTTAAATGAATTTAAACATTCTATGAAATTTTTTCATAGGTAATCACCAAGATCAATAATTAAGTAACCCCTTGAAGAGGTCAACCCAAGAGACTAGGGCATTCCATCTAGGAACCCAGTTTATCCCAACATGGGTGTTCCCAGTGTGTCCTTTATTGAGAATACCCTACTCCTGAAGGTTACACAAATGGGAACCTATTCACTAAGGTATCTAGGGTATAATGTTTCATGACCTATGAGATCTCCCTCCAAAGGTGCCTAGGTATCCCTAAGTGTAGCAATGCCCAAGTCTCCCTAAGCTTTCTAGTCCCCATGAATTCATTGTTAGAGTTTCACCCATATCATGTAAGTTGGTTCCAATTTCATTCAAGTCACCTACTTGGGATATCATTCACCCATGTCACTTAATTGGGTGGCTTATAATTTTGGGTCATCTAACCAGGATAACCATTCTCAGTTTTCACCTACATTGGTGTTAATCTATTCATGCCTCCTCAATAGGCATCCAATATAGAGGATTGGGTAATTAATCCTGGAGTGACTTGATTTGATTATGTATTTTGATGATAATGGGGATTATGCATACTGTGAGAGAGAATCCTCATGGTTTTCTCCCTAAATGATAGGTCCCTCATGGTTTTAACAATAATACATTCCATTGAGAATGAGGATACCATGATTTGGTAAATAGTGATGCCTCTCTTGGATTTGAATTCGCATTCCATCAACTATAACATAGTTTCTATATATTTCATGAATCTTGTTATAATTCAAGCATTCGATAAGCATTATTATCTAGGAATGCATATACATTCCTCAGACCAATTTTAAGTTCCATCCCTTCCTCAATGGATCACATAACCTATGAGTCTAGTCTTCCCCCCTCATAGAACTACCAACATCCAAGAGGTGAACATGTATAAATGGGACTCCTACTAAGTGTATTCCCCAAACAAATCCTAATTGATGATATCATACCTATCCTCATCAATCAGAAATAAATATAAGTATCCTCTTTTTATTTTTTGACAACTACCATATATTCCCATATTCTTCTACTAAACTAAAGGATAAACAAGAAAGGGAAAATCATACATAAGTCCCACATAAAGTATTCTTAGGTTATTTTCACTGAGTATTACTAGATACACGAATCTAAATTACCTAGTGTATAGTCCATTATTTATAATATTAAAATGATTTGAAACTTTCCTCAATATATAAGCATAAAATATAAAACACCATGGTCTTGGTTGCACAAGCATAAAAGGATCATCATCAATCCAAATTAAACAAAATTAAAAGGTGTATAATCTATCATGTTTTCATGACCTTAAAAGGTGTATCACTATTACTTGTCACACAAACTTAAAAGTCATGATGTATCTTGTTAAGTGTTTTCAAACTGAGTAAGCTTTGATTCCCTTCCTAGAGATATATAAGAATCCCCTATCATGAGACCGATCTCGACTTCACAACCCCAATATCATCCCTGTTAGAAATAAATTGAATATTTCTCATCTACATGTCATTATACCATAGTGTAATCAACTATTAATAATTGAAATATAGAAAACTTATGATACATAAATGTGTTCACATTGATGCATTATATCAATTGATCACCCTCATGACCAAAGTTACTAGTATTTTTAATAGGAATGATTTAAAAGATACATCTTAAATATAAAAGAGAATATTTTAATAGGAAAAAATACTTCTTAAGGTATGATCCAACCTCCCATCGTCTTGAATATTTTGTAAGTTGAGGAGTTTTTGGAATACCATAATGCTTTCCTAACATTGGAAAATCAGTCATAAGTTGAGCCTGATCATGGGATCATAGTGCATGAAAGGAGTAATCATGTGATAATTACCATCTATCTTGTAGTTTAATATCGTATAACTAAGAACATAAAATCTATCATGGTTTCTTCATACGAAAAATTTATTGAGAAACCCCTCATTGGTTGGAAGAATTAAGCAGTCTCTTTTCAAGGTGATTAGGGAATATTATTTTCTAGAGAAGAACTTGTGTATGTTGTAAGTCCATTTCCATTTAGTTTCCAATTTTCAAGTATTCCTCCTTGTAATCATTGATGTGTTTATCCATAACATGATCTCTCTATGAAAAATGACTAGTTTTTGAATTTATAATTTAATTATTATATCACTCAATTTTGGATAACAATAAGGTTATAAATTTATTATAAACTCCTCAAATTAATGGTTTACAAATATTTATCTATAAATGTGATCATTGATCTTTGATCAACTAATTTTACATGAATATATAAAGTGAGGTAAACTAGACCTCGTCTAAAGACACTGCTTTGGTTGCAAATACTGAGGCATATTGAGTCACTTCGGTAGGGGTCTGTATAGTAGAATGATAGGCCCACAGAGACTGGTAAATATTTTTAAGCCATATATTATTATACCTTTTCACTATTTTCAAAAATATATTGTTTAATGATTGTATATATTTTTTAGGAGTCACATGAAAAACTAATGAGTGGTTTGATAAGTTCTTGTACTTTAAATATAACTTTCACAACTCATATGTTGAAAAGTAGGTTTTTTATCTATAAGAATATTATACAACACTTCAAATATAATAATGATATAAAATTTCATTAAATTTATCATGTATTTCATTACACACATGTTTTGGAATTACTCGATCACATATTGAGAAAATGTTGGAGACAATGATATTGAACATGACTTTTTAAATGGTTGTAAAAGGGTATGGACCTATGACATTTATTCCCTATATGGAAAAGGAATTGGATTATTTTATAGTATATAAAAACTAATAGGTTTGGTGAATGGATTTTTCATAGATATGGAACACTTGAAACTTATTTACAAACTATATTTAATCATGAATCATAGATAGAAAAAAGTAACAATGTCACTTAATCTGATGGGAGAGTTTTTTTTTTCATTTTTGATGGTATTTAAAATTCCTTCATAGACCTCTTTAATAACATAATGGGTGTATAATCATTAAATGTACCATATAATGACCCCATTGAAACCATATTTATAAACTATTTTCATAGAATTGTTTCCATCACATAGAATGAAGTTTACTTCTCATTTAAAGTTATTCTCCATTTCGGTTTTACCTCATAGAAAAGATGTAATCTAAATATAGTGTTATATTGAAGGCATAGAATAGAGAATTTTTCTTTTCTTAGGGATTGGGACTATTCTTAGGATAAAGTGGTATCAATATCATTTACTTCTTCCACCTATTGGTTGATGAAATAATTTTCTATTATTCAATGCAGTATATATATGATCATATATTAATGGAATGGGTTTAGAGTAGTACTTTAAAGATTAGAAAATGTATCCACTTGTTCATTTCATATCAATGAAACTTAGGCATGATCCATCTAAGTGAGAAACTGATCCACCAAATCCAAAGTATAATCATGATAGGGGTCAATTTCGTATTCTTAATAATATCATATTGATCTTTTTTTGTTCACTAACTCTTGGTAACCCTGGAAGTTAAGTAATGTAATTGAAATTTTTTTACTCAACACTAAACCTATGTTGAGTGGTGAGTTTTCAACCTTATTACTTTTGAAACCATCCAAGTAAAATATAGAGTATAATAGGAGTGCCTTTATGGGAGAGATTAAGATGTATCCTAAGTTGAATTTTTTGAATTTAAGGTACTTTATTATCATCCAAGTTAGAAAATGAGATGCACCATTAATTAAATTATCCCACAATTATAAGGATATTAATAAATATGAGTTATTCTATGCGAATATTTTTTTATAGGGGAAATTCAAATAGTGTTAGGTGGCCACTAGATAGTCTAATAGTGCTGGTCTATTTATTTCCTTTTAATAGATGAACTATGAATCAGAACTATAATGGATCACAAACCATATAACTATACTCCTGGTCAACAAGAGGGATTTATGATTTACTTCAACTGATAAATGTGGGAGATGACATATACCATATTATTTTATTGATAATTCCATAGAATTTTCCTTATTATGACTACAAAGAGACAATTTTTCTTGATTGACATATACCTACCCTCAGCCTCCAACATTATATAGTTGAGGCAATATAAAATTTCCCCTACCCTTATTATTATTCATGGAAAAGAAAGTGCTGAGGGATAACTTCATGGTGAAAAAATTGAGAATAAGGGGGTTTTATTATATGGGAGACATATAGGGAATTTTTTTTAAAGGAACTAATGGAGGCTATCAAATGCACACTAGTAATCCTCTTTACATTGACAGTTTATTCCATTTTCATTATATTTTTAATGGTTATGACTTTCAAGTGAGGTTAAAAATGAAGTAGTTGATGTAGGTAAGGAATTATTTAAGTCCTCTAAATTACCAAAGGTTTGACAAAGAGGTATACTGAGGATCACCTTGGTTCTCTAGGACGAACCTTGATTCTTCTATAATTGAAAAAAGATAAATTTATTTCCAAAAAAAAAACCAATATTCACATTTCAATGGATTCATAATTTTTTTTGTTATATTAACATCAAAATCCACCCCATGGTTAATGTAGTGGTAAAAACATTGACAAGACTTGACTAACATATCATCCAAAAAACATTCCAATATCATTATTAAGAGGGGTTAAGGAGGAAATTATTTTCTCATTGGTAAGTGGATCGACTATTTTTAAAACCAAAGTGTATCATTTTCTAGTAACACACTCAATAAAATACCAAAAATGTCATGTATTCCTTCTCCTCAGGGGGTACCCAAATTTTATCATATCTAGAACACCAATCTATAAAATAGAGGGATTAAAAATTGGTTATTTATTAGATCCAAATTTCCATATTTGGGATGGGAAAACAATCTTCCGGGTAACGGTGATTATGATTAGTTCAATTGAATATATAATCTTATTCAATTTTTATTTATCATAAAAATGATAATTTTTTCCAGATATTTTGGGCATGCCCCCTAGATAAAGTAGGACTTAATAAAAATTTCCACTTTAGCCTCTTACATGGAACTATGATATGGATACATCCTTCACACTACCTATTTGTAATCTTGGTATTTTTAGTATTACTAGTAAATTAATGGCCCCCTATGGATCCAATTTTTTTTTGTAATTGCATGTAAAAATAACATATTTTTGTTTGAGGAATGAAACATACTACTGTTTCTCATATAAACGTATGACCAAATGGATTATAATAGTTCATATATATTCATTAATTACCAAATTCACTTATCTATTCTAAATAAGGGATACTTAAATTCATTCTTTAATGGAATGTATATATTCAATAAATCTACTTTTTAAATTTAAAAAGATACTGAGGACTGATCTTACTCCTTATCCCTAACTAACTATGCAGCTTTATTAACATATTTTATTGTAGGCATGGTTTCTAGGGATAAAAAGTTGATCTTGGTCCTTGTAGAGACTATATGGATAGTGGTGTATGTTACCAAGCCCATATACATTTTCTTATAACATTTATATACATTACTGATGTTCCTTAGTTTCATCAAACGAGTGTAAGTAAATAGTATATTTAAATATATGTGAAATAATTTATTTTTTGTGAACACAAGCCACACAAAGTGCTAATTGTTTACGGATATGTATAAGGGAGGCTCTAAATAAATGATTAGTAAGATATTATTAGAGAATAAATTTTTAGTGGGTCTTTCCACTTCGCCTAAAGGTCTAGATGATTCCCCAAGTCAGGTTGTTTTTCATTAATGTAGTGTGTAGGGAGAAGAAAACTATTATTTATATTATTCTAGGGTTTTATAGGGGAACTTGTTAGTCAATTTTGGGTTTTATTTTGTGATGATTTCTCATTTTGAGGTGGTTTCACCTCAATTTACCAGACACGATGTTAATATATTTGTATTTTCAGGAGTCAAAAATGAGATTTATCACCATGGAGCACTCCCATAAACTTAGTATCTGACATGATTACTTTGAATCACATATTCAAACTGATCCAAAATGGGGGATTTTTCTTAGAATTTGATAAATATAGATTTTTATTTCTGATGGATCAAAGTCACCTTATTTAAATCCTAGGTAATGGAGGGAATGTGATGAAGTGATATTAATAATAGAGACATTTAAAAAAGTAAAAGATATAGGAATCATTGGGCAAGACATAAAAAGGTGTATTATGTTCCATTACATAATCACACCATGGAATTTTTTCATGATTGAGATGACTTTGTGGAATTTTATGAATTCTATTTTAGAAAAATATTCCTTGATGAGAAATATATTTGTTTCAAACACCTAATTTTTAATCCGTGTTTCCATAAGGGATCCTCTAATATATTTGGTTACGTAAAGGGAATCTATGATTGTGTGTTATGGTTGAACTATACATACATGATTTAACAAATTATATTTTTGAGTTAAGGTTCTTGGTCTCCTTATAATTTCTTTAAATATGGATTGAGAAAAAAAATATCTAGGGTGACCATGAGGATGACACCCTTGATGTATTTTTTGATGTAACATTTACTGTTTGAAGACTAAAAAAATAGACCCTACTGAAATCCAGGATGGACTGGGTGACAGACCCTTAGCTAGAAAGCCCACTAATCAGATCATATAAAGGAAAACATTGGAGGGTATTAATTCAGACTAATTCTCATGTTGAGAACATTAGATCAATTTTGACTTAGTATTGTTGGAAATTATGATATGACATGATTAAATCCCTTACTACTGGTCATACCAAAATTATTTCTTCACATACCTCTAAATATTTCTATAAAATTTCACAAAGTTCCCAATTCATAATACTTCTTTTAATTAGAAAACATGTTTATGAATTAGATAAATTTATAGGGGAAATGGGGTTCTTAATTAAAATGGGTAAGTATTTAACGGGGTGGTCTATAAATATGTAGTGTTAGTGGAATAATGCCTATGATAATATGTATTCAAAACTATGTGATTTTTCCTCCTAATTCTGACCATATTAGGTTCAATTTTATTATCTTCTAGAAAGCAATAATGTATAGAGTATCACAGATGTAAATGAAAAGAAAATTGTGGGTTTGACTAGAGGATTCCGTTATTCCTTAATGAATACATGTCAATGAGTAGATAACTTTACAATGACCCATTCATCAAAAATTTTCATATTAATTCTTGGAATATTTTTAGACTTTTATTATTTTATTGGATGGGTTATATAGACACATATTACTTGAATCATATAATTTCATAGATCTATTAAAATGTCATCTCTAATTATTGGTAGTAGATACTTAAAGAAAAAATAATATTGAATGATGTGGCATAATATTTAATGTTCAGAAAAATAGTTGGGGTATTCATTTAAGAATTTCTTCTCTAGATTACAAACCTCAAGAGACATGAATTAATTATGATCATGGGAAGATATGAAATACCTGAAAATTTATTTGGGATGTATTAAGTAGTACATAATATTACAAGTCTAGTAGCCGTGGTTCCTTTTCTCCATATTAATATCTTATATATAAGGATTAAGGTGTGCGTAAAATCTATTTTAATTTTTTGGGGATAGATTCACCTAAAACATTATTAGCCCAGTGGTTGGGTATGGTACTACAACTAAATTGAGGATGATAGTGGTAACTTTCACCTTCCCATTACTTTTCTGAGTTAGTAGTTCTTATTATAATCTCATATTGATTTAAATAATCATTTAATTAAGATATTTCAAAATTATATTGATTTCTTAAAATCCACCGGGGTACTACCGTGGAATCAATAGTTTAGCTAAATAATTTTTTAATATTTACATATAGATTTATAATAGTATTTGATGGGTAATTTATATCTCTATGGGAGATGTGAAACACTTCCCTTTGGAAATGAAATTACAAAATCTCACATTTTAGAAATATTGGTTGTTGAAAATGTTATGAATAAAATATTCTTTAGTATTGAATAGAAAAGGTAAAGGAATATTTAGAAAATATATTCCCAACTTGTAATAAACCCATCTTCTAGGTTATTGTACCAAATAAAAATGAGGCGTTATTGAATTTTGAAAGAGAATACGAGTTTTTTATCCTCATATTCTTCAAGAGTCTCTAGTACAATGTTGAATTGAGATCCAAATAGAGTGAGATCTTTCTTTGGGTTTCTCGTTCAATTCTGAAGTGAAATTTGTATCATGGTTGTATTTTTCTGTAAATATATATTTTAGAGGAATCTAAATCTATGTTTAAGTTACATGATAGAGTGAGTATATAAAAAAATAAATAATTTATTTGTAAAGTAATATGATGCTTCCACCATGATAAATAAAATAGGATAGAGGTGATATCCTTGACTAACCAGATATAAAGATTCAAGTGGGATGCCATGATATTTTTTTGTGATTTGAGCTCTTGGTCATATCATATACAAGTTTTGATGCTTGGTGTATCACTCTCTATAAAATTTTACAAGTGAAGGATAACGGAACAGTTTGATGAACATGATTTTTCTGGACAACTTGTACAACTATTATTTAAAAGGATACAAATAGGTTCAAGGTTTAAATGAAGCTATCTTGATGTTAGAGAAGCCATCTATATATAAGTGAGAATCAATTTTTTTGAAATGAGTGAGAAACTACACTTGGATGAAGTTTTGTGAAGGTTAAAGTCAAGGTTGTTATAAGATGGTCTCCACCTACCTGGATTAATATAACCTTCAAATACTTGTGAAAATTTTCCTTGGAAGTAGGATAAAATGTTTTTGAATTTTTCTTATTAACTCCTATAATGATTTGAAACTTAACCAAATTGATTTCAATTGGTTTGAGATAGGTATGAGTCAATCTGAAGTGACTCAAAGGTCATCTGAAGGAAATATGGAAAAAATGGCTAACTCTAGAGTTACATAAGGGGATGCACATGTAAGGATATTCATGTATAAAGACTAAAGTAAGGAGATATACAAACTCAATTCACATAAGTGGATTCAAAATAGTGTCATTAATGTAAGAGTGATCGAATTTTTTTTGGCCCCATGTATGTGGATCTACATAAGGATGACATTGAACATAAGGTAACTCACACCACATATTTTAATCAACGTAAATGTATCCACATAAAAGTCACTGATATAATGGGATACAAAAACATACTGGTGGTCGATTTTTGGGGATCCCTTTTTCATGATCAATGTAATGGGATCCACATATAGATATCTATCCTTATATTTTGGTTAAAAAGTATAATTTTTTTAGAATTTATATTCTAAAGTGAAAATCAAATTGGATAATGAAGAATATATTCATTAATGGTCAAAATTTCATGATGATATCAATATACATGATTAAATCTTTATATGAATAAGATGTATTGATATGAGAGAAATTATCAATATTTATTATATGATAAAATTTGATTGAGAATATTTTAAATTCAATATTAGTGATAAAAAATAAATATATTATTAGTTGATCCCAAGTTGTGCTTATATTTTTTAAATATAAAAAATTACCTGTGATTCAATCTATAATAAATGAGAAGTTGATCCTCATTATTGAGAAAAATAGGATCATATTTGAGATGGATTTATGTGTACTCTTTTTAGTTGAAATTAAATTCGTATATTCCTAAGAATTATGTAGAAATATATGGGATTAGGATGTATTGATTTTAAATTATTTTAAATATCAAAAAGTGGGATGTGATAATTACTTAATGAGTTAATAAGAATTGTGTTGAGTTTATACTATAGTTTAGTGATTTAAACGGAATCTATATGAGTTTTATGGGAATCTCTCACATTGAAAACAAGTATTTTCCAAGCCATAATTATTGATTCTATATATTTTTATAGATCTATGGAGAATGTTTATTATGAGTTACAATAGAGATATTTTTTGAGTATAAAATATCTAAATATTTCTATAGAAAATATAGAAGACATTTTTGGTTGATTATAAAAGAAAAAGAAATAAAAATTAAAGGTTAATTTTGGAAATAAACTAAAGATACATAGTTGTTGTGACAAAGGGGGAAAACCACTTGCTTTCCATGATAATAGATATGAAGGATTGTTGGAAGACTTATTTTATTACATGTAATTCATAAGATATTTCCACTTATAGAAATTGTGGAAGTGTCTTTGAAAATAATGTCGCCTCCTATTAAGGTATGTATCAAATAGAGAAAAATAAAATAGTGAAGATAGAGAGTCGTATGAGTGTATGAATTTTGTTTTTGATTGATTTGGTAGGATGAAGGAGACCTGTTGAAGAATAAGAATTCAGAGTTGATCCTTTGATAAAAGAGGTTTCTATTGAAAATAAATACTATAAAAAATTAGATACTTCTTCTCAACCAAAACTAGTGTTTCAAATTAGTTGAGAAAGTTGTGTTGTAGAAGAATAGTTAGTGACTAAATCCAAGATGTATGTGATATAAAAAATTAGTTTCTTGGGATTATTTTTGTCTAAAAAATAAATTATCCTTAAAGGGTTTTCAGGAAGTGATTTAGAAAAAGATGAGAAAAACAATCTTTATTTTCTAGGTAATTTTTTTTGGGTTTTTGATCTTGATGAATTAATAGAGATTGGATTTTATAAGAAATTTAGAATATTAAATTTTAGTCAAAGACATTGTGTGAGGAATAAAATTAGTTTGTTGGATGAAATGATAAACCTAGATATATTTGAGATCCACTTTATGAAGGTAGCAGTATTTGAGAAATTTTAAGAGATAGTATGAGTTGAGTAACTCTGGTGATGCAGTTTTACTCCACTTATGTAATATAGTGAACAAAAACAGTAGTGTAATTTGGTTTATAATGTAGAAAATTTTTCCTACTAAAGAAGTGTGTTTTTGAGGATATGATTAATAGTGGAGAATCTATAACCAAGTTAAAACTGTTTATAGTAAGGATTTTTTCCCACATTATGGATGAACCATGTAAATTACTATATTACATTATTTACTTCTTTACCTTCATTTCATATGATGCATGCGATTATGAAAAGAAAAATAGATCCAATTACTTGATAATTAGTGATAGTAGTTCAAAACCAATGTGTGCAAATAGATAAAATAAAAATTGGAATTTAGAAAAAGATTTCACAATGCGTAATTCAACCCCTGTCTGGTGTCTGCACCACACATGGGGTACTGAAACAGGTATCAAATCATATCTTTACCTCTAAATTTGATTTGATTTTTCTTTCACTGTTGTTTTTACGTAACTATATTTGATTTGAAGTTTTTTAGTGGAAGAGCCTCAGAGAGAAAAAATATTTTTTATTCAGATTATTTTAGATGTGGAAGTCTCAGGAAAGACATTAAAAATTTTGGAAAAGAAAGAGTCCATGAAGTTGAGAAAGAAAAAAAGTGTTGGAGGAATAACCACTAGCAGGAGGTAGTTAAAATTTTAAGAGTATTAATAAATATATTGTGGATTATTCCTATAGTGAATCAAGTTTAAGCATTGAAGAAGATATGATCAATGAATAACTTAGTTATTTATATTCTAAAATCAAAAAATGTCTAACTAAATTCCCTATTTAAGTTTTCATATATATATTTTCATATATAAATCAACATTAGGATGGGTAATCATAATTGGAGTTGGAATTTGATGTAATGTAAGATATATTCCCTAAAATTGTGAGTAACAAAAACTCACTCACTAGACTCATAAAGGCCAAGGAAAAATTTTCCTCAATTTTAATTGAAATCATTTATTTTTTTGATGAGTAATTGTAAATATATCATTGTGAGAAATATTTTTTTGAATCCTTTTTCATGTAAGGTATCCATTAGTTTGATAAATTTCAAAAAATATCCATAGAAGAAAAAATTACACCACAAGAAGTTTAAAATAGATGAATAAAAGATCAAGAAATATTTCAATAAGATATAAATAAAATTAATTATTATTTGATTCAAAATTCAAAGAAATAATGTGAAGAAAATATGAATTCACCTGAATTCCATAATTATATTTTCAATATGAAATGTCTTGAGTTGGATATCAAGCTGAGAAATCTAAATAACACCCTAGTTAAATATTCATAATCTGTTGAAGGAATAAATGCCTCCACAAAAACATGTAAAGTATGTTTTTATTCTAAAAATTCACCTATTATTGGTAATAATATTTTATAATCATCTATTTATCAACCCACAAACAACTCATGGAATAATGTATGCCACCACACTAAAAATCATGTTTTCAATAAATCTATTTTAATTTCTAGTGCATAGTTGGGAAGGAATAAAGTGAAATGTGACAGAGTAAAAATAATATTAATCTCACCAAATAATCAAGGGGGGATATAGGTATTCATAAAAAATTTTACATCTAAAATGGTCCATAGAAATGTGGGGTTTCCATTAAATACAATAATTCGTAAAGTCTTGAAAAATTGCTTCCACTGGAATAGAATGAGTTTTGTTGGTATTTTTGGTGCTGCTAATTGTTTGAACATAAGGCCACTGAGTGATTGATAAATATTTGAGTATTTTGGAATTATAAAATCCCTAAATTAAGGGGATAAAATTTTAATGTTAATGGAAATGTAATAGATTGAAGAAATATTTATACAATAGAATTAATATATCCACTATGAAAATGATTTTTTGTTTTGAAAGCATATTTTATTTTTAAATAAGTATGGAAAATCGTATTATGAGTAGTTGTGTCTATCTAACGAGAAAAATCCTTTTACTAGTGAAATTATTATACAAAAAAATTATAATAAACAAAATAAATCAAATGAGTATGCATTGGGATGAAAACCACATGAGTTGTTTTTTGAAAATACATTTCTGAATAAGTCAATGAGGAAACTTGTTATGTGTGTCACTTTTAGTAGAAAATGATCCTATTGTGGTATTATATGACACATAATTTACTATTTCAAGATGAAAATGAATATCATGAAAAATGGGATCAAGTTAGAAAAAAAATCAACCCAAGAAAAGGATTGTAGGATTGATATAGTTACTGGCATCAAAGATAATTAATATAAATTTCATGATAGGTTATTAAAGAACGATATACCAAATACTTTTAGAGATATGTGCGGAAGATGAAACTAAGAAATAAATATGGATATAAAATTTACTTATATTTTTCCTAGGAAAATAAATATCAAAGGGAAAGTACTTGTGGTTTATAGTTAAAATGTCATTTTTATAAAATAATCCATACTCATGAAAAAAACTAACCACATTCCCAATCAATGTTTTACAAAATGGAAAATTAGGTTATAAATGGGTATAAAATTAGAGAATGGTAAAAAGAATGAAACAACTATATTTTATAACATAAATAATGTTATTTTAGCTAATAAGACAACTTCAAAAATGAATAAATCCATGATTCCCACTGATGGGATGATTTGGAAAATCATGAGTGAAATAATAATGAATTGATCTAGACATTTTAAATATTTCAGTAAATAATTATATGGGTTGAGAAACAAGACAAAACCCCATTTACCTCATTAAAGAACTAATAAAAGTCCACATTATTCATATATTTGTCTTTTTATACCAGTTTGTAGAGGGAATTGAAGGAGAAGTGATGAAAACGAAAAGTGATGAAATCTATGATGTCAATAAAGCTAAATAAATCGATCCATCTTATATATATAATTCAAAAGTGGTATTAGTATTCAACTAGTATAATATATTTTTGAAAGAAACTATGTTGAAGTATAGATAAAACCCTCTAAGGGTGAGATACCAAATAAGTGATGTTTTTATAGATTAATCAATTTTTCAAAAATATAGAACTCTATACAACTTTGAAAAATATAGAGTTAAGGAATAATTTTAACTACCTAATTATATTTTTATTTACATTGAATATTGATATAAAGTGGAGTGATTATTAAATTGAAGAGGGGAGAAATATAAAATATTACATGAATGTTTTTATGTGTTTTATGAAGCTGAGTGTAGCTTCACATAAACAATTCTGTAAAATTAGTATGATCATCCCTTAATAAAACTAAATTAATGTTGGTATAACATTGTGGTTTGTTAATGGGTAATTTATTTCTAAAATAATAAATATTTTTTTCTATACTGGGTTAGCCCATATAGACATAGAGTTAATTGGGAGATGTAAAATTATTAATAGAATATGTGATTCATAACTTCTCTCATGGAATATATTGAATCCCCAATTATGAGGGAGAAAAAAGTACCATGAGAGAATATAGTTTTCTCAATATCAAAAGTGTAAAGATGGAGAATGATTTTTCCTTTGGAAGAACTTCAATTGCATTCATGGAATCTTTATAAGGGGGGATAAAACCCTATATTAACCATTTTCGTTTATTTTCAAAAGGGGGAGAGGAAAGATATTAACTTTGGATATGATATTGGCATTAAAAAAATGATATCGAAATTCCCTTTGTATTCTGATTGTATTTTCTATCAATGTTGATGTCAGAGGAAAGTAAATGTACATTAAAGATTAGTATTGGAGTGATTATACCCCCACTGATGACCAAGTGAATTATTCCTATAATTTTTATGGGTAAAGAAATGTGAAGCTTCATCTATGATAAAAGTAAAAGGATAAAGGTGATTCCCTAGAATAACTGGGTAGGAAGATTCATGTGGTAAACCCTATTGAATGTGATAATTATTGAGATATTCCTTATGTTAGAGACAAATTATGTGGCTTGGAGTAACACTATCTTCAATATTTTACCAGTGAAGGATGAGATAAGTGTGGGTTGAAATTTATTGTTTTGGAAAACTAATATAACTTTTATTAAAAATGATCAAATTGGATAAACATTTGAAAGAAGCTAGATTGAATTTTGAAAAACCATCCCTATGTAAGTAACCATCAAGGCTAAAAAAATAATATAGGAACTACACTTGGATGATGGTTAGTGAATGCAAGAATATAAGTCTATAATGAGTATGATGTGATCCACATGGAATAATCTAACTTGAGTATACCTTATATTGTGTTCCATGGATTCAAAATAAAAAGTTTATTTAATTTTTATTTTAATTATGACAATGATTTAATGTTGATTCAAGATGATTTAAAGAGGTCTGAGATGGGTATGAGTTAATATAAATTGATTTGAAATTCATTTGAACGAAATATAGAAAACATTCTATATCTAGACCCACCTAAGGGGATCTAAACATAAGGAGATCCATGTATGGTGATAGATATAAGGGTATCCACAACAATTTCTCTTATAAGGGAATTACAACTACATTGTCAATATAAGATTGGTGGTCTATGAGTCCGTCACAAAGTATGTAGATTTATATAAGGATGGTTCTTGATGCATGGGGATCTATACCACATATTAAATTGGTGTAATGGGATCCATTTATAAGTCACTAATGTAAGATAATCCACAATAGAGTGGTGGTTTATGTACATGAACATAAAGATAGGGAGATATTCAAGGGTATTTAAATTTGGGGATTTATCATCATGACACCTCCCTCAAAAGGTACACCTATTTAGCTAATAATGAAGGAAGAGAGATAATGATCCCCCTGAGATTTATCTTTAAGAAGATCCAAGTTGGAAACAGGCTCAGAGGGTGTACAAATCTCACATGTTGAAGGCATTACCCTCAAGGGATGTGATAAGATTGGGAGATAGGGCATTTACCACCAATAAAATTCATAACATAATTCAAAAAATGATAAACCAACCATCCCAACGTACATGTATACATTCAAAAATACAATAAAAGATACTATAAACTCCAAGACAACTACATACTCCATCTAAGGCTCCCAAAAAAACTTCATATCTAGTGATCTAACTTAAAAAAACTATAAAGTAATTGTGGTGTGAGAACTTGATACTATTCAATAAGGGTCATCCCTTTATAAAGATCAACATCCATATTCAAAAAATATACAATAATAAGGAGTGAAACCACCCTAGAAAACTGTTAAAAAATCATCGATAATATAGGAATAAACCAATAGCACCAATATATGAAATAAATAACAATAAAATCTCAAGCCATAGACACAATTCGGTTTCTACTCCTCTATCACATCTACAATCAAATATACATTTCATAAAAAACAATACCACTAATCAATAATCATCACAATAACACTTTCTCCTATGGGCCCAGATTAAACTCATCTAACTCGAAGCTATCAACCATGGGTTCTCCCACTCAAACTAGTTGTCATATGGTAGTATTATCCATTCCTAAGTGTAAGGATATGAGTGCGAGTCAACACTAGCAACATAATCCTCAACCACTATTCCAATCATCCACAACCACATCACCACGATCCCTCATATACAAATCCACAACCACATTGCCATAAACATCAAAATTCCTTCACTTTCCAACCATCCATGTACATCTCACACCAAATCTATTCCATTATCAATAGTATGGTATCATGACGATGTAGAACATCAACCACATGCCCTCCCCAAACCATAAACTGACCCCCACTATGAACAGACATATTTTTCTCATCAACATCACTACTAGTGTACTATTGACTTTTGGCCATCAAAACACATGAATATAAGCCAACATCTATCCATTATATCCCATGAGAATACAAAATAACTAAAATCAATTATATCACATGGAACATTTGAAAACATATTTCTTTATTCTACAATACTTCTATAACTTCCAACCATAACATAATACTCACACATCCATTAACACAGTGCATAATAATGTAATAATAAAAACCTCAAAACCAATACTCATAAGATATGAGTCATATAAAAAAAATTCTTTAACAATTCCATTAAAATTTCCCAAATAACTTCCATATTTTTATTTATAAATACTATATTTATCACATTAATAATCAACCACTTTAACCATACTTCCCTTTTTAACTAAATAATTATTTATCCCATCCAACCCATGTGATTCTGTTTTAAATTTGTGTAACCAATTAATTTATCTTTCAATTATTTTAAGATGAAATCAACACATCAGTTTCATAGTTCTCATTTAACCATTTCAATTACCAACTATTTTCTGAATCCATTGTGATTTTTCTATATCCAAATCAAACATTATAATCCCACTTACCATTTCAGATTCATTGAATCACCATTCATCCCATTTATCCAATCCATAACCATTAATTACTTTTATTAACTATGCATCCATAACTCACTTCCATTTTTTGGTTTCTCATTCACAATCCAAATTTCTATTTCACAATATTGTTTTAGTAAAATCTAGGGAATTTATAATAAATAAAACATCACCCCACCCACTTTCACTAGGAACCCATTAAAGATGACAATGAAAAAGGCCAATAATTTTAGGAACATAGTTTATATTTATCATTCTAGAATATTTCCATTATAATTTACTTTTTATGTTATTATTCATTGAATAATCCAAGGACCATTAGTAATAAGTGTAAAAATATCAATTCAAATCCAAAAGATTAACTATTATAGCAATCACATCATTAAAAAAATCACAGGGGTTAATCAATGGAAATTGTATAAAAAATAAAGTTCAAACAAATATACATTTTTTCCATTGAATATTTTTAACCAATTTTTCATCTATATTATCTTATTTCTCCTTTTATTTTGTTCCTATAGTCCTTCCCATTTTTCCCAGAAATTGTAAAAACACATCAACCAACATTATTCAGAACAAAGTTATGGAATAACATAACATGTCAGGAATCACAGTTAGATAATTCCCTAATAATTATTATAAAACATAAAATGATATTTTGAGAGATAAAAAACATTGAAAAACAAAGAGATCTCATGCTATACCATAGTATAAAGGATATAGAGAGAAAAAAAATCACCTTCTAGGGATTTGAAATTATTTTCCATAGGTGTATTAGACTTGATGTAGAGAACTTGGAAAACTCCAAGGAAGAGGTTCGATCTTCTATAAATAAAATTAATCAAGAGTGAGGGGGCCATGATTTTCTTATAAAAATTGTAGTGACACATTCTGGAAATGAGGTGTATTTAAATCTGCAATGATGTGTACATAAAATATTCATAAATATTTTAATTAATGTAAATGAGTCAAAGTATTTAATTCCCATGATTTTAGGAGTTTAGTGACAATGAAATAGAGTTCATGTGTCTTGTAGATCTAAAGGGGGAAGAAAACCTGAAAGATCTGGGTAAAGTTGTTACCAATATGTGAATGCATAATACTATGTAGGGGTAACTTGTCATACCCTTACATAGTTATAGAGATATGCTACCCTTACTTGAGATTCATTCATGACATAAGGGTAATGTAATTTTACCCTTTTCTAAATGATTATACATATGTAACATTAGAAATATCATTACCTAATCCTTGATAAATTTCTATCACCATTTTGTCTAAAGAGGCAACCCTTACATGATATTTAGATTCCCTTTATATGGGATTTGAGAAATCTTGGGTACCCTTATATGATATTTAATATTTATGGCGTACCCTTAATTTAGATAAAAAATAACTTTACATAGCCTTTAACATCCATGAAAGACCCTTAAAAGAGAAACATGAGACCTTTATGCAGTGCATGATAGTAAGCTCTACCCTTATTAAACCTATAGAAATTACGGCTTACCATTATGAAATGTGGAAGCAACCTTTTGTGAGTCGTGATAGACCCTTACATAAAATTCTATACCCTTAAAAAGTGGTGAAATACCCTTATATAACAATTAGGAATTTAGGGACACCTTTACACAACTAGGAGGAAGGGGATTACCCTTACACAATGTAAGGAAATTTCCACCTACCCTCACACAACCCCTTTAAAACAAGACATATACTCATGAAGTTCAATGTTCATGCATAAGTTTAAATATTTCATTTAAAATACTTCAATTTTTATAAAAAATTAAGAAAAAGGGGTTATGATTACATTCAATATTCTAAAATAATTCCAATAAATTTAAAATAATTTTAAAACTTTGATGTTAAACCCCATAATTTACAGAAATCGTTAGAATAACTTTTCAACATTAAGATTAAATGGAAATCCATTTTAAATCATCTTCATAATTTATAAATTTTTTTTAACAAAACATCTAAATTTTATTAAAGCATTGTCAAACAACCAAAAATACTAGAATGAAAAAGGAAGGGTTCAAGAAAATAGAGACCAATACATCTGATACCATTAAAACAATTATCATCCTCAAGAATCAAAACAAATATCAAAAGATAAGAGGTAAAATGTATCAACAACTATCCCTTGAGACACCTCTCAAGAATCTCATTATAACTATAATGTGAGTACGACCCGAAAAAACTCTCGATTGATAACTCTCAAATAGAGCCAAACTATTAGCAAAAAACTCATCAAGATCAATACCAAAATACTCATAAAAATTTTCACTGGGAAATCCTAACAAAAATGGGAGATACCTCTTAAATAGGAATGAAAAGTGGAACCATCATCCTTACTCATGGCCAACTCTTCCCAAATACCCCTTTGATATTAACCAGGTTTCTCAAGATATCCAAATCTTATCAAATAATTTACTATTTCTAATTAAAATTATTCATTTGATTTTGAAATGGAATTATTTAGAATATTTCATTAAAAAATTCGAATATAAAAATTCCAAACTGTTCAACACATTTTTCAATTGTTTTCCAAAAAAAAGTAAAGTTTCAGTGAAAGGAGTAAAAATCAACTAAGACATTTCTTCTTTACTAAATATTACTCCTAAATGCTAGGAAACAAGCTGAACATCAAGATAGTTATAGTATTTTTTCTTCATAGTGTCATAGTAGAAATAGATCAACTTGAAATTCCCATGACACCAAGAACCACTCAACCTAGAGTTCCATGCCATGATCTAGCCTTAGTAGGCCACTTCACTCTCTTCCTTCACATAACCTTAACCAAAAATCAAAGATCATTCAACCATACATTCTCAAATACTCAAGAGATATATTCACTAGAAAAATCCTTCATTTAGAAACCCTTTATCTATGATATCTTCATGATCTATCACTATTTACCATGATGAAAACTCTGAGGGTATGATAGATTTCTAAATCTGCACCCACAAATTGGATTCAAAAAACTATTTTTGACCTAAATCCATGGTTATAAAATGTGAGAGTTGACTAATCATGTCCATAAAATGGAAACTGAATCTATGTACACTATCACCACTACTGTATATCCTGTAACTGCTTCAAATAATCATGTATCTGCACCTGAGAAAGGAAACATCTCTGAAATAACTCATGAAATATAAACCAAATAATCTATCCATAATAACTACACTTAATGTTCCACTACCTAAAAGTAACTTTTGAAAACAATCCAATTCATATAGGAACTCATAATTTTACCATCTTCTTGACTAAAAAGTGGAAACCTCAACCTCCTCTAAAAAAATCCTTTACGTCTGGGCTATAGGACCAACTGATGAACTTTGGAACTTCTTTCAACTATAATTTCAACATGTCTCTATCCTGATACCTTTATTTACCTTTCATACACCATGAAAAGTAATTATATTATGATATAAAGCTAAATTATGTGATAAAAGGGTTATCACAAACCACAAAATCACTAAAATCAACTAACAACGGACATAAACACATCATAATAAGTACATAAATCCAAGAAAACACCCCCAAAACATAACCCACATAATTATATCTCTACCATAGACCAATCACAACACTATTCCATTCCAATTTATCTATAATACAACTCCTTTGCACACAACCATCCACACCCCCACTTTAGTCTCTATAGAGTCTATTTTACTAACCAACAGAAAAACCGCAAAACACCTCCTCATTCCAGCCAAAAACGCAAAACATATCTATTACAGGCACACAAATGAAGGGGACACATTTAGAAAATTTGGACATTGTTAACTTTATGTGGAACTGGATGACTACCATAGTTTTAAAATATATAATAATTAATGGATCTTATGAGGGAAGGATTTTACCTCTATTCATATGCTTGAAGGCATAACACATGTTACAAGAATATGCTCAATCAAAAAATCCCAAAAATATGGATAGTAGTTAAAACATTTCAACACTTATTTCCCAAAAATATAGGTCTGTCTAGTAATATTATTTTCACTAATATAAATATTTTTTCAAATATCTTATTTTATTATAGGATTTTAATGATTGACCATTTATCGGAGGTGGGTGATTCCATCAATATAACCATTGAAAAAGACACAGTCAAAGTAGGGATATATATTCTTAATAGTAACTAACATCCTCTACATGGTCATCCCAATAAAGCAGTATAAAGGGTATATGGATAGGATTCATTACAGAACATCTTAATTTGAAATAGCCTTTTAAAACATCACATTATAATTAAAATATAGGTTTATATAAAGGAATACCAATACTTACATGCAGCACTCAACAAAAAAAGAAACTACAAACCACACTCAAAATTTCCATATCATTCCTATGAAACATCATGCTTTGGATTTATATAGATTTAACATGATGCAAAGTTAAATATAAAATCTATATATGTATCATCTCAAGAATCATAGTAATATGATTAAATAAGGCATTATAAGTTCATTTGGTTACCAGGGAAACAATCATCCAACTTCATTTGAAAATTTATACATGGTAGATTATTGTTCCCAATTCCAATACCCAATCTTATATAAAATATTCTTTTAGAATTATCAAGATAAAAAATTCTCTCAGATCACAAAATTTAAAAAAGAACATGTTGTATTATTATGTATTATCTTTATCATTATTGAAATAAACATTCTTTGAACATTTAATCACTTAGGGAACCATGGTTATATACAATAGTAAGGTTAATATTATCTTAATTACATATTTAAATACAATGTGATTAGTACATAACATTATATTAAATTCTCAATACACTATATTAAACATGATACAAACTCAATACTCTCATACTAGAAATTCCATAGCTACCAGAAAACTGATTTTAACTCTAGACATGATTCCCATAACAAATTACTCATGGATTCACAAGCGAGGCACATTAATTTCAAAACAAAATTTTTATTATTTTTAAAAATAATATGTTCTATAATTTAAACTTCAAATCTCAAAAGGTTATCATAATCATTCTTATCATCTCTAGTGAATTTAAAAAAAACATAGTTTATCCTTATAAAATATTTCTAACACATTCCAGTGAAAAATCATGAAAAGTATGGAAAGAAGGTATGAAATTTAAATTTATATGTTCAATAACATATATTATCCAGAAAAACATGGTTTTTAACTGTGCTTGGGGAATGAGATATATTTTTTATTCAGAAAACGTTCAAATTATTAATAGTTATCACTAAGCATGCTTAAAATATTCCAATATTAAGAAAACAATGTCACATTAAATTCCATCTTAACTGATACTTAGATATTATGATTATATTAATACTATAAAACTATAGTCAAAACAAAAATAAAAAGCATGTTATTCTTCTAAAAATTTATAAATCATGTTAGGAACTATCAATGATCATGATATCCATTTTTTAGAAATTTCATAATTTAAATGTCAAAAACCAAGTTTTACAATAATTAGACAATACATGCTATTGAAAAATTAAAATTTTAATATAATTAATGGAATATTAACTTGCATGTAAAATATAGTACTCCTAAGAATGGTTTTCAAAAAACTTATTTTCTCATGATAGTATGAAATAAAATTACGGTAACATATTTTATAAGGGTTCTCAAAATTTTGAAACTCTGAATTATTGAATACATTAAGCATTCTTGGATAAAAAATATATGAAATACAGAAAATAATGTAACATTTCTGATAATTTAGAATTGAAAACAATTTCTTGGGAAAACATATCATAACAATCATTGGAAAACATATTCAATTTCCTTCAAGGTGTTCAATTAAATATTATATTTCATGTAATTGACTTTTAAATTTATTTTACAGTAATATGGTAAAAAAATCAATTTAATAGTAAAATAATGTTATTAATAACTATTGTACAGAATTAGAGACAAAAAATAACATAAAGGATTCATATATCAGTGCAAGAAATGGTCATGATTCATTTACCTCCCTACGATGTCTAAACTAAAAAATTTTCATTTTCACCTAAACATTTCCCTAGGTTGTAAAATACATTTCAGTAGATCACAAGGGTACCCAAAATTTCTATATAATAGTTGGTATCCTTATTCTACATCACATGATAAGATTTAGTGGAACCACTTCCCTACCTAACCCATAAAACCACTCCGATGGATAACTCAAATCCTCACACTATATGTTAATCTAAACCTTTGAAACCACTCTATCATGACCCCCTCCATTAAAAGGTACCCTTCTTGGGCCGAAAATGAAGGAAGAACGATAATGACACTTGAATCATACCTTTATTAAGACTCACGGTTGGAGACAAGAATCGAGGGTATAAAAATAACACATGTGGTACGAATTACCCTAAAAAGGTAAAATAGGATTGGGAGATGGGGAATCAACCAATAAGAAACTCTATAAGGTAATATAAAATAAATGATCCCAAACCATCCCATAATTCATGTAAAAATTAAAAATCTACAATAAAAGAAACTTGACACTCTAAGATAACTACCAACCCTATCCAAGATGCCCAGACAACAATTTTAGCTCTGGCGATCTGACATGAAAATACTACCAAACTGTGGTGGGGTGAGCACTTGGGAGTACATAGTAGTATCATCCCTTTAAACTCATAAACATCATTTTTCAAAAAATATAAACTTTTAAGATGGAGTGAAATGAACATATAAAACTATAAAAACATAATCACCAACAACCTAGTAATAAATTGAAGGCCACAATATCAAAAATAAAAAAGAAGAATCTATGAGACCATAACCACCATTTTGTTTCCACTCCTCCACAAAATCCACATCCAAAACTACCTTAAATAAAAAATCTAAATCACCATTCTATAATGATCATTGTAGAACTTACTCTTCTTGGCCAAAATTATACTCATCTCATTTCCAACCAATCACCTAGTGGTTCTCCCAATTAAACTAATAGCGATCTGGTTGCATCATCCACTCGTAAGCATAGTGACATGAGTATGATTGAACACCAACAACATATAATCAACCACAATTCCATAAATCTTCAACTACAATACCAAGATACCTCATACCTATAATCCCATCAACATTTCTAAAAACATTGTAATTCTATCACTTTCCAACCATCCCTATATATTCCCCACTAACTCCATTTCATTCCCAATAGCAGGGTATCATGATCATTTAGAGAATCAACCTCATAGCCACCCTAACCATGAAAAACCCTCACTACGAGCCCCCATATATGGTTTTCATAATCACTACTTGTGTACTTTTTACATATGTCTATCACAACCCCTACATATACCCCAACATCAAGCCATTATAGCCCCTGAGAATATGTAACCACTAGGATCCATTATATCGTCTGAAATATTTCACAACATTGTTCCTTATTCAACAACAATTTTAGAATTTACAACCAAAAAATAATACTTACACGTAAATTGAAACATGGCCTAAAAAGGAAAAACAAAAATATCACAAATAATAAATATAATATAGGGGTAAAATAAAATTATTTTCCTCAACCATTTCATTATATTTTCACAATTAACAACCATATTTATTTATTAATCCTATCATTTTCACATTATGAATCAACCAATTTAAGCACACTACTAGTTTAATTTAATAATTCATTATCCATTCCAAACCATACCATGCCATTTCATATTATCACAATGTAATTTTTTAAACCAACCATCCACAAGCCACTTCCCTTTTTGGATTCTTATTCGCAATCCCCATTTCCATTTTAAAAATTAGTTTTACCCAAATTTAGGGTAGATATAATAAATTTAAACATCACCATACCCCAATTTTCATTAATAAACCATAAAAATGACATTATAAAGCACGAATAATTTCAAAAACATAGTTTATATTTTATATTCTTGATTATTCTTTCTTAGGATTCATTAAATAAGTGATTATTCATTATATATTTCACGTCCCATTATCTATAATAGTAAAAAAACTCAATAAAAATAAAACAATTCACCATTACAACAATCACAACATTAAAAATAAATCCTATAGGGGTTTAATAATGGAAATGACATGAAAAACATAAAGCAAACATAAAAATCCCTTTTTCCTTTATAATTTATTTTTTTACTGATTCATCTAATTCATTAATTTCTTACTCCCATTAAGGTGTTCTTTCAATCCTCCATTTTCCCCATGAACAATAATCACACATAAACCAATATCAACCAAATTTTTTTAATAATGACCGTACAAAGGGAGGAATCATAATAAGATCACTCAACAATAATTATTATAGATGATAGCATGATAAGTTCAGCGATCACCTACCTAAAAAAACCAAGAGATTTCACCCTGTACATGAAAAAAATGGAGTTTTAAAGGAAAATTGGAATTCATAGATAAGAAATTCATGGACATCAGTAGCTCAGACTAGATATAGAATATTTGAAGGAATCAAAGGAACGGGTTTGAAAACTCAGAATTTATTTGAATTGATAAGATCAGGTTTGAGTATTTTTTTTATAATAATAGTAGGCACATGTTCTAGAAATTAAAAACACACAACATCCAGAATCCTCAATTTAATTCAACAATGATTTTCTATAACTAAAATCTTCAATGAAGAGTATTTAAAGTATTCATTAATATTTTATTTAATGGAAAGAGTCGAAATATTTAATTACTGTGATCTTAATATATTAAAATAATTGAAATAGAGTACACAAAATTTGTAGATCCAAAGGAGAAACACACAAATCCATTTTTATTTTATTTAAAATATTCTTTTAGTAAAAGTTGTAACCTATATAAATTCCACAAATTTCAAATTAAATGTTTCAAATTTAAAAATATCAATGATAAATGTCAACATCATTCCATGAACCGACATAACACACCCTGATTCAATGTACAAATGAGATCCATCATCACTACCTTAATATGTGAACTTTGACACATCACCTAATTCAAAATTCAGAGACCATCATCACCTCCTCGGCAGACCACCTTGCCCTGTGAATTGTTGACATGAGCTACCCTTATGTAAACTACAAATTACCTTTACATGATAGGTATACACCCTTACCTGAGATATGATCTACCCTTATGTAAACTACTTTACCCTTAAATAACCCTTAGGAACATAGGGTCACCTATATGAAACTAGGAGAAGATGTAATTACCCTTACACAATATAACTAAAGTGGCACTTACCCTTAAAAACCCCATTAAAACAAGGCATACCCTTAAAAACCTAAAAGTTCATGAATACAGGTGAATATTTCATTGAAAACAATAAATTTTCAATAAAATTTTTAATTTAAAAATTCTAAAAACCTTACAAAAACATTATAATCATTATAAAACTTCCAATTCAAATCCCATAATTTTAAAAAGCATTATAATCACATTTAAACATCAAAATTAATTTCAAAACCATCTTATAAAATATTTATATTTAATAAAATAATTTTTAAATAATTTTTAAATTTTATGAAACCAATCTTTAATAACTAAACAAACCATAATGAGAAAGGAAGAGGTTGGAAAAATCCAAACGCTTTAATTTATCCTTATTTTATAGTTAAGAAATTTGAAATTTCCAAAATTTGTATTCTGATGGTAAAATAATATGTAATGATATTAAAGTTATTATTTCATGTCCAAAAAACAAATATTCAATGTATAAACGTGATTAAAGCTTGATATAATTTAAATGAATTCATAAGATTGAAAAGATCACTAATCATTAAATTTTGAATTATAAATGAAAATATTTTAAGTAAATTATTGGTGAGAAAAATGGAATTTTTTTTTTCTGAGCTATAATTATATGTTTTAAATATCACAAAATTACTTTTAATTCATGATAAATGAATTGAGAGGGTTTCCATCAATAATGATAGAAATTTGATCACGTTTGAGATGGATTTGTGAGTTCTCTTTTGAGATAACATGAATTAATTATATTTTTCAAGAATAATGTAGAGATAAAGAGGTTGATTCATATGACGATATTAAATGTTTTAAAATATCACAAAGTGGGTTGTGATAATTTTTCAATGAGTTAATAATTAGTGTTCTCAGTTCATGTATGTGTGTATATATTATAATTGAATATATAAAGGTTTTATGGTAACTTTTTAGGTTGTAAAAAAGAGTTGACCACACCATTAGTGCTGTTGATGTATATTTTTAAATGACCATGGAGAATGTTAATTGCAAGATGATATCAATATTTTTTTGAGAAGAAGATATATTGATCCAATAATAGAAAATATGGAAGATTTTTTTGTTTGAGTTTAAAAATAGAATAAATGAAAATAAAATGATATTTTTGGAAATAATCTTGAGACATGTAGTTGGTCTGATCATAGGGGAAACCAAGTACCTCCCTTGAGAAGATATAAAAATGATCATGCTGAGACTTTTTTTCTTGAAAAAAATTCCTATTAAATTTATATTTAGGGAAATTTTGATAGTGATTAAAAATAAAAAATGTGTCCACCAATAAAACTTTATACTAAAGTGAAAAAATACAGAAGGAGAGAGATATATAAGTTTGTGTTTTTGTTGTGTGAGTGAGTCTAGAGAAATTGGAAAACCTATCAAAGAGGAATAAGAATCCATGGATGATCATATGATACAGGAAAAAACTTTTGAATATTGAATAAGAATAAGTAGAAGGAGAATCCATCTAGTTTAGCTAAACCATAACCAATGTGTCAAAGAAGTTGATAAATAAAAAGGATAAAAAGAAGATTGCCTTATAGAAGCTGATATGTACATGATTTAAATAAATGACTACTCGATATTTCAAATTTGATAAGAAGAATAATAACTTTAATGATTTTGAATGTAGTAAGATAATTTTTTTGATACCTTTAGTGTATATTAAACATGATATTTTATAGGATTATTTATTATTGAAGAATTAATAGATACTAATTTTCATGAGAAGTTCATAATATTTAAAGGTAGTGAAAGACATTTTTTGAAGAAGTACACCTGTAGGTTGGATGTAGTGACATCCATAGATAAAATTGTGGTCAAATTCAAGAAGGTGGATCTAATTGAGATAATTTGGGAGATATTATAAGATGGGAAACTTATATTATGAGGTTTTAATTCACTTTAAAAATACAGTGAACACACACAACTAAGAAATATGTTGTGCAGGGTAGAGATTGTTTCATACCAGACCACTATACTTTGATGATAACATTTAAGGTGGATAATATTTGACTTGTGGAAAACCCACTCAAAGAAAAGAGTGTTTCCTGCAATGGATCCAAACCATATAAAATAAAATGTTCTATTATTTATCAAATTAATTAAATTTCTTGTGGTGATTGTGTATATGTGAAGATAAAAAATCCAATTACCTCATAATATTAGAAAGAGGTTCAAAAGGTTTGGGGTTGATTAAATGTAAAATTGAAATTAAAAATTATTAAAATATTTAGAAACACCCAATTCACTAAACTCTTAGGTGTTTAAACCACTCCCTGGGGACTACACGTTGAAGGATGTGAAGCTGATATTTCTAGAGTTCAAAGGTGGGGGATTCTGGTTGAATCACGTATGATGAAATTTTTTTTTGAATGGTTGTATTCTAATATTTAATGAATTCTAATCCAATTGCTATGATTTCATGTATATTATCCTACACTACTACTCTCCACATTAGAATATTACCTAGATGTCTTGTCAAAAATGTATATTGGTGATGATTTAGAGGAAGAATTTCATGGAAGTCCACATAAGAGATAGTTTTCTGGATGGGCTAAGGTTTTATTTGAGATATCTAGAGTAATGGTTTTACTCTTTCAAATGGAAGTGTTTATATTATCCAATGTGGATCAACCAATATAGGAAAGAACTCAATTTTTTTTACAATCAACAAGAATATTTGATTTGAGTAATTGAGAGTTTATTCACAATTGTTTTTTAATTTCATACTCCAAATGGGAAATCTACTCATTGATAAAATTTATTTAAATAGAATTGAATAATGGGTGGGAAAAATATATAAAAATTATCATGACCTTATCCTTTTTATATCATATGGCTATAATTCATAGATTCTATGGTGGTACTGAAGTTTTAACTATCCCTTGGTCCCAAGTGTGCAAAACATATTCATGTCTTTCAATATAAGGTGTGTTTTACAATAATGGTTCATTCCAATATGGTTCATTTTCAACCCCCTTTTCAAAGAAGATAGTAAGTTCAAATGTTATGACATTAATTGTGGAATACCACAACAAAACCAATCCATCATCTTCATATATGATATATAAGTTTTCATTAGACTATAAATAACCATCAAGGGAAATTTTTTGATCAATTATTATAACTAAATTATTATATGGTATTATGTTATTGTGGACCTTGAGGAATTATACCTTTTCATCCTTATGCATCAACTAAGAATACATGATATATTTCTCATGGAAGGTGATCCTAAAGTAATTAATATGAATATATATTAAACATTATTTATGAGATGAAACTGCCTCCCGAAATATTTATGGGAATTCATATGTGACACCAATGATATCAATTTTAGTATGTATTATTTATATATATAATTTCATTTATTTTATTAGATATTAAACTTAAAATTTGAAATTCTGGGAGGAAATTCCATGTTTCATTATTAATATTTAGGGTCACTCTATTAAAGTATAAGGACTATAAATAGATAAAAATATTCTCTAGTATCATATTAATGATGGATGTATGACCTATTGAACCATGAATCCCCTAAGATAGTAAATATATTTTAATTTTAGAAATATAATTTTTGTAATTGAATTTTATATTTTTGTCTCCCATTATTCGGAGTATTCTATGCATCAGGCACCTCAACACTCTTCTAACACCCTTCCACTCTAATAATGAAACTATTCTAAGTATTATTGATTCCTCAAGGAATCAGACTATATATTACTTATTAATTTCTCTTATAATCATGTTATTCCATGTCTGTTCCCTAGTACAACTATCAAATCATAGGATCTCTTAAAGAACAATTTTGATTTGGGGCTTCACAATTTAATATTTTTTATTGTCTATTTAAACACTCATCCTCTTCTCTTTTGGTGGAATAACAATAATTGACCCCATTCCCATTGATTTAAAAAAGGTGGTTATATACTTATCCTTTAATTGGATAATCCGTCGAAGCTTAAATTATTTAAATAGTGGTTTTTATGAATGTATATGCAATATTTTGTACCTACAACAGTTTTATATAGAATAACTCTATGTTTTATCATTTTTTTCCATTTTTATAGGAAGGGGTTATGAAATAAATATAAAAATTATTATTGAATAAATGTTTTTTATATTATATGATTGAGAAAAATTAAAATGAAATTTTACTGTAAAGTAATAATTATTATTTTTAAAGGATGAATTATTAAATTTTTTAAAAGGTATATATCATATTATAAATAGTATTTTAGAAAGATAATGTCTTATTTAGAATAAAAATAATATATGTTTTATTATTTGATTTAAGACAATGTTTTAATTTTCCTTTTTATTTATATAACGCAAGTATGAAATTGTATAGAGTGGTTTGAAAGATGAGAGATATTATTGTAAAAAGGGTTGTTATTTGATGGATTTTTAGAGGTGAGATGAGTGCTTTCTAAATATAATGATTTAAATTATTTTATTACATTAATTTGGAAAGCCTTATGGAGAAAAGTTTAATATATAAGGATTAAATTGACTAATATAATATTCAGTTATGATTCCACAGAACTGAGACCAAATAATAGTTGATATTCTAATATAACTTTCATATATAGGTTTAGGATTACTCTCTAGCTAGTTTCATTATGGGATTTCTCATTAGATTAGGATGTTACTCTAAATAGTAACTCTACCTTTAGTTTAACATCCAACTAGTGGATTACATTACAATGATTTATGGATATAGTAATAAGATCATATATATCAATTATTTAGTCACATAGGTGATCTCCAATGATGATTTATGTTGTGAATTATTTAATGTTATTATTTATACTTATGATTCCTTTCATGTATATAAATTATTTTAATAAAAAATGGCTAACAAGTTTTATTTTGTTAAAGAATGGAATAAATTTTAGTATATCAGGATATTTTTTATTATAATATAAAAATAATATTTTTCATAACTATATTTCAAAGTGGTATTTCATGATTTATTTTATAAAATTATTATATATAATCTTGTTGGTTTCCTATTGGGATTTTACTCACACCCTATAAACATAATTTTTGTGTATATAGACCTGATTTATTATTATGAAGATAACATAAAGGCTCTAATTGGATTTAGTTAATGTTCGATAATTATTTTAGTCTTGGAGGGGTTATAGGCGAAAGTGTTCACTGTACACAAGGAAATGGGTAGTTTGGAATATTTTCAGTTATTTATTTTATGTATATTTATGTACTTAGACACCTCAAATTCCCATCCCCTTCATTCCCCATTTTGGAATCATTTTAGATTTTGGATATATTATAAATTACATCTCATGGATGTAATGTTTTATGTTTATATATCTTATTTTTTATGATTTATTATATATGTTATGAGTTTTTGAATTTTACCCACTTTATAACAAGTTTATTCCATGTGTATTATGTCTCTAATATGTGGGCTAGTCATGTCAGCACCCTAGTTGGAATCTCTCTTTTGATTTTATATTCCTTCAGGAAAAAAATCATTCCTATATAAATTAAATTGATTTATTTATAACTTTATTTCATGACATGGTGATTAAGAATTATATTTGGATAGTTTATTAGGTTTGATAAGGTTTTAGGATTGGTTATTATCGATTGGTTCATTATAAAATGGAATCAGATCTGGGTTTTCATTACATTTTTAGGGAACAGGGTAGAAAAGAGATATGATTAATGAAAATCAAGAGTTTGGTTAGTAAAAATTATCTATAAAATGTTTTTCTTTATAATCATTATGTTAGAATGGGTTTCTTAGATTTTATAATTTGAATTTAATTTATTTTTAACATTTAATTATGTGATATTTTTGGTATGGGCTTTATAGCCACCCATTTTTGAGAAATTTCGACGTTTGGTATAATAATTTAAGGATATTTATGTCTATATTGTATGGGTTCATAGATTATATACTATTCCCAAGAACTAAAAAATCTATCTTTAGGATTTAACGGTGAATTTACATTTAAAGCATGATCTTTTTGACTATGGGTCTAGACCGTGCATCATGAAAAATATTATTTTCTATATTTTCCTTAAATAAATTCATATGATCTTTAAAAATGTTTATGAAACATTTGGTTTTCATGTTGATGTTATTTTATGTAGTTTTATGTGAATTTTAATAAATTTGAATAATGTTTATTTCATTGAATAATTTTATATAGTTATGCCACATAGAAGGATCCTAGTGAATTCTTAGAATAGAGAATCTTATGATTTAATTCAATGAAATCCTTTGTATGTTGATATAAACAATATGGTTATCTGAACTGTTCAATACAATGAAATAGTAGCTGATCCTAGACCAACTCAATCCATAGATAGGGCTTAAGAATTTAATCATTACGATATTTTGACTTTCTAAGGTAGTAAAGAACCTCGATATGTGGAGGTTTGGATGAAGAAGATAAAGAGGATTTTTAAATTTCTTGAAACTATAAAGACCTCATATGTGAAGGGTTCCATATTAATTCTTGGGGTCCCCTATAAAAAGTGGTGGGACTCAATTATCTAGGGTAACATGTATGTGAATATATCATGGAATGGTTTTAAAAGCATTTTTCACATTATAGTTTTATCTTAAAATGATGAGTTTGGTTATGGATTGAGAGTTCATTTCCCTTAAATAAGGAAATTAAAAAATTATAACATATGAGGCATGATTTATAATGATAGTGTATTTTACACTTGATCTTTTCAATAATTATAGTTTAAAATATTTATGATCTGAAATAGTACTTTTTCCTAATATTTTATTTTTTGCTTTTCATGTTCAAATTACCCTCTTATGTCAAATTTGTGTATAAGGAATTGATGGTCATAATATACAAGGATGGATGATATGGCAGGAATGGAGATTATTATATTCCAAATGTATGTTAAAGTTAATTCCTAGAGAATAATAAGATATATGATGAGTTTAGACTAGGAAATAATTATAGTTCAAGATGACCATATCTGACTAATTCTTTAGAACCTATATTTAATAATCACCTTTTATGTCATTAATATGGTAATCCAATATATTATAATCCTTTCTATCAAAAAATTTTGATTTCCTATTATTCTTATGTCCTTATAGGTCATCTTAAGAGGTTGTGAAGGGTGAATTCTTTTTAAAATACTAGTGTGGGTTCTTTAGCCCTCAAATGATCCTAGATATAGTATGATGCATCTATGGAAGTTATATTTCATTATATAAATCAAATAGGTAGAGGATAATCTCATTATGGGTAGATTTATATAATAAGTTATCCATTTCATAGTAAGATATCATGGATATAACAAGAATTTAGTCTCTAATTTGTATTTGAGAAAGCTCCCAATGAATCTAAAGATGGAACTTGTATAGTTAAGGCACTAATTGAATTTCATTATCTTTAGATATTTCATTATTTCATATAGTTTCCCCTAACCCATTCATCTACGATGAAATTATGGCATTATTAATACTTCCATAAAAACCAATTCCTTAGGCGATGAAGATATCTACTCTACTTGGTAAGAGGAAGGATGTAGTTTTTTGATGTCCTACAGGCCTAATTTATATTTTTACATTTCCATTGGAATTGGATTTAATTATATTTGATATGGACCTTTATAATATATTTATAATCATGTATTGGATGATAAAATCTAAACCCCGTGTTGGTAATCATAACCTTAAAGTAATATTTTTATATTCCAATGGGAATTTCATCTTTTTCATAGTGAATGTGATCATATATTGAGCTAATATGGACCGCACATTTCATAAGTAAATGAATTATCATAACATTTTTCATCTATTATAGTTTAATTTTAGGAAGAAATATCAATGAATAAACTCCCCATATGGATATATATTTACTTAGTTGTTTCCAAATGATATCTCTGATATTCCTTTAGAACGTGTAGTAATTTTTTCTATTGATATTGTTAATTGGATCCAACTTGTATGCTTACCTTTATATTATAAGTATCATATAGAATAAATGAAATTAAATATGAATATTAGTGATTTAGGAAAAAAATGATTCATCCATCCTTTTTCATCACAAGGGGAAACTTTTGTGCTCTTTATAATGAAATCTTATAGGAGCTTACACCCATATAACAATTTTGAAAGATATATCATGTCATTATGAAGATAAAATTAAATATTCACCATAAATATGAAATCTATTATTCTTTTAAGTGGTAGATTTGGTTATCTAAAATTAATCTCATATTATCATATAATTATCTATATGCAACAGTTTCTCAATTTCCTAAAAGATATCTTTGAAGAAGGTGCAATAATTTTGAAAATATAGTTATTACATTTGGTCCAAAAAAGAGGCTCATAGTACTTATGGATCTTATGAATGATATTTATTATCCATAAAATAATTTCATTTTCATGGTATTTATAGATTATATAAATGTTTATTCATTGAATTAAGAGTCTCATGAGAATCACTTGAGGATGGTATAAGTAATTCGTATTGATACACACTTGTATGAAAATTTATCCAAGTAATATTTATTGATCTAATAAGTAAAATTCATGGGATAGGTTGTTTCCAAACAAACTGTTATTCCCCAGGATGGATTGTCCATGAGGGGTGGGGGGGGGGGGGGTGAATCAATGGTCTTATTTTACAAATACCTTCTCTTGATTTCAACCACTCCTAATTGTTAAGGTCCCAATACACTAGGTGAATTCTCACCTCCTCACCTCATGTGTAGCCAAACAAATACTTAAATCATAACAAATAGGGTTTATAATATTTGAAAGGAAAAACATTCTCCTATACATGATTATCTAATCCCTAAAATAAAATATTATTTTACTATTTAAATAGATAGTTGTAACCTAGGATAGTCTCAGTCCTACCAACATAGAGTCTCACTATGTTCTAGATTCCAGAGTCCTTTTGGAAGGATAAAACTCTCCACCACAATGTATGATCCTGATAAAGAATGATCTCCATATTATATAATATTATTCTTCACATCTAATTATATATTTCCCTCGATAAATATACTTGATCAAATATTCTTCCAATATAATCCATCAAGTATGTATGCTTATATTTTCATTAGAACATAGTCATCTAGTTTAGTTACCTTTCCAGAGAGCCACTTGAAATGATTCTCTTTAATAATATGAATACGTAGACATATAGGTATCTTTATCCTTGGATGGATCACATATTGGAACTCTACTTCTTTATTAGACACAACTAAGTATCCAGTTCTCGGTGTTTATTAATTCCATGATAGTATCCAATTTCTCCCACCATATTTTTTTCTTCTTATTCTTGCTAATTTTATTTTTATACCCCCATGAATATTTTTAACATTTTCAGAATATAGAAACTCCACAAGTATCAATTTGCCGAACTTATTCTCATTGAAACCTGGAAGATATTTTTAGTTTGAAATTATCTTCAAAAGTCCTAAAAATATAAGTCTTGAAAACATATTTAAATCACTATAAGGCTTATGATTATTATTTTTATTTTAATTCTCTATGATGTCCACTGTATTATCCCTCTTCGAATTGTCAACAAATTCATGGAACTATAACATGGAATCTCTAATGTTTTGTGTGGAACTCATCTCCACATCCAATATTTTCTTCGACTGTCTTTTCCTTAAATATCGACTTTTTTATAAACATTTAATTGATAATAATATTTTAATTCATGAATATTGGGTTAAATCATCATCTAATTTAATATGAATATTTATAATATCAATTTTTATTATTCATAATATTTTTCACTATGGAAATATCCTTAAATATCTCTTGGTCTTAGCCCCATTATTAATTATATGATTTATATGAGTAACTCATAAAAAGAATGCAATGAATTCAATGAATCAAATGTAACTTTTATTCACATGAACATAGATGACTCATAAACAACTCTAGATAACTCATATGAAACTTTCCATGACTCGTATGTAGGTCTAGTTTACTATAATGTAGTTCCATATGAATCTTACACATATCCAAATGACCCATACATAGTCTTCACAGAATCATAAATTAATATGATTTTTTAAATGATACATAGAGGGTATGTATTGGCTCATTTGTAGATCTGGAAACTTTACTAAATGTTATCCTAGAGTTAGAAATTACTCAGAAACACGTTATAGATGACTGTATCACATATCCATGAACTTAGAAAGATTTTTTATTCTACGTTAAAATTTAACATTTAACTCTATTTTAACCAGATATCCATCAATCCATATCTAATATCACTCAATTAACTAAAAGAAACATTTAACTGTATCTAATGATATTCAATTAATGGATGGATATTATAACTTTCGGTTATGAATTCCCTCTCTAGCATGACATAAAATTCCAACTCATAATTTTTTAGAAGCATTCATCTTATATTAACCATTATAGATCGTGTTTATTAAATCCATAAGCACCTTTTTGTAATGTCCTTGATGATCATATCAACCCATCATCACATGTCACTAATAATTTTCCTTGAATCTATCTATGTAATAACTCTAAGATACAACCTAAAATAAAATTTTTCATATCACAAAGTAGCACATTTATCTTAAAAAATAATCATTGACATTATTAATTAAAAACATTATTAATAACAAATAAAAAAAATCTTATAGGTAATTTAATCACCAATGTTTTATTTTTTGGTAATACACCATTCATTTTCAATAAAATCAATATCAATGTCTATGTGATTATTCTCCCCCAAATTGAGAAGAAATGAAAAGGGAGTGTATGGGTATTCTAAAAAAACCTTATTCTACTCCCTCATTCATTTATAACAAAAAATTATTCCAATTTTATGAGAAATATGGGACCATATGAATTTTATAGCGAATAACCATTAGTTAGTAAACTCTAATTCTATATATGAAATCCCAATGTAGAAAATAATTTTAATTTTACCATGTTTTTCAATATAATCCATAGAAATCAATTCATGTGATACCCACTCAAATTATCATTTTAGGAATGTAAAAATTACATATATTAATATAAATATAAATCAAAATAGCAAATCTATAAAAATGTTAATTATAAGACATATAAACTTCCCCCTTTTCACATCTTTTTATATATCAATAATCTTATTTTAAAAATATATTTAATATAATTAAAATATAAGGGTTTTAGTGTAATTGATCAACCTGAGTAATTATCATTCAACTACTATATATAATTTACAGATTCATTATATTAAAACTTCATCCCAATTTATCTCCGCCTCGTGGTCTACACTCAACACTCTCTTCTTATGGTAGTTATGATACTTCATAAAGATAAAATAAATTAATATCCAATAGTGAGTGGCTTCATGATTCTCCTTCAATTCCCTACATGCTATAATAAATAAAAAAAGGTTTTTAGGATATAATAATCTCATTTATTTATTAGTATTAACAACAAGTCCAAGAGTTTCTTCTCTACCATGACCTCTCATTACTTCTAAACACAACACAGTTAGGTTTCCCCAAACATACTTTTTAGTTATAAGTCATAAAAATTCATGAGCTCAAACGTCCTTTTTAGTTATAATCCAAAATTAAAGTAATATTCAATTCTTGATGCTCTAATTTCATTCCTCATAATTTCTTATTGTGTTGTTATAATGTTCAGATAGTCCTTTGTCCCATGTCCAATCTATCCACAAGATTTCCACAATTTTCATTCAGTTTTTAAATCACCACTTTTTTAAATCTTATTATGAATTATAGCCTTTCAATGTTTAGACAATTACAAAAAAATTTCATGAGTACTAATTTTTTCATTCTCCAAATTTTTAAAAATTTATCTGATCTGGAAAATATAACTAGAATTCTTTCTTAACACTTTTAGCTTTGGATTTTTTACCTAGAATATTTCTATTCTCAGAAGAATGTGACTTTCTATCATTGTTTTCTTAACCATCCATTTATGAAAATATAGAACATATCCTATTATGTTATTCATACATCCATCAAATTTTTGTCCCTTTTATACAGAAATAGTACACATTTATTATGATGTAGAAAATTTGTTATGGTTTGATAAATTTGATAATGTTCTGGTCACAATTTGTTTCTTTCAATAACTAGTCATTAGTTTCTCAATGTAATACCCTATTGATTCATCCATATTATCTATTAATGATATGTTATGATATTAAGAGTAGTCATTATGTCAGTGCCTTTAAAACACCAATATAATCCTCAAAATATTAATCATCCAACATGATTATTATTATATCCAAAAAAACTATTAGTGTCATATTTACTCAAATTGAGTCTACGTTTTCCTAAGTGACAACTATATCGTAGATATATCACCTTCTGAATTTAATTTATAAGTATGGTTTTCATTTTTATTTTTTACCCAAATAGTTTTAAACCTATTTCTATCATATACACTATTATAAAAAATAGCTTTATTTTTAGATAGATTTGGTATAGATTTTTCTTTCTTATTATAACCCATCCTCTCCCCAAATTTATTGGATTCTAATTTAATCATTTTATACTTTTTGAAGTATTCTTTAATCTTAATGAAATAATTTTTGATATACAAGATAATATATTATGCATCCAACAACTCTTCCACTTTTCTATCCAACTTCTCCTGGAGATATCCCACTAATTTTTATTGATCAATTTCCTTAAATTAACTTTTCATGATCTCATAAAAATAAGTATCTTCTTTTTTATCAACTCTTCCTTATCCTAGAAACTTTATTTTTCTATTACTATATCTTCCACTTCTCTTTCTTTAGTTTTATAATCTTATTAAGATAATCTTACAAATAACCTTTTAACTTTCACTCTAGATCTATCCTTTATTCATCATTATCACCATTAGTGATGTAAAAAAATTACTAAATGAGAAAATAAATTTAGTTCATCATCTATTTAGATGAAATATGTTTCCTCTTTAGTCATATTTCCCATAATTATTATTTTCATATTATTGGCATTATTTTTATTACTCTTACCATTTTTTCTTTTGATATTTCTCTTCCGTCACATCCGATTCAGATTCTCTAAACTTCTTATTTAGAGAGTCATTTTAAAAAGGACTAATATCATTACATTTGTTTCATGTTGGTGATTTATTAGCATTTAATTTCTATTTTTTTATTTTTTAATATCATTTATATATTCGATTTTTTTGAAGTCAATGTAATCCTCATCCTCATAAAAATCACTAGATTATAGAGCTTCACTTTTATTATTCTTTCCTTTACTAATGGCTTAAAAAGAAACGTCATAGTTTCCAATCTTATTGAAAACTGGAGCCTTTCACATTTCACTATATATGAAAATATTGTGAATATCATCCAATGGCATATATTACATATATTCCAAGTAATAAATCTTAGTATGAAATATGTTTAGAAATGTTTTCATTAGATTTTTGGGAATAATGGAACCATCCATATTCTCACCAAACCCCTGATTATTATTCAAAATCTATTTGAAACTTGTAAAATAGTATTTAACATTTTTATAATCATTATCATAATCATTATCCATATTTATGTTTTAAAATATTCTCTTATGGACCTTTAGTTTGGAATCATTGACTCTAAAATTTCCTTTAGAATTTATATTTAATTTTTCCTAAATAACTTTAGAAGTTTGGTGTCCAATAATCCTTGTGATTTTTTTAAAAGAGACATCAAGTTGGGACTTTGATATTTTCCACCTACCTCCAAAATTTTCATTCAAGAAAAATCCATAGGGTATCCCTTAGGAATGGGTGGAAAATTGAATTAGGTAGAATCTATTAACTCTTGACCAAGCGATTAAAGTTAGGGAAACATCATATCCCCCCAACCATGGTAATTATCTCCATCAAAAGTAGGTTTTCCCCTATTATTTATAGAATTGATATTATCATTATAAGAATCTTAATGGATCTTAATAGGGAACCAAAATTATCTCGGATATCACTTGTGATTCCCAGGTCATGTTGACCACTGGGGGGGTGAATAAGTGGTCTTATTTTATAAATATTTCCTTTTAAAAACGAATTCACAGAAATGTAAAGGTGCAAATCAACTTAGTGAATTTCCACCACCCCACACTGTGTGTAGTATAATATAAAGAGAAATATTGAAACACATGATTTATAAATTTCTACTAGAAATACCAACTTGTTTCCATGATTGGTTTCTCCCCAATCATACATTCTTCCACTATTTTTCCATGTGGTTAAAAATAAGGATAGTCCTAGTCCAATAAATATAGTGTCACACTTTGTTTTGGATTCTATAATCTCACTGAAAGAATAATAATCTCCATTACAATGTTTTCACAACCCGTCCCCCAGGGCTCATGTCGTGACTACCCCAAGCCCATATTCCATAGGACAGGGGTTGGAGACTAGCACCAAATTGGAATATCCTCAAAAGGGAAGGAATTCTCCATTAAACATGTATAGAAACACAAATATCAAGCTAAGGAAAGTAAACACAAAGTAAACAACAACTGTCACTAAGACAACTACTGAGTGTAGATTACAAAGTGAAAGTGAAAAGGGGCCATAATACAAGACCAAAACCCCAAAGTAATGTATAAAATCCAAAATCCATCCTCTTGAGACCCTACATAAAGGGTAGTTAAAGCGTATCTGCCTATATCTGTAGAAGTACGTTTGTCTGTCTTGTCTCACTAAACACCACCAGGCCCCGGACCACCAAGGTCTCAGTCGAAGTGTCGATCACCTGCACAAGACACGATACAAGAAGGTGAAGACCGTGCAAAGGTGAGCAACACAATACACATTAGGGACCCAAACCAAAAATTAATAAACAAAAAAAACATAAAGAAAAGAAAACTCACACCATGTATAACTCAAGCTATAGAAAGTATGATTATCAGGCGAAAAGTTAGATCATATTGTATTGTTGGGGGACTCATACCTAATGAGTAATAGGGGTTCGATCAGCTACTAGACCACTGAGGTCTGCTTTGTTATTGGACCACTGAGGTCCACTCAACTATTGGACCAAAAAGTACTGCTCGGCTACTGTACCACTAAGGTCTTCTCAGCTACTGGACCACTGAGGTCCCCTAGACTACTGGACCATTGAGGTCCGCTCGACTACTGGACCACTAATGTCAGCTCAACTACATGACCAATGAGGTCCCCTCAAATAATCTACCACTAATTTCTGATCGGCTATTAGACTATTGAGATATGCTCTATTACTAGGCCATCATTGTCTCGATCATCATATCTTTCGTGTCATTGGCAACTGTTGGATTCACGCTCTCTAATGATCTTGATTATAATGAAATCTACTCTTTAAGCCATCGGTCATATCTCGACTACAACAAAAAACTCACTTAGAGTATACCCAAAGGACTATATCATAGCAAGGGTCCCAATTCCAAAGACGACATGTCAATTAGATTCTCTGTCTGAAATATATATGTGTTTTAGTTGAAATAGGGGACTGTTGCACCCAGGCCCTGTCAGACTTGGTTAGATTGACCTAACAAACCCGGACTGGGGGTCCTACATGACACAACCCATTTTGCCTGACCCAAACTAAAACATTTGGTTCGGGGCTGACCTCATCTGGCCTGGTCTAGGGGCCAGAACCATTGGGCATTCCTGGAACTGGCCCGGTTCTATCATGGGCCTAGCATGTCGGGTCACCAACCATCCCGATTCTGCATCCATCCTAGCCTGCATGGACAGACTAGTTCTTCTCTAGCCCGGGCAGCCCAGCTACCCAGTTTATTCTATCAACCCGGCCCTTACCGATGCGCCTGTTCCTGTCATCTCAGATGCCACACATGCATTCGGTTCACACAGTAATGTAGCCGGCAGAGTCCCACCACCTCCATTCACAAGCGGTCCAGCATGGACCGAATTCCAGCACATACTACAGCCCATACTACGGGCCACTCTCTTTAATGTGGTTCTCAACCAGCGCTGCCACCCTACATAGCTGTGACTCCCACTGGCCACTGCCTCCCCTACCTCCCACTGGTGGCTACCTCCACCGGCCACTGATGGTCACCACTAGTGCCGGTGGTGGTGGAGGTGCATCGATGGTTCCTTCGACAGGCCACCAGATGTGCTCTAGTGGTTTGTTTTCCAGCCCTTGAGCTCTTTCGAGATCCTAAGGTCTTCGTCGTCACTGCTATATGTTCAAATTTGCGTTACTATCGATCTAAGGGTTCAGTGATGAAGAACAAAAGAACGCCCTCATTAGAGGGATTTAGGTCTTGTTCATATTGACCCAATCCCTCCATAATATAATTCATAAAATGTTTTGAAGGAGGATTAAGAATCTTAAATGGATCAAATTTCCCATATCAATCTGTATGAAAAACCCATTCCCGCAAGAATAAACAACTCACAGATCAACCTATTAGTGGGTTGGTCCATGTTTGATGTTTTAGAAATAAGAAATATGAATTAAAATCAAAATGAATAAACCCATACCTTGTATAATATGTTTTATTAGAGGAAGACTTCATTACTGAAGGTGATCCGTCACAAAAGTCCTTAATTTTTTGTAGCGGGTGATATCTCGCAAAGTGGAGGGGGAGTGCTCAATGTTTTTGGTGATCATCATTTATCATTCGTTGTTCATCAACAGTAATCCCCCAATCATTCAGAGTGATTTGGAAAATTTATCTTTGATCTCCAATTCTGGTTATCTCATTAAATGGAGAAAACACATTTCAACATTTCTTATACTGAGTTTCCACCATTAGGTAATTTAATTTATGAAAAAACATCTGTTATATTTCATTGCAAGTTCATTATATGAATTCATTTATGGAATGAAAAATTTAGCTCATCTCTATGTTGTAGTGATTTTTTTTGAATAAAATAAGCATCTAATGTTTATTTTTTTCCCTTGAAATGTTCAAAAATATACTTTTTCCCTCAACTCGCACCGGCCAAGGATAATACCTTCCTAGGTAAATCCCACTGCTCTAAGTTTAACGGTTCCCCCATATTTTTCTATCTGGGCACCAGTTTAAATGTTAGAAAAACCTGCTTGCATGATTATTTAATGAATTTTCAAAAAAGTTCAAAAGTACATCCCAGACACTCCAGGACTCGGAATCATGTGCCGTCTCATCACCTTATCTCAACATAATCCCATTTAATTTTCAAAAAAATTACATTGAAGTCTTGGGTGTTAAATTAACCCCGCCTTTAGGGATTCACGTCCTCATAATCGAAAACAAGGGATAAATAATCAAATGATGGTACTAAACACAAATCAATGCCTCCCTATCCAACATGATATCCTAGAGATTCTTGTGCTGACAAAGAACACACATGAGAGGAATCAACTATCCATGAAGGATAATCTCCTATCAATCCTCTATCTCCCTCAGGTACTCCGTGAATGTCATCCTATCTTGAATATCTATCTCATCGTGGTTTATGATGTGAGAAGGTTGGTACATATATCTACTCAGCTAGGATACATGGAAGACTTCATTCACCCTCTCTAGTTGTGGCGGTGCAGCCAAGTGGTACTCCACCTTTCCCGGCCTACACAGTATCAGGAATGGTCCGATGAACATCAGAGAAAATATACCACCTCAGCCAAATCCCTTTATCCTTAATTGAGGAGAGACCCTTAGTAATACATGATTCCCGTCCTTGAACTCCAAGGGTCCCCACCACCTATCGTCATAGGAATTATATCAGATATGTGTAGTCTTAATCCACTCTTAGATTACCAACACGTCACTAACAGCATTTACCAACTCTGTATGCATGAGTACTAACTCCCATGGGTCTGTCCAAAATAATGGTGACCTGCATGGTCATCCGTATAGTGCCTTGATTGGTTCCATACCAATGGTGGAGTGGTAACAGTTGTTGTACCCAAATTCCCCCAATAGAAGGTGGTCCTCCCAACTTTGACCAAAATCAAGAACACAACCATGAAGAATTTCCTCCATGGTCTATATGGTACGCTCTATCTAACAATCTGTCTCGGGTGGAAGGTTGTGCTCAAGTGCCGCTGAGTCCCAAATGCCTCCTGAAATACCTTTCAAAACTGTGATTTAAGGTTTTCATCATGATTTGAGACAATCATAGATGGGAATCCATGGAGTCGAACTATATCATGCACGTAGAGGCATCCCAATATCTCCACTGAACCCTGCTCTTGAATGGGTTGGAAGTGGTCCGACTTGGTGAGTCGGTCTATGATCACCCAAATTGTATCATGACTCTAGGACATATGGGGTAATCCCATCACTACGTTCATCGATATCATATACAAATTACATTCCAGTACCTTGAGGGTTTATTCCAAACCTAGTAGAACTTGGTGCTTAGCCTTCACTTGCTAGAAAGTCCACAATCTCGAGACAAACTCTTCCACTGCCTTTTTTATCCTCAACCATAAGTACTGACATCAGAGGTCCTGGTAAATTTTTTCCACACCTAGATGTACCTTCAAAGGGAATGTATGGAATTCCCTTAACACCCCCTCTCTTAACGCCACTAGTACTATGATGAATCCTCTAAAAAGGATTACGTTCTACCCACCTTTCAAATATCCACCAGGGGAATGTTCTATGGATATATAATCATGTATAGTATCATACCTAGACTCTCGGAGATGTGCCTCCCTAACTCATTGTAATAGAGGAGGTTTAACTACAATAAACTAAAGAAATTATATCTCCTATATATTCATGAAGGATATCTAAAGTTAGGCCAGCTTCTTTGAGGCCTCATTCAGTACCTGTGAAGTCGATCTCTTATTAAAAGAATATGCCAGCACGTTACCCTTACCCAGATTATAGACTATCTCAAAGTCATATTACTTGAGAAAATCTAGCCAACGTCACTGTCTCAGATTCATATCCTTATGAGAAATGATATACTTAAGACTCTTGTGGTCATAGAAGATGATGAATCGTTCAACAATAAGGTAGTGTCGCCACATCTTCTGTGCAAAGACTACTTCTTCCAAATTAGGGTTATGATTTGAATAGTTCTTCTCATGTGGTATAAATTTTCATAATCAATAATTAATCACTACTTTACCTTACATTAGGACACAACCAATCCTGGTTCTTGATGCATCAAAGAACACCATGTATTCTGTGCCCTCCTCTCGAAGCCTCAGGATAGGAGAACTCATTATGATCTTCCTCATCTAATGAAATATCCATTGGAATCTTTCTGTCCATATGAAGGGTTTTCCCTTCTTCTTTAACACCATCATGGGTGCTTCCACCCTGGAGAAGTTGAGTACAATTTTCTTATAGTACCCAGCCAACCTGAGGAAACTCCACACCTCGTTAGCGCTTTTTGGTGGTTCCCAAGAAAGAACCACCTATATCTTCACTTAATCCACAAAAAAATCCACCCTATAAGATGAAATGTCCTAGAAAGTGGAAATTTTATATCTAGAACTCACACTTTGAGAGCTTCCTGTAATTTTGGTGCTCTCAGAGTGTGTCCAGAACCATCCTGAGGTGTATCGTGTGCTCATCCTCAAACGCTGAATAAACTAAGATGTAATCAATAAAGACCACTAAAATTCTATCTAATTATGTTTGTAAGATCTTATTCATGAGTCCCATGAACACTTTTACAACTTTCTTCACACTTAACTACATAACTATGTACTCGTAGCTTCCATAATAAAATTAGAATTAGGTCGTCGAGATGTCATCATCTTGTACACAAAGTTGGTGATAACCTAATTTGTGGTATATCTTTAAGAACCATATAACCCCCTTCAGCTGATCATAGAGGTCATCAGTCCTGAGTAGGGTATACTTGTTCTTCAGGGTCCCTTGGTTCAGGCATCATAAGTCCAAACATAACCTCAATATTCTATATTCCTTCTTTTTAAACAACACTGGGGATACCCATGGTGAAACGTTGGGATTTACAAACCCCTTACACTAAAAGTACTCCAACTATATCCTCATCTACCAATGCACTGAAGGAGCCATCTGATATGATGGTGTTGATATTTGTGCCATCTCGGGGTGCAGATCAATGCAGAAGTTTACCACTTTACAAGGAGGTAGTCCTGGTACATCCTTTGGATAGATGTCCTCAAACTCGTTCACCATTATAGGAAGGTGTGGACTCAACTCATCCACTGCATAAAGGGTCATGATATCCAATAGATCAGTGATCAGATGAACCCTCTTATCTGCAAATCCATCTCATGCTGCTCTGTTTTCCATCTTGCTAATAAAGGAAAACTGGTTCCCATCTCTTTGGACACAGCACACTGTGCACCTACAACAGTCGATCTTAGCATGAAATGATGATAGAAAGTCCATACCCAGAATGACATTGTAAGGCCTAAAGACTGATACTTGGAGATCCTAGCTGAAGTTCTCACCTATAAGAGTAATCTCACACTATTTCCACCAGTGTGTGATCATCGAATCCCCTCCGTATGAGTCTTTAATAATAAGTATCGATACAACAACTCAATCAGAATATCCAAGATCCAAAAATGGTATGGGGAAAGGAACGACTGACTGGAACCTATGTATATAAGAAGTGAATCTAAAGTGAAGAAGACACAGATCATACCTAATATCAACTCTCGTATTCTAGGATTGTAATCCTCGATTCCCTATAGCTCAGCTCGCCCTTGTCCACCTACTCCTGGAGCCTGTGGTGGACAATCTGGGGGTGCTGGTGGTAGTACATCATATCTACGACCACCATCTATAGATCTTCTCACTCCTCTACCACACATGACACATAGAGGACTGCTTTTTTCCCTGTCTCTACCACTACTTTGGTAGTCCCTCGATTGTCTGTCGGTCCTCCATGCGGTGAGTCTAGTAATCCCGAGCTATGTTCCCCTTCCCGCCACACACGTAACATAATTACTCCACTGATGGATCACTCTACCAGAGAGTCTCATAAAACTGAACCTAAGTCCAAGCAAAATCCTACGAATGGTCTGGCCCTTTTGGGCCACTCCATCATCTGTCGACTACCTTCCATGGATGACTCAGCTACCTGTCGCATGGTGGTATCTGCCACCATTGGTTCCTACTCTGTGAGGATTCTCTCCACTAGTAGATATCACTCCAGCACCCCATCATATGTAGTTATGTTGAGGTAAGTCATCGAATATATGATATTCCATCAGTGTCCCTACTAAAAAGTCCAAGCCCTGAAGAAAGTGTCTCATACCATATTTGTAGAGTAATAGGAGAGGTCTGTGAACCTCCCAGAGTACTCAGCCATTGTCAGGATACCCTATTGTTGGTGATGCAGCTCCTGTATGTGCACTAAGTGCAAAGCCATGGGGAATAAATACTCACTAAAAATTCACTCAAAGATTGAACAGGTGAGGGTCTCCTCCTAATGCATCTGGATTGTCAAAGTCCACCATCTCCATACTGAGCCCTGGAGAAGGATAGTGGCTAGAACCACCATATGGTCAAGTAAAATCCAACTAAGTAGAAGACTCACATAACTACCTCCTACCAATTCAAAGTGACCTGAGAATATCTCTCTCTCCTAAACCTAGGAGGTATCTATCTCCAGAAATCATATAAGGCACTGAGCCTACATGCATCCTCAACCAGTAGCGCTAGTAGTAACTTCTTACCAACAAGATGTTTTAATGATTGTGCACGTCCCTAAGGTTCCATTTTGGGCAACATTCCTTGTACTGAAACCTCATCATTATGTAGATCATCTTCTTGGTAACACATTGGAATCCTAGTCGGTTTTCTTCATTGAGGAATCCTAAAAGTGATCAAGTAGAATCACTATTAATAGATTATACATGTTTAGATGGTTCTAAATCATAATGATCATGTTGAAACATAAAATGACACATGAAACTAGGGTTTTCATTTACTGAGCCGGAAGAAAATATTTAGGGTCCCGGTGTATGGATACATCGGTCGCCACACCAACACTGGACTCACTAGTCTAAAATCAGATCTCGAAACACTAAAAACTATTTCCCCATTAAAATTTAAAGACTATTAATTCTTCTTGTATAACTTACCTCCTTTTATACCAATTTTTCACATCCCATCCCCCAGGGCCCATGTCCTGACTACCCAAATCCCACCTTCCACGGGTCAGGGGTAGGCGACAACCACTTTGTAGGAATATCCCAAAAAAGGAATGCATTTCTCTTTAAACCTTTACACACGCACAAAGCTAAAACATAGGAAAGTAAACAAAATGTAAAAAAAAACTATCAATGAGTAAACTACTAAGATTATAGTTCAAAATGAAAGTAAAAAGGGGCTAGAATACAAGCCAAAAACCACAAAGGAAGGTACAACTGCCATGGTCCATCCGCACAAGACCCTACCTGAAGGGTATGTGAAGGGTATCTACCTGTATTTTTAGAAGTATGCAAGTCCATCCCATCTCACTAAGCCCCACCTGGTCCCAGAACACCAAGTTCTCCGTCGAAGCGTTGATAACCTTCAAAAAACATGACATGTTGGGGTGAAGCCTGTGCAGGGGTGAGTTACACAATTATCAGTAGGGACCCCAAAGCACAAAGGAAAGACCACAATGAAAAGAAAACCAAGAAAACCCCAAAGAAAATATTTCTCACAGCTAGTATAACTCAAGGTATTGAAAGTAATATTAGCTGTCGTAAAGCTGGATCATCTTGTACTACTGAGGGACTCATCCATGATGAGTCACTGAGGTTTGCTTGGCTATTGCACCACTTCGGTTTGCTCAGCTACTGAACCACTGAGGTTTTCTCAGCTACTGGACCACTGAGGTCCTCTCTAATACATGAAAACTGAGGTTAGCTCAACTATTGGACCACTGAGATCTGTTCGGCTACTCAAACATGGAGGTCTACTCAGTTACTAGACAACTGAGGTTTGATCACCTACTGGACCATTGAGGTCCGTTCGGCTACTAGACCATGGTGGTCCACATGGCTACTGGACCACTGAGGTCTACCTGGCTATTGGACCACTGAGGTCCCCACAGCTGCTGGACCACTGAGTTCCACTCTGTTACTGGGACACAAGGCCCCAGTCACCATATCTTGCATGTCACAGCCAGCCATAGGATTCCTGCTCTCTAGTGCGCCTGATTCTGGGAGAATCTACTCCAAAAGCCATTAGTAATATTTCGACTACCATGAAAAATCACTTGGATTATACACAAAGTACATTATCATCACAAGGGTACCAACACCATAGACGACATGTCAATATGATGCCTGATATAAATGATATTTTCATTTTAGTAAAAATAGGGGTCGGTTGTGCCTGGTCCCGATCCAACATGGTCAGTTCGACCTGGCCAACCCAGCCTAGGGCTTCCCCGTGACATGAACCATTTTGGTCACCCCAACCCGACCCAATTGGGTCTGGACTGACCCGGTCCGACCTGGCGCAATGGATGGGCCCATTGGGCCTTGTTGGACCTGGCTTGATTATGTTTTGGGTTCAGCTTGTCGGGTCGCCCAGCGACCCGGTTCTCCATCCAGCTTGACCCACATCAGTGGGATAGTTCTTCTCAATCTTGGGCATCCCAGTGGACCTATTTATTTTGTCATAATATCCCACATCAGCGGTCCAATTCATGTCCATCCAAGACACCGCGTGGGCATCCAGTCCGCGTAACAATGTAGCCGTCCTCGTTCAGCTGCATCCTTCCACATGTGGTCTAGCATGGACCTCATTCCAGCGCACAGCCTAAGCCACCCCACAAGATGCTCGATTTTACGTGGAACACGATGAGAATTGTACCCTGACACCACTGTAGCCCTTAATTGTTGTGGCCTCCACCGCCTCGGTGCACCGCCACATGCCACCGCCAGCCATCGCCAGCACCGTCACACTGGTGCCTTCTTCCACATGCCACCATTCTTGCTCTGGTGTACCTTTTTCTAAACTGTGACCACCTCCAGAATCATAGGATCATTGTCATCACTACTATGGGTTCAAAGTTTCCTCACTGACAATCTGGGGTTTCAGTCATGAAGTACACAATAACTCCCACAATAGAGAGATTTGGGCCTTGTTTGTGTCAGCTCGATCCCTCTATGTTATAATTCATAAAAATGTTTAAAATAGGTTTAAGAATATAACATGGATAAAATTTCTCATCTATCCCCACGTGAAAAACTCATTCCTACAAGAAAAAATGACCTGTAAATCAACCTGATTGTGGTTTGGTCCGTATTAGTTGTTTTAGAATGAAGAAAAAGAATTAAAATCACAAAGAATAAACCCATACATGGAGAATAGATTTGATTGGAGAAAGGCTTCAACGATGAATGTGATCCTTCTGCAAAAGTCCTCGATTTGTCATTGAGGGAGAGATCTCTCGAAGAGGTCTGGGAGTGCTCAAAGTTACCGGTGATTAGTGTTCTTAATTCATCATTCATAAATGGTCATCCTCCAGAGATTCCGAGTTATTTGAAAAATCCAACTCTGATATCCAATTCCTATTATCCCATTAATTGGAGAAAATTTGTTCCAAAATTTCTTATGCTGAGTCACCGATGTTACGTAGTTTCATTTATGAAACAACGATTCTATTATTTGGAATTGTATCATATATACATGAAAATATTTATGGAAATAAAATAGTTGGATCGTCTCTGAATTTCAGTGAAGCAATTTTGAATAAAATAAATATTTTATGTTTATTTTATTTTTTTCCCCTAAAATGTCTGAAAATTAACGTTTACCCTCGACCAACTCCGGTCGAGTTTAAGACATTCCTAGGTGAATCCCAGTGATATGATTTCAAGGATTCTGTAGTATTTTTGATCCGAGAACCGATTTAAAAGTTATAAAAACTCACTCGTATGATTATTTAATAAGTTTTTAAAAAAGTTCAAAAATACATCTTGGCCACTCTCAGCCTAGGAATCATGTGTCGTCTTAGATCCTGATATCTAAATAATCCCATTTAATTTTCATAAAAATTTACATGGAATTCAATGGTATTAAAAACGTGTGATAAAAATAAAGAAAAATATCTTTCTATGGTATTTTTATTTTCTTCTTGATATAGATATCTCTCCATTAAAAAACTATATAAACCAGTCACCACATGCAACCCTATTAGTCTATATGTTTTTCTCTTCTTTCGAACATGTTTATATGGATTTACAACCTTTATTGATATTCATATGATGGGATATTCCTCATCACTTAAAATAATTGATCACACAAGTATTTTTATGCTTGGATGGATCCCATCTCAAAACTCCTCTTCTCTCTTCAACATAGTAAAGTACCAGGTTCTTAGTGCTTCCCAGTCCATGGAAAATATTTTTGAGCTCTCTTTTCATTATTTTTTATTATTATTTATTATTTGGTATGTATAATATCATAAATATTATTTCCATATTAGAAATGTGGAAACTCGTCGAGTCTCCTCCAAATAAGAAATATTCTCATTCTGACTGAAAATTATCTTTTTTTATTATAATCACTTTTTAGGAAAAGTGAGAAAATGGTCCCAATAAATCTGGAGACGAAGTCTCATAAGAGAAAAAAGTCCACTAAAGAATAGCCTTGGTTTATTATTGCCTTCCTATATATAAATTCTACACTTTATAAGACATACCATAGCATAAGGGTCTTCACCGATAATATCTTCAAAGTGATACACCATTTTGTCCGAGGTGTGAATATATTATTCTTTACTAAATTTCCCATCATTAAAGCCTCTCATCATGATCATATCCTATTTTTTGATCCAATTAGACTACTCACTATTGTCCTCTTCTTGTGGGATGTTGACATAATGAAATTAATCCCCCGTTTCCTCCTCAGAGTAGATGATATATTATTTAGTGTATTTTACATTTTCATAATGTTTTAATTAGCTTCACAACTCACAAGAATCATGTCGTTGTTGATTTCCTAAACCATGACTTGAGACTTCTCCTGCATCACAACCATAGAACCCGATGAAATTTCCTTCTCACATGGTTTTAATTTTTTATCTCATCGTGTTTCCATCAGTTTTGGTAATGGGAGTAGTCCTTGCACCCCTCCCCTTTTTATTATTAAGGATCTTACCTTCCTCAATAGCCTTAGATAATCATGAATCCTCCTCAGACTCCACATCATCTATTGTTCCTCCATCAGGATCATAGGGTGAATCCTGTAAAAGCTCATCGGTGTCCAAACACTCAAAGGTGTTGTGGGTTTGAACACCATCTTGGACCAATCCCTTTCTTAATGGCTTATTGTTGACCCCCAAAGTAGAAGCACTCTAATTTTTAGTGATCTTAGGTTCATTCGCTGACCCTCCCATCCAAACCACAATTTTATTTTAATATCTTTCTTATGAATTGGGTATAAATTTTATGTTTTATTAGAAATTACTATGTTTCATGGTTGAAGAACATTTCCATATATTATATGACTATACTATGAATGATGAATATTTTGCTTTTGATGACATGTGTATAGTTGGAGAACGGTTTTGTGAATGATGAACCCAAACCATGAAAGTCAATTTTGGATGTTTAAAATCTTATACATTGTTTTTATATTATTCGACTAATAGTGAATCCAAACCATGTGTGCTAGATTTCTATTTTTAGTGGTTTATTTATAGTTGGTGAATGGTTATACTAACCATGCACCAAAAATGTACAATCTAATAAAAAATAAAAAATTATTTTATTTTCATAAATATTTTTAAATTAGGGGTATCATGTACCCCCATTAGTTTGTTCAACCCCATGGAATCAACCTCACCCTCTCCTCTGTTTCTCCAAAATCATAATTTTTTAACCCTTGAATATGATTCTTCAATGTGTTTCCTTCGTGATCACTTCATCTTCCCTTATTACCCTTTCCACTCTCTTCATGTTAACCTATAATGGTCAGAGAAACCTTGGGTTTTTGCTTTCAGGATTATCATTTTCATTTCCTTCATTTCAGCAATTTTTTGTTCTTATAGAGATTTTATATTATCCTTTTTTTTAGGAATAAAGCTATTAAATATTGAATTCATTGGTTTACGGTATATGACCCTGTATAATTTCATCTATTATTGAAACCATTGGTGCTTAAAATTTTGAAATTGTTATTTCTTCAATATAAAAACAATGTTTTGTGATTATAATTGTTATACGCCAAATCCTATTTGTTGTCACAAAATTTGGTCTGGCGTTAATGTTTTTTTATACTCAAAGGTTGAATTAATGATCATGAACAACTATAGAATCCTAGGTGCTTGATAAAAAATATAAATTGGGTTTCACTATAAATAATGATTTTTTTCATGGATAAATGTATTAGTATTTATAAATTTAAACTAACTTATTATTCGAAATGTTTTCTTAACCCCTCAACATGAAACCACTATAAAACCTAAAATGAAATGTGGACTCTGGAAAAGCTCTACGTATGCTAGAGGATTCCAACTTGTAGTGTGTTCCTGATCGATGCAATGTGGATACTATGACTTCAAATAAAAATTACAAATCTAATGGAAATAATAAAAATCATCCACTCTATAAACATCTATATATATAACATCAAATAAAAAAATACTATATAAAATCACCCATACAGAATAATATGAACTCATTCTCATACTAAAATACATCAATGATCACCCTCCGGTTTAATCACATATATAAATTAAACCAATATACAAAAACCCACAGTATCTTCATTATCATACTCATGCCTCACAAATCCCATCTCTAAAAAATATCAAGCTGCTCCAACATGATACTTTTTACGCACTATGATAAGACTTGAAAGCAAGAAGAAGGTCTTAGAATTCTCTAGGATGCCCATGTAGGGTGTAATAAAAACATATTAGTTTCATATAAATATGTGAACATGTATATATTCCCTCATATACATGTATGTAAGAGGAAAATAGACTTCTCACACAAGCATGATGACATATAACCATGCCAGTATGAGTCCATGCGTTTCAGGTTACCATGATTTACCCAGACCACCAAAACAATTGGTCATACATGCTTCAGTACCATATTAGAATCCACATCACCTCTGGATGTGTAATACCGTGTGGTTAGCAAGCTCTGTCCATTCCACTCTAATTCCCATCCCTACCTACTTTATCTTAACATTTAATCCCATCATCATCTCATCTCATACCATTGTAGCCAATGCTTAGCCTGGACCACATGAATCAACATAGGTAGACTTCTAAGCCCCATCCAAATTACAGAATATATAGGGAAAAATCAAACATTCGTATCTCATATAACTACTTCACCACTCAATGTAGGACCCATTATCTTTATCTCATGTAATATTATGAGCCATCCCCTCAATGGAGGCCCTAGACCCAGACATAACAAAGGTAAGGTTCATGATCCATTTCCAAGGCCTCAAGAAAAATCCACAAATTCTATTACCACATCATACCTTGACCTCACCCCCAAGGCAGTCTTTAAATAGAGCCTACTATGTCATGGACCGTCTGAAACATGACCCAAGTCCACTCAAGGAATGTTACCACTACCATGATCCATGATTTCAAACTCATGTAATGTTTAGGCCTCAAGATCCTTTCCCAAATTAGAATCAATAACTTAGAACAAACACATAAAGTACATGAATGGAAAACTACTTATCACATAGCTCAGCATCCAATCCTAGGATACGAGTCACTCAAGAACTTTCCCCTCATTTCAAACACGTCTCATTTCACCAATTAGGGTATCCACTAGGTCTTATAGATTTCTTAAAGTCTTTTCTCATCAAGAAAAACTCACTTATTTATCCCCTTAGTAACCTAATGACTTTAATTATCATACCAAATAAGATATCAATGCATAGTCCCAAATCACCAAGGTCCCTAATATAGATACCATCCCTTCTCATACATTAAAATTAAATAAATTTTGGAGAACACATAAAAAATTACTATAAAAGATGTCCAAATTCCACATTAGTCTAGCTCATTTGGAAACATGGATACATAAGCACGAGTACATAAATGATCCAAATTATCTTCCACTAGGTTCTTCTTGAATACTACCCTTCTTATGAACATCAAAATTAATATATAACTTCATCAACTATTTTAAGGAAACATAAAAATGGGTGAGATGAAATGATCAATAAGGGTAAAAAAGATAGATACGTAATAATAATCATTATAATAATGGTATGAGAACATGATCATGAAAATAGAATATCACACAATACATATCAAAGATCATAGAAATGAATCCCAGGATAAAGTATAGATGTTTATAAGACATGAATCATAAGGAAATAAAGAACATAATACATTCTATCATAATATAAAAATAAAACATGGATGTGTGGCATACAAATAAGCATATATAATGATTTCCATAGTAGTCAAGGAATCAATGACAAGAATATATTACTGAAAAAAGTCCTTTAATGAACCAACTTGACTCCCAATTCAGAACCTGTATCACTAAAAGGAGTTCACTCATCGTTCTAGACCTGTAATACTAAACTGAGTTCACTCCTGATTCGATAAATTTGAATCTCATGCGATATAAATATTTACCCAATGAATTAGAGGGAGATATAGATCCCACCAATCTCATAATGAAATCATACATACATTTGTTACAAAATGATAAACAATCATATCTTAACCCATGAAATGAAATGGGTTTAATAAACATCTAATCATATCATAACCTATGGAAAAAGATACAGGTTTCATAATCATTTCATCAAAATCATAACCTATGAAAAGAAGCGGTTTTTAGAAGAATATAACCTGTGAAAGAGAAGAAAGACATTATAAACATCATTCCATCAAAATATAAACCATTTAGAGAAAAAATATTAATGAAATAATTGAATCATTTCCCCCCAAAAGGCAATATTAAAACCAACAGATTTTATCTTTGATGGGAAATAATTTTGAATGATATTTTAAATATATTTCTTAAGGTAAATATTATTATTAATTGAAAAAATAAACTCAAAAACATAAAACCTCTTGAAAAATATTTATTTGAAAATAAACAAGAAAATTATAATAGAATATTTTAAAAAATTGGAATCATTTTCCCTTTAAACTTATAAATAATCACGAATGAAATTTTACTGTCATTTTATATGATATCTTATAAGAAACTATTAAATAACTTTTGAAACATAAACCCCATTAAAGAAACATAATATAAGGGATACGTAAATACCCATAAGTTTAATAATAATTATCATATAATATATTCATGGGTAGTATATAAACCACTAAAATGAAAAGAGTGGGTACCATGGAATGTATCTGATAGATATAAAAAGTGAGATTAAATTCCCTTACCATGTGTCTTGACTCTCAACATACTCATTAAAAAATCTTATATAATAAATATAAATTTATTATAAATCTATCCAAAACTTTTTTTTATTTTAAATACCATATATGGTTTTATTATTACTTAATATTACATTCTTTTTTATGAATTCTATGTTAAGGTTTCACTTCAAGAAATATCTGATTTGTTCGTCCCATGTGTCTTAATTAGTTATATATTTTGTCCTTATAATTATTTATTATTTATATAATTTAAACCATGATATAGATATCATTTAAATACATTATATATGTATTATAATAATCTATTTAATATATAAGTTAGAAATGGAATACATGATTCATGGAGACGGTAAAAAGTACGTACGCATGAACGTTATTTCTGTTTAATTGTCATATTGAAAGAAAGAAAGTAAAAGATACATATCTATATATATAAATATTTATGTATCTTTATTATATCATATATATCATATATATTGACTAAATCCATCCATAATACAATCCATGTAGTGCATGAATGAATCACATCGCTTTGAGGGGGCAGTAGTCCACTCTTCCTCAAACAAAATTATTACAGTAACACAAAATGAAAAGTATAAATATATGTGTTGCAAAAGAATTAAAAAATATAAAATAAATATTAAAAATAATATATAAAATATATATAGTTTATATCAAAATTTCCACCCTGATAGATAGTAAAGAAAAAATGAACAATCGTCATTTAATGAGGCGGTAGTTTACCATATATGTAAACATCATGTTCGTAACCCATTAGTTGGATGTGCATGTATGATTCAGTATAAAACAAAGAATAACAATATATTAGTATATTTAGGATAGTTTTTTTCTTAAGAAATCAAGAAATAATACTATTTCAGTGAGTGGAGAGAGAAAATAAAATAATGAATTTTGAGTGAGGGTGTTACCTCTTAATCGGGTAACCCCTATTAGTTTGCACCAAATGGATTATTTGGAAAGATTTATGAAAAAGAGAGGATTATATAAGGACTATAAGGATGTTTTGGAGCTATTTATGAATATTTGTTTCAAGTATAATTCAATTGAGAGGTGTGAGGAAGTGGGAGATGTGGAGGCCTTTTATAATAGAGGAGGAGTGACACTCTTGTAATAATTTGGAAAAGATATATCCATAAGCATTATTGTTTTTGAATGTGGATCCAATAAGGGAAACATGTAAATAAAAGGGAGTATATGGTTAAAATATATCCATAAAATGTATTTTTTACAAGTTTATAGGTCTTTTGGGGATTAATGTTATAGTTAAGTCCCTTTTTAATGTTAATTTAACCATAATCATTGTAATTAATTTTATCTACTTTCACTAATATTTTTCAGTCGAAAAATATTTGAGATTGTTAGAAACTATAAATTATTAAGATTCAAAATATGGTATAAATTTTTACAAATTCAAAACTCATAAGTGATAGAAATTAGTTTAAATATTATCCCACAAACGGGAAGACAATAAAGGTTTTGAAAGATCAAATGTTTGCCACATTTTTATAGTCAATTTCAAAATTTAATTGATTCAAATTACCTAAATTGGATTTATTAATATAATTATAATCTAATAATACTTTAAAACATTAATTAAATATAATTTATCAATATAAATAAATTATATTAAAAAGTTTTTCTAAGTTAAATTTTAGTATTTTAACTATTTATTTAAAAATGAAACTTCACCGAAAAATACCACAAATATACACTAACCTAATATTTATGTTTATATTTAAAAAATGAAGATTATTTTGACATATAAATTTTATAGAAGTTCCAAAAGTTATTTTTAATGTATCTTCCCCATCAAAAGGTTTTAAAAATACATTAATAAAAATATAGGTTTTTTATGTGTAAAATGAGGTTTGTTATTATCTTATGCAAAAAGAATCAATTGGATGAATGTAAAAAATATTTGATTCAATATATAACATATATATTAAATTAATATAACTTACTAATTGTAAATAAATTAATTTACTAGGATAAAACATCTTTTGAGCATAAAAATAGTTTCATTTAAAAAATATTCCATTTATATTCAATTAGTTATTTATAACAAATGAATAAATTTCATATTTGTGTAAACCATAGGTTTTCATAAGTCAGTTTTTAATAATCCAATCCACTAACTTAATGACTAGGTTAATTCATAATATATAATATTTTAATAATATTATTGTTTGGTAAAACATGGTGTTCCATGTAATGTACACCAAGTAAATGTTGTGTGAAAGGAATGTTTGACTTAGTGCATTTAAAAACATCAATTAAAAATTATTCATTCAAAAAACCCCATAAAACTCATGGTGTAACATTATAACTCTCTTAAAATAAATTTCACTATCAAAATATGTCATTTTGGAACAAAAAAATTAGTATCCTTATGCTTAATCATATCCTCAAGTTCCCACATAGCTTCCTTTAATTGGTGATTTATCCACAAAACATTGATCAGGTTATTAGTATTATGTCATAGAAATTTCATTATATGATCCATAATTTCAACTTGTTTTTCCTTGCAAGAAAGATCCTACTCCAGCGGTATAACCATTGAGTTTCGTACATGTGAAGGGTCATGTATGTACTTCCTCAAGAGAGATACATGGAACACATCATAGGATTGAGAGATATTTGGAAGAATTTCCAAGTGATAGGCTACCATCCCAATATGATCGCAAATTTAAAAGGGAATAATATACCTATGGATTAGTTTCCGTTTCTTCTAGAATCTCATAACTTTCTTCCATGGTGAGATTCATATAAAAACTATTTCACCTACTTAAAATTCTAGATCACATCAATGGTTATTGGCATAACGTTTCTTCCAACTTTGAGCTACCTTTATATGCTATTGAATGGATCTAACATGCTCTACCATTTATTCAGAATTATCATGCCCCAATTGCTTTATTTCTCTTTCTTCATCCTAACATCTTGGAGCTCTAAATTTCTTCCCATAGAGGGCTTCATAAGGTTCCATATGAATGATTGAGTAAAAGCTATTATTTTATGAAAATTCAACTAGTGGAAGGTGTTGATCCCAAAACATCTTGGAAATATAGAGAACAAGATATTAACATATCCTCTAGAGTTTGAATTGTTATTTCAGACTAGATATATATTTGAGGATGAAATGTAGTATTGAAACTCAATTTTGTATCAAGTTATTGCTGAAAACATCACTGAAACATTGATGTGAACCTCATGTCTCGATCTGATATAATAGAATGTGGTAATCTGTGGAACCTTACAACTTCCCTAATGTAGATCCTAGAAAGCTAATCTAAAGACAATCCTTCTCTGATAGTGATTATGTGTGCTGAATTATTATGGCGATCGAGTACCACCCATATATCATTAATATCTTTAGAGGTTTTGGGTAGTTCAATGAAAAAATCTATAGTGATGTTCTCCCATTTCCATTCTATTATGGGTAATGTATGAAACATCCCTTTAGACTGTTGCCTTTCAGCCTTATCTCGCTGTCATATTAAAAACCATGATGACAACATTTTGATATCTATCTTCATGCCATCCCATAAGAAATAATCTTTTAAATCCTTATACATATTTGTACCTCTAGGAAGAATAGAGAATGATGAACTATGAGATTCATCTAATAGATCCTTCTCCAAATCCAGTATGGAAGGAGCACATGAATAGTTCATGAACCTTATCATTCCATCCTGATAAAGGTTAAATTAAGGAACATTTCTAACTTTCTTATATAGGTATACATATTCCTTCTATTACACCTTAATCTTTACTAGTTTAGAGGGTTTAACATTCGTTTGATAAAGATAATATTTCCCCCATTCCATTATGATTTCTAGATCCGTCCTTTTAAAATATAGAAATATTGGATCTTTTGTGATCCTCAACATGGATAAGATGGCATGATCCTTCCTACTCAAAGCATCGACAACCTTATTTGCTTTCCTATAGTTTCAATGTATTGGGTAGTCATAATCCTTTTTTAAATCTAACCATTTTATTTTGGGAATGTTCAACTCATTCTTTGTTAATATATATTTCATACTTTTATGATCGGTATTGATATCACACTTTTCTCCATAACAATAATGGAACTATATCTTTAAGGAAAAAATTACTGATGATAATTCCAGATCATGAGTTGGGTAATTTTTCTCAGGAATCTTCAACCACCATGAGGCATAAGCGATAACCATGTAATTATGCATAATATCACATCCCAATACCTTCTTGGATGCATCACTATAGATTCTAAAACCTTATCCACTATAGGGAAATGTATTCATAGCTGTACCGACTAACCTTCTCTTTAGTTTCTTGAAAGTTTCCTCACATTCATATGTCTAGAGGAATTTAACACTTGTCCGAGTTAACTTAGTTAGAGGATTATACAGTCATGAGAAAATCTCGACAAACTATTGGTAATATCCAGCTAATCCAATAAATCTATAGATCTCAGTGACCTTGTTTTGTCTATTCCAATATTCAATAGCCTCCATCTCTGATGGATTTAATTCTATAAAATCTCTCGATACTATGGGGACCAAAAATGAATCCTTTTTTAGCCAAAATTCACACTTTTTACATTTTTAATGTTTCTCCTTCCTTAGGGTCTTTAGCACAATTCTCAAGTGATCTTCATGCTCTTCCTTTCTCTTTGAATAGATAATAATATTATCTCTAAAGACTACCAAAAACAAATCAAGGATATCTATGAATATTCTATCCATTAAATCCATGAAAATAGAAGGGGGATTATTATGAACAAAAGGAATCACTATATATTCATAGTGTCCATACCTTATACAGAATTATTTCATGGGTATCCTTATTCTTAACCCTCAATTGATGATATCCATAACGAAGGTTAATCTTGGAAAATTATTCAGTTCCTCATAGTTAATCAAACAAGTCATCAATATAGGGAATATGATACTTGTTCTTGATTTTGATCTTGTTTTACTCGATATAATCAATGTAAAGTTATATTGATGCATCTTTATTTTTCAAAAAATGAACTGGTGTACCCCATGGTGAAACACTTGGCCATATGAATCCCTTGTTAAGGTTTTCTTGGAGTTTCTTCTTTAATTACTGCAACTCAATTGGGGCCATTCTATGAGGATTCTTTGAAATTGGTGTGGAACTAGGTATGAGTTCTATGGATAACTCTACTTCACATTTTAGTGTAACTCTAGGAAACTCTTTCAGATAGACATCCATAAATTCCCGAAAAATGGGAATATCATTGATGTCAATTTTCTCCCAAACCATTCGTGATAAAAAGCCCTTTTAAATGGGAATTAAGAACTATACACTGGACCTAATATCTATAGGAAGTTCATTCTTATCATAATATTGCTGGATGGTCATAAGAGGGTTTTAAATATCAAACATAAATTCCTTTCCTCGAAAAGTTTTGTGGTATTTATATATAGGAATTAAACCCATGCCTATGATAACATTAAATTTAACCGAATGAAGAATGAAATGATTTTTCGGATGAAAATTCTGACAAATGTTGAACATAGAGGAATCATATATCTGGGATTAACTGATCAAACCACTAGGGGATTTTACTGTTAATTCCATATCAAATTGGTTTTGTCGAATCATAACTCACTTACAAAATTCATTAGATATGAAGGAGTGGGTAAATACATAATCAAATAAGGCGTTAGTAGTTCTAGAGTGGATGGTAAGGGTACCTTTCACATGATCGTTATCGCATCCCTTGTCATAAATAGAGATTGTATGATATTTCCCCTTATCCTTCATCTTAAGAGATTGCTGATGTCAATCATAATCACAATCTATTAGGTTTTGGAACTTGTTAGCATAATTCATATTCTCCCTATACATGTTGAATTGAAGTGGGGGAGTTGTATTATTTGTAGCTTTATCTCCATTAGAATTTTTATTTAACTTCTTCCCATAATTTAAAAAATCAATTACTTGGTGACCTTTCTTTCTACACTAAAAACATTTACTAGACCCCTTATAAAACATTCATCCATTCTTCTTCCCACATTTAGAGCCATACCTACCCGAGTGGCCTAAAGGAATTCAATTTTTTATTGATTTTTGATAATCCCCCTTTCATGGGATGAGGGGGAACCCTTACAAGGCCCAAAGGCTTATGTGACAATACATGACCCATAGGTCATAGGAAATCAACCCCAAAAAGACTTCTTGGAACTTCTCATCTCTAGAAAATGTCATGATGTTAGCTCTCCACCATTGTAAGGCTATTCGGATAGATATCCTATGTAGAGATACACAGGCTCGGTATAGATGGTAATTTTGTACCCTCTCAATCTTCCATGTTTGGATAGCTCTGCTCTGGTGAATACAACTGATCTAAATCCACATCTTCAGCATTGTTCCTTGTAATCTGTTTGGTATATCTACATTAATAGTTCTCCTAATGTCCTTAAGGTGGGTCGAAGGCCTTTGAGGTCACTACTAAAAATATGGCCTTTATCAGTGCTAGAAAAGTTGATTAACAGTGCTAAAAAGTGTTGTTAATCGAGGTGAGGATAAAGGGAGGTACCTTTTATCAGTACTCCTAAAAGAAATAATAAAGGACCCTTTTATCAGTGCTAAAAGAAGTGCGGATAAAAGTTGAAAAATATTTAAAAAAAATATTTTTTTTTGAAATTTTGGGGGGCTTCAACAGCACTTGAAGACCCCCTTTAATGGCTCCCACCGCCCATGGTAGCCCACACACGCCCCAGGCCAGCTGCACCAAGCCCCACCCCCCTTTACAAGTGCTAGGTAATTCCCCACACCTATGCGCACGACTTGCCTCCCTCTAGATTCGAACTCAAGACCTCTTGCCTACGTTCCTAAGCCTTTAACACTGCACCATATTGTTTTTCTTTTCGTTTATTAATATATCTAGTTATATATATATATATAGTTATATTTACTCATATATTAATATATATGTATATTTAGTTATATTAATATATATATATATATTCTTTTAATATATATATGTATGTATTTACATACATATATTTAGTCATATTAATATATACATATATTTATATATATATATATATATCCGTATATTAATTTATATATATTAACACACGCAGCTATATATATAGTCATATTAATATATACATATATTTAATTATATATATATATATATATATGTTTCTTAATATATATATATATATATTTAGTTCTAATTTTTTTATCCGTATATTTATTTTTATATTAATATAAATTAATATATATTTATAATATTAGTTTAAAATACATTTAAAAAATATGTTTTCTTATGAGTGTTTTTATAAAAAAATAATTAAATACATACATACATATATACAACACACAAAAACAGAGATATATATTATATGTATATTTGTAGGTATAATTATACATATTTATATATATTTACAAATATTATATATTAATATGTATATACAAAAGTGCAAGAAATGGGGTCTTGAAAAACCTAACAAATCGTAAAGTCACTGAAAATGACATAACTTCTTCTCCGGGTGTCCTTTTGGGCTTTGTAAATAGTAAAATGGAATCTCATGGAACGAACTACGATAAAACAGGTGCCGGAGACCGAACAAACCCACAGATTAGAAGTTATGACCGTTTTAATAACAATTTGACAGGGGTCCAAATAGAGAAACAGATTTTTGGAGGCCTTCTGGTGGTTTTTTGTTGTTTTTGGGTCATAAACAGGATTGAGACTTTGTTTGAGTCAACATGTTGCATAGATATTTTCTCTTCCTCAATTCGGTATGTGGTAGAGCTCGAACAGACACCCAGAGTGAAAGTTATGGTGGTTTGAAGTTCTACTTTTTTTGGGGGTGCAATAACTGATATATCCTTCATTCCTCTGAACTTCTAATGGTTTAGACTAGAAGTTGTCGTCACTCGTTTCACGATATACGATTTGACTGGTCACGATGCTCAAACGGACAACTGGAGTAGAAGTTATGCCTGTTTTAGTGAGTTGATGGTTTCTCATGTTTTTAGGAGATGCGAGAGTTGAAAAATTTCAAACGAAAATAACTTCTGCTCAAATTGTCTATCTTGGATCTAACATATATCAAATTAAAGATTGAGAAACGTTACACACTCTGGTGATCACCGAAACCCCTTCTCATGTACTTTAAGGTATAAAAAGGACCAAAAACCCTCCGAACAGTCATAAGTTTGGCTCCGGGGGGTTTGTTTTGCCAAAACATCTGCTCCAGGTGTCCGTTTTGCCTCAACCACAGATCAAATCCAATATTATGACCAGACATACACTACGGTGACCACTGTAACACATTATCTTATTCTTCAAGGTATGAAATGGTCTTTAATCCCTACAAACAGTCATAATTTCTGCTCGGGGGTGTCTATTTTGGGTCTATGACATATCAAATCGATTTAAAACATATTTTAAAAAATATTTTTTATATTTATATCAATATAAATATAATTATATATCAATATATTGATTTTTATGATTTTTTTTGAAATATACACATTTATCAGCACTAGGAAAATCTGCGCTGATAAAACCCCCCTTTATCAGCGCTACTAAAAAATGTACTGATAAAGGGGCCACTTTATGAGTGCTAAAAAAGTAGTGATAAAGGGGGGAGGATTTATCAGGGCTAAAAAAGGGATGTTAAAGGGTCACTTTTAATAGCATTTTTAGCACTGTTAAAAGTTCCCTTTAGTATGGATATTTTTAGCACTGAAAAAGGACCCCCCTTTATCAACCCTTTTTTAGCACTGATAATGGGAGACACTACGTAAACCCATTTTTTTGGAAGTGGGTGGCCCAAAAGACAGACTAACCTTTTATCCTTGGTTGGCCCGAATACCTTGATAGACCCGAGGACCAAATCAGTGGCCCAAAGGCCCAAACAGATGAACAGTTCTGACTGCTACAATATCGAACAATACCTACTACAGTACCTACTACAATGATGCTGTAGTAACCCAAAAATAATCCTCCATCCAGATGTGATCTTGAGTCTCTTGAATTCACATTTTGGGTCCTCACTAACTTAGATGAGACTCATGTGCATCCCACATTTAGAGTATAAAGGAAAACTCTTCTTCTTTTCTTCATGGATTTTAGAGTGTCCTTTAAACTACATATTCTATTTCTTGTGAAAACCATGATGTTTTTATGTGACTCAATCATCCATTTCAACCTTGATTGCACACTTCACAATCTATTTATAGCTACTAAATTATCTTATGGCTAGCTCCCTTCTAGGACATGGCTTTATGAAAATGAATAACTAATCAAATTTACTTCTAGATTGGATGATATTTTCTAATGCATACATCACATGTCTAAAAAATTAGCCTCATAAGTACCAACACAATTCATCGTCCCTATTCTTCAACTCAAGGAACACTTTCTCTATCATGGAATGAAGAATCCCATGAAATTAATTATTCAAAAATATGTTCTTTAACTCATCCCAATTCATGGATTCAATCTAATATTACTACCTCGTATTCTTGATTAGAGTTGACCACCAATCCGATTCAACTTCTAAATGATAAACATCTAGTATTATATTCTCATGCTCCAAACACTAGAGAACGAAAAATAAATATTTAGTAGTACTGATCCATTTTTCAACAACAAGTGGACTACAAGACCCTCTGAAATTAGGCATATGTTGCCTCATGAAAGACACAATACAATGTTTTCCCTCATTTTCTCATTAGGAAGTCCACCATGAATCATATCTTGATAAATCTTTGTGAGAAAAGAAACAAGGAATATGATTCCATATCCCCTAGAATTTTGGGGTTTAAATAGGAAAATAATTTCATTTTCTATTACAATCACCATTAACACGGTTCCGTTAGGTATCAACAATTGAATAAAAACAAAATCATAGAGTAATAGGCAGTTATCATATTGAGAATCCACCTGATTACGAAGAATCACTTATAGGATTTAAAAATTATGACTCCTTAATTAATTTATGACACCATTGGTTTATCCAAGATTATTCATAGACAATTTTTTTTAAATCCTTCATGATGGCTCATGATGAGTTCGTTAATTCACAAAGCATATACCCCAAGAGTGTCAAACCAAGTGTGCAACCAAACCTATTGTCATGTACCAGATTACCCCAAGTCCTTCCTGGAACATTTGGCCAGAGTTATTACACCTATGTATATTTGTGTCAGGGAAACATTCACTTGTACTATTCATGAAGGGATATATTTATCAAAAACCACTCAATATATACCTTACTGAAATTTGAATTCATTCTTCTATAATTTTCCTTATCGTTAGACTTATCCATACACATTCCCTAAGGGTTATCAGTAAGTTTTTATCATCCTAGATTCCGAGTGGTTCCCTAAACTTTTTCTCTAATACCAACTCTAGCGACCATTCACTTTTTATATAGTAACATTACATAAATTTTGTGGAACACTAAAAACATTACAAAAATAGATTCCCAAAGACCATATTAGTCTATTTCCTTTAGAAACATGGGAACAAAAACACTGCTAGATAAATGATCTATATCATCTACCCTAGGTTCTTCTTGACTAGAACCATTCGTATACACATCAAAGATTATTATGTATTTTCATAACCTAGGGAAGGAAATATAAAAAGTAGGGATCAGGTGATAGTTAAGCGTAAGAAAGGGAGATACGTAAGCATAATCATCATAAAATGGGTATGGGAACATGATCATGAAAATTTAAGACCATACCCTACATATCAAATATCAAAAACATGAATTAGGGAACAAAGCTTGGTATATCATAAGATATGAATCATAGGGAAATAAAGATCATAATCCATGGAAGCACAACATTGCAATAAATCATGGAATTATGCCTGAAACATAAGCATATAAAATGATTTCTATAGAATTACAGACATCACTGACAATGCCATATTAGTGGATAAAGTCCTTCACTAAACTACATTCAATCCCCATTCCAACACTGTATTACTGAATTGAGTTCACTCTTCATTCAAGCCATATAATACTGAATCAAGTTCCTCTTCATTCCATCCATATCTATCTCATGAGATATAAATCATTAACCAATGCATTATATGAAGCTATAGGTCCCACCCAACTCATAATGAAATCATACATAAATTTTCCACAAAATCATAAAAAATAATATCTTAACCCATTAAATTAAATAGGTTTCATAAACATATAACCATATTATAACCTATGAAAAAAGATACATGTTTTATAATCATTCCATCAAAATAATAACCCATGAAAAGAAGATGAATTTAGAAGCATATAACTCATGAAATAGAAATGGGTATCATAAACATCATTCCATCAAAACATAAAAAATTAAAATAAATAATATAAATGGAAACATTGATTCATTTTTCTAGAATGTTATGAGTAACACCAATAGATTTCAGCTTGGATGGGAAATAATTACAAAATATCTTTTAAAAATATTACATAAAGAAAGTATCCTTCATCTTTGAAAAATTATTTCAAAAACATAAAACCTTCTGAAAACTATTTCCTTTGAAAATAAAATTGAAAAATTATAATGAATTCTCTAAAATATTTTGGAAACCATTTCCCTTGAAACTTATAAATAATATTGAAAACCATTTCAAACCCATTTTCCTTGAGATCTTATAAAAGACTCTTAAAAACATTTTATAATATAAACCCCATTAATTAAATATCATAGAAGGGACATGTAAATACCCATAAATTTAATATTAATAATCGTAAAATACATTTAGGAGTAGTATATTCCTCACAAAAAGGAAAAGAGTGGGGAACATGGCATGTCTCTCATAGATATAAAAAGTGAGATGAAATTACCTTACCTTGTGTCTTGAATCTCATCATACTCATTTAAACATCCTGTATAATAAATATAAATTTATTATAAATTTATAACCTAACCATATTATTACTTTTAATATTATATTTTATTTTATTAAGGATTTATATTTTCTACATCTTAACAATTATATGTAAATGTTTCACTTCAGGTAATATCCTCTTTGTTCTTCGCATGTGTATTAAGTTGTTGTACCTATTGTCCTTATACTTATATCATGATTTCCATAATGTAAAAAATGATATAAAAATCATGAAAATATAGTACATGCAAATTATAATATTCTATAAAATATTTAATTATGAAATGGAATACACCATTCAGGGAGATGGTAAGCCGTACGTATGCATGAATGCTATTTCCGTTTAATTATCATTTTGAATGAAATAAAGTAATAGATATATATATATATATATATAAAATTATTAAATTAGATTTATTATATAACTAGTACTCACTCATGAATACACACGGTTATATGAATTAATGATTATTTTTTAATATTATAATACTATTTATAACATTTGTGAAGAAATAGTGTTATTGAATATAATTTAATCAAAAAGTCGAGGTGCGTAATATATGAATATAAGGGAATAAAAATTGAATAATACATTAAAATAGATAAAAATAGGACATAATTAATGGAATTTCTAATTTTTGAGGATGGATATTTTAAATCAATTTCACATTTTCAAAAAAATTGTTACACACAGTGAAATACAGTGAAGGAGAAATTAAATAAAGAATAGTGGTTATGAGAATAAATATGAGAAATATAAAGATTGTTAATTTTAATACATAAATGAGAAAAAAGACAGTCAGTAATTGATGCAAAATTTATGATGTTTATATTTGCACAATTTTATCCGCAAGTAGAATTTGCACATCAAATCAGAAATTGATCTTGAAATAAGTCTTGAGCATGAAAATATTTCATTAGTTTCATTCAGCTGATACAATAAGGTATAAAAAGATGAATATATAGTAATGATATCAATTAAAAAGTTGCAATTCTAGAGACAAACAATGAAAATGTGTTCTTGAAATAAGTCATGAGGTTGAATGATATAAATTTAAAATAATGTTCCATGATAAGAATAATTAATTTGTTTCATTTAAGTCTATTTCAGCCATTCCAAACTGAAACCAAAAAAGAAAATAATAATTATATTGAATACCAGAGTAAAACAATTCCTAAAATTTTACATACCTTAACTGAACGGCCTATAACAGAGGAGCCTTGTACACATAAAATGACCATTTTATAGTCACTAAACTAGAAGAACCATCATTGGAATGATCACTGTCATAACAAAACAAATGTGTTTGTCTACCACTTTTCAACAGTCTGTACTGTCAAATTAAGAAGTGCATAATATATGTGTCTTAAATGCTTAAAAAATAGACATTGTCTTACCATATGGTAGGATGGAAACTACTCTATTGAACTGCAACTATCTTTTTAGATAATATTTCAAGATGAATGAGAAAATGAGAATATTATCAATTATAAAAGCAATTGAAAATCATGAACTTGTCTTGCATGAATTTAGCAAAATAATGAAAGGTTTGCCTCGAGATGAAACATAATTACATGTGTCTATTCTAGTTTTCAACATTAGATCAGTTCTTGCACCACCATACAAAAAACCATGAAAAATAATTGAGAATGATGAAATTGTTGGGATTTGATCCACATAATGGTTAATTCTTCAATCTGCAAGAAGGGATGTAGAATATTTCTTGCATTTTTTTGGAATCTTTAGTTTATAACCCTTAAATGAACTCTTCATAGATCAATCAAACTATTATCACCTCCTAGAATCAAATTGGAAACCACATAATGTTTCTTGATTAGGCATTCCAGTTATATGTACATATATTGAAACAATACCTAAAAAGGATACTTATATCATATGATAAAAAAGGCATATTGAAACTACATATTAATGTTATGGAACCAGAAAAAAATAATATATAAGTCATTTCAATTTGAAAATTAATTTATAGTAAACAATACCATTGTACTGCTAGTAAACAATACATTGAAAGGATTTTAATTACAAAAAATATAAAGACTGTACCATTCATGTTATACTGATATCATATTTTTTTATTTCAATAGAAAATGAAAGTCATTACAGTAATTTTATTATCTATAAGAAAATGTTTTTTAACCCAAGGAATGTTGATAATATAGTGGAAAGAAAAAAACCCATAGAGTCAGTTTTTTAAAAGTATTTGAATTTGGAATATTTAATTGCGAATGGAAACCTAAAATATAGGGTTTGAACAATGAAAAGATTTAAAATTGTTTACACAGAAGCCATTTTTCTGAAAAGAAGGTTGACTATTGTAACAACAAAATCTGTTTTCTAATAGTATTTGGTGAAAGTTATGGATTGGCAACCAGAAAATAGAAATATAATATCTTGTTTAAAAAACTATAATTGATTATAAAGATACATGAACCAATGAAGACTTCTACAAGTTAATCAGATGCTGATTTAAGGTTCATGTTTTGTGGAATATTTTTAAAGATCATGAATAACATCAAATTTGGAAAAAGGCATCAAATAATGAAACAAAAACATTGAGATACAAATCTACATTTGGGAGAGAGGTAAATGTAATAGAAAAATTTGGATAAAAAACACCTGAAGTAAAATAAACAAACATGAAATGAAATTTAATACAACATTTTATATCAATACAATGTATCCACCACAAAGAGAGAATGTTATCAATATTCACCAATTGTTAATATTTTAAGTTCAATAATGCATGGAAATTAATTATGACCATAAATATTTGAATTTTAAATAATACATAACATCTATAATTTAATACATGATACCTAATAATTTGAGAAAACATTATTAAAAATAATAACATTTATAAATACAATATCTATAATAAATATTCCTTACAAAAAGTATACAAAACACTAATTTCTTAAAAGATGAAATAGTCGTGGGAAAATTACAGTAAATACTATTTTGAAAATATATTATGAAATAAATTACAATAAAAAATTATAGTGATTAAACATTTGATAGAAAATTTTGTGTCTTGTACTTATCATACTGATTATTTGTTATAACCATCAGAGGTGAGGATTCTGGACTCAATTTTCATTGGTAAATCAAGATTGGTGGTAGAAAAATCAGAAGAATTTTGTTGAAGATGAGAAGAAAATAAAATTAAAATTATAATAGTGATATAAATAGTAGTTGTAACAAATATACATTAGAAAAAGATCATTAAACAATAATTTCCTAGAAGATGCAATAATAATGAGAGTTATAATAAACTGTATTGAGAATAAATATTAAGAAATCATTGATATGAAAAAATTAATACTGATTAATAATATTATAGAGAACATATATTGATGACAAACAACAACAAGAAACACATCATTACGATAATGGAAAATGAAATAAAAGTGAGAAACATTTACCTTGAAATGTTTTTAACATTTTAATTAAGAAACTATATATTGTTATTAAGAAACTACAAAGAAACCAATGAGTGAAAATTACAAATATGTAAAAATTCATATAAAACAAAAATAACCTTCATATGTTGGCACACTTCACCCATTTTCATTGTAGTTCAATATAGTATATCTCACATAGAATGAAATACAATAATTGTTAATATATATCAAATAAAACAAGAAATAGTAAGTGGAAATCTGTAATAAAAAGTAGAATTTGGGAAAAAATAATACTGAAAAATGATCATGTGTTCAGTACTCGGTATAATGGATCTCCCATAAGAACACATGTGATATTGGATACTACAATTACAAATATATAGAAATGAATATGATAAAAAAATAACCTTTATATGGTGGTACACTTCACCCATTTTCATTGTAGTTCTGTACAATATAGTTCTATAGCAGGAACTATGAAGTACTGTAGCATGTACTGTAGTGGGAACTGTAGTAGGCACTATTTGACAGAGTAGTTGTCATGAATTTTCCCCCATTGGGGCCTTCGGGCCACCGATATGGTCCCCGATTCCTTTAAGGTCTTCAGGCCACCCAAGCCTTTGGGCTAGTAAGGCCTTCATACAACCTCAAGGCCTTCGGGCCACCTCAAGGCCTTTGATCCACCTTAAGTACAGATGCAAACCAGACAACCCACATGGAACAAGCTTAATAAGGATGATGAGCAAGGCACTTTCACCACAACAGAAGGTACACCAAACTCTGCATTTTTTTATTTATTATCTGGAAAAAACCCAAAACAAGACTAGACCATGGGAAAGTCCAAAACAAAATACAAACCTATGTTGGCCAAAAATAATGGAGACTAAGTTGATGTCCTCTAATCAGTTCAATCCACTCCGGTTTCAGTTGAAGAATGCTGGAAAAATAGGTAATATTTCTCCCTTGGTCCTCCACCACCATGGAAACAATATGATCTACTACTTTATTTCACTCACACCACGTATGAACAACCTGAGTGTTTTTGTTGATGTTGACCTTACATTTCCTGATTATATATGCAATCGACCAAGGAGTGGGTATAAAACGATGCATAACATCATGAATAATTTTAAAGTTAGATTCAATTTTCTCAAGAAAAAATATTTTCTGGCCACACAATTTAAGGCCAGCGAACATCGCATTAGGATCTGCTTGAATTCAGTTCCCCTTACCATAATAAGTAGTGAAATCAAGAATAACACTACCTGTAAAATCTCGGACTACCCCTCCACCACACATAATCCCAAAAATACAAGAACCATAAAAATTAAATCTGTAACCCACTTTCAGAGGATACCAAAAGACCTAATTACCTCTTAAAATAGAACTAGTATGCTCTATTAAAGTCACACTCACTTGTATGTTTCTCAAAGAGGGGGCATGAATCCATTCATTGTAACCACTGACCAAATCAGATAGGAGGCAGTTGGTTCTTGTGACAACATATCTTCCTGTAGAAACAAGACCCTCAAATCTGGACTTATCTCTGTCTTTCCAGATACACCAGTACCCCACATTCAGAACCAGTGCCCTAGCCATTTTTTAGGACTTCCACCATTTATACCATAGAACCATATTTCCAGGAAAGGATCACTAAGTTGATTTTCAGAAAAAAGACCAGTAAATTCTCCCAAACAAGACCAAACATCCATAGCCCATTATCCTTCAAAAAAAGATGGTTAGCATCCTCCTCCTTATGATATTTGCAGCAATGACATTTAGAGACCATATTAATACCCATCCTTCCCACATTATCATTTGTAGTTATGTCCTGATTTCTAATCCTCCATATTAGAAAACTAAATTTTGAAGGAATTTTGTTGCACCATAACACATTATTCCTTGTGTCTTGTTGCTCCAGTGAATGAATGATCCTACGAAAGTCGCTTGTAGAAAAAAAACATGAATTTGAAGCAGTGAAAACACATCTTTCCGGATCCAAATTCAACTTAATACTATCAAACACCTCCCTTTGATATTTAATTAAAATAGCATTAGTGAAACTTGGATGCATACTTGCCTCTCTAAAAGAAATAGAAGGCCTTGGACAGTTTGGAAAACCAACACTAGAACTTGCCCAATTGTGATGCCAAAAAGAAATATCCCCTTTCCCAATAATCCATATATAGTGCTGCTGAATGGTAGGAATAATATTATTTATCAAAGACCAAAAAGGGTAAAAAGCACTAATTTCTTTGAAATAACCCCTTCCTTGAAAAGACATAAATTTTCCCCAAAGAGTATGTTCCTCCACTACCTCCCATACATGTTTTTCATGCATGTAGTGAAAAACATCTGTTATATTCCTGAAATTAATGCCACCTTCCTGAACGGGTCTTTCCAATATCTCCCACGAAGTCCAGTGACGTTTCTCCTCAGAAAGAGCATCCCATATGAAATCAGCCAAAATTTTGTCAATATTATTTAGAACCCCCTTTGGGACTTTGATGGAAGAAGTAACATGAATAGGAATAGCAAGCAAAACACTATTGATTAAAGCAATCCTTCCACCAAAGGATAGATAACGATTTTTCCAATTAAGAACACAGTTCATAATTTTCTTCAAAATGACATCAAAATCACTGATTCTAATACGGCCAGGACAAATGGGAGACCGAAGATAATTAAAGGGGAAAGAACCCCTATGTATATTCAGCATTCTAGAAAAATATTAAACTTTCCTATCACCACATTTTTCAGAAATATATAGATTAATTTTGTCTCTATTGATAATTTGTGCACTCTAGTAACTATATTCATCCAGAATTTTAATAAGGCCCCAAAATGATCTAGCACTCTCTTTGATAAATATTAAGGTATCATCAGCAAAAATCAAGTGCGGGATTGTCAGTTGATTCATTTTCCTTTGATAAGGGAGAAGAATACCTATAGAGATGTTCTTATTAATAAAGCGACTAATAGTATCTTACATGAGAATAAAAAGAGTAGGGGAGATGGGATATACTTGTCTGAGCCCACGAGTAGCCTTGAAAAAACCATAATTTTTTCCCATAAAAGAAACTGTTATCCAAGAAGAGATGAAGCAACGAAATAGAATATCTATGGCCCATGTGGAGAAACCCATACACTTAAGCACTCTAATTATAAAACCCTATTCTATTCTGTTATAAGATTTATTCATATCATGTTTTAAATCCATGTTTGAGCCATAACATTTAAAGTTAATATCACAGATCATTTCATGTTCCAAGGAAACCGCTCCCAGAATAGAACGACATCGAAAAAAACCATGTTATTCTAAGGAAACCCACTACGGAACATGCAGAGCAAGTCGCGAGTTGATAATGCTTGAAAGAATTTTGTATGTAAAATTAAACATGCTCACTGGTCTATAATACCAAATGGAAGAAGGATTTACAATCTTAGGAAGCATTACCAAAGTAGTAGCATATACAACCCTTGGGATAGAACCACCATGAATGAAATCCTGGATGACCAAAATAAGATCAGCCTTAACCACATCCCAAGATCCTCTATAGAAACATCCTGGAAAACCATCAGGACTTGGAGAACTCTCCGGATTAAGCTTCATCATAGCATTTTAGATTTATCTCTCCTCAGGGTTAGCTTCCAGCAGAATATTTTCTTTAACAGACATTATTCTAGGTATTTCCACAAATAGCTTTGCATTCCCACTAGGATATCCATCTACCATATTCAGTTTAGGATCAGCAAGTAAATTTTGGAAGAAATAGAAATCCAAATTACCAACCACATTTCTGTCATCTGAGAAAGAACCATATTCAAGAAGCTACATGGATTATAAGAATGAGAGGGTATGGCACATGCCATCCATACAATCTTGTGCATGCATGGGATGCCTAGCCGAATAGCCATGTGATGGTGGAGATCTTATTTCAGGATGAAGATGCTGGAGATGAGCAGTTCCAAGTAGTTAGTCTGGGTTGTATGTAATGTTTGAAGCCTATGAGAAATGAATTTTTCTAAGGCCTAAGGGCCTTGTAATACATACACCTACGATCCTTGTAAGGGTTTCACCTTACCCCAAGAAAGGTGGATTATGAAAAATCAATAAAAAACAAGGCCTTCGGGCCATTTGATGGATGGATGGTATTGCTGGTTAACATATATCCAATAAGAAATGAAATAGTAAGTGAACCAATAAAATAGAGTAGAATATGAGAAAATAATATTACTGATAAATGATCATCGATTAGGTACTAGGTATAATAGATCTCCCATAAGAACAAATATAATGCTGGTTATTATAACTTAGTAGGAAAGAGTACTATGTCCTCCCTAATAATGGAGACACCTACAGCCTCCAGTGGCATATTCAACATCATAATAACTATATGGAAAAATATTCAGGTCTCTGATCAGTGTTGGGTTTACCTCATTAATTAAGGCTCTAATTGGTGTAAAATTTACCTCAATCACAGCTCTTATCAATGCAGTTTGATGGAACTCATTTTGTAATTCCATCGTTCTCCATCAACCACAAAAATTATTTGAGATCAATAAAACTAAATCTCAATAGTCATATAGAATTATTGTTTTGGAATCAAAACATAAATACTCATCATTCCAAAAAAATACCAAACTAGGAACAAACTAAAAGTGAATACAACGAACAAACTAATAGTTAATACGACATATTAACAATGAAAAAACTAACAGGGAATAAATAATATTAACATTGAACAAAAAACAGTGAATACAATATTCTCAAAGTGAATAGAAACCCCTATATAGTCGAATCAGTTTGCAGTTAATGTAATATATTAATAGTGAACACAAAAAAATAACAATGGACAAAACATTATGACCATAAACAAATAGTGAATATAAAATACTAACCATAAACACATATAATGGGTAATAGACATATTAAAAGTGAAAAATAGGACAAAAGTGAATGTAAAAATATATACAATGACAAAAAACTGGGTTCCCAACCAATGTTCACTAATGAATTTTATAATGAATGTTCAGTGAAGTCAAATCCAAGCCTAATCGAAAGAATTGGAGAACCATGATGCTCGTTGTCATCTTTAATCTGTGTAGTAGGAACCATGTAGTTAGAAAGAACAAATTCATCTTGACCAATGCTACGTACCTCATCAAATGGTCTACAGTCAGCAATAACATATCCAATATCAGTTGAGTTGAGTGTTTAGAAACCCCACTGCATTTATGGTCATGGGTAAAGAAATTTGTTTACCAGTTGCGTGGATTGGTGGTCACATTAGTAAAAATTTAGGGGTTAGCATAGTTAGAGGGAACTGAAATTAAGATCCGAAGGTTGTTTAGCGGTGCATTGAGGTTAAATAGTGTAAATGAAAAGTTTTCATAGATATTGAAAACAAAAATTACCAGTTGATAGTGTTGTCTGAAACCATAGAACGTGAGAATGTGGCAGAGGCAGAGGCAGTGAAGACGGTACGTGCGAGTAGGATGGAGGTGAAGCTAGCGGAGGCCATAGACAAAGACAGTGGAGAAAATGTAAGAGGTGGAGTGAGAATGCGAGTGGTGGAAACCAGAGAATTTTTGGACAAAAAAACGTGATCGGTGAAGGGAGAATTTGATTGGTTGAAACCCTAAAAGGAGAGAAGGGAAAATCCACACAATGGGGGGAGACAGTCGTGAATTTGGATCGGGGAAACAAATTTGGGGTGATGTGGAATCATATCTCACTGATACATAAACTCGATGTACCCATGATTACTATAGATAATATATATATATATATCATATATATTCACTAAACTCATCCTTAATGTATTCTATGTAGTGTATGAATGAACCACATCGCTTTGAGTGAGCGGTAGTCCACACTTCCTCGAACGAAATTATCATATTAACAAAAAATAGAAATTATAAATATATGTGTTGTAAAAGAATTACAGAGTATTAAATACATATTAAATTAATATATAACATATATAAATAAATTTTCTATCATAATTTCTATCATGAGAGGTAATAAATAAAAAAGAAACAATAATCATAAAGTGAGGTGGTAGTTTGTTGTACACATAAACATTATGTTCGTTACACATTATATGGAAGTGTGTGTATGTGTAGGTAAAAAACATAGAATAAAAACATATTAGTATATTTACGATACCATGGTTTTTATTAAATCAAGTAATAATATCATTTTATGAAGTAGATAAAGATAATAAAATAAATGTGTCTGAGGGAGGGTGTTACCTCCTAATTGGGTAACGTCTTTTGGTTTTAACCAAAGGGGTTCTATTGAAAGATTTCATCCCAAGGGAGGATTAAAGGAGAAAGTTAGGGATGTTAGTGAGATATTTGGGCAGAATTTTTTGGAGCAAAAGTTTGCTGAAGGTGTGATGTAGTTGTAGTAGAGGAGGCCTTTTGTAATGGAGGTGGAATTACCCTCTTGTAATATTTTGGAAAAGGGAAACTGCCAAAAACATTTTATTTAAAGAAGATAAAATAATGGTAAAATGTAGATAAAAGTAAGTTTAGGGTCTATATATTGAAGAAAATGTATTTTTGACATGTTTATAGAACATTTGGGCCCTTAAGGTTATGGTTTAGTCCCCTATTAAGATTAATTTAACATTAATCATTGTAATTAATATTAATTACATTCATTTATATTTTTGGTAAAAAAGTAAGTTGACCTTATTATAAATTATAAATTATTCTAATTCCATATATTTAATAAAATTTCCCAAATTCAAAACACATAAGTGGACGAAATTAATGTAAAAATAATTTCACAAATGGGATGACAATGCTGGTGTTTAATGTAAAATCGTTCAAAAGTTTTCCATGTTTTTATAGTCATTTTGAAAATGAAATTGATTAAAATAACCTAAATTTGATTGAATGATAATTATTTTTTCTAATTATACTTCAAAACAAACTTAAAATATAATTGAAATCTATAAAAAAATTGAGATGAAAAAGAATCTTTGAGTTAAATTTTTTTATTTTTCACCATTCACTAAAAAATTAAAACATCGCAAAAAATATTTTTTTTACCATAACCTAATTTTTATGTTTAAAATTAAAAAATGATGTTTATTTTGACATATAAAATTTATATAATTTCCAAAAAAAGGATTTAAAAAATGCCCCCCATCAAAAGGTGGTAAAAGTACCTTAATAAAATATAGGTTTTTTGTGTAAATTTGGGTTTGTTCTTTTATTATGTGTATTGAATATATTCAATGAAGGTAAAAAAATGTTTAATTGAATATATAAAATATATATTACATTAATATACGTTATTAATTGTAATTAATTTAATTTAATAAGAGAAAATGACTTTGTGTTCATAAAAATAGCTTCCTATAAAAACATTCCATTTATATTCAATTGGTTCATTATAAAAAATGATTTCATTTTACATTTGTGTAATCTATAAGTTTTCATATGTTAGTTAGTAATATTAGTAAATTAAAACATAATATATCAGTTAACTATTAATATATACTATATTAATAATATTTATGTTTGGAAAAACTCGGTGGTGCTTGTAATGTACACCAAGTCGGCATTGTGTGAAAGGAATGTTTGATTTTTTGCATTGAAAAACATAAATGGAAATTAATTCATTTTAAAAAATGAACCATAATAATCTGGGTTATTACAACATATCTCCCATACTCCCACTATCTATGTACAAACCCAATCAAACTCATTTTAAACCTCTTGGAAACTCGATTCCAATCCCGGTAAAAATAGTGACCATCACCTGGGTCCTATCACATGTAGTACCCCCAATTTCTGGTATGTAACCCTTACTTGATACTTTTCATGGTTTTAAAAGTTTTGGGTGATGTATGGGATAATCGAGAGATCCTGGAGTGAAGTTTTAAGCAAAGGGGAAGGCGCACAGGTGGCGCACGGTTTGTCAAACCGTGCGGCCAAAAAATGCATGTCTGACTGCAGAGGCAGTGGCTTCCGCACGGTCGGCGCAGAGTTAAGGGAAACCGTGCGATGAGGACATGTGTGAAGGATGGCCGAGGTAGAATCTAACACACGGTTAGCACACGTTTTGTCAAACCATGCAGACTAACCGTGCAGTCACTTCAAGATAGATCCTAAAATTGTGAATCTAACTCGTTTTTCCTTTAATTGCCTTGTTTAAACCTCCTAAGTGGCCATAACTTAGGATTACTCTCCCTTGAAGGTTGGAAGACTTCTCCCAAGAATTCTGGAGGTGATCCGAAAGCTTCTCTTGGCGAATCAATGTCGGATTACTAAGTTATGTGATATTTCTTAATCGGTTTCTTAGATCTACTTAGATCTACTTCTCCTATTCTCTTGTTTTCTTATATCTACACCCGTTATGGGTGGATATAAGGGTTTGTATGCCAAATATGAAAATATGTGGTCTTTGTTGTGTTAGGAGAATAGATTTAAGGAGGGTTTTTGGAGAATCGGCTCGGTTTTGTTGGTGTTCGTCGTCCGTTGGTTGGTTTTGCCCAATTTGTTGAGGTAGGTGTCTTCTCTCTCGATTCCTCTTTCTCAAAACTTGAAGTCTTAGATTTTAAATTGATTTCCTTGATTGAAATGGACTGTTTATTAGCTGTGAAAATATAGTTGAAACGTTTTTGAGTAAAGGGTGATGGAAATTGGGTGTTTTTGGAAAGTGATTGTTAAAGTGAATTTAAAATGATTATTTTAAATTGGTTACAGTTTGTGTTGCCTGAAATAAATGGTTTTCAATAAAAGGTTTGATGTTTTATTGGAAGGTTTTGAACACACTTGTTTTTGGTATGGATTGCCATGGGTTGTGGTGTGTGTTCATATGCATTGGGTTGGACAAGGGCGAGAAGTACCCCCATCAAAAGGGACAGATAAGGACGTTAAGTACCCCTGTCAAGGTAGTACACTAAGTGACGACTTAGTGGAAGGATAACTCTCCACTCGCGAGTATAGGGAGGTCCAAGTTTCATGCATGGTAGTTGTGTGGATTTGTGAAATGGAATGAATGTGCTAAAATGGAAATGTGAATCTGATGGTAAACCTTTATTGGTTACTTTTCTTGAGAAAGATGGTTTTGTTGGAAAATGGTTTTGACATGGAACTTGTGATATTGTGAGTTGTTTTGGAATTGTTTTATATAAATTGTTTTATATAAATGTGTTAACATGTTTTATCCTAGAGGCATGGGTTGGGAAGTCATCGTGGATATCCTATGGAGTTTCATTACTCACCCCCTTCTTTGGAACGTTGGTGATTTTGCAGATGTCATATACCGGGATGTTGGCAAAGGTAAAGTGTCACACATTTATAGCACCACTTCGTGACTCATGGGCTGGTTCATGATGTTGTAGCTTGGAGATTGTAGAGAATGGAGTTGGGTTGTCGTCTTGATGTCTTGTAGTTTTCTTTCCGATGGTTACTCTGATTTGGTTTTGTACTCCGTTGTTGCACTTAGTTGGATTTTTATGAAAATAATGGTTGAGTTGTTTTGGTTTTAAATCATGCATCATATAATGGTTGGTTGGAGATGTTTATCTAGTTTTCTCTGTTTGTTGGTCATTTTCAGTTAAAGGGTAAATTGTCCCCCATGTATTTGGAAACCCTTTGGCATTTATTGCCAGCCTTTAGGGCCTTGGGGATGTCACTTAAGGCCATGTAATGACTCGTTCAGCTCTCAAGCCAATGAGAATTGGCGGGTCATTACAAATGGTATCAGCTTGTTCGGTCCTTTCCTAACAAGTAGTCATCGATGTTCTTGGTCTTGGAGTTGAAATTCATTCTTGTCTATTCCTTGGGTGGTCATTTTAGAGAGGAGAAGGATTTCCAGAACATGAATTGTATAGCATAAAAGGACGTAGCTAACCCGTTTATGCTGAACTTCAAGTTACCAGGGTGTTGGTTACAAAAGTGTTTTGGATACACTTATAGAATGTTGGAAATCTCATTGTCCTGGGTTTAGCCAATGAGATGAGCATGAGATGCATTATAGAGGAATGACTTCCCACTAGGATTGCATAAATCATTTTGATAAATGGATTATGGTTTGATGAAAAAGCCTGATTTTTGAGAATATTAAGCACATTTTCAAATGAAAGGTTTTGAAAAGATAATGGTTGATGTATTTTGAAAATATATTTATTTTCAAAATAACGAAAAGATCTATTTTAGAAATGGTTGGAAATCGATGTTGTGATAGTGGTGTAATAGATATTGAAATGCTAAGCCTCATGTTGCTAGGAAGTGAGACTAATGACGTGCATTTTTTGTATATAACATGGCACCTGTTAGACGTCGTAGAAACCAAAAGGAAGAAGCTGCGGAGAATGTGGTTGCACTAGAACCACTTGTGAACCAAGAGCTGGTTTAGAGTATTGTTCAAGAATTTCAAGCTGTATACATAGGGAATTGGACGGATGAGTCAAGGCATGTAGACCATTCCGTCCAGTTCCAGAAGCAGAATCCAACCATCATTCAAGATGATTCTAAACCTAAAAAGGCAGAGGTGTGGCTAAACAGGATGAATCATATCTTTGATTTCATCGGCACACCAGTAGAGCTGAAAGTAAAGTTGGCGACATATATGTTGGAGGATCTTGCACAACAATGGTGGGAGCTAGTGGTGCAGGCTTAGGTGGATCAAGGCCTGGGCTAGGAGGAATTTGTGGAATTGTTTAATAAACAATTCTATCCTCACACATTCAAAATCCATAGGACAACTGAATTTTTCATCTTGAAGCAGGGAAATCTCTCTGTCACGGAGTATGCGGCTAAATTCATGAATTTAGTGCGCTTTGCACCGGATGTTGCTGCAAGTGCATTGCTGAAGGCACACATTTTTGAATCAGGGTTGCGATAGGAGATTCGCTCGAAGATAGTGGGGCTTTGTATTATTGATTATACAGAAATGGTAAATAGAGAAACAGTACCAGAAAGAGGCATCTCAAGAGTTATGGGAGGAGGAATTATGATGATACCCACGGGAACGGGTGGGAACTCTAATACTGGGAACAAGCGGAAGAGGGAAACCTACTTTTAAGGTGGGAGTGAAAATCAGAATCAGACGGCTGGATCAGTGAATCTTCCTCCCCGACCCATGATGAAGTCCATGTGCTTTCAATGTGTCTTGGTTGATCACACGAAATGAGAATGTACAACACCACCAAAATCATGTCACAATTGCAATAAGATAGGGCATCATCAGCGATATTGTCACAGTGCTCCGAGGTCGTGTGCGCGTGACACTACCCAGGCGTCGCAAGTATTCTATGCTTTGACAGGGCGAGGACAGCAAAATCAGTCTTGCCAACAAAACAGAGCTAGTTATGTTGATTCCTTGAATACCATGACTCCTAAGGCAGGGCAATCTCAACAAGGCAATAAGGAGAAAAGTGCAGCAACAAAGCAATTGTATGGAGTGGAACAGGTGTTTGTGGATGACCAGTATGGACCATCTATGAAGAGAGGTACGATTCATTTGAATTCTACCCTCTTGCAAGTGTTGTTCGATACTGGTCCATCGTATTCTTTTCTTGCTTCTTGTATTTCTGATTTTCTAAACATAAAAGTTGAAATGATGCCTTCTGTGATAAAACTTCAAACACCTCTCAGTGAAAGAGAATGTAGACCCTTCATGTGTAGATAATGTTCTATAACTGTTGATGGAGTTGAGCTGAAATGGGATTTCTCTATGCTGGATATGGATGTATATGATATAATCATGGGTATGGATTGGTTGACAAAGTTCAGGGCTCACATCGACTGTTATAGCAGAACAGCCAGTTTCGCGACTAAGGATGGCGTCGATCATCTCTTTAGAGAAGAAATAATGGTGAAGGCAGGTGCAACTGGATTGTTGGCACCAGTAGTGGCAACGATATCTTACCATCTGGTTGCGTTAAACTTGGAATTGATGGACGAGATCGCGAATAATAGTTTTCCAGCAGTTGTGGATCAATTTCATGATGTTTTTCTTGAAAACTTCTCGGGGTTACCACCTATAAGATAAGTGGAGTTTATAATTGATCTCCTTACAGGGACCAGTCCGATCTCACTTTCATCTTATAGGATAACACTAATGGAGTTAAAGGAATTGAAAGTGCAGTTAAAGGAGCTGGAAAGGAAAGGCTTTATTCGGCCGAGCGTGTCTCCGTGGGAGGTACCCGTTTTGTTTATAAAGAAAGCAGATGGAACTTTGAGGCTATGTGTTTATTACCGTAATCTTAACCAAGTTATGATAAATAATAGATATCCACTTCCACACATTGATGACCTATTTGATCAATTAAGGGGAGCTTAGTGGTTCTCCCAGATTGACTTGCTGTCAGGATATCACCAGTTGCGAGTTCAGAAGGTGGATATTCCAAAGAAAGCATTCAGAAGTAGATATGTCCACTACGAATATGTAGTCATGCCTTTCAGTCAAATGAATTCACTATTGGTCTTCATGGATTTGATGAATCAGATATTTGAGCAATATCTGGATTCTTTTGTTGTGGTGTTTGTTGACGACATATTGGTGTATTGAAGAACAAGTGTTGAGCATGAGAAAGACTTGGCAATGGTGTTGGAAATCTTGAGAGACCATCAGTTGTATGCCAAATTATCAAAGTGTGATTTTTGGATACAAGAGGTATTCTTTTTGGGGCCATGTTGTTTATGATAAAGGTGTTTCAGTGGATCAAGAAAAGATAGAAGTTGTTCTTTCTTGGCAACCACCGAAGAATGTCTTTGAAATACAAAGTTTTCTTGGTCTAGCTGGTTATTACCGATGCTTTGTACATTACTTCTCATGACTAGTGTCACCAATGACATATTTGAAAAAGAAAAATAGTGCATTTCAATGGACTGAAGAATGTAAGAAATATTTTCAAGAGTTGAAACTTCCCCTTACATCAGCACCCATATTGATCTTTCCTGAATCAGGATAGGGGTATGTGGTGTATTGTGATGCTTCGGGAACACGGTTGGGATGTGTTCTCATGCAAGGAGACCATGTTGTTTTTTATGGTTCAAGGCAGTTGAGGGTGCATGAGAAGAATTACCCAACACATGACTTGGAATTGGCTACAGTCGTCCATGCTTTGAAAACATGGAGAAATTATCTCTTTTGTGATAATTTTACTGTGTTTACAGATCACAAAAGCTTGAAACACATTTTCTCACAACAAGATTTGAATCAGAGGCAGAGGATATGGATGGAGTATCATAAAATGTTCTATTTTTACTTAATATATACATCGGGTAAGGGAAATTCGGTGGCTGATGCATTAAGCAGGAAGTCGTATGCTCAGTTAGAAAAAGAAGATTCAGATGAATGGCAGTTGATGTTAGTCTTAGCTGACATGCATGTGGAATGTGAAGACCGAGGTGATGTTTCTCTTTTCTTTTTATCTACAATTGTTCCTGATTTGGTGAAATGGTAAAGGAAGCACAGACATCCAATGTGGAATGTGTAGCGATGTGTTCAAAACTCAATGGTGGGGATACCATTGAGGGATGGAAGATGGATGGGAATTAATTTTTGTGGTTTCTTGATTGGATGGTTGTACCTTTAGACTATCAGGAACAACTCACTCATGCTTACCACCATTCATGATGGGTTTTACATCCAGGTACATAAAATATGTATAAGGTAGTGAAGGCTCTATTTTGGTGGAGCGGTATGAAATTGAAGGTCGTTGAATTTGTTTCATGGTGTTTAACTTGCCAGCAAGTTAAAGCAGAGCATTATAGAGCAGAGGGTATGTTGCAGTCTCTACTAATTCTAGTGTGGAAATGGGATCAAATAGCAATGGATTTTGTTGCAGGTCTTCCAAGAATGGTCTGGAAACACGATGCCATTTGGGTGATAGTGGATCATCTGACCAAGTTGGTCTATTTCATCCCTATTCATGAAACTCATATGGTGGAATATATTTCAAAAATCTATATCCAAGAAGTGGTAAAGAGACATGGAATACCAGTTTCAATTGTGTCAGACAGAGATCCAAGGTTCACATCTCATTTCTAGAGATCCTTATAGAAAGCCCTGGGAACTCAATTGAATATGAGTACGGCGTATCATCCTCAGACGGATGGACAATCCAAAAGGATGATACAGACATTGGAAGACATGTTTTGGGCTTGTGTAATGGATTTTTGTGGCTTGTGGGAAGAGCATGTGACTTTAGTGGAGTTCTCATATAACAACAGTTATCAGGCCTTGATATACATGGCTCCCATTGAAGCATTGTATGGGCGACCTTGTCATTCTCCTCTTTGTTGGGTAAAAACAGGTGAGACTTCACTATTTGGGCCGAGCCTTGTCCAAGAAACAACGAAGAAGATTCAGTTGATAAAAAATAGGATGGAGACGACACAAAGTCATCAGAAATCTTATTCAAATCATCGCTGAAGACCATTGTTGTTTGCGGTGAGTGATCATGTCTTTCTGAGAATCTCTCTAAGGCTTGGAAATCTTTATTTCAGGAATCAGGGAAAATTATCTCCTCGATATATTGGCACTTTTGAGATAATGGAATGGGTTTTTGAGGTAGATTATCGGTTGGCATTACCACCATGGTTCAGTGCAGTGCATAATGTGTTCCATGTATCTCAGTTGAAGAAGTATCAACCTGATCCTAACAATGTGATCAGATGGGATCAGATTGTCCTAGTGCCATATTCTTCATTGGTACATATCCCAGTGCAGATTTTGGATAGGTAGGATAAAGTCTTGCACAGAAAAAGCATCGGTCTAGTGCGTGTTTTATGGAATCATGGTCATATTCAGGAAGAAACATGGGAATGGGAGAATGAAATGAAAGAGCAGTGGCCAGAACTCTTTCAGGAAAGCATTGGTTATCTACTTTCTGGGGACAGAAAGACCAATGGTGGGGAGAATGTAGTACCCCTGATTTCTGGTATGTAACCCTTACTTGATAATTTTCTTGGTTTTAAATGTTTTGGGTGACGTATGGGAGAATTGGGAGATCCTAGAGTGAAGTTTGAAGCATACGTGAAGGCGCACTGGTGGCACACGGTTTGTCAAACCGTGCGGCCAAACCGTGCGTGTCTGACTGAGGAGGTAGTGGCTTCCTCATGGTCGGTGCATGGTTAAGAGAAACCGTTCAATGAGGCCACACATGAAGGATGGCCGAGGCAGAATCTAACCCACGGTTAGCGTACGGTTTTTCAAACCGCACAGACTAACCGTGCGGTCACTTAAAGTTAGATCCTAAAATTGTGGATCTAACTCGTTTTGCCTTTAATTACCTTGTTTAAACCTCTTAAGCGGCCCTAACTCGAGATTACTATCCCTTGAAGGTTGTAAGACTTCCCCCAAGCATTCCAGAGGTGATCTGAAGGCTTCTATTGGTGAATCGAAGACAGATTCTTAAGGTATGTGATCGTTCTTGATCGGTTTCTTAGGTCTACTTAGATCTACTTCTCCTCTTCTTTCATTTTCTTAGATATATGCCTATTATGGGTGGATATAAAGGTGTGGATTCCATATATGACAATATTTGGTCTTGGTTGTGTTAGGAGAAGAGATCTAAGTAGGGTTTTTGGAGAATCAGTTCAGTTTTGTTGGCGTTCTTCATCCTTTGGTTGGTTTCACCCAATTTGTTGAGGTAAGTTGCTTCACTCTTGATTCCTCTTTCTTAGAACATGAAGGAATATATTTTAAATTGATTTCCTTAATTGAAATGGATTGTTTATTGGCTGTGAAAATATGGGTGAAACCTTTTTGAGTAAAGGGTGATGGAAATTGGGGGTTTTTGGAAAGTGTTTGAAAAAAGTGAATTTAAAATGATGATTTTAAATTGGATACCATTTGTTTTGCATGAAAGAAATGGTTTTAAATAAAAGGTTTGATGTTTTGTTGAAAGGTTCTGAACACACTTGGTTTTGGTATGGATTGGCATGGGTTGTGGTGTGTGTTCATATGCATTCGGATAGATAAGGGCGAGAAGTCCCCCATCAAAAGGTTGGATTGATAAGGGCGAGAAGTACCCCAATCAAAGGGGACGAATAAGGATGTGAAGTACCCCCATCAAGGTAGTCCACTAAGTGACAACTTAGTGGAAGGATAACTCACCACTCGCAAGTATAGGGAGGTCCAGGTTGCATGAATGGTAGTTGTGTGGATTTTTGAAATGGAATGAATGTCCCAAAATGGAAATGTGAATTTGATTGTAAACCTTGATTGGTTGATTTTCTTGAGAAATATGGTTTTTTTGGAAAATGGTTTTGACATGGAACATGTGATATTGTGAATTGTTTTGGGATTTTTTATATAAACTATTTTATATAAATGTTCTAACATGTTTTATCCTAGAGGCATGGGTTGGAAAGTCATCGGGGAAAACCTACTGAGTTTCATTACTCACCCCCTGCTTTGGCACATTGGTGCTTTTACAGATGTCATATACCGAGATGTTGGAAAAGTAAAGTGTCACACATTTATAGCACCAATTCGTGTCTCTTGGGAAGGTTCATGATGTTGGAGCTTGGATATTGTGGAAAATGTAGTTGGGTTGTCGTCTTGAAGTCTTGTAGTTGTCTTTAAGATGTTTACTCTGATTTGGTTTTATACTCCATTGTTGCACTTAGTTTGGTTTTTATGAAAACAATGGTTGAGTTGTTTTGGTTTTAAATCACGCATCATATAGTGGTTTCTTGGAGATGTTTATCTAGTTTGATCTATTTTTTTGTTGTTTTCGGTTAAAGGGTAAATCGTCCCCCATGTATTTTGAAACCCTTCAGCTTTTATTTCCAGCCATTCGCGCCTTGGGGATGTCTCTTAAGGCCATGTAATGGCTCGTTGAGCTCTCAAGACATTGAGAATTGGTGGGTCATTACATCACACATCTTTTAGGGGATATTTATAATCCCATACCCTGATGAACACATGATCCATCCCACCCTATCTTGTCCCAGAGGAATATTCTACTCAAAACACTAACTAAACAAAGACCAAACTCATGAGTGTGTAACTCACTTAGTGTGAGATGAACAATCATCTCACCTCTCATAACTTGGTTGTGGCCTCTCCTTCTCATCTAACTAGCCGAAGGAGAAATATCCTAGGATACCTAATTTACATATCACTCCCTAATTTCTACCTAATTACTCACATCATCTCATTTGAAATCATCACCCCTTGGAGACATAGTCACCAGTTGATCCCTAATAAATCTAATTGAAGAAGAGAACTTATTTTTAGAATAGGATGTTAAAAACATCCTTTCACTTTCTTTAGGGAACTCTAAATACCTATTCATCTATAATACCCCATGAAATTGATGAATGTAAGAAAACTCATTAAAAAGGCATTTTACATGGTATTAAAGAAACCACATACCTCCGTTATAGAGTTACCATCCTCACCCAGCACCATTAAGCCTTTTCCAAGACTGTATATTCTTATTTCACCCTCCTAGTAACCTATATCACACAATAAAACATAAATAAATAATTAAAATTATAATTAAATATTTAAATTAAACCAAATTGCGTAATTGATGAAAAACACAAAGGGAACCCTTGTCTCACTGAAATAATGAATATACACCCACAAGAAGGTCCCCGAAACACCCATGGAACCTTCCCATAAAAAAATTCATATCAGAAAACACACATTTAGACACAAAATCAATACATTTTAATAAAAACCCCTAAATAAATTAGGGTACTATATTACCTTTTCATAAATGAACAAAAATTTTGTATTATCAATCTCTTAGATCCTAATATAGCCATATAAGACAAAATCCCATTGATCGGGTTGTTTTAAAACACGATCAAGTAGAAATAATAAAAAAAAACTAGCCCAAATCACATCAAAATTAGTGGGATACAAATGGAAATAAAAAATAAGGAAATAATAGATGAATTTACCTTAGATATCCACATGAAAAAACAATCATCCCCTTTAATACGGGATATTAGGGGGGAAGAAAAAGAGGGGGAGTGACAACTAAATGGAATATCCTCGATGCCCTTTTGTCTATAAAAATAAAAAAATTAAATTGAAAAATATGTTTTTTCTCATACTGAAAAAACATAACATGGCCTCATTCATGGAAAATAAAGAAGGGTCATGTCATGAAAGGCTACTTCACATAGTATTCTAATGACATGATTATTGATTTGATGTGATAAAATACCCTACCTTGTAAAGGATACAGTACCTAAATTCGTTATGGTGCCATGAATGCTGCTCAGAACCATTCATGGTAAGAATACCACTAGAAAAGGGGACTCCTTTGGTCTAAAACATGTCATAGTATGAACCATATTTTCCATGGTGTGATCTATTGTATTCTAAAAAACCTTAGGAGTAGGTCACCACAACTCTAATATGATTCTATCAGAGCTTCAAAACAACAAATGTTTTCTCATTCCATGTTTGAAAAACATATCATTGAGTTTTGTGAAATCTCATGTTCCAAATCCTAATCCTAGTTCTCATAAAAAACCCCCACCAAATGAAAATTTTATATTTACTTAGATATTAACTACCCATAATTAAAAGGGTTGTTAAAAAGTTCAGACTACATGAATTTGAATCAATTAGAATACTTTTTAGTCTTCAAACCATATATCCCAAACTATTATGCTTTCTAATTCACCTTGTACTAACCACACACTATGTCCTTGTGTCAAACCCCATTCCACGACACAACTCCAAACACCATGAACACTACTCACCAAAGGACTAGACACCAACTTATTATTAATTCCAACATCAATATTACACTCACCCACACCCATTTATAAAAAAACACGTTATAATCAATTTATTCATCCCTGAGATTATATTTATCCCCACCCTAAGACTCTACTAAAAAATGGCAGCTCTAATCCATGATTCTCCCCACCACAATAATGACCTACTAAAAATGCACATCTATCGGTACACTTACCGTCGAAATACATTTCGAATAATTATCTTGATGTATTTTTCACCTCATCATATCCAAATATGGGAAAAAACTGTAGTCAGACCTCTATTGGATGAATTTTTTTATAAAACATTTCAACCACACCCATCGATGTGTTACCTCAGAACCACTCCTGACCATGATTCCTTAACCTCTTGAGGTATCACATGACCATACAATACCAAAAAAGGTCTAAACATGAAACTTAGAGTAATTAAAAAATCAAATACATAACCACCACCTCATCAATCAGGCTCTCACTACAAGCATTGAGTCACCCCTAATCTAAGTCACCATATAAATATCATTATTATTACCCAAGAAAACCAAATATTTTCACTACATAACCCATGCTCCATCCATCATCACAAACAATGAATGTATGTGATCATCCCACTCAAACCTAATTTCCATCACCAAACCTAAAAGATCTCCAAACCAAATGATTCAACCACCCAACTATGACTAAAATAATACACAAATTCATCCATTACCTAAAAAATTATCAACAGATCCATACATAGACAATTCAATTATCTATAACACAACTAGGAAGTGCATGTAACCATTATTCAGGGGCCCATACACACAGATACTTTTCCTAAAAAGCCACATCAATTCCCACTCTCCTCCTCAGGTTAAAGTGATTAACTATGAACCCTATCCTACGTTCTCACCCACTATCTTACTTAGCCTCAACCCAACCCAATGACTAAACACTCTCGTACAACCCGATCAGACACCCAACTCCTAATTCCAAGGGTAACATATCATCTAGAAATGGATAACACACATAATCCACTAACCATTATCCTCACACATGTTAGGTTATCCAAATATTCTATGTAATCTCTCCCATGAATTGACTAACTACACAATCCCTACCACATAAACATCATTCTAAAATCATGTTCATTTTCCCCACACTTCAACCGAACTACCCAAAAGATCATCTAGAAACCACAAGGTCAGGAATCCATCCAATCTGGTCCTCTAAAACCTAAATCAATAGAAAAAATTTAGAACTATTGGAATCCATAAATTCCAAGTCATTTACCATGCCTTTCACTACTTCCCAATTTAGTTAAGTAAAAATCCACTAAGAAGATATATATGAAAACAATATGTTGTTTGCTGTTGAAACATTCAGTAACTGAATCAACGTCTTGAAGGAAACCCATTCACACCACTAGATCTACCCATAAGTCGAAAATTCCTATAGGAAACCAAAAAATGTTTCTCTTTCGGAGGCGTCAAATTCTTGGTCTAACCCACTAAGGGTTTCAATATGATTGTTTCACAAAGGTAATGTATAAACATCACTAAAATACATCTTGCACAAGGATTCACATTACATTTCACTAACAAAAATATTAAGGTTCAGTTGAACAGAACACTAAAAATAAGTTATATGAAAAAACACCATATAATGTTTTTGAAACTTATAATAATTAATCCCCCTTCATAAAATATAATGAAATATAACTATGCATATGTCATGTGATTCCTATAAACCAAATATGATACTTTTAAATGGTCCTCTTTCCAATGTGACAAGAGATAAAAATATAAATTACATACTCTACAAAATGTATCATATTCAATAATTAGATTAACCATAGTAGAAAATACCTAGAATAATAATATCATACCTCTGGTAACTAAGAATTCCCACCATAAAAGTGATTATGACTCACCAGTATGATGTCTATTGCATGTTTTGACACATTCTTAAACCACTGGTATATCATCTCCCCACATTTTCTTAAAAAAAGATCCAATACAACTTTTTGAAAGCATATCTAGGAAACATCATTATAGGTTTAATTTCATACCCCCAATCCCACCACCTTATATGAAAGTGGATTTCGACTATTGGCGAGTCCGTAATGAAAAAAAAGGGAAGAAAATGAACTCAAATCAGAGACCTGAAACAAAATGAAAATAAACAAATTCATCTTTAGTATAAACATTAATGTATATAATATAAATCAAATACAATTATATATTAAATGTATCATTTAGAAGAATAAAAACTCTTTGTCATACTAGAATACAATATTGATTTCTAATCAGGACAATCACATATTAAAATTAAACCAAAATAAAATACATTCACAGTAGCCTTACTTCCATCCTCAAGCCTCACACTTCCCATCATCAATAAACATTGAGATGCTCTAACATAATCCTCTTCACATCCTTTACTTATACTTGAAATAAAACATAAGGTCTTCACATGCACTGAGGTGCTCATGTATGTTGTGGGAAAAAAACATAAGTACTGTCACACAAGGTTACCTTAGTATATTTTATAATACACATGTATTCATGATGAAAATTAAAATTTCATGCCAGAATGTGGATATTATATGATAAAAAAGACACAAAGTATCCCCTTGTGTTCAATTACCATGTGTTAACCACGTCTCCATGAAACCTGATAACATCATCATTAGCACCACATTGGAAACCACCAAATTGACTTGTTTGTAAAGACAGCAGGTCATCATGTTTCAGCTAGTACACCCTGATGACTAACCCCACCTACTTTAGCCTAGGAAATAATCCCATATTTGGGTCATCTCATGCCACTATACATAATTCCCACCCCATTACTAAAGACTTAGGGTAGGGGAAAATCCAAACTAAAACCAATAACCAAAGATACACAACAAGGTCATATATTAACATCCAAACCCACCTCATCATCACTCAACATAGGGTCAATTGTATTAATCTTGCAACACATCATGACCGATCACCTTAGGAGAATTCCCCAATTATTAACTACTTATGGAAAAGTATACATTCAGGACCCAATAATCAAATAAAGGTCACACATCCAAGTCCTACATCAAACCATGATCCAACCCCTAGTCCATCCATGAATGAAGCCTATGAAGGAAAGGTCCACCTATCACATAAAATAAGACTACTCCAGCCAATGTCCCTCTATCATGACCAATTATTTATTATTCAAGGAAAGGAAATCTCTTTAAGTTCCTCTTCCTAACAAGAATCTATCAAATATCTCAAACATGTACAACATAAATAGAGATCATATCCTATAACACTACACAAAAGTTGATCGCCGGGTTCTAGTCATTCAAGACCTTTCTTCTCATCTTAAACACATCTCAGATCACTCTCAGGGAATCCATTAGGTCCTACATTCATATCACCTTATTTTATAATCAATGCATTCTAACTTCCATCACTCCTTAGTGATCTCACAAATAGAAGGATCATAAAGACACATACCTCAAGGCTCGGTCCCACCTAACCAAGGTTCCTCATCACCCTATTCCTACTATCTAGGGAATGATCCAAGATAACTCACTATAAGACTCTTTGAAATCTTATTATAATCCCTAAAACCCCATGGCTATTATTTGGTCATAATATTTCTTTTCCAATTGGAGATCTCTCATCCAATCAGTCGGAGAAAAGAATCTCTATCATTCACCATCTTGTCCCAAAAAAATCATCTTACTCATAGTTCTCAATTAACTTTGACAACACTTATTAGGGTGTCAATCACCTAGTGTGAGATAAACAATACCCTCACATATCATCAATTGGATAGTGTCTCTATGTATCTCATTAAACTGGCCCTATGAGATAAAAAATAGTCTTCTCATGTCACATCATATACCTTGAGACCAACATAAGGCCTCACATTATCAAAGTAAACATACTATCCCCTCGAAGAAATATTGTCCAGGTGATTCCCAAATAAGCTAAGCAGTAAGGAGTATTTATTCCGAGCATAGGACGAGAACACCATCCTGTCACTATCTATAGGACACTCTTGATCCCTATTCATCTGCATGGTCCTATGAAATGAATTATAAAATTTACATTAACTTAAATCAACTAAAACAATGATAGTCTATGTTAGATACACCTCTTAAGTCCTCATAATTCCACCAAATAGAAAAACCCATCTCTTGGGAATATTTTAACTATGATTTTGTTGAAATTACCAACAAAACCTAGACCAAATTTCACCAAAATCAATGTAACCTGAATATAAATACAAATAGAGGAAAGAAATGATAAAATTACCTTGAACTATCATATTGGAAAACAAAGAATCATTTCCTTTTAAGGGGTATCAAAATGGAGGAGAATGAGGGGGACAATTGGTCTAATGGCCTCTCCCTAACATGCATTTTTTCCAAAGAACATGGAGGGTGACGAAAAAATATGGTTTTTATATCACTTAAAGAACATACCCATGAATTATTATTAGTGAAACTGGGAGGTTCATAGTGTCAATGGATGATTAACCCAAAATTTCCACTATGCGACTGGTGCTTTATAGCAGAAATCACCCATTCCAAGAAGAGGATGAACTTATTAATATATTCGTGGTATAAATCCCCACAACTAGAACCATTCATGAAGTGAATTCCAATAGATCCAGGGAACTATATTGGTCTCAAAAAATTCACAGCACAACCCACCTGGATCACAGTATGATCAACTATGGATTACTAAAATTTAAAAATTAGCCACCCAGTCCTTCTCTAATGCTCACTAATGCACCTATATATCCAATTGAGCCTCATTACCCATCAAATATCATATCCTATATATCTATCAGAACAAATATTCCTAATATTAATACCAATCCTATGAATAAACACATAAAAAATAAAAAAATAAGATATCCTCAATATTTCACAACCCTTAGAGACATGGGTCATTATAGTTTCCAATGCATAAATGGATTTTATCAATTTTATGGTTTTATAAAATCATTCAGTTGAATTTAAAATGAAATATTTATGTATTATTTTTTTATTTCTAAAGAGTATGTTTTGTTTGATATGATTTGGTATAACTATAATTCATTTTATGATTCATTTCACTAGGAATTTCAATTACCAAAGCACTATTTTAAATATTTTATAATGTTTTTCATAACGTAACTTCACACATGACATGAAAAACTCATTGCATTATAGTTTATGTGAACATTAAATACTATAATGTGGATCATTGTGATTGATTATAATTATGAATGTGGAATAATTAGTAAAAGGATGTTTTGAGGTGATGTGTGTGTGTGTTTTTTTATTTGATTATATTTTTTATTGACATCTCTGTATATTAACTTTATTTCACTCTTCCATTCAAAATATCAAGGGTAACATAGGGTAAATACATGGGATATGTAGTGAAAATTACAAGACTTGTTTTGATTATATACTAGAAAATTAACCCTTAATGTATGATAATTTCACTTGATCGGGGTTTTTCTCCACTTAGGGACGTTGGTGGATAGAAATTTTTGTGTATGAGTAGTTAGCGTCATCAACAATCCATATGATTATTTTTTAGTTATTTCTGAAAATATCCCCCATAGTTCTTTGGGAGTTATAAGGTGATGAATATTTTATGATGTTTGTGTGTTTCTTTATATAGATGGGATTTCTATGATTGGTTTATATTATTAATCTTATCTTATGATACCTTCAATATATTGATGGATAAGTGTTACCATGTTTATTTCTTAATGTTTTTCATGGTTTACTATCTCTACCTTTTTTTGTAGTTATTTGTTCTTTATAGTAATCAAGTATTTCATTTTTATTTTGGAAGAAAAAGCATATATAATATCGGAAGGATTTGAAAAATATAAATCATGGTTTCACAGTGTTTTTAAAAAATGTTTACTTTATACAAATTATTTCCTAGTATAAATGTAATGTGTGGTTTCAAAATTTTCTATTATTTTCCTTTTCCTTTAGATTTCATATTTTCACTCACATTATTTTCTAATAGTATCATCTCAAATAATGAAATTATTTTTGTTTTAGTAATGTAAAACCGAACTTTATTATTCTTTTGTTTTCCAAAAAAATTTGTAAGTTGATATATTTAATTTTAAATTAGTGTGAATTGTTTTATATTCAAAATTAATAATAAAAATATTTTTTTGGAATGCTCATGGGAATATTTAAATCTCACCATATATACACACTATATGTTTATAATGCCTTGTAACCCTCTTATACTAATACTAACTAGTTACTTTGTTATAGTGGATTGTATTAGCCTTATTTTGGATATGAAGGAAGTTGCAAGAAATGATCATTTTATTAACACATGGATATGGGTAATTGTTTTACTCTTTGTTTATGTCTTTCACTTTTTTTCACGGTACCATAGGTATGATCAACCATCTCATCCATCCTTTATTGTTTTATCATTTCAAATTTATATTTGGGATGTTGTTTATGTTATGTTGATCTATCAAATGGTTGTAAACTTCCTAGGTTTTTTAATATTGTACTCGTGTATTTATATATAATATTTATTGTTCAAGAACACATTTGGATGTTTAAAAATTTAAAAACTATTTATTTATTGGGCATATCTTATATCCCATCATTTGGAATGGTAATGCTAATATTTTGGGTGGTGGTTTTATAAATTGTATATTGATTTCAAGAAAAATCATTCAAAATTTGATTAGGGATAATAACCTGAATTTTTTTGGTAGCCCATGGTAATTGAGAACATGATTTTAGAGTTTTTGATGATTGGCCTCGGTGATGTGGTAGGTTGAACAAATACAACTTTTTATAAAATGGTATCATATCCTTAAATTTCTTGTGTTATTTAGTAAGTCATTATAGATAGAATATATTATTTTTAGACCTCAAGTTGTATTTTATTATCTAGTATCTAGAAAACACATATTATAATGATCCTTGAGTTTCTAAATGATGATGGTAATACATTTATTTGGTTGTTGGGTTTAATTTACTACTTATTTATATGGAATTTTAGCTTTAAAATGAATTTTTGGAGTGAATTCACATGGTGAATGGTTAAGATGCATGGGTCACAAACCATTTTTACAAACCATTACAAAAGTTATAGAGTTATCAAAAAGCTTCACATGGTGAGTGAACGGTTTGGAAATACAATTTGGAAAATAATACAAACTATTTTCATGTATCTAGTGAGATACATATATTTGTCACACAGTATCCCAAACAATATATTGAATGCTTTCATCCATGTAAGACCTTATTGTATTGATGATTCTTTGATTCCCTATGATTACCAGTGTCCTCTATTGTTGTTGAATACTTTTTGGAGGTAAATTGAGATTTATTTTGTGTTATTTATATATTTGGAATTTTTTTATTTGAGTTTATTATGATTTATAAACTATATAAAGTAAAATCATGAGGATTTTATTGAGATTTGGATTTATCATTGATCATTAATTATTGAGATATATGGTTTTAATGATTTTTAAAGGTATTTTTATGGATGATTCAAAAATAAAATTCTAGTTTTTTTAATGGTGTTTTCGTGACCTTCATAGATAAACATTACCCTAATGGGTGATTTTGTAAGAAAATTGTTTGATGTAAGGGTTGGAAATTATAGAGTTATAAATGTGATTGGTATGAATCATAACACATGGGGTTTTCATAAATTTAATTTATATTTAAGGTAAAATGTTTGTAATGAAACTGTGATTTTGGGGATTAATGGATTTTCTGATGTGAATTTTCTTTATTTATATGGATGTAAAAATTGTTTTTTTTGATTTTCAAATGAATTAGAGAACAATAAAAGTGTTTATTTATGTTTTTAAAAAAAGGTAATTCAAAATATCATATTAAATGTTTCAAATTTGAAATTAATTTTATCTTATCAAATGTGTTTTTATTTTGGTGAGTTATTTCATTTGATGAATGAATTTGGGATTTGTGATATGTTAGTATAATCCCATTGATTTGAATATTATATCATTTTTTGTGGAATTATGTAATGAATTGATTTAATATTTTAGTCATGTTGTTATAGACTGATTCTGTTAGAAACCAGATCTTCTTTTTAGGCATGTCTTTCTTTTCTAGTTGTTTTTGAGAAAAAGCGCAGTTTCTAGAAATTTCAGGAGTACACCCCATGTACTTATAAGCAAACTATGTGTACCCAGTTTCCGCAGGTAGCGATGTGCCGACCATGTAATGGCCAAGCACAAGGATGTGTGGTGTGACCTAGAGACCGCCTATAGCGGGGGCCGGTTAAGGCATGTACACGACATGTACCCTTGAAGAATAGGCCATGTACTTTCTTTTTATTTCATTAAACGGACCAGGGTCGCATATCATTCACAGAAATACATTCTTCTTTGTTCGTCTCATCTATGAGAGACTGTACAACACGATTATTATCTGAGGCCCTAACTTTCATCCATTCCCTGAATCGACCTCTGTCGATTGCATTGTAATTTCCACGGTAAGCTCTTCCTTCTTTTAGAGCCTCGTTTCCCGATTTCTAATATTTCATGAGATATCCTCTGTTGAATTTTTTTTATGTTTTTGTAGATCTATTACATTCTAGGGAGACTCAATGCATGAGACTCATGTATATCGATAGTACAATGCCGAGGTGGGTGGTTTGTACCTTTATGTAGTTAGTCTCTGAGTTATATGTGCAAAAGTGCCCAATACCCTTTTTGGGGGTATTGCATGTTTATGGTTTTTATACCTATTATTTCCAGTTATTCCTTGGGTTCTTGATTATAGGATTTATGATTGTATACATGGTTATTTACCTTACTATGGATGTGTTGCCCTTGTTTTATTGATATTGGATGTTTGTTCAAGATTTTCCTATTAGGGTGCTTTGTTTTCGATGCCTAGTATTATTAAGATGGAGTGAATTTATCTTACTAGCTATGATATGTTGTAGACTATTCAGCTAAGTGGTTATTGAGGTTTACCTTGGTGGCCATAAACTATTTGTGCATGATTGACTTACACAGGGCTATGGGAACCTGGTGTAGTAGACCATATGTGGAATGGATGTTGAGGGCTTCCCCAGAGTGTCTATTTACTTATATGTTGTGAGACCTTAGGGGGGAAGGAAATTGTGCTCCCTCATAGTGTCTATAGTTCCTTGTTGTTATGCCACATGGGGAATTAGATGTTGAGTTCTTCCTCAGAGTGTCTATATTTACCGATACGAAACCACATGGGGAATTGATGGTGAGTGCTTCCTCAGAGAGTTTTTGCTAAATCTGAAGCGGAGGGGTTAGAATGTGAGTACATTCTAGAGGGTTGCTTTTTTTTTGATTGGTTGAACCAAAGAGGTTAGGCTGTGATTACTTCCCATAGTGTTACTTTTGATTTTTGGTTGCTTAACTAACAAATGAAAATTGAAGTAATTGAAACTGTAGGATTGTTTACTTTTGAGTACTTCCTTGTATATTGCTTCATTTTTCATATTTCCTTCCATATATATTCACTAACTGGTAGGCACAAATCTTTGGGTGGTTGCCTATTGGGATTAATCTCACACTTTTTTTGGGTCATGCTTTTTGCCCAAACAGACTATATTGTTGCTGGTCTAGATAAGGGAAATTTCCCTTCAACTTCATGTACTTGATTGTTTTGGAGCTGGAGAGATGGGACCAAGCTGAGGCTTGCGATGCAGTTGTAATTTATGTGTTTTCTTTGTACTTTGTTTTAGTACTATATTCCATCATTGTGAATTGTTTGGATTCTTTCCTAGACATATGTATCATGCATCATTTATATATGTGCTCCATTTGTTTTTTTCTTGAGTCTTCCATTGTTTACTATTGTATGGTATTATCATTATTTCTACTATTGTTTTCTGTTTCATTCCACTACATTACTCTTTCTATGAGGACATTGACTTCCCACTATCACACACAAGGACCCCACTTCTAGTCGGTAGCCTCTAGCATTTGGGGAAATGCGGTTGAGTGCATGTGACCAACCTGGGACGAGGAACCTCTAGGTGGAACCCAGAATCGGGATGTTACAAAGTGGTATCAAATAAATTCTATTATTCTTCACTTAATGTTTGGAGCTATAGCCGGGGATTGAAGGAATAGGTATTTGGTAATAAGAAGTGCCTAAGAGTTGCTAAGCTGTGTACAGGGAAAATCCAATTTACCTCATATATTGTGATTTTTCTGGTTTTGAAATTATTATAGTAGATTTGATTTCACCATTGAGTTATTCACATGTTTGTTCTATTATTGTTGATATTATTGAGGTTCTATTACTTTTGAAACCCGATGAGATGAGGTTATGCCATCTCTGGAATCATATAGTCACTTAGTAGAGACCACATGTCATGAATTCTTTCCATGCCATTTAGGGTGAATTACTGATTGTATATTGTTGTGATAGATATTGTGCTTGATATGTATGTTGTTGTGATATATGCCTTGATAGAATACCTATTATTTGATATGATATTTCTAATATGTAAGGTTTCATTTGAATAAAAACCAAACTATGGTTCATGAGGTTTTATGGGCCCTCATGGACTGGAATTTAGTGGATCGTTACTCTTTTATGTTTTTATATGACATGTTGAAGATGCCAAGATTTGATTCCCTGGGAGTATGGGACGTCACAGATTGGAATTTGGCACCTTAATGTTTGTTTAAGTGTTTTCTGGGTTCTTGAGTAGTTTTTGAAGAGTACTGTCTGAAAAAACCCGGATTACAAAACATGTAATGGTAAATACATTCCATGTACCCTTTTGTTTGGGAAGGAAAAGTTTTTTTCTTAAGTACATGATGTGTATTATATGTACATGCCGTGTAGTCTCTAACGGTGTCATGGCAGTGTGGGACAAGACATGGGGTTGGGAAATATTTGGTGGAACCGGCCGTGTACCAGACGTACATGTCATGTGTATAGACCATGTGTCCAGTTTTGTGACCTATGTCATAGGTGGATAATGGGTAGTTAGTACACGCCGTGTCTGCAACAAACGCGCCGTGTAGAGTTAGTCGTGTTACTAGCCATGTCACTAACAACACGGGTTGGTGAAGTTCATATAGTACACGTCGTTTTTGGAACAAACCTGCCATTTAGTCTTGTTCTAGTGGAACTTTGTGGGTTATTCATGTAGAAGAACTCGAGTAGGGGAACATGATTCAAGATCCCGCCTTGTAATGGAGAAACACACTATGTGTATGGGGTGTTACACGACCAGAGTTGGCAGGAATACACACCCATGTAAAGTCTTAAAGGAACACACCATCTAGGGGTTATACACACTAGGTATCCCTATTTGAAAATCTTGAATGGTTTATTTTTCTTATTGCATTATTACACATCTATGTCTCGTTCCTTGATAGTCTCAAAGTAAGTGTGACCTTGACCTTATAGAGTCATTCCACTGAGATGTCCTCTGACTGTATGCTAGTTACAGAACAATTATTATACACCAAACATGGATGAACATGGAATACTAGTAGATCCTCCTGTAGTGACAGTCTTGGCACCTGCCGTTATTCTGGATACAGGTGCTTATGTACAGTTCCGAGAGGGCTTCATGAGGTTCATGCAGACCTTTCGAGGATTATCTAATCTTGCCCCGTCTATTTAAGGTTGACACAAGTTTTCCAGTAGTAGCATCCTCCCACCTTTATAGGGGATGGAGGACCTTAGGCTACAGAGTCATGGTTAGAAGATATGCTCTCTATATTCGAGCATCTAGAGATGCCTCCAGAGAGAAGGGTGAAGATCACTACGTATATGCTTCAAGACTCTGCCAAGAGATGGTGGGATGTGATATCATAGGCGAGAATCCAACATTTCATGGATTGGGATGAGTTCCAGCATGCCTTCTATGACTATTTCTACCTGGAGAATTTAAGGGCCCATCGGGCCCGAGAGTTGATGAGTCTGGAGTAGGGTACTCTATCAGTCATGGAGTACTATTATCCCTTCACAGAGATGAAGTGCTTCATGCCTATTCCAGGAGGTGATGAGTTTTTTCTAGTGAATAAGATTGAGGATGGTCTCAGGAATGACATATGATCTCAGGTGAACATCTTCAGGTTCACTTCCATCACATCTATAGTCAATGAAGAACTGATCAAAATACGCAATATGAGGGATTATGGAGCTGAGAGCTAGGGAGGCTCGACATCCAGAGTTGGTACCCCTCAGACTGAATACAGGAAGAGTGGGCATACAAGGACACATTGCACGAGAGACCCTGTGGAGTGTCAATATTGTGGCAAGATGGGGCATCTTCAGTGTTTTTTCATTTCTTCTCACCAGCTGCGGGTGATAGGGGCTCTGGTATGACTCCTCATTTAGGAGAAGAACCAACAATTTCTCATTAGTCTGGAAACATGAGTTCTTCTAGCCATTCAGGAATAGGTGGAGGTCACGACCATGGTAGCCAATCAGTAGGCTTTCAATTAAAATAGGTTGGGATAGCTCAGGGTTGTCAGGAAAGGTCCCAGGGCCATGGTACATGACAAACTATTGTAGTGGAGCAGACCTAGAAGAAGCAGGAACCCGACCCCTCTATAGTTTGAGGTACAATTATTTTTGCCTATGTTTCAGCTTCTACTCTCTTTAACATAGGGTATTCCAATAGCAATATATCTATTTCCATTTTGGAGTGACCTGCCCTCTATATCTTTTCTTAAACTGATATCTTGATGCTAGACACTCTGTTTCGGACTAGAATGGATAGTGTACATTAGTGTAAGGAGTTATCTCTTAAGGTTAGTAGGTGTCAATTCTTATCGGACCGCTATGTCCTAGAGATGAAAAGCTATGTAGTCATCCTCGGAATGGACTGGTAAGTCCACTTTCAGGTTGTTGACGACTGCTACCGCTGTAGGGTGAGTTTCATGTCGCCAGAGGGTGGATCCTTTTTACATAAGGGCAAATGGGATGTTTAGGATATCAGAGCAGAACCTGAGCATTATGGATTGAGAGGAGTTACAACCCATATTTCTAGTCTATATCTGGATGACTAGGGGACTTCACAGTTTTAATTTCTTCTAATGGTCGATCGTTTCAGGAATGTCTTTCCATAGGACTTATTAGGTTTGCCTTTGGAGTGAGAGGTTGAATTTTCTATTGAGTTTTTGCAGGGAGTGGAACTAGTCTACATTCCTCCTTATAGGATGGCTACACCAGAGTTACAGGATCTCAATAAGTAGTTAGAGGAGTTGCAGACAAAGAGTTTCATCCAACCAAGTACTTTTCCTTGGGGTTCGCCTGTCCTATTTGTGAAGAAGGCAGATGGTACCCTTTGACTTTGTGTGGATTATCGAAAGCTGAACCAGTTAACGGTCAAGAACCGTTATCCCTGGATGAGTATTGATGACCTATTTGATCATCTTCGAGGAGCCCAGGTGTTCTCAAAGATTTACTTCTGATTCAGTTACCATCAGTTGCATGTTAGACCATCGAATATACCTCTTAGAGCCTTTCGAAGTAGGAATGGTCTATACGAGTATGTAGATATGTTGTTTGGTCTCACAAACACACAAGTAGGTTTTATGGAATTGATTAACCAAGTGTTCAATCCATACTCAGATTCCTTCATGTTAGTCTTCATGGGCAATATCTTGGAGTACTCTCACACTTGACATGAACATGCCACACATCTTGAGATAATTTTGAGTACACTGAGAGAGCATCAGTTATATTCTAGGATCTCAAAATTACACTTAGTATGGATAAAATTAACTTCTTAGGTCATGTTATCTCAGAGATAGGAGTATCAGTAGTCCCAGAGCAAGATAGAGTAGTAGTTTCCTAGGATCATCTAAAGAATGTATTTGAGGAACGATATTTTCTAGGGATGACTAGTTACTACAGGCATTTCATATAGGACTTTTAACACCTAGAAGTGCCACTGATGGGCCTGAATAAGATGAGGGAAAATTACTTATCATCATATTCTTGTGAGTCAGCCTTTCAAGTGATAAAAGGGATGTTGAATTCTGCATCGATACTAGTTTTTTGCAGAGCTGGGAAAGAGTTATATAGTTTACTATGATGGTTCCGGTATCAGGTTGGGAGCAGTGCTTATGCAGGGGGGAGGAGTCATTGCGTAAAAGTCTCAACAGTTGATTCCACATTAGAGTAACTTCATGACACACAATATTGAGTTGTCTATAGTTGTTCATGCTTTACTATGTTAGAAAAATTATCTTCTAGGAGAGCATTTTTTGGATTTCCCCGATCACAATAGTCTCATGTATATCTTCACTCAGCATGACCTGAACTTGAGATAAAGAAGGTGGGTTAAGTACCTTCAGTCATTTTACATTGATCTTACCTACACGCCTAGAAAAGGAAATGTAGTGGGTGATTAATTCAGAAGGAGGCCGCATATACAGATATTTCAAGAGGCCGGTAGTGAGTGGAATATTATGGCTTTATTATCTGAGATTCATTTGGAGGTGCACCACAGAAAGGGGCAGACGTTTCTTTCTTCTATGACTGTTTCCTCTACTCTACTTGATCGAGTGAAAATGAGGCAGCTATCAGATGCAAAAGTCCTAGTCCTACAGGAAAGTGTGTCTGGAGAGAACCCTATTTCTGGATGGACCATTGGTGAAAATGAGATCTTGTGTTTTCATGGGCGTTTATGGGTGTCAGCAAACATATTCGAGGAGCTGATGTAGGATTTTCATTCCTCATTTTGGGCCGCACATTCTAGGGTCACCCACATGTATTGAGATCTTCACTGTCAGTATTAGTGGCTAGGTATGAAGAGAGATGTTGCTTGATTGGTGATGAGATGTTCCAGTTGTCTGCAGGTGAAGATGGAGCATCAGCAAACATCATGGATTTTGCAGCAGTTACCCATTCCCGAGATGAAGTTGAATGATGTCACGATGGACTTCATGACAGGTTTAAAGAGGCCGCCTAGAGGGAATGATGCAATATGGGTGGTCATTGACAGGCTCTTGAAGAGTGCTTACTTCTTGCCGATCAACGAGACCTTCAGTGTGGACGAGCATAGAAGGTTGTACATCTGAGAGAATGTATGTCTACATGGGGTTCCGAAATACATTTTTCAGACAAGTATACCAATTTTATTTCTTGGGTTTGGCAGGGACTACAGGATACTTTGGGGACACAGGTACTTCTGAGTATAGCTTACCATCCCCAGATAGATAGCCAGTCCAAGAATATGATTCAGGTACTGGAGGACAATCTGAGAGCATGCATCCTGAATTTAGCTAGTTCTTATTAGAATCACATACCTTTTGTGGAGATTTCCAACAATAATAGTTTCAAGAAACTATTCATATGGCACCTTATGAGGATTTGTACGGTAGGCCATGCCGATCATCCTTATGTTGGATGGAGGTAGGAGAGGCAGTGATGTTGGGACCTTGTCTTGTCCAGGAGACCACAGAGCAGATAAAGTTGATTCGGAAGAGGTTGATTACATCACAGTCACAAAAAAGTCTTATGTTGATCAATGGAGATGACCTATGGAGTTCGAGATCAGAGATCAGGTGTTCCTGCATGTCACACCAAGGTTGGGACACATGAGGGTTAGGAGACAGGGAGAGATTTCGCCAAGATATGTTGGAAAATTTGAAGTTTTGGAGAGGGTTGGGTTGGTTGCATATCGGTTGCCATTACCTCAGAGGTACTGGGCTATGCACGATGTCTTCCATGTTTCTCACCCACGACGTTACATCTCAGACCCGTCTCATGTCTTCCAACCAGAGGAGGTTGACTTGGAGGTGGGTTCCTCATTCGGGGAGTGTACTATATGGATTTTTGATTGAATAACGAAGGTTCTACATGGACGATCTGTTCCTTGGGTACGAGTTTTTTGGCTGCATGAACGAGTACAGCACAAGACTTGGGAGAGGGAGACTGATGTATGATCAAAGTGGTCGAGGCTGTTCGATTATTCTTCTTATACGCTACCTTACTAATAAAATTTGGGGAATAATTTCATTATGGGGGTAAGTTTGTAAGAACACAGATATTCTTTTTAGGTATGTACTTCTTTTCTGGTTGTTTTTGAGAAAAAGAGAAGTTTATAGAAATTTCAAGAGTACACTCTGTGTAATTATATGTACACACCGTGTACTAGGTTTTCATGGGTATCCATGTGCTGGCCCTGTAATGGCCGAACACATGGCCATGTGGGGTGACCTAGAGACCACCAAAATCAGGGGCTGATTAATGCAAGTACACGCTGTGTACCCTTGAATACCACACCATGTACTTCCATTTAATTTATGTAAATGTTCTAGGGTCTCATCTCATTCATAGAAATACCTTCTTCTCTATCCATCTCATCTAGGAGAGACTGTACATTGAAAATCTTTTCCAAGCCTCTCACCCTTCATCCATTCTCTAAATTGGCAGTCATCGATTTCATTGTAATCAGCACAGTAAGCTCTTACTTCTTCTAGAGCCCCTTTTTTGATTCCTCCCCATTCATCAGATATCCTCAGTTGAAGGATTTAGATGTTTTTGTATATCTATGATGTTCTATGGAAATTCAAGGACTCGGGATCACGTATATCAATCGTACAATACTTAGGTAGGTGGTTTTTTCCTTTCCGTAATTATTCTTTGAGTTATATGTGAAAAAGTTCCCAATACCATTGACCATGGTATTGTGTGTTTATGGTTTTTAGCCCGGTTATTTCCTATTATGCCTTGTGTTCTTGAGTAGAGTATTTATGATTGTATATAAAGTTATTTACCTTTATATGGATGTGTTTACCATGATTTCTAGATATTGACCACTTGCTCATGCTTTTCTGGTTAGGCTTCTTTGTTTTCCATGACTAGTATTGTTAGGATGGAGTGAATTTATCTAACATGCTGTGAGATGTGGTAGACTATTTATACAATTAGTTATTGAGGATTACTTTAGATTTCATATATAGTTTGTGCACGATTTACTTACACATGGTTGTGGGAACATGGTGTAGTGTACCATAGGGGGAATGGAGGCTGAGGGATTCCCCAGAGTGTCTGTTTACTTTTACATTGCAAGACCATAGCGGGATGTAATTTTTACTCCCTCAGAGTGTATGTTGTTCCTTGTTGAATGACCATTGGTTGAATTGGATGCTGGGTTCTTCTGTAGAGTGTCTATAGTTACCGATACGAGACTTCATGGGGAATTGGTGGTGAGTGCTTCTTTGGAGAGTCTGTTATAAAGCTTAACCAGAGGGGTTAGACAATGAGTACATCCCATAGGGTTGATTTTGTTTTGTTGGTTGAACCATAGGGGTTAGTATGTGATTAATTCCTATAGGGTTACTTCTGATTGTTGGTTTCTTATCTAATAAATGAAAATGGATGTAATTGTAACTGCAGGATTGTTTACTTTTGAGTACTTTCTAGTTTATTGATTCCTTTTTCATATTACCTTCCATATATATTCACTTATTGTTAGGAACACATATTTCGGTGGTTGCCTGCTAGGATTCGTCTCACACCCTATTTGGGCCATGATTCGGGGCCCAAACAGACTATATTTTTTCAGGTCTAGGTAAGGGAAAGCTCCCTTGTACTTCAGGTACTTGATTTTTTTTGGGGTTGGAGAACAAGAGATCAGGTTGAGGCTTGCGATGCTTTAGTATTTTATTTGTTTTCATTTATACATTGGTTTGGTACTCTATTTCGGCATTCTGAATTGTTTGTAAGAATTCCTAAACATATAAATCATGCATTATTTATATATGTGCTTCATTGGTTTATCTCTTCAATCTTCCATTTTTTAATATTTTATGGTTTTATCACTATTTCCGCTATTGTTATCTATTTCCTTCCACTACATTACTCTTCCAATGAGGGAATAGTTTCCCCACTAACACACCCTAGGCCCTCTCTGCTAGTTGGAATCCATTAGCATTTGGGGAAATGCGCTGGAGGCCATGTGACCAACCGGGTATGGGGAACCTATAGATGGTACCTGGAACCAGGATGTTACAGATTCCACCTAATAATATCCTAATTTATTTATTTATTATGGAAATTTATGATTCTATTCACCTGATGTTTGATTTCATGGATTTGAGTTTGTGTAATAATTTACGTTGGGTTGTCTATCTCCAAATGGTTTCCAACAAGTTTGTTCGTGGAACCGAAAACACCCAATAGTTCTGTATCAATGGGGACCTGCATTCTAAAGTCATGTATTCATTGGTATTTTGGCCAATTATTCTTATGAAATCACATTATTCGATAGGATGAGAGGTCAGACTCATCACATCTTTTTTGGGGGAAATATTACCATCTCTGAGACTATCTTATAGATTTAAGATATTTTCAATAATCCTTCATTAATTCCAAACTATGATATGGATCACCCATTAATTAAAAATAAATTTTTAACATGTACGGAATTTAGAATCAACTGTATGTATTCATGGTTATTCATATATATTGATATCTGTATGTATACGAGGTTCTCCATCAATAGTATCCCCTTATGTACTAGTTAGAGATTCTTTGGTTGTTATAATGATGATTCTAGGTTTCTAGACACAAACTGGGGCACATTGGAGTGTATTTTCATATAGGGAGACAAAATATGTTTTGATTATGGGATCATTCACATGGATGGGCTTCCTATATATCCCTATGAAAGGAATCAGAACCCATTTAATTTGGTTCTACTTAATGGGGAACATCATACCTCTTAAGGTAATGTGATATGGACCTAACCATAATGTATAACATCATGTGGCATAGATATCTAGCTAGATGGTACCAACTCAAGGTTTGGTGTGTGAATTATATCAAAGAGAACCAGGGAACCTGGAAGTGATATTAATTTCCATGTTGAATTAGACCCTAATGGGAATATGTCCCAAATGGAATAGAATTGATTTGAGGCATTCATTTTAGACCTCAAGGAGTCTTCCTACATAACCCATTTGGATGAGAGTCAAAGTCCACATAGTTTTTTGTGAGGAACTGTGCCTATGGAGGATATCAAGATGTTTTCCTCATAGAGTAATGAGTCCCTTTGAGATAATTAAGTTAGTTCTTACTCCTAAATAGGATTAATTGATTAAAGGGTGTTATTATTGTGTATTACACCTTAGAAGGATGCCCATATGAATGAGTTTTGGTCCATGAGAAGTGGATTTAATCATGAAGATTTGTTTTTTTGGTTTGAGGTCTACTCCTATAGAGGATTCTCATGTTGGTGAATGATTGGGGATTATAACAAGTAGGAGATCATGAAATATTGGGGCTTCTACCCAGTAAGAGACCATGAATTTTTTTGGGGATTACACTTGTAATTATTCTCAAAAGGGAACGAGATCATGTGAATGTCATGATAAAAATAAACCTATAATCTCAGGATAGTCACGATCAGTGTGAGAAATAAGAAGAAATAGATGATTTGAGAAACCATACAATCCACTTTTCCTGGAGGTTGGATACAAGACATTGAGGACCCATGCCATTGGAGGAACTCTAAAGGAAGGCAAGAGAAAGATTCAATGGAATACACCCTAAAAACATGCATCTTATGGGGTGGATAACATGATCGTGGCTATCATTCGCATGCACATGATTCAGAATCAGTCATGCATGAACATGATGGAACAGGAAGAAGAATAAGATCTGTCAAACCACACTTCTCCACCTCCACTAATAGAAGAGGATATGTGTAAGATAGTGAGAAGAGAGGACTCTGGTGTTGATACCCTCTCCGATCTAATAGCCAAGGGGGAGAGGAGGAGTATGAGTGAAACCTCCTACAAGAAAGTGTAGTGGATTACTCTAGGAGGGATAGCCCGAAATAGGTCCCATAGTAGGGGAAAATGATCTTTTTACACATTGAATGGAACATTAAGAGTAATCCTCATCCTACCAACATTGAACTAGAGGATCCTGGTCTTAGAGATGACATGGGTAGGACATGGTACTAACCCTTGTATTAGAGACATGAAACTCCCAGAAATCATCCCCAGGGTCGGGGTCCTCATGAAAATAGGAATAGAAATCCACACATACCCTGAGGATCCTAACTGTGTGGTAGGAAACGTGTGGGAAACTCATAACCATATAAATAAAAATCAAAATGGGAGAAAATATGGTGTGACCCTGTCAATGGTATTGAAAATACAAAGGTAATAGTAGAGGTTTTATCCTGTCTCTTTTTAGACAGGGGAACCATTGATAGAGAGGCCCTACCATGGTTGGATTGGAAGAAGGCCTAACTAATGGATCATGCAGATAGGGTAGGGAGAGCGAATGGGTTTCATAGGCAGGCCTGGGAAAGGTGATGGTACCTTGGGTGATAGACCACCTGGGAAACTACACTTGTGCAAGGCCTTTATCAAGCCTTCAACGGTCTATACATGGGTTCCCAAAAAAGGGTTGTGCAGGCCCATGCATAATCAAGGGGACTTCGTGCTAGTGGTCTTCAACCATGGGGGAGAAATTTCCTCACACATGTGTTGTTTATTTTAAACCATTGGAGGAAATTAGTTTCACTATACCCTTTTAATTCCATCTTCTTCAGGTTATGGATGGATTGTGCAATGTAATTGGAAGATCAGAGCATTGAAAGGCCTTTGGGAATTTCAATATATTCAAATGAAGATACTAGTTTCCAATTTATAGGAAAATATGGGACCTTGTGAAAAGGGGACATCTCACTCAGGGTTTCTTTGTAGGTGTTCCACATAGGTGTGCCCCTCAGGGGTTTCACTTTGTGGTGCCACTTAGGGGTGGCATGATAGATGATTCCATAACGGGTCATACAGGCTGATGCATAGGTACCCTATGCACCAACGCTACTAGGTGTACCTATACATATCACTTGGGTGAAACACCAATGGAAAAGTGCATGGAACACATTTCATTGTGTCAAAAGAATTATCTAATGGTATAAGAAAAATATTTAATGTAATATGACCATCTATTTGACCCACATTTTGGTAAATAAAAAAAGACTAGAAACTATCCCATGACCAATCAATCTATTAGTAGAGGTGTTAGTTCAAATCTACCGCATGTTAGGGATTAGAATAAAAATATTTTGACGCATATTCCACTACTATGATAGGGATATTAGGCTTCCTTTGATGCAGCGGAGTGGTTATTGGGAATTGAAAGAAATTTCAATCATATTTAACAATTTTAATGTTTTAAAGAACGATTCTCCCCTTTCAAAATTACAAGTCCTACCAGAAATAAGTATAATCTTATTAGTTAGGTCATGGAAAAGAAAGACTAGTACAAAGATTGCTTTAATTCAATGTTCATTTAAAAATATTATCCTTAATATATTATAGATTAATAAAATATAGAGTGTTTTCTAAATTTATTTGGGTGTTCATGTGGTGATGGAGTATGTCATTCATTTCTCGACGATAATACTGTATATGTCTGAGTTAGTCTTAGATGATACCTTAAAGGCTCTAGGTTTTAGATGGTGTATTTATCTTGATAATAAATCAATGAGATATTTGAATGGTCAAATATATTACATGGATATAAAGTCTAAGGATATAAATATAAAATCAATCATGTCTCTTTTATCATGAAATAATGATTTTTTGTCTATTATTTAGAGTACTTTAAATGATTATAGAGGTCTAAATAAGAGGATAAAAGAATCTAGTTAGGTTTCTGAAATTGGTATAAAAAGGATATCTAAAATTACTTCTTCATCACCTATCAAGAGTAAAACCTAGGTCGGATGTTAGAATAGAAATTAATTTACTAAAAATCTCCCATGTTCAGAAGCATTAAAGGATTGTTCTGGTTGTGGATGGTTATGTAATCCCTAAAAATTATTATGAGGTTTTCAAGAGAATAATGTAGTTTTATTAGTTTGTGTTATTCATTTAAATTTCATGTATATGGTGATATCTTTACATGATGTAAGTTCATTATTTTTTTAATAAAATTTTATATCAATTTAGGAAATTATACCCTTAACAGAGTTATTTTAGGTTTAGAAAAGGTTTAAAATACCACTGAATCATTCATTGGTGGATAAAAACAACCGTCAATATGTTTTATTTATGTATTGTTTGGAGATGTTTTCTCTCAACTATTTTGAAAAATATCCATAACAGTTGTTTTTGTTTAGCAGTGGTTTATAAAACCACCACTATATTTAGCCTCAATTTAAAAACCACAAATAAATATATCCTCAATGTACTTTTTTTTTGTAGTGGTTTTAACGAACAATAATTTTTAGACATTAATACATATTTAGAGGTGGTTAACATAATTGATATTAATGTTCCCCACAATTTATAATTTTAGTAGTGCTTTTAACTACCACTAATATTTTTGGTTAAATGTTTAGTGTTGGATTATTTAACTACATAAAAATAAGCTTTATACCATATTTTGGAGTGTTTTAAACCACCACTGCATATGTTTCATCAATAAAACTACTATGAAAGAGTTATTGGTTGTTAAGATAATAACTAAATATGGTTTACTAGAAAAACATAAATTCCATAAAAGCAATAATAATGCACTCCACCCATAAAAATAGATACAAAACAAATTAACCAGCTAATATAACATAACAGAAAGAATAATTACCAAGTATTGAAATACCAAAAACATTGTGTAATATAAATTATATACACTACAATTTTAAAAACATTCACCATTAATTTTATCATTAATAAAACATTTCAGTCTGTTGTTGTCTACAAGAGTCACTCACCTAACCTTCACTCTCCCTGGAAGGGGCCTAATGCCCCTCACATCCTTCTGTACATATTGTGTCTAGTTTCAACATTGAAATATGTAAAATGAAATTTATTAATGAACATATTTCAAATATATAAAGAATATATTAATTGATACTTCTATGAAGGTGAAATAAATCCATGTTATAACAAAAAATAATAATACATAAAGCATATAAGAGTAGATAATGACCATGTTTACCCAATACTGGATTCCAAAAAAGAGAGACCAACATTATTTTCATAAGGTAGGATATAATCATTACTTTTATATACTTTTATTTTCATAAACCCATGAATAAATTCATAAAAAAATGATATCCAACAAGACCTTCAACTCAATGAATACGATTTAAATGTCTAGTGAATATTTCTTATTACTCAATAATATCTCTATTGTTTCATTATGTATATTGAATATCAATTATGTGGTTTCACTATTTGTGATTAATATTTCTTATTACATGATGATTACTTACATTAATGGTCTTATATTATACTATGATGTTTATTCCTTGGTTGATGATTAATTTTTTATTTCATTGTTTTGGATAGTTTGATGTTTTAGTGTAATGAGATTCAATTAACCGGTAATGATATAGTTATATTTGTAATTTTTTTATTTAGGGTATATTTGGGTTAAATTGAAAAGGAAATTTTTACTTGATATATTTTTGGAAGTAATTACTTAATTGAAATAATTATTTAAATTGAAGGTTTGTTTTCATAGTTGTATATGTTTTTCGGGTAATTATATTCTTGAATGCTTCCCCTTTTAATTATTATTGAAAAATGTTCTGTTAAATTTGTACATAAAAATTAAAAAAATATTAAACCCTTGTATTGTTTTTTAGTTTAGGTTGAATTATAAAAGGATTGATTGGATTGAATATATATTCTAAAAATATCATCCAGAGATGATGAAATTGATATTTAATTTGAAAATTATAAAATTATGATTTCGTTCATGTGATTTTAAAACAATCAGAGTTTGATAAATACTTTGATGTTTTAGAAATTCTATTAATTTTTGGAATGTAGTTTGGTAGATTAATTTTTCGTTTTGGGTTTATAGTGGATATTATATTATTTTAGGAAGTGTTTAGATTACTTTGATATGTTTTGAGTTTTCTATAGTCAAATTAACTAATCAAGTGTCTCCTATCCAAAATGAACAGAATAGAAATTAAATGAGCCAATGAAAAAAAAGAAAAAATAAATTTAGAAAAATAAATTTAATATGAACAAATAGAATGTAAATAGGCCAAACAGACAAGAATTGAATAGAAGATAATCAGTTTGAAATAATTAAATTTAAATAATGTTAATCATACAGAACCCAAATAAGGAAAATAAATTATTAAGAAGAAAATGATGTATTACATTTCCTAGTTTCCTTAAGTTTCCCCTTTGACTAAAATGAATCCTAATACATTAGAGTATGAGTTTATACCTTTTATTAGGATAAATATGTTATGATAATACCATTTTTATATTACTAATTATTTATCATCTAGTGTTTGGAGTCACCAAAATTGATAATTCTCTATAGGACCTCCCATCACACCCAATAGGCAATGATTCATTTACGGGATATAATTTTGGTTGTTTTTATTAGTTAACAATGAATTATTAAATAGTGTGTTGAATTTAATTACCTAAAATCATAAGTATGGTTCATAAATGAGATTTATCTATAGATCATCCATTATGGTTGGGAGATCTATGTTAAAGGATTTTTGTTATTTACATTTTGTTTCATAATTAGTGGCCTAACATACTATGATACAGTTTTGAAGTGAATTAATATTTATCTTCTTTTAATAATAGTATATTAGTAATTTGAAAATAGAATAATAGTGAGTAGATTTGGAGTTGAATTGTTTTCTTGAAAATATTATTAAAAAGTACTAATGTTACCCCAACTAAGCTAAACAAAATAATATAGGGTTTGTATGATGTTATATGTTTTTGTTTGTGTAGATAATGAGGATACTATAATGAATAAAAATTTATTAACAAAACATATAATATATGATTTAATTTATGATGTTTAAGAAATTAAATTTATCAAGATTCCATAGGTACTTATAACAGTGTCATACTGGTATCCTCTTGATGATAACTGAGTCACAATATAAATTTTTGATTCTCTAACTTCCTATAAAATATCCATATTTTTTAATATAAGTTGTTTATTATAAAATAATATTGTAATAGAAAGTATTCAATTCTTATAATGAAGTGTAACCTATACAACATCTATGAGTAACAGGAGTAGAATGGCTATCATATGTTACAGAGAAGAAACCATATCTAAAGGTCCTAGTGTAAAACATTAATAAACAAAAAATCAAGAAAAAAATGTTTCATTTGAAAATTAAATTCAAATAAATTTCATTACAATACTATTATTATAACTAAATATTAAAAGAAGACTCCATATTCAATCTTACAATCAATTTTTTCTTGGATGATAATGTTAATATCAGTTTCAATTATGAAAATTATATATGATTCTTTTTATTCTAATTTTTATTCTAAATGAGCCTTGTAACACCTTGTTAAAATAAAATTATTATTTGGAATTAGGATATTAAATTTTACTTTGGATTAATTTATGATATTTTTCTGATAATGTTCATATTTTGTTGAATAGTGAAAATACAATAAATTTTAATAGAAAACAAAATTTTACATCAAAATACTTTTTATGATTGAAATATATTATTTAATGGTTTAAAAGTATAAATATAGTATATTTTTGTAATTTAAGACAATTTATGTCATTTTCATTAATATTACATTGAATTCATAAGTAAAATCATTTCAAACTTTTGTATTGTTTTAACTTTTTAACAAAAGCCCCCTTTTTTTCGACAACAGGATTAATTTTAAATTAATTAATAAAACATCAGTGTTTTGAATTTTGAAAAATGGATTTTATATTTAGAATCAGTTGTTCCAGATTATGTTACTGGGATACTTTAATTTTTTTGGTCATTTTGAATAGTAACTGGTATTTATTTTTGTTACCATAGTTAAAGGTAAACCGGGTAATTAAGGGTAAAAATAAATTATAAAATTACCCTAACACCTAACAAAATTATATTGGATGAATAAAAGTTGACCCATATCACATATGGTTTATAATATATTCTGTTAATGTACTATTTTCATGAAATCTATGTAATTATTATTAAAACCAAAGAAAGTGACGACATGTTACTCTGTTTTATCTTATAAGTGGAATAATTTTAATTTAGTGATAAACTTCATAAAACATTGAATTTAAATAGTAAATAGAAATATAATTAAATTATATAAATCATGTTAATCTATATATAATTTTTCTATATTAATTAATTTATATTAATGATGACACAAGAAGGATGTAAAAATTATTTTATTAATAGAAAAATAAAGTAAATGTTTTTAAAAATATTAAATGAAATATCATATAAACTAATTGAAGTGGTCCACTAATTATATAGGTTACTGTGAAATTTTATTTGGGTATTAAATATTTGTTTTTCGAATTTATCGTTTTTGAGGATTTTATTTAATGTAAAATAATAGAATAGTGTCAAAATTTACACTATTGATATTTTATAAAAATAAAATTTTATTAAATTTTTTGAAAATCATAAAAATATTTAAAAATTACGATGTAATAATTAAAATTTCTAAAATTTCATAAAATAATTATTTATAGTCAATTAAAACCATATATGTAATTACTTATTACCATTAAACATTTTTAATGTTACTACAAGAACTAAAATTAAATAGAAAAACTATGTGTTAATTAAAATGATAATTCTTAAATGGAATTAAAAAATTGTTTAAAATTTATTGGTTAATGGTATCACAACTCAATATCATATAATAATCTAAATTGGGACATTTTGGAGTATTTTATGTGGGGTTATTAATTATTATAAATTAATATTTTTGAGGTTTCCAAAAGTGACCCTCACCTCAATTATAAAAGGGCACATCCTCCCTCTCCTCTTCACTCCATTTTGACCCATCAAGATCAGAAAAACGTACCCATTTCTTTTCTAAAATTCTCTTGTTAGATTATATAGGTTATTTTTTTTCTCAAAATTCCAAATCTAATTCCCTAAGAAGAAATTTAAAGGAGGCACGCCGAGGAAGATGTAATATATTCTAAAAATTATTTCAAATTTAATTCTTCTTATACTTCCTCTTCATTAGTTTTTTCTTTAAAAAGTAATAACATAAGTTTCAATAATATACTGATATGTTATTATAAAGATTAAATAGAAATTTTTCATATTATATCCATCCTATGAAAAATGAAATCATTGCGCGTGTGTATGTACGGCTTACCGTCTCCACACCGTCGTCTAATATGTTTTTAAACACCACCTTACATTGATGATTATAATGGTGTAAATAGTATGTATATATGATTATTAAAAAAATATAATTATTTTTAGATACTATATTTCATCCACTTAAATACCATTCAATAATTATGGGAATGATATTATGGCTCGTGCATATGTACAGCTTACCATCTCCACGATGCGATGTGATTCGTTCTACATAATCTTCACTAAACCATGATTATGTAAATGCATTTAAAGAATTAATATGTTATATATTATACTAATATAATTCTTTATATTATATAACTATAACCTAAAAAGTGTAATAATAACTTATTTTAAAAAACATACATAAGAACATAATGTAGTTAATACCCGAAGAACGAGTAACAATGACATGTTACTAATAAACAAGTGAAAATATGGTCATAAACGTTATCAAAAAATGATTATGATTCTGGAATAAATAAGTAACATTATTTAAATCATTATACAGGGGGTTAAGATACATACGAAGCATATCAAACCTAAGGTAAGGGATAATTTTTTTCAATCTCGTTTTTATCGAAGATTGTTTATTCGTAAGTATTTACTCAGGTTATATTTATCATCAGTGTGCATGTTTTCTAAAAATGTTTTTATAAAATGATTAATATTCATCCATGTATATTTAAAGTAATTTTTACCCATTTTTTACTTTTACTATGTGGTATGGAAGGAATATTTCTTTTTTTACCAAATGAGGTACTTTTTAACTTTTCCAGTAAAAGTATGAGGTGAATATTTCTTTAACTTATATTGAATAAAAATATTTTTACATATTTATAAGGCCTTATTTAAATGAAGATTACTCTAAAATATTTCATGTTTATATTCAAATAATTTTTTTTTAAAAATTGTGTGTCATTTTCAGAAAATAAAATATTTTTGAAGAAGAAATGTTTTTTTCCTCAGGAAGTATGTTGACATGTTTTATCAAAATTATTTTCCATCTAAGATTACATAAGTTTATGTCTCTAAACCTATTATTAATTTTATGTGATTTTTATTATGATGAAATTATTTTTATGATGTCTACATAGCTTATATAGAATATTTTATGATGAAATGATGCTTAAGAATTCCATTTTATTTCATGGGTTATGGTATGATGAATGATTTATATTTTTGTGGAACATGTAAAAATTATTTTATTATGAGAAGGGTGGGATGTATATCTCCTTAAAATACATTGGGTAAATATTTATATCCCATGAGATAGACATGACTATAATGGAAAGTTAATCCAGTTCAGTAATACATGGATGGAATGACAAGTAAACCTGATTCCGTAATGGACTTTTTCTATTATGATGGTCTTGGAAACAATGGCTTGGCTAATATGTAAATAATTTTATGTGATTATTTGTTTTCCAAAATTACATGTTTTATGACAATGATATCCTATCATGGTTAATGTACCTTTTATGATCTATGCCTCATGTACTACCTTATTTTATTTAATGACTCAATATTTTGATTGTTTAATATCTATATTCATGTTTTTATGTTAAAATGCTTATGGTCTATTTTATGATCTCCATGTCTACCCTTACTGAGAATTTGATCTCAAGATTTTTATGTTATCTTTTCCCCAGGATATCGAGAATGGTTTTAGGTGGGAAAAGAAAAAGGGAATGATCCTTGTGGGGGATGTCAAAGATATTTTACCAAGTTAGATGATTATGTTCCATGTTTCAAAGGCACTAAACTAATATGGTATTTGGGCTTCTATTTTTTCATGTATTAATTATTCCGCGAAAATAATGTAATGTTCGTATTGGTCATGCTTGGGTCTCTACATCGAAGTTTTCCACCCCCTATGAAATTATCTTATATAATTTCTTATCATTAATGTTGATATTATGGGATTTTTAAATGACCATTCCATGGGTCCCTATAAAAGGATTTACGGAGGCCTACCGAATAGGATGTAATCATCATACCCAACCTCTTTCAATTTATTTTTCTTCTACCTCCTCTAAATCCTTGTTATCCATGATGAAATAATAAATTAAGTATTATAAATATAAAAAAATATTATTATGATTATTTAACACCATTATTCACCCGCTTTCTAAAAATAACCAAACTTCTCATACATAGATATTACATATTAAAAGATGAACATTAATTACATAACATAATGATCCACATCTGAGTTATTTAGTTCAAGTGCCTTTGTATACACAGACACATAAAAAATACTCCATATGTGAGCTATGTCATCTCACACTATGTTCTTTATAACAATCACCCTTTATAGACCTATTAAACACAATACCTTATATCCTAACCAGGATAAAAGAAACATAAGAATGGGTGATATCAGATGCTAAGTAAAGGTAAACAAGGGACTTATCAATATATCATGAGAATATGAGTATGATAAATGAGAATGACATTTGAAAACCATACCCTTCATATTATAGATCAAAAAAATGAGTCATGGAAGAAATCATGGATTTTTATAAGACAAGAGTCAAAATGGAATCAAAGAACATAAACCATGAGAACATATCAATGGAATAAGGCATAGAATTTTGTAATACACATAATATTATACCACTGTAAGAATGTATAATTAGTAATAGGTTGTCTCATTATGTTAAGGAAATGAAATAAATCCCTCACATAAAATTATGGTCATGCTACCAGGCCCACACATAACGTTATGAACATGAAATACTAGTCCACACATAACACAATGATCATGTAATTAGTTTCATATATAACATAAGGAACATTTAATTAGGTTCACACATATCATATTTAATCATTATTTATCCATATTTGTCAAATAAATTGGAGGTAGATATAGAACCCGCCAATGACATAATGGAAATTATAAATATTTGTGCCACAAGATAATAAAATATTCATCATATTAGAACATATGAAACAAAATGGATTGCCTAAAAATTTCATCATAATCTAAGCTACGGAAAAGAAAAATGTTTCAAAATCATTTCATCTTTTCATTGAAGCATAACCTGTGGAAAATATGTGGGTTTCTTAAGCATCATGTCATCATAATAATAAACCTTCTAGAGAAAGAATTATTATGGTATCCTTGGATAATATCCCTAGTAAATCATAAGTAACACCAAAGGATGTCATCTTTTATGGAAATTGAAGTTGAAAGAAAAACCTATTGGAATGTTTCCTGAAATAAAACATTTCATTAGAAATCAAATAATTAAATTTAAAAATTAATAAACTATCATTGAAATACCTTTATTTTTAAATAACCATGAAAATATTTAAAATAATATTCATATAAAATAATTTTAATTACTTTAGTAAATTAAATTCATGCCATAAACATTTTAACAAAGTTTTCTTTCACATTTTTGGTGAAAATCAAATGGAAATTTTTTAGAAATCTACATGAAGATTCCATTAAAAAAATTTGTAAAAAATTAAAAAGTGGTAGAAATGCCTTTAAGAAATAATTTATACATTGTTTAAAATAGTTTTGAATTTTTTTTAGAAAACATGGTTTTGGATGAAAAAGTGGTTGTCTGCTGAAGAGAGAAATAAAGATGATTTTTCTTAAAGCATTTGTTTGACCTACTATGTACATAAAGATAGAAAAATGAAAGGAAAAATGTATTATTAAGAAATAATATAATCATAATAAAAGCCATGAGTTTATTTACATATGAATCATAATTTTTCATCATTTAAAACATATTCATAATCAATCTTGATAAACAATGAGATTGTGTCATAAAACCATTAAAATAATTGTAATATTGAATCAAAATCCCCATGAAAGATTGATGCACAAATGGATATTTAAATAAAAATATTTTTCATGATAATAATAATAAATTAAATTCAAGTGAATTATATAGACCCCATAATAGAAGAACTTGGTGATATGTAATATGTATCACATAAAATAAATATGAGCTGAAAAACCATTACCTCAGGTCTAATATTTATTCTAACCCATTACAAACTCCTCTATAATAATATATTTTTATTATATATATATTTAATAAATATGCTTATATATATCATACCATATATGATTTACTAATGACATATTGTTACAAATATATTAACAATTCCTTATTAAAATTATGTTTCGTGTAATAGACACATTATTATTCATATATGTATTGATTTTTTATTTTCATCCTAATTAATTTAAAAATGGTTAAATTATATATATAATTTTATAAATTATATAAATATCACAAATATTTAGTTTATATATACTTATATTAATCCATAAAATTTAGAGATAGAAAATGAAATACATTGTTCATGGAGATGGTGGATGTACATATGTGTGAATGCTATTTCAATTTTCTATATGGATGAGATGAAAAATTGTTAAATATTATATTTAAATTTCATAATAATTTTTATTCCAAATATTTTACATATTTTCATTGAAACCATACTTATTACATTCCATGTAAATCTTCAACTAATAACATTGCTTCTTGAGGTGGCAGTTCACCGTACACATGAGAAACAATATCATATTCCCACATAATAGAATGTAAGAAGGTATAAGAAATATAATAATTTAATAATTATAATAATATCATATAATATCAAATATAAGAAACAAATCTATTTTTATATTCACTTGTGAGAGGTGGTGATGGAAAATGAATAACATCTGTTCACGTGGAAGTAGTCCTCCGTACACAGTAATCATGATTTTGAACACCATTTGATGGTAGAGGACAAGTATTTTGGTTATTAAATTAAAAAAATTAAATTTAAGTATATTTAAAATATTTAGGTTATCATATAATCATAGATTAATTATAATTGAAAGAGTCGGAGGATGAAATGATATAAAATGTTCAGTTAGGGATGTTACCTCTTCTTTAGACAATTCATTTTGGTTTACACCAAAATGATTCATATATTGGATTTATGAACAAAAAATTATTAAAGTATAATAAGATGGAGTTGATAAAGTTAATTGTGAATTTATTTGTTGAAAAAATGGGTTTTGGATGTGTGTATGGGGAAGGAGTGTTGATGTCCTTTTATAAGTAAGGTGAGTGTCACACCTCTATTTTTTGGAAAGAAAATGGTGTACCAACGTTTTTCACATGAAAAATGGATCCAAAATAGGCTCTAATAGAACCTAGAAGAGATAAGGTCTGAATATGGGAATACAAAAGGTATAGTATAGGTTTTAGATTATTTTTAACACTTATCATTGTAGTTTAACCATCTAGTGAACACCTTTTTACCTTAGCTGTGGTAAATAGTTTTTGCAGTTTTTTCTATTTATAATTGTAAAAAATAATGTTGAATTTTTTTGTTAATTTATATTATTATGCTTAAAAATATGTAATTATTATCAAAAATTTAAAATAAAAAATGTGGCATAATAAACTTTAAAATTAAACTTGTATATGTGATGTGAAAACAGAGTTTCAATTAGGAACTTTTCATAAGTAGAGGAAGTTTTAAAATAAAAATATAGTATAAAATTGATTCCAATGAACTAAATTGGATTAATAGATATATATTTATACTAATTTTACTTTTCAATTTATATCAAAAAATTGCTTGTTTTTAAATTCTTCAATATAAATGATAATTCTTAATAAAAACTAGATTTTCACTATTCATCAATACGTTTTTGTTTTCTGAAAATCCTAGAAATTTATCCCTATGAAAATTTTTAAATGTAGATATTAAAAATTATTTTCACTTATTCAAATAAATAATATAAAATTTATTAGAATTAATTTTATTATTTTTTCACAAAATGTAATATTTGTTTATGAGAAAATAGTATTTTTGAAGCATATAAATAATTTTCTGAAAATTCATTACTTTTTTTATAAAAATGTTTTCTTTATATAAAAACATTCTACTTATTATTTAAATTTTATTTATTACTATTAATATTTCAATGTTTAATGTCTATATTATGATGGTCGTGTCTAAATAATATTATTAATAATATATCACATCGCATTAAAACTCATTATCACGTATAAAACAAGCTAAAAATGATGTTTCTTGAAACTCAAGATATCAATGAAATTTAATTTCTTCAAAATAGTTAATAAAAAATCAGGGAATAATAATCTATACCCCTTTAAATGAATTTTTTCCTTTAAAATTAGTCACTCTCATACAAAAAATGAGGATACTCATGCCTCATTAGTTCCTCACATTCCATCATCACCTCTTCATGGTGGTGGTTTCACTGAAAACCTTTTACCAAGTGAGTGGTCTTATTTCAGTTAACTTTTTCTATATAATCTTTAATATCCACTGGTTGTTCCTTATATGGAATATATTTCTCCATAAGTTTAACCTCTGACTTTAGTAAATGTAAATGATTTTGTATGTACTTTCTCATGAATGATACATGGAACACATCATGGTATTTAGAGATGCTAGGTTGAATAAACAATCGATAATATAAGGTCCCATTATGATCAAGAATTTCCGAGGGATTGATATAACTAGGGATTAGTTTCCCTTTCATCATGAATATCATAACCTTTTTCCTTGGGGAAATTTTAAAAACATATTGTCACCAAAATCAAATTCCATATCATACGAATCATTATCAATATATCATTTCTACTGATTTTATGATACTCTTATTTGTTGTTGAATGACATGAACCATATCTTACATTTCTTCAAAAATATTAGTTCACATAAAATTATGTCTCTAACTTCATTCCAATATTTTGGAGTTATAAAATTCTTTCCCATACAATGTTATTCCCGTTAGTATATTTCTCCCGATGGGAAATAATGGAATATGGTACTCCGTGAAACATTATATCATCTTTAATTCATATCATAGAAATATGATCCTAATAAAAATGTTGTATAATGGAAAAAAGTGTTCTGAATTTTTAAGGTAGTAAACTACATCCCATACAATGTTATTCCCTTTAGTTGTTTTGGGGATTCTAATGAAAAATATTTTATGTGATGTTTTCCCATTTCTATTCTGATATATGAAATGGATGTAACATACCATTAGAATTTTTTCACTCAGCCTTAACATACTGGAATGCTAAGAACTAAGATTAAAACATTGTGATATCTCTTTTAATTACATAATAAAAGAAATACTATTTCAAATGTCTATACATCATCAGAATCCAAGTATGAATACCAAATGAATATCTATAAGATTCCACTAAAAACTCTTTTTTTGAAATATGTTATGGAAAGAATTAATACATAGTTTTTGAAGCTTATTATTCCATAATGATTTTGATTAAACTCAAGAAATTTTTTTCGCAATATTTTTTTGATCTATATCTTACTAAAATGCCACTTTAATAATCATTTGAATTGATATAAGAACATTCAATTGAGAAATATATGACTTTACCCTTATCTTAGGGTTTCAATATCCATCCTTTGAATATCCATAAATATTAGATCTTTTTTAATCCCCATCATTGATAATCTATCATAATCATTTCATCTCAAATCATAGGTCACCAAATTTTATTTCATAGGTTAGTAATGTGTTGACAAATTATAAGGATTAATCACCTCTAACTATGTTCTCTGGAACATATTGAACTACATATATATGAATAAATAATTTTATTTTTTTAATGGTATATATATATAGCACCCTAAACCTAGAATCCTAGAGCCAAAGCATTATTTTAATACATGGGTATGATTAAAATGAATCAAATCCCGAAGGACTGATCAGTTTAATAGTCTTGGAAAATATATTACATACATGAATATTACATTACAATTTCTAACATAAAAAACAGCATAGATAACACTTTGATAATCCCATTATTCCCTTATATTAACCCTGGATATCAATAATAAAACACTTTTTGTCATCCATAAAAAAGAGTGAGCTCAGATACTCAGTAAGGATAAACAATATAGTCAAAGATATAAAAAACTAATCATAAACTTTTGAATAATGGTACAAAACTAAAACCCATTCCGTTAAAACATTATCTTCAGCTTAATATGGAAAGAATAATTCAAATAATTCCATTTACAAATTCACATAAATATTCTACTAGCTGATTAGTCGCATATAAAATCAATAACTAATCTCATAACAAGGTAATTCATAATGTTGGACATCATAACCATAACTTCAAGGCATCGTTCCAAGACCATACCAAAATATTTTATCAAGTCCTTGTGAAAATACACTAGTATGTCTTATTAGACCTACTGATGCATTGAAGTGATATAGAGGGCCCCACCTATCTCTCACTAAATCCAATTCATTCCTCATATTAAAAGGTTTAAACATAACATAAACATTCATGTTAAAACTAGCATAAAAAATATTAATACTTTAACTGTAAACCATTAATGGTATACAAATATCACATCCATATTCTAAAAATCAAAAAACGTTCATTACAATATGGAAGATTTTATTATAATAAATCAACTTCAAACAAGCATAAAATCCAACAAAGTATATTTACATAGAATAAAATAATTTAATAAATTAATTAAAACTGATTGAGGGAAATATCCCTTTTTCATTAAATCAATTGAAATTTGTGCAATTTTAAAATAAAACATTTCTTCTAAAAATAACCTTGTAACATTATAAGGGAAGCTTAAAAAGGGTAAGGTGACCTAATGGTGTAAAATACCCGCCCACACCATATATGTTAAAAAATATTCTTTCCTTAATTTTTAGAAAAGGTCATACAATACCTCATTTGGAAAATGAGCGAAGGATTCCATTCAAAACATTTTTAAAAACAAAAAACATGGGTAAAAATGAATTCAAACATCTATACGATAATTCTCAAATATTTTATGATTTTTTAGAAACATGGACCTAGATTATAATGATGTATCAGTAGATACTTATGTATCAACAATGTTTAATAATATTAAGATTGTGAAATTAACCATTACCTTATACTTTCCTTTAGTCGAGTGGTGATTTATCCCTCTGTATAATGGTTAAAAATATTATTAAATAATAAAGGTGCCATATAAACATTTATGATATCATATATGATTCATTTATGGCTTTATATTACCCGTTTATTAATAATTTTCATGTTAAAGCAATGTTTCGGGTAATAATTGCCTTCTTTATCATTTGTGTTTTGACTTGTTATTTTTGATCGTATTACTTAGATAATAATTTACTTAAATCTAGAATTTAAAAAAATATTTATATTTCATATATATTCTTTATATAAATATATATAATAGATAGATAAATTTAATTGAACACATCGTTCATGAAGACGGTATGTTGTACGTACGCCTGAATGATGTTTCTGTTTTCATATCATTTTGAATGGAAGTAAGTGAATGAAATATATATATATCTCATACTAGTAAAATTATTATCTAATATATTTCATAATTATTAATAATATTTACTTTTATAATCATTCTTGGATGGTGAATGTGGAAGATGAGTCTCCTCACTTTGTGGAGAAGGTAAGTTGTACATACACATGAGCGATGATATCATTTCCGTAATGGTTAAATGGTATGGAATTGGATGGAATATGTATTTTACAGAAACAATATCATTTTATATTTATTATTTACATCCATTATATTCATCGTTATACCAATATAAATAAAGTGTACATGAAAAACAATTTACATCCCAGTATGGAGACGACAAGTTGTATGTACGCACTCATGATGATAATGTTTTTCGTTGGATGACTAAAATGAGGAATATGACTGTAACATATTTATAATAAAATATAATTATGTTGAAGGTATTGGAGTTATTATTTTATTATTGAAACAATATATAATTGGAAAGTATAATAAGAAAAGAACATTGAAAGAAGTGGAAAACAATTACTTCTTTTCGGTTGTATCCTTTTGATTTGAACAAAATTATTCATTAGGATGGATTAATAACCAATATGTAGACTCTAGAATGATAATAGGGTCTTTTAGAGAGGAAATGATCTGGGGTTGGCTGAGCCATAGGGGTTTGAAGGTGTGAATTAAAGATAAGGAGAAGTGTCCTTTTATAAGAGGGGTGAGAGGAACTTTTGGAAGATCTTAAAATATTAATTTGTTATAAATTGATTTTCGGTTTCTAATAGATAAAAAGTAATTTATTTCTAGGATAAGATGATTATGGTTCTAAATCCTCTCCACAAATAGGTTTTAGACAGGTTTAGGTCACAAATATGACCTTATCTTCTAGATTTAACCGTTAGTTAAATAGTTTAACTCTTACCATGTATTCTTTTATTTTTACACTACATGGTTAATATAGTTACTATAAAATAGAAAACAAACATAAAGTGGATAATTTATGACATGTGTATCAATATAAAAGTTATTTGGCAGAAATTTATATTTTTAGGATTTTTATATCATTTAATAAAATAGTATTGATTTTAAAATCTCATTTCTGTCAAATTTGACACTATTTAATATTTGATTTTTTTAAGTCATAACCAATTCATTCCTTAAAACCAAATTATTTAACCAAAACATAACATGTTATTAATCCAAAAAATTAGTGGATGATATCAAAATTTGAAATTAAATTTAATTTAATATTTATAATATAATTTATTTGAATATTTCATAAATGAGGTAATCACTACATCATCATTTTGTTATAAATAAATATATTTATTCAATGCATAAAAATTAAAAAAATACCATAATGTAGGAAATAGTTTTATATTTGTAATGAATATTTATAGTCTAAGATATTACTTATCGATACCCATATTAAGATTATTTTATTTGTAAGAGTCATGTTCATGATATTTTTACCTTTACATACAATTAAATGTTATAAATGTCTTAATCACACCCAAGTGGCTTCCAAAGGACATATATGTGTCCCAAGGTCTTTATTAGTCATCCCTTACTCATACAATAATGTTAGGGAAAGTGTTAGGGTAATTTTATATTATTATAATATTATTTTTACCATTAATTACCCTATTTACCTTTAACAGTGGGAAATAAAATTCAAAAATTTCTATTCGACAAAAATTATATGGATCCTATTAGACCAAATTTTTCATCATTATTACAACCAGGTATTTTGGATTTTTGAAATTCAATTCATAGAAGAAGTGAAATTATGGTTAATACTAATCTTCTAATGTGGTTAAAACGTGGGTACAAAGACGTTAAAAATGTTCAATGAATTAGTATATCAAATTCTATAAAAAAATTATTTTAATGGATTTCATTGTACTAATATATGTATTATATATATCTTTTGACTTTAAAATTAATTTAAATTAAAATAATTCTTTAAATGAAAAAGTCATTTGTTATCCACAATGTAGTGTTTTTCACTATTCGTCAAAAATTGAATGCTTTCAGAAAAATATAAAAATTTAAACCAAAGCTAAATTTAATTTTACAATTTCAAAAATAAAGTCTATTTTGAAAAATAAATTTTATAAATTTTCAAAATGTGGTTAATAATATTCATAACCACTTTTTAAACAGCTAGTTTGATAAGTCGTTGTGTGCTCGAACTCGTTATTGCGTACATCACATGCTATTGAATTATTTAAAAGGAAGCATACTATGAAATATTGGTTTGTTACTTTATACCCTAATTTAATAAATTTTTTCCACACAATTCAAACATAGGAATGAAAACTAGCGGTACTAAAAATGAAAATATATTTATTGAAATCCCATATTGAAAAATGGATTACTGAGACCTTTTTATTAAAATAAAAAAAAGGGAAGTGTGAAGGTTAACAAAAATTACACATAATAGCATTCAATGTAGAATAACATGGACATGAAATAAAAATCTAATCATAATATTCTGATGGAGAGTGATAGAGAACATGATCATGATAAATTTAATAATCACAAAGCTATAAATATGTGATGATCTAAGGGACCATTTCATTCCTCGTAAATAAGACTAGGATAGAATTTTTTGGTTTCAATATAATTTCCATAGTGTTTAAGAATTAATTTACTTAATAGACTATGAATAGAAGGAATCATACTTAATTCACTAGTAGAGTCTCATCCTTTAATTAATTCCCAACACAAAATCATATTTCTTTTCAAATAATAATAAAATTTAAAAATATTCTATTTATCTAAATTTTATAATCTTGAAAATATAAAAATATACCATTTAAATAAATAAAACTATGTTTTAATAACCAGGGAACTACTATAGGATAGTGGTAGGTGATAATTCAATATCACACTTCGGTTGTGAGTTCGATTCCCAGAGCCTTGTTCGACCCGACGGGTTGTCGCCCGACCTATGGGTTGTCCATTTTCTAAAACCATAGTATTAAAAAATTCAAAAAACAATATTAAGAAATGTTTTAACCATAAACCATACTATCCAAAGTTCAACACAATCCATTCCAACCTTTAGAGAAATTCAAAATACTTCTGTCCAAACTCTCTCTAAAAGATCTCTAAATTTCCAAAATCAATTGTCACATCAGATTCCCCAAACAACATAACATTGCACTTATTATCACATACTAAATATATGAATAACATCATCATATGAAAACCTTAATGGAAACAAAAATTATGGCAGTATAATCCTTATATATATCACATTCTTCTTATAACCATAATGTAATTCATGATTCTAAAAACACGAATACATTAATTATTCCACTTTGACCGTAATAACTACATAAGCTTGATATTACCGATTTTCTTCTTCTGTGCAATATTTCCTTGATACATTGGAAAATAATTTACATAATGTCCCATATCATTACAATTATAACATTTCACAACTTCTTTCATTCCATTACAATCATGAACCTGGTGACCTTTTTCTCCATAGTGGTAACGAACTCCCATTCCTTTTATGCAAGTACCAGTGTGTTTCGACCCTCAATTATCACATACAAAAAAATATTTCTTCCCCGTTTTCCATTTATCTACCTCTTTCTCCACCATTTACTTCTTCTCTTCCTTTAATTTAATGTTATAAGACTTAGAGAATTTATTTTCCATCTTGATAGCACACAAGACTATATCTTCGTACGATGAGAAATATTGTGAGACTAATGCCAATTGGAGGAATGGTATTAATCCATCAAAGAATCGATCCATCATACTTATTGAGTTATGTGTGTAGTTTTTAGCATGCCTTTATAACCTTTTGAAGTAAGCCTCATACTTTTCAACATTCATATAATTTTTTTCCTCATACTCATAAATTTCTTTACCATATCAATTCATTGTTCACATGAAAATTGATTTTCTAGGAAAAGTTCTTTAAACTCCCTCCATTCCATCTTTGATACTTCATAATCCTTTGTGTTTTGAATTAATGAACACCATTGATCTGCATCTCCTGAAATATAAGAAACTTATTGGATAACCTTTTCCCTTTCATTACTTCATAAAGAAAGAAATATTTTCTCTAAGGAACTAATAAATTTATTGGCTACAAATAGTTATTTAGTCCCATTAAATGTTGGAGTTTGTGGTCTCATGAAGTGGTCTAACATTTATCATCAGAATTGTGGATAGGGATTCTTTATATGGGTAAGGTTGTTATTCATAACCTAACACAATTTTCTAAGTCTGGTTATAAGTTGTTCAACATTAGTTGCGTCACCATCTCCACTATCAATATATTTCATAGGAGGGAAATCCCTAAATGGATTATGTTCACTGATACGATTTCCATTTCTTCTACTAGGATTCATTTCTAAACACTAGAATACACTAGATTCTGTTATGAATCATAAAGAAAAATTCCAAACTAGTAAAATACATAACATAAATTGAAATTTTTATGCATATATAATCCATAATAATAAATATGATTCCTTTGAAGAAATATTTACTCACAAATCATTCATAATGGTTTATAATGAAAATATGAATTATCCTAAGAATATCCTGTTAGAGTGTCAAACCAAGTGCATAGTATGGCCCATTGTCGTGAACCAGGTTACCCCAAGTCAAGCATGAAACACCTTGTTAGAGTTTTCACCACATGGTTCATTTGTTCTAGAACCATGTCAACATGTTGTATCCATATAGGGATGTTTTTAATGTAATATCCATGAAATATCTAATTTACCAAAATTATATGGGGTTTTTCTATTCTTATCCTCAAAATCTATCTTAGCATTATGATCCCTAAGATATTTTTTCAATATCGATTTCCAAGGTTGTTTATAACTTCATTTGATACAAAAAATAGCACCACGAACCCAAGAAGCCCAAATCCAGTGAATTATTTCAATACAGTGGAATGATTGAAAGGAATCCTATCACGAAGGGCTAATCAGTTTAACACTCCTAGAAAATATTTTACAGACATAAACATTACATTACAACTTATGACATAAAATACTGCATAAATGAAACATTTATAATTCTATTATTTCCCTAGTTTAACCCTTCATATCAATTATAAAACCCTTATTGGAATCCTGGAAAAGAAAACATTAGAAAGGGGTGAGATCATATGCTCAGTAAGGATAAACAATATATTGGAATCAGTCCCAAATAAGCATAAAATTCAATGTCAAGGTAAAAAAATAAAACAAATTACTTTATAAAAATTATCTTCAACATAATATGAAAATTATAAATCAATTAATTCCATTTAAACATGAACATGGATATTCTACTAGTCATATAATCACATGTAAAATCAATAAATAATCTCATAACGAGGGGATGCATAATGCCAGATATCATAACCACTACATCAAGGCCTTATTCCAAGACCATACACAAACATTCTATCAAAGCCCTATTCCAAGACATTAGGTTGTCTCAGGATACATACCGATGCCTCTAGGGGATGTAGCAGACCCCACCCATCCCTTACTATGTCCAAGTCATTACTCATATGAAAATGTTGAGACATAACATAAACATTCATATTAAAACTAGCATACGAAATGTTAATACTTTAACCGTAAGCCATGAATGATATTAAAATAACACATATATAGTCAAACACATCAACAAACCTTTAATACACTATAGAATACTGTATCATAATAAATAGACTTAAAACAAGCATAAAATCCAAAAAAGGATATTGACATAGATGAAAATAAATTAATAAATCCATTAAAACACTTTGAGGGAAATATACCTTTTTTACTTTAAATAATTTAAAAGTCATTCAATTTTAAAATAAAACATTTATTTGGAAAATAAAATTGTATGTTTGTAAGGCAATTTCATAAATTTTAAGGTGACATAATAGGAGAAAATTTATGCTTGTGCCATATAAGTTAAAACATATTCTTTCATTAATTTGTCGAAAAGGTCATAAAGTACCTCATTCGGAAAACGACTGAAAGATTTCTTTCAAAACATTTTATAAAAAGTAAAACATGGGGTAAAATGACTTTAAACTTATATATGATAAATGTAAAAAAATTTATAATTTTTTTAAAACATATACATGGATGATAATGATGTCCTAGTAGATACTTACGTATTAACAACCTCAAATAATATTATGATTGTAAAATTAAACATTACCTTATACATTTCTTTAGTTGAGGGTGATTAATGATCTTGTATCATGGATAAAAATATTATTAAATTATACAAGGACCGTATACATATTTTTGATATCATATATTATTCATTTATGACTTTATATTACAATTTTATTAATAATGTCCATGTTAAAGCAACGTTACGGGTAAAAATTTCTTTCTTTATCATACATGTTTTGACTTGTTATTTTTTGTCATATTATATAGATCATAATTTACTTAATTAAATATTTTCATACATGACTTATATATCATATATATTATCTATATAAATATATATATAATATAGATAAAGAAAATGGAAGTCACTATTCATGGAGACGGTATGTCGTAAGTACTCATGAACACCATTTCCGTTTTCAGATCATATTAAATGGAAGTAACTGAATGAAATATATATATATATATATTATAATAGAAGAATTATTATTTCATATATTACATACTTGTTAATAATAGTTTTTCTTATAATCATTCTTGGATGGTGAACGTGGAATATGGGTCTCACTACATCATGGAGATGGTAAGCCGTACGTACACATGAGAAACAACATCATTTCCATACTGGTTAAATGGTAATTAATTGGATGGAATATGAATTTTAATGAAACAATATAATGTTTTATTTATTATTTATTTCTAATATATTCATTTTTATATACATATAAGTAAAGTATACATGAAAAACAATTTACACCATGGCGTGGAGACAATAAGCTGCATGTATGCACGCATGGTGATATTGTGTTTCGTAGGATGGGTAAAAGGAGGAATATGGTTATCCCATTATTGTAATAACATATCATCATATGTAAGGTTATGTAGTTATTATTTTATTATGTAAACCATAGAAATAGAGGAAGTAGAATAAGAAATGAACTTTGAAAGAGGTGATAAAATAATTTCCTTTTTTAGGTGTCTTCTTTTCATTTTCACAGAAGGACTCATTAGGAGGGAATTATGCCCAAAATTTATCCTATTGAATGATATGAGGGATGTTAAGAGAGTAAATGGTCTGGATTTCATTGAGACAAAGTTTTTTTGAGGTGTGAATTAAAAAGAATGAGCAGTGTCCTTATATAAGAGGGGTGAGGGGCCCTTTTGGAAGATCTTAACATATTATTTTTATTATAAATTTATTTTAGGTTTATAATAAATCCAAAGTGATTTAATTCAAGGATAATATGAGGATGGATCCAAATCATCTCGAACAATAGGTTTTAGAGAATTTTAGGTCACAAATGTGACCTTATCATTTATATTTAAACCTTAGTTAAATAGTTTAACTCTTACCATGTTTTTTTTTGTAATTTTACAATACAAGGTTAATATAATTACTATAAAATTAAAAGAAACCCTAATGTATATATTTATGAATTTTTTATCACTGTCCATGTTATTTGGACAAAACTTAAATTTTTAGGATTTTTATATCATTTAATAAAATATTATTCATTTTAAATTTCATTTTTGTCACGTTTGAAACTATTTAATACTTGATTTTTTGTTAAAGTTATAACAACTTGATTCCATCGAAAAAAATGCATTAAAACAAAGATAAAATGTCATAGTAATCCATAAAATTAGTGGATGAAATAAAAATATTCAAATTACATTTATTTAAATATTTATATTTTAACTTATTTGAATATTTCATAGATAAGGTAATAACTACATCATAATTATGTCATAAATAAAGTTATTTATTTAATGTATAAAAATTATAAATAAAATACCATGATGTATGAAATCTTTTTAGATTTCTAATGAATAGTCTAATTAATTACTTATATAACCCCATATTAATATTTTTTTAGTACTAAGAGTCGTGTTTATGATATTTTTACCTTTACATGATATTAAATGTTATAAATATCTAAATCCTACCCATGAGGGTTCAAAAGGCCAAATATGTGTCCCATGGTTTTTCATGGTCAGACATTACCCATAAAATAATGTTAGGAGAAGTGTTAGGGTAATTTTATATTATAATAAAACTTTTTTACCTTTAATTTCTATATTTACCTTTAACCGTGGTAAATAAAATTCAAATGTTACTATTCACCAATATTATTGTGATCCTATTAGGCCACATTTTTCATCTGGATTACAACCATGTATGTTGAATATTCAAAATTCAATTCTTAAAAGCGGTGAAATTAGGTTTAATGCTAATATTCTAATGTGGCTAGAATGCGGGCAAAAAGACGTTAAAAATGTTCAATGAATTTTCATATCTAACTCTATTATAAAAATTATTTCAATAAATTACATTGGAATAATATATTTATTATGTATATATTTTTAATTTAAAATTAATTTAAATTTAAATAATTATTTTAAAAAATTTTGTTTTTATCCACAATGAAATGTTTTTCACTATTCATAAAAAATTGAAAGTTTTCAGAAAAATACCAAAAATTCACACTAATATAATTTTGATATTAAAATTTCAAAAATGAAGTCTATTTTGAAAAAAATAAAATTTATGAAATTTCAAAATGTGGTATATACTATTTATAACCGCTTTTAAAACAACTAATTTGACAGTTCATGGAGTGCTAGAACTCAGGGTTGTGTACATGACACTCTATTGAATTATTTAAAATGAAGGGTGTTGTGGAAGATTTGGGTGTTACATATATCACAATTTTATCTATTAATATATTGCCTCCATATCATTAATGTAAAAACACCAATGCTCACTCTAAATCATGAGTTGGATAATTTTTCTCATGAACCTTTATTTTCGTGAGGCATAAGCTATAAAAATTTCATTATTCATAAGAACACATAAAAATAACTTATTGTATAGATAAATATAGATTAAAATCCTTTTTCCATCATAGGTTAAGGTAAGAATAGGCGCATGAACTAATATTCTCTTCAGTTCCTTAAAATTTTCCTCAAAATCATCTATCTATAAGAATGTGACTCCCTTACGAGTTTAATTGATCAGTGTATTATATGGTTATAATAATATTTCCATAAAAAATAAATAATATCAATATAAACCAATAAATCAACATAACTTTGTCATTGTGTTTAGTACTATCTAACATTCAATAGCCTCCATCTTTGAAGGATTTATAGATATATACCCACTTGAGATTATATTTCCCAAAAAGGAAACCTATTGCAACCAAAATTTTCACTTTATAAAATTTTAATATAGCTTCTCCTTCTATAGGTTCTTTTGTAAAATTATCATGTGATATTCATGATCTTACTTTCCCTTTGATTATATAAGAATATCATCTATAAAAACTACTAAAAATCAAGCTAATCTATAAATTCACTATTCATCAAGTCCATGATGATAATAGGAAAATTTGTAAGACCGGATGATGTCACTATATATTTGTAGTGTCTATAAATTTTATGTAGTGATATATTGGGTATATCCTTCTTCATGTAATTGAATTGATGATATCTAGAATAAATGTAAATCCTGGAAAAGTATTGATCTCCAGAATATTGATCAAATCGGTCATCAATAAGGTGCAGAGAATAGTTTTTCTTGAACAAGATCTTTTTAATCTCCAGATAATCAATTAAAAGTCACATAAATGCATATTTATTTAAAAACAATAAAAGGTGAAACCCAAGGTGAACCACATGGACAAATTAATCCATTGTTAAGGTTCTCCTAGATTTCCTTCTTCGATACATGTAACTCAATTAGGTCCATTTTATATGGAGTCTTTTAAATTGGTGTCGTACTGGGTATGAGTTATATTGAAAACTAACCTTGAAATTTTAGTAGAAGACTAGGAAAATCATTTGTAAAGACAACAAAAAACTACTAAACAATAGGAATATCATCGATGTTGAGTTTCTCCCCCAACAACTAAGATAAACAGCCCTTTTGAATGGGAATCAAAACCCTAAATTTGGATGTTATTTTAATAAACCTTTCATATTTATCATCACATTGATATATGATCAGTGTTTGGTTTAGAATATCAAACAATGATTCCCTTATTCATTAATTAATGTTGGAATTATATAAGGAAATCCGATCCATTCTTAGGATATCATCGAATTAAACAATTAAACAAATTAAAAAATTAGCAAGATTCAAATTCTCAAATACATCAACCAGAGAGTAGCTAAATACTTAAGATGTATTCCATATTCCATTAGGGTTTTCCACTACTTATTATATATGTTTTAGCTTGGGTTATATCATGATAACCATATTAAAACCTTCAAACAAGAAATAATGCATAAATTTAGAGTCAAATAAGACATTAACAATTTCTGAATGGATGGTAAGTGTACATTTAACCATGTAGTTATCTCACCCCTTGTCATAAATAGTGATTGAATGAGATTTAACTATTTCTATAATAATAATAGGTTTCTAGAGTTTATTTGCATAATTAAAATTCAAATTTTATCACCAGATATCATAATTCCCATACTTCTTTCATTTCAAACACTTGACTATGGTTGGAGCTTTCTATTGCTCTCTTTCTCTCTCTCCATTCATTTCATTGACTAGTCCCTTCACAACACTTATATATTATTTTTCTTGGTGGCTATGCTTCCCACATTTGAAACATCAACTTGTTTATTTTAGGCACTCAACTAAGTGATCATTTCTTGAGTTTTGGAATTTAGGAGTTTGAAACATTTCCCTCCCTCTAAGTGATATATCATTTGAAATTCCATAGATTTCTGTATTCCTTTTCTTTTCACCAGAAATAAGGGGTTTTGTAGATTCAATTTCCACTTTTAGTGTATAAAGAATGATTTATTCATATCTTATAAACTAATATATGGATAATACATATAGATATTTGGTTTTAAGACACAGAAGAATTTGTTGATATTACTTTTATGCTGAATGATAAAACCCAATGAGTACCCCACAAGTCTTGAAAAATTTTCATTATAGATACCAATAGATTCATCATCCCTCTTCTTAACTAATGAAGTTATGTATCCATTTTCATGTGAAGAATATAGGGGAAGTACTTATTGAAAAATAATCTCTTAAATAGATCCCATTCCACAGAGTCAATTTCATCATGTTCCCCTATACTCTTGAAGAGGGTCCACCATTTCTCCACTTCACCTTCCAAATTATATACAACCAAAATGAATTTGTCTTGCTTTAGAAATAGGAAAATTAGAAATATATGTTTTGTGGTGCTGATCCATTTATTAGGTGTTATCATATCAGCAGAACCACTAAAATAAGGAAGATGTTTCCTCATGAGTAACTCAATATAATTTTGTTAGCACCTTTTCTCATTTTGATGTTCATCATGATTCATTTCTTGATAAATTTTTGTGATCATAGTAACGAGATTTTATATTATAGCTCCCATAAGGTTTGAGTGATCAGGAGGACAATGATTCATTTTCCACCTCACAGAGCATTAACACAATTCCATCGGGATTCATTCATTGACTAATACCATATAAATCATAGTGTAAGAACAAATAATCATATTGGGGAACCACATAATCATGAAAAACCACTTATTGGATGTCAAAATCATGACAATTTTTTTTAACCAATGAAACGTTATGTTTATCCTAGGAGATTAAAATTAATCATCTATTTAAATCCTTTGTGATGGTTCATAATCTATTTCTGAATTTACAAAGAATATTCCCCATGATTTTCAAACAAGGTGTGAAACAAGGACCATTGGCATGCATGATGTGACAATTGAGTCCAGCTCAATGCACCATTTTCAGAGTTACTACCCCTATGTACCACTATGTTAGAGCCACATCCACTTATAATATCTAGTTAGGGATGTAATTTCTTTAAAACCAATCAATATATGCTTTAGAAAAATTCATTCTCATTTTCCTTTTCCTTTACTTTTCCTTATAATTATTCTTATATATATATACTTATATATATATTTAGAAATTTCCTAACAGATCTCACGAAAATTTTCTTATCTTATTTTCCGATGGTTAAGTAAACCTTTCTATAATACAAACTATAAAGTACCAAAATTCATATACATAGATAATAAATATTAAATGATGGATATTCATTACAAAACATAATGATCAATGCCAGAATCATTTAGGTCTACTTCCTTTAGAAACCTGGGAACATAAACAACTAGTCGATATGTGAGATATATCATCTCCCACTATGTTATTCATTACAAGAACCATTCTTAGACATATTATACATAATACCTTTAATCATAATTTAGGGAAAGGAATCATAAAAAAGGACGAGTTTAGATGCTTAGTAAGGGTAAATAAGGTGTATATCAAGATATCCTGAGCGTTACATTATTATAACACAATAATAACATTTGATAATTATATCCTTCATGTCATAGATTATAAATTGAGTTATGAAATAAATTATGTTATTTTATATGAAATGAATCATAACGGAATCAAAGAACATGAACCATGAGAACATAAAATTTCTATAAGGAATATATTTGTACCATACACATATTATGATAATAATGTGAACATGTATAATTAAAAATAGGGTCACTCATTATGTTAAGGACATGAAATCAGTACATAACATAAACTTATAGACATACTACATGGTCCATGAATAAAATTATGGACATTAAATCATGTCCTTTGAATAAAACTATTAAAATTTAATTATTTTTACATATAACATTGTGAAAATATAATCATGTTCACACATATCATATTTATTCTTAATTTATCTATCCTTAACCAATGCATTGAAGGGTGACATAGGTATGACCCATAATATAATAGAAAAAAAACATATGCATTCTAAAATATCACAAATAATTTATCACATTGATATCTATGAAAATAAATGAGTTTTATAAACATTCCACCATAAAATAACCAGTGGAAATGAAAGATGTTTCAAAATCATTTGATCATTTATGAAAAGAATAACCCATGGAAATGAAGTGGGTTTCATGAGAATCATGTTGTCATATCCATTAAACATTAAAATAAATAAATAAATAATAATATCATTATATCATATTCCAAATAAGTAATATGTAACATAAAATGATTTCATCTAATATGGAAATTGATTTTGTAAGAAAAATCACCTGGAATGATTTTTGTGATTTTTTTTTGAAAATAAACATTTGAAAATAAGAAATTCATAAAATATTTATGAATTAATTATCTAGGTAAATAACCTCGATAAATTATAAATGCATCCCGAAAGAAAATATTAGTCATGATTTTCGCAAACTCCATTAATGCTTTACACATTAAAATAACGATTCCTTTTACATTTTCATTAAATCCAAACATGAATTACTTTAAAAAAACCTAAAGATTCCAATAAAAAAATTTGTAAAATAAATAACATGGTTAATAATAACATTAATAAATAATTTATATAACATTGAAATCATTTTTTAAAACATGTTTAGAAAATATGGTTTTGGACAAAAAAGTGTTTTTAACTGGAGAGAGAAATAATGATTTTTTTATAAAGAACATTCTATTAAACTATTGAGAAAATAAAGAGAGGAAATTTATTGTAAAATATGTATTCTCATGATATAACTATAATTTTGGAAAATTGATGAATTTTTTTAGAGTTCTATCATACAATTTCATTATCCGAAACATATTCTTAAACAATGTCGATAAATGATCCTATTGTATCATAAAACCAATACCACATTGGTAAAATTTAATCCTAAGCCCCACGAAAGAAATATCCTCAAGTGGATATATAAATAATAATAATCCTCTGGTGAATAATCATAAAATAAATTCAAGGTATGTATATACACAATATAAAAGAAACACATGGTGAATATAACATTTCTCTCATAGAAAATAAAATGGAAATTAAGATCCATTACCTTAAGTGTAAAGAACAAGATTTTTTCAATGTAATTTTTTTAATTATATAGGAATATTAAGAGTCTAAAAAAATTGACGGCACACTATTCCGATGTGCGGAGTATCTTGAATGAATTTCTGAACATTGTTTTTGGTACATTCAGTAAATGTGTGAATTGGTTTTTGTAACTTTTTCACCAGTGCTCAGAATTGGAATCTGAGGGCACCGTTGAACTCACAACGCTAATATTCTCTTAAGAATACCTTCACCTCGACCACAGTAGGTTGAGGGTGAAATTTAGTTTTTGTGACTTTCATGGGAGAAAATAAAATAAACTAGCTTTATTTTATTTTTGAAATTTAATACTTCAAATAGGGTTTTGGTAGTGGGGACCACCCGACCCTTGAGCTCCCTCTTTAATGAGGGAGGTGACTCTTGGTTTATTTTCCAATTAATTGTGCCAACATCAAATTAATTAATGTTCCAACTCTAATTAAATTAATTAACTTAATTTTATAGGTTTTCTTTTTATTTTCATGAGTTTCAGAAAGTGATGGAAAAGGGATAATTGGGGAGAGCTTTGTAGAAAATTATCTAACAAAGGAAGTCCTCCAATGAAGAATGTCTTCCAGAAATGAAGAATGAGGAGCCGAACATGGAGTGTCATGCGAGAGAGACGAACACCGACTCTTCAACGACTTCATCTCCTTCCTCGCGCCACCTCTGATGGAAAATCAAGGTTGGGTTTTTATATACATTGAATTTTATTCTATTTATTCTTAATATCCTAAATTCATGATGACGATGGCCAAACGAACATGGCCACCATCCCGCACATAAACCTCACTCCTCTTTCTTTTTATTCTTCAAGTATTCTTCGTGCATTCTACTATGAAAAATATTTTTGATGCTGGAAACATGGAGATTTTCTGAGCGTGACATATAGACACGGAGCCCTCGAAATAGGGATGGAAAATATGTGATTGTTTAATTTTTTGGGCTTGGAATGAAGCCGCAATGGCTCACGAAAGGAGGTGTCCAAATATTTATTGATACTGGGAAAACAGATTTGTGTAGAGTGTGATATATGGACATGGATCCCTCAACAAAAGGATTGAGAATATGTGATCGTTTAATATTTTGGCCTTCGAACAAAGCTGCAATGGATCGCGGAAGAAATCGGTGGCCAGTACCCAGTCGGCCGCGAGGAAGGTGCGGCGGAGTGCTTCTGCACCACCGGTTGAGTAAGATGTTATGACCCATCCGCCGTGGTGGAGTAGGGTAGCAGCCAACATCTAGCCGGCCATGTGGCGGAGCGGTGGTGCTCTTCCATGCCGTTAATGGACCAAGAGGCCATGGTCGCTAGGACACAGTGGAGGGCGAAAGTCGCCGACATCTGGTTGGCCGCAGTGGAGCAGCAACGAGTGACCATGCCGCTGGGAGGAAGACCTGATGGCCTTCCTCCAGTCACACCCCACCGATAAGACCCACCAGTGGGTCCCATGTTCCAGCATCCGAATGATCCACAGAACGTTAGGGAAGACCGGGGGTGGGGGGGGGGGGGGCTCCCCCGGGTGTTGGCCATGGAGGACCCCTCCTTGGAGGACCACCAACCGATTGGGCCACACTACAGCGGGATGCACCGCAGTTGGCCACACCGTAGAGGGAAGTGCCCCATCTAGCGGGCCGCCCCAATGGGCTGGGTCGGGTCGTCCCCATCGCGGTTTGGGCCAAACCACTGCCCAACAGGCCAGGCTCACCAAGGCCCAGTCCATCCGGGTCGGACCCAAATCAGTCCGGGTCAACCCAAACTAGTTCGTGTCAGCTTAGGCCAGGTCGGTCCGACCAGGTCGGACCAGACCCGGGCCCATCAGGACCCAGTTTCGCCTTCATGGCCATAACTTCTAAACTGGGCGTCTGTTTAACAAACCGTCTATGGCACCGGAATACATGGATCAAGATGATCATTTTGGTATACTCCAATTGAGTTTTGGATATCGATGGGGGTATGGTGGGGTTGGATCGGACCCCAAATCCAACCAGGCCCTTGGAGCGGAAACGATAATAACTTACAGATCGGGCGTCCGATTGATGCGCTGTATGTTGCATTGGGTCCCTTAAGACATGACAGTCCGTTGGGATACTTCTTCGTGGGAATTCAGGGAGTTTAAAGTATGACTGATGGCTTGTGGATCTGTTCTCCCAAGCCCGCTAATTGTGGAACCCTGGGACAGGCTGAGATCTGACGACTGCCGGCCATTAAGAATTGGAGTGACTCGACAGACCCAGTGGGGAGCGCCTCTTTGTGACGTGGAAGAGCCATGGTGTGGAGAGCCTTTGTGTGACACGACAGACCCACGATACTCAACAGGAGGAGTGCCTTAGTAGGCCATAAGGGGTAGCACCTCTATGTGACACGACAGACCCATGATGTGGAGTGCCTCTGTGTGATGCGGCAGACCCACAGTACTCGACAGGGGGAGTACCTCAGTAGTCCATGATTAATGGGAAGCACCTCAATGTGATTTAGAAAGCCCTCTATACTCAATTGAGGCGGTTTTCTCCAGTAGTCTAGGTGTTCGACGATGTGACTAGGGATGTTACGTGTTACTACCCCTAGAATAAATCCCGGTGTGAGCTATCTTTACTTTGTGCATGTGATTGAGTTTATTCTATGTAATACTTCACCATCGTGTTGTTACCTTCGTGGTATACTTCCAACATGTATGAGATGAGTGCATCTTGATAACATTTCTATATGTATGGGCATAGACCTATGTATATTTGGGCTCTTGCTTTGTGGTCTTTCCTTTGTGGAACTCTAGGAGACCTAGGGGGTCTCGGGGTCCCTACTTAGTTTTGTTGTACTCAAACCTGCACGGGCTACGCCCACACCATGTTGTGTTTAGTGTAGATGATAGAAAGCACTAACTGAGGACGAGGGTACCTGGACTAGATGTAGCTCGGAGGTTGACTTTAGATGGTGTGTACCACAGAGACAATCATTCGAGAGCTGTACCTACCCTTCAGGCAGGATCCTTGGAAGGTGTTCAAAGGATTTGTTTTCAATTTAACTTGTACTTTTCAGTTTACTTGTACTTTATATTTTGTCTTGTATTCTGACCCGTTTTACTTTCTATACACACCCTGTTTACTATATAGTTTTACTCTGCGCTTTTATCCTTCTTTGTGCTTAGTTGTGTGAGTTTACAGGTTATAAAGGCAATTTCTTCCCATTTTAGGGAATACGTCTTTCAGTGATAGTCGCCAGCCCCTGGCCTATGGAAGACGGTTTGGGATAGTCACGGCATGGGTCCCGAGGGACGGGTCGTTAAAAATTGGTATAATAGGAGTTTCATTCTACTAAAGAACTTGAAATCTGATATTTTTAATGGGGAAATAGTGTTAAGTGTGATGAGTGTGGTTTTCAGTTCAGGGAGTCTAGTGTTGGTGTGGCGACTGACGTATCCATACACCATGACCCTAAAATCTGATGTCTGACTCAGTGCATGAAATCACAGATTGTGTGTGTTTTAAATGTTTTCTTTGTGATCTCTTTGAGTTGGCTCACCAGGTATAACCTTAATGACTGTGACGTAGCTGTTTCTTTTCTGGATGATTCCACACATATAGTTAGCCAAGATTCCAGTTAGAGTATGTGATGACATCCCACCTTGTGACGAGGATTTGGTGTAGGGACCCCTTACGGTAGTTGTACCACCAGGTGGTGTACCAGAGCACCACTACCCATTGGGAAGCCAATTCCACCATCCCCAATAGTAGAGGGTGCACCCCACTTGAGTGAGTTGCACGAATTCTAGTGCCATATGCCACCGAGGTTCAAGGGAAAGACAAATCCACAAGTGACTAAGGATTGGGTGGAGGCTGTGGTTAGAGTCTTTCGACTGGTAGGGACCCTAAATGATCTCATGGTGATCCTTACTGACAGCCTTTTTCAGGAAACAACGGGAGATGGTGGAGCTTGATGCTCTAGGTTCACGATGAGTTCAGTCTCATCTGGGCGGACTTCGAGAGCCTTTTCAGAGCAGAGTTCATCAAAAATACCTTATGCTCAGTGCGTATACATTATCTTCTGCACTTGCAGTAGGGTAGAATGATTGTGGCTTAGTATTTTTTGAGGTTCACTGACCTCTCGTGCTACTCTACTGACATGGTATGGGACCCTTTCTTCAGATCCCAGACCGTCGATCAGGGGCTCAGACACGAGATTAGAGATTTTATGGTTCTCTCAGCATCCCGATGCAGGTGGGGGTGTTAGAGCGGGAACTTTTAGTAGAATGTTTCCTTGTTGAATAGTCCCATGTAACAAGACCCACCACTGGACGACAATTAGTAGAGTCATTAGTATATTGAAGAAGAAAAATGACGCAGAGGTCCAAGAGGACCATACCAATAGGTGGAAGACCCTGGGAAAAAGGGTCAGTGGTGTGGGGATCTCAAGGGAAATCAGGACATGTGAGGATCATGCAGTGTTACTCGTGCGGTGGGATGGGTCACATGGCTCGTGACTGCCCGACTAACCATACTGAAGACCAGCAGTCAGTCGAGGGACCACCGAGATAGATATATAGGTTCAATCAAAGCGGTTCACAGGAAGGAGGCAGGCATGGCATACGAGCAGGTCGTGCAGTAGGCGGTGGGAAGGGATTTGAGGTTCTGCCTCCACCACCACCAGGAGGTCCACCCTGACCACATGGAGCAGGTTGAAAGGGACGTGCTCACATATAGGCAGCTAAGGCCTATAACCATGGAACTCCGAAGATGATACGAGGTACGATATGTGTCTAGGCCACCCTAGCTACAATACTAATAGACTTACGTTCCAGTCATTATTTTATTTCCATGACCCTCGTTCAGAGCATGAAGATTCTGATGGATCCAATGGATTGATCCTTCGGCTAGAGACTCCTACGGGAGTGGATTCAACAATTACGCACTAGTGTCGGTAGTGTGAGGTTACTCTCGGAGGTGATAGATTCAGCTCGGATCTCTTAGTAGTTGCGTCATGGTCTTATGACATCATCTTGGGTATTGACTATTAATCTACAATCCATGCTCTGATTGATTGTATTAGGCATAAACTGCGGTGTTTCCACAAGGATGGGACCAATTTTTCTTTCACTAATGAGAAGGGAACCTTTGCAGCATTAGATGTACTTTCCCAGAGGAGGGTGTAGCCAATCACACATCAGTTGGAAAACCTTACCCTTAGAATGGTTGATGTTGAGAGTCCGAGATATCCTTTAGTAGTGGACCGATATACTGATGTTTTCTATAATGATGTTCTGGGTCTACCTCTTCGTAGAGTGGTGGAATTTTACATCAAATTTTACCCCGAGATGACACCGATATCTAACCCAGCATATCGGATGGCTCATATAGAGATTCAAGAGATGGAAGAATAGCTAGAGGACTTGCAGAGAAAGGGGTTCATTAGGCCTAGTGTTTCTCCTTGGGCAACCCCAATTTTGTTCGCCATGAAGGCATATGGGATTTTGAGACTCTCTGTTGACTATCAGCGCCTCAACCAGGTGACCTTGAAGAACAAGTATCCACTCCTATGGATTGACGATCTCTTTGATCAGCTAAAGGGAGCCTGATGGTTTTCTAAGATATACCTCAAATCAGGCTATCACTGGCATAGAGTATGAGATGAGGATGCGAAGAAGATGAATTTCAGATGTCGGTATGGACATTATGAGTTCTTTGTTATTCCATTAGGCGTGAAAAAAATCCCCAGTAGTGTTCACGGGACTCTTGAACATGATCTTCCAGCTAAACCTTCATCGCATTGTAGTAGTCTTCATCGATGACATCTTGTTATACTCAGTGATGGTGGAGAAACTTGCCTATCATTTACAGATAGTTCTGGACACACTCTGAGAGAACCAGCTTTATGGTAAGCTCTCGTAGTGCTATTTTTGGATACGAGAGGTCCACTTTATGGGACACATCATCTCAGAGGCTAGAATGGTGATGGATCCAGTTAAGATTGATGTTGTACTAGCTTGGGAGCCACCTAAGAGCATGATGAAGATGTGAAGTTTTCTGGGTTTAGCTGGTTACTACCGGAGGTTTGTGCCGGACTTTTCTATAGTTGTGGAATCCTTATTAGCATTTACGAAGAAGTGGAAATCCATCGTGTGGTCGGAGAGATGCAAGAGGAGTTTCTATGAGCTGAGGCAGAGACTGACAAGTGCCCCTATCTTGAGGCTACTAAAGGATGGTTTTGGGTTTGTAGTCTACTACGACGCATTAGGGATTGGGCCTGGATATGTCGTGAAACAAGAGCTAGCAGTGGTCTTGTATGGTTCTCAACAATTGATACATCATGAGAAGAACTATGCTACCCATGACCTGGAGTCAGCAGTAGTGGTTTTTGCCATGAAGATGTGGTGACATTACATGATGGGGGAAAATTTTACAGTATACTCTGATCACAAGAGTCTCTGGTATATCTCCTCTCTCAGAAGGACATGAACCTAAGACAACAACATTGGATTGAGTTCCTCTAGGAAAATGACTTCATGATAGTCTATAATCCAGGGAAGGGGAATGTTGCAGTATATGCACATAGAAAAAGATCTCATTTTCAACTATTGAGTTAGGTGAAAGAGAAGCTAGCCACATTATAGATATCCTTTGTCGATCAAGAAGGATCATCTTATCTTCAGTCACAAACAATCACTCCCCCACTCCTTTATAAATTTAGGGAGGCGCAGTTTGGGGATTCTGACTACAAGGATGGACGTGCTTAGATATCCATAGGACAGGCACCTAATGGATTTTCTAAAGGTGGGGAGCACGTCAACATCTTTAGAGAGCGTACTATGGTACCAGTGATTCTTAGAGAGGAAGTGTTGAGGTATTTCCAAACATCCCATCTAGTTGTACATCCAAGAGTGGTGAAGAAGTACCAGGACACTTAGCATTAGCACTGGTGGCTAGGAATAAAGGAAGAAGTGGTAGAGTTTGTCTCCCGGTGCCTCATTTATCAGCAAGTGAAGGCTGAGCATCAAGTTCCACCAGGCTTAGTTCAGCTATTAAAGGTTCCAAAGTGGTAGTGGGATGAAATTTCCATGGACTTCATGATGGGTCTTCCATGCACATCCAAGGGACATGATTCCATCTAGGTGATCATAGAATGACTCACCAAGTCAGCCCACATCCTACCTATTAGAGATAAAGGTTCTGTAGAGGGCTTAAGATGCCTCTACATTCATGAAATTTTATGGCATCATGGAGTGACTACTACGATTGTCTCCAATCATGACTCAAGTTTTACTTCCCGACTATGGAAGGGGTTGCAAGAGAAGTTCAAAACACAACTTCTGTTGAGCACCGCCTTCCATCCTCAGACGGATGGTCAGACGGAGCAGACAATTCAGACCCTAGAGGACATGCTACGTGCTTGTGTCCCTGATTTTGGCCGCATCTAGGAGGATCAAATTCCCTTAGTGGATTTTTCATACAACAACGGTTATCACTCCACTATCTGTATGAAACTATACGAGGCATTGTATGAATGACCCTGTGGATCACCTTTGTGCTGGATAGACCTAGGGGATTCAGCACTCATGGAACTAGAGATGGTGCGAGATACCACAGAGAAGGTGCGGATCATCCTGGAGTAGATGAAAACTATAAATAGTAGGCAAAAATCCTATGATGATAGAAGGTGGAGACCTCTGGAGTTCGAGGATGGTGACCATGTCTTTCTACGGGTCTCACCTCGACGTGGTTTGCAGAGATTTGGTCATGGCGGCAAGTTATCTGCGAGTTGCATCAGACCTCTTCGGGTCCTCAGCAGAGTTGACAAGGTGGCTTATCGCTTAGATCTTCCACCTTAGTTGCACCGTGTGCATGAAGTTTTCCACATATCCCAGTTGAGGACATATGTGCATGAGCCATCTCACGTCATTGACCACGGCGAGCTAGACATCGACGATGGGGTGAAATTTACGGAAGTTCAAGTAGAGATCGAGGATCGACGGGAGTGGGTCCTTTGTGGGTGGCCGATACCTCTGGTGCACATTCTCTGGTAGCACATGAACATCTAGGAGAGGACATGGGGCTCAAATACATGCTCAGTACCCCCACTTGTTCCCTTAGTTTGAGTTGTGTCTTATGGGGATGAAAACCCCTGAGGTGGGGAGAATGTAATGACCTGGATTTTTTCATGTAATTTTTTTTAATTATATGGGAATATTACGAGTCCATGAAAATTGAAGGCGCGTGATTCCAAGGCCCAGAGTGCTCGGAATGAATTTATGAACTTTTTTCTGGTACATTCAGTAAACGTGCGAGTGGTTTTTTTGTATCTATTGAATCGGTGCTCAAAATTGAAATCTGAGGGCACCGTTGAACTTGCAGCGCCGATATTCCCTTAAAGAGACCTTCACCTTGATTTCAGTAGGTCGAGGGTGAAAGTTAATTTTTGTAATTTTTTTGGGAGAAAATAAAATAAACTAGCATTATTTTATTTTGGAAATTTAATCCTCCAATGTTTTTTGGTGGTGGGGACCACCCAACCCTCGAACTCCCTCTTTAATGAGGGAGATGACTCTTGGTTTTTTTCCAATTAATTGTGCCAACATCAAATTAATTGATGTTCCAACTCTAACTAAATTAATATAATTAATTTAATAGGTTGGCTCCTTATTGTCTTGAGTTTTGGAAAGTGGTGGAAAAGGGAGAATTGGGGGGAGCTTTTGAGAACATTATCCAACAACGGAAGCCCCCCAACAAAGAATGTCTTCTGGAAATGAAGAACGAGGAGCCGACCATGGAGCGTCTTGCGGGAGCGACGAACGCTGACTCTTCAACGACTTCATCTCCTTACTCACGCCACCGCAAATGGAAAATCAAGTTAGGGGTTAAATATATATTTAATTTTATTCTATTTGTTCTTCATATCTTAAATTCATGACAATGATGGCCAAACAAACATGGCCATCGTCCTGCACAAAAACATTGCCCCTCTTTCTTTTTATTCTTCGCGTGTTCTTCATGCGTTATTAAACGCCTAATATTTATTAACATTGGAAACACATAGATTTATAGAGTGCAATATATAGACGTGGAGACCTCGACACAAGGACCACGAATATGCGACAGTTTAATTTTTCGGGCTTGGAACGAATCTGCAATGTCTTGCGGAAGGAGATCACCTAATATTTATCGACGCTGGAAACACAAGGTTTTGCTGAGCATGATATATGGATGTAGATCCCTCAACACACAAGGATCGTGAATTTGTGATTGTTTAATTTTATGGGTTTTAAATGAAGTCCCAATGGATCGTGAATGAAATCAGCGGCTGACACTTGGTCAGCCGCGAGGAAGGTGGGGCGGCGCGCGTCCACACCGCCAGTTGAGCAAGAGGTCGCAGCGGAGGCCGAAAGCATCTAGCATCTAGCCGACCATGGTATAGCAGCAGCGTGCGACCACACCACCGGGAGGAAGACCGACTGGCCTTCCGGATGGTCGGGATGCACCTGGAGGGACCCCCCAGCGGGTCCTGCATTCTAGCAACCGAATGGTCTCCAGACAATTCTGAAAGACAGGGGGGCACAAGTGTCGGTCATAGCGGACCTCGCCTCGGTGGACTGCCAGCCAAGAGGGCTATGCCAAAGGGCTGGGCCAAGCCGGACCATGACATAATGGGCTGTGTCCTCTAAGGACCAGGCCATCCCGGCCAAACCCGAATCGGGTCGTGTCAACCAAAACCAATTCGGGTCGGCCCATGCCGGTTTGGGCTTGGTCGGTCCACACCCGGGCCCATCTGGACCCAGTTACGCCTTTTTGGAAATAACTTGTGAACCGGGCATCCATTTGATGAACCGTATACAGCCCCAGAATCCTTGGATCAAGTTAGTCCTTTTGGTATACTCCAATTCAGTTTTGGATATGGTTGGAGTATGTCCGGGTTGGATCAAAACCCGAATCAAACTGGGACCTTATTGAATAAACACTAATAACTTATAGAACAGGCATCTGATTGATGCGTCGTCTATTGCATTGGGTTCTATAAGACGTGACAGACCTTTGGGATACTTCTTCAGGGGACTTTGGGGCGGTTGAGGTATGACCAATGGATTGGAGAGTAGTTCTCCCAAGCCCGCTACGTGTGTAACCCTGCGACTGGATGAGATCTGATGATTACTGACCATTACGACTCGGAGTGACTCGATAGGCCCACTGGGAAGTGCCTCTGTGTCATGAGGCAGTCCAACGATGGGGATAACCTCTGTGTGAAATGACATTCCCATGGTACTCAATAGGAGGAGTACCTCAGCAGGCCACGAGGGGGATCGCCTCTATGTGATACGACAGACCCATGGTTGGGAGCGCCTCTGTGTGACGCAGCAGACCCACGATACATGACAGGAGGAGTACCTCAGAAGTCCATAATTTGTGGGAAGCACCTTTGTGTGATGCAGTAGGCCCACTGTACTCGATAGAGGAGGATTTCTCCTACAACGGAGGTGTTCGATGATGTGACTGGGGATGTGACTTGTTACTACCCCTAAAATAAATCATTGTGTGAGATGTCATTACTTTGTTCTTGTGATTGACGTTATGCTATGTGATACTTCACCTTCATGGTAATACCTTCATGGTATACTTCCCACATGTATGAGATGAGTATAGCTTGATAACTTAGGTATATTTATGGGCATATAACTAAGTAATGTTGGGCTCTTTATTTATGGTCTTTCCTTTGTGGAACTCTAGGAGACCTATGGAGTATCGAGGTCCCTACTGAGTGTCGCTATACTCACCCCTGCATGGGCTATGCCCTCACCTTATTGTGTTTGGAGAAGATGACAGGCATCACTGACTGAGTAAGAGGATACCGGGACTGGAGGTAGCTCGGAGGTAGACTTTACACGAGGCGTACCATAGAGACAACCGTTCGAGAGCTATACATACCCTTTAGGTAGGATCCTTGGTGGGTGTCCATAGGAGTTGTTTTCATTTTTACTTTTACTTTTTAGTTTACTTGTACTTTACTATTGGGCCTGTATTCTGGCCCCTTTTACTTTCTGTACACACCCTGGTTACTATTTAGTTTTACTTTGAGCTTGTATCCTGATTTTTGGTTAATTGAGTGATTTTATAGGTTATAAAGGCAATGCATTCCTATTTTTTGGGAATACACCTTTCAGTGCTAGTCTCCAGCTCCTAGCTTATGGAATGCAAACTTGGGGTAGTCACTGCATGGGCCCTGAGGGACGGGTTGTGACATTAAGTCTCAACATAATCTATACACAATAGAAACTTCTGTATAGTAAATAAAAATTTATTATACATATATTTCAGTCCCATAATTATATATATCATACCATATATGATTTACTAAGGACCTTTTATTACCAGTTATTAGCAATTCTTTGTTAAAATCACATTTCAACTAATAACTGCTTTGTTTTCCATGTATGTTTTGATTTATTATTTTCATTACTATTACATGGATCAAGGTTCCCTAATATCTTGAATTAAAAATTGATTTAAATAAAATATATATTAATTATATATGTATTTATCGTAATCTATAAAAGTTAGATATAGAAAATGAAAGACCCTATTCATGGAGATGGTAGGCCATATGTACGCATGATTGTTGTTTGGATTTTATAGAATAATTACAAGAAATAAGGGTAAATAATATATTACAATTCTAGAATAATTTTAATTATATATATAAAATATTTTTAATAAAACCTTCCTTATTACCTTTAATGTAAATATTGAACGATTCACATTGTTTCATGATCCGGTAGTCCTCCGTACACATGAGCGACCTTATCATATTCCCACAGAATGGAAATTAAGAAGGTATATGAGTTATTATATTTTTATAAGTATAATAATATCATAAATATAATATATAAATATTTAATCCATCATTATGTCCCATTGTGATAGGTTTTTATGGAAAAAATAACATCGATTTTCATGTCGGCAATCCACCGTACACATGAATGAAGATTTAGTACCCCATTTGATAGAAGAGAACAGAAATTTAGGTTATGAAATTATCATAATAAATTCTATATATATTTAATATATTTAGTTTTTTTATATCAACTTGGTTCAATTATAATTAAATGAGGTCAAGGGAGTTCATATATTAATACCCATTGGGAAAATTAATACTCTTTAAAAAATCATCACTAAATTTCTTGCCAATAGACTTGCTTCTATTATTAATAAAATTGTCTCTTGGGACCAATTTGGTTTTTTCAAAGATAGATCCCATCAAAACTATATTTTCATTTCCTCAGAATATAATAACTCTTTAAATAAATCTATTGGGGGTGGCAATATTTCCCTCAATCATTAAATTCAAAAAGCTTTTAATACCATGGATTGATGTTTTATTTTCAAGGTTCTTTAAAGATTTGCTTTTGGGGAATCCTTTACCATTATAATTAATACATTATTCAATTAATCCTTCATTTTCATCATTGTTTATTTCTCTCCAAAGGGTTAGTATAAATGGACCGAAGGTTTCAGACAAGTTGACTCCCTCCTAACCATTCTCTTCACCATTGCAGAATATTACTTAAGCTGATTTCTCACTCGCCTTGTGGAAGAGAAAAATATTAATCTAATTCATGTTATTATGAATTTTAATGTTGCCACACATCTCTTATATTCAGATGATATCATACTTCTTTTACAAGGAGATATAAAGAATATCCAAAATCTAAAAAGTTCCCTCTCAAACTATAAAGAAGTTTAAGGAAAAACCACTAGTTGGAAAAAATCATTTATCATTTTTTGGAAAAGATTTATCCTAAAAGAGATTATAATATTATTAATGAATTATGTATTAAATAAAGATCATTTACCTTCACCTATCTCCTTGTTCCCTTTTTAGGGTATACCCAAATCTAGCTACATTTCTAAACCTGTCGACCAAATCCTTCATCAAATTTCCTCATGGAAATGAAAATACATTTCTATGGATGGAAGGATCTATCTAGTAAAATCTATGCTTGTTTCCATAATGGTATATTCTTTGATGGTTTACAAATTGCCTCTTAGTCTCCCAAAAAAATAAATTTCTCCATCAAAAACATTTTTTGGAGTAGTGGAATTCTTGAAAAGAAAACATGAGATTGTTCATCAGCATACGTATTTCAAACCATTGGACAGGGGTGGTATCGACATTAAAAATAGTAAAATCTTTAATGAATCCTTATAATCTAGAATCACTTATAACTCACTTTATAATGATTCTGATTCCATTACATTCCAAAAAAATATGTTTCATGACAAATTGAAGGATGTGAATTTGAATTATATGAGATCTTCCATTTGGCTATCCATTATGAATGATTTTTCCAACATCATGTCTAACTCTTGATGGATGATTTGAAAAGATTCTTCCATTAATTTATTGATAGAAAACTGGACTCGTGCTCCTTTATTCATTATGTTTTCCCACAATCAACTACCCGAGAACAATAATTGTAATATTAATGATATTTTAAACTCTCATAGATTTAATTTACCTTACAATATTAGTCATGTCATTGAAACTACAACTTTTCCAACACTGATGTTTTTCTTTAATTTGGGATCTTTCATATAACAGAATCCTTGATTGAAAATTTTTCGACAACCATTTTTTAGTCATTCTGAAAATTATTTTCATTAGGTTAATTTTTTTGATAAAAATTTGATAAAACCTTCAAGACTCACACTTTTTAGGAAAATTTCTCTAAACAGGGTTTCCAATGATATTTTTCTTCAATATTTTGGGATTTATATTTTCTCTAAATGTTGTCTTTATTACCAGCAATGGGAATACATTAACAAATTAATTATTTATTATTCTACTCATACTAGTCTTCTGAATTATGTTTTCGATATTTTTGAGAGAATATGGTTACTTCATGACTTATTCAACTCTCAAATTCAATGTTGTGCAGATATTAAAGCATCTCAAAAAATCAATAATCTTTTCTTATCTATCATTTCTAATCTCTTACAATTGATATGGTATGATAAGAATTCTCTTATTCATAATAATTCCTTATTTTGTTTAATGGATTGGAATATGTGGATCCTCATTGCCATTTGGGAAGATGATTTGATTCATAAGGGACTCTTCTATAACACAGTGAGAAACTTTGGGATTCTACATAGACTTGGTATTAATGGTATTCATCATCTGACTTGATGAACATTCAAAGTATTATGGTAAGTCTGCTTCAAGGATGGATTAAAGTTAATGTTGATAGGGTATCTGATAGAAACTTGGGCCCCTCAGGTTGTGGCCCAATTTACATAAAAAACATTGGGTAGCCTCTTGGGTATTTATATCATAGTTGTGTCATTTCCTTATCTCTAGAGGAAAAATTGATGAGTGTGATCCATGCCTTATCTTTTTTGAAGTAACATAGTTTAAACAACATCTAGATTGAATGTCATTCAACTACCATCATGAAACATCTTTGGAATGGTGTAGTGCACCTTGAGTGGGCACTTATAACACATTGGATGGACAATATTCAATCAGTTATGGATATCAACTATATTTTCACTCATTCCTTTCTTGAAGATAATAAGGTTGCATATGGTTTTGATAGTATGGGAGACAACCATGACATTACCTGGTTGGATAATCTCCCCATTGATTTACATCCTCTTTAGGATAAGTATTGTAAAAAAATATCATCATTTAGACTCATGTAATTCTTTTTATCCTTAATAATAATAAGTGATTTGGTCTTTAACCAATTCACGACCCTCATAAAAAAATATGGAGGTTAGGGAAGAAATAAAATAAAATGATCGGTTAGGGATGTCACCTATTTTTCAGAAACTTTTTTTTATTTTCACCAAAAGGCTTTATAGGATTTTTTATAACCAAAATAATGATAATAAGAAGTGAGGAGGGAATTATTGAAGTTATTTTTATATTTATTTTCTTAACCAATGGGTTTTGTAAGATTTAATTGGAGTGGAGAGGGGGTTGCCTTTGATTAGGGAAGTGAGTGACACACTTGTATTTTTTGAAAATAAAAAGGCGTAAAAACATTTTTAACAAGAAAAAGTCTTAAAATTGGGAAATTTTTTATCCTAAAAGAGATAAGGTTGAATTAGGGAAATAAAATGGGTGTTTGAAATCCTTGGGTCATTTTTAACCCTTATTTTTTTGTTTAACCCCCGGTAAACCCATTTTTACCCTAACCAAAATAAATAGTTTTTACTTTTTTTTACTATGAATTATTTTCAAAAATTAAGTTGAACTAAATAAATCATATATATTATTGTGATCCTAAATATTGAATCTCTATTTATAAATTAATCTCACATAAGAGATAGAAATCAATTTAAAATTAAACTCGATGATGCAATAAAAAAGAAGGTTTCCAAAGAGACAATTTTTATAAGTAAAGAATGTTTGATTAAAAAAATTAAATCTAAAATTGATACAAATGAACTAAATTGGATTAATATAAATATAATTGAAAAATTTTACTTTAAAAAACATCTTAATATAATTTTTAATTTTTTTAATACTTTAACAGAAATGTTTCTTAAATAAAAACCGATATATTTAACTACACACCAAAAAATTATCTTTTAATAAAATTATAAAAAAACCACTCTAAGATAATATTTAGATTTATATTTAAAAATTTATTTTATTTTTTAAAATAAAATTTCTTAAATATTTCAAAAATTAGTTTTAGTATTAGTTAACAAAAAGTTATAAAAACTATTTTTTTTGAGAAAATAGTTTTTTCAAAACATATAATGTATTTTATAAAAATTAAGTAGTTATTCATAAAAATAATTTCTTAATATAAAACCATTATGATTTATATTTTAAAATTATTTATTACTATTCATATTACACATTTAACCACTATGTTATAATGGTCATGTTTAAATAATAATATTAATAATACATCTCAGTGTGTTAAAACTTAATGTCACGTGTAATGAAAGATAAAATTGGGGTTGCATGTAATTAATGTTATCAATGTAATTTAATTTACTCAAAAAAAAATATTTCATAAAAACATCTGATGTTATACTTTTCCCTTAAATGAGGACTGATATTATCGCTCGTGCGAACATGTGGAATATTGCGCCCACATTGTGGTACAATCCATTTTCAATCATCATATTTAATGGTTCGTTATTATGATGGTTTTAGAGTATATATATTATATATTTATGAGATAATTATATTATGTAATTTTAATATTATATAAACCTTATAACCTTCTAATCATTTGGAAACTGAAAATGTTTCTGATTTGTATGTGTAGACTTACACCTCCATGAAGCCATGTGATTCATTTTTATTCTCCACATTACATGGATTGTAAAAAGAAAGTATTTATTGAATATATGTAATATATACGATATAATAATGATTTTTTAAAAGTGAATTATTATTTAATTTTCTATAATTCCATTCACCAAAAAGTAAAAATAGCTTTCATGTGTATGGACGACCTACCATCTCCATGAATGTAGTAATTCATTTTACTATCTCTACCATTTATGGATTACACTATATATATATAATGAATATATATACATATATATATTCATTAAAATTATTTAAATGATGAAACCATGAAAAATTTCAAGTACCAGAACAACCAAACTGAAATTCACATGAAAAACAGAATAGTTAATACCTAGAAACAAAACTTTAAATAAGGAATTATTAATAAATAGGAGTTTAATAGTTATAAGTGGATAATATATGATATTATAAGTATTTAAATTAATCTTTTATAGAATTGAAATATATTGAAATATATTATAAAATAGGTTAGAGATCTTTCGAAGTAATTCAATCTTGAGGTAAGTGATTAATGTAACAATCTCAGTATTTAGCTAGATTCTTCATGTTTATGATGGGGATTTTTTTTCAAAATATCTTAATAATCCCTTGATTTTTCTTATCATATGGTTATTTAGGGAGATTAACTTTTTTCCTTTTCATTTCCTCTCACTAATAACTCATGATATAAAAATCATCTCTTTAAGGTAAACCAACTTTATTTATCACTTTGGAAAAAATATTTTTTTATTCCATTTCATTTTTTTAAATAATGTTTTAAAGAATGTTTTTATATTCTTATATGACCATTTGAAGTCATTTTTATACATTATTGAGATATTAATAATTTTTTTAAAAAATATTCATTTCTTTTTTTTGAATGATGTACATTTTACTTTTTACTAAAAATGTAAAAAGAATATTTGCTTTAATGGGAATAGAATGAATGGAATTTTCCACTTCCATGACAGATAAATTAATTAATTATTCTATTAAAAATATTCAATTTTATTACAAATGAAAGTTTTTCCACAATCTTTGTGAAATTTTTAAATTTTAAAAAAATTGAATCCAAAATGAAAATGGTATTTTCCATCAAAAATATTAAATGTTATATTTTAAGGGAAATTAAATTTTTAGAGAAATCCTTTTATATTAAATATTATTTAATTGAGATAAGATCTTAAGATACCATCATTATAGTTTCTCTTGATGGTTTATGATTATGATGATGATATGTTTATAAAACCCATCTATTTTATAAGGGTCATGCTATAGTGAAATGTTCACATATTTTTTAAACCTATTTCCTTTCCATGAGTTATGATGTGTTTTGAATGGTTTTTGATCTTGTTCCACATGTATGTTTGATCTAAATTATGTAATTGGTAGGCCCTGTAATTCATAACCCTCCAATGTATTTGGTAAACATGGATATATCACAAAATAATAAGGTCATGTACAGGGAGTGAAACCAGTTTAGTAAGGTACTCTATTCCCTATGACTGTCTTGTGAGTGAACCGTAAATAATAATATGATGGATTGAAAAGTGAAACCAATTAACTATGATATTCCTGGATATGATCCTTGATAAAAGAAATTATTTAACATACTTATGTGTATAGTGTAAATTTATGTTTTATGCTAATGTTCTGATCACATGGCTTATTTTATTTAATTTCATTAAGATTAATGTCTCATAGATTGCAAAGAATTATAACATGATTGAGGATTATGATCAGTGAACTATATTATATAGTTTTAAAATATTAATCTATGGTTCTCATTCTAATATTCTTCGGGTATATTTATGTTATCATTGATATGTCCCATGTTTACCTTAACTGATAATCTATGATCACCCTTATTCTTCCTTTCCCCATGTCGTTCAAAAATGTTTTAAGTATGATATGTATAAGAATGGCGCTATTAAAAAAGAATGTAATGGGAAATAGTGTATATATCTTATTAATAGGTTGTCTTTGTCTACATGTTTCCAAAGAAATTAGACCGTTATGATTATGTCATGATTATGTCCCCCAATTTTTCTTCGGTGAAGCGGCTTCGGCTGTTCATGCGTGTTGAAGTCTTCTCCTTCTAGTCTTGGGGTCCCATCAACGGTTTTTTGATATGAATATGTCGGTCTTTCTTTTTGCATCTTTGAACTAACATTCCAATACGACTGTCTAGGTCAGTTATAGAGTGGTGGTTTAATGAGGTTTTGAGTATTGCGTCTCAGTGGTTGACGAGTCCCAAGACGCTATCTTGTTTAGATTTCTCTAGCTTTTAAGGCACTTGGTTTTTTTCTTCATCGGTGTTTCAGTTTTCCAGAGCCCTTGTATTTTCTTACCACTCCCCTGACCATACACTCTGCAACTCCCCTCCTATTCAGATCTGGAGAAGTGGTTTCAATGTAGTTTTGGGATGTATGGTTCAGTGGACTATGTTCTTTGTGCACAACCTTCATCGAGGGTTAGGGTTTTTTGTATTTTTACTGCATGCCTATGGGGTTGGTTTGTTGTCTTCTTCTCAATAATAGATCTATGTGAAGCTTATTTGATGGTGTTCTGATCAGTGGTTCTGGTTTGATTATTTTCATATTTTTTTGTGCTGGAAGCTTTCAGTGTCTCTATTGAATGTTTCATGTAGTTTTCTTATGATTTTCATTGTAGTTAGATCATTCTCTTTTGGTCATATGGTTATTTCCTATTTGATAGAGGTTGATGTTAATGTTTTCATTTTCTATGATGTCTTCAGTGAACATCAATGGTCTCTGGTGTTATGGTTTCTGGCGATGCATGTCGGTGAAGGGGATACAGTGATGATGATTATGTCGGCTGGGTTTGGGGATTATTATTGCATTTTTCAGTGGTGGTCAGTGTTTCCAAGATGATGGCTTTATGTTGTGATGTTGGAGATATATGTATGAAAGAGACGAAGATGAAGATTACAATAACATGGATTCTAGTGGGTATCTCCTGTGTTGAGATGATAGTTAGGTGAATGGATAGGGAATTTGATGCGGTAAGTGTGCAACTCAATGGAGGCGATTGACTCAAGATATCACATGGAACGAGACGAGTGATGTTGTTTTTTGAAATTTAAATTTGAATTTTGTGGTCTCTGGCATAGGTTCATGGAATTTCCTTCTAAAATGTAAGGTTCCTGCTATATATTAAAGAATATTTATGAAAATGTAAAAAAGGGATCTGGAGTAGAGACCAAAAGAGGATGTAGTTTTTTTATGGATTCATTTATAAGTAGTGACTCCAAAAAAATTGCACAAGTATATATTGTCTATCATTTCTGTTCATGGTGAGTGTTCCCTTACTGATCACATGGTTTGATACCCTTGGGAAATATTATTATGCTAATTCACATTTTATTTAAAACCCATTTTGATATATTTTGATAGATGATGAGCATGGATGTCCCAGGTTAAAATAAATTTTACTTATTTGGAAAAGAGGGTTTCATTATTTAGAAATCCAATAAATTATTTTTCGATTTTATATGGTTTACACATTGATTATTATTGGTCACAATATGATTTTTTGTTTTATTCAATGGATGGATCCTAAAGTAATCATTCTAATACAAATTTTGATGAAAAATATAAATATTGTCGTATGAAGAATCTAAATGTAAAGGGATTTGAAATGAAAAATATAATTTATCTCTTTACACAAAATTATCAAAGACTCTATATATAATGGCCATAATTTAGTGGAATGAATTAAACAAGCAACTCCATGAGTATTTTGAAATGGGATTCATTTACCCATTTCATAACCTTGGGGTTCACCTATTCTTTTGGTTAATAATATAGATGGGTTAATGTGAACATGCATTGATTATTAGGAATATAACAAGATCAATATAAAGAACAAGTATCCTCATCCCTGCATTAATTACATATTTGATCAACCAAACATAGATCAAAATTTTACAGGATTGACCATTGTTCTTGATATCATAAATTGGTGGTCAATATGTATGGTATAACTCAGACAAAATTCCTTTTAAGGCATAAAAACTATTATTTTATATTGATTCCATTTCATCTTACTAGTAAAAACTATATCTTAATGTCTTTAATGAGTATAGTATTTATTGATTACCTAGATTAGTTTGTGATATCTTTATAGATGATAATTTTCAATATTAAATGTGAGAGGAAGTGAGTGATGATCACCCAATAATTGTACTAAAGACCCTAAACATGGATAATCTGTATAAAAAATAAAAAAAGTGTACATTTTGGTAAAAAAAAATTATTTTTTGGGACATGTAATATCACGAGAGGGTATATTTGTGGATCCATCAAATAAAAATGTTATTTAGTGTTTTCATAAACTAACCACAATGACTAAGATGGACTGTTTTCTTAGTTTGGATGGAAATTACCGATGTTTTGTGTAACATTTCTCCCAACTATCTAATCAAATCAAAATGTTAACTAAGAAGGGTGCCAAGTTTCTTTGGATAAATGAATGAGAGGAAAATTTCAAGGAACTAAAGGGAAGCTTAGTCTTCGGACTATACATACACTACCCTAAAATTTATATGGGTTTTAAATATAGTGATTCATAAACTAAGGGAATGAAATGTTTCCTTATGCAGAATGATATAGAGATATTAAATTCCCCACAAAAATTAAATATTATGTAGGAAAATTTACAAGTCAATATTTTTTTTCAGTTATAGTATTTTTTTCATTAATGTTATGGATAAATTAAATTTATAGATAATGGTGAGAATCATATAATGATCATAAAAGTTTACTTGATATGTTCACTAAAAAGGGTTGAATATATGATAGTTACGATCTTTGGAGTTGATTAAATATTATGGCTACTCAGTATATTACCAACATGGGAAAGAAAACAATGTGGATGATTCTTTGAGTCCAAAGGGTTATTCTAGCTTTTCTATGATCGGGAGAAAAATATATTTTATTTCATGATTTTTAATTTATGGATTGTGAAATATTAAATTAAGGGGAAAATATTATCTTGATCAAACAAATATTCAACCAAAAATACATTTAAAGAATAAAGTGGCAGAAAATTATGTAGTTGAACTGAAAAAAAGGTGAGAAATGTTCCTATGTTTAATATTAATTATGATGGAAATATATGGTTCATAAAACCTATATGTGTCTCGTTAATCCCAAACAAGATGAAGGGGATATTGGATGAAGGTCACAGCTTATCATTCTCTATTCATCCTGGCAGTATGAATATGTTTATAAATATTAAGGAGTATTTATAGTGGAAAAAAATGGATAGAAATATTATAGAGTATGTGTATTAATTCTTGGTATTTCATCATGTTAAGCCTAAGAGACAATCGTATACAGGGATGTTACAAATGTTACCCATACCAAAATGGAATTAGGAAAACATCACCCCATATTATTTTATCAGACTCCCTAAAATATCTATGATCCATAATGAAATTTGGGTAATATTAGGTCACCTTATAAATTAAGAACACTACATTTATATCAGAGAAGATTTATCCCTTGATTAGATTTCCAAAATATATATTAAATAAGCGGTAATGTTTTATGGAGTACCATATTCTGTTATATCTGATCAGAATCCTTAGTTTTATTCATTGTTCTTAAGATGTATTCAGTATGATATTACTTCAGCGTTACAATATAATATCAATTATTATGATTAGATAGATACCTATCCTGATAGAACCATTCAAACCCAAAAGGATATGTTGAGTTTTTGTTCTTTGGATTTCATAGGTTCTTGAGATGAACCACTTTATATTGTCAAGTTGTCTTACAAAAATGGATTTTATTTGATCATTCATATGGTTCCTTATGAAGACCTCTATGGAAATAAGTGTATATCTCCAACATTATAGTAATAATCTAGAGAAATAATTTTTTATACACGAGTTAATTGAGAAAATTATGGAGAAACTCAAATATATTTATTTGCACACTAAATTTTTTTATAGGTGACATAAAATGTATACAACCAATTGTCCAAAAAATTGAATTTGAACTTAGTTAGAATATAATATACAAATATATCTATATATAAATTTTATGAAAATCATAAATAAGGATAAAATGAGATCTAAGTATATTATTCCATTTGTGATTTGTAATTGAGGATGGATTATAGCTTTTCTCTTAACACATCAACTAAACATCTCTCAAGTTCGTGATCTGATCCATGTATCTCTCCTTAGTAAGTATACACCTGATCCTTTAAATGTACTAACAAAAGAGGTGATAACACTAGATCATGCTATTTCTTAGGAATACAAACCAATAAATATATTGGATAATAGATATAAAGTGTTGTATAACTGGACTACTCATCTGGTTAAAGTCCACTAGAGGAATCATAAATTAGAATAATCGACATGAGAACTCAAGGATGTGTTGAAAAAGATATATCCTCATTTATTTATATAATATTGAAATAATTTCAATGAAACAAATTCATTTTAATGGGATATAATTAAACACCCTATGATTTTATGACATATTTCTCTTCAAAAAAATTAACATCTTCGATAGCTTTGGATAGACAAAAGTCCTTGTCTAAATAGACAATAATAAAGTATAATACTATAAATTAAATATTAAATTGGAAAAAAGAGTACGGATAACCAAATTTTGGAAATTATGTGTAATTTTTTAAATAAATCAACTATATAGATAGACAAGTGCTCAATTTTTAGTAAAGTCATTATGTGCTTCAAAAATATAATTTTCCTCAAAAATTATTTTTTATTATTTTTTTGAACAGATAATAAAATTAATATTTTACACTCCTAAAAAATATATTTGAAAATACTAATTCTATTTTTAAATCAAAATTACAAGATTATCTTATTGTATATTTGGATATTTTTAAGAAAATATTTATTTTTATTAATAGTGAAAGATATTGATTTTTATTGATATTTTTTTCTTCCTTTAATGCATTTATAAAAAATTTATTTTGAAATTGTTTTAGAAGAATAATTAGTCTAATTATATTATTAATAATTACATTTTTGTCAGTTTAATCAATTTTAGGATTAAATTTTATATAAAACTTATTATACATAAGAAAACATATTTTTTGGAAAACCACATTTCGTCACATTTTATGGGTTTTAATTTAAATTATTATCATCCATTTTTTTGAATAAAATTTGATAAAATTGATTTAATTTTCTCTTATATACATAATTAATATTATTTAATAAGTTCAAATTATTTTTTTCATAATGAATAGTTAAAACTAAAAATGGTTTACCACTGTTATGGACAAAACAATTTTTCTAGAAAGGTTAAACTAAAGGATAAGGGTAAGTATTCTAATTAATATTGTATAAATACTATTTTATGTTAACATTTGGACCAAATCCTTTCCTATGTTATAATATATGTCCATTTGGAGTCATTATAATTGAATATGAATTTATTATATCTTAATGTTATAAGAATTTCCAAGTGTGTCCTCCCGCTAACTTATAAAAGGACACCCCACCTTTCTCTTATGTACAACATGTAGAGTTATCTAGACCAAACAACCGTACCTAATTATATTATAAAATTCAATATACACTAAATAAAGGTTCTAGTCTTATTAAAATACTATTACAATTTCCATTAAGAAAAGAGAAAAAAGAGGCTCATCAATGAAGAGGTAATCATAGTACCAAACCTCTTTCAATTTATTTTTTATTCGAACTAATCTAAATATATGGTATTAATAATGAAATAATAAATTTAGGATAATAGATATACTAAAATATTTTTTTATTATAGAACCAAAATTATTCATTATTTTTCTAACAAATGGGAATTGAAGGTATCGATTGTGCGTACGTATGGGATTTCCCCTCCATGAAGCGATACAATTCATTTTTCATCACTATATTTGATGCAAGATTATTGTGATGGGTTTAGAGTTTACATAGGTTATTTATGATATAATGATTATTTTTTAATTATAATATCATAACTATATTCTTACCTCGCAATCTGTTGGAAAATGATAACATCACTCATGCGTACGGGTGGACTACCACCTCCACGAAGCGATGCGATTGTTTTTTCTTTTCTAAATTACATGTATCGTAATACAGATATATTTATGGAACATAAATGATATATATGATATAAAATATATAGTAATTATTTTAAAAATATTAACTATTATTTAAATTTAATTTGTTATATTCATCAAAATGTGAAAGCAACGGTCAAGAATATGCACAATATGTCGTCTCCACGAATAGTGTAATTCATTATTTTATATTTAAATACTATTTATGATTATATATATATATTTAATTTACATATAGTATATTTATTTAATTATTAACTCTCTCAACATAATCGATTCCTGATCAAAGTACATGGACTAGAACCACCAAACCAAAATTCACATAAAAAATAAAAAAGTCAACATCTGCTTACAATGATTTTAAAAAGGAATTATTAATAAATAGGTGTTAAAATGTACAATTAGAACATATATAAGTATTTAAATGATTTTTTATAGGAATATAATAAATTTAAATTTATTATACAGGATGTTAGAGAGCTTTTGAAGGAATTTAAACTTGAGTTATGGGATTTATGTTACAATCTCATTATTTATCAGAATTGTTTATGATAATATATCAATTAATTAAATTTTATGCCCTATCTCACAATAATCCCATGAAGTTTCTTATACTATGGTTATATGTTGATGTGAAATTTTTTCATTTCATTCTTTTCTCTTTAAAGACTTAATATACAAAAATAATATTTTAAGGAAAATTGATTTTTTATCCCTTCAGTCAAAATTCACTTTTCATCCATATCTCTATTTTATAAAAAACATTTCAAGGATATTTTTATATTTTATTATGAAATTATACTGTTAATTTTACATATTAATGGTTTTTTAAAATTTTATGTTGAATTTTCTAGTTATTTTCCGAATAAGTTATCTTTGACTTTTTACTGAAAATGTGAATGAAATATTTATTTTAATATATAAAGTTGGTATGAAATTTCCCTCCATAATGAAAAATTATTGATTTTAGGCTTCTATTAAAATTTACCAAGTTATTTTCCAAAAGAATATTTCTCTTAATACTTAGAAAATATTTAGGTTTTAAAGAAGTGATTCAAAAATGAAAAGTGTACTTTCCTCAAGAAGTATTATAATTGATATTTTAAAGGAATTTTCATTTATGATAACATAATTTGATGTTAGATTTTCTTTAATAGGGATATTATACAAGGATAAAATCCTTATTCTTTATCTATATGGTTTATTATTATAAAGATTTTATGTTTATGAAACCCATTTTCTTTGAACAGGTTATGATATAATGAAATGTTGAAATGTAAATGAGTCTTATTACCATTACATAGGTTATGATTTATGAGGAATAATTTAAGGACTTGTTCCACACATATGTATGATCTTAATTATATGACGGATGGCCACATAATTACCTATCCCTCCAATACATTGGAAAAAGATCTATATATCCTAATGTAATATAGACTAAAATGGGGAGTGAACCCTGTTTAGTAAGGGAATTTTTTCACTATTGTAATCTTGATAGTGTACCTTAACTAAGGATATTATGGAATTTGGAGTGAAATCAATATGTTATGAAATTTATGGTAGTTTTCCTTAACAAATTAAATGATTTTCTCAGCTTATGTGTATGCCAAAAACTTTTGTTTTAGGCTATTTTTGTGCTCTCATGGATCATGTTATTTGAATTCATTATTAATCACGTCTTAAAGATTACCAAAAGTTTCCTATGAATCATGATTATGATATTTTAAATGAATGTTATGGTTTTAAACTGATAATATCATGTTATCATTACCTCATTCTCATGTTTTTTATGTGATCAGTTATATATTCCTTGATCTTGCTTACAAAGCATATGATATAACCATTTCATACATTTAATTTTCCCTGGTAATGAAAAATGGACTTATGTATGATGTTTCTTAGAAGGGTGATAATTATATATAACTTAGTGGTATATGTTGTAGAACAATTATGAAGAAGTTGTTTATGTCCCTATGTTTTTGAAGACACCTGACCAATAAGATTATGGAATATATCATAATATTATGTATTTAATATTCATCTAATGAGATTTGATAATTATTTATTAAAAGTATGGGTGGATCTAACCATTACTTATAAGGAAAATGTTTATAATATAATTTGGGATAAATAATTCATTTTGATTTTTTTGAGGGTGTTACCTATCAAAAATTACTTCTCCATGATCACATATATAATACATTGCTCTTAGTTTTATGTGGAAAGAAACATTCCAACCTTCATCAAATATATCATTAAGATAATATCTAGTTTTTTAAATGTAATAAATAATATATGAATTAGTTTTTTCATGTCAATTATTAATAATCAATTCAATGAAGTTTATATAATTTTATTTTAATTATTTTTTTAGTATACCCCTGTTAATATTGACCCACTCGCATTCGAATAGAACAATTGAAAAATTCAAATGATAATTTAACATAAAAACATGAACTAAAATTCAATTGTATAAATTATTTTAAACTATAATTATACCACTATTTTTTACTTTTAAACCATTCCAAAGATCTAATATAAGAAAAATAAAATCACTAATATTGTTAACATTTAATATAAAAGAATGCATCATAGGACCGCAATATATATAATTCAAATATTTTGGTAGTTTAGCTAAATTATCATAATTGGTTACCTACACAGTATTTATATAAAATATTCTTACTAAAAGAAGATAATTATTAGTATATTGACATTAAATCTAAATATTAGATTAAGTTTTTACCTGATGAGAAAAACAATATAAAATTTCTTTGTTAAAAAATTGTTTTATATGTACCTTATATTAAATCCTAATATTTTCACTTATGTCATCATTTATGTAGCATATAGATCTAAAATATCAATATTGAGTGGAGATTTTTTTAGTTTCTAAATTATAACTCTATTAATGAAAATTAAGAGACTTTTTCCACATCTTAACCCAAAGTTAGAATGAATTATTACTTATTTTCAGCTAGAGAGTTACTTTTCTTAATTGGAACTACATCGATATATCCCTAGAGGTGAAAAATATTAAATTATAAAGTAATGTGTTCACCTTAATTTCCATAAATATATATATATATACATATATATATATTATTTTCTATTTTGATGAAGATAAATCATTAAAATTAGTATCCGTAACAACACTAAATGGAGAAAAGTTAGAATTAAACATGTTTTCTTGTTAAACAAGCATTCCATGTTTAGCCTTTAAATATCCCATATTTCAAAATTTCATAATAGCCTCTTAAATTACTACTTATATCTTTCAAAAAATGAATAATATTATAAAATTGGAATACTAATAAATATTGTAAAATAATACGTGTTTAATAGAGAATATAAAGCAATCCATAACATCATGCTGCCTTTTTTTAAACCCTAGTTTGGGAAATCAGAGGAATAAGAAAAAAAATCCAATTTTTTTTATTATATTGGTTTTAAAAATTCATTTCAAAATAAATAGATTTCAAAATTTCATAGGGAAAATATATTTTTTATTAAAATTTATATATCATTAGGAAACAAAAAGTTCCTTATAGTGGGTAATTGATTAATTTTACACTACCAATTAAGGTTTTATATGATCATATAATAATTTTTTTATAGATTTAAATGTTATAAAAGTTATTTTAAATCACAGAATTAAAATAATATTCATATAAATTTCTCTTTAAATGTAATATATATAAAATTTTAGGGATCTTCCATTTGGAATATTTAATACATTCATAATGTAATAACAATACCCCATCACCAAAAATTATTTTTTCATTATAAATTATTTCTCAATATTCATTTAACAGGGAGTGGAGTTACCAAAAAATTTAAAGTATGTTCATATATTTATGATAAGTTACATGAAATAATTTTTAGGATTTAAAATAAATTCCCCATGGTGAGTATAATAATAATTTATAAATTTAATTTATAATCATATTCATTTGAGATAATGAAAAAAATAATTTAGACACACTTTATAGTTTTTATAATATTCATGGATGTGATTTCTTATAATTGTGAGGTAATATTATATTTTTGATATTTATTTTACATGAGAGATTATGTTTGATCTTACTAATTTAGTGACTTTATAAAAACAAATAGGACTGAAATTATACATTGGAGATCACTAATAGTGGTGGTAAATAGAGAGGTTCCACAAAATCACTGGTGGAGATCCACTAGGATTCTATTTGGTGAGGTAGGGAAGAAATAAGACTCCTGCTTCCACAAGAACCATAGTTGAAGACTATTGAGATTCAAGTGGAACCCTAAAAGGATGGTGACAGTCTACCAAGATTGTTATGAAAGTCGTGATCTAATTATAATTGGTGGTTGTTTTATAAATTTTTGGAATTATGTTTTATTATAATTTTCATTTTTTCTGTATTGTGTATAATAGCTACCCGAATTCCTCTAATTATTCTCGAGCCCTTATAAAATCTTATAAATTAAAATTATTTTTTTCATATTGATGTTCATTTATTGATATTGGAATCCTAGAGGTAAATCTAATATTTAATTATCATGGGACACACCATTGTAATTATTGAACCATACATACTAGGTATATAGATATCATATTAAAAACACTATTTTTTCCATGTAAGTAAACAAAATTTATAAGAACTATATGTTGATATTGATAAGCATGTAATAAGTTACAATAGATAGTGAACATTTTCACCCATTTTGACTGTCTATATCAAAGGTGTTGATTTTATACCATGATATGATAAGTGCATATCATAAATATACAATGATACATTATTTTTTTGGGTGTGTGGGGGGAGGGACAATCTATATTATTCGAGAATATATCAAAAAGTGGGTAGAAACATAGGTGAATAGAATGGGTTTAAGCGGGTAAATTATAGAAAATACTTATATGGGACTAAAATAGTCATATTTTATTGATATATTAGAATCAAAAACAATAAAATTATTGAAAATTATAAATGAATAGTTTTAATAGATCAATAGAGGTCGACGACATAGGAAGGGAATGGGTTTCTTAAGGAAAGGAGTGTTAAGGACGAGGAGAAAGGGAATTTGAGGGGAGTATAGTAATGATACAAATGATAAAAATGGGGGATTTTAGGTTAGTTATATAATAGTTTAATATTAGAGGGGAATCATGGGGTGTAAGGATTGAAATATGAGTTACAAAAAAGGATAATGGGGAAGGGATAAGAAGGGTTGAAAAAAACATAGATGTAGTTTGCATAACAAAATTCAACTAAATATGATATTGTAGAGTTTTTTATTAAAACCATCACCAAAAATATGATTTACCATTTATTATAAAAATAATAGAAAAGTGGTGGAAATTAACATTTAGAGGTAGTTTTTAAAAGCACTAATATAAACCCACCACTAAATATACATTTTCATATTGTGTAAGGTGTCTTTATTTGGGATTTATTTTCAGTAATTAACACTAAAATTGGATTGTGGTGTTTCAGGGGAACTCTTGTGGTTCCATTATAAATATAGAAACTGTCATTTTGATTAGTGTCTATAGGAGGTTTTTTTAATGGATGCCTTATTTACCAGGTAATTTCAAAATGTTTTGAGTACTATTCTTATGCTGTATTCTCAAATTTATTTTAGGCATTTTGAATCATATATTTAAATACATGAATTATGAATGCGGAGGAGGCCAATAGTGAAAGTAATCTAATATTATTTATATAATATTAATTTTAGGATCAATTTTTTTCCACTGATCCTAAAAGTGGTTATTGAGTGTTAAACATTTGGGGATTATTTCCCCTAGCCACAGTCACCTAGTAAACTACCAAGGTTCTTCTGGGTTATGCATTGGTTTAGACTTGCAGAACCTAGGATAAATTTTATATTAGATTGTTTTAGAACCTATAATAAATTCTATCCTATTGAAATTATATATTTGGAGTTTATATATTTCATTGTATGATTTGAATTATCATATTCGTGTTTTGATATACCTATTTTTTTGAAATTTTTGGTGTATATATTGGAATTGTGGTGAGAATTGTCAAAACCCAAAATGAAATGTGTTGAAAATAATTTTATATAATTTTTTTAAAATATTTTTCTGATCGAAGTATAATAATATTATTTTTTTCGAAAGGAATTACCTAGGAATATGGTTGAATAATGGTTCCCTAAAGAGTGTGAGTAAACTATGCATGATGAAAATCTATATGCAATAGATTTTTCATGGTTGTAGAATAGTTATATAAACAACTCACCATTACCATGTGAATTAATATTGGTTTTATTAATGAATTTATACTATTGGTTAATGGTTGTAATAAACATGAATCCAAATTATTTTTTCCATATTTCTAGTTCCATTGGTCTTTTCATGGTTACTGCATTGTTAGACTAACCGTGGAATCAAATCTTATGGTCTGCTAAGATTTCTATTTTTTTATTTTAATTTTCAAATACCATATAAATAAGGGTTATCCATTACTGATCCATTTAGTTAATTAGATCACCTTGATATCCACCTCTCACTCTCCTCCCTCTATTCTTTCTTCACCATGGAGATTCTCTAACCTTTGAGACTAATTTTTAAAGATTAGTCCATCAAGATCACCTCATCTTCGCATATTCCCCTTCCCCTTTCATTTTCATTCCTTATTTGGTCATGGAGACCTAGGGGTCTTCCATTCATCATTTTTTACTTGTGTTTTCTTAATTTTAGGGATTGGGGTTGTCATATAGGGTTGTATCTTCTCCATTTTTTAGTGGAATAATATCACTCAAGAATGGATTCACTGGATTATCGTCGCTGACTATTTTTAATTGATTTTATTTATGAAAAAATGAGATATTTACTTTTTCTAATTGTTATTTATTGGATATAAATTCAATATTTAATTTCTATAATAATCAAGTGATAAAACAACTTTATTTTCAAAAACAATGGTTTGATATAATCGTTGTTTTTCAAACAGAAACTAACAATTTATGCTAATATAAGACTATATCACACTATGTGTTTAATAAAATAACTAAATAGGTCTTAATTATAAATAATAATGTATTTTCAAAAGATAAATATCTTATAAACTATAATGGACAGGTAACTAATTACATAGAATGTTCTCATAGAGTAAATGGATGTTTGGTAATGGTATGGAGTTGTAAAACATTTTGGTATAATTTAAAATAGAATGTAGTTATATTTTCTAAAGTGTTTTCCTGATATGATATTAATTTTTATGAATATAGTTTTTGTCAATATTATTATTATATTGGTAATTCTAATAAGTAATGGCCTATTTTGAAAATATAATAAATGTTTTCATAACATGTATCACCCTTTATGGTAAAGACCCCTTGTATTGTGGTTTATGTGAACATGGAATGGTATAAAGGGGATCATTATGATTGGTTATAATTATAAAATGTTTATAATTACTTATTATTTGTTCAAATGCGAGGTTCATGTGTTTGGGATTTGGTTATCTTTTTTTATATTGATTTTTCTATATATTGACATCATTTCTCACCTCCAAATGGAATATCATGGGAAACCAAGGGTAGTATCCTATGAGATTGATTGGATATTACTACAGTAGTTGAGATTAAATATGTGGTATTTCCCCCATAGTATATGATCATTTCATTGTATAGGGGGTTCTTACTAACAAGAGAGGCTGGTAGAGTGAAAGTTGAGTTTAAGTGTAGTTTTGTTCACCATCAAGCCATTTGACTATTTTTACTAACTTATGTCCTGGAAAACCCCCTAATTCCTTTAAGTTATATCCCATGATTTATATTATGTGATATTTTTGTATTCCTTTATATAGTTAGGATATTTTTGACGAATTTACATTCTCAATGTTACATTACCATTTATTTACTATATTGACTGATGAGTGTTACTAGGTTTTTCGCATATTATATTTCATGGTTTATTAGTACTATTTTTTTAGTTAGTAGATATTTATAGTTAACAATGATCGCAATTCATTTAGATGAAAATATATATTTTATGGCTCAAGGTGTTGAAATATATAAAGATTTATTTAATTTTATTTTGAATAATTTTAATTTAATTAGATTTATTTCATAAAATAAATATAATGTGTGGTATAAAAATTTTAAATGATGATACTTTCTTTTAGAATAAATATTTTCACCCACATGATTTTTTTATGGTATATTCTAATGTAATACATTTATTGTTTATTTAAAAAAAAGAGAGCTATTTTATTATTGGTTTTATAAAAAGAGGAATTACACTTTGATATTTTTTGTTTAAAACTTATGTACATGGATTTGTTATCAAAAAGAATTAAATAGAGTATTTTGTGGAATTTAACTGATCATTTTTAGTTCACACCCTATATATAAAATATTTTTTATATAGAATTTTTATCTTCTTATAGAGGTGATAGAAAATTATTTTATTCCAGTGGATGAGATTATCATTGTTTTAGGGTTGTAGGATGTGTCAAGTAAAGAAAATCTTACTTAACTAATTTAGATTTCCGGGTTTTTAGTCCTCTTACATGTATTAGTCTTGTACTATTTTTCAACATGTATTCTTGAACGTCTCAAATATCCTTTATCAATACCTTTTTTTCAATAATATTTTGGATTTCTTACATGTTTTTTATGTATCCCAAGGTTACATGTTGGTTGTATTTTTTTCATATATGGAAGTCTTTTTTTTCATTTTGATTTGTAAAAACAATCACTGTTTTAAAATATCAACATTATTTTTTTTCATGAACTCCCAAAAATTGGAATGGTGGTGCTGAACATCAGGGTGGTATTTGTATATAATTTATGTTTTGTTGAGAAAAATCATTCTCATGTAGAGTAAGGTTTATTCCTCAACACTTGTTTCCAACTCATAGAGATTATGAATTCACTTTAGTCCTTGTAGTATATTAACCCCAATGACATTGTGATGTGAGTTTTTCCATGGCCTCTTGATAGACAAATGAATTTTTAAATCACTAAAATGAATCTATGGAATCTAACTATGGGTTATTCTATTGAAGTGGGGTTACTCATCAAGGTTATTCACATTTATTGTAATTAAAATTTATTATTTTATTTTTATCGAATTAAATATAGAATACCTAGTTTTCTGAAGGGTTGAATCAAATCAATAAATAAAAACACTACAAAAATCGATGGATGAAATGGGGAATGTTTTGAGCCTTTGAGTTTCCTCTTATATACTTTATCCCAATCCTTAATATAATTTACTAACCCCCTTGCATCACCTATTAAGTGACTTTTGAGCACAAACCAATCACCTCTTTAATTGGAGGATTTGGGTAAGACATGAGCATTCACTGACCTATACATACCCATAAATCACCTTTCCTATATTAATCATGAACCCTTGGTCACCACTTATCAATCCCCATGTCATTCCACTATATATGGAATGGATAATGTTGAGGGAGAAATGTGTTCATAATAGAGAAAAAATTATAATTTTGAGAGATACACATGAGAAAAGTGATAACCATATACTTTCCTTTATATATTCTATAGATCCCATAAAAATATGCAATATAGTTGAATGTAAAATAAAAAAATAAAAATTGAGACTGGTTTTTTCCTTAGATCGACTAAATAGCTAGAACTACATCACTAGATCTTAAAAATTAAAAGTGAAAAAGAAAAAAAAACTAATACTTTGTACATTAAGGGAATATCCCTCTAAATGGGTGAAATAATTATTCTCAAGCTTCCCAGTATAGCTGCCTGATGGTCTCCACATGGATTCCCTATGTGAAGATGCACACACATGGGCGACCTCCATAACATCCATTTGTTGATGCTCCTTTCCGTCACAGTGTCTAATGACTGAAAAAGGGAAATACCTTATTCCAAATTGATTCATCGTTTGAAGAAACATAAAAAATCGACAAAGGCATGAAGAATTATTTCTTCCCACTTCGGTTGCGCAAGTTTCCTCAAGGTTGTGCAAGTATACTTGTGCGCCTCATAGTGGTCGCGCAGGTGACTTGCGCGCCCTCTTTGATTCTCGATCGGGGTCTTCAGCAGCCTATAAATACTCCCGGTGGGGCCCCCATTTGGGGACAGAAAAAATTCCAAAAGTCATATTTAAGCTCTGGTCACCCTAGTCTCGGCTTGAAGTCTTACGGCCACTTATAAGGTAATTTCTTACCAATAATTGAATATCTAAATAGGGGAAACAAGGCCTAAGTGTTGAAACTCATCAACACATGCGCACCTAAGTGGTCAGCCCTTAAGGAAAATGGCCACACTTGAGCGCCGCCCTACCCCTTCACCAGAACATGCGTGCTACCCCTTTGGAATCCTTTAGGGATAATACAAAGGTCTTGAGCCATGACTCTCCAAAATACTACCCCATAGGTTGGCCGTCGAACAAGTACCCATGTTTCGCATAGGTATACCTGCACAACCAGTACTTGCGCGCCCACACAGGACTTGCACGTCTCTATTTTTTTGGGTGCCCTTCCTGCCTATTCAGCTTTATTATGCCTATCCACCTCTCCAATGCAAGATTCAGCCTTCAAAACCCTCTTTAAAGACATTTCCTTCAGCATGGTTCCCTTGTTGGCTTCCTTATCTAAAAGGAATTATGTGGAAAATCTCCCAAAACCTAGTCATCTACATATCTTTATGACACTAAGGTTAGAGATTTCATTCATTCAACCTCATCCTTTAGGATGAGATGATCTTTAACCTGTGACTCCTTTTCGGGAGTAATCCCTAGTCCAAATTCTCCTATTCATGGGCCTCCTTTTTAGGAGTAAGCCGCAGTATTCATTCTCTTAATTTGGGCATCCTTTGTAGGAGTAAGCCCCAAGTCCCCTAACCTGGGCATCCTTTTTAGGAGTAAGCCCCAGTCACAAATTCCAAAATTTGGGAATCCTCCTTAGGAGTAAGCCCCAGTTTTCATAATCCCCCTTGAACCTGGGCCTCCTTTTCAGGAATAATCCCCAGTCAAAATTTCTCTTAACCAGTCTTAATTTACTTTTGATTTGGGCTTCCTTCTCAGGAGTAAAACCCAATCATAATTCCCTTCTAATTTGGGCATCCTTCTCAAGATTAAGCCCTATGTTTAGTACCCAATTCTCTATAAAGCACATATAACTTTATGAACCTTGTTTCTGGGTTTCTTCCTTGAAGTAAATCCCAATCTTCATCTATTTGGACATTCAATCATACATAAGCCCCACATCATTTCTTATGATGGCATAATTTTCAGGTTTTACCAATACCTCTTGTTTCTCACACCGAGCATGACTGACATGATCTTAGAGCATAAAAGTAATTATGAAACCATTCATTGAGCCATCAATCATACATAGACCTCATACTTCATTACTCAAACTACGTGGGTTCTGATTCCTTTTTTAAGACAAAGGATATGTAGGTATCCCATCTGCGGGTACGATCCCAATTCTGAAATAATATATGTCCTTCTAAATGACAATACACATCAAGTGCCCCACTGAGTGGCTTTAAAACCAGTATGGTTATCATAATGACCAAGAGATTTATATATCATGTGTCAAAGGATACCATTGACTAAGAATATCTAAACAAATACAGATGATTCTTTATCGATGAAGAACCTCGAATTCATATAAAAGATTCTCTAAATCTCCTACATATTAATCATTGATTGTCACATGTAAAGGAATGTTCATTTTCATATTTGGTAACCTAATAAGGAATCACGAACATAACTTAAATCTATAAAGAGAGTCCCGAAGTAGACAATAATTACCCTAAAAAAGGTGTGATGAGTCTGACCTCCCATCCTCTCGACCAATGAAAATTCTTAAGCCTCATCAGTCTACGACTAATGAGCACCTACCTTTGGAAAGTAGGTCCAAATCGATATAGAATCATTGGATGTTTCTGGTTCTATGAACAAACCCGTTAGAACCCGCTTGAAATGTTTGAACCTTAAATCAATGAGGTCATCCCCATTTCCATAGGAAACAAAAAATGGTGAACCCAACGTGAATCCTTAACCAAGTTAAAATGATGTTTTACTTATTTTTTAGGATCCTATTTAAACTCAATGAGAGGGCCAAGAAAACAACCAATAACATATGTGCTCATCCAAAAGATGTAGTGGCTAAACTTAACTTGATTATGTCTGTTATATCAAACAGGCACTCTTTTCCAAGATCTTTTGCGTCACCGAAATGGGTTCCCCAAACTTCATGCTTGTGAATACCTCTACTGTGAATGCCTCTGCTGCTACCCCTACTGAATCGTCATCTGCTATGAGGACAACATCACCTACTCAGTGTCTTCAATGCGGGGTATCAAATGCGCTGGTTAAGGAATATCTTCAAAACGGTACCATTTCGACTTTAGAGGCCGCTCGACAAGCCCTCCAAATCAATAATTCACCCTAGTAGTCCGAACAGTGATGACCAGCGATCAAGAAGAAGGTGGTTCCAACCACTGTCTCCAACCGTTTCGGGTCGTTATCCCCAGAACATAATCACCAGTCCCTCCCATATTATAGGGAGGTGAATGAGAAGGTCGCTCAGGGCCTTAATTCAAAGAGACAGGAGTCCTTCCAGAGGGCTCCCATCCACAATCGCCACAAGGCTCGTGTGGCAGTGCGCCGTCAACATGATGAGGGTATCATCTCCAGGCGTTCGGCTCAGGTTTCTTGAACCCAAGAAAGAAAGAAGAGCTGCCAGAGGAAAAATCTGGTCAAGAGTGAGCAGGTTCTTATCTCTTCCATCTCCAGAGAAGTCGACCAACCTAACTTGGTGGCAAGCAACGAGCGGGCACACACACACCTGTCCGTTTTAATTCCTCTACCCGACAGACTCGTCTGGAACTAGCATTCCAATCCCGCTATGCCATTCCGGTGGAGTACTATAGACATGAACATACAACTATTTATAAATAATCATCTAGTCAGCAGGCTCGTCTGACTACATACGATGAAACTCGCCAACCCAATGTATTGACAATTGGTAAACAAGCACATACACATGCTTACACTCATCAATCCTGCTAGCAGCCTCGTCTTTCAGTATTGAAGGAAGCTCGTCAACCACGTTCGATGGAGTGGAATCTGTAGGCACATACACCTTCTAGTATTGATCAAGCCTACCAACATACTTGTTTGGCAGCATTCGGAGAAGTCAGTCGGAAAGCTCCGGCGACAAACAAGAGGCAGACCCAACTCTCTTCCCCTACACATGAGTACTGTCAGAATTTACTGCTAGGAAAAGGAGGACAGGAGCAGGAATACACACCTACTCCATGCACGAAATGGATGTATATCCCCATTCTGGCAGCTAAAGTCACCAAACATCTTCTGTCAATGGTGAAGGAGTAAAAGTAAATCCCTACTCATATTCTGGATGCCAGCTAGGATATTATAACATCTTCAGCAGCATCACATGGAAAGAAATGAAAATCTATCCCTACCAGTGGAGTGACACATCAACAATTCACTCTGGAACAGATGCACACCTCTATTCCAGTCCAAGAGGGTTATGGGGGCATACTCCCCCATATCATATGGACAACCAAATTTGGTACATACACCTGATTTGAGTGGAAATAATCAGCCTAACCTGATCATTTCTCCTGAGCAGGCACATACATCTGCCCATAATAACCACTTTATTCAACAAGTGGTTCCTAAAGTGAGTAAGAAGGCGTCTAAGAAGAAGACCTTCCCAACACAGTGAAGAAATCAAGAGAGAATTTGTAAAAAGGCCTTGCTCGATGCCGGAGATCTCGAAGCCCTCATACAATTATCTGTTTGAATTAATGATTCTACACCCTCTTTTCCCAATAGTGAGAACATTAATTCCAAAGTTCTTCATCAGAAACTTCCTCATGAAGGCTTGCTTTATGAGAATTCGGTTGATCTCGGGTTTTTATCTTCAGATGAGAGCCACAGGAACCCTCTGTGTGGCCCGAATACCAAGGAGAAAAATGTTTTATCTTTTGTTGTAACCCACCATGGTGGTCCTCCCCATGATGATGAATTTAGCTACAAAAGTCCTCTTCATAGTAGTAATTCACATTGCCTGGAAAATGCTCCAATGGACAATGTAGTGATGAGAAATCCCTCATATCTTTAGGCACATTCAAATGTGGATCCAATCATGTTTGATGCTTTACCACTAACAGGTGAAATATTTTCTCAATCAGAAGACAGCCCAGGGTGTAGGTCATTTTCTGAACCACCCCTGGGTCCTTAACATTCTAGTTTGATCAGTGAATACTCAACCAATCTTGTTGAAAATGATGAAGCAACAAGGAAGCACCAGCTTTGGTCTAATCAGGTAGAATAATATTCATTGAATGATAAAGAGGAAGTATTGAATAAGAGAAAACAACTGGAGAAAGGTGAAGTGCCAGTCATGTTTTGGTCTTCGGCTGACTCTCAGTATGACATTCCAGAGATGTGGACAGAAGATGGAATTCATGATATTCATCTCAACATATGGAAAACTCTTTGTCAGTTGAAAAATAAAATATTATCTTATGATGAATATGAAAATCATGTTAAGATAATAGAAGGGTTACAACACCAAATTGATTTGGCCTCTTTCTCAATTTCTCGATATCCGAAGGCTGAAAAGCACTAGAGAGACCTTTAACGTTCATGCCTTTCTTCACTAAGAATAGTTTGCCAGTTAATTGCCAATGCCCCATCTAGTATTCATATCAGGGGATGAATTTTTCATGGAAAAATACATTTCACTGTACTCTCTTGTCAACAACGCCCACCGAAAATGGTCTCATGCAATGTTATTTCCCATGGTTGGCCACAACCAATTGGCTTTGTTTGTAATCAAAGGCTTTCTTAAGAACAGGCCTCAACTAGTTCTTCTCATAATCAAGCATACAGAGAACATGTTGTTGATTTACTCCTGCATCAAGCGAATGAGAATATTGAACATGCTTCTCGTTTAGAGCGTTCACATCATCAAGTGACAGAAGTTTCAGAAATCATCCCACGGTCTTTTGAACCAGGTGACAAAAGTGGATGCAGATTGATGAATCCAGCCAATTTCCTAACTAAATTTCGCAAGATCAAAAGAGATTTTAAGAAAGTATCAGATATATCATGTCATGAACCACCCCAGCTTTCCAGACTGGGGACTATTTTGACCCAACCCTCGGAATCAACATGTAACACCCCAAGCTTCTACGGTACGCTTCTCATTGAATAATGTGATATCGTGTGTTGTACGCAACACCGAGTTCTAACACACCATAACCAATCAAACTAGCCGTTATGAATAGTAATACCTACTTTTTGAAATTATATATATTTCATATTTTAAAATGGACTTCATTTTTGGATTCAGAATATCGAATTTAGCCTAAGGTGAAATTTTGGTACTTTTCGGATAACTTTCATATTTTGATGAATAGTGAAAATTACTAAATTTTAATTAAAAACAACTTTTTTAATCAAAATAATTAATAGTGATAAATTATGAATTTTAGTGGTTTTAAAGTAAATTTAGAATATATTTTTACCATTTAATATAATGTTGGTCATTGGAAATAATTTTACAATTAAACCGAACATAAACAAGTGTCAATCTTTTGATAGTTATTATCTCTTAAAAACACGCTTTTTGTTTTGACAGCGGGAATTAATTTTAAATTAATTTCTGCCACTTCTGTGTTTTGAATTTAGAAAAATGGATTCCATATTTGGAATCAGGATTTTCAAATTGTGTAAATAGATAACTTTTATTTTTAGACATTTTGAATAATTACTGCGGTAAATATTTTATTTACCATGGTTAAGGGTAAATCCGGTAAATAAGGGTTAAAAAATAATATTATAATAATACTAAATTACCCTAAAACGTGTCCTAGACTTATTGGTTGATACATGTTCGACCATAGGCATATTTGGGTCGATTTTGGGACCCCATGGTGCGACTTGTAGGTGATAGGGACACTTTTTTTTAATTAAGTTAAAATGAATACAAAAATGACACAAGCATATATCTTTTAGCAAAACAATTTTTACATAGGGTTATATATGTTGGATTTTAGATTATAAATATTCATTAGAAAGATAAAAATATTTCCTACATAATGATAGTTTATTTATAATTTTTAGACATTAAATAATTTAATTTATTTATGACATAATGATGATGAATTAATTAATATAATAGTGAAAAATTAAAATAATTGATATTATAAATACCCAAATAAATATAATATGAATCTTTTAATGAATTAAACTAATTTTATAGGATAATATGATATATTAGGATTGATTTAATTGACTTTGTTCGAAGTAATCAATCTGTTATGAGTTTCACAAAAATCAACAATTGAATAGTGTCAAAATTGACATAAAAGAGTTCTTAAAACAAATATTATATTATTAATTGATATTAAATTCCTAAAAATCTAAGGATCGGCCAAGAGACTTATAAAATGATAATTGCATCATTAATGGACCACTTGGGGGTCGCTTGGATGTATATAGTAAGTTTATTAACCATAATATATAAAAATACAAAGAGACATTGTAAAAGTGAAACTAATTAACTTAGAGTTAATACTTAAAGATAAGGTCACTATAAGTCCCCAAACCTGTCTAAATTCTATTGGTTGAGTTGTTTTCGACCCATACCTACCTTAACCTTTTAATAATAAACTTTGGATCCATTGGAAACCGAATATGAATTTATTATAAACTAATATCTCTAGCTTTTCCAAAGGTGCCCTTCACCCCTCTTATAAAAGGGCACTCCTCCTTCTCATTTCTTCACACCATCAAGGCCTTTTGGTTCGGCCAAACTCTGCCCAAATACTCTCACAACTTCTCTCAATACAACCTAGAGGCCCTAGTTTGATCAGAAAGCCAACCTAATGAGCCCTTTTGATCAAATCAAAAGGAAGAACCCGGAGAAGAGGTAATGATTTCACCACCCTTTTCCATGTTCCTTTCTTCTTCCACTTCTTCTTCCTTTGTTATTACCATTATAAAATAATAACTCCAGTATCATATATATACTGTGATGTTATTATAAATATGGTACAACCATATTCAGTATTCTATCCACCCTTTGAATAACATGTCACCATACGTGCGTACGTACGGATTACCGTCTCCACGTCGTGATGTAATTGTTATTCAATATATTATTATTTGGATGGGTATAATAATGATATGTAACTCATGTAAATAATAAATATAACATGTTAATGATTCTGTTTATATGATATAACAACCATTTATATATTATTTTAATATCAAAAGAATGGTATTGTCGCTCGTGCGTACGTACGGACTACCGTCTCCACGAACGCGATGAGATTCATTCTCCATCGTATCCATTCAAGTATAATTATCATTTGATGATTTAAAAATGATGTTTAAGGACTTGATATCATTCTGGATATGAATAATATACAACCTATCCATTACAAACATGTCTTACGTAACAAAACATATAAAATAAAACAAGTAAGTTAACACCCGAAACAACGATAGTACTAAGATATTATTATCAAATCAATATTAAAAGATCATATATGATATCATATTAATGTATATGATTCTTGTATAATTTAATAACAATTATTTAACCATTATACAGGAGGTTAACCTACCCCAACCAAGGAAAAGTACAAGGTAAGGGTTATTTCACAATCTCTTCATTATCTGAGGTTGTTTATAAGTAATAATCTACTGGGATCTCTTTATCATCCACATCCATGTTTCATAATAATGTATTTCAAAACATTTTTATTATTTACAAGAATATGGGTTAAAGTCATTAATACCCTTGTTTGACTTTTTATAAGAGGAATCTTTCTGTCGTTTTCAAAACAAGGTCCTTTTAACCTTTTCGACAGAATAAAGGTAAGAATGTTTTTTTTAACTTATACGGCGGGTGCGGTTATTTTCCACCGTTACAAAATCTTCAAAGATTTCCTTACAAGATTATAAGAATATTTTCAAAGAAAATGTTTTATTTTATATGGCTCTTAAATAATTTCAAAAATAGAAAGAGATATTTCTCTAAAAAGAGGTTTGATTTCATCTATGTCAACATCCTTTGATAGATTTTACGCTTATTTGAAGTTGATATATTATGATACAAAACTACTATATTGTATTGAAGGTTTTGTGATATGTTTGACTGTGGATGTGCTATTTTTATACCATTCATAGTGTATGGTGAAATTATTGACGTTTCGTATGCTAGTTTTAATACGAATTTTTATGTTATGTTTAAACCTTTTCATACGGGAATTCATTGGACTTAATATGTGATGGGTGGAGCCCGCTATAGCTCCTCGATGCATCGGTAGGTCTCATGAGACAAACTAGTGTCTTGGCACAAGGCCTTGGCAAAATCTTATTTGTAGTCTTGGCACGAGGCCTTGGCTATGTGGTTATGATAGTCTGGCATTATGCATTCCAACATTATGAAAGTGGTTATTGATATTGCATGTGATTATTCGATTAGTAGAATATCCATGTGAACAAGTAAATGGCATTATTTCATTTTACTTTTTCCATACTATGTCGAATTTCAAGTTTAAAAGGCATTTGTTTTAGTAATTCATTTCCTTAAATGTTTATGCTTATTTTTGAATGTTCCACTATATTGTTATCCTTACTGGGCATTTGAGCTCACCCCTTTTCTATGTTTTATTTTTCCCTGGATGTGAAGAAGTAAGTTATGAATGACCTGCAGGGACATTATGAGGGGATAATAGTGTGGACTGTGGAGACATTATGTTGTTGTAGTAGTTTTTCATTTTATGATGTAATGTAAGACTTATGAATATATCTAGTGTTTCCAAGTCTACTAAACCAATCGGTCTTTCGAGATTTGATCTTTCTTGTGATCATGCCAATGTAATGTAATAATGCACCGACTCTGGGTAACTAGGGTCGGGGCATTACAGTTGGTATCAGAGGATGTTTAGTAAAAACCTTGGAAGCTAGATTTAGATAAACTCTGATTAGAGCACGTAGACCTAAGATGAACATTGAGGATTAGTATAGAAGAACTTCCTAGAATTTTGGTATTGTAGAGATTTTGTGAGTTTTCCGAGCAATACATCCCTGTCTGGATACGAGCAGGTAGAGGCGGCTCTGGCACAGATATACCTAGGTGTAAAACCCGAAAACATCGCTTTGAGCTAGACTCGAACGGGAACTGGTGCACGACAACGGGCCTTGCTGCACTCTTGGTTACGACACTCCTGGGGGATATTCTTAGGATAACTCTCATTTTCTTTACAAATCATTATGAAGGATTTATGAGTATATACTTCCTCAAAGAAAACATTTTTATAATTATGGATTATATCCATAAATAGTTCAATTTATGTTAAGTGTTTTATAAGTATGGGATTATGTATTTTGATTCATAAACTGATCTAGTTAATGCCATTGTTTAGAAATGGCGCCTAGTGGAAGAAATGGAAACTGTATCAATGAACGCACTCCATGTAGGGATTTCCCTCCTGCTCAAGATAATTATAGTGGAGCTGGTGATGCAACTAGTGCCGATCAGCTAATCACCATACTGGGACAACTCACTCAAGTTATGAATAATAACCTTACCCGTATGGAGCACCCTGATCCGCAGCATGGAGGATCAATGTTAGATTGATTCATGAGGCAACAACCACCAACGTTCAATGGGAGTACGAATCCCTTAGTAGCTGAGCAATGTATATTTTCCCTAGAGAAAATATTTCAGGCTTTGGGGAGTAATGAAAGGGAAAAAGTTATCATGGCAGTTTACCGCCTCACTGGAGATGCTGATCAATGGTGGTCATTGATTCAAAATATGAAGGAAGATGATGAAGTATCAAATATGGAATGGATGTAGTTCAAAGATCTGTTTTTAGAAAAATACTTTCCTTGCGACCATCGAGCAGATATGGAAAGGCAATTTCTGAGTTTGAGACAGAAGGAGGATGAGAATGTCACAAAGTATGAGGCTAAGTTTACAATGTTAGCAAGGTATGATGGAGATTATATACGTAACCCAAGAAGTAATATTGATTGTTTCTTTGATGGGTTAAAACCATTTCTCCGTCGAGCATTAGTCTCACAATCCTTTTCATCGTACGAAGACATTGTCTCATGTGCAATCAAGACCGAAAAGGAATTCTCTACGTCTTATGACTTTAAAGCAAAGCAAGAGAAGAAGAGGCCTGCTGATCAATCTAGGAATGGAAATAAGGGGAAGAAAGGAAAGGTTGAATATCCATCCTGTGGTAAATGTGGGAAGAAACACCCCGGTACTTGCTTGAAGGGAATGGGAGTCTATTACAAGTGTGGGGAAAAAGGACACCAAGCTCGTGATTGCAAAGGGAAGAAGGAAGCCACCAACGTTCAGTGCTACAATTGTAGGGAGATGGGAAATTATGCAAATGAATGACTTAAGAGTCAGGAGAACTTACTTAAAAAAGGCCAAGGGATCAAGGCCAAGCTTATGATATCACTACTGCTGAGGTAGAAGCTCCGAAAGTCGTGGTGGCAGGTAATTTAATGGTTTCCTCAAGTTTATAAAATTCATTATTTGATTCTGGATCATCGCATTGTTTCATATCTTCTCAGTTTGCTAAGAAAATTAGATATTTCCAATTTGATTTAACAAAGGAGTTGTCAGCCAAAACTCCTAAGGGAAGTATCAGTGCAACAAAGTTTTGTGAATCAGTCCCCATTAGAGCACATAAATGTTCGATATCTGCTGATCTCATCGTCATACCTATGATTGAGTTTGACATAATCCTCGGTATGGACTAGCTTTCGGACTATGATGCGAAGATTTATTGTAAGAAGAAAGAGGTTACGATTCTTGAGGATAATGATAAGTAACACCTTATCTTTAGAGCCGAATCATCACCACCTAATTCTTATTTAGATCCACCCTCAATAGCTCAACTAAATTCAATTATTGGGGAGGAAGAGAATGAAATAACTGTGGGTGAGGAAAGGAATGTTCAAATAGAGGATGTACCTATTGTGAAGGAATTTGTAGATGTATTTCCGGAATATTTACCTGGACATCCTCCAGAACGAGAAGTTGAGTTTTCCATTGATTTGATTCCTGGATCAAGGCCTGTATCGAAGACCCCTTATAGAATGGCCACTGTAGAATTAGTTGAACTAAAGAAACAACTAAAGGAATTGAGTAATAAAGGATTTATTTGCCCTAGTGTTTCTCCATGGGGAGCCCCTGTTCTTTTTGTTAAAAAGAAAGATGGATCTATGAGGTTATGTATCGACTACAGGGAGATCAATGCTATAACGATAAAGAAAAAGTATCCCCTACCTCGCATTGATGATTTATTTGACCAACTGCATGGAGCTCAAAACTTTTCAAAGATTGACCTTCGATCGGGATACCATCAGTTGTGTGTGAATAAGGAAGATATTCCGAAGACAGCATTTCGAACCAGGTATGGGCATTACGAGTTTACTGTAATGCCTTTTGGATTGACTAATGCACCCTCTGTATTCATGGATCTGATGAATAGAGTTTTCAAGGAGTATCTCGATGAATTTGTGGTGGTATTTATTGATGATATCTTGGTATACTCCAAAAGCTACGAAGATCATGAAAATCACTTGCGCATTATATTGAAGACTCTAAGAAGACATGAATTATATGGAATGTTTAGCAAGTGTGAATTCTGGATTCATGAGATTTCTTTTCTTGGCCATATTATCTCTAAATATGGAATCTCTGTTGATCCTTCTAAGACCAAGGCAGTCCAAGAATGGCCAGCACCTACGAGTATAACTGAGGTACGTAGTTTTATTGGTTTGGCAGGTTATTATCGACGTTTCGTCCAGAATTTTGCCCGATTGGCTAACCCATTAACGAAGCTCACACGTAAAGGGGTTAAATTTGTTTGGACAAAAGAGTGTGAAGAATGTTTCGAAGAACTGAAGAGAATATTAGTCAATGCTCCTATATTGACTCTACCATCGGGGAATGATGGGTTCGTTATTTATAGTGATGCATCAAAGAAAGGACTTGGTTGTGTCCTTATGAAAAATGATAGAGTTATTGCCTATGCATCACGACAGTTGAAAATTCATGAACAAAACTATCCTACTCATGAACTCGAGTTAGAAGCTGTGATCATTGCTTTGAAGAGATGGAGGCACTACCTCTATGGTGAAAAATGTGAGATTTATACTAATCATAAGAGTTTGAAGTATATTTTCTCACAAAAAGAACTCAACATGAGGCAAAGGAGATGGCTTGAATTACTCAAGGATTATGATTGCACGATACACTACCACCCGGGGAAAGCAAACAATGTGGAAGATGCTTTGAGTAGAAAAGACCATGGAGTTTTGAACAATATGAGAATTGAAAGGGATCCAATTTTCATGGATCTAGTGAAGATGGACATGGGAATAACCAGGGAAGGTGAAACATCAATGCTTTTTCAAATGGTTGCCAAACCATCTTTACTAGAAAGGATTAAGAGTTCTCAGACCGATGATGAAGAATTTAAAAAGAAGATTAAAGCTGTGAATGATGGGAGATTGAGAGACTTTGTGTATGAGGATGGAATTTTGAAATTTGGGAAGAGACTTTGTGTTCCCGATATACCTGATATAAAAAGGGAATTGATGGATGATGCTCATAGTTCCAATTTCTCTATACACCCTGGGAGCACCAAAATGTATAGAGATTTGAAGGAACATTTTTGGTGGGACAACATGAAGAGGGAGATTGCTGATTTTGTGTCAAGATGTATGGTTTGTCAGTAAGTGAAAGCTGGAAGGCAACAGCCTGGAGGAGTCATGCAACCTCTTCCCATACCGGAGTGGAAATGGGACAATATTACGATGGACTTTGTCATGGGGCTACCAAAGACTCCTATAAGGAACGATGCAATATGGGTTATTGTTGATCGTCTTACCAAGTCAGCACATTTTCTTGCTATAAGAGAAGATCTACCCCTGGAACGTCTAGCAAGACCATATATTAATGAAGTTGTGAGACTTCATGGAGTACCCCTATCAATTGTTTCTGATCGTGATCCCCGTTTTACTTCAATATTTTAGAAAAGTCTTCAAAAATCCCTGGATACTGAACTTCATTTGAGCACTGCTTACCACCCTCAGACAGATGGACAATTAGAATGGACTATTCAAACCCTAGAAGACATGTTGAGATCGTGCTCACTTGACTTTCAGGGTATGTGGGATCAATACTTACCTCTCGTAGAATTTTCCTATAACATTAGCTTCCATTCGAGTATTCATATGGCACCATATGAAGCGTTATATGGAAAGAGATGTCGCACACCAACCTGTTGGGATGACGTTAGTGAAAGAAAACTTGTAGGTCCAGAACTGGTGGAGGAAACGATGGAAAAGGTGAAGGTAATCCAAAATCACATCAAAGCAGCTCAAAGTAGGCAGAAGAGCTATGCCGATAATCGAAGGAAGGATTTGGAATTTCAAGTTGCTGATCATGTTTTCATGAAGGTATCCCCATAGAAGGGAGTCATACGTTTTGGTAAGAAAGGTAAATTGAGTCCCAGGTACATCGGACCTTTCTAAATTTTAGAACGAATTGGGGCTGTATCTTACCGATTGGCAATGCCGCCAAGTCTCTCTAAAGTTCACGATGTGTTCCATGTATCTCTGTTAAGGAAATACATGCCTGACCCAACGCATGTACTCACCTATGAAGAATTAGAACTGGAACCTGATCTGTCTTATTGCAAAGATCCCGTCAAGATTCTTGATACGAGAGAACAAGTGCTGAGAAACCGGACGACGCGTCTGGTAAAAGTTTTGTGGAGAAACCATAAGATGGAAGAGGCAACGTGGGAACCCGAGGAACTTATGGTGAAGAACCACCCGAGTCTTTTCATGCGGTAGTATTATAGAAATTTCGAGGATGAAATTATTTGAAGGAGGGGAGAATGTAACACCCCAAGCTTCTACGGTACGCTTCTCATTGAATAATGTGATAGCGTGTGTTGTACGCAACACCGAGTTCTAACACACCATAACCAATCAAACTAGCCGTTATGAATAGTAATACATACTTTTTGAAATTATATATATTTTATATTTTAAAATGGACTTCATTTTTGGATTTGGAATAACGAATTTATCCTAAGGTGAAATTTTGGTACTTTTCGGATAACTTTCATATTTTGATGAATAGTGAAAATTACTAAATTTTAATTAAAAACAACTTTTTTAATCAAAATAATTAATAGTGATAAATTATGAATTTTAGTGGTTTTAAAGTATATTTAGAATATATTTTTACCATTTAATATAATTTTGGTCATTGGACATAATTTTACAATTAAACCGAACATAAACAAGTGTCAATCTTTTGATAGTCATTATCTCTTAAAAACACGCTTTTTGTTTTGACAGCGGGAATTAATTTTAAATTAATTTCTGCCACTTCTATGTTTTGAATTTAGAAAAATGGATTCCATATTTGGAATCAGGATGTTCAAATTGTGTAAATAGGTAACTTTTATTTTTAGACATTTTGAATAATTACTGCGGTAAATATTTTATTTATCATGGTTAAGGGTAAATCCGGTAAATAAGGGTTAAAAAATAATATTATAATAATACTAAATTACGCTAAAACGTGTCTTAGCCTTATTGGTTGATACATGTTCGACCATAGTCATATTTGGGTCGATTTTGGGACCCCATGGTGCCACTTGTAGGTGATAGGGACACTTTTTTTAATTAAGTTAAAATGAATACAAAAATGACACAAGCATATATCTTTTAGAAAAACAATTTTTACATAGGGTTATATATGTTGGATTTTAGATTATAAATATTTATTAGAAAGATAAAAATATTTCCTACATAATGATATTTTATTTATAATTTTTAGACATTAAATAATTTAATTTATTTATGACACAATGATGATGAATTAATTACTATAATAGTGAAAAATTAAAATAAATGATATTATAAATACCCAAATAAATATAATATGAATCTTTTAATGAATTAAACTAATTTTATAGGATAATATGATATATTAGGATTGATTTAATTGACTTTGTTCGAAGTAATAAATCTGTTATGAGTTTCACAAAAATCTACTATTGAATAGTGTCAAAATTGACATAATAGAGTTCTTAAAACAAATATTATATTATTAATTGATATTAAATTCCTAAAAATCTAAGGATCGGAAAAGAGACTTATAACATGATAATGGCATCATTAATGGACCACTTGGGGGTCTCTTGGATGTATATAGTATGTTTATTAACCATATTATATAAAAATACAAAGAGACATTGTAAAAGTGAAACTAATTAACTTAGAGTTAATACTTAAAGATAAGGTTAATATAAGTCCCCAAACCTATCTGAATTCTATTGGTTGAGTTTTTTTCGACCCATCCCCACCTTAACCTTTTAATAATCAACTTTTGAGCCATTGGAAACCGAATATTAATTTATTATAAACTAATATCTCTAGCTTTTCCAAAGGTGCCCCTCACCCCTCTTATAAAAGGGCACTCCTCCTTCTCATTTCTTCACACCTTCAAAGCCTTTTTGTTCGGCCAAACTCTGCCCAAATACTCTCCCAACTTCCCTCAATACAACCTAGAGGCCCTAGTTTGATCAGAAAGCCATCCTAGGAGCCCTTTTGATGAAATCAAAAGGAAGAACCCGAAGAAGAGGTAATGATTTCACCACCCTTTTCCAAGTTCCTTTCTTCTTCCACTTCTTCTTCCTTTGTTATTACCATTCTAAAATAATAACTACAGTATCATATATATATTGTGATGTTATTATAAATATGGTACAACCATATTCAGTATTCTATCCACCCTTTGAATAACATGTCACCATACGTGCGTACGTACGGCTTACCGTCTCCACGTCGTGGTGTAATTGTTATTCAATATATTATTATTTGGATGGGTATAATAATGATATGTAACTCATGTAAATAATAAATATAACATGTTAATTATTCTGTATATATGATATAACAACCATTTATATATTATTTTAATATCAAAAGAATGATATTGTCGCTCGTGCGTACGTACGGACTACCGTCTCCACGAACGCGATGAGATTAATTCTCCATCGTATCCATTCAAGTATAATTATCATTTGATGATTTAAAAATGATGTTTAAGGACTTGATATCATTCTGGATATGAATAATATACAACCTATCCATTACAAACATGGCTTACGTAACAAAACATATAAAAGAAAACAAGTAAGTTAACACCTAAAACAACGATAATACTAAGATATTATTATCAAATCAATATTAAAAGATCATATATGATATCATATTAATGTATATGATTCTTGTATAATTTAATAACAATTATTTCACCATTATACAGGAGGTTAACCTACCCCAACCAAGGAAAAGTACAAGGTAAGGGTTATTTCACAATCTCTTCATTATCTGAGGTTGTTTATACGTAATAATCTACTGGGATCTCTTTATCATCCACATCCATGTTTCTTAATAATGTATTTAAAAACATTTTTATTATTTACAAGAATATGGGTTAAAGCAATTTATACCCTTGTTTGACTTTTTATAAGAGGAATCTTTCCGTCGTTTTCAAAACAAGGTCCTTTTATCCTTTTCGACAGAATTAAGGTAAGAATGTTTTTTTAACTTATACGGCGGGTGCGGTTATTTTCCACCGTTATAAAATCTTCAAAGCTTTCCATACAATCTTATAAGAATATTTTCAAAGAAAATGTTTTATTTTATATGGCTCTTAAATAATTTCAAAAATATAAAGAGATATTTCTCTAAAAAGAGTTTTGATTTCATCTATGTCAACATCCTTTGATGGATTTTACGCTTATTTGAAGTTGATATATTATGATACAAAACTTCTATATTGTATTGAAGGTTTTGTGATATGTCTGACTGTGGATGTGCTATTTTTATAACATTCATAGTTTATGGTGAAATTATGGACATTTCGTATGCTAGTTTTAATACGAATGTTTATGTTATGTTTAAACCTTTTCATATGGGAATGCATTGGACTTAATATGAGGCGGGTGGAGCCCGCTATAGCTCCTCTATGCATCGTTAGTTCTCATGAGACAAACTAGTGTCTTGGAAAAAGGCCTTGGAAAAATCTTATTTGTAGTCTTGGCACGAGGCCTTGGCTATGTGGTTATGATAGTCTGGCATTATGCATTCCAACATTATGAAAGTGGTTATTGATATTCCATGTGATTATTCGATTAGTAGAATATCCATGTGAACAAGTAAATGGAATTATTTCATTTTACTTTTGCCATACTATGTTGAAGTTCAAGTTTAAAAGGCTTTTGTTTTAGTAATTCATTGCCTTAAATGTTTATGCTTATTTTTGAATGTTATGCTATATTGTTATCCTTACAGGGAATTTGAGCTCACCCCTTTTCTATGTTTTATTTTTCCCAGGATGTGAAGAAGTAAGTTATGAATGACCTGCAGGGATATTATGAGGGGATAATAGTGTGAACTGTGGAGACATTATGTTGTTGTGGTAGTTTTTCATTTTTTGATGTAATGTAAAACTTATGAATATATCTAGTGTTTCCAAGGCTACTAAACCAATCGATCTTTTGAGATTTGATCTTTCTTGTGATCATGCCAATGTAATGTAATAATGCACCGACTCTGGGTAACTAGGGTCGGGGCGTTACAAACAAATATGATTCGAAGAGTTGAGCAAGAACATCCCCAGTCCACCGGACTGAAGACTTTTTCAAATCATCAATCTCTTACTCAGAAAAAGTCAGTCTTCTCTCTATTATGGAAGAATCCATAAGATGAATGAAGAGTCGAATTATCAGGAGATTCTCTCTAAATTATAGTTCGTCAAGATGTTCCTGAGGGATCAAATCGACAAAAGGCAATGTCTCATCAAAGACATGGAAGAAGACAATATCACAGAAATTTCGATAGAAGGGATGAAATGCATTATGCATCAATTAATGTCATCAAATGAGGTTTTGGATGATCCCCCAGATGAGGCTCACTCAGAGGGATCAGATGAAGAGATTCCTGCGCAAGAAGTTGTATGCACAGACACAAATGAAGAAGGTGTACGTACACAAAATCAAAGGCTTACCCAGAATCTGGGTGTTCCTTCAAATAACCCACTTCCCCCTCTCCTAAAGGGATATAACAAGGGGAAAGGAAAGAATCAGGTTACATACCCTTCCTATGGAGAAGGGAAATCACTCTCAATAGAGAAACGATTTGTACAACAGGAAGAAGAAATGAAGGAATTGAGGAGGTTGAATACAGAACTACTTAAAGGTAGTCTTCCTCCTAAGCATGCTGGAGTCAGTCAGCCAATGGGATTTGTTGTGGCTACTAAGATGGATCAAGAATATCCTCCTCTACCAGTACACCCTAACAGTTTTAATCCAATGGGTCAGGTGAAACAACAATCGGCAGTGCTACCATCAGTTGCAGTACTAGCCCCCACATTTGTCCATGCTCTAGTTATTGTACCTATTCAGGACCAAGCTCAGCTGAATGATTCTCAAAAGTTAATAACTACTATTGAGTCATTAACGGATCAGTTGTAATCTATGGAGGGAAAGCGTGCTCAAATTATTCCAGAAAAGAGAGCTTATCCAGAATGGGTTGATGTAATTCCCCCCATCAAATTTTGCAAGTACCACATTCCCAATATTTAATTTTCCAGGAGACCCATAGAAACACTTAACACATTTTTTCTCTCATTGTGATCCTATGTTGGGAACCCCTCAGAAACAAGAAGTTTTTAAGATCAGGTGTTTTGTACAGTCATTACAAGGGCCTGCCTTTGTCTAGTATACAAGCTTGCAATCCCAGTCAATTACTGGATGGGAAGATCTCCGCCAATGATTCCTTCATCAATTCAACTCAACTTTCCCAAAGAAAATAATTTTTTATCTTAAAAATTGTAAGAAAAGAGAGAATTAAACGGTTTCAGATTTCATTTCTCGCTGGAAGGGATTAACATATTCCCTAAGCTTAGCACTCCCTCAAGAATAATTGTTGGCAATCTATGTGGAAAATTTGCATGATGAATTTCCCATGCCGTTGATCCCTATGAAATACACAGCAGTGTTTCAAGACCTTACTTAAATCGCTAAACAGATTGAATATTCTCTTATGAAGACTAAGGATAAAACTCTTGTAATTCCATTAGCTCCAGGAAGGAGAATGGGTAAAGAAGAGACTTCTAGAATTATGCTTAAACAAGCACATGTACCTGATTATACTTCAAAACCTTCATCTTTATGAAGGGAACCACCTCCTGAGCATCAAAAAAAGAGGCAGTTTCGTCAAGATGATCAATGAGATCAAAGATGAAAACAATTTGGGGATCTGAAGAGCAAAGTTTACTCTTTCAAAAATGAACAAGTTCCTGGTTACTTCATTTCGGCTCTAAAAAATAATTTGGTTCAATTTCCAAGGCCCAAAAGGCCGAACAAGGAAGGACATGAAGACCATCCCAATTACTGCCCATTTCATCAGATGTTGGGGCATCCCATTCAGGAGTGTTTTGTCTTCAAATTCCTCCTGTAAAAAATGGTCGACTCAGGACAAGTCAAATTGAAAGGTTCTTCAGCTCAGGTAGCATGTGTTACTGTTACAAATCCAGAGGAAGAATGTGAGTGGGAAGAAGCTAAAAGCAAAAATGTGCAGAAGTATGATGATTGGATGGTCAGAAAAACGATCAACTGAACTCATGTCATTCTGCCAACGCAATTGAATAAACCAATTGTGTCTTATGATATGAATTCCATAGCAAAACCCTCTTAATCAGAGGGAAAATCCTCAAAGAAAAGACGTAATTGAAAGAAAGAAGAGCAATTAGAAGAAGATGAAATCATGTCAAAGCCCAAGTCTTCTTTGACTATGGATGATTTTATGCCCTCTACTTCGAAGCCACAGGAACCGCCCCATAAAAACGAACATCCTAAATCGACTAATCAGGAAGAGTCTTCATCGGATGAAGAGTTGATCTTTGGTTCTGTTAATATGATTCATTTAACAGATCCTTATGCCAGCCACAGTTTTGAGTTTGATGAGCCTGAGTTCCCTGTATCAAACAGAGGAATTAGATGTTGTTCTACAGGTCTGGGATACAGAGGAACCCGTGGATATCCAAGAAGACACTATTCTAATTCTACCCCTTCTAGAATTGTGTATGCAACAGAAACTCGTGGCAGAGCCCTTCAGCGGGCTCAACAAGAACAAACAAATTCATCCACCAAAAGCAGACTCAGTCCTGGCACAATTATTATGGAAGATCGGTTAGAGGTTTCATCTTCTTCCTCTCAGCAAGTAAATAGACCTAATCAGTCTAATATTCCAAAGATAGGAGTATTTCCAACTCCTACCCCGATACATGAATCATCTGCATCCAAAGCATCAACTTCTAAGGCACCTGCGAAACCACATGTTCCGGTTAGGAACCACAGATCTTTGGATCAAAAATATTCTGTATTGAAACACCTGGCCTAAGTACTGGCCAAGTTATCAATTCTGAATGCCTTGAATTTATCAAAGGATCTTCGGAAGGCACTCATCGAGGATTTTTCAAGTCCTCAGGATTTTGAAATTGAAATTTCTGCAGCTGAAGTCTACCATGTAGAGAATAATACTGCAGAATTCCATGCAGTGATATCTTTCACAGATGAAGATGAAGATGATGTCGTGCATGGAAATATTAGACCTTTGTACTTATCTGGAAGGGTCAATGGTGTAGACATCCAAAGAGCTTTCATTGATAATGGTTCAGGATTCAACCTCATCCCCATTCGTACACTTCGTCGATTGGGCCGCACAGAATCTGATTTATCTCATTCTACTTTGATGTTACAAGGATATGATAAAAATGAACATGAACCACTGGGTGAGATAACAATTAGAACTCAGTTTGGAGACCATGTATCCAATTTAGATTTCATGGTTTTTGATCATGATACAATAGTCAACATCTATCTTGGAAGACCTTGGCTACATCAACATGCGGCTATCCCTTCATCATACCATCAATGTCTCAAATATTGTTTCGATGGTCAAATTGGGACATTGTATGGTGATAAAGACACATTCAAGACAAGTGAATCTCAATACATTGAGGTATAATTCTATCACATGAAGGGAAAGGAGAAATCCATAGCAAGGGAGGTTACCAAGGTTAATGCTCCAATTGGTTTGGAAAAGATTCCTGTAAATCCATTTACAAATGTGAGTACATATTATGTGTTGCCTGTTAGTAAAATTGAAAAGATAGACCCAAATAAAAAATACTCTTATGGAAACTTCCATAATGTCAATTACAACAATCAATCTAGACATCATAGGAGATGTTGGTGACTCAACAAGCAATGATGAAAGCTCAAATGGAGATGTCTTCATTTCATCTGCTGAAATCCAGCAAGTCTATACTTCACCAACCAGGGTAGAAGAAGTTATAGCAATGTCAGAGGTGAATGATGATGTTGATGCTCAATCCAGAATCTCTACTTTATTACCCAAGGAAGACCCTTCATCATCAATAGGGTCAGAAATGGAAGCCTCTTCTTCAAGATGTTCAAATTTTAACATCTCTCCTGATCATGGAAGTTCTGCTTCATCATCTACTATGAAAGTAGAAACAGAAGAAATAACACATGTTGAATAAGAAGAAGAAGATCTCCGGGATGATCCTCCATCTTTTGAAGAGGGTATCTCTTCCACCGTGGATGAACTCAGAGAAATAAATCTGGGTACAAAAGAAGATCCACATGCCACATTAATTAGTGCGACCATGACACTTGAAGAGCAAGAGATTTATATTTCATTTTTGAAGAAAAATCGAGATATATTTGCTTGTAACTATACAGAGATTCTAGGCCTTGATCCTGATGTTGCTACTCATCGTTTGGGTTTTCTAGAAGAACATCGAGGATTCAAGCAAGCCGTAAGAAGAACACAGCCAACCTATGCTTCCAAAATTGAAGTAGATGTGAATAATCTTATCAAAGCTAACTTCTCCAGATAATTTCAATATCCAAAATGGTTGGACAATATTGTCCCTGTGAAAAAGAAGAACGGACAAATTAGAGTTTGTGTTTATTTTAGAGATCTTAATCGGCATTGTCCTAAGGATGATTTTCTAGTTCCAATTATAGAACTCTTAATTGATGAAACAACTGACTATGAAGCACTTTCCTTCATGGATGGATATTTCGGGTATAATCAAATCCGAATGGCTCCATAAGATGAGGAATCTATAGCCTTCATATCCCCTCAGGGTGTGTTTTGCTATCAGGTAACGCCCTTTGGCTTAAAGAATGTAGGTAGAACATATCAGTGTGTCATGCCTCGTATCTTTAAACTCTTTTTAGGGAAGTTTGTTGAATGTTATGTGGACGACTCTATGGTTAAATCCAGGCAACATTCTAATCACTTGGCTGATTTGGAAGTCATATTCCACAAACTTCGACAAAACAATTTGACGATGAACCCCTTAAAATGTGCTTTTGGGGTAACCTCAGGAAAATTTCTCAGATTTGTTATATGCCATCATGGGATCGAAGTTGATCCTGAGAAGAAAAATTCAATCCTTGGTATGTCACCTCCTCGAAATTTGAAATAATTGAGAGGAATTCAAGGACACTTAGCCTATATTCGGTGTTTCATCGCCAATTTGGCAGGAAAATGTTTACCCTTCACCAAATTGATGAAAAAGGGAGTCACTTACCAGTGGGCTAAATAATGTCAAGAATCATTCGATATTATCAATAAGTATCTCTTGAGTCCACCAGTATTAATGCCACCTGTTGAAGGAAGACCACTTATCCTCAATTTGACTGCTTTAGAGCGATTTATTTCTCATAAGAATGATGATGGGAATGAAAATAGCATCTACTATCTCAGTCAGACTATGCTTGAAGCAGAAACCCGATATTAAAATACTGAAAACTGCTACCTAGCATTGATCTTTGTAGTTCAGAATTTGAGACACTACCTGCAACATCACGAGGTCCAATTGGTATCTCGCAATAACCCGCTCAGATTAATCCTTAGTAATCCAATGCTTACAGGATGTCTAGAAAGGTGGGCAGTTTTTTTGCTACAATTTGATATTCAATATGTGTCTCAAAAGGCAATAAAGGGCCAAGCTCTAGCTGATTTCCTTTATGAACATACTTCAGTAGAAGATACATCTTTAGATACTCAACTTCTTGATGAAGATGCCTTTTCTATTCAATACAATCTTCAAACATGGGAAATGTACTTTTATGGTGCATCCAGAAGTCCAACAGTGAAGAAAATGGAGGATCCTAAATTCAACAATGTTGGGTTAGGAATTGTGATCATTTCCCTGAAAAAGGAAGTGTTACATTATTCATTCTCATTATTGGGAGGTAGGACAAATAATGAAGCAGAATACTATGCTCGCATCATAGGATTTGAGTTGGCGCTTCAAGCACAAGTGAATCACTTAAAGGTGAAAGGTGATTCAGACCTGATAATCAAACAAGTCAATGGGGATTATGCCATCAGAAAAGAAGAACTAATCCCTTTGTATGATTAAGTCAGAGAGTTAATGGAGGAATTTCCTACAGAACCAACATTTTCTTATGACCTGAGATTACAAAATGCCCAAGATGATGCCCTGGATAATATAGCCACAGCTCTGGCAGATCCAAATCAGGATGAGACAATCATTAGTATTTCCCAATGTTGTACAATTTCACCTTATGTTCAAACCATAATAGAGGAAATAAATGAAATTAGTCCCATCTCTGAACCATATGGTCATACTATGGGATGGATGACACCTATCAGGGAATACCTTCAAAATGGAACACTTCCACCTGATAGAGTCGGGAAAGAACAAGTTCGGAGATGTGCGGTAAATTTTACTCTTTATGATAACTCTGATCACCTAGAGAAAATTCTCTACAAAATAGGTTTTTATGGAGTTATCTTAAATGAATTATTGGTGAAGGGACAATGGATTTCATGAAAGAAGTGCATGCCAGAGTCTGTAGTCCCTATCAGTCTGTACATAGACTATCTGATCAAATTCAAAGGCTTGGATACTTTTGGCCTTCAATGATACAAAATTGTGTTGGTTTTACAAATAAGTTTCATTCATTCCATGTATGTGCCAACTTCATTCATCAACCCTCAGATTTGCTTCATACAGCTAAATACTCGGGGCCATTTTCTACATGGGGAATGGATGTAGTGGGACCTTATCCTATGGATATATCCAAGCAGTTTAAGTATATTCTTACTGCTACTAACTTCTTTTCCAAATGGGCAGAGGCAATACCCCACAATTATGTCAGTTATAAAAGCATTGTTAGCTTCATCAATTCTAACATCATTACCAGATTTGGCGTCCCTCATACCATATTGACGTACAATGGCACTAACTTCTGTTCATCCGAGGTGAGGATGTTGTATCAAGAATACAACATCAAATCCAATCATTCATCTCGGTATCATGCAGTGGCCAATGGCCAGATAGAATCCTTTAACAAGACTCTTTCACATATACTGCAAAAGATGGTGGATAAAGATAAGAAATCATGGCCTGATAAACTCTTTCATACTTTATGGGCTTATCGGAAAACCACCTGCACTGCAACGCAGTCAACTCAATATTCATTGGTATATGGAATAGAAGCAGTCTTTCCCATTGTGGTGCAATTACCATTGCTCAATGTAGCTATTTGTGATCATCCATCTACAGATGAACAATCTAAAAAGCAATTGGATGAATTGGAATGGTTATATGAGAAAAGATTATGCACCATGCATCACTTGAAAGTCTATCAGAATCGAATAGTAGGAGCTTTCAAAAAAAAGTTCATCTTCGTTCATTCGTTCAGGGAGAATTGGTATGGCTTCTCATAATTCCAATGATTCTAGGAAAGAAACCTCCAAAACTTGAACCAAAATGGGAAGGACCTTACTCAATACATAAGGTATACTCCAATGGAGCTTATTCTTTAATCCCAATGGATGGAGAACTCATCACTACTCCAACCAACACCATATTTCTGAAAAATTATTTTGTATAAACACAGAATACATTAATTACCAGTCCATGGGTATGACCTTAAACTATTTTATTCCATTATGTCCAGAAAGATGCTAAACTTCCCCATTACCGGTCCATGCATATGACCTTAAACTATTTGAATCCCTTATATCCAGCAAGACGTTAAACTGTACCATTACCAGTCCAGGCAAATGACCTTAAACTATTTGAATCCCTTTCGTCCAACATGACGTTAAACTGTGCCCTCTTTTGTCCTTACTGAATGACATTAAACTGTAAAGACCCCCTTTCATCCAACATGATGTTAAACTGTATTGTCCCCATCGTCCTAGCTATATGATGCTAAACTGTACATAAGTCCCTTAATATGTCCTATATGACGTTAAACTATATTCTGTCCCTATTACATGACACTAAACTGTGCAGCACCAATAGTCCTCACTGCAAGACTTTAAACTACATAGTCCCTTCATATGTCCAACATGACATTAAACTGTGCATCATTAGGGTTGTTTCTACCTCTTGTTTCTCACACCGAGTATGACTCACGTGAGCATAAAGTAAACTTCAACCATAACACCCTCTCTGGGCCTCTTACCATGCGTAAGTCCCAACACCAATTTTTAGGTCATTGTTCTCAAAAACAACTTGATCATCAATTCATTCTTCAATTGAACTACATGGAATTTGATCCTTCCCTTCTAGGATGGGTACGTAGGAAACCTCCCAAAGATCAAGCCCGAAACCAATTTATTCACATCGGTTCAACTCCATCTCATATGATGTTGATTCTTGAAGCAACCCCTAGAACAAATATTTTAACAATGGTTCACCACGGTCCATGTATATGACCTTAAACTATTCTCACTTTTTTCTAGTACGACAATAAATGACAACATTTTTTGACACCCTCACCTGAGAGGGAATCATTATTTTCATTGATATCCAATCATGTTATATTCCAAAGACCACGTGAATACATAGCAATGCCATAACCTTTTATCTTGGGTTAAACCATCATAGCACTAAAGTCCCCATTCACCCTTCACATGTACGAACCAAATCTGTACAAAGGGTATTTCAAGAACTACGTATGTTTTGATTCCCATCTTTATGGGATACGTAGTGAAGTCCTGCATTTCAATACAGAACCCAACCAAAATATGATTATGGTTATCATTGGTCTGTGTATCTATACATGGATTGAACAATGACCATTTTTTTGTGTCATACACCTAAACTTAAATACTTCCATATCTCCATAACACTTTTCTCAACTTCTGGTCACAAAAATGTGTGATTATCGAGAGTTATTTTGCATGACTATGCAGCATGTGCCCTTAGGAGGCCTTGCATAAACAGTCTACATAACGGACAAATCAGCCAAAAGATACTATTATTTGACAATGCAGCCAATGCCCTTGGGCGGCCCTGCATAATTCAACCCCCTAACGGGTTTATTTAATAATGGTAACTTCATTCTTGGGAAGAAAACCTCTTTTGTCCTTAGTTGTCTTAACGACAACATGTAGGGATCCGTAAAAATATCCATCCTTAATATATTTGTCTCATACTATTTTTCATGATATGAATGTATTCATGTCAATGTTTTATATTTCTCTTCCCTACTTTTGGGTCAGACCTTCGTAGGAGTGAAATTCATCCAGTTCTTAGACAATCTTGTTTGTAAATATCCTCTGCATATTCAAGTACATCTCTCCATATAGAAAACTCTATGATTTGGAATATTTGAATCTCCATAAACTTCCACTGGGTTTTTGGTAGTAGAAAAGTAAATTTTTGAGAGTTCATTTGCCTGACTATGCAGCACGTGCCCTTAGGCGGCCTTTCATAAGTAGTCTACATAACGGACCTTTCAGCCAAAAGATACTATTATTTGACTATGCAGCCAATGCCCTTAGGTGGCCCTACATAATTCAACCCCCTAACGGGTTTGTTAAATAATGGTAACTTCATTCTTGGGAACTACTTCTTCTAATGACTTTTAGCCCTTTTTTATGTCATCCCTCTGATTCAGAATTTCTAAGTCATAGTTTACATATTTTCCCTCATACTTGAGTGTGGTAATATGTTTTCGGAACAATTAACAAGGAATTGAGTCAATTTTAATTCATTCGGTCAAAGCTATTTTGACCTTAAATATTATCCTTTTTATGTCCAACATGCATGACATTAAACTCCCCATAAAATACAAGGGAACTATGAACAAAAGTCAAGTCCCAGCTCACTAAAAATACATTTTGTATGATTTAGGTAATATTGAGAAATTAAAAGATTCAATGTTTGTAGGGTTACTTATAATAATCCTATCAAAAATAAAATTATGTTTACTAGGCCCATTGGATTAGGTAAAAAAAATCATAGCAGGTAGCAAAAGAAAGCATGAACAAATGATTGAAGATAAAAGTGTTTTTCATTTGATGTACAATAATTAGAAGGACATCCATAGACTGGAGTCTCTCTTCTTTTCCAAAGAATTAAAAAAGGCTATCAACAGAAATCGTAATTTTATTTACAGCATCCCGAGCTTCATCATAATCAACTTGAAGCTCATGCACTCAACCAACTTCACTCTTTTCATCTTGATGAAGTGCTTTATTGGCATCTGCGATGGATTTCATACCATTCGTTTGAGCTCCATTCAGTGAATTATTAAGTTGGTCAAGTTCCCCAGTAATAAAATCTAATTTTTTCCAAATGTGCATATGTTGGACAACATTATCCTTGATCTTATGCTTCAGCTCCTTCAACTTGGCATCATGATCAGCCTCATCTCGGGATACCACAACCTTAAATTTGCTGATATTGGCTGACAACCTTACTCTGGTCAAATATGGATGGTACTTCTACTCCTTCTCTCTTTTTAAGATGGCTTGTTTTGCCACAACATTGATCTTTTGATATCCAAAACCGCCAAGTCCCAACATGACGAACATGGATGACAGTCGGGGAATCTTTGATGACAACTCTTCTAAAGGCACTTCAGATATGATTTTCCATATGTTCCGCCATGCCTTGTGTCGTGAAAACTGGAGCGCCTTTTGTACCTCCGAATCTGATTTGGTATCACTGTCACAGGGGGGAATATAATATGGGATTAATGAACTTAGGTAAGTGCCATGCTCTGCTCTTTCCCCCCTGATCCGCGTTTCATCACTTTCTATTCTCGTTGGGGGCGGAAGCTGAGGCTTCACCTACAGAACTCGCCACTGATATTGATGGCCCTACATAATCAATTGAAAGTTTGGTTAGTTTCAAAGGATAACAAAAGTTGATTGGCTATCTTGTAAATTAAGTATAGTCACAAAAATTGTTATCTCTTACCCAATGGTAGATCAACAACTTGAGAAGGCTCCTCCCCATATTTCCAAGATTTAATAGGATTTTCAAGATGAGTTTTAGGAAGCTCTGCCAGGTTAAGCTCCACATTAGCTAATTTCTCTACAATGGTAGGGTTTTCTGTACCACCTTCAAGCATTGGCAGTTCAGCAGCTTGTTCAGATAGAACTGCACATTTCAACTGATCATGATTAGAGATGTAATAAGAAGTTATTTTTAATAGGATGAAGGATAACACTCATGTCCATAATCTTCTAAATTACATGGTAATTTAACATGATCTAAAAAATCAGAAAAATATACACCAAATTCCACCATTTCATCCAATGTAATATCAGAATCTTGGTTAATCTCACCAGTTAGAGCATTCGATAAGTCTTCTTGGCGAACTTCATGTTGCATCCTCTGACCATGGAAAGCTTCATCAGTTAAAATTGCAGCATCAGTAGAAATGGCCTCCAAAATATCTAGTGTAGGGGTTGAACCTAATGTATCATAGAATGGAAGTCACTTGATGTTTCATTCAACATTTTATGAAGCATTGTTAACTTACCAGAATCAGGCTCTTCTCTTCTTGCAACAGAAGCGGGAGGGATACTGGGAACAGACGTTGGCTCTCCTCCAGGAGCAGCCAAGTCAGCCTAAACTTGTGATTGTTCACCAGTACCCTCTGTGGTCCTCAAAGGAGGGTCATTCCTCTCCCTCAGTGGGGAAATTGAAGAAGCCCCTACATTCTCAAGAAGCATGAGTAAACGTTTCATGGGATAAGACTCTTGATTATCTGAAGGACTTTCCACAACTCATGAAGTGTTTAGTTGTGGACTTCTTCCTTCGATGCCTTTGTCTCCTTGGTTTTTTGAGAGTTTCAACAGTCTCCATTACATGTACATGAATTGGAGAATGGAAATTCATGTCCAACTCCTCATCCATGGCTTGCTGGCCTGGAGATATCTCGCCCGACTCGCAAGGAGATTCATTAACCCCAATGGAAGTACCAGCAGGGGTAAATTGTGGTGAAGGAACTTTAGCGGTTCCTTTCTTTGCAACCTGCAGGATGAAGATAATAATTTCCTTGAGTAACAAATCTTTGACTGAAATCAAGTTGCAAAGAAAATAAGGAAAGAGAATTACATATTCAGGATCCATGAAATCGTGCCACTCCTCATCTCTGGAACCACCAGTCCCCTCAGCGGCGCCACGATCTATCATTTCCTCCACCCGCTAGGTGACAAGAATGGAATCATCCGTGGAATATATAAGCATTTATAGCTCTCTAATTTAAGCCTGCACTTCATCAGGGTTATCCTTGTCACAGATATCGGTAGAAGCCCAAAGATTCCCTATTCCAGGGAGGTGTATCCCCTCGCACAAATCCATCCAGGAAGTTTCAGCACCGCAGTACTAACTCCTCCATGTCTGGATAGCTTCTAGTAGTAGATATTCAGTATGTGTACCAGAAGGCTGTGAGGAAGGTCCTACAATCTTGGATTTTAGCTTCTTCCTAGCTCCTGCAACTACATATAGAGAATAAGAAAATAAGACTTGTTGCTCTATAAAGTAATGGTGATTAAATTTCCCCAATGAAGTAACTCACTATGAGTTGATGGAGTGGGTATTTTGATTCTGACGGGAGGATTATATATGGCATGAGGCCTCTTTTCCGCATGTTTCTTGGATTTCTTATTTACCTCGGAGTCACATCCTCATTTCTTTCCGATCCAACTCTGAGGGGGGACTTTTGTTTATGCTCCCTTCCATCACAGATTCTAACGACTGAAAAAGGAAAATACCTTATTCCAAAGCGATTCATCCTTTGAATAAACATCAAAAATCGACAAAGGCATGAAGAAGGATTTCATCCCACTTGGGTGACACAAGTTTCCTCACGGTCATTCAAGTATACTTGCGCGCCTCATAGTGGTCGTGCAGGTGACTTGTGCGCCCTCTTTGATTCTCGCTCGGGGTCTTCAGCAGCCTATAAATACCCCCGGTGGGCCCCCCATTTGGGGATGAAAAAAAATCCCAAAAGTCAAATTTAATCTCTGGTCTCCCTAGTCTCTGCTTGAAGTCTTCCGGTCACTTCTAAGGTAATTTCTTACCTAGAATGGAAGATCTAAACAGGGGAAACAAGGCCTAAGTTTTGAAACTCATCAACACTTGCGTTCCTAAGTGGCCAGCCCTTAAGGGAAATGGCCACACTTGCGCGCCGCCTTACCCCTTCACCAGAACTTGCGAACCACCCCTTTAGATGCCTTAAGAATAATACTAAGGGCTTGAGCAAAGTCTTGCCCAAATACTACCCCATGTGTTGACCGACGCGCAAGTACCCATGTGTCGTGCAGGTATACATGCACGACCAGTACTTGCGCGCCCACACAGGACTTGTGCGTCTCTCTTTTTTGGGTGCCCTTCCTACATATTCACCTATCTTATGCCAATTCACCTCTCCCATTCAAGATTCGGCCTTCAAAACCCTCTTTAAATCCATTTCCTTCAGTATGGTTCCCTTGTTGGCTTCCTTATCAGAAAGAAATTCTGTAGAAAATATCTCAAAACATAGTGATTTACATATCGTTATGTCACTAAGGTTAGATATTTCATTCATTCAACCTCATCCTTTACGATGAGAGGATCTTTAACCTAGGACTCCTTTTTGGGAGTAAGCCCCAGTCCAAATTCTCATATTCATGGGCCTCCTTTTCAAGAGTAAGCACTAATTTTCATTCTCTTAATTTGGGCATACTCCTTAAGAGTAAGCCCCAAGTCCACTAACCTGGGCATCCTCCACAGGAGTAAGACCCAGTCAAAAATTCTCAAATTTGGGCAACCTCTTTAGGAGTAAGCCCAAGTTTTCATAATTCCCCTTTAACCTAGGCGCCTTTCTCAGGAATAATCCCCAGTCATAATTTCTATTAACAAGTCTTAATTTACTTTTTATTTGGGATTCCTTCTAAGAAGTAAAACCCAATCATAAGTCCCTTCTAATTTTGGAAGCCTTCTTAGGAGTAAGCTCTAAGTTAAGTATCCAAATCTCCATAAATCACATATACCTTTATGGACATTGTTCCCAGGTTTCTTCTATAAATTAAATCCTAATCTTCATCTATTTGGACAATCAATAATACATAATCCCCACATCATTTCTTATTATGTCATAATTGTCAGGTTTTACCAATACCTCTTGTTTCTCACACTAAGCCTGACTCACGCGAGCTTAGAGCATAAAAGTAATTACGACACCTTTCTTTGAGCCATAAATCATACATAGACCTCATACTTATTTACTCGAACTACGTGGGTTCTGATTCCTTTAAAAAAAAAAAGAATACGTAGGTATCCCATCTGTGGGTACGATCCCAATTCTGAAATAATCTATGTCCTTCTGAATGACAGTAAACATCAAGTGCCCCACTGAGTGGATTTATGACCATTATGTTTATCATAATGACCAAGATATTTCTATATCATGTGTCGAAGGATACCATTGACTAATAATCTCATAAAAAATACATATGATTCTCTATCGATGAAGAACCTTGAATACATATAAAAGATTCTCTAAATCTCTTCCTTATTAATTATTGATTGTCAGATGTAAAGGAAAGTTCATTTTCATACGTGGTAACCTAATAAGAATTCACGAACATAACTTAAATCTATAAGGAGAGTCCCAGAGTAGAAAATAATTCCCCACAAAATGGTGTGATGAGTCTGACCTCCCATCCTCTCGAACAATGAAAATTCTTTAGCCTCATCAGTCTATGAATAATGAGCAGCTACCTTTGGGAATTAGGTCCAAATAGATATAGAATCATTGGATGTTTCCGGTTCAATGAACAAACCCATTAGAAACCTCTTGGAATGTTTGAACCTTAAATCAATTAGTTCATAGATGAAACACCATTTTTTGTGGATTATCCTATTTGGAAATTTTTATACCATCATGACCCTCAAGTGATATTTATATCTTCAAGGTGGGGATTCTAACTATTCTTTTCCAATTTAGCCAAACCAAAAGAATGATAATATTCCTTTGTTGTTTTTATGGCCTCTTTATGGATGGAATATGTGGATGGGATTCATCAATGCCTTTGAACCCATGTAGAGATCCTTCAGTGATGTTTATAAACTGATAAAAAGTACCCTTACATGATAATTCAAAGGTTTTAGTGTTCTAAACCATATTGTTCCATAAATAGAGTGTCATATAATCCCAATTAATTATCTCAATCATATTGTTTTATTCATAAGAAGAACTAGTATAAACATATTATTCCAAAGTGGTCCTTTTAAATTGATGTTTAATGTCATGTGAGATGTATTTACTGTCCTTGAGATGTATTTAATTATCAAAGGTCTCTAATTAATATATTACAAAACTAGTCTCACTATGTTAATCTTCCTCTGGGGAATATTCTTAAATCAGGGACATTTTTTATTCCGACACTACATTGTTCCCATACAAATTTAAACAATATATCTCACTATAGTTTAAGTTATTTTGATACGAATGAAAATTAGATTGATAATCCTACACATTAATCCATTAGCCTAATTTAATTACACTCAAGGGAATGAATAGATGTAGGGTCCTGAAAAAAATCCGCCTAGGAGAATGATAATCCCCTTAATTCAAGAGGGGATTCCACCCAATTTCCCTCAAAGAAATTGGTAAAAAATATGAAGAGCACCCAAGAAATCAGAAAAGGATCGGCCGGTCTGCTTACCGGTCCAACAATGATGGTACACGGCCAGTTCAGCAGTCTGCCTCCTTTGCGGCCCGCTGTCGTTCGCGGAATGGAGGCGGTAGCCCTCCGCGGGCGCGAAACAGGACGGGCGCCAACCCAATTCATCGTCCTGAACTACCCCAGCCGCGAACCGCATCAACCGGCCCAGACCGCATCCGCTTTCATTCGCAGAATGGAGCGGGAACCCTGCACATCCGCGAAGCACTCCCTGAGCTAGTTTGGTTCGTAGGGGAGATGCGTTTAATGACCCCCGCGAGTTGCGGGTTGACCAAGTCATCTGTAAACTGGGTTTCCGGTCATGGGCCTCTACAAAAGGAGCCACATGACTAAAGATACATCTCTTTCCCCACTCTATAAAAGAAGATCGAGGGGGAAGAGGAAGAGGATTGGAGATCAATCATATTTGAGTGGAAGGATTTTGAAGGAAGGAGCTTAGGATTTCACAAACAGCGAAGTTCCAGTTCGCGAACCATAACATCTATGAAGCTTGAAACGAATTAATAAGGAACCGAAAACGCATAACAACATGGTGAACCATGAACCTCAAATTAAAAATAAATGAAGACTGCGAACCATGGCCCCTCCGCGGGTGCAATCCCCGCGGACCAGGGAGTTTATGCCTCTTTTCCAATCTGTCGCACCACGTAGCACCCTCTAACACGGGTGAAGCCTCGACCGATGAACCTCTGATCGGCGTCGTCCTCGGCCTCTGCTGATTGCGTGGACCCCTCGATGTACCAGTCTGGTACGCAGACCGAACCTGAAGCTACGAACCACCTTGGTTTGTGGGATGCCCATCAGTCCGTGGACCACCTTGGTTCGTGAATGACCTCTCTAGCCGTGTAGCACATCCATATGCGAGGGGTTCCACCCCTAATACACCCATGTGGCCCACCAGATCATTTGGAGTTCCCATTCCTCGAGCCAGATAAAATCCTTCCAATCCGGCCTGATCCTTCGCAACCTCCTCATTGGCGCACTCATCAGCCCTGAGCCGAGGCCTCCACCGGAGCCACCAGACCCGTGTGGTGTAACATTCAGCCGCATCAGTGCACCGTTTTGAGTTCACATACCCATAATAAGCTAGGTAGATGGGGTTGCTCTGGACCTTGAGTGGATTTCTGAAGCATTCATGGGTTTACATTCCCATGGTAATGTGGAGTCCGAGCTTGGCAGTCCCCTTTCGACCCGTCCACCTGTTAGGACTGGGGCACTTCTCCCTTCCGCGGGGAGTGGCGGGCTACCCATCAGAAGGAATCCCCCATGCACCTTCGTACTTCCCCATGGCCATGTCCAAGGAAGGGCGTAGTGGGGAAGGGTGCTGCTCCGTTCTTCTTTGGGGCCAAGTCCCTCTCCTACTGTGCTTTTTCACCCTGGGCGTCCATCTCGGAGTAAGCCCCGACTTGCTGGGCTACTCCATGCGTAAGCCGCTCCACTTCCCACGAGCGTACATTTTGTGACGTGATCGTCTGATCCCTGATGCCTCTTGTTTCTCACACCGAACATTACTCACATGGGCTTAGAGTAAGCATCGACCATGAAATCCTCTCATGGGCCTCCTCAGAGTATAATCCCCAATCCATTACCCTAGGCTGCCTCAGAGCGTAAGCCCCATGAAGATGCGAACTACGAGGACTTTGATCCATGTCAAGGCATGGTATGTAGAAAGCCTCCATGAGGTTCAAGACCACTACCCATCAGACCCCTGGTCCATCCTCACGTCGGTTCTCCAACACTCATATGCGAAATACGAGGACTTTGATCCATGTCAAGGCATGGTACGTAGGAATCCTACAAGAGGTTCAAGCCCGATCACCATCGGACCCCTGGGTCTGCATTCATGTCGGTTCTCCGACACTCCCATTCAAACTGCATGGACTTTGATCCCTGTATCATAGACAGGGTACGTAGGAAGCCTCCCCGAGGTTCAAGCCCAACACCCAGTCGATCCAACCACCTTTACATCGGTTCACCGCACCAACCCTGGGCAGCCTAGAGCGTAAGCCCCCTACCAAACCGAACTACGTGGATCCTGATTCCTCTTGCAGGGATACGTGGGAAGCTCGTACCATGAGTTCGGTCCAAATGATCATGTCATTATCTATCTCCCTGGATGAAAATAAACTCCAGAGTGACCGATTACGAGGCTTTAAACTAGTGCTGCCTCAATGAGTCCAAACTCCTCGGGGTTATTAATCCCACGAGGGGTGGTAAACCATGGGAATAAATGATTCTGAACCCCTACAGCCAGATGACCATTTACAACTAGGAGTAATCCATGGATACTATGCTTGGGTATAAACCAAAGATTCGCGAACATTTGAATACATCTTAAATCTATAATAGAGTCCCAGAACATGCAAAAATTCCCACCAAAAGTTTAGGATGAGCCAGACTTCCCATCCTCTCGACCAATGGGAGTTCTTAAGAATTGCTGGCCAAATCACCCAGTGAACTCCTGCCTTTGGAAAGTAATTCCACACATTGATGGATATGGAATTGTTGGGAGTTTTGAGGGAAAACGGTTTACCCGATATGAGTGATTAGTCAGAACCCAACCTTCTCTAATCAACCGTCGGGTAGCACACGTTTCTCCCCCACGACCCCGTCGTGCGCCGCGAGATAAAAAAAGGTGAACCCGACATGAATCTTTTACCAAGAATGACTGAATTAGCCTAATCCCAACCTGTGGCCCCTTTATAATCACAAGGATGGCCATTCAAGGTCATTAATTATGCATGGGGTCATGAGATGCTGCTTTGATGGGTTTTCTATTTGTATTTGTTAAAATATTTTTATAGGTACCATCTAGAACTCCTTTAAATCAAATGGAATCACGAAGGAACTCACAGGCGCGTGATTCCAACAATGAAAGGACCAGACTTCCTCGCCAATGGAGGACACCATCACCTACCCAGCGTCTTCAACGTTGGGTATCAGATGCGATGATCCGAGAGTACCACGTGAACAGTACTCTCCTGATGGTGGAGGTGGCCATGCACGCCCTCCAATCCGCAAAGACCCACCGGTTGCCCGCCCAGCAGCGGCCATAAAAGCAGATCCAGACAGCCCCTGTTTTTGTCTCAAACCATTTCGGGAGTCTATCCCCAAAACGAGGCAACGCGTACCTCCCTTATCTTAGGGAGGCTGGTGAAGTTGATGCTGAGGACTTCATCCCCACTGAACGGGGGTTCCGCTCCAAGGCCCCCGATGGAAGACGTCATCACGGTCACACCGTGACTCAATATCCTCACGCTAAGGAGGATGTCACCCTAAGGATCCAGGCCCACGCTCCCCGATCTACGGCCCCTTGGACTGCCTGACGAGGGCGACAAGCGTACAACTAGGGACCAGTCATCACCCTGGTCCTTGAGGAGGAGCTCTGCTTCCCTATCACAGAGATGTATCACAAACAGGCACATTCACCTATTTGGTCCTCTAAATCCTTCTATACAAAAATGGTGAAATCATATGAGTAGGTGTGTATCCCCTCCAGGCTCCATCAAGACCATCACTCACACAGTATGACACCTACCTGGAAGGCACCTCTCCTTACCCGGGGTCGTGAAGCCCACCAACCCGATGTGGCTATGACCCAGCACCTGTAGGACCAACTCCTAATAGATTATCTTGAAACCTACCATCCTGACATGGTGGCGATCAACAAATCCCTCCATCCAGATGTGGCAGCAATTAATAAGAAGCCACATCTCCTTGCCAACAAATACCACCAACTCGATATGGTGGGAAACCAACATATGCCCGGCCAGCTCCCTGCAAATGCAAGTAAAGTCCGCCATCCCGATATGGCGGCAAACAGAGAGATAAACCAGCATATCCCAGCCTAGGGGTGGATTCGTTCAGCTGCCCCAACATAGGATAATTGTCAGTACCCACTGACTACCGGAGGACCGGAGTAGGATATTTCTACTCTAATACTGGAATGGGCCTTCATACCCATTCCAGCCAAAGATGTCTCTCTGCATATCCTGGTAATGATGGAGGAGCAGGTATCGATCCCAGATCATATCTTGCAGACGTTCCAGAGTGTGATTGAATCAGTGGCAACAGAAAGGACTCGGGCCCATGATCCTGTCTCCCAAATTGAGGCGACTCATCTAAGAGACGAGATAGCCGCCTCGGAGCAGATCTGCTTCCCTACTTCTACCCAAGAGGCTCGTTGGCTATATTCAACGATACAAGGGCAACCGGATCGAGCATCTTCACACATTCCAACTGGGGGACACCCGTCCATCACGGTGGATACTCCAGAGCAGACATATATTCCTACTAAAAGTCAAGATGTTCGTCGGTGTATCCCAAAAGAATCACGGTACCCGATTAGACATGGACCCAAAGGTGAAGGTCGTTGTCAACAGTAGACGTTCCCCACTGCCTATAAGAAAGCGCCTCGAACATGCTGAAGGCAGCCAGAAAATAGAGGGTTCATGACTCCGCTCTACTGGAAGAAGGGGTTCCCAACGCCACTAGGTGCATATCGAAGGCTCAGAACCCTACCCACCCATTACCATATTATGGGAGTGGCAGTAGAATTTTTAAAGGTCCTCTCTGCAATGTCGCTACCAGCAACTTTGAAGGTCATCCCCAGAGCACTGGTAGGGGCCTCCCCCATGGGCATATAATGATCTATCACAAGAGTTTCTCCTTTGATGCGAGTCACGGTAGCCCGCCACGTGACCAGAAGATCGAGCATCAAGAAGGCCCACCACTTGCTACAGTCCACCTTGACAGTACTCCACATGGAATACACCGTAAGCATTCTCCATGTAGTGGGACCACAGATTATGATAGTAGTCCTCACTATCATAGTCGCAACTGCGGAGGCCCTCCCAACAGTGACGTCTCATCATGACAAGAAGGCCCTCCCCTTGTCGTGGACTTCCCTGAAGGTCCTCCCCAAGGGTTGCGTTGCAATGACACTCCGCGCAGCTGGGCATCAGATCACGGTGGTAGTCCTCGCCACCCTGATAATGGAGGTCCTCCCCGTAGAGACGTCAAGTAATAAGAAGGCCCTCCCCTCATTGCGGTACATTTTGAAGGCTCTCCCTAGGGTGTACCCTGAATATATTCTCCCTGTGGAAGCTATAATGGTAGTCCTCGCCATTGCAGCAGCGGTGATGGTAGTCCTTGCCACCATGGCCGCCATTGCGAAGGTCCACCCCGTAGTATCCCCAAGCAACAAGAAGTTACTCCCCTTGTCACATTGTGTCTTCAAGGTCCTCCCCATGATGCACATCGAACATCAAACCATGATGGTCATCTTCACCATGATGGTAGTTGTTGCGAAGGCCCTTCCTCTAACAACGCTACGAAGCCAGAAGGTCCTCCCCTTGCTGCGACATGCCTTGGAGGTCCTCCCTAGGGTATGCACTGAAAAAGTCCTCTATGAAGTGAGGCGTCAAGCAGTAAGGGTATTCCTCTCCATTGCAGCCGCCATTGCGAAGATCCTCCCTGCAATGACATATCATATTGACTAGAAGGTCCTCCCCCTGCCGAATTAAGCACAGAAAATCCCTCGTTTTCCAAGGCACTCAGAAGGATGGGATCAAGAATGTAATATTCCAAACTAGTCACCAACGACACCCTTCTTTAATCAGGAGACTTTTTGGGGCCATGTTCATCTTCTGAACCACCTCAGAATTGCCCACATGATAATTTGATACCTACCGGTCCCACTGCCTTCGACCACACTATCAGTGAGAATCTCAGTTGGGCTGACCAGGTAGAGGAATCACTAGCATAAGAGTATGCTGACATGCTACGCCTGAGGAAACGACTGGCCAGGGATGATATACCAGTTATGTTTTGGCCCATGACCACCTCTCAATTCGATATACCCAGAAAGTTGTCGGATGAATGCGTTCACGACATCTGGTACAATATATGGAAAACCATCCTCCAAGTGAAATCGAGTTTCCTGCCCTACGACGGGTATGTAGACCATGTCAAGACAATAGGAGAACTCTGGAATCACATCGACCTGGAAGTTCTTCCTTTGGCGCGACAACAGTGACCCGAGAGGCGTAAAAGAAAACATTGAGAGAGCCTACCTCCGTGTGTTCTACCAACTGCACTGCCCCATCGGTGACGCTCCGACGGGAGTCCATATTAGGGGATGGGGGGAACATGGAGCTCTGCATTTCACTCTGCTCCCCACCTAGAAGAACCCGTTCGGCATGGTGTCTTGTAACGTCATCACGTCAAGGAAGCAATCGAGTGGGATCCCTATTTAGGAGGGGCGACGTGACCAGCAGAATCAGACATAGAGTAAGTCCTGGAACCGTCAGGCCCGACGGGAACATGCCATCCAAGAACTCCTGAATCAGGCCACCGAAAGAATACAACCGGCCTCTCGCCTAAGAGAGGCCAATCAGCGATCATTGCCTGGCTCCCCATAAGGGATATATTCATAGAATAACTCGTCACCAATCCCAATTCACCACCGAATGGGGGCACACAAAATCATATAGGTAGCGATAGCATGATCCACTGCTGCAATCCATGGTCACCCCAACCTGCTGGGCTAGGGGAATTTTTAACATCAAATTCCCCCATAAGGCCAACAAAAATAGGAAGATAATCAATGTCCAAGGAACGGAGCCAACCCCAGACCTCAGGGATGGAGGAATTTTTACCTCCTCAACAACAACCTCCCCCACGAGAATCAGTATTCTCTCATCTAGGGAGGAAAGTAAGAATAGGAGGTTCCAACCCTATCCCATCCTTTGTATCATCATACTCTTCTAGAGGGAGGCATACTGTAAGGTCACATCAAATAACTCTCCACGTCACCCTTCTTCAAGTAGTCCAAAAGTGATCCAAGGTCATAAAAGGGAAGATCAGTAAAAGACATGGGAGATCCTCTTCCAATCTGAAAGATGACATCTTCTCCACCCCATGATATGAATCCATCAACGCCATAGAGGTTAACCCCACGGGTAACACCGAAGATGATTAAAATCTGGATGGATTAGGAGACTATGGTTCCAGTAAGGTTGTGACTCACAAAGAACCACCAGGTGTGCACACCCAGAACTAGAGGGCCACTCTAAACAAGGCTGCCCCTTCAGCTAACCTTCCTCTAATCACCCTGCGAGCTCCCAATAAGGATAATTACAAAGGACCGGTTACCCTTAACCTTCCTCCTTCTCTCGATAAAAACGAGCCACTTACGCTCGAAGAGAGGTTCGCTCAACAGGAAGAGGAAATGTAGGAATTGAGGTGGCTTAATGCCGAGATACTCCAGAGGAACCGTCTTATTGAAAGCACATCCCAAGAGGGCCACATCATGCACTCCTGGTAAGTGCACCTCAAAGACCAAGGTTTTCGCTAGGAAATGAAGCGCGGTCAGGGCTCCCACCCAACGAGGCGTCCAGCCCATCCAACTACCTAATTGTGGATCTGAATGAATACCAAGACTTCCCTCCACTTAGGAAGCAACCAGAATGAGTACGTATGAACCCTCTGAAGGTGTCAGAAATGGCGCATGCGCCCCTGGTGCCAACTGAGCTGGATCCTCAAAAAATGCCTCGGGCTACACCTACCCAGGACCGAACCCAACAGGATGTAAACCAGGGTCTCACCATCACCATTGAGGCACTGACAGCTCGATTGGAAGCAATGGAAGGTCAACGCGCTCTGATACAGCTAGAGCGGAAACCTTACTCGGATTGGGTGAGCAACACACCACCTCCACCCAATTTTGGGAGCCATGTATTCCCTTTTTTCAATGGATCAGGTGATCTGGAATAGCATTTGATGCACTATGTGTCTTATAGCGACCCTATGATGGGAACTCTGGAACAACAAGAAGCAGTGAAACTTAGATGCTTCGTATGGACCCTGCAAGGATCTGCCTTTGTCTGGTATACGATTCTGCCGGCCCAGTCAATAAAAATCTGGGAAGACCTTCGACAGTAGTTCCTATTCCACTTCAGCTCGAAATTTCCAAAAAATAGCGGTCAACAACCTCCTGAATTGAAAACAGAGGGAGAACGAGAGGGTCTCTGATTTAATCTCTAGATGGAAGGGTCTGACCTACTATCTGAACAGGACAATGCCTCAAGATGAGATTATTTACATATGCATCGATAATCTTCAATATGAGTTGTGAACGCCGCTCATACCAGTGGAGTGCACCACTGGCTTCCGCCATCTCTCGGCCATTGCCCATAGAATTGAGGACTCCCTACAGCAGACCAATTTGAATTCCCGAATAGCCTCACAGGCTCCCACAAAGAGAGCATCCAGAGATGAAGTGTCTTCTGTCATGCTCAAGCCATCCCCTATGCCTGCTCCACCGCTTAGGCCTCCACCCAATCGTCATTGTCCCCCTGTTTATCAGTAGCCGCCTCTTCCTAATGAGGTTGATTAGAGAGGACTGAAACGGAACCAGTCCGAGGAACGAAGACACAAAGTCTACTCGTTTTGAGAGGACCAAGTCTGCGGGTATTTCACCGCCACCATGAATTGCAACTTGCTCCGCATCCCAGAGCCAAGGAAGCCCAAAGAATTCAGTTGCGATGAAAGTCCATATTATTGTCCCTACCAATGAATGTTGGGGCACAATATTCGTGAATACTTCGTCTTCAAAGACCTCTTATAAAGGATGGTAGACTCCTGGCAGGTCGAACTGGGACCACCCCCCAGCACATGTGGCATATATTTCTTCCACCGACTCTGAAAATGGTAAGGTGTGGAAAGAAGTCACCAGAAAGAAGGGGTGGAAGTTTTATGATTCGTTGACTCGAAAGAATATCAATCAAGCCCAGGGCATACTCCAAGCTCAACTATAGCATCCTGTGTTGCAGCCAACAACCCCTGATGTCGCACAACAGACAATATTGGCCTTATAACCCTCCACGAGCCGTTCATCCGGGCGTAATAAAAAATGGAGGAGACAAGCGCAAGAGGATTAGTCCGCAACGAGGCCGAAGTTAGCCTTGACACTGGCGGATTTTATGCCCTCAAACATAGCGCCACAGGCACCGACCCACCAAACGACACCATCAAGGACAACCGACCAGGTTGACTCGTCGGAGGATGAGGAGATAATCTTTGGCTCCATCAACGTCATACATATTATGGAATCATTCCCTTACAAAGGGTATGGTTATAAACACATGATCCCAATACAAGGAGCCGAGAAAAGGAACCACCAAGTCAGGAGATACCAGGGGAGATGCAGTCGCAGTCGAAACCAACCCTACGGTTGGACCTCATCCCAAACTGTCAATATCGCGGAAACCCATGGGAGAGCCCTTCAACGTAATCAACAAGAGAAATAATATCCCTCCACCTATACAAGTGGCCACTCTTCCCCCATCATTCTGTTGTACCCATTAGAGGAGGAACAAGTGTCTCGCAGCCTAGTGCGCACAAACAGACCGGCCGGGCCGAGTCCCCAGAACGTGGGGACATCATTGGCATCTGACCCCACAACCGGTCCCTCCTCGTCATGTATTCTGACTCCCAAGCTGCCCACTAAAACTCTCCCACCAATAGAGAAGCGTTGGCCACTGGAACATAAATATGACATCCTTAAGAAACTGGCATCAGTACCAGCCAAACTGTCGATCCTGGATGCCCTGAGTTTGTCAGCCGACCTCAGGGAGGCTCTTATAGATGTCTTGATCAGCCTCCAGGAGTTTCAAGCTAAGGTAGTTGCCGCCAAAATTTACCGGATAAAGATTGGCTCAGCTGAATGCAATGCGGTGATTTTCTTCACCGATCAGGATGAAGATTCCATCATGCAAGGACACATAAAACCACTATATGTGTCCAGCACACTAAATGATGTTGAGATCCATAAAGTCTTTATTGACAACAGATCTAGAGTTATCCTCCTTCCCCTACGAACACTCCATAAGCTAGGATACAATGATAATGACCTAGCACCCTCATCCACAACTCTTTTAAGTTACGACAATAGTGATAAGAATCCAATGGGACAAATTAAGCTAAACACACATTTTGGAGACCTTATGGCCCACTCAAAATTCCTAGTGGTCCGACAAAACACAGTATTCAATGCCCTACTGGGAAGGAAATGGCTCCATAAGCACATGGACGTTCCTTTAGCCTACCACCAGTTTATTAAGTACTGCATCAATGGGAAACGTGGAAAATTTCACGCTAACAAGGCCCCTTTCGACCTCTCCGAGTCACACTACATTGACGCCGGGTTCTATGAGAAACATAAAAAGAAGCCTTCATTTGATGGTATTGACTAGATCCCTACTCAAAATGGTCTAGAACTGGTTTCTGATGACCTGCTCAGAAATCTTGGGGGAGACTACGTACTTCCTATCAACCAGGTTAAGGGCAGGGGTTCAAGTCCGAACGCACCCTCCACTGTCCTCATGACTTCAGCCATAACGACCGAGTGTGATAGTGTGGGAACGTCAACCAAACCTCAACTTTGGGGGCGAATACTTGAGCAAGGATTCCAACAATGCGTCACCTCCGGACTTCCAAGATCCCGAGTCCAGAGCTGTCCCCCCGTCAGATCAAGAAGACAACGATTTCGGAGAAGAATAAGAGGAATTTCTCAGGGATGCACCTCCCACATTTGAGGAGGGCATCTCCACCACGGTGGAAGAGATTAGGGAAATAAACCTGGGTACCGAGGAAGATGTGAGGCCCACTTTTGTTAGTGCAACCATGTCCCTAGAGGAGCACGAGGTATATACCTTTTTCCTGAAGCAACATAGGGATGTTTTTGCCTGGAATTACAAGGAAATACCAGGACATGATCCCGAAGTGGAAACGCATCACCTAGGTCTTCCAGAAGACCACCTGGTCTATAAACAGGCCGCCAAAAAGACAAACCCCTCACATGCTGCCAAAATAGAGACTAAAGTCGATAATATCTTTAAAGAAGGATTCATTTGGGGGTTCCAATACCCCATATGGTTGGCCAACATCATCCCTGTCAAAAAAAAGAGCGGAAAATCCGCATCTTCATTGATTTCAGAGATCTCAATCAGCATTGTCTGAAAGGTGACTTCCTGGTCCCGATCACCGAATTATTAATCGATTTAATGGCCAGGTATGAGGCCCTATCCTTCATGGACGGCTATTCTGTGTATAATAAAATCAGGATGGCCTAAGAAGACGAAGAATCCACTGCCTTCAAGGCCCCTCATGGAGTATTCTGTTACAGGTTCATGCCCTTTGGTCTTAAGAATGCTGGCGCCACCTATCAGCGCTCCATGCATCATATCTTTAAACCATTCCTGGGGAGATTTATTGAATGCTATGTGGATGACTTGGTGGTTAAGTCCAGAAAGTGCTAAGATCACTTGTCATACCTTGAGATCGTCTTTAACAAACATCGGCAGCATATCTTGAAGATGAACCCCTGGAAGTGCGCCTTTAGGGTTACCTCAGGGAAATTCCTTGGCTTCGTCACACGCCATCGTGGCATCGAAGTCGACCCTGAAAAGAGAAAGGCTATCCTCGTACTGCCACCTCCCGACAATCTCATCGTGTTGAGAGCATTATAAGGGAACCTGGCCTACATCAGGTGATTCATAGCCAACCTGGTAGGAAAATCTTTTCCCTTTACCAGGTTAATGAAGAAGGGAGTCACTTACCAAAGGACAGATGAGTTCCAAGAGGGGTTCGACAGCCTAAAGAAGTACCTCTTAAGCCCACCGGTGCTCATTCCCCCGGTTGATGGAATACCTCTCATCTTATACTTGACGGCCCTAGAGTGGTCGTTAGGAGGCTTCCTCTCTCAAAAGAATGATGCCGGTAGTGAAAACAGTCTCTATTACCTCAACCAAACAATGATTGATGTTGAGACTCGATACTCGAACATCGAGAAGAGTTGTTTGGACTTGGTCTTTGCAGTTCAAAAGTTGCGACATTATGTGCAGCATCATGATTTCCATTTGGTCTCGTATAATAAACCGCTCAAGTATATCCTTAGCCTCCCGATGCTGACCGGGTTCCTATCCCGATGGGAAGTCATCCAACAACATTTTTACATCCGGTTTGTGCCTCAGAAGGCCATCAAAGGACATGCATTAGCAGATTTTCCAGTATAGCACCCCTCAACCGGGACTACCGCACCGGACGTCGAGCTGCCCGATGAAGACATCTTCACAATTCAAGAGGAGCTCCCAACATGGGAAATGTACTTCGACGGTGCATCCCGAAGCCCAACCGGGAAGAGGATGGATGATCCCAAATTTAACAAGGTGGGCATGGGGATAATAATCATGTCCCCAGAAAAGGAAGTCTTGCCATATTACTTCCTCCTATCTTAAGGACGTATGAACAATGAAGCAGAGTATCAAGACCTCATTGCAGGCCTGGTGCTCGCACTATAGGAACAAGTACATCACCTTAAGGGAAATGGTTACTCGGAACTAGTCATCAAGCAAGTCAGTGGTGACTATGCTATAAAAAAGGAGGAGCTAATTCCCCTGCTTGATCATGTCTGAGGGTTAATGGTGGAATTCTCCACAGAAACAAAATTAACCTATATTCCCCGTTCTTAGAATGCCTGGGCTGACGCATTAGATAATGAGGCCACAGCCGAACCAGACTGAGATGAAAAAGTTATCAATATTTCTCACCGTCAAATGGTCTTGCCGTTTGTTCAAGATATGATGGAGGAAATCCATGAAGTCAGTACGGGCCTTGAGCCATATGCTCCCACCACCGGCTGTATGGCCCCCATTGCAAACTACCTTTAAAGAGGATAACTTCCATCAGACAGGGCTTAATGAGAGCAAGTATGGAGGAGGGAAATCAACTTTGTCATATATGGTGGCACGAGTCAGCAAGAGGTCCTCTACAAACGAGGCCTCGAGGGAATCCTCCTCAGATGCATTGATGGAGAAGAAACCATTGCAGCCATGACTGAAGTGCATGCCGGAGTATGTGAGGCACATCTTCCGGGGTCCAAGATTTCCCATCAGGTTCAAAGACTTGCGTACTATTGGCCCACGATGGCACAAGATTGTGAGATCTTTACCGCAAGATGAAACTTATGCCAAATTCATGCCAACTTCATACACCAACCCCCAGAGATACTTCATCAGGCCAAGTACAGCTGGACATTTTCCATCTGGGGAATGGATGTCGTGGGACAATATCCTCCCGCCACAACCAAACAACTGAAGTATATCCTCACAGCAACCGACTTCTTTTCCAAATGGGCAGAAGCTGTACCCCTTAAAGAAGTCAGGGTAAGAAACATTGTCAGCTTTGTGAAAACCAATATCATCACCAGATTTGGTGTCCCTCATACCATACTGATGGATAAAGGCACCAACTTCTGCTCTGTCGAATTGGAGAAACTATACCAAAAATATGGTATCATGGATAACCACTCATCCCGCTACCATGCGGCGACCAATGGACAGATAGAGGCATTCAACAAGACCCTGTCCAACATTCTCTAGAATATGGTTGAAAAAGATAAGATGTCATTGCAGAAAAAACTACTCCATGCATTGTGGTCTTATTGAACCACAATTCGCACCACTACTCAGGATACTCCGTACTCATTAGTATACGGAAAAGAAGCGGTCCGGCCCATTGAGCTCCAATTTCCCTCCCTCCGTGTTTCTGTTTGTGATCAATTATCCAAAGATGAGAAATCAGAAAAGCAACTAGGCGAATTAGAACAACTAGACGAGAAGCGGTTGAACACTTTGCACCATCTGGAAGTATACCTGAACCGGATTGCACGATCCTTCAATAAAAAGGTCCACCTTCGGTCTTTCTTGGAAGGAGAAATGGTGTTGGTCCTGCAGACCCAAATGGTACCCAGAAAGAAACCTCCAAAGCTGGAGCTCAAGTGAGAGGGACCATATGTTATACAAAAGGTCTACTATAACAGAGCATATGCTCTGATCTCCTAGGACGGTTAGTTCACCACCGCTCCCACAAATAATAGATTTCTGAAGAAGTATTTTCCATTGAAATAAAAAGCAGTTATTGTCTGAGCAGCAGGATGTTAAACTGCCAAGCACCCAACGGTCCAAACTCAATGACCTTAAACTAAGATTACTTCGTCCTCACCGGCATAACTAGAGAAGTTATCGTCTGAACTACAGGATGTTAAACTTCCAAGCACTCAATGATCCAAAATCTATGACCTGAATCTAAGAGTATTCCGTCCTCACCGGCATAACTAGAGCATTTATCGTCCGAGCTGCAGGATGTTAAACTGCCAAGCACCCAATAGTCTAAACTCAATGACCCTAAACTAAGAGTATTTCTTCTTCACCGCACGACGTTAAACTGCACAGATTTCAGAGAACTACATATGGCTTGATTCCTACCCTCGCAGGATACGTAGCGACACCAGGGTTCTACATCCTAGCCCAGCCACCCCCAGATAAGAAGATTTAAAAATGAAATTTCCCCCGTATATAGACCAGACCTGCACAGGGTGTATTCCCCGTCCTTACCGCACGACGTTAAACAACACGGACAAGAAGATGTAAAAATTCCCCCTTCCCCCATGAACGGACCAGACATGCACGGGGTGTACTCCAAAGAGAACTACGCGAGGCTTGATTCCTTCCCTCGTAGGATATGCAGCGATTCCAGGATCCCCTATCTTGGCCCAGCCACTCTCAAATGGATTAAAATTAAAAAAATGTCCCCTTACCCCATGTATGGACCAGCCCTGCACGGGTTGTACTTCTTTTAGAGAAATACATACGACTTGATTCCTGCCTTCGTAGGATACGTAGTGACGCTGAGGTTCCCCATCCTGGCCCAGCCACCCTCGAAAAAACGTTAAACATTCCCTATCCCCCCATGTATGGACCAGCCCTGTATGGGGTGTATTCCTAGTCCTTACCACATGACGTTAAACTGCACGGATAAGGGTAAAAAATGCCCTTTCTCCCCCCATGTACAGACCAGCCCTGCCCATGGTGTATTCCTCATCCTTACTGCATGATGTTAAATTGCACGGATAAGGGTAAAATAGAAAAAAAATGTCACTTCTCCCCCCGTGTATGGACTAAACCTGCATGGGGTGTACTGTCTTCAAAATAACTGCATAAGGCTTGATTCCTGCCCTCGCAGGATATATAGTGATGCTAAAATTCCACACCCTGGCACAACCACCTCAAATGAAGCCAAAAATACCCCCTTCCCCCATACAGACCAGTCCCACACGGGGTGTATTCCCCAAAAGAACTATGTGATGATTGATTCCTACCCTCACAGGATACATAGTGACGCCAGGGTTCCCCATCCTGGCCTGACCATTCAAAAAAACTCTCTCTCCCTCGTGTACGAACCAGACCTGCACGGGGTCTATTCTTCGTCCTCACCGCACGACGTTAAACTTCACGAACATCAGAGAACTACGTGAGGCTTGATTTCTGCCCTCGCAGGATTTGTAGTGATGCCAGGGTCCCTCAACCTGGTTCAGCCATCCCCAATTTAGGGTCAAAAATGCCCTTTTCCCCCCCGTGTACAGACTATCCTTGTGCGGGGTGTACCTCCTTCAGGGCACTACGCGTGGCTTGATTCCTTCCTTCATAGGATGCGTACTGACGTTAGGGTTTCCCATCCTGGCCTAGCCATTCCCGAATTAAGAATTAAAAAAATTCCATCTTCCCCCGTGTATGGACCAGATGTGTACAAACTAGACTTGCATGGGGTGTATTCCTTTTCCTCATCGCATGACGTTAAAACTGCACGGACTTCGTCCTCATCGCACGACGTTAAAACTGCATGGAATTTTTCCTCATCGCACGACGTTAAAACCACACAGACTGGTCCTCACCGCATGATGTTAAAACTGCACGGACTTCATCCTCACCACACGACGTTAAAATTGCACGGACTTCGTCCTCACCACACGAATTTAAAACTGCACGGACTTCGTCCTCACCACAAGATGTTAAAACTGCATGGACATCGTCCTAACCACACGACGTTAAAACTACACGAATTTCTTCCCCATCGCACAATGTTAAAACTGCACGGACTTCGTCCCCACCGCACAATGTTAAAATAGCAAGGACTTCGTCATCACCACATGACGTTAAAACTGCAAAGACTTCGTCGTTACCAACCCAATATATATGTCGAAACGAGATGGAAATACTACTTGCGCATTTGGATGCATCCTCTCCATACATCAGACTCCACGACCCGGATAATTATGGATCTTCATAACCATTCACGGCCATCGGAAGTGAAAAGTTATCGACCCATGGACACCTTTGCATGACTATGCATACCATGCCCTTAGCGGCTCTGCGTATTGATATCCCTTGCCCGTCTACCAAAGGCAATATTTCATCAGGCGGTACTCTTCCTTTCTTTGTACGCTTACTGGCCTTAGAGCCCCCATATCCTATCTCCCAATCCAAAAATTTATGGCGTAGTGGTTTACAATTTTGTCCCCTTTTTGACATCCAAATGTTTCCAGGGTATCCTTACCTGGTTAGCCTATGTATCTGCCCATGGTTTACATGACGACCTGCATCTACGAACATCAAGCCAGTGCTAGGATACTTTGACTCAATAGAAAATTGCAGTGAAGATGTTTCTTATATGCTCGAACACCATTATCCCTGCACGCTGAAATCTATACTGTGATCAATCTCGGATTTTCATAATCATTCATGGCCATCGGAAGTGTAAATTCATCGACCTGAGCTACATTTTCATGACTAGGAATTCCATGCCCTTAGTGGCTCTGCATATTGATAGCCTCTTGCCCGTTTACCAAAGGTAAGATTTCCTCGGGCGGTACTCTTCCTAGATCCAAATGCTTACCGGCCTCAGAGCCCCCACACCACATCTCCTGATCCGGGAAACCTCAGAGTTACGGTTTACAACCTCCATCCCCCACCCTCTTCAGAGTATATCAAAGCATGGTGACTCAGTTTTCCTTCGAGTGACTGCGGCAATAACCACCCAATGGTCCGATCTCTATGACCGTTAAACTAGGAGTACTTATTCCTTACCGCACGATGTTAAAATGCATGGAGTGAAGGTATACCCCCACGCGCAAGATAAATTAGCACAGGGAACTCTCTAAGCTTTAATAGCAACCAGGGCCGATTATGCCCGACATGTCAAGATATTTTCTTACCAAATGAAAAACTTCGTGGCCCAGATAATCGTGGATCCTCATAACCATTCACAGACATCAGAAGTGGAAAGTTATCGACCCGTGGACACCTTTTAATGACTATGCATACCATGCCCTCAGTGGATCTGTATATTGATATCCCCTGGCCCGTCTACCAAAGGCATGATTTCCTCAGACGCTACTCTTCCGAGCTCCATACGCTTACCAGCCTCACAGCCCCCATATCATCTCTCCTAATACATGAAGCCCCAGAACCATGATTTACACCATCAAGCCCTTTCCACATCTTGGACATGCTGAGATATTCAAACCCAGTTACATTCTGATCAAGAGCATCCTTTGAAACTACGTCCTTACCGTATGACGTTAAACTGCATCGAACATCTTGGACGCTTGGCATAAAGCTACAAAGACCAAGCATTAAACATTCAGGGAATTTCCACCAACTACAAGCATTTTTAGCAGTTTAAAAATGCCCCCCCCCCCCCGACGTCGTTGCATGATGTTAAACTGCACAACATCCTTTAATAATGCTTCTCTTCTTTACCGCATGATGTTACACTACACGAAAGCTATCCTTGCCGCATGATGTTAAACTGCACTGTCAAACCTATCATGGGTCCAGTAAGGAACAAAGGCTTTTCTCTGTCCCTCAGTGCACGAGTCTGACCTGAAGAAACCACAGTCTCACACTAGCATGAGAAGGAATGAATTCACCCATTCTCAAGAAATTTACCCTAGATGTTTCTCCCATATCCTGGAACCCTATATTCATGAACAATACTCTGAACTCCGAAAAATCCGAACTCTCATAAACCACCCCTGGTGGTCCCGAATCTCAGCTTCCTTGAAGTTGCTCGGCTATCGGGAGAATGAAATCATTGACCCAAGGACACCATTGCATGCAATTTCATACCATGCCCTCAGCGGCTCTGCCTATTGATCACCCCTGTCTCATCTACCAAATGCAAGATTTCCTTAGGCAATGCTTCTCTATGTACGCCTCTTGGCCATTGAGCCCTGAGGTCCATACTGGGATTCAGAAACCCTCTGAGCTACAATTTACTATCCTCGTTCACGACCCTGCCTAAATATGGTGGAACGTCTCTGAAGAGATTACCGAGAACCAGGAGAATCTATTCCATTCTAAATAACGTCCCAGCTTCATGACTTTAAACTGCGCCAATATCCAACCATCCTTTATGCTAGATAAATGCGTTGGACAGGAACCTATCTTCCACACTCTTGATTGATAAAGATGTTCTCAAAACCCTTCAGGCATCACACTCCCTTTCCGATACACCCCTAGTGGTTCTCATAATTCCCCAAACCATCCAAGGTGGTTTTCATAAGCTGTACTTCCATGAAGTCCTTAGTCCATCATAAATGGAGAGTCAATGACTTAAGGACACCTTTTCATGACTATGCATACCATACCCTCAGTGGATCTACATATTGATCGCCCCTGGCCCATCTACCAAATGAAATATTTCCTTAGGTGTTTCCCTTCCTACCTCTTCACACCGATATGGCTCCCATTCCTCAGGATATGCCCTGCATGTCGCTCGAATCTAAACATTTTATCCCCATGTCCGTTTGAAGGGTATTGAGACATCTTTTAATCAACCAAATTTCATTGGGTCTCTCGCCCCACCATATCTGGTCAAAGCTGTTTGAACTAAAACATTAGTAATGATAGTATTGTCGGCGGGACTTTAAACCGCCACAAAGAGAGGCACAAAGCCTATTTGGCCGAAAACCCGAAAAGGGTGACCTAAGAAAAAGCCGGGCCATACCAGCTAGGTCCACACCAATTGGGCCTAGGAAAAATCAGGGTATTAAAAGAAAATTCAAAAAGTTTGTGGGGTTTTTCTACAAAACCATAGAAATTGTCAAACTATGCTCCCTGGATCCCATGGTCCAGGAAAAAGTTAGAGTTTGTTTCTATTTTCCTGAGTTATGATTAATTCTGATTCAGTGAGTTGTTATTTACACAACAATTGTTCTAGTAACAATCAAGTTTTAAAGCAACCAATGATTGACATTGATTGTATTCCTTTTGAACAAAAAGGGAGGACGTCCACAAGCTGGGGCCTATCCATCATAGCAAAGAAAAAGGAGGGGATAAGCAAAACAGAGTGTATAGGAATGGCTCTTCCTGTGAAAAAGGAGCCTGGCTCGCCTTCACCATCAGATCGGTGACCATGCGGCGGAGGTTATTGCGAGTCTACTCTAGCACGAACTTCTCCCTAGCCTCAACCTCGGCCACCGAATGAGTATGCTCCACTATTGTTTGGATATTTCTGATCCCTTTCCTGGTAGATTGAGGGTTACTAGTCATAGTTCACAACTAATCCCTCACTATCACTGCCCGTAATTCACATTCATGCAACTTAGTTGATAGGACGACCGCCTGATCTCATGATCTTGCCTCCTGTGCTATTAGCTAATGGAGCTTTATCATGGATTCCTCCAAGGCTCGGGTACCGCAATAAGAGGCAGCGAGGTGAGAAAGTTTTTGTTAATTAGTGGAAACTTCCTCATGGTCCATGAAAACCTATAAAGAGAGAAAATGAAACTGCCGATAGTCAAAGCCATCTGACCCCAAACCCAGGAAGAGTTTCTGGAGAGCATCTGTTTTAGTTTCCATCTCAGCCAGAGGAGTTTCGGCAACAATCTCGCAAATCCGGGGCTAGTCCCACCTGCGTAGCGCTCGGTGGTCTGCCATGACACAAGGATCCTTGGTATCCTTGCTAGATAGAATGAGAACAAAGTCTGGCATCGCGATCAGCGCAGACAAGTGCACGCTAGAAGATGGTTCCTAATCTAGAAGGTTTGAATCTTCTAACTCTAGTTCGGGCTTGGGAATAAAGTTGTTAAGTCCATTATTGGCCGGAAAAACTTCAATAATTGTCTCACTGGGACCCGAATCCATAGGGTCCTCCTCATCCATGTCCAAGAGGGTTGGTTCAATCTGATCTTCACCCACAGGGGGGATGGGAGAGGAAAATCCCTTGAGTCGCTTTGACTGACGAACCATCAGTCGGTCCTCCGTCAAATCTGATGAGGAAGGTGCGGTAGTAACAACAACTACGATGAATCCCAAAATGGGAAACTGCTGAACCACCTTTCCCAAGATCCCATTGGGATAATGTTTTATCCACATTCTTGCGTACTCCAAGGATAGGCTAGTAGCTGCTTCTATTCCAGGAAAGGGAATGCTTGTGTCAGATCCCTCCTGCATCAGCATCAACCACCATTGACATAGAGTCACCTGGTTCAGTCCTCGAGCCTTAGGAGGGGGAAGGGAAACTTGGAGTTGCATGCACCCAAACTGGCGGAAAAAATGATAGGGAGCATACAACTCACATAGAAAAACCACGTCAATCCGCATGGAAAAAAACCCATCCCGTAGTGAAATCACGTAATAACGCTCCTCCAGGCTCCCCATGTGGTTATCAACCATGAAGTCGGAAGGGGTGGGGTAGGGAGTGAAAGAAGACTGATTGATGTCACTCAGAATCTTGATGAATTCATCAGAACCGAGGGAATTCAAGAGAACCCCAGCTATATTGAGCAGGGATGGACGAAAGCTAGAAAGAGGGATGACTGTGTTATGACAATACTCATAACAGTGGCAATGATTCACTGTCCTACTGAATAAGAATTGAAATGGCTCACTCAAATAGTAGGGTGACCCGCCTTCCTGCATGTGGATCATTAGTTTGTAAATACAAGCCAAGGTAGGCACAAACAAATTCACCAGGCAACCCTCTACCAATTCAACTGCCATCATCAAGGTGAAAGCCCTGACGCTTAGGGTGATATCTCGATAAGGGAATAGCCACCCGCTCAAAAATATAGCAAACTGACCTGTTATCCTGAGCTTAGGCGGCACACCGGGGTGCACCTCGTAACCCCAAAATAGGTAGTCGCCCACCTCCAAAACTGCCCAGTAGGAACCTGGGATGGTTCGTGACAGTTGAGAAGGATGAGTACAGGGGTACTTAATCTTTAGAACACGACCAATGGTGTTCAAAAATAACCATATCCAGGTGCTATAGGGAATAAGAGAGCAGGAATGCAAGGCCTGACCCAGTGACCACTCTGCCATAACCAGCAAATCCCTTACCAATGAAGGCACTTGTTCGACATCGTCCTATGCGTCAGGAGTGGGTAGATTCTCGTCATACATCTCACCAATGATTGAAAACCCTCCCAATTGGTAGATGTCCCGTAAACTAATTCCAACTTCAACATGGGCGAGGTGGAAAGTATTAGTGCTTGAACACCAGCGACTGAGAAGGTCAGGCAGGATCAGAGATGGTGGGTAAACAAAAAACTGGGAGGCCCATACTGCGGAGTACAAATTGACTGCTTCCAGTGACTTGGGAGATTCCTGGCATTGGTGATTGACCCAAAAGGCCTAGGCCCATTCATTTGGGAAGATCCCACCAGACTGAAGATCCCACCTAGGAATCCAACCCACGTCAGGGTCCACTCAAGCAAGGTTGATAAGAGAGGGGTAATTCCTGAATACATCTTCTTGAGAGAAGTCTTGAGTGCACTGATCACATTGTGTCCAAACAGAACTTCTCAAAATGAAAGTTTCTTTCAGATCAGAATCAGAGATCATCTCCCCCAATGATGCAAGGTTCGCCTGAATACACTTAGGTGACTCTTCCAAATAAGGAGATGGAAGACCTGTAAAAGTGGGGGGGGGGATAGGGATGTCGTCTTGAAGACCGAAGTCATAAAGCAGAAGTTGATTTGTTAGTGGATAGCCTAGGACCTCAGGATAGAGAAAGTCCTTCAAGACACCATCGTTGGGAATGATGGATCGACAAGGGTCCCCTATTATGCTCTCCGCTATACGAATCATTTCTAGATGCCTCCCTGATCCAATTAGAAGAGGCTCGACAACAATCCTGGGTGCAAGGTGAGGAGGAACCATGTTTTCTCCATGAATTATAAAAACTTGGCAAATGGTTAGTCCAGAATAATAAAATCTGGACAAAAATACCATGCATATGGAAAAGGAGTCAAGAAGCCTTCATGATGTGGTCCGCAAGTAGGCCTCAAAGGGTGGTTCGCGATGACAACATCCCGCGAACCAACCTTACACAGAAGAGGTCCGCGGTACTATGGCCCGTGGAGAGATGGCCAGAAAACCACGAACCAAGTTTCTCTTCAGAATCTTAATCCCGAATTTAAATAGTTGGGTTCAAAATACTTAAGAAATTTTCAACATCTCGAAGATTTCAGTCCACAGACCATCAAAACTGCGGAGCAAGTTCCTACGCGGCCTGTTGTGACTTAGATTTTTATTAATTAAAAGTCTTAGTTTGCAGCTGGAGATTGGTCCGTGGGTGAAGGCGAGCGAGAATGATGAATGGATCGTGGAAATAGAGAATGGTTCACAGAAGAGGCGTTTCACGAAGGAACAAGCAAGAGAAGAAAAGTAGCAAGAGATCTATAGTTTCGCGAAGAATCCGGTAAAAGGAAAAGGAAGGGTCCCCATATGTATAGGCGTTGTCCCCTACCAGGTCCACTCCCCTACCGCAAACAATCCATGTTTCAAGACCACTCTACATCGGAATGGCCTCTTCTTCATTCCGATCAGACCCCATTCTAATGGGGGCATTTGTAGGGTACTGAAAAAATCTGCAAAGGAGAATGATAATCCCCTTAATTCAAGAGGGGATTCGACCCAATTTCCCTCAATGAAATTGGGAAAAATATGATGAGCACCCAAGAAATAAGAAAAGGACTGTCTGGTCCACGTATCGGTCCAACAGTGATGGTACACGACCAGTTCAACAGTCCGCCTCCCCTATGGACCACTGTCGATCGCGAAATGGAGGCGGTAGCCCTCCGTGGGTGTGAAGTAGGACGGGCGCCAACCCAGTTCACAATCCCGAACCGCCCCTGCCTCAAACCGCATCAACTAGCCGAGAACGCATCCACTGTTGTTTGTGGAATGGAGGCGGAACCCTGCGCAGCCGTGAAGCAGTCCGCGATCTAGTTTGGTTCACGGTGGAGATGCGTTCAATGACCCCCGTGAGTTACGGATTGACCAAGTCATCTATGAACTGGGTTTATGGTCATGGGCCTCCAAAAAAGTTTCCACATGACCACATATACATCTCTTTACCCACTCTATAAAATTAGATCATGGGGAAAGAGGATGAGGATTGGAGATCGGTCAATTTCTGGTGGAAGGATTTCGAAGGAAGGAGCATAGGATTTCGCAAACAGCGAAGTTCCTCTTTGCGAACCAGAATAGGTACGAAGCTGGAAACGAATAAATAAGGAACCAAAAATGCATAACAACTTGGTGAACCACGAACCTAAAATAACAAAGAAAAGAATACCGCGAAACATGGCCCCTCCGCGGATGCACTCCCCGCAGACCAGGGAGTTTATGCCTTTTTTCCGATCCATCGCACCCCGTAGCACCCTCCTACATGGGCGAATCCCTGACCGACGAACCACCGACTGACATTTCCCTCGGCTGCCACTGATCGCGTGGACCCCTCCGGATACCAGTCTGGTACGCAGACCAAACCCGAAGCCGCAAACCACCCTGGTTCTCGGGATGCCCATCTGTCCTCGGACTACCCTAGTTCACGGACGGCCTCTCCAGCCGCGTAGCACCTCCCTACGCAAAGGGCTCTACCCCTCATACACCCATGTGGCCCTCTAGATCATTCAAAGTTCCCATTCCCCGAGCCAGATAAAATCCTTCCAGTCCAGCCTGATCCTTCCCATCCCCTTCATTGGCCCATTCATCGGCCCCGAGCTGAGGCCTCCATTGGAGCCACTGAACCTGTGTGGTGTAACCTTCAAGCACATCAGCGCGCCGGTTTGAGTTCACATACCCACGGTAAGCGAGGGAGAAGGGGTTTCTCTGGCCCTTGAGTGGATTCCGAAAGCATTCCAGGGTTCACATTCCCACGGTATTGTGGAGTCCGAGCCTGGGAGTCCCCTTTCTGCCCCTACACTTGTTAGGACTGGGGCACTTCTCCCTTCCCCGGGGAGTGGCGGGCTACCCATCAGAAGGAAGCCCCCATGCACCTTCGTACTTCGCCATGACCATGGCCACGGAAGGGTGTAGTGGGGAAGGGTGCTCCTCTATTCTTCTTTGGGGCCAGGTCCCTCTCCTGTTGTGCTTTTTCACCCTGGGCATCCATCTTAGAGTAAGCCTTGACTTCCTGGGCTGCTCCATGCGTAAGCCCCACTCCACATCCCACAGGTGCACCTTTTGTGATGTGATTGTCTGGTCCTTGCTGCCTCTTGTTTCTCACACTGAGCATGACTCACGTTGGCTTAGAGTAAGCATCGACAATGACATCCTCTCATGGGCCTCTTCAGAGTATAAGCCCCAATTCATTACCCTGGGCTGCCTCAGAGCGTAATCCCTATGAAGATGCGAACTACAAGGACTTTGATCCATTTCAAGGCATGGTACGTAGGGAGCCTCCATGAGGTTCAAGCCCACTACGAATCGGACCCCCTGGCCCATCCTCACATTGGTTCTTCGACACTCAGATGAGAACTATGACGACATTGATCCATGTCAATGCATGGTACGTTGGAAGCCTCCAAGAGGTTCCAGCCCGATCACCATCGGACCCCCAAGTCCGCATTCATGTCGGTTCTCTGTCACTCTCATTCGAACTACATGGACTTTGATCCCTGTCTCCTAGACAGGGTATGTGTAAAGACCCATAAATTTCAAGGGAATTTTTTTTATTAATTTTCTTTGGAATTTTACAAGAGCGCAGTTTCTGACAGCACCTGATTCCGAGGCCCGGTGTGCCCGGAATCATTTTCCGAAGTTTGGCTCGGGTACGTTCAGTGAACGGACGAGCGGGTCTTTATGAATTTTGAACCGGTGCCCGGAATCGAATTCGGAGGGAACCGATGGAATCGCAGCGCCGGTACTTTCTTAGAAACGCCTCTTCCGGAGTTGTGTTTGCTCAGGTGTGGTTTTTAATTTTTCGGGCTTAAAGTTAAGAAGTAAAATAATTGTACGACAAACTTTATTTTATTTCACTTAAGCCACTTGGAAGCCACTTGATGCCACCTAAAGCGACTTAAGTTGAGTTGATCCGGATAGGATGCTATCCAAAATTATCCTACCCTCTTGGTGGGATATTTGTGAGGTGGGGCCCGCACGAGCCCCGCTGTTTCTTTTCCGCTAAGTAACGCACCCGCGAAAACCCGTCATTATGAAAGTCAACTGACGTGTTTTCTTAAATTATAAACGCACCATTTAATTGGGCGGTTTTATTCATGAATTAAATGGGCAGTTTCTTTCGTTGAATTAATTCTATGAATTAATGGGTTGTTACTTACCTCTTTTCGTTTGTTGGCGTAGTAATAAAATAACACCAATGCCGACTTTTGGAGGATTACACGTTGTGAGGCTTTTGACAGAAGTTCTTGTGCCTTCACCCTTCTTCGCGAAGAACGCGAAGAACGCGAAGAACGCCGACCCCCGACGAAGAACTCCGAACCCGCGGAAATCGACGACGCGACGCCGTGTGCTGCAACACCGACGTTTTACTCTCCCACGACGTTCTTCTGCGACGTTCCTTCCTCCGCGACAAAAACCTTCGATCATCCGTTGAGGTGAGTGTTTGCGATTATTTAAACTCCTTTGTGGTGTTTAACAATGCACAGATTTAATTATTATTAATTAAATCTGTTATTCTTGAACCTCGGAGTTCGTCGACGCAACACCTTTCCGCGATGATGAAACGCCTTCCGCAATGCGACGATCGCCTCCTTCCGCGACGATCAAATCCGCGAAGAACCCATGTTCGACGACTTGAAGAGGTAGGGATTTTTTTTTATTTGGAAATACCCTCTTTGTATTCCCGTGATCGTTCTCTTAAAAGTGAAGAACCCGGAAAATAAGAACAATTTTAATTCATTAAAATTGTTTTCGGTTATGTATTCATGTGTTGAATAATTCTCCCATTGTTTTTATCTAACGCGGAGGGTGCGAGCCAAACGAACACGGCCCAACAACCCTCCGCCGTTCTTCGTGGTTGTGCGGATTTGGCGGGCGACGACAAAACGTGACGCAAGGGTGATTTGATGACCCCGCAGTGAAGAACAGAACCCGGGAGGAACAACGGCGCACGCGGGAAGGAAAACGGACCACCAGAGCAAGTTCGGTGGCCCGCGGAAGCTACCAGCGGTGCGGGTCACCGGCGCAGCGGCGGCGGCCAACGGACCTGCGGCCGCGTGGGTCCAGCTCGCTTGCACGGGATGCGGAGACATGCCGCGTCCGCTGAACCAGCGTGGCCCCATGCGGGGCCGCGACACCTCCATACCGCGGGGGCAGCGCCCCGCGGCATCCGAGCGCTCGGTCGCTCGGCCAAGCTGAGCCAGGCCGGTCTGACCGGCCGGGCCGCGCCCTGGCCGGACCGGACCGGGTCCAGCTGGGTCGAACCGGGTCAGGTCGACCCGGTTCGGGTCGACCCGGTTCTGCCGACCCAGGGGGGGTCGGGCCGGGTCGGCCCGGGCCCGGACCCCCCATCTTTGGACCATTTTCGGTCTTTTGCCCGTAACATGAGCTACGAGCCTCCAAAAAATGCCTCGTCAGCGGAAACACGATCCATGGATCGAGACGGTCGTTTTGGTATATCGCACTCAAGGTTTCGGAATACTTTGGGTTTGGCCGGGTTGGTTCGTACACGAAACCAACCGGGCCCTTGGAGCGGAAACGCTCCTATCTTGAGCTTCGGACGTCCGATTGACGTCCCGTCGACTTCGTTGAATTCCTCTAATTGAGACGGATCTTTTGGCTCACTCCGCCCGAGGTTTGGATGCAGGTGGAGTACGGTCGGATTGGTTTTGCCTTAAAAACCAATCGGGCCCCTCGGACCAAAAAGCCAATAACTCTCAGACCGGGCGTCCGATTGACGCGCCGTCTGTGACGTTGATTTCCTGTTGATGATATGGAACTTTTGGATACATCAACTTCGGACTTTGTGTCAGTTGATGTATCAACCTCTCGGCTCGTGGAGCGGACCCTCCTGAACGAGATTGATGTGTGCGGGAACCCTAGAGCTGGCTGCGACTACTACTTCGACATCGACAACTATGCAGAGATCCTCAGTGGACTACAGCGACGACTGTGCAGAGATCCTCAGTGGACTGCGAGGACGACTGTGCAGAGATCCTCAGTGGACTGCGGCGACGACTGTGCAGAGATCCTCAGTGGACTGCGACGACTACATCACTCAGTGATCCCTTTTGGGTCAGTGCTACAGGTCCTGTGTGGGCCCGATCCTGTGTGGGTCTGATCCTGTGTGGGTCAGCGCTCAACGGTTCTGTGTGAGCCAGCACCTACCGGTCCTGTGTGGGCCCGATCTTGTGTGGGTCTTTGTGGGGGTTAGTACCTATCGATCCTTTGTGGGTCTGACGACTTAGATGGATCAATGATCATCTTTATCATCATCCGAAGAAGTATACCTATGTGAGCTGAATCCTGTGTTACTCTCCTTTGTGGATTGTGTTGAGCAATCCTCTGTGGATTTAATGTTTACTCTCCTTTGTGGATTGTGTCGTGCTATCCTGTGTGGGTATACGTTTACATTCCTGTGTGGACTGGGTTGTGCTTGGGATCGGACGTTGGAGCCGAATGGGAATCGATGACTTAGGTATATGTATGGGCATATACCTAAGCCATGTCGGATGTTACTTCGTGATTGTATCTTTCCTTTGTGTATTATCCTTTGTGGATTATGGGAGACCTTCGGGGGTCTCGTGGTCCCTACTGAGTAGCTTATACTCACCATTGCACGGGCTATGCTCTCACTACGTTGTGTTGGTTGCAGACGACGGACAGCGGTGATCGTGGTGGAGGCGTGCGGAGCAGGACGGTACCTGGAGGTGGACCACTGGGCGGGATGTACTCAGAGCGGACGGCTGGACCGAGGAGCTGCAGAGGCTATCTGTACCCACCCTTCAGGTGGAACCTTCAGAGGACGGCTCGACGCTACGGATTTTCTTTTCAGTTGTTGTTTTTTCCTTTTAGTTGTACTTTATAGTTGGGCTTGTATTTCCGACCCCTTTTACTTTCAGCACAGCTTGTTACAGTTTTTACTTAGTGTTTTACTTTTCTGCTTGCTTACTCTGTGGTGCTTGTTTACTTTTCAAAGGCAATGCCTTCCCTTTTCCCGGGATTTTCTCCTTGGTGCTAGTCGCCAGCCCCTGGCCTATGGAATGCGGGCTTGGGGTAGTCACGGCACGGGCCCTGAGGACGGGTCGTGAAAAATTGGTATCAAAGGCGGTTGGTTCTACCGCAGACTCTGATCTTTCTTCTATGTGAAGCAATAGTGTTTAGAATATTGAGTGTGGTTATCAGTCCAGGGAGTCCAGTGTTGGTGCAGCGGCCGACGTATCCCTACACCAGGACACTAACTTCTGATTTCCAACTTAATGTACGAAAACATTGATTGCATGTGTGTTTCAAGTTTTCTTTGTGATTACTTGTTTCAGCTCACCAGGTATATTGTTCTGACCTTGGCACACTTGTTTCTTTTTCAGGATGGCCCCACGACCGCAGCCAGCTAGGGTTCCGAGAGTAGAGTGCGACGACAGCCCTCAGAGCGACGAGGCCTCGGTACAGGGCCCGTTGACAGCAGAGGCACCGACGGTACCTTCACCCGCCGATCCCCCGATGCTTCCAGAACCGACCGCTGACGATGCACGTCGCCTCGGAGCTCTGCAAGAGTTCCAGTGCCAGCGACCACCAAGGTTTCATTGGGAGACGAACCCCCAGGCAGATGAGGACTGGATGGATGCGGTCGTTCGAGTTTTCAGGCTAGTGAGGACACCAGCAGACCTCATGGTGATCCTCGCTGCGAGCCTACTGCACGCAGCAGCAGGAAGATGGTAGAGCTTGATGCTCTAGGTGCACGATGAGGCATCTCTCATCTGTACGGACTTCGAGAGCCTCTTATGCTCAGAGTTCGTCCCGGACACCCTCCGTGTGGTCTTCGCTCTGAAGACATGGCGGCACTATCTGATGGGAGAGCGCTTTACAGTCTTTTCTAACCACTAGAGTCTCAGGTACATCTTCTCTCAGAAGGACCTGAACCTGAGATAGCGGCGATGGCTCAAGTTCCTCCAGGACTATGAATTTGAGATATTCTATACTCCTGGGAAGGGGAACGTAGTAGCCGATGCCCTCAGCAGGAGGACGGGCATTCAGCTACTTGAGGAGGCGACAGAGCAGCTAGCCGCCTTGCAGATATCCTTCATGGATAGGGATGGAGTATCCTTCCTTCAGTCTCTCAAAGTCACCCCTCCACTACTGCAGTGGGTTAGAGAGGCACAGCGTGGGGACGCTGACTATGAGACACGGCATGCATAGATATCCTTGGGATATGCACCTGATGGTTTCTCCCTTGGAGTAGGGCATGACGTCCTTTTCAGAGGACGTACCTTGGTACCAGTCGCTTTACGAGAGGAGGTGCTGAGAGAGTTTCACACTTCTCCTTTGGTGGTACATCCTGGAGTGGCGAAGATGTACCAGGACCTCAGATGACAGCACTGGTGGCTGGGCATGAAGAAGGCTGTGGAAGAGTTCGTTTCACGGTGCCTCACCTGCCAGCAGGTGAAGGCAGAGCATCAAGTACCAGCAGGCTTGGTATATCCCTTGGAGGTCCTAGAGTAGAAGTGGGACGACATATCTATGGAATTCATGACTGGACTTCCACGCACCTCCAGAGGTCACGACTCCATCTGGATGATTGTCGACCGACTCACCAAGTCGGCACACTTCTTGCCCATGAGAGTAGGGCTCAGTGGAGATCATGGGGTGTCTCTACGTCCAAGAGATTGTACGGATTCAAGGTGTTCCATCATCTATCGTCTCCGATTGGGACGCTCGTTTTACTTCCAGGCTTTGGAAGGGGTTGCAGGAGGCGTTCGGGACGCGGCTACGTCTGAGCACCGCCTTTCACCCTCAGACGGATGGTCAGACGGAGAGGACCATTCAGACTCTCAAGGACATGCTCCGTGCATGTGTCCTCGACTTTGGTCGTAGCTGGGAGGACCACCTACCCTTGGTGGAGTTCATGTACAACATCAGCTACCACTCCACTATCGGGATGGAACCATACGAGGAACTGTACGGCAGACCTTGCAGATCTCCTTTGTGCTGGACAGACCCTGGGGAGTCAGCACTTGTGGGACCATAGATGGTCTGGGCCACGACAGAGAAGGTCCAGGTCATCCAGGAGCGGATGAGGACAACTCAGAGCCAGCAGAAGTCTTATGCTGACAGGAGGCGGAGGCCACTAGAGTTCGAGGATGGAAACCACGTCTTCTTGTGTGTCTCACCTTGACGTGGATTACGGAGATTTGGCCGAGGCGGCAAGTTGTCTCCACACTTCATCGGACCTTTCTAGGTCCTCAGTAGGATTGGCGAGGTGGCTTATCGCTTGGCTCTACCACCTCAGTTGCACTGGGTGCACGACGTCTTCCACGTATCTCAGCTGAGGAGATACGTGCACGACCTGACACACATCATTGACCATGGGGAGCTAGATGTGGATGATGGGGAGACTTTTGCGGAGGTCCCAGTGGAGATCGAGGATCGACAGGAGTGGGTCCTACATGGACGATCGATTCCTCTAGTGCGCATCAGATGGCAGCACGGGAACCTCCAAGAGAGCACTTGGGAGCGGGAGGCTCAGATGCGTGCTCAATACCCACATTTGTTTCCCTAGTTTATGATATATCGTTACGGGGACGTAAAGCCATGAGGTGGGAGTAATGTAAAGACCCGTAAATTTCAAGGAAATTTTTTTCTTAATTTTCTTTGAAATTTTACAAGAGCGCAGTTTCTGACGGCACTTGATTCCGAGGCCCGGTGTGCCCGGAATCATTTTTCGAAGTTTGGCTCGGGTATGTTCAGTGAACGGACGAGCGAGTCTTTATAACTTTTGAACCGGTGCCCGGAATCGAATTCTTAGGGCACCGATGGAATCGCAGTGCCGATGCTTTCTTAGAAACACCTCTTCCGGAGTTGCGTTTGCTCGGGTGTGGTTTTTAATTTTTCGGGCTTAAAGTTAAGAAATAAAATAATTGTACGACAAACTTTATTTTATTTCACTTAAGCCACTTGGAAGCCACTTGAAGCCACTTAAAAAAGATTAAGCTGAGTTTATCCAGATAGGATGCTATCCAAAAATATCCTAACCTCTTGGTAGGATATTTGTAAGGTGGGGCCCGCACGAGCCCCACCGTTTCTTTTCCGCTAAGTAACACACCCGCGAAAACCCATCATTATGACAGTCAACTGACACGTTTTCTTAAATTCTAAACACAGCATTTAATTGGGTGGTTTTATTCGTGATTTAAATGGGCAGTTTCTTTCGTTGAATTAATTCTACGAATAAATGGGTCGTTACTTACCTCTTTTCGTTTATTGGCATAGTAATAAAATAAGACCAATGCCGACTTTTGGAGGATTACACGTTGTGAGGATTTTGACAGAAGTTCTTATGCCTTCACCCTTCTTCGCGAAGAATGCGAAGAACGCGAAGAATGCCGGCCCCCGACGAAGAACGCCGAACCCGTAGAAATCGACGACGCGACGCCATGTGCCGCAACGCCGACGTTTCCCTCTCCCGCGACGTTCTTCTACGACGTTCCTTCCTCTGCGACAAAAACCTTCGATCATCCGTTGAGGTGAGTGTTTGCGATTCTTTAAACTCCTTTGTGGTTTTTAACAACGCACAGATTTAATTATTATTAATTAAATATGTTATTCTTGAACCTCGGAGCTCGTCGACGCAACCCCTTTCTGCGACGACGCAACGCCTTCCGCGACGCGACGATCGCCTCCTTCCGTGACGATCAAATCCGCAATGAACCCACGTGCGACGACTTGACGAGGTAGGGATTTTTTTTATTTGGAAATACCCTCTTTGTATTCCCGTGATCGTTCTCTTAAAAGTGAAGAACCCAGACAATAAGAAAAATTTTAATTCATTAAAATTGTTTTCGGTTATGTATTCATGTGTTGAATAATTCTCCCATTGTTTTTATCTAACGCGGAGAGTGCGGGCCAAACGAACACGGCCCGACAACCCTCCGCCGTTCTTCGTGGTTGTGCGGATTTGGCGGGCGATGACAAAACGTGACGCAAGGGCGATTTGATGATCCCACAGTGAAGAACGGAACCCGGGAGGAACAACGGCGTAGGTGGGAAGGAAAACGGGCCACCGGAGCAACTCCGGTGGCCCGAGGAAGCTACCGGCGGCGGCCAACGGACGCGCGGCCGCGCGGGTTCGGCTCGCACGCACGGGACGCGGCAACATGCCGCGTCCGCTGAACCAGCGCGGCCCCACGCGGGGCCGCGACACCTCCAAACGGCGGGGGCAGCGCCCCGCGGCACCCGAGCGCTCGGCCGAGCCGAGCCTGGCCGGTCCGACCGGCCGGGCCGCGCCCTGGCCGGACCGGCCGGGCCGTGCCCTGGCTGGACCGGACCGGGTCCAGACGGGTCGGACCGGGTCGATCCGACCCGGTTCGGGTCGACCCAGTTTGGCCGACCCAAGGGGGTTCGGGCCGGGTCAGCCCGGGCCCGGACCCCCCGTCTTCGGACCATTTTCGGTCTTTTGACCGTAACATGAGCTACGGGCCTCCGAACGATGCACCGTCAGCGGAAACACAATCCTTGGATCGAGACGGTCGTTTCGGTATATCGCATTCAAGGTTTCGGAATACTTTGGGTTCGACCGGGTTGGTTCGTACACGAAACCAACCGGGCCCTCCGAGCGGAAACGCTCATATCTTGAGCTTCGGACGTCCGATTGACGTGCCGTCGACTTCATTGAATTCCTCTAAGTGAGACGGATCTTTTGGCTGACTCCGCCCGAGGTTTGGACGCAGGTGGAGTATGGTCGGGTTGGTTTTGGCTTAAAAACCAACCGGGCCCCTGGGACGAAAAAGACAATAACTCTCAGACCGGGTGTCCGATTGACGCGCCGTCTGCGACGTTGAGTTCCTGTTGACGATACGAAACTTTTCGATACATCAACTTCGGACTTTGTGTCAGTTGATATATCAGCCTCTCGGCTCATGGAGCGGACCCTCTCGAATGAGCTTGCTCTGTGCGGGAACCCTAGAGCTGGCTGTGACTTCTACTTCGACAGCGACGACTATGCAGAGATCCTCAGTGGACTGCAGCGACGACTGTGCAGAGATCCTCAGTGGAATGCAACGACGACTATGCATAGATCCTCAGTAGACTGCGACAACTACAGCACTCAGAAATCCCTTGTGGGTCAGTGCTACATGTCCTGTGTGGGCCCGATCCTGTATGGGTCCAATCCTGTGTGGGTCAGCGCTCAACGGTTCTGTGTGAGCCAGCGCCTACAGGTCCTGTGTGGGCCCGATACTATGTGGGTATTTACGGGGTTTAGTACCTATCGATAATTTTTGGGTCCGACGACTTAGATGGATCAGTGATCATCTTTATCCTCATCCGAAGAAGTATACCTGTGTGAGCTGAATCCTATGTTACTCTCCTTTGTGGATTGTGTTGAGCTATCCTGTGTGGATTTACTGTTTACTCTCCTTTGTGGATTGTGTCATGCTATCATGTGTGGGTATACGTTTGCTTTCCTGTGTGGACTGGGTTGTGCTTGGGCTCGGACGTTGGAGCCGAACGGGAATCGATGACTTAGGTATATGTATGGGCATATACCTAAGTCGTGTCGGATGTTACTTCGTGATTGTATATTTTCTTTGTGGATTATCCTTTGTGGATTCGAGGAGACCTTCTGGGGTCTCGGGGTCCCTACTGAGTAGCTTATACTCACCCCTGCACGGGCTATTCCCGCACTACTTTGTGTTGGTTGCAGACGATGGACAACGCTGATCGTGGTGGAGGCGTGCGGAGTAGGACAATACCTGGAGGTGGACCACTGGGCGGGATGTACTCGGAGCGGACGACTGGACCGAGGAGCTGCGGAGGCTATCTGTACCCACCCTTCAGTTGGAAACTTCAGAGGACGGCTCGACGCTGCGGCTTTTCTTTTTCAGTTGTTGTTTTTCCCTTTCAGTTGTACTTTACAGTTGGGCTTGTATTTCCGACCCCTTTTACTTTCAACACAGCTTGTTACAGTTTTTACTTAGTGTTTTACTTTTCCCCTTTCTTACTCTGTGGTGCTTGTTTACTTTTCAAAGGAAATGCCTTCCCTTTTTCCGGGATTTTCACCTTGGTGCTAGTCTCCAGCCCCTGGCCTGTGGATGTCGGGCTTGGGGTAGTCACGGTACGGGCCCCGAGGACGGGTCGTGACAGTATGTTGGAAGCCTCCCTGAGGTTCATGCCCAACACCCAGTCGATCCGACCACCTTTACGTCGGTTCACCGCACTATCCCTGGGAAACCTAGAGTGTAAGACCCCTACCAAATAGAAGTACGTGGATCCTAATTCCTATCACAGGGATACGTAGGAAGCCCGTAACACGGGTTCGATCCAAACGCTCATGTCGCTCTCTGTCCCCCTGGATGACAATAAACTCCAGAGTTCCTGATTACGAGGCTTTAAACCCGTGCTGCCTCAATGAGTCAAAACTCCTCGGGGTTATTAATCCAACGATGGCTGGTAAACCTCAGGCATAAATGATTCCGATCCCCTGTGGCCAGATGACCATTTCCGACTAGGAGTAATCCATGGATACTATTCTTGGGTATAAACCAAAGATTCGCGATCATTTGAATACGTCTTAAATCTATAAGAGAGTCCTGGAACAAGTAATAATTCCCCCCAAAAGGGTGCGATGAGCCCGACATCCCATCCTCTCGATCAATGTGGGTTCTTATGAATCACTGGTCAAACCACCCAGCGAACACCTACCTTTTGAAATTAGGTCCACGCATTGCTGGATATGGAACCGTTGGGCGTTTCGAGGAGAAAATGGTGCACCTGATATGAGTTATTAGGCAGAACCCAACCTTCTCTAATCAACCATCGGGTAGCGCACATTTCTCCCCCATGACCCCATCATGCGCCATGAGACAATAGAAATTAACTCTTTTGGGATCTTATAAAAACCCACAAAACATGATTTAAAATTTATGAAAATTTATCATTTCAATCCATAAATAAAATAAATCATTTTAAAATCACTTTAAGTAAAGATACCAAATTAGTTTGAAAAAATAATATATAGAATGGAATTTATTACACTGCATTATTATATATTTTTTTTTCATAAAATAAAATTTATATAAATTGTTTTAAAATTTAAACATTTATCACTCCCTTATAAATAAGTTATTCCATCCACTAGTGTAATTAATCTAAATTTAAACCACACTTTTAATTTATTTAATCCATTTCTCAAGCCTTGTTTCATTTATTGTTAATAGGTTTATAACATCGGACAATATGGATCAAAATGCATGGAAGGAAATATTAGTGATGTTGTAGGCCCAAGGAATTGACCCTATAACCTGCCCATAAACCCAAAACCCTTACCAATCCACCACCAAAAGTTTGGTGCCTTATTTTATTGAATTTTATTTGATAATCATTTAATTTTATCTCAATAATAACATTCCTTCAGCATTTCCATTGCTTTTTTAAATATTTTCATGCAATTAGATAATTTTTAAATATTTAATTCTTCAATATACAATTAATTAAATAAATTCATTTTCTTCTTGTTCACTTACATTCTGTATTTACCTTCCCCTATAAATATTTATATGTACAAATACGTTTTGACATTTTTGAAAGGCCATTAATGTGAAATTTTACTTATTAAGAATGCATGGATAATCCATAATTGGAAATTCCAAATATCTAGCACGCCCCACAATTATTTTTGGAAGCCATGGAATATAAAAAAGGGTTCGAAAACCAGTTCAAACCCTATATAACTATTTATTATGGATTATTATTTTTCACACACAAAAAGAAAAAGTACATTTTGATATCTTAAGGAACATTATTTTTGATAAAAAATATTTAAACAAACTCCAATTTCAGTGAAATTATCTAATTATTCGTGTTTTAATGTATCTTTATTTCCCCCTTTTCTTTACACGTTATTAACTGAATTAATATCCATTAATCCATGTTATTGACATTAAATTGTTATCCACATAGAACATATCTAATTAAAATTAATTTATATAAGTTTAAAATAGAATAATTGATTGATTTCAAAATGAATTTGTGTCATAGGTGTCCCAAGGAACAAGTTTACTTAAGTGGGAAAAGATAAAAACATAATATATTTTAGAGAAAACAATGTAATAAAAGAAGAAACACACAAACTAAAAAAACAAGTACCTTATCTATATTTATTTATGAAACCACCCTGAATGAATTATGTGATTCAATAATAACAGAAAAATAAATAAAAAATTAGTAGTGTTAAAAATAAGTTATATGTAATGAGGGAACCTCACTTAGGGTGTCAAAAAATCATTACTATTTTTATAAATGATATTTAAATTTATCCATTGTTTACTATCACCTTAGAAATCATACAATGTCAAAAAAATAAAAAATTATTAATTTTATATGAATATAAGACGAAAAATACGATATTAGGGGGAAAAGTATTGGTTTTTCCCTACAAAGATGTGATATATTTAGACTGCTAATAACTAGGAAGTAGTAGATTTCATCCTCAAGTAGTGAGAATATGAATATTCATTGATTGGAATCAATACATTTCTATGGATGTAAATTTCACTATATATTCTATTGTCTTCAAGGTTCCCCTTTATCTATGTATAACCTTCTGACTCTCTACTTAGTGTTCATTATATAATGTGGTGGGTTTAGAATTATGTAAGGAGAAATATCCTAAGCATGTAAGCTTCCTCCTCTTAATGTAATTCATAGAATAAGGTTTCAATATCTAACTCATCTACATTTATTGGTATTAAAACCAAATCAAATTCCATTTGATCATATTTTTCAAACTATTCTATGTTCATTTCATATTCTGTATGGGAATGAAAAGTAATAGTGATTCTATAATATGAAAATATGGAGGATGAAAATGTAAAAATGGTTGTGTGAAAGAAAAATTAAAAGGGTTTAAGGTTTTAAAAAATACCACATAAGTATCAACTATAAGTTATTGGCATAAAAAAAATTCACTTGTAATATCACTCATGATTTTTACATATTGTGGGACTTTTAGATTTTCCTAAAAACACATCACATCCATTATGTCTTTGTCTTCATCACCCAGTTCTATGAGTGGATTGAACAATTCATCAATTTCTAATTAAGTTTATTTAACATGATATTTATAAAAATAATATTCAAATAATATAGTTTCTAATGTAATTTATACTCCCTATAATAATTTGGTTTGAAGATTTTCCTCTAGTATATTTTCTGGAAACATATTTACGGGATCATGTAGTGAAATATCTTGTAATTTTTCTTGCACATAATCAAATTCAAATGTTATGGGTCCATATTATTATTCCCCATGAAATTCCACAGATTTTTTCCATAATATTTTTAAAATTGGAATTTAATTGATTAAATAAATTATTCAGTTCATTTATGATGAAATATTTATCTTATCACTTTCTCCTCACACTTTTGCATGAGAATGATAGTCAGTAAAGTTGTTATTATATTTTTTTGTCAATATATATATTCAAATAATAATATTCTAAACATATATAATAATAATATCTAATTATTATATAAATATATAACATACTTTTTCTCAACCTAGTATTGGAAATTATGAAAATTAAGCAAAATTTTGGGAAAAAGTGAGAAACAAATACACAAAACATGAAAAAAAATAAAATAAGTGCACCAATCCCCATTGATGGAGAAATAAATGGTGTGACACTATTGTGATACTCCATATCAATAAATATTTTAAAAAAAATATGAAATTTAACTATTTTAAACTGACTATGGGTTGTTTTACCGTGTGAGGGTTATTTATTTGCAACATCTTTGGCTTCCAAGGTATGTCTATTTTTAAATTATTATATATCTCATCCTATTTTCTCCCATGGAGGTATGTTATATGGGAAAAAGTTATATGATTTAGTTTCGTATAGGATAGAGTATTAATGGGTTGCACGATGGCTATAACAAGCCTACAACATGGCCCGTTGTGTGCAATGGCCAGCCAGTGGTGATGGCAGAAGAACATACAATTCTGCATATCTTATTGCTTAGCCCAAGGATATATTCTGGCCAAGTGGTGGTTCCTAGATTTTGGAATCATCAATATAATTTTTATCTTTTTAATCAAATTTGATTAATAGTCAAACCCAGACCTTAATATAAACCAATTGAAAAAAACCTTGTCGAGTACTTGCCCTTAGTTATCAAGGATTACTCTTCCTCTAATATTTTGTGAATAAAGTCTAGATCAATCTAAAGGAATCAATTGAGGTAAAAATATATTTCTTGTATTACTAATTCTCCATCATACTATAATTTTGACCATAGATTTAATAAATATTGGCGTGATCTCTAAATCTCCACTAGATCAAATAGATGATTAATACATGATTGATGGATACATCTTGTACCATGAGATTTGGTGACCTATCATTGATTGATATTATATATTTCATTGTCAATAAATGTCTTTTGGTAATTTCATGTGGATTCCACCACTTTTAATGATCTCTTCCTTTTGTCCTAATTTTGAAGACTCAATTAGTATGTATTTGTCTTATTTTTGTGAAAGCTAGTGGATGTGTTTGATCTGAGTATCATCCCTTAATGGATTATGGAAATTCAAAACAACACACCAAAGGTTGGAATCCATTATCATCACTGTACTTTTTATGGAGTTTTTTTCAATGCTTGGTTATGTGTATGGTCCAAGAGTAGAGACCCTTGAATGACATGATGTGTTGTAATACATGGGTATCCCAGGGGACCTTTGTATGGTTTGAATTACTTTTCCCTTTGTATGTCAAACCTTATATGTTATTAATCATGGTTATAGAGTGTTTGAAATTCCATCATTTTTTATTTCAATGTTATACCTTAATTATGTACCATTTTACAATCTATGTAGTATTTACTGTGATATATTGTTTCTTGAAATGTCCTACCTTATATATGGATTTTTACATAGCTGGAAGAATATCTATTTCAGTGTTCCTTTTAAAAAGTTTCTCGAATGAATTTAGTTGGATCCTTAGAGGGGATATTGGAGGGAATTACCAATTGATTGGGGATCTAGACAAAAGATGGGTAGCTCCGTAGCTTCATATGTGGTTAACCAATACTATGAGAATGTAACATTCCATTGGAAGTGGGTGCATAGGCTGTTATGATTCATCGAAGGGGAACATAGTTATGTATATATATAGTTTCATTGGTTAGGCATTCAAATAATGAATACCTTCAAAGGCTAGTAATAGGTCATTGGGGAAACTTGACCTTAAATGTAGGTGTGGAGTTGTTCTTTAAAGGAATAACATGTAATGTAATTAAAGGTAGATAGATATACAATTTATGATATTGGAAAGCCCATTCACACTTATCTAACCACTTAATATTCACACCATTTTTAGTAAGATATGTAATTAGTATTTTTAAATGATAAATTTATTAGATGAAGCATTTATAGTACCCCACAAGCATAAGGAATCTCCTAATTTTAAACACATTCCAAGGAAATTCCCAAGAAATCCTTGTTTCTACCTTCTCTGGGTCAACTAAAATCCATTCCTTACAAATTAAATGACCATGTATCCGCACCTACTTAATCAAAAAGTGAATCTTTTATAGTTTAATATAAATTTGATGCTCTTGAAGTGTAGTTAAACCTATTTCAAGCTGCCTTGCATGCATATATAGAGTCTGAGAATATATTTGGATATATTTCAGGAATATAATGATGTATGATTCATGACGTATATGGAAAATAATTTTCCTTGGTTTAATGAACACCACTAGAAATTTTTTTAAGAAAAATTCATGACAAGATACTTATATACTCTATATCTACTCATAAAAACTATCTCAAGAATATCTTCTTCTCAGACCCATAATGTAACACCTCGACCACTCGAGACCAGAGTGGGTGCATTACTTGTTATATAGGAATGGTTAGAATAAATGGAAATCCCATTGGGACAATCAGTTTAGTAGTTTTTAAGAAACTAGATACATAGATTTGACTCAAATTACATTGGAAAAGGTTACAAAATACAAAACATAACAAAAACTAAAAACTACATCCATAGAATCTCAATAAATGATCTCCTATTCATCACCTATTGAAGTTAAACAATTGAAAGGGGTGAGATAAAATGATATGTAAGGGTTAAAAATATAAGAATCATGAATCAATAATAACTTAATCAAAAACAATTTGACATATCAATATGGTATGGTAAATAAATGAAAACTCACACCATTAATAAACTGAGAATCAAACTGCATCCATAGATGTTTTCATAGTGAATATATCATGGATTTTAATAACTAATAATTAATATATATAATTATTCCTAATTGTATGTCATGTATCTGTAACATGATATGATAATACTAGTAAAACGGTTTAGTTCTGCAGGTAGAAACCCGTCGGATTTTTGGAAACAATCTCGAACGGTTTGTCGCCAACTGATTTGTCTCCTGAGACATGTCGATTCATAGAGGGGATATAGAAAGTCCCACCCTCCACAAAAAATTCCAAATAATTCTTTATACCTTGATTTAATACATGATCAATATTCCTTTTCAATATCTATATAGAGTAGATAATACAGATTCATCAATATTTCTATAGTTAAAATAACATTCCAATTATACACTGTATATAAAATGGTATAAGGTTCCGAAAATAAACATATCCACGATATGAGATTATGGATATTTAATAAAAATATAATTTCAAATGAAAAGTGATCTCAACTGGGAAATAGGTACACCACATAAGGATTATTAGGTGCATAATACAAAGTTAGTCACAACAAAATGGTTTTTCAGACAATGTCCCTTAACACAATGTAATCGGTCGAATCATATGAAAAAAATATAATAAACGACAAATTAATCATTTAATACCATTAATATAAATATATTCATGTTATTATATATCAAATGGTAGTGCACATATACCACATTCAAGAAATAAGTGGTCAACAATGGAAATCTCACATAATTACAAGTTAGATGAGAAACCACTTACCATAAGGACGAGTGTGTCCTTCATTAGTTTTGATTACCCAAATAATAAAATTTATCTTCATTAATTAATAATTCCAGAACCTCATATACATGTAATTGGTTTATTAGAACCTTATTAGGTTCATTCATGTCCCTTTTTATGGCATTAAGAGGTTCAATTTGTTTGTTTTGGAAGCATTTTCTTCCTTGGTTTTCATGATTCATTTTCTTGCATTCATGAATGGAAGTTCATTTAAAATGTAGTCAAACATACATAATTGTTAATATATATTATTAGTGACATTAAAGAGGTATAAATTGTCTTATAATGATTCTGGGTTATATAATTGAGGATTAATCATTAGTTAAAAGTTATTGATAAATTCTTGGATTTATCATTGAAGTTTTGTGTACAATGAACTTGTTTTGTATTATTATTCCATATTATAAGTGTGTAGGGATTATATAAAATTAATGAGTTGAAATAAATATATCATGATACAGTTCAACAATAAATATGTTTTCATGACCATATTTAAAGATGGTAACGAAAATTGAGAACCTGTCGTCCTTGAATGTTATAAATTAACACATCTCGGATGATGTTTTTATTTTTAGTATAAGAGGATGGGAAAAGAGAGATAATTGTGAAATATTAAATTAGAATAATAAAATTTTATTTCATGTAAGGTAGTGTAATTATAATAGCATTTTTTATTAGGGTATATGAGGAAATAATTATAAAACAAAGGAACTCAAAATAAGAGAACAATTGAGAAATCTCTTTTGGAAATTCATCAGCTTAACGATGTCACTTAAAATTTAATAAAATAGTTTTATTTGAGAAAGGGGGTATCTCATCAGTCATAAATAATATGGGCAGTAAGGGGAATATGTAATTACATATCCCAACCTAATCCAATAGATAATAAAAGAGAAAACATCAAAGAAAGCTTTAAGAAAAGAGAAGGGTGGTTGATTCTCTTACCTTGTAGAGTAACTCCCAGACCATGAAGGTTGGGACCTTGGGGGTTTGAGGAAAACTTGGGAGGACTCTGAGGGAGGTAATACCACCTGATATTAGGGGGTGAGTGGGTATTTATACTAATCAAGATGGATTTTTTTTATTAATTAACAGGGACACCTAATTTGTTGTTTTTGCAAAATCGTGGGCTTGCTCTTGGTATTTGCCCATGGGGTTTTCCACTTGACACACCTAATGTCATAAGTTACTATACACAAGTCTACCAGCCTTTTATATTTAATTATTACATTGTTATGATGTCATTAAACTACCTAATACTCAAAATGATGTTTTTACTATTCACGAAAAATTCAAGTATTTTAGAAAAATCCCAAAAATTGACCCTAACCATTTTTTGATATGTAGAATTCAAAAATGAATTCAATTTGTTGAAAATAATTGTCTATTTATTTTTAATTTTAGTTTTAAATAAAATCATATTTAATTTCAAAAATAACCATTTTAAAGATATAATTAGTTATATATCACATTGAAAAATTAATTAAGATATCATTATCTTATTAACTCAAAAAAAAATATTAGCATTATTTACTATTTATAAGGGTCATATTACTATTAATATTCATTGGGGTATGTTACTATTAATAAAAAATCATGTTGGTTCTATGAGATTCCAAATGACTTACTGGTCACAACTCTAGAAGACTGTTTTTCGAAATTGAATACATAGAAGTAGAAAAGTTATGTTTAATGGCTTGGTTTTGACTATATCTTAAATAAACAAGTGTTGTTTCAAAGGAACACAATTCTTTAGGAAATATAGGATATGAATTGAATGTATTTAAGAGAAGCATGCCTTAAAATGTTTGGGGTGTTATATTATTCCCTCCTTCGAAAATTTCATCCTCAAAATTTTATTTATAAAGAGCAACAAAATTTGTGGGTGGTTCTTCTTCATAACATCCTCAAGTTCCTATGTTGATTCCCCTATATTTTGGTTTCTTCAAAGAACCTTTACTAGGCGAGTCGTCCGGTTTCTCAATACTTACTCTCTTGTGTCAAGGATCTCGATAGGCTCTTCACAGTATGAAAAATCATGTTCCAGTTCTTTTTCTTCATAGGTGACTACATGCATTAGGTTGGGCATGTATTTCTTCAACAATGACGCATGGAATACATCATGGACTTTGGATAGACTTAGGATCATTGCTAAATGGTAATCTACAACTCCGATTCATTCCATAATTTCAAATGGTCTGATGTACCTCGGGCTCAGTTTCCCTTTCTTACCAAACCTTAAGACACCCATCCAAGGATATACTTTTAGAAAGACATGATCTCCCCCTTGGAATTCCAAATCCATTCTCTGGTTGTCAGAATAACTCTTCTACCTACTTGGACTTCTTTAATATGGGCTTGGATTGACTTCACCTTTGTTGTGGTATCTTCAAAAAGTTCTACACATATAAGTTTCCTCTCACCAACTTCATCCCAACAAGTTGGTGTTCGACATCTCTTTCCATATAATGCTTCATATGGAGCCATTTGAATACTAGAATGGAAAATATTGTTGTATGGGAATTTGAACAATGGAAAGTATTGATCCCATATACCATGGATGTCAAGAGAGAATGACCTCAGCATATCTTCTAGAGTTTGAATAGTCCTTTCAGACTGTCCGTCAGTTTGGGGGTGATAAGCAGCACTCATATGAAGCTCAGTTTTCAAAGCCTTATAGAGACCTTTCTAGAATTTTGATGTAAATCAGGGATCTCTATCGGAAACAAGTGATATAGGTGCTCCATGATGTCTTAAAAATTCATTAGTATAAATTTTTACCGATAACTGAAGTGGTAAATCCTCTCCTATCGGAAGGAAATGTGATAACTTTGTGAGACGATCAACAATTACCCATATTGCGTCATTTTTCTTGGTGTCCTCGGTAGTCTGGTGACAAAATCCATCATAATGTTATCCCACATCCACATAAAAATAGGTATAGGTTTCATCACTCCTCTAGGATGTTTTCTATTTTCCTTAACTTTTTGAATAACTAGACACCTTGACATGTAGTCTTCAATTTCCCGCTTCATATTATCCCACCAGAAATATTCCTTCAGATATCATTACATCTTTGCGCTACCAAAGTGTATAGAGAAATTTGAGCTATGAGCATAATATAATAGTTCCCTTTTTAGCTCATGTACTGATGGAATGCATAACCACTTCCCAAACTTTTGAAGACCTTCCTCATACACGAAGTCTTACAACCTCCCATCCTCAAAAACAATAATTTTCTTTTATATATTTTCATCATCAAATTGAGAGATTTTTGTCTTCCCTAGTAAATATGGTTTAGTAATCATTTGAAAGAGGAAATATATTTCCCCTTCCTTAAAAATTCCTATATCCATCTTTAGTAGATCCATGAATATACGATCTCTCCCAATTCTCATTTGAGTCAGAAGTCCATGATCTTTCCTCCTTAATGCATTTGTCACCTAATTTTCCTTTACTAGGTGGTAGTGTATTGAACAATCATAATCATTGAGTAACTCGAGCCAAATCCTTTTCCTGATGTTTAGTTTTTTTGTGTGAAAATGTATTTCAAACTCTTGGGATCTGTATATATCTCATATTTTTTACTGTAAAGATAATGTCTCCATATTTTCATATAAAAGATTACAGCTGCTAAATCAAGATCATGTGTTGGATAATATTGCTCGTGAGTCTTTAACTACCTTAATGAATAAGCAATAAATTTACCATTTTTCATAAGGATGCAACCCAGATCATTCTTTGTTGCATCACAATATATTTCAAATCCCTCACTTCTAGATGGAAGAGTCAAAATTTGAGCATTGACCAATCTTCTTTTCAATTCATCAAAGCATATTTACAAACTTTTTTCCACAAAAACATAACTCCATTACATGTGAGCTTGGTTAGTGGGTTAGCCAATCAGGTGAAATTATAAACGAAACTCCAATAGTAACCTGCTAATCCAAAAAAACTACGTACCTCAGTTGTGTTTGTTGGCATGGGCCAATTTTGGATTGCCTTTGTCTACACAGGATCAACTTCGATTCCATCCTTAGAGATAATCTGGCCAAGAAAAGAAACTGATTAAAACCAAAATTCACACTTTCTAAACATCCCATATAATTCATATCTTCTAAGAGTTTTCAGAGTACTTTTCAAGTGAGCCTCATGATCTTCATATATTTTTTTAGTATACCAGGATATCATCAATGAATATCACAATGAAGTTATCAAGATATTCCTTGAAAACTCTATTCATTAAATCCTTAAAAACAGAGGGTGAATTAGTCAGTCCAAATGGCATCACTATTAACTCATAATGCCCATACCTGGTTTGAAATTCCATCTTAGGAATATCTTTTTTCCCCACACGCAACTGGTGATATCCAGATCGAAGGTCAATTTTCGAAATGTATTGAGCTCCATGAAGTTGATCAAGTACATAATATATCTGAGGCATATGATACTTATTATTTATTGTAATAGCATTGATTTCCCTTTAATCAATGCATAACCACATGGATCCATCTTTATTTTTTTCAAACAAGACTGGGGATCCCCATGGAGAAACCCTAGGTCGAATAAATCATTTTTCACTCAACTCCTCTAGTTTTTTCTTTAGATCCACTAACTCCACAGTGGAAATTCTATAGGTGGTCTTAGATATGGGTCTTTCACCAGGAATTAGGTCAATGGAAAACTCTGATTCCCTCTCTAGAATATGTCTAGGTAAATCTTCAAGAAACACATCAATGTATTCTTGCACTATATGAACATCTTCCATTTGAATATTTATTTCCTCAACCATAGATATTAGGTTCTCTTCTTCTCCAAGAATTGAATTTAATAGAAAAACTGGGCATGGGTGTAAATAAGAATAATATAGTGAGGTCTCTGCTCTAAAGATAAGAGATTATACACCATTTGGAAAAATTGTAACATCCTTCTTCTTGTAATATATCTTTTCATCATAGTTTGACAGCCAATTCATACCGAGAATTATATGAAATTCAGTAATCGGTATGATGATAAGGTTAGAATGTAAATCACGTTTATGTGTCACGAGGGGGACTAGTTGAACTGCATTTTTTGCAATGATGCATCCCCTAGGATTTTTGAATGATAAATACTTTATTAAATCAAATTGGACATGTCTAGTTTTCTTGGAATACTAGGAAGATATAAATGAATGTGATAATCCAGAATAAAAAAATTTTTGGCTATGTTTGAGGAAACAATTAAAGTACCTTCCACCAAAACATTTGGAACTTCAACTTCTGTGGTTGTAATAACATAACCTCTCCCTTGCTCTCTTGGCATTTTTCTGAGGCATGTTTCCTTGGTTCTTAGGAAACTCATTTCTATAGTGTCCCATCTCTCTATAATTGTAGCATTGAACATCATCAAATTTTTTATTCCCCTTCCATTCCTGATATATATGACCCTTTTCTTAACAATTATAGTAGACTCCCATGCCTTTCAAGCATTTCTTGAGATGATTCCTTCCACAGTTCTCACATAATGGGAATTTCTTTGTTCTATTATTCTTCTTTGTCACTTCACCTTTCTGTTGGTTTTCAGAGTACCAATTTTTATCTTGTTTTCCCTTGAAATAATTTGATCTGGAAAATTATTTCTCTATTTTGATGGAACATGAGACAATTTCATCATATGATTAAAATGTTTGAGAAGCCAGTCCCCTTTGAAGACATGTCTTAAGACCATCAAAGGAACGATAAATCTTGTATGTTGATTCACATATGTAATCTACGACATACGTGGCTAACCTTGTGAAGGTAGCCTCATACTCTATAACACTGTCTTCTTCCCTTTTATTTAAGCCAATGAATTTCCTCTTCTTTTCGATTCATTGATCACGAGTGAAATATTTTTTTGAAGAATATTTCCTTAAAAGTCCTACATTCCATATCGTATATTTCTTCTTCCTCCATGGTATTCTAAATCAAGGACCACCATTGATCAACGTCGCCCTTGAGACAATATACCGCCAGTACTACCTTTTATTTTTCCTTACATCTTAATGCCACAAATACCATTTCAGGGGACTTGTTACATTGCTTAATAACCAATGGATTAGTAGTCCCACTAAAATATGGGAGCTTCTGCTATATGAAAAGATCCAAAACATGTGTGTAATGGTTATTTGTTACAACATGAGTATGTTGACCCAATATGGTCATGATTAGATCTTCTCCATCATTGACTTTGTCAACTTGCACAGTGGGGGGATCCCAACATTTCCCATGAGTATTGATTCCCCTTCTTGTATTAGACACCATGTTTAAGTAGTGTCACCCAATATATTATGGTACGAGTCATAATTTATTATCTCAACATAACAAAATACTTATCATAAATTGAGATCCTACGCATTGCTAATCCTATAATCAGAAAAATGGATTCTTTGAGGAATAATTTGCATTTAAATCCTTCATAATGTCTTCTAAAGAAAATATCAATTATCTTAAGAATATCCCCCAAGAGTTTTTCCAACCAAGAGTGCAGTAAGGCCCGTTGTCGTGTACCATGATACCCCGAGTCATGCCCGCAACTCTTTGTCGGAGCATTCACTCCTAGGTACATCTATGGCTGAGATGCCTCTACCTGCTCGTATCCAGACAGGGATGTATTTTCTAGAAAGAAGCAAATAAAATATCCCTTAACAAAATAGAAGGATATTCTTGAATGTTTATCCTCAAATACTACCTAAGGTTTTGTTCTCTACTATACATTTCTTACTTTACGTTCCATGTTTTTTTCTAAACTACCTTTGATACCATATGTAACACCCCGACCCCTCTAGAACAGAGTTGGTGCATTAATTTTTATATTGTCATGGTTAGAAGGAATTAAAATCATGAAGGAACAATCAGTTTAGTATTCTTGACGAAACGATTTACATAGATGTAACTCAAATTACATTAGAAAAGGTTACAAAATACAAAACATAACAAAGACTAAAAAAAAGCATCCACCAAAACTCAATAAATGATCACCTCTTCATCACATATTGAAAGTAAACAATTGAAAGGGGTGTGATCAAACACTCAGTAAATATTAAAAATAGCGGAAGCAAGAATCAATAATAACTGAATCATAAAAAATTTGACATATCAATATGGTATGGTGAATAAATGCAAACTCACACCATTAATAAACAGAGAATGAAATTGCATCAATTGATTTTTCTTAGTGAATATCTCATGGATATTAAGACTGCAAATGAATAAAGATAATTATTTCTAATTGGACTTCATGTATCTGGAACATGATAACATAATACCATTAAAAAGGTTTAGTTATGTGGGTAGAAACCCATCAGATTATTGGAAACAAACTGGAAGGGTTTGTCGCCAACTGATTTGTCTCATGAGACCTATTGATGCATCACAGGGCTATAGAGGGCCCCAACATCCACATCAAGTCCAAATCAATCTTTATACATTGATTTAATACAAGATCAATATTCATTTTTAATATTTGTTATGAAGTAGATAATACATATTCATCAATATTTCTATAGTTAAAATAACATTCCAATTATACGTCGTATGTAAAATGGTATATGGTTTAGACAATAATCATATCCATGATATGAGATTATGGACATTTAATAGAAATATAATTTCAAATGAAAAGTGATATCAAATGGGAAATAGGTACGCCACATAAGGATTATTTGGTGTACAATACAAAGTTAGTCACAACAAAATTGATGTTGACACAAAGTCCCATACCACAATGTAATCAGTAAAATCATATAACTCGAACTTAATAACCATAAAATCAATCATTTAATACCATGAATATATTTAAAATAATTTTATTATATATCAAATGCAACTACAAATATACCACATGAAATAAATAAGTTGTGAAAAATGGAAATCTCACAGAAATAAAAGTGAGATGAGAAACACCTTACCTTATGCTCGAGTGTGTTCTTTGTTTGTTATAATGACCTCAATAATAAAATTTATCTTCTTTAATTAATAATTCCAGAACCTCCGATAAATTTAATTATTTTATTATAACCTTATTAGGTTTATTCATGGCCCTTTTACGGGTTTAAGGGGATCAATTTTATTGTTTTTGAAGCATTTTGTTCCTTGGTTTTCATGATTCGTTTACTTTCATTCATGAATGGAAGTTCTTTTGAAATGTGGTTAAACATATAAAATTGTTAATATGTATTATTAATGACATTAAAGAGATATAAATTATCTTATAATCATTCTGGGTTATATACTTTAGGATGAATCATTAGTTAAATGTTATTGATAAACACTTGGATTTAGATTCTCACTTTTCTGTACAATGAATTTGTCTTGTATTATTATTCCATATTATGAGTGTGTAGGGATTAAATAACTTTAATGATATTAAATAAATATATTCTGATCTTTTTCAACCATAAAAATTGTTCCATGACCAGAATTAATGATGGAAACAAAAATTGAGAACTCGTCGTCCATGAATGTGATAAATTAACACATCTTAGACGGTGTTTTTATTTTTAGAATAAGAGGATGGGGAAAGAGAGATGATGATGAAATATTACATTAGAATAATATAATTCCAGTTCATTTAAGGTACTATAATTATCATAGTAATTGTATTATGTGATATGGGAAAATAAGTATAAAAGTATGGAACTCAGAATAAGAGAAAAATTGAGAAATCTCTTACGAAAATTCAGTAGCCTAAAGACGTCACTTAAAATTTAATAAAAAAGTTTGATGAGGGAAAGGGGGTATCTCATCCCACAAAAATAATATGGGATGTAAGGGGAAAATGGAATGACATATCCCAACATAATTCAATTTAAAATAAAAGATAAAATAGAAATGAACGCTTTAAGAAAAGAGAAGGGTGGTTGATTCTCTTACCTTGTAGAGTTACTCCCAAAACATTTAGGTTGGGAACTTGGGGGTTTGAGGACACCTTGGGAGGAATCCTTGAGAGGTAATACCACCAGATATTCTAGGATAATGAGTTTGTATTGAATGAAAACTTAGGGGGTGAGTGGGTATTTATATTAATTAAGTGGGAGTTTTTTGTTAATTAAAAGGGACACCTCATTAGTGGTTTTTGAAGAACCATGGGCTTGCCCATGATATTTTCCCATGGTTTTTTCCAATTGGGACACATATTGTAATAGGATATGGTAAAAAAGTCTACCATTATTTTATATTTAATTATTAAAGCATTATGATGTTATTAAACTACTGAAAACTCAAAAGTGTTTTTTACTATTCACAAAAAATTTAAGTATTTTAGAAAAATCCCAAAAATTCACCCAAACCATTTTTCAACGTGTAGAACTTAAAAATGGACTCCATTTTTCGAAAATAATTTTATATGTATTTTAAATTTAATTTTTAAATAAAATCATAGTTTATTCAAAAAACAACCATTTTAAAGATATAATTAGTTCTATACCACATTGAAAAATTAATTAATATCTCATTATCTTGTTACCCCAAGAATATAGAATATTATCATTATTTACAATTTATAATGGTCATATTCCTATTCATATTAATATTCATAAGGGTACACTACTATTCATCAAAAAAATCATGTTGGTTATATCAGACTCCAAATGACTTACTGGTCATAACATTAGAAGACCATTTTCAAAATTCAAAACATAGATGTGGAAAATTTATGTTTAATGGATATGTTTTGAATATATCTTCAATAACCAAGTGTTGTTTAAAAGGAATATAGTGCATTAAGAAATATAGGCTATGAATAGAATGTATTTAAAAGAGTATACCATAAAATGATTAGGGTGATATACATAACTAACTGTAGTCTGAACAAAGAAAAATATTGAAACCCACTAGACACACCATAACTGATAAAATAGATTGAACCTATGTAAAGGGTTCATATTATTCATTATTTCCTTATTCTACATCTCGTAGTTCACATAATGTAATATTTTACGATCAACCTTATTTATAAAAAACACTAGAGCACCCCAAGGTGATATGCTCAGTATAATAAATTGGTTCACCTCTAAATTATTGAATTACCAATCCAAATCATTCAAATTGGATTGTTAAATATGTTACGGGGGATTTATATTGTATTACCTCTAGGATAATCTCAATCTTAAATTCAATTCCTCTAAATGGAGGAAGACCCAAAAAGTTTTCTGAAAAACCTCATTATAGAGTTCCATCACTAGATGAAAGATAGAGAGAGCTACTAATGATTCTAATGAAAGAGAAAATACTACTATTTTCATCATTTTATCTTAAATCTAGCCCAATTGTTACCTCATATATCCTAATCCAATATCATAATCACCAATCAATGAGAACCTATATTCTATAATCATAGTGATAGAGACACATCTTGGGTAGCAGTGATTATGAGATCGATAATTTCTCAACCAATCTATTCCCAATATCACATAAAAACTGATTATATCAAAAATTATGAAGTGGCATAGATGAACATAACTAGAAAAAATGGTGGGACACATAGGATAATATTGTAGATGGTATACTTTCTTTCCTAAATTCATGTCAAAGGAGGATAACTTAGAAGATTAAATCGCTAGTAAATCTTAGACAATAACAACTTGATAAGATATAGAAGAATGAGAAGCTACGATATCAATCAAATCACTTGATAGAATGAAGTTAATAAAAACTATAACTAATACTATATGAGTTCTCTCTCCATCAACATCGGGTGCCTCATCTATAATGTAAATACATCTTTTCACCAGTGCACGACCTTGTTACTACGGTGTATGGCTCACTTGAGTCACTATATTATATGGTTTCTAGGTGTACTATTGAGGACCCCTTCCTATACCTTGATCTTACCTCCTCAAATCTTGATATGGTAACTTTGAAAAAAAATCTATAGAGATATCTCATATTTCCACATATGTGATATTCCCTTGGTGGGATTGAGCATGTTGTACTAAAACTTACTTTCAATCCATAGTTATAGAACCTATTAAATCATCCCTCATAGATGGGGTAAAAGAATCCATACTATCCTCTACCTATATACCTCCCTGTTATACCTCCCCATTCTTCCACTTCCTACCATTGAAGGAGGTACTTTCTATAATACAAGAAAGACTGGATGTCAAGGAATTGTAAGGATGTTGAAAACCGATAATCTTATACTCATCTAGACCCTTCCCAAAATTATAGAAAATTTACCACACCTATACATATATTGTTAAGTAAAATAACATACCTTAATGTTTAATCTCCAAAATAATTCATATTTCATAATTATTATCCATCAATGCGTTGTTTCTATCTGAAAGTGGAGTAGAGCATAATATCTCCATAAAGCAATCAGAGTAAGAAGAAACCATAATATTCCCTGATAGAATCTCTATAAATTTATGCATTTGGATGAACATTAGTATATCATTAAATAACTCCTTGATTAATAGATACTTGAAAGAGGATATGACATGAAACTCCAATTCATTGAAATGGGGTGTTTATCCTGGATCAACCAAGATGTACAATGATACTTGATGTCATTTTTTAAGCCAGGTAGGAAGAGGTACATTTCATCTCTTGTTTCATGATTACTTACCTTCTAGAGGTTAATGGTCGAGCATCGTCATCGCGGTGGTTTGATTCTATCACTTCATTTTCTTATATTGAAGTAGAATGACATGAATATGGTATTTGTGAAAGTGTTACCAAGGAAATAAAGGATTTGTGATGCTATTAGGGTGGTAGTTGATCTCCTCGTGAATGTGGAACATTTCATTCTAATTGTAGTGACCCTTTTAGTTGTGGAATATATAATTATAAGATATTTTATGATTTCACAAAGCTCCATTGATCATCGTATTAGACCAAGATGTGCATCCAAGTAATGGTTTTGGTGGGACATAAAGATGCTTGGGGTTCCCAACTTAAACTGAATACAACATATCATATATAGACCACTGGGAAGTTATGTAGGAATAACAAGATATCAGAGGATATACATCCAGACAAAATTGTAGACTATTTCGTAGCTTGGGATGATCACATATCCTTGGTTGAGTTTCCATACAACATTAACATTTAAGAATCAATCTAGATGGATCCTTTTGAGGTTGTTTATAGTCAATCGTGTCTCCCAGTGCTATATTAGTGTAAGGAAGGTGACTCAGTATTTGTGAGGTTGGGTTTGTTACAAGACACCTCTAGGTGAGTTTATTTGATCAAAAATAGGTTAGTCACTGATTAGAGTAGACAATTATCATATATCGACAAGAGGAGGAAACCCGTGGAGTTCATAATATGTGACTAATGTTTCTTTCTAATATCACATGTATTAGACATTGATGGTTATAGGAGGAGGAAAATCATGTTCCATGATTTAATAGACTATTCATATTTACCAAACATATTTGGATATTGGCCTACCATTGGGATCTTCCTCCATGATATCAATGTATTCATGATGTGTTTCATGTGTCTTAGATTTGAAGGTAAATGACTAATCCTATGTATTTGATTTATTTTTATGATATTGAGTTGGATACAAATACATTGTTAAAAGAGTACCTAGTATGGTTTATTAAATAGAGTAATAAAGTGTTGTAGAGGAAGATGGATCCACTTTTCGGAGTCCAATGTAAACATGGTATGATTTTGAGGAGACTTTGGAACATGTATTTGATGTTCATAAATACTTACCAGAGTTGTTTCATTAGGACCACATGAGACACTTCATAGTGATGAGAAGTCATTAAAGGGGGATAATTGTAATTTCTTTAGAATTCATGTTATATTTGATTTAAAATAATAATGTATATTAGAATTTTTATCTCCATTGGAGGTGTTTTCTATGTGTAAATGGGTCTTGGAGTTTGGGTCTTATAGGATAGAGGTTTAGTGGGATACATTATGTCTGAATCAAGTATAACGACTAGCTGCTAGGGTGAACCACCCATGTTGTGGATCTATTAGAAGTAATTATATTTCGATAGATCCTACCAGCCAGCTGGTGGCCAAGAAAAAATGCCTATATTCCACCTAGGCACAACATCAATCTTGGGGAAAAAAACTAGATAGGTAGATTCACTTATATTAAGGAATTAGATTGGTTATTTTCATATTTTTTCTCAAAAAAATGAATTTATTTTGAATCAATATCATCTGATCCATTTTGACCACAAACACTTTGAGAGTTATCCTTCAGTACTATATGATTCTTATACCTTTACTCTTAGGCTCTTTAAGTCTAGATTAGTCTAAAGGAATCAATTGATGTAAGATATATCCATTATAAGCCTCATTATCCTAATTCATATTGAATTGTTCCGAGATTAAAACCATTTTGGATATATTTAAGAATATATAGTCAAATCTACTCAAGGATTCGGGATTTATTGATAGATTGGTATTGGATCACAAAATTTGGTGACCTTTATTTGATTGATCCTATATCATCAAGAGTCAATAAATCTATTTTTGAACATTGATGCTGATTCCACATCTTGGAATGATCTCTTCCTTGGTTTCAAAATCTAGAGAACCTAGTATGATATTTGGGTCTTCTTTTAGTGAATTTTGGTGCTCATGTGTGATGTGGGTGTCATTCCTATATCTTTCACAGATATTAGAAACAACATGTTAATGGTAGGAAGTTCTTACCAACATTTAGTAGTGTAGAAAGGGTTATCCAAGTTTATATTTTTCGTTTTTAACATTGGTTACCTTGAACTATTATTGGAAGGGTTTTTTTAATATGTGTTTCACATACGTCATTGTTAACCAACATGAAGAATTGTATTTCACATAATATTATAAAAAATACCATTGAAACGAGCCTAAAATTCTCTAATTGGAAGGGTTTTCATGTCATTTATATAAAAACTGATGGGAAAACCTATTTATCACTATAGTTATTTAAAATAACCAATGTTATAAACTATTTTCCACATAAGTTATTTTATAACAAATGCGAAAGAATATTTACATGTGTTTTTGATGTTGGTTATATAATAAATGACAAGTGAAATGTATTTTAATATTTAATTTCAATATAATATCCTGATAGTGCAATATGATGACCAAAAATTGAAAACAATAGCACATCCACTAGAAAAAAGTCACCAATTCAAATCTATTTAACATTACATTTTAAAATATAAACATTAAAATATATATTATAAATAAACTAATACCTAATCAAAGATATGAAATAATCCCCAAATTCTCTATAATTGACTTATATCTTGTTCATTGTAAGTGAGATGGTCATCTTGAAGCAAAAAGATAAAAAAATTATATAACATCTCTTCTCAATATAATTATAAGATAAATTACATGAAAAGTTATATTAGAATCTAACCCCATGGAATTTTGTAAATATCCCAGTTGAAATAATTTCAAACATAAATGTTAAATAATAATACCTACATTCCTTACCAATTCATGGAGATGAAAATTATATTTCCAAACAATTTTCAAATTACAAATAAAATTTTAGGTAATTGTTACCAATTTTTTTTCATTATAAATGATAGGTCACATTTTATTTTTTATGTTTGATCTCTATACTGAATTTCCTATTGCATAACTAAAGTAACTCCATGTCTTATTTAAAAATAATATATATGAAATAAAACTAAAATTCACTATAATATAAAATTATTCAAATAATTAACCTTATGTGTTAAATACTTGGCTAGAATTTTCTCACACATCACAATTTATAGTGCATAATGGGTAAGCTATCATCTCTTTTTTGAAAATCACACATAACATCCCATGAACTCTAATATAACGAATTTATGTTCTTTTAAGTTGAGAGTTATACCAATTTATGAAATATATATTCCAAACTCTTGATGATATGGAAGTATCCAACACTAAATTACAACATTTATAAATATTCATACAATATATCTTATTCTTTCCACATAATTCATTATCATCACTATGGGTGAAATAAATTTCAGGTCCAAAAATAAATATATTGTTTTTTTATCATATCGAATAGAAATCGAATAAAGATACCTAATAAAAATGTATACTTTCTATGATTCAATAAATTAAACTAACTGAATGATATATGAAAATATAATTACATGGAAAATACTTATGACATGTTGATGCTCAAAAAACCTCTAAGAATAAGCTCAATGATATATCTCTTTAAATTCATTACAATCATTACACACCAAAAAATGTTACCATGCATTGGAAGCTCAAAAAATTCCAAAAATAATGATGAGTATGTTGATAATTTATTAATTCTATATATAGTATATGAATTCATAATAGCCTATATTTTTTATTTTCTATAAATTATATATTTACCTTAAAAGTATTCCTTTAAAAAGTATACAATTATTTATATTTTAGAATGTTTAAAAATATTTTACAACAATATTTAATAATGTATATAATCTCTACACAAATACATTTTAGGTTTTTGGGAAATTCTAGTCATCCAAAATAAAAATTGGTTGATACCTTTTCCAACAATAGAAAACTCATGTGTAGTAAATAGTACACTAGCTGGTCTATATATAATATACTTCTCAATGACCCTATGGTAATCCATATCTTACTATTGATGATGAATGGTATCCATAATTTAATATATAATCCCATATGAAACAATATTATACTATGTATCCACAACATATAATTAAAAATGTATCATAAGCTATGGAGTATGAGGTGTAGAAGTATGATATGCTGATAGAGGTGGAGGACTTTGATCCACATGTGGTGGGGGAGGAGTGGGATTTATAGCCTAAAATAGTCTTTGCTTGTCTAAAAACATTGACTATACCATTTCTATGATATTTTCCTTCATCATCATAGCTAACTTAAAAACATTAACTTCTACATATTCTATTTTTATTTTACATATATCCTCATTTGGAGACACTTCAGAATGATCAAACAAAGTTTTTACCGATACACCTACATTGTATCATCATACGCGACATAGGTGTTCTGGATTTTCCAATGTAGTAGAAAATATATCTTTCCTAATATCTCATATTAATGTCCCCTATGGGAACTCTTCCTCAAGGGATTCCCATATAGAATATTGGAAAAATTAAATATATCATGATTTGAATTAACTTAAATAATATAAATAAATTAAATAAATTAAATAAATTCTTAAAATCATCTCTACTACACCCCATGAATCATTCATAAGATATAGGAATTTTTTTCTCATTCATTTAGTCATAAATTTTTCACGTCTAGCAGTGGCGATGGAGGGCCATCCTCTATGATTCCTAAAGACTCGGCACAAATGTTTGGAAAATTTGTATCCATAATTTTTTCATTTAATAATACATACCATCAACGAGATAAAGTATGTCAGGAATAAATTTTTGGATTGGATATGATAATGACATCTCCTTAGTTGTTATAAATTAATTAAATATAAACCATTAATATGATCATTAATATAAATAAACATTAAAAATATAATAATTCCAAAAAAACAATTCTGGTCATCTACTTTCAAAAAATATCTTCCATGTATCTTCAACATGAAAATGATATATATCACATGGATTTTTATTATTCCTTTCCTGAAAAATGAAATCTTATATAAGGGTTGATTTAAAATCCTCCTCTCACAAATAAACTACATGTTAATATTTATTTCAGACATCTCTAGTATCAAGTATTTGATATGTCATCAGATAAGATGGGGAAAAGATTATATTAGTTGAATCATTTCAGGAAAAGTAAAATAATAATTAATGATATTACAAAAATTGTCTCTAACAATTGAGACTTAATCATGTTGTTGATACTTTTCCAAAAAAAATCATTGGCCAAATCTTGCATAACAAAAAAATGTGTGAAATTATTTGGAATTTTTGTAGTGGCCTAGGCTTAACATATATAGAAATTAAATTATTTTTTTAGAAAATTTTCTTCTTTAGAAAAACTCATTCCCAAATACTATATTAGTTTAGTGAATTTGGAATGATGGTAATATAACATAGGTGTATAAGTGACCTAAATCATATCCCACTATGTTCTTCAGAGTAAGAACCCTTATTATACTCATCCTATGTTATACCTATCTTCGTATTATCGAGAATCAAAACTGAAGAAATGGTGAGCTCACATGTTCAGTAAGGTTAAAAAAGATGATATATAATGATTAAAAGATCATAAGGGTATGAGAATATGAGTATAACATTGGAAACCCATAATCTACATATCAAAGACCATGCACATGAATCATATATTAAATATTGGTAGTTAAAAATCCATGAATCATGAGGAAATAAAAGAACATGTGTCATGAGATCTTAATATTGGAATAAGACATATTTTCTGTTATACATGCTATAATATAAAAAATTAGGTCATGGATACCCACCATGATATTCATAACATGTTAGTCTTGGGGTGACCACCCAAGTTCCATCTTTGGGCTTGGAATATCCACCCATGTAGCCTCCTTTATTGAAATGGGATGACCAACTGTGTACCATCTTTTATGGGCTTGGGATGACCACCCATATACCCTCTACGCTCATATAAAATTTTTTATTATAAAATGAAATAGAAGGATATATAGGTCCCACCAATCACATAATGAGTACCATATTTATGTGTGACATAAGTTCATAAAATTTATTCATATCCTAACCCATGAAATGAAATTTGTATCATAAAAATTTCATCATATCGTCCCCTATAGTAAAGAGGATGGTTTCATAATCATTTCATCATATCATAAACCATGGAAAAAAGCAGGTTTCAAAAGCATATAACTCATGGAAGAGAAACATGTTTTATAAGAAACTTTTCATATTAAACATAAAGAATTTAGAGTTGGAATTAGAATAGCCTACTTGGATCATAGCACCCATAAATCATAAACTGTGACATCCCGAACCCGACATCAACTTAACCTGTGCCCTGAGCTCAAATGGCCACATGACCCTAGGCACATCTCCCCATAAGCTAGGGGCTACCGATTAGAAGTGGGGGTGTAATGGTATATCCACAGAGAGACTGTACCCCCCATGTTAGAGTAACATAACGGATGTAACTACAACATACAATAATAGAACCATAAACAAACAGACAGATAATGTAAAAAATGGAAGTCTGAATAATATAACCAAATCCTCATAGGTATTTTCTGATATAGATAAGCATGTATGGTATTTTAAAAAATTTAAATAAGAAAGAAGGATGTAGGAATACATATACAAGGTATAAATTTAAGCAAAATCCAACATCTTCTCCATAGAATCCTGAGCCTAAGACCGGTATTCTACTCTTAAGCTCTTTTTATGTACTAGATTAAACATCCATATGAGTGGTGTTTTCCTCTACCCATACATGAAATAAAACTTTCTTCTTAGGGTACAAAGGCGGCCTAGATGGTGTGTGAGATATATCTTAGTAGGCCACCACCAGCGGCGTCTATGTATAAACCGAGTGGAATTCCTATGTATATAGTGTGCAGCCAAATGAATGAAAGTAAGGAAAAACAAAATAAATAGTTACCCTCTCTCGTAGGTTTTGAAAGGACACCTAGTGGGTATACCTACTTCATCTCAATACTAGAATATCTGAATATGTTCCTATGTATATATATAGTTGGTGTGGGGTAAAAATGCATCTGAACCATGAAATATAGTGGTATGGGGTATGAATGCTTCCCTCCCATAAGAAATAATGGCACAAGTTAATAATGCCTCCTACCCACAAGTTAATAATGGCATGCGGTAGTATTTCCTCCCATCCACATGTAAATAATGGAACGGGGTAGTAATTCCTGCCACTAACATGTATATAATAGAACTGGGTAGTAATTCCTCCTATCGACTTGTAAATAATGACACAAGGTAGTAATACCTCCCACCTACATGTAAATAATGGCACAAGAATAGAAATGATATAGTCATTCACATTTTATATAATGTAAGGAAAACAATCTTACACTATTTAAAGTAACTCAACAAGACAAATTTGTAATGCATTTATAATGAAACTCAAAGCATGGGAATGGCCATGCCATTCCATAAAAATATTAATTTAAGGCATTTAATTTTGAAGGTTCAATTTACCTCATCCTAAAAAACCAATTTAAGCTAAACATCCCATTCGCCTAACATGAAAAGTTCATCTTCAAGGATCATGACAAGGGAAAAGCCATATGAAAATAGTCATAGAGTCAAATTGGTAATTCGAAGCCTATGAGGTCCAAACATCAATGGGGTGTCTCGAATTAATGAAATCATGCATGGAAAAATGTAAAATTCAATTCAAAATCATACTGGAGACCATAAACCATAATTTCCCTTTTTGAGAAATTGGACTAAAATGGATAATTTAGGTGGAACACCCCTTGGGGGTCCATATAGTAAAAGGGTGATAACAAAACCCCCAATGACGAGTCCATTAACCTAAGCCATCACACTATGGTCAATTAAACATGAAGTAATCAACATGCCATAGGATCTTAGAAAAGGATAAATCATGGAACAATGATATTAAATACGAAACGACCAAAAATTAATGGAAAACTACGTGACCACCTACCTTAGGGCCGTAGAAAATTCCTCTCTGAGTATTGAACTCTGATTTATAGTAGGGTAGAGTAGAACTAAATGTTTGTCCAATGTCATGAAAATAGGGTGAATGATCATGTTTCTAAATAACACAACAGTTGGATAACATTAGCAATAAAATAAGAGTTCATGAGGTTAGCCATACCTTGGCCTATCCAACGCCACCAAGAAACTAATGATCAGACACTAAAAAGAGGAGTAGTAAGATATTTAATGAATGAGGGGTTTGATAGATCCAAAATGAGGGATGAGGGCTATTTTCCACATGAATAAAGGGAGAAGAGGAAATTATAACTCAAGTGGAGGGAGGAGAAAATGGCATTTTCCCCTAAAAGCATGATCACACGGTTTCTACACTTGGTTTATCCAAACCATGCACACACCGTTCATAGCTCACTGCATCACATGGGACCCAGAAAGAACTCTACACATGGTTTCTCTAACCGTGTGTAGACCATATAGATGGGCTCTGAACCCCCATTAATGTAGCTGCATGACCATGCACCTAGATCGCATGGTTTGAGACAAACCATGCGACCGAACCTACTTTCCCCTTTTTCAGTACTCTGGGATCCAGAAGTTCCCTAGATGCACCAGTGAACACCTTATATTTATTAGTAGACCCCGATAGAACAATTTAAGACATCCAAAATTAAAAACTAACGTTTTGTACCTTGGTCAAAGATTTGGGTAGTAATAACCTCCCCACCTTATAGAAACTTTTCCCCATGTTTCCCATATAAGGGTTAAGAGGAACTGTCACCAATGTGTTCTGGATATTGAAATCGTAAATCATCTTCCCACTCCCATATCTCGTCCAGTACATGGTTGTGCTACAATATCACATGTATAATAGGGACAGAGCCTTCCAGAGAGTGTCTTCAAACTCTTATTGACAATACAAAATAGATACTCCTCAAAGGTAGCATACTTATCCGTCTCAACCTCATCGAGATGAAATTCATGTGATGGGACATGATTAAATCAGTGATGTTGAGACAGAAGAAAGACATTGTGCATGAGCCAATATCTCTGAGGAAGTTCCAATTGGTTAGTGACTAGTCCAATCCACTTAAAAACCTCAAAGATTCCATCAAATCTAATTGATAGATTACCTTGCTTTTAAATACATCTATGCCCCATCCTGGGTGATACATACAAGAAAAACAATTCTCTAACCTCGCACTCAAGAGGTTTCCGACTTCTGTTAGAATAAGACAATTGTCTAGACCAAGATGTCAACATACACTGTTTGATTAGCTCAACATTATTTGATCTCTCCTGTATGAGACAAGGCCAAAGAAAAATCGCTTCACCTACCTCTAACAATCATAGAGGCGAACTAAAAGGACTATCATACAAGGATTCAAAGGGAGCCATCTCAATGCTGTCTCGAAAGTTGTTGTTTTAAGAAAACTCAATGAGGGGAATTTGTTTTTCACTGGAACACCCAAAGTTGAGAACACATACATAGAGCATATCCTCTAGCACCTTAATTGTATGCACCATCTATGCATCTGTCTATGGTTGATAAGCCATGAAAAACAGTACCTATGTACACAAATTCTATTGTAACCATTGACAGAACAGTGACATGAAATGATCTCTTTTGTCAGAAACAATAGTACAGGGTTCCCTATGAAGACACACCACCTCATTGATATACATTATTCCCAATTAATCTACGTGAAATCCATTTTACATAGGTATGAAGTGTACGAACTTCTGTATATTGTAAAAAAACAACCCACACTGGGTCGTTTCCACAAATTGAAATGGGTAAAATAGTCCCGAAGTCCATCGAAATAGTATTCCATTCCCACTTAGGAATGGAAAATGGTTGAAGAAGCCCTACCAGACACTAATGGTTTTCCTTCATCTGCTGATAGGTGGAGAATCACATAATTAAATTGGATATCTCACATTTCATGCTTTCCCACCAATGTTGACATTATAAATCTTGATAAATTTTGGTCACACTAGCGTAATATACCCATGCTAAGGCATGGAAATCACTCATCATCTCATCTATGATGTCTGATGGGACCCACACACCTCCAAGAAATAGAAGTGTATCATCCCCATCGATTATCCTACCAGAAGATGTATCACCATCCAGAACACTTTCCCATAGGAGAAGACCATTGGGATCAGATATTCCTATTGACCTTACTCGTTCCAAAATAGTAGAGGTATCCACTAAGGATGATTAAATAGTCTAACCATGGTCTTCATGAACATAAATGTGCATCTCTGATAATAAGTAACTTAACTACCATTCATTACTAGACTCTTGATCCTCCAGTTTTTGAGTCTTTTTTCTTAGATCTTCGGTAAATGAATTTCCCTTTACTGGATTGTATAAATGTTTGAAATCAAATTATTTCTTATACTCAACCCACCTATGCTTCCTAAGATTCAGATCCTATTGAGTGAAGATATATTTGAGGCTCTTGTGTTCTGTAAACACCACAAAAAACTCTCCCAATTGATGGTGTCCCCAATAGTGTAATGTCTGAACAACTGCAATGAGCTCGAGGTTTTGCATCGGGTAATTCTTCTCAAGTGGTTTCAATGGATGAGAAGAATACACAGTGACTATCTTCTCCTGCATCAGAAATTCACTAATCCCAATACCTGATGAATAAAAATAGACTGTATAAGACCTTCCTAGATCAGGAAGAATTAGTATTGGTGTGAAAGTAAGTCAGCCATTCAACTCCTGAAAGGCTATTCAAAATAATCTCATAATTTTAATATAACACCATTATTTCTCAAGCTTGTAAGAGGCATTAAATGACGTGTGAAATCCAGAATAAATATAATGTAGTGTTCAAAAATAAAAAAGAAACTTCATATACCAAAGAAGTTCCGAGGATTCTCCAAATAAATCACTACACTGACTTTCTTTATGTTTACTGAAACTCCTAACTATGAGATAATATGACCCATGAAGTGAACTCTATCAATCTCAAAGTGTCATTTACTGAGCTTATCATAGGGATGATTCTTTCAAAGTGTATTTAGAATGATCTCATGTTGTGTTTGATGGACATGTCTTGAGAAATAAAACAACAAGATATCATATATGAAGACAACGAAAAATGAATCTATGTACGGGGTGTAAATCCCGATTCATAAGATCCATAAAGGAAATAGGTTTATTCGTATGTCTGAACGACATAACCAAGTACTCATAAAGACCATACCAAATCCTAAATGTTGTGCGAGGTATGTCTAATGTCTAGAAATGTACCTGATGATAGCCCGACCTCAAATATATATTTTAAGACATCTTTTCTTCTCAAAAGATGGTCAAATAGGTCTTATATTCTAGGAAATGGATAATGGCTCTTGATAGTCACCTGAGTCAACCAATGAAAATCCATGTAAAGACTGAGGGTAGAATACGCCTTCTTGGGAAAGTGGATAGGTTAACCCTAAGGAGATGTTATGGGACATATAAAACCATTCTCCTCTATATCCTCCAACTGAGTCTCAATCTCAAAAAGATCCTTAGGTTCCATCTTATATAGAGGAACTATCACATGTGCTACTCCTAGAATAAGTTAAATAATAAACTCTACCTATCACACTAGAGGTAGAACAAAAAATTTATAAAAAAAAACTTTGAAGAACTCCACTATAGGAGAAAAAATGGAGGGTATCAACCCTTGATCATCAAGTTAAAGACTAGAAACCTATGCTGTAACACTAACTAGCCTCTACTGCTCGTGTATCACTAATATCCAATTCTCCCTTAGGAGCATGAATAGTGACCTATGGTGATGAAAATGTCACCCTCTAATGATAAAGGTTAATAAGAGCCTTGTAGGTAACTTGACGATCCATCCTGAGGATTAAATCAAAACCTGTCATATCGAGAACATACAGGTTCCATTTGAAAAGGTAACCTCCTAACTCAAGGGAAATGTTCTGAAAATGGTAAACTCCCTCCTAATGGATACCTAAGGGTGTATCTAGTTTCATGATTCCATAATAACACACAAAGTTGAGTTCCAAAATTTCAGTGATAGCCTCATATATGAATGAGTGACAGGTGCCTATATCAAACAAAGAAGATAGTAAAGTAATTGCTACTATAATAGTATCTCATATATTACATGGTATGGCACTCTGATCCAATGATGTAGACTAGACTGAATGTAACTAGACCATACCATGGCCCCGATTCACAACTGAAACACCCTGAGTATGCTCACTTTGTTGGTGCAAAGACATATATGCCTGATTGCGTATTCCTCCACCACCACGTCTGACTGATCAATCAATGGTATTCCAACATCTTGACTTTCATGATCCAACTGAACCCACTCCTCACCAAAGAGTAGGTGAAGATCATTGCTCACTAGGGATTAGAGAGAAATACCTATATAAATGGTGGAGGTGACCCCTCCTTCCACATCCTCTGAACTCAACTAGATTTTATGTGCACTGACCAATGTATTTCACTGGAATCCATCTCTAGTGAGAGATTGGAGAAACGCCAGTGGAAGAAGCCTAACCACCACTACCCCTATGTGATTATCCAAAATGTTGCTTTCTCCCTAAATAAGATCAACTAGATTCTTTTGGTGTGAAACTACACTGACATTCAACCTCAGCTTCTATAAAATTTCTATCATTAAATAAGCCACAGTTGAAGATTTCAAAAATGTTTGTCAGCCCGAAGACATTGACCAATGACCAGATTGTGTAACAAAACCCATCCTCAAACTTCTTAGCAACCATAAGTCCATCAATGAATAAATAAGGCATGAAATTATGCAACTAAATGAAATGGGATGAGTATTCCATGACTAAAATGGTAAACTATTTTAGATTTAAAATCTCTTAAGATATGTCATCCCTCAGAGTCTGGGGAAAGAAGAAGCCGTAAAGGACCATCTGGAAGTCATCCAAAACCATCTCCTAATGTTGGATTTCCTAGGGGATGAAATCCCTCCACCTCTTGGATAAATTTTGTATCCTGTAAGTAGCTAGCTTGAACCTACGTCCTAGAGGTATATCTAGGTTATCAAAGATATAAAGTATTGCCTCAATACAAGAATTCATAACAATCAATCCTCCATCTCCTGAGAATGTAGGAGGATGCTACTACTGAAACTCACGAGTCAACTCTTCCATGCTTTGGGAATGTCGCACACATCCTTCCATATTAAGCATCATACACAATAATACTTCTCAAAACTCGGCATCATAATCCAATTTACGTATAGGAGGAGGAACCACAAGTGGCTCAACTTGATGGAAAATTGGTGGCTCAAGGAATTCCAACTCAAGGACATGATCATAAACACCTTCAGGGTGTACAAGTTGTGGCTTTCATTGCAGCATAATGATACCATGAAAAATGAATATCTATGAATGGATGTAGGAAATTTATAGGGTTTCATTTAATAAACAGGGTCAAGTACTAAATCATTCCAATAATAATGAACGTGATAATCATCCTACTTTGTAATCAAGGATTAGAAATAAGAATAGACTATAACAGGACATAACATTAGATAAACACCCAATACAAGCTACTAAGGTTAGGTTTGGGTCAAGTTTCTATGTTAGGTATGTGTTAAAAGTCAATTCTAAAGTTGTAAATCATTTCAAATATTTGAATCCAATGATATATCATTTTCATCTTATAAGGGCCCATATATCTCCTAAGTCAGATGATGACACTCACTTGAAGTCATTTCCATTTTAAAAAATGCTTATCCATGTGATTAAATCATCCCTAAAATATTTGAGCTACTGGAATTCTATTTTCCAATCCATAAGGACACATAGACCATATGAATCAAAGAGTGGAACTCAAGACTCACACAATAGAGTGATCTAAATCCTACAGAAAAGTGTCAGCATAATTGTAAATTTTCAAAAAAAGAGAACAATATGAAACATGCAATTATTGCTGGAAATTTAACCGTGAAATGGAAAAATTCATGGCCTATTCATATTGTGTGTATCATAATGCATGTTTAAACACATAATACTCATTCCATTTTGTATAGAAATGAAATCACAACTCCGATAACAACAAAATCAATATCATCACAAAACATTTGAAGCACCCAATAGTGAGAAGATATCAATAGTAATGGTAGTATAAATAACCATAATAAGTAATGAAACATGGTCTTTACCTCGTACATGGGTTCACGAATCCTAGGCACAACTTGTGACCATGTCCAAAGCATTCCCAATCTTCAATATATTGTTGAAAATAGTGATGAAAGAATGGAACCCCCTCTTATAACACTTTGTGAAATCATGAACCCCGCTACCACTTAACTTGTGCCCTGATCTCGGTTGGCCACTTGACCCCTGGACCATCTCCCCATATATGCTGAGCTTCTAACTAGAAGCAGTGGTTTAATGTTATTTTAGTGGGGAGACTATATTCCCATGTCAGAGTAACATAGTAGATATAACAACAACATACAGTAGGGAAATCAAAAAAATAGAAAGATAAAGTAAACAATGATTGACTGAATAATATAACCAAGGCCTCATAGGTTATGTCTAATACAAATATACATACATGGAATGCTAGTACAAAATGGGAATATGAAGCAGGAAGAATACATATATATACAAGGTACATAAGTATGAAAAATCCAAAAGCAGTTCCATAACATCACAATCCTAATCCCTGTCTGCTACTCCTAAGATCCATCTAAGTACCAGAGTCAATATCTAGATGAGTGTTGTTTGACTCTATCCATAAGTGCAGGAAAACCGTCTTCTCGGGTGCCAAAGGAATCCTTAATAGGGTGTGATATAAATCTCAGCAGGGCACCCTAATGGTGTATATGTGTAAACAGAGTGGTGCTCATAAGTAAATTGTGTGTATCAAAAAACAGGAAAGTAAAGAAAAATAGAAGAAATAGTTACCCTACCTCGTAGGTTCTGAAAGGATTCCTGGAGGGTCTACCTTCATCAGCTCAATAATGGAATGTCTAAATATGTTCTTGTTTGTGTGTGTGTATATATATATATAGTTTTCATAGGCTAAAAATTCCTCTCACCCATGGATGATTGTGGAATGGTGTAAGAATGCTTCCCACCCATAGGAAATAATGGCACGGGGTAATAATGCCTCTCGTCCACATGTAAACAATGGCATGGGGTAGTAATTCTTCTTACACACATGAAAATTAAGCTCGGGGTTTTAATTCCTCCCACCCATATATAAATAGTGGCATGGGGTTGTAATGCCTCTCACCCACTTGTAAATAATTTCACAAGTATAGAAATGATATAGGCATTAACATGTTTTATAATGTAAGGAAAACTGTCTTACACAATTTAAATTAAACCTATAATCCAAAGATTCAATGCATTTATAGAGAAACCCAAAGCATGGGCATGGCCATTCCATCCCTTGGAAAATATTCATTGAATTCATGTAATTTTAAAGTTACAAGCTATCTCATCCTAGCCAACCCATGAAATCTAACCATCCCATTCGCCTAACATGCCATGTTCATATACAAGGAACAAGCTGAAGGAAAAGATATAACAAAATTATAATGGGGACAATTTAGAAATTTGAAACATATGAGGGTGAAACACCCATGGGGTTTCATGGAATAATGAAAGCACGCATGGAATAATGCCCAATTCAATTTAAAACCAAGCTTAAAATGATAAACCCTAATTACCCATGTTTATAGATTGGCCTAAAATAGCCAATTGAGGTGGAAAACCCATTTGGAGTCCATATAGTTCATGGTTAATAACGAAACTCCTAAAAAAAGTCAATTAAACTATGTCATCACAGTAGGGTGCATTATAAATGAAGGAATCGACAAGCCAGAGGATCTCAGTGAATGAAAAATCATGGAATGATGAGATTAAATATGAAACGACCAAAACACAAATAGAAAACTATGTGGTAACCAACCTTAGGGCCTTAGATGATGCCTCACTGAGTATCAACCTCATATTCAGAGCAGATTGAAGTCTATATGATTTTCCATAAAATACCATGAAAAGAGTGCGAATGAGACTGCATCTAAATATCACAACATTTGGTGATCTTTTGTGAGGAAATATAAGTGTATGAGCTTAGCCTTACTACGGACTATCCAATACAACTGACCGACTGACGATCGGACACCGAACAAAGGAGTATTAAGAGATTGAATGAGGATGGGATTTGATAGCTTAAAGAGTAGGAATGATGGCTTCAATCCGCATGAATAAAGGGACAATATGAAATCATATCCAAAGTAGAGTGAGGGAAAATGGTAATTTTTTCTAATAGTAGGATCACATGGTTTCTACGCACGTTTGAGCCAAACTGTGCACACACCATGCGTAGCTCACTGCTTCACAGGGTACCCTACATGATCTCTGCACATGGTTTCACTAAACATACGGTGATTTTGTGGATGGGCTCTGGACACTCATTGTAGTAGATGCATGATCATGCGCCTGGGTTTCACGGTTTCAGACACACTATGTTTCCTAGTATGATTTCCAATTTTTTAGTGATTTAGGCACTGAAAGATCGCTGGATGCTTCCGTGACCTCCTTAACCTGATTAGGTGACCCATATAAGACCATTAAATACATTCAAAAATAAAAACTAATGATATATACCTAGTTCAAAGTGTATGTTCATCACATAAACTATATCATAGGATTTCATCTTATATGGAGAATGATTTTGAATGATTAGTTGGAGTATTTCTTAAGGAAAATTACCATTATTTGAAGATAAATTTTGATGACATAAAAACTTTTGAAAATCCATTTACATGAAAAACACTATGAAAACTTATGAAGTAATATTTAAAAATAATTTAATATATTTATGTATAAAAATATCCATTTTGTTTTAAAATTTTAATTATAAATCATTAATCATTTTGAAAAGAATTTTCTTTTAAAATATCCTTGAAAAATTATAAAGGAATTTTTGAAAACCATTTTAAACACTTTTTAAAACATAAATATTTTTTAAAATACATTTCCCTGAAAATTATCTTATAATATCATTTAATTTTATTTTTGAAAACATTATTAGAAGACATGGTTTTTGAAAAAAATAGATTTCTGACCGAAGAGTGAAATAGGGAAAGAATCTCTTAAAAACACATTATTAATTGTATTATGTATAAAAGAGTGTGAAAATGGTAGAATTACTATAAAATTTCTTTAATTACCAATTAATAATAAATTATATGAAAATTATAAAGATGTGGATCATAATATTTCATAAATGGAATCATATTCCTAAAATTATCCCGATAAATGATGCGGTTGTAGAAATAAAATCTTACAATTTTTGTAAATTAGTCTCGTAACCCCCATAAAATAATATCATAAAATAAAAATTAAATATCATAAGGATTAAAAATTGTTGATATAACATCTGAAAGGTCCTATATATACACCTCATTATGTAATATAGATTCATAACATAACATACACCTCGAAGAATGAAAATTAAGACCAAAATACTCTTACCTACTTTGGAAATGTTTTAACTATAAAACTCATGAAAGAGAGATCCTAAAATTGAAATGAAAATCCCAATAATTATCATTATATTAATCATTAAATACCTTTGTATACACACCACATATAAGAAATAAGTGGTTAACATCTATTTTGTCTCATAGAAAAAAAGTGAGAAGAAAATCATTTACCTTAATTATTGACTTCAATTTGCCTAATTAAATCCTAATTTATTGTAAATATAAGTTTATTATACATATAATACATAACTATATTTAACTAAATCAGAACATATTTTTTTCTTATTACTTATTTATTAACAATTCCATGTTAATGTTGCATTACAGGTAATAACCACATTGTTTTTCGTATAAGTTTTGATTTGTTATATTTTAGTTCATATTATTATATTCATGATTTCTTTATATAAATAATTAGAAACATTATATGAATATCCTATATATTTAGTATATATTTATTTAATATAGTATATAATATGTAGAAATAGTAATTGAAATACACCGTTCATGGAGATGTCAGATTATACGTACACATAAACACGGATTAAATTTTTTGTTAGATTGAATGAAATAAAATTATATGATATATTATCACTAGAGAATATTTTTATTTAATATATATAATTTTTTTAATAAACCAATATATAAAAAATTCCATGTATAGTGAAAGAATCACATCGATTCATGGGATAGTAGTCCACAATACACACGAACGGCATTATCATATTTCAAAAACATGGAAATAATGAATGAAAGTGTGATATAACAATTAAATAATCATAATAAAAACATAAAAATCATAAATATATTATGTAAAAAATATTTTCCACATTATTTTCAACCATTATAGGTGGTAATGGAAAAATGAACGACATTGGTTCACAAGGTGGTAGTTTACCCTACACACAAATGATGAATGTTTAACCCATTGGATGGATGTTTGTGTGGTTTTAGGTAGTAACCATTTCCTAAAAAATATAAGTATATTGAAGATACTAATTTTATTATATAAACATGACATAAAAAATAATTAAATATATTTGGGGATGAAATAAAACAAAAACATTCATTGATGAACGATACCATTTCTTCAAGTATCTATTTTTGGTTTACACTAAAAGACTCCCTTGGTTGGATTTATATAAAAAATGGGGCTTCTAGGATGAAAATAGGAAAAATGGGAAGATACTAATATTATTTTCTTTAGATCCAAAGGCCCTAAGGGGTGTGCAGAGAGGGACAGAGTTGGTGGCATTTTATAAGGGAGGTGAGTGCCAAACTTGTAAATTTTTAAAAGAGAGAATTCCACCCATGTTTCTTCCACTTCCATGAGATCTAATAATGGACAAATTTCTATCCTAGAAGAGAGAAGGTTGAAATATGTCTTTAAAATGGATGTTGGACAATTTTTTAAGTCTTTTTACCTCAATTTTAAATTTATTCTCTTATTAAATTAGTTTTTCTCTTAATCATCATGATTAATTGTAATTATTTTTACTAATTAATTTGGTAAAAAATTAATTTGGAAATATTATAAATTAGAAATTATTATGATTAATAATATTGAATAAATTTTTCTAAATTCAATTCATATAAGTGGACAAAATTAATTTAAAATTAATCCCATATATTGGATGAAACAATGACTTTTTAATGTTAAAATGATCAAAAGAATGAAATGTTTTATATCCAATTTCGTTGTAAAATTTATTATAATGACCTAAATTTGATTTATATCTGTATTATTGAACTAATTATACTTTAAAATTAATTAAAAATATAATTAAATTATATATATAATTCAAAAAATATTATATTTTAATTAAAATACCAGAATTTTAAATATTCATCAAATAATGAAACTCCTCAGGAAAATCCAAACAATTTACCCTAAGATAACTTTGGTTTTACAATTTTAGAAATGATGTTTGTTTTGTAAAATATATTAAATGTTTCCAAAATTATATTCGATATAAATGTGCCATTGAAACCTGATGAAACTACCTTTTAGAAAAATTCATCTATTTATATGTAAAATTAGATTTATTATTATCTATTGTCTTGATAAAAAATAAGTTAAATTTTAATAATTCATTGAATATAATTTATATTTAATTAAAATTATTCATAATTTTTTGTTTTTATTTTTTGAGACTAAAGATGTTTTTATAAAGAAAAATAGCTTATTTAGAAAAGGAATATCATTATTTATAAATAGTAATTACATTCCTTTCTAATTAATTGGGTTTGAAAAAAGTCATTTTTTAAACATGAATAAATTATATTTTCATAATTTAGTTAATCTTATTCATACCTACCATTCTGGTGTCTGGGTTTAAAATATCATATTAAATAATAATATTAATATTATGTTGTAGTTTAGTAAGAGTTAGTCTTTCATGTAACACATGCTATCAAAGGAACTCAATATTGTGTGTAACACAATCCAAACACATTGTTGTGTGTACCTCAAGATAATCTTGGTTTTTAATGTACCATAATATATGCTCTATTTTTTGTGTAATGTAATTTAAACTTTGTATTACATGTAACACAATATAAACATAGTGCTATGTATAAATAAATCTTAACTTGGTGTAGTGTTCAATGCAACCCATCAAATAATGATAATTGTTTTGAGAAAAATTCATAAAACTAGAGGAGTTACATTCTACCCCCATTAAAATGAATTTCACCCTCTAAATTCATCTAGTTCATTAATGTTTTAATACTTCAAAGTTTATTTCACATAATCCCACATCATAAAAATTATAACTGAAAATTACATTATAAAGAAGAAGGTGGAAAGACAATAATTAACAAATTTAACTCATAACTTGGTTTCCACATCAAATAACATAGTTGGGAAGTGGAGATTTTCCCATGGAGGAAAACTATGAATAATTATTGAGAGTGATAGATATCACTGATCTCCTGAAAGTTTTTTATCTAGAGAAGGTTAGTGATCATAACATCGTATAAAAAGTGGAAATAAAAAAGGTCATTGATATAAAAATGATAATGATAACAGGACAATGTTTTATTTTAAGACCCTTTTTATACATAATCAAACTAATTAATTTTGTTATATTCATGAAGAAAAACCAATATGAATATGGAAAAAACAAGAGGTCCTAAAGTGATGCATGCAATGAGAATTTCCAAACAAAATTCACCACATCCAGGAGAAAGGAAAGAAAACTGGAGAAAATAGAAATGTTGTTGGATGAGAAGATCGAGAAGATAAAGAATACACAACCTTTTTTCCCTCCATCTAGGTGTGTAGGATACTCACCTTGTTATTGATAAGCCTCTAGTACTTCTTGATTGTGTAAGAGATAGACAAGGGTATCCTTCTATTACCTTTATAAGACTCGTAGAGGAGAAGTGAATCCAATTAAACCATTTTCAAGATCTCATTAATCTATTTATAGATACTAATTCATGTGAGGAGTGAGAAGTCTTCCACCTAAAGAGAATGGCCCTATCCAAAGGAAGCACTGAATGGAAGAATGATAGAACCATCTGAATCCTAGACCAAACCACTTATATTATACAACCTCAAGAATCTAGTGCCATATGTGTTCAGCTTATGTCCCAAAGGGTGAGGGTGCCAGCAAACCCAATTCCCTTTTGCACTATTGAGGTTGATGAGAAAGGGTGAAGCACCTGCAGAAAGGGGCTCAGAGTGGGCGGATCCTCCCAGTTATTCACAAGACTTTTCATTTCAAGTGTCATGTACAAAGTGTGGATGACCAAATCCTAAAACAAGTTTCTATCCTCGTCAAAACAAGAAGAGTTGTGAGCCTTATAGATTTAATAACAACCTCCACGAAGAACAAAATCGCTCACCCTACTCTCTGGACATTCATCACCAACACTGTGAAACCACTGATTGAAAAATCTGACACCCATAATCATCCGGGATGAGAATATAGAGAATACCCTAATGTATTTTTAAATATCATAGGCCCAATATATTTCAAAAAAATAGGAGGTCAATATATTCCACCCTCCATGTTTTACAGAACGAGCATCGGGAGGCAAAAGGAATTACCATATATTGAATGTTCTCATCTCTAGAAGAATATTAGTTCTTAATTGTCCCCAAAAAAGAAGTTAATATTGATATATAACTGATTTCACCATAGAATCCCACCCATTCATCATCATTTTCAGTAATATGATCCACTTTCCGATAACCCTTGGTAGCAATTGACCCATAAGTAGACTCAGTGAATACACATTGATCTTTCCCCATATTAAAATTAATTGAGTCATAAATATGATGTTCATCTGGATTAAGGATCGAATCAATGAAACTTGGGTAACTTCTGGCCTCTCTAAAATATAGTCCTAGGGCAGGGTAAAGACCCTTTTTCTGAAATTGATAAATATTCACAATGAAATATTCTAACTTTTTTTCTTTCTATTTCAAAAGAAAAATATCACCATTTGGTTTTGCCTTCATTAGTTTCCACTTTATATTGTACTCTAATAAATGAAGAGGAGTTTTTTATTCTAGAACCACTAAAAAATCAATATATCCAAATATAGGATGATAAGACATTTTGTATATTTGTAGTTATCACATAAGAAATATGGTTAGCATAGGTTATCCAATATGAGTAAGTATTAATATGGGAAAATATTAATATCTGAAACCTCATTCAAAGAATAAAATAAACCATTTCCTAAATTGATAGGCATATAACCCATAAAAAATAGAAATAAAGTCACTAAATTTCTAAAAATTATTTCAACATTGATCCCATGTATATTAGAATGTACCTCATGATTATCACATACAAAATATGTGCATACATTTATCATGTATTATCTTGAAACTTGATAATAACCTAAATTGCCATAATTTTGTTTTAAAAACTATATGTGTTTTCTTTCCTTAAATTAGATATTATCTTATAAAAAACATTTTCATTGGATTATCGGGTTCATCATTGCATCTATAGAATGTGAGATTTAATTATTCCAGAATCCATGTAGATAATCACAAGAAATTTCACTAATGGATGAAATATAAGAATATCACAGGGCCTATTCATAAAACATCAAACATGAAATTAAAAAAAAGGAGTGGAGGAAAGTTATTACATAATTTCCATCGCACACATCATCCATTATGATAGCACAAGACTTCCTTACTTCATTTGTCTTTTGTGGTTATTGTGGCTTTTCATCCACATTAAACTATGAAATGGGGGACTTGTTATAATATTTACCAATATCTTTAAAATTGAAACACTAAAGTGTGTGAGGTTCATTATGTGGTGTTTCTCATTATTCACATCATTATCTAACTTATTTCCTTTACCTCAGCATTTATCCTCTCGATGAACCCCACCTCCAAACATAAAACATTTAGTAGTTCCCTCGAGAAAATTCCCTCCTTGTTTCTTCCCACACTTTGTGCATAAAGAAAATCTAATCTTTTTTTCTCTATGGTTCTTAGATTTTCCTCTGGATTCCATATTCATTTTCTTTTCAAAACCATGATGTTCATACATAACCATAACCTTTATGTCAACCATGATGGCACATATAACAATATATTTATAACTATTGAAGTCCCTTATGGAAAACACCCTTCATAGATTTGGTTTTAATCCCCTAAAAATATATTAAACATAATTTTAGATAGAATGATAATACCAGAAGTGTACCTTGAAAGTCATGTGAAATTTTCCTGATAGGTACCAATAGAGTCTTCATCCTTTTTCATTAACCCAAGGATATATTTTCAATATTCTTATAAAGAACCAATGATTGTACTTATTAAAAAAATAATTGCATGAACTTATCCCATTCCATTGAGTTAATTTAATCATGTTTCCTTGTATTATTGATAAGATTACTCCATTGAAATTCTTCACATTCCAAATGGTAGATTGATAAAATGAATTTTTCATGATCTGAACATTGAAGAATAGAAAATATTTTTTTGGTGGTATAGATCAATTATTCAATAACTAGTGGATTACACTAAAAACTGAAATAAGGTGGTTGTTTCCTCATAAAGGACTCAATTATATGTTTCTCACTAATTTTCTCATTTTGAATTTCATCATGATTCATAGCTTGAGAAAGCTTTTTGAGCATAGAATCAGTGTTTTTCATTCCATCAACCATAACATTTGGAGTATCATGAGGACAATAATTCAAATTTCTTACATACTCAACATTAATATGATTTTCCCAGGTTCCAACCATTGGATAAAATATAAAATCTTGGTGTAAGAAAGATTAATAATAGTGGGGAACCACATAATCAAGAAAGGTCACTTATAATATGTCCAAATCATGTAACCTTTAATCTATTACACAATAGGTTTTTTACAATATCATTCATCATCACCTTCTATTTAAATACTTTATGATGGTTCATAAAGAGTTTGTGAATTTCCAATGCATAAACCATAGGAGTGTCAAACTAGGATTGCTTCAAGTCCCATTGTTATCCACTAGTTACCGATTGAGTCTAGCTTAATAATGTTTTTTTACGGTTGTTACCCCTAGGCAGATTTATATGATAGACACATCCACTTTTAGTATCCAAATAGGGATGCAATTTCTTGGATTCCACTCTCTCAATCCACTGCCAATACTCAAGGAAATGTTTCTAAACATTAACTCATCCTTAGACCTGTCCTTAGAGACATCCCAAGACATATCCTTTGAAATGTCTACAGGGATATCACTGATGTTATATCATCCTATTTTCCAAATGTGAACTAATCCCTTTCTCTGATATGAAATGTGGAAACCCAATATTAAAATACATAGACATTACATATTTTTTTGGAATATTTATTTCATTACACAAACACATGCCTAAGGATCTTGTTACTATAGTGCCTTTGGAAACACATAGAGATAATACTTCTCCATAAGTGAACTATATCATCTCCCACTATGTTTTTAATAATAGGAACCATTCTTATACTCATTATACATAATACATATCTTCATATCCTCAGGAAATAACACATTTGAATGGGTCAGAAAAATGCTCAATAAGGGTAATCAAGGAAGATATGTAAGCATTACATGAGAATAATGGCACGATAAAATGAGAATAACATTGGAATACCATACCCTGCATATAAAATATCATAAAAAACAATAATGGAATAAATATTTTAATTTCATAAGACATGAATCATAAGGATATCAATGAACATGAGTCTTGATAACAAAAAATTGTAATAAGACATTTATTTTCTGAATTCACACAATCATAGAAAATATTATGTTAATGCTACCCACCTAGACATTCATAACATATTAGGATTGGGATAAACACCATTGTAACTCATTTGGGCTTGAGTTGACCAATATTGTACCCTATTTTATCAGATTGGTTTGACTACCCATGTACCATCCATTATGATCTTGGTCTAACCACATGTGTACCCTCTTTACTCAAAAAACATTTATCATTACCCAATGAATTGGTGAGGGTTATAGGTCCAACCAATCACATAATAAAAATCATATTTATGATCTCCAAAAGATCTTAAACATTCATTCTATCATAACAGTTGAAATTAAATGGGTATCATAAACATTTCACCTTATCATAACCTATGTAAATTATATAGGTTTAATAATCATTTCAATAATGAAAAAACCCATAAAATTAGTGTATATAAAAAGAATATGACTCATGGAAGAGAAATCGGTTTCATAATATACATTTCAGATTAAATATAAACCATTCAAAGGAATACTAAGAATGGTTTACCTGGATCATACACTCAATAAAGAATAACCTAAGGAAAGTGATTTCATATTATATGGACAATGATTTTGAAACATCACATGGAGCATTTCATAAAGAAAGAATCCTTTAATTGAAAATCATTTGTTATGACATAATCCATTTCCAATTTCATTTATTTGAAAACCAATTTTAAAACATATGATATAAGATATAAAAATCATTTATATCATTTCTCAAGGAAAATATAAGTTTATTTTTGAAAAGAAAAATTTTAAATCATAGAACATTTTGAAAACCACAAATCCTATAGTGGTGATGTGGTCTATAGCCATGAGTGAGGATGCGATGAAGAGTTATACTAAAGTGGTTGGTTTTTCATTATCTGGGTTGATATATGAAAGAAAACCTAGAAGGTTTCATGTTGGTTTTTAAGGATTTTGCAGTTGATGATATTTTATATCTGTGTATGATAGAGATTCTGAAAGAATTGTGAAAAATGGTAATAAATTTTCTGTAGTTTCTAATAGAAAGGCTATTCTTGATTGATTTAAATTTTGAGAGCATTTAATTATTTATAGACTTGTTCTACCTAGTGATGTAAAAAATTTGAATATTGATTACTTGGTTAGTAGGTTATATTCTATTTTGGTTTTTTCTACTTGGTGATGCGTACCAATGAGTTGGGGATTGTTCCACCTTATTTTCCCATCGTAGGATTTTAATTGAAGATATTGTTGAATAGATTAATTTTACTAATGAAATTTATTTTTTTATTTCTAAAATTAATTTTTTTATCCTTTATCATTAAAAAATACTAGGGTTCAAGTTTGGATTAAATTTTTTGGTCTTCCCAGGATCCTATGGAATTCAATGTCTTTTTTTGATATTCATTATACTATTGGAATTCCAATAAAAATGGATGATTACATATCTTTAGAAGTAAAATATCATCGATTTCCTAGTTTATGTATAGAATGTCATGTTATTGGCCATGTTAAATAAAGATGTTGTAAAACATTATATGTTCTTATTCTTTGTTGAAAGGAAATCATGAGGCCTCTTGTAATAAAACGTTGAATAGGGTAAAAATGCAGAATAAAGAGATTTTTTGGTGGGGGAAGGGACTCTCCAAATGATAAAGGAAAAAATATTTATTGATTTTGGTGTCCCACACACGGTGGAAGATATTTCCCCTGAATAGGTACAAGAGCCTCGGGTCACTCCGAAGACTGAACAAAGTGTGATTGTTCATAAAATATGGGAATGTGGGACTGAATTGACTGGATCTCAGCTAGTCTTGTCCCTAGTTTAGGTTCCCTTAAATGGAGTGAATTCCCAATATAATGGAGACATGAATTCATGAATGGAGAAACATGATGATGGTCCTTTTTTCAAGGGGAAACAAACTATAAGTGACAGTACCAATATTTCAACGATTCATAAGGGAATTAAAAAATTAAAGGAAAATCAAGGCATCTATGGAAGGAATGATGATGTAGAAGTTGATTCCCCAAAAAATCCAACCTATATTTAGTATTTATGCAATGGGAAGGATGTGGTTGTGGATGATGAAGGTTTCTAACATGCTCTTCCTAGGAAATAATGACTGAGGAAAGACTAACCATATCTGAAGCCAACTATAGTTAATAGGTCTCATGGTGCTTTATATTATGAATTTTATTGGGATGGTGATTATGATTGTTCCTACTATGACTGTGCTATTTTATCTATTCTTTTATATTCTGTGTATGGGGGCATATACACATGTATGACCCCATCCATCATATTTAGGCCTATTGGTTTATTTTTTAATAAAAATGGATATGCCCTAATCTTTTTTGTATATATATTTTTAAAATAATTTTACATGAAAATTTCCTAAAATGTCATTGAATTCATTTTTGAAAACATTTTAAAAAACATGGTTTTTAAATAAAATAGATTTCCAACTGACTAGAGAAATAATGACTAATTTTCTTAATAAATTACCAATTATAATAAGTAAAAAGAGTGAAAAGGTAAAATTACATTAACATATCATTAATAACAATATTAGAATAAATTTAATCAGAATTATTGAGATATGGGTAATAATATTTCATCAATGGGAGCATAATTATAAAACAATCCTACTGAATAATGAGGTTGTAGCAATACACTTTTACATCTTCGGTAAATTTGAATCATAATCCCCATTAAGGAATACCAGAAAATGGAACATAACATATAATTTGTATGAATAAATTCCTAATATCACATGTAAAAGGGGCTGTATAAACACCATATACAAGAATATAGGTTCATAACATAACGTACATCTCGAAGAAGGCAAGATGAGACATAAATCCCCTTGCCTGATTTGGTATCATTTTAACTGTAAAATCCCTAAAAAAGAGATCCTAAATTGGATATAAAAATACCATAATTATCGGTATAAGAATTATAAAATACATCCATGGGTAGAATACACACCATGTACCATAAATATGTGGTGAACATGGATTATGTATCATGAAAAATAAAAGTGGCATGAAAATACCTTACCATAAGTCTTAACCTGCACTGTACTTGATCAATAATGATGATAATAAATATAATTTTAAAATAAATATATTAAAACACATATTAATTTATATCATACCATATATTATTTTATTATTACCATCACTACCAATTTATTAACAATTCTTTGTTAATGTTACATCATGAGAAATAATAGATTTGTTTTATTATATGATTTTCATGGTTATATTTTTGGTTTCATTACATTAATCAAGATTTGATAATCTCACGAGTTATGAAAATGATATAAATATCATATATATTTAGTATATATGTATTTCTTATAATCTATAAAATATACATATAGGAAATGAAATACAATGTTAAAGGAGACAGTAGGGCCTGCATACACATGAATGTTGTTTCCATTTTTTCGGATTGAAAGAAAGAAAAGTATATGAGATATTAAAATTCCAAAATATTTTTTATTTCATATATATCACATATTTATATTATAATCAACCTTAATAAATTCAATTTCAAGATTGAATGAATCAAATATCTTCATGAGGTGGTAGTCCGTCGTCCACACGAACATCATTATCATATTCCCACAAAATGGAATGCATGAAGGTTTGTATGATATAAAATTATTAATCAGAATAACGACATAAAAATCATAAATATAATACATAAATATTATTTACATTATTTTTCCCGTCCTAGATAGGTTTTGATGGAAAAAAATGACATCGATTTCCAAGATGGCAGTTCTCCATACAAATGAATGATTACTTCAAAATCCATTTAATGGTAGGTTTTGTGGTTTTAGGTCAAAAAATAACATACAAAATCTCTGTATATTATATTTTTTGTGGTAATTGTATTATTATGATATAAAAATAATTAAATTCGTTTTAAGATGAAATAAAATTAAAATTTTTGTTGATGAATGCTACCACTTCTTTGGGTATGTCCTTTTGGGTTGCACCAAAGGACTCCCTTGGTTGAATTTATTCCCAAAGATAGGATTCTAGGATGAACATAGGGAATTTGGTAATATATTTGTATAGTTATTCTCCATGTAAAAATGTATTTAGATGTGTTAATTGAGGGGTAAATGGGGTGGCCTTTTATAAGGAAGGTGAGCAAAAATAATGTAAATTTTAAAAAGGGAGAATTCTTCCCATGTTTTTCTAGGTCAATTGGATAGAATAATGGATAAATATATATATTATAATGGATAAGGATGAAATATGTCTATAAAATTAGTTTTTAATTGTTTTCTTGTAATTTTACCCATAAAATTAAATATTATTCCCTTAGTAAACTCGTTTTTCTCATAATCTTCATGATTAACTTTAACTGTTTTTAATAATTTTATTAGAAAAAAATTATGTTGGAATTATAAGAAATTATAAATTAGAAATTATTACAATTAAATTTTTAATTCCATTTTTCAAAATTCAATTCATAGATGTGAAAGAAATAGAATTAAAATTAATCCCAAAATGGGGTGAAATAACGACTTTTTAAACACAAAATATTCAAATGATTGAAATGTTTTTATATCAAATTTCAATGTGAAATTGATTAAAATTCCCTATATTGGATTAATATATGTATAATTTATCTAATTATACTCTTAAACCAACATAAAATATAATCTATTTATATAAATAATTCATACAAAAAGGATGTTTTCAATTAAAATTCCAGATTTTTTACTATTCGTCAAAAACATATATCTTCTTAGAAATAAAAAAAAATCACCATAAGATAATTTTAATGTTTTTATTTTGAAAATTAATTTTATTTTACAATTTATAAGTGTCAAAAATAATATTTAATATAGGTGCACTATTTAATGGTGGTAAAACTACCTTTGAGAAGAATACATATTTTTTATGTGAAAAGGTGGATTAATTATTTTTTCATATCAAGAAAACACATAAGATAAATGTTATATAGTTTATTAAATATAAAATAAATATATAATATATTTAAATTATTCATCATAATTGGTTTGTTTTATTTACCAAATGAGATAATGTTTGTTCAGAGAAAAATTATTTTTTAGAAAATGAAATTCTTTATTTTAAATAAGTTCATACATTAATTTCTAATTAATTGGATAAAAAATAATTCATTTTGTAAACACAAATTAAAAATATTTCCATAATTTAGATAATCCTATTCATACACACCATTCTAATTACTAGGTGACAAATATCATATTAAGTAATAATATTAATTTTATATTGTAGTTTGGTAAGGCTCTGTCTTGGATATAACACAAGTTATCGAAGGATAGTGATATTGTGTAGAACACAATATAAACCTTGTGTTGCACGTACAACATGATAATCTTTGTGTTTCTTGTAACACAATATAAGCTCAGTGTTACATGTTACAAAATCTAAATTTGTATTGCGTGTAACACAAGATGAACTTAGTATGAGTATAAAGAATGATTACTTTATTGTAACATGAAATGAAAGCCATAAAATAATTTAAATGTATTAAAAAATCATGAAAACTTGGGATATTATGATTTGGACCTCTAGGAATACTGTTATCATCAAAATCAACTGATATCCTCTGGTCCTAACTATATGAAACTAATTATTTTAGAAAATATGTGCTAGCACATTTACAAACCATATATGTATACTCTGCCCTTGTAGAAGAAGATAGATCATATGTAGAAGGATAATAAGGATCTTCAATATAATTATGTATTCAATCCTCCCTAGAAGCTCGAGGTGAATTCATACAAATCAATGAAAAATAAAATTAGAATATAGTATCTAAATCTAAATATTAATGATAAAATAAAATCAAAAATATGAAATGATTAAATAAAAAATAAACTAAACGAAATACATTTCTAATCATATTTGTTTTGAAGTAATTATCTTAAATTTTTATAACATTAACAAGAGATAAAATGACATAAATGAAGGTAATAAAATTTAGTAAAAGATAACATAAATTTTACTATTAAAAAAATTGAATTATATTTTTAAAATATTACAAAAAACAAAATAATAATTAGAAAACCACTTTTTATCATATCTGTTAGAGTATTTTAAAATAATAATAAGAATAAAACTTGAAATATTATTTATCTAATTAATTAGTAGTTAACAATTTTAAATGAATACTGTAATTAATTATGAAACATAAAATTGTGTAAAAAAATGATATAAATATTCAGTTAAAATAAAAAAAATCCAAAAGTTATATTTAATGTTGAATATTTTAAAAATGATACAAAAAAACTAAACAAAAATTAATAAAAAATTTGAAAGCATTAGTTATAATATGTGATTTAACTAATAAAATTAAACTATTATTTCTAAAATTTTCTGAAATTTAAAAAATTAAACAATAAATAATTATTTATTACATATAATATTATGAAATTACTAAATGATTGTTTTCCCATATTCCTTCCCCTAGATAATTATGTATGGAATGAACCATGTATATGAAGTCATCATCAATATTCTTTGTGAATCTTTTTGTGGAAGTTGGGATCTCTCATAAATCAACAACAACATTATGTTTTTTTATCAAAGAAATATTTTTCACTTATAAAATGATAAACAAATGCTTATTTAATAGAAATCATATAGAAAATTTGTCTTGTGTGTGTTTAAAAGATAAAAGGCTCATCTATGTATTCTAATCTATTTATATTAACTAATTTCACGTTGACTTCATCGTGTTTTATACTATTGTTTATGATAACCCATTTATAGTTAATCATTGGGACATGAGATTTAATGTAATAAACTAACATTATTTCTTAAATGACTCTATAATATGCACTTGACATGGCGATTGCATTTTTTCTTTGGAAATAAAAAAAATAATTTCTTATAGAAACAAAAATTCACTACTATTTTCGAAAAAACATCTATTGCAATTATCTTTGGTATGAAATTTATAGCCTTTAATTTCATACCCTAAAAATGTTATCAAATTTTAGCTTGGGCCGCCTGCTGACCATCTCAATTTTTCAAATGCATATAATCTTCCATGAATTATCACCTCTAAATGTATTATCATTGATAGTAAGTCAAATATTTTATTCAACCCATATATATTTATTCCATTAATTTATAATAATGTTGTAATCAAAATATCATAAATATTCATTTTCACATGCATTATATCAATTTTTAGTTTGACCGCATGATATCTACAATGTGGAAACTAGAAAAATATTGTTCATTTCATCCAAATATTTATATCATTACATGATTTTATGTCCTTCCGAATGTGATAGTAATATTATTCACACACTAAAAATATTGATTAGTGGATGAAGGTTTTGGTATAAAATCAAATTTTTTTGATTTATTGAATGAATTTTTTAATATTAAATAAGTGTGATCTATAGAGGAAAACCACTGATTACCCATGTGTACAATTTTTCTCCGATATTTTAGTTTATAATATAAAGTCTATTATTCCAAAATTGGAAGAGATTTATTCCCATTAAAATTATATGTAGAAAAATATCTATATACTAGGAAAGCATTTATTGTGATCTAAATCACTGCATGAAATTGAAAATTTTCTATTTTATAAGAATCATACACTCTAATATCTTCCTCTCATAAATGTTTCAAATAATCAATTAAGGGTGATGAGAAAATATCAATATCACAATCAGGCCGTATTTTTCAAGAAATCATTAAACTAAAAATTATTTTTTCCTCTATACGAAATTCGAAAGGTAAGTAGTAAATTTCTAATTCCACAGGTAAGAAACTATATTTTATACTAATTATTTTAAATTTCTTCATTCTATATATTCACAATCCAAGCCTAATATTTCTAAATTTATTTCCAAATATAGGAAACTATTGATAAAGTTTCATCCACTATGGACAATCGATAGAAGAAATAATTTTCCATTAGATATCCACTAATCTACATGACATTTTAGCCTTTTCTCATCATTTTAATTGTAATTAAATGTCTCAAATGAGGTAATATATGAAGATGAAAAATTTCTTTCAAAAGATTCTTTGTTCCAGATAAATCATCCATTGTTTTTCTTTTAACCTATAACCTTATTTCTCACATTTGAGACACTCTAATCGAACATCATATTCATTTCTATATAGAATACATTCATCAGAGAATATATACATATTATAATACCAAAAAACCATTGGGAATAATTTTTTCTTCATATTATAAAATAATTCTAGATGGTCATTTTTTAAGGAAGTATGCCTTTCTATAATTGTTTAAAATCTATAAAACACTCATCTCTCCATACATTTTCACTTTCATGTTAATCAATCATAATACAATTTGTAAAACCATAAATACCTTGTAATATGGATAAAATGGGTTTTTTATCATCACAATATAAAAAATCAACAATTGGTTAATTTCCAATTGACTCTACTTCAATATCACCAATAATTTATTCAATTTTATCATACATATCATCTTTAAAACCATCATCATTAATAGATCAATATTTATTCCCAGTTTCACCATGCCAAATCCAAAGTTTTTACCTTCAATTAAAACCAAGAAAAATTATATGATCGTTGATTTATATACTTTCTAGCTTCTTTATATCTACAAATTTCAAGAATGGATATAAAATATGCTCATTGATTGGTACATTCCATCTAGAACAATCTAAAAAAGAATCAATGCATTCATTATATTCATCACTTTTTTATAGTTCAGTAATCAAATTTCGACTCATTTTTATCTATAAGAAATATAAAGGATTGGAAATATGTTTTTTATTTATTTTCAAATTTAATAAAAAATTTACATTTAAAAATAAGATTAATAAAATACCATAAAATATATCAGAAATAATATAAATCCAACATATTTGATAAAAAAAGAATCTATTTGAAGATATATAATTGTCATTCTTACATAAAAAATATTTTTTCTCACGAAACCGTCATGATCATCTAAATATATATTGTTAACACTCTATATTCAAACTACATAATCCAGTATAACATAAAAAACCAATTCATAATGAAAAAAATAAACTTACATTTAATGCACATTAATTCAAAAATTATCATTATTTATAACAAAAATTCAATAAATAATCACTTAACCAAACCTTATTCTCTAAACAATCATTCCTAAATTAAAAAATATCATAGATACCCCAATAATTAGAACTGAAAATAAAAATCATGAAGAGATATAAATAAAATGTATTGGGAAACATCATTCATGAAAACAATCCCAAAACAACATTAATCTATTAAATCATAATTCAAATTCATGAAACATCAGAACAATAAACACATACCCTATAACGACCTGACCTCAGTTACCTAAAACCGGTGCATTATTACATAACATTAGCATGATACAAGGAATCATTTCCTGAAATAATGATCAGTTTAGTAGCCTTGTAAGTACTAGATACATACATAAGTTTTAAATTACATCATGAAATAAAAAAACAACATTGTGTCCCCTTTGAACAATCTTATATTCCTTAACCTATTCTTAATGGGTAATCGTAATATGATTCTATGAATCTTGGGAAAAATAAAACATAATAAAGGGGTGAGATCAGATTCTCAGTAAGGATAATAATATAGAGGAAACTATTATAAATAAGCATAAACATTTAAGGAAATGTATAAGACTAAAAAAATCATTTTAAACATAAACTTCATCATAATATGGAGAATATAAATCATCATAATTCCATTTACTTATTCACATGGATATTCTACTAGTCAAATAATCATATTCAATATCAATATCCAATTTCATAATGATGGAATGAATAATTCCTAACTTCATAACCACATATTGAAGGCCTTGTGAAAAGTCTTCAAATAAGATTTTGTCAAGGCCTTGTACCAAGACACTAGTTTGTCTCATTAGACATATAGATGCATCGAGGAGCAATAGCGGGCTCCACCCGTCACTAACTAAGTAAAATTCATTCCTCATATGAAAAGTTCTAAATATAATATAAACATTCATATTAAAACAGCCATACGAAATGTTAATTCATTAACCATAAACCATGAATGGTATAAAAACAACACATCCACAATCAAACATATCACAAAACCATTAATAAAATATGGAATATTGTATCATAATAAATCAACTTCAAACAAGTGTAAAACCCATCAAAGGATGTTGAAATAGATTAAAACAAATCTATATGAGAGAAATATCCTTTTTTATATGGAAATCATTTAAAAGTCACAAAATTATCAAGAAGCTGTTAAATATTATTTTTGAATCAAAGTGTCCCATAACACATTGAAACTTTTAAAAATAATTTTAATTTTAAAACATTCATTTCCATATAAATAAATCCTTAAACCATTTTTAAAACATGGACATTAATGAGAATTATTTAGAAAAATAAATCTTTAAAACATTTAAAATGATATTTTAGTAAGAGTTACTAACCAAAAGAGAGACGTTTGAATACAAATAATTATGGTAATCTAAAATTTATAATATCATGAGAATAAAGGGATTCATGATATAGTATGTCAAAGTAAAATATATACACTATATAAATGTTAATTGGCCCATAACTACAATGAAGTCTCAATGGAATGTATGTTGAGATTAATTCCTTTATAAAGAATGTATCCTTTGGTTAAAGATAAATCAATGACATAATTATGCGTAACAAATATAAATACACTAAATATAATTGGATATCTAATGTGGATTGATCAGAGGACATTCACACTTATTCCTGTAAAAATACCACTAATGACTTGGATGTTTAACTCAATGAATAGAAATTTAGTTAAATTACTCTTATCAAGTTCACATCGATGACATGAGAATTTATCAATGGAGTGATTATGTGTATCAAAAGTATATCTAAAAAAGGGAAGTGGAAATTACTACATAAATAAATAAATAGTGAATTCACATATAATCTTGGACTAACATAATCAATGAAGTTTGCATAAAACCCATTTAGTGGAAATCGAAATTAGAAATACCTTTATCGATTTGGCGACTTACAAAAAATACACCCCATGAAATAATGATCATAAAATGAAGATTTAAATACCCATTAATTTAATTATATTACATAAGGAATATAATCATGGGCAGTACATACACCACACAAAAGGAAATAGTGGAAATATATCATGAATCTCATTGAAATAAATGTGAGATTAAAACCCATTACCTTGTACATTTCCTTAGTATAGGGTAGGTTAACCTCCTATATAATGGTGAAATAATTGTTATAAAATTATAAAAGAAACAAATACATAAATATTATATCATATATGATCTTCTAATGTTGTTTTGTTAATGATATTTCAGTGGTATCATTTTTTAGTTGTTAACTGATTCGTTTCCCTTTATATGTTTTATTACATAAGTCATGTTTTTTATGTATAGGATGTATTTCATTCATATCCAGAATGATATTATGTTTTTAAACAATATTTTAAATCATAAAATGAAAATTATTATTGAATGATTATGATGGGGAATGAATTTCATCACGTTCGTGGAGATGGTAAGCTGTATGTATGCACGAGCAACAATATCATTATATTGGTGGCGAAATTGTATGTAATTGGATGGCATATCATACTAAAAGAATAATTAACAAGATATATTTGTTATTTACATCAGTTATACTCATTATTATACCCGTAAAAATATCTACGTGTTTGAAAAACAAACTACACAAGGACGTGGAGACACTAAGCCGTACGTATGCACGTATGGTGACTTTCTAATTTATAGGATGAATAGAATAATGAATATTGTTGTACCATATTTATAAAAAATAAAACTATTTATAAGGTACTGGATTTATTATTTTGGTATAGAAACAAAAAAGAAAGAGGAAATGGAAGAAGAATAGAACTTGAAAAGGGGTGGTGAAGTTATTACCACTTCTTCGGGTATTACCTTTTGAGTTGATCAAAAGGGATAATTAGGTTTTCTTTATGATCAATGTAAAGCATCTAGAATGAAGGGAGGATAGTTGAGAGGATATTTGGGCAGGGTTTGGCCAAGAAAAATGGATATGGTGGTGTGAAATTAAGAGAAGGGGAGGTGCCATTTTATAGGAGGGGTGATGGTAACATTAGGAAAAGATTAAAATATTAATTTATTATACAATCATATTCAGTTTATAATGGATATAAATTAATTTATTTCGAGCCTTCGGTGGTTATGGGTTGATATAATCTCAACAAATAGGTTTTAGACAAGTTTAGGTTACCATTTTAACTTTATCATTTAGATTTAACTCTTAGTCAATTAGTTTAAGTTTTACCGTGTCTTCATGTATTCTTATACTGTATGGTTGATAAACATAATATAAACATTAAAGAGAACCTAAAGTGGTTAATTAATAACATATATAATATTATTTAATCCCTTTTGAAGAGCCTTACATTTTTAGGAATATTATATCAACCAATAATATAGTATTTGTTTTAAAAATTAATTTATGTCAATTTTGACACTATTTGGTATTTTGTTATTGAAAAATTCATAACAACCTTATAACTTTGAAAAACATTTATATAATAAAACCTAAAATGTCATATTAACCTAAAAAATTATTTTAACTCCTCAGAAGTCTCAATTTACATGATTTGGTATTTATAATATAAATTATTTTAATATTTCAATAATAAGGTAATTACTGCATCATCATTGGGTCATATATAAATTATATTATTTAATGTCTAAAAAATTTAAATAAAAAACCATTATATGGGAAATCTTTTAATATTTCTAATGGATATTTATAGTCGGATTTATCTTATGTGTAACCCTATATTTAAAATGGTTTAGTTATTAAACATTGAATTTAACACTTTTAACACTTCTATAAATAAAATAATAATAAATGTCCTAATCTAATCCGAGTGGAACAAAGTGGATAATATTTTATTCCTAAGGTTGTTTTTGGTCGAATTACACTTATCCAATATAATTAGTACAAGTGTTGAGATAATTATAATATCATTTTTACCGTTAATTACCCTATTTACTTATAACAGTGGTAAATTAAAGTCAAAAGTTATAATTCACCAAAAATTATTTTCATCTTATTGAACCAAATTTTACTCACTGATGTTAGCCATGTTTCTAAATTTTTTGAAATTCAACTCACAGACTCGGTAAAATTATGTTTTATGAAAATTTTCAAATGCTCTTAGAAGGTGGGTAAAAGACGATAAAAAGGTCAATAAACTTTTATATATCTAAACTTATTATAAAATGACTCTAATGAATTAAGTTGAACATATATTGGTTTATGTATCTATTTTGACTTAAAATAAATAAAATAAAAAATTATTTAAATAAAAAATTAGTTTTAAACAATAACACAGTGTTTTTCACTATTCATTGAAAAATTGAATGTTTTCATAAAAATGACAAAAATTCACCCTAAGATAATTTTGATATTCCTAATTCAAAAATGAAATTTATATTATAAAACTATAAACATAGAAGTTGCATTAAGAAATTTAAAATTAATTTCTGTTGTCAAAACCAAAAAAGCGGGTTTTTAAAAAGAAAAAACTATCCAAAGATTGACATGTATATATGTCAAATTTAAAAATGAATTTACTTATAATGACCTAAATTGTATTAAATGATAAAAATATGATATAATTATACTTACAAACCATTAAAATTCATAATTTAACACTATATATTAATTTTATTTAAAAAGTTTTTTTCAATTAAAATTTAGTATTTTTCAGTATTCATCAAAATATGGAAGTTATCAGAAAATTACCAGAAGGTTATAAAAACGATTTACTGTCCCAATTCAAATTAATAATTTAATTTCATTAAATTTAATATATTTAAGTGTCAAATATAGGTTTAAAAAATGGTTTTCCATTAAAGGTGGTAAAATTGCATTTTTTTTAAATACTTCTTTTATCTGAGGAAATGAATTTGTTATTATATTATATCTAAGAAAAATATAATATGGATTCTAAAATTATATGGAGTATATAAAATTAAATATTTAGTTAATACTATTCATACTGGCTTTTTTAACAGCTATTTTGGTCAGTTATGGTGCGTTCGAACTCGGTGTTGCTTGTAGTGCAAGTTATTGAATTACATTAAAGAAAATAACTTACTATGAAAACTTGGGATGTTACATTATTCCCCCCTTTTGGATATTGTGTCCTCACAATTTTAAAATTGGTCTTTGTAACTTCATTGAAAATCCGACATTGGTAAAAGAGTCAATAAATCTATCACTTTAATAAAAATAAAGAGAAGTACAAAGGTCACTCGACATAACCTATACTATTATTCCATATAGGAAAACTTGGATATGGAAGATAAACTATGTGTCATTTTCTGATGGAGAGTGATAGAGAACATGATCAGGAGAAACTTGACAACAAGAAAACCACAAACTTGTGATGGGATAAATAGTCATTAGTTTCCCCATAGGAAAAGTAAACAGATATCGTTTTCTGTTTTAAGTGTCATTTCATAAAGTCGAAGAATTTATTTATGATATTGACTAATAACATTAATAGATATACTTACTTTTGAAGTAGAGTCTCGTCCTTTAATAAATTTCTAACACTAACTGATCATTTTTTTTAATGATGAGTTTTCAAGATGACTTGGTCACACCTGAAGTGCTAGAATCAACTTCTAGAGAATCACATAATCCAAAAAAGATAAACTATATATTTACCTTGTCTTTAGATATTGACCAAAACCAAAATTGTTAGTACAAGATCATATGATCCCCCAAAATTATAATCCTTTAGAGAATGAAATACTAATCTTTATTTCTAAAATTTATCCAACAATACCCAAAGTTAAATAAATACAATTCAATAAACAATTGTCCTTAAAATCCTTCAATATAATCCAAACTAATATTGAAACCCATAACATATAATAATTTGATTACCCATCCTTCCACCTTAAATTATATCTCCAAATAACATCGACTACCCTTATAGTTTCACAATTAAAAGTAATTAACCTAATCACATATTATCTATGATAGGTTAATCATTTTCAAAAATAACCCAAATCTCTATAAATCCACAATAAAAACATAGATAAAAATACACCATTACTCTTAAAATTAAATCCCATAGTATTCTACTTTCCTTAGGTATATAGTGTTTCCAACAGAGTGAACATCTCCAAAAATAACATTTATCACTTAATCACCAAATCATTTTCCTATACTAAGGATATCCAGTTGATAAGACATAATATCCCAAATCAACTTATTATTGATCAATAAAATCATTTAACTAAAAATAATTAGTCATACTAACCAAGGACTTCATGTAGTCCAGTGGTAGGTGATAATTCCCAATCGCACTCTGGTTGTGGGTTTGATTCCCACAGCTTTGTCTGATGTGATAGGTTGTCACACGGTCTACGTGTTATCCATTTTCAAATACTATATTTTATAACATTCCCAAAATGAGATAAATTCTTCAAAATAACCATAACGTAATTTCACTACAAATGATATCTCATACCTTTCATTTTCATTACAAAATTTAATAAATTGTAATTTCCTCAAATTCAAGGATCATATAAACCGAAATAGTTATTTATAACTATATCAACAATTGAAAATATAATTTTTTCTAAAATAGCATTTTTCACAAAATAATCTATAGGGTTACACATATTTTAGAAAAGACTTCCAATGTAATCCCATAAAAAATGAGCACTAATATTTTTAAAAATTTCAAAATCCATTTATTTCCACATAGGTTCTTCCTTGACCAAGAGGTTATCCTATAGAATATGGCATTCACTCGGGTAATGCCTAGGTCCCCTTCATTTATGGCAAATGACTTTAAATGGATTCTTGGGATCATTTTTGTTTTCTTCCATAGTTCTCTTCATTTTTTATCACCATTTCATTACTTTATGTCCTTATTTCCCACACACAATGCATTTCTTTGTTCCATTGAGAAAATTCCCTAGGTTTCTACTTCAACATTTCCTACAGGATAGAAATTGAGCTTTATTTTCTCTATGGTCTCCACTACTAGAGCTCTTATCATTCACTGCCTTCCTCTTCTTTTTTGATTCTGGGAGTTGGTTAATATATATTTTTTTGATCATATGTTTGGAAAACTAATTTAGCATGAACACGATATCTTCTACACCTATAAACATTCCATTTTTTTGCTCATTTCCACAACCATTCCCACCTTGTACATCATGTTCAATATGAATATGAATTCCTTGGAATTCAGCCATTGAGTAATACCAGAAAGCATAGTGTGAGTCATAAAATCATTTAGATAATATCATAACACATTATTTTTAATCTAAAACTCCTTAGGATTAACCAAGGTTATTTATTCACATCTTATATTAAAATCCTTCAAATCAGTTTGTAATGAAAACGTCAATTATCCTAAGCATATCCCCCGGGAGTGTCATAACCAATAGTGCAGCAAGGCACGTTGTCATGCACCGGGATACCCCGGGTCAAGCCCGAAACTACTTGTCAGAGTTTTCACTCATAGTTACATCTGTGCTAGAGCCGCCTCTACCTACTCGTATTCAGATAGCAATGTAATGCATGGAAAACCCATATAATATTTACATTACCAAGATTTTTGGATGTTCTTCTATTCTAATACTCAATTTCTATATTAGGGTAGGGTTTCCTAATCATAGTTTTCTCTAAATCTAGCTTTAAGGGTTTGTACTAAATTTCTTATGATACCAACTGTATCACCCAGACCCCAGTTACCCAGAATTGGTGCATTATTACATAGCATTGGTATTATAAAAGGAATAATTTTCTGAAATACTGATCATTTTAATAGTCTTGGAAGAAATAGATACATACATAAGTTTTACATAACATCATGAAATAAAAAAATAGCATTGTTTCCCCTTTGAAAATTCTTATATTCATTAGCCTATTCTTGCTGGTTAATCGTAACATACTTCTTTGCATCCTGGAAAAAATAAAACATAAGAAAGGGGTGACCTCAGATGCTCAGTAAGGATAACAATATTGTGAAAACTTTCATAAATAAGCATAGACATTTAAGGAAATGTATATGACAAAAACAAAAGACTTTTAAACATAAACATCAACATAATATGGAAAATATAAATCGAAATAATTCCATTTACTTATTCACATGGATATTCTACTAGTCGAATAATCACATGCAATATCAATAGCCAATTTTATAATGATGGAATGCATAATTATAGACTTCATAACCACACAGTCAAGGCCTTGTGCCAAGAATAAAAATAATATTTTGTGAAGGCCTTGTGCCAAGACACTAGTTTGTCAGATGAGACCTACAGAAGCATAGAGGAGCTATAGTGGGATCCACCCATCAGTAACTATTTCCAATGCATTCCTCATATGAAAATATTGAAACATAACATAAACATTCGTATTAAAACTAGCATAAGAAATGTTAATTCTTTAACCATAAACCATGAATGGTTTTAAAAACAACACATCCACATTGAAACATATCAAAAAAACATTAATACAATATGGAATATTTTATCATAACAAATAAACTTCAAACAATTGTAAAATCAATCAAAGGATTTGAAATAGATGAAATCAAAACTGTTTGAGCGAAATATCTCTTTCTATTTTGAAATTATTTAAAAGTCACATAATTTTCAAGAAGCTGTTAAAAATAAATTTTTAAATAAAAGTGTCTAATAAAACATTGAATCTTTTATAATGAATTTTAATTTTAAAACATTCATGTCCATATAAATAAATCCTTAAAATCATTTTTAAAACAGGGACATTAATGAGAATGATTTAGAAAAATAAATCATTAAAACATTTAAAATGATATTTTAGTAAGAGTTCCTAACAAAAAGAGAGACGATTAAATAAAAATAATTGAGGTAAAATAAAATTTATAATATCATGAGAATAAAGCTATTCATGGTATACTATGTCAAAGTACAGTATATACACCATATAAAAGGGAATTGGTGCATAAGAACAAAGAAGTCTCAATGGAATGTATGTTGAGATGAATTTTTTTATAAAGACCGTATCCTTAGGTTAAGGATAAATCATTGACATAATTATGCGTGAAAAATATAAATACAGTAAACATGATTGGATATTCAGTGTGAATCAATCATAGGACATTCACACATATTCTTGTAAAAACTACACCAATGACTTTGATGTTTAACCCAATGAAGAGAAATTGAGTTAAAATTACTCTTATGAAGTTCATATCAATGACTTGAGAATTTATAAATAGAGTGATTATTTGTATCAAATGCATATCCACACAATTGGGTGTTTAAATTACGAAATTAATAAATAAATAGTTATTTCAAACATTATCTTAGAGTAAAATAATCAATGATTTTTGCGTAAAACCCAGTGAGTGGAAATCTAAATTAGAAATTCCTTTACTGATTTTCTGACTTACAAAACATACACCCCATGAAAGAAGGACAATAAAATGAATATGTAAATACCTATAAATTTAATAATATTACACAAGGAATACAATCATGGGCAGTACATACACCACACAAAAGGAAATAGTGGCAATCTATCATGAATGTCACAAAAATATAAGTGAGATGAAAACCCCTTACCTTGTACTTTTCCTTCATATTGTGTTGGATAAAATCTTGTATAATAGTGAAATAATTGTTATTAAAATATAAAAGAACCAAATACATAAATATGAAATCATATATGATCTTCTAATATTGCATTGTTAATGATATTTCTGTAGTATCATTGTTTTGGTTGTTAACAGATTCCTTTTCCTTGATATGTTTTTTTACGTAAGTCATGTTTTTTATGTATAGGATGTATTTTATTCATATCAAGAATTATATTAAGTTCTTAAAAATATTTTTAATCATAAAATGAAAATTATTCTTGAATGATTATGATGGGGAATGAATTTCATCGTGTTTGTGGAGATAGTAAGCCGTACATACGCTCGAGCGAAAATATCATTATATTGGTGGTAAAATTGAATGTAATAGGAAGTTATATCATATAAAAAGAATAATTAACATATTATATTTATTATTTATATTAGTTATACTCATTATTATATACATATAAATAATGAATTGTTTGAATAACAAACTACACCACGGCGTGGAGACGGTAGGCCGTACGTACACACCTATGATGATTTTCTGATTTATAGGATGTATAGAATAACGAATATGGCTATACCATATTTATAATAACATCACAATATTTATAAGGTACTGGAGTTTTTATTTTGTTATGGAAATAACAAATAAATAGGAAGTGGAAGAAGAAAGGTACTTGAAAGAGGGTGGTGATATTAATACTTCCTCTTCAGGTATTTCCTTTTGATTTGATCAAAAGGGCTCCTTAAGTAGGATTTATGATCAAAGTAAGGCCTCTAGTTTTAAGGGAGGATATTTTATAGGATATTTGGTCAGGGTTTGGCCGATCCAAATGGATTTTGAGGTGTTAAATTAATAGAAGGGGAAGTTCCCTTTTATAAGAGGGGTGAGGGTCACTTTAGGAAACGATTAAAATATTAATTTATTATACAATAATATTAGGTGTATAATGGATCCAAATGAATTTATTTCGAGACCTAGGTGGTTATGGATCGATATCCTCTTAACCAATAGGTTTTAGACAAGTTTAGGTTACCATTTTAAACTTATCTTGTAGATTTAACTCTTAATTAAATAGTTTCACTTTTACCGTGTCTTCTTGTATTCTAACACAATATGGTAAATAAACATACTCTAAACATCTAAGAAAAACTTTAGTGGTTAAATAATTACATATATAATATTATTTAATCCCGTTGGTAGAACTTTTTATTTTTAGAAGTATAATATCAACCAATAATATAGTATTTGGTTTAAAATTTAATTTAGTTCAATTTTGACACTATTGGGTGTTTTGTTTTTTTGAAAGTAATAAAAAACTTTTAAGTTCGATAGAAATTTATATAATCAACCCTAACATGTCATATTATCCTATATAATTATTTTAATTCATCAAAAGTATCAATTTACATTTATTTGGATATTTATAATATCGCTTATTTTAATATTTCATTAATAAGGTAATTACTGCATCATAATTGTGTCATATATAAATAAAATTATTTAATGTCTAAAAATTATAAATAAAATACTATTATGTAGGAAATATTTTTATATTTATAATTAATATTTATAGTATAATTTATATTACATGTAACACTATATTAAAAATGGGTTAGTTATTAAACGTGGAATTTAACACTTTTAACTCTTCTTTAAATAAATAAAAATAAATGTCCTAATCTAATCCAAGTTGACCAAAGAGGATCATATTTTATATCTAAGGATTTTTTGGTTGTATTACACATACCCAATAGAATTAGTACATGTGTTAGGGTAATTATAATATCATTTTTACCCTTAACTGCCCTATTTACTTTTAACCGTTGTTTGTAAAAGTCAAAAGTTACTATTCACCAAAAAAAATTATTTTTATCCTATTGAACCACATTTTACATACTTATGATAACCGTGTGTCTTGTGTTTTTTAAATTCAACACACAGAAGTAGTAAAATTATGTTTCATGCAAATTTTCAAATGTTTTTAGAAGGTTGGTAAAAGATGATAAAAAGATCAATAAACATTTATATATATCTTAACTTATTATAAGATGACTCCAATGAATTAAATTGAACATATAGAGGTATTATGAATCTATTGTGAAATAAAATAAATAAAATAAATAATTATTTAAATTAAAATTCGGTTTTAAACAATAACATAGCATTTTGCACTATTCTTCAAAAATTGCATGTTTTCAGAAAAATACTAAAAATTCATTCTAAGTTAATTTTGATATTATGAATTTGAAAGTGAATTCTATTTTACCAAATTTAAAACATATAAGTTTCATTAAATAATTTAAAAATGATTCCTATTGTCAAAACCAAAAAGCGGGTTTTAAAAAATTAAAAACTATCAAATGATTGACATGTGTTTATGTCAAATTTAAACGTGAAATTACTTATAATGACCTAAACTGTATCAAATTAATAAAATATAATCTAATTATACTTCCAAACCTTTAAAATTCATAATATAACACTATAAATTTTATCTATTAATTTTTTTTAATTAAAATTAATTATTTTTCAGTATTCATCATTATATGAATGTTATCAAAAAAGTACAAAAAATCAACCAAAATATATTTTTATGTCCCGATTCAAAATTAGAATTTAATTTCACTAAATTGAAAATGTAAAAGTGTCAAATATTGATTTTAAAAATGGTATTCTATTAAAAGGTAGTAAAATTGCATTTTTTTGAAAAATACTTCTTTTATCCAAAAAATGATTTTGTTCTTATATTATGTCTAAGAAACACATAATATGGATTATAAAATTATAAGGAGTATATAAAATTCAAAATTCAGTTAACACTATTCATAACCGCTTTTTTTAACATCCAGTTTGGTACGTCGTGGTGCACTCGAACTCGGTGTTGCGTGTAGCGCAAGCTATTGAATTATTTTAAAGAAAATAATTTACTATGAAATATTAAGGTGTTACATACCAAAAATAGATATTTGAATGGTGATGAATGGGAAGACGACGACAATGGAATGATAATTATTAAAATGAAAATGTTGCATCCCATGATGGTTGAGGGTGGATAATAGTGGTTAATGATAACAAAATGATATTTCAGGCCACCAAAATAAATAATAAAAGGTTGGAGTTCACTATGTGAATGAAAACCTTCTGCATCCGAGAGAATGAATGAATAAAAATAAACATTCTGATATTTTATTATAAAATTAAAGTTTTTTTCACATTGGTTACCAAATAAATGTTGATTATATTATACTATTCTCATTTTTTATATTTTTAATTATAACCATGATTGTAAATTATTTATAAAACTGGTTAGAAATAACAAATATGAATATTGTGTTGTTTTAAATGTATCTTATACTAATATTAGGCCTCTGTATGGTTTTTGTTTCCCTCATTGGTTGAGTGAATGTTCCTAGTGTTGAGGATATTGCATGATATGGTATCTTGTAATGCATAAATAGCATGCGAAATCTATTTATGGTATGTTTTCTGTGTTTCCTTCCTTGGAATAGATTAAATGTGGTTATTCATAATTATGGAGTATTTGATATTTCTTGATTTTCCCTTGATATGTTGTACCTTACTTATTTATTGTTTCATAGCTTTTGTTATATTGATTATGATATATTGTTCCTTTCTTTTCCATGAATTATATGTGGATTTTTTCATAGTCGTTGGAATCTCTGTTTTAGTGTTTAGGTGGAATGTTGGTCTTAAAAGATATAACTAACTCCTAAGAGGCCTAGATTATATGTCATGGCCAATTATGGATGACTCTAGATATATGATGGATAATTCCAAGTCATGGAATGTTATTAACCCATGATAGGCGAATGACATGTGACGTTGGATGTGGGTCTATTGACTGATATGATGTATGGATGGGGAACAGCCTTACATATGTGTAATGATCCATTATTCGATCATGCTAATCTTATGTACTATTAGAGGATATTAAAGGATAATGATGGATGCATTACCTTATTGGAGATAATGTAGTTTTTTTAGTAATGGAGGAATTTGTAATTTCCTTTAAGGTGGATGCAGAGGTGTAGAATAATACAAGTCATGTGATGGCTACTTATGATATTCTTTCTGTATGTTGCCAAGTCATATACAACCAAGGATTATGGAAGATTTATTAGTGCACAATCACTCAGTACATGATTGTTTGTATTCTTTTTAGCACATTTACCTTTCCTTAATCAAGTAAAACATTATATAAATTTTCATTAATTTTAAATACACATTGGTTTGGTCCAATAAGGTTATACTCACACCCTACATGGGAATCTTGGCGTGCTTATCGAATCCATGATAAGGGATCTAGGAAAGGGAAAGGAACCAGATGTAGGTTTCTGAGGATATTGGAGTTATATATGCATGTATTACTAGTAAAAACTCTAGAAAACGTATGTGTTATCTTTTATTATTTATTTCGAGTAATAATAATTGTACTTGTGGACCTGACACATTGGGGTTCTGTTTGGTTTATTATCTTTATGACCTAACATGATTCTACTATAACATCATATTTATGTTTTCATCTATTTTTATTTTCATATGGTTTTTAGAAATTGTTATATTGTAGAGTATGTATATGATTAAAAGGGTATAGTATCATCATAACACCTTTAAACCCTTTCCCCCAGTCAGTATCCTCCCACATATGGAGAGGTGTGTATGAGGTCTTGTTTTACTTCATCTTGGACCTAATGATTTATAGCAGGTTGTTAAATTATCCATGTTATTAAACATTATTCTAATTAAATCAATTATGTTCTTGTCTAGTGAGTTAAAGTACACTGGAGAGAGTTTCTGTGAATGCGTGAATTAAAAGAACAAATGTAATCATAAGGAAAAATAGATAGAGATAGAAAGGCATGTTATAATCCTTTGAGTTACGTGATAGAAATCTTATCATAATAATCAAATTAATTTCCTCACTCCCCTACACCAATCATTAATAGTTTTGTGGCCAGAAACTACTCACCAATATCATTGGTGTATTTGTTAAATAAAGGAGAAAATAGTAACCATTGTTAAACCATGTGCTATCATTCCCATGGTAATAAAAAATGGTCGATCAACCCTTATCCATCTTCACACTATTCTACTATATATGGAATGTGTATATCCAAATAGGAATTATGGGAAAACCTATGAAAAGATAAATAATTCTGATATATACACATGATAATAATGATAAGTATATATAGTCTTATGCATATTGTTTGGTTCCCATAAAAACTATGAAAAAAATGAATATAGAATGAAAAAAAATTGGATTCATGAATTGGAGTGGGGCATACTACATTGATAAACTACAATATCTTGAACACTATCACTAGAGGTTATAAATAAATTGAATATAATAAGTGAAAAAGATAGAAAAATAAGTTAATCATTTATATATTAAATAATATCTCCTTTTCAGAAGATGAAATTAAAATTTTTGATCCTCTCGGTACAATAACTTAATAATCTCCATATAGATTGACTAAAAATATATTGGGTACACATTTATGACCTCTATAAACTCCCACTAACATCCTTTATCCAATAATAGGTTTTAGATCTCCCATAATCCTCGAGCGAGCTTGTTATATTCCACATTAAAATCGTACTGATACATTATTTATTAGGATAAAAAAATATAATAGTAATATTGTTTTTAAGAGTTATTCCAGTGAATGGATAAAACATGTGCACAAGATATATGAATGGATTTAAATGCATGTCATTATCTATCCTAAATGTATCTATAATGATCTATAGAACCCATTCATGATTATTAAATGTTTGTGAATATTTTATCCTTAAAACATTAGAAATATAATATCACATATTTTTAGTGATATCTCTAAATCATAATTTTTATTATTATACAATGGTAGTTTCTGAAATTTTATCCAATAAATTATTGAGAGTTTTTAGGAAAATATCAAATTATATGTATTTAATCATCCATGGGACTCCCATAAATCTGATGTGAGTTTCAATTCAGGGATTGTTTTTGGAACATAATGGATTATCATGAATAGTTAATCCCATATGGAACCTATCACACATGGATCACATTCTTAGAGATAGTCTTATATATCTATCACCAATGAGAATTCAGTTTTATTTTTTCCCCCTTTCATTTAATCTGATGTGAGGTGATCTTTCATTCTTATACAGTGCACTAGGTATGTTCTAATTACATGAGGAAATGGTTATTTGTCAATGAATGTTTGGATGTATGGGTTTTTCATATAATCTCACATTCAATGAAATTTGGATTATTATTCTATATACTGATAAATCAGTTGAATCACACACAATTTATTTGTTCATATATTAGACTTAACATTAGTTCTTTCTTAGGGTTAATATTCTTATATAAGGGTGTATTTATAATCTAATGTGGCAATGTTCCCATGATAATTAATATGATGTGGCTCCTCTATCTTGTGTTATTATAATATGGTTGGGATTTTCAGTGTTAATCCTACATGTGACTCCTTTATCATTGTTTAATCACATACAAGGCTTCAAAAGACCATTTACTATTCCATAGTCCTAGAAGAACCGCTAAAAAAATTTAAAACATATAGCAATTTTTCATTGAAATCCATAAATATAATAAATTAAATTAAAAATCACTTTTGGGATAGCTTACAAATAAAGCAAAAAAATAATCCATAAAATGAAAATACTAAAATTTACATCATCCTAATATAATATATATAAATTAAAAAAAATTATATTAAAATTTTCTTAATTTTTTTTATCACATGGTAGGTTTACCTATGATATTTTGTTCAGTCACTTTTAACAACTCCCACTAAAATAGTAGTGAAAATTTATAGGAGTTCTAAATTTCATGTATCATTTAATAAACTAAAGAATACATTGAAATTAGATCATTTACAATTTTAATTTAACATAAATAAAGTTGTGATATTTTTTAAAATTCACCATTTATTGGTTTGGGATGCATGCATATATTGAATGACCACATTATGGTGTACAGTTCCCTCTTGTTACACCGACATGAGAAAAACCACAAAACCTACGATCTTAAATGCGATATAGTTACGCATGATTTGGAGGGATGGATACACTACCTAATTATTTAGACGTGTATAGACTATAATGATAAAAAAATTCCATTCCATATTTTTAACTCAAATATTTGAATATTTAAAATTGTTTTTTCTATAGAATATATTTAATTTTTTTATTTTAAACTCACTTATTCACACTAAAAAGGAATTTTTCTACTCAAATCCTTATTAATAATCTTACACCTTAGGAAATAATGGAATATATAAATAAGTGGAAACTGATGTGCCTATTTATATAATGGAATCTTACAATAATGGAGGTTGATGAGATGTTTTTTATATAATAAATGTATATCACTCATTTTCAATTTCTTCTATTTGAAAAGGAGAAACCCCCAAATTCAGAGTGAAAACATATTAGTGCTATTATAAATGATGGAGAGTGTAATATAAAATCCCAACATGATTCTATCATAGAGTAAAAAGGTCACATAACTAAAATTGAGCTTGTTGATCACTAGAGACAAGAGACTAGCACCGACGGTCTAAAAATATTTCATTGGGCGTGATTTACTCTCAAATGGATTAACAAATACAAAATACCAAAATAAACATTATTATAACAATTGGAAATATAAACTAGTAAATGAATTATGAATAAAGTCAAGAAAATATCCCATAAATTACCATATGAGTAATAAACTAAAATAAGAGTTTTAATTAAACTCAAGGACACATATGTTAATATAGAATTAAAATGACTAATAAAATTGGGTTTGTAAAATGGATCCACACAAATCCAAATGCATCTGTAATTCACCCCAAGATGTATCAGAACACCAACTTCCAACTTCAAATGCCTCTTTCCTTTACCAGTAACATTATGAGTATAAGTTTCACAAATATGAGTATGTACACATAAGGAATGAGAATAAATATTTTCTATAAACCACTGTAACCCCATAAATTCATTTTAGAATAACCTGGTCAAATTAAAAAATTAATAATTTAATAATATCATTTATTCTATGAAATATAATTTATTTCATGTTTATAAATTAAACCCACATTAGCCGGTGATAGTGTAAATCTAATATAATACATGGAATAAATTAGACAAACACATGGATTATATCCATAATATTCTAAAAATATTCCTTCTTACAAATCACTTGGCATAAAACATGGATTTTCTAATTCAATACCCCACATATCATTTTATCAAATCAAAAACCATCCCATGGTTACCAATATGTGACAGTAGATGCTGAAAAAGTCTGTAATTACTAAGGGAAGTTTCGAAATGAGGAAGCGAAGTCATATACGGACCTGGAGACCTGGGCCGGAGGGCCCGAAAGTGTTGCGCGAAATAAAGGAGGATGTGCACGAAAAAAATTTGGTCACACGGAAGGAGTCCGGGATTTGCGAAAGGGCCCCGGCGCTGGTGCGCAATTTTGCACCCCCGTGCCCGCGCGGTTCCCTTTTTTGCACCACCGTCTCCAGCGCGCAAACTTTCACGTTCCGCCTCGATTCCTCGATGCCGGAGGCCTATAAATTTAAGGAGACCCCTTCCATTTCAGGGTTTCAGAATTTTCACTGGCTCTCGTGAGTGAAATAAGACTTCTGCGCGTGCAAGATTGCCTTTAGGTATTGACCCTTTTCGCGCAACCTCACCCTGGGATCCGCCTTTACGTGCAATCCCACTGGCTTAAATAAAATCCCAAACCCTTCAGGGTTCCTCTGTTTCACGCAATTTCTTCCATTGCATGCACAATGTTTCAATTGCGCGCAATCCACTCGCGGGGTGTGGCCTTTGCTTAGGATTCAGCCGTTGCCACTCGTGCACAACTTACCTCTTTTCCATGAAATCCTCCTTGCCACATGCAATTCCCCTACCCCAGTTATTTTCCATCCCGATGTTTTGTGGGCAAAGCATCCCTTTGCGTGAAATCCCTAGGACTCATCACCTTAACGCCCCCGGGCACCTCCCTATGTAGGCACCCAATGTCATCCATACCGGGCATGCGCGCCATTCACTGTTTTCATGTACAACCTTCTAGGCTCATATGAAGTAACCTCAAGTTACCTTGGGAGGTGTTTCCCATTTCATTGATTTTCATTATGCTCCTTCGCAAAGGAATGCTAATGGCTATTGCTTCTTTGCATAGCCATGCTAACTTGGACCCCTTGATGGTTCGCCTTGCGACTACCCTTCATTACGGCCTTGCTGATGCCTTCCCACCCACAAGGGGTAGAGGGTGTCGGTTATGTATGTCCTTGGGGTGTGGAGTGAACCCACCTCATCTGAGCTGCATGACATTAAATGTCCAAGCACTTCGTCCTCAACACATGTCGTTAAACTGTGATACGACCCTATGCCTCGCACGTAGGGTCCCCCAAGCTCAGACATTCTTTACGCCGCTCGTCTCCACGGTAATGGAATCACCCTCACATGGGATGATATCCTCTCCCTCAAAGTGGCATTTGTCAACAGGGGAAGGGCTGCCTCAGAGCGTAAGCATCTAGCCTCTCTTGCGGAAGGTTGCTCCCATACACCTCCGTACATCCCCACCGCCCAGGCCAAGAGAGGGTGTGATAGGTAATGAGGCATCTCCATTGTTTGGCCCCAAATCCCTCTCCCTCTACGCTTTGTCCATCTTGGGCCTCCATCCTGGAGTAAGTCCTGACACCATGGGCCCCTCAACGTGTAAGCCCCTCCTTGCATTCTCACGGACACACCCTTTTCAACCTGATCGTCTGGTCCCTACTGCCTCTTGTTTCTCACACCGAGTATGACTCACGTGGTCTTAGAGTGAGCATCGACCATGACATCCACATTGGGCCACCGCAGAGTGTAAGCCCCATCCTGATGAACTATGAGGACATTGATCCGTGCTAAGGCATGGTATGTAGGAAGCCTCCACGAGGTTCAAGCCCACCACCCAGTCGTTCCGACCTCTTCACGTCGGTTCTCCAACTCCTTGGTCCGCCTCCGAGCATAAGCCCCAAATTTCATCCCACATGACGTTAAACTGTATGCTGTCCAGCATGACGTTAAACTGTCTACCTCATCCCGCATGAAGTTAAATTTTACTCCCTCATCCCACATGACGTTAAACTGTATGTCATCCCATAGGACATTAAACGGTATGTTGTCATCCAGTATGACATTAAACTGTGTGCTGTCCAGCATGACGTTAAACTTTATGCCATCATCCCACATGATGCTAAACATTATGCCATCCAGCATGACGTTAAACTATATTCCCTCATCCCCCATGACGTTAAAATGTATGATCTCCCGCATGACGTTAAAATATATGCTCAAACAACGTGTACTTTGATACATGGTAAGGCATGGTACGTAGGTAGCCTCCACGAGGTTCAATCCCATCACTCAGTTGTTCCGACCCCTTATTTTTGGTTCACCAACCACCATTTTGGGCCACCTCAGAGTGTAAGCCCCATATCCATCATTACGGGCCACCTCAGAGCGTAATCCCTACATCCAACATCCATGTCCCATCCTGACCACTCCCTCAAGACCACATCCCTCGGGAGGCTCATGCCCCAGTCAAGAGGCCTTACTCCATATGGGTCCCATCCATGCGTTCATTCTCATGGGATTCCTTTTTAGGTGCCCCACCATATCTTCGAACTATGCAGACTTTGATTCCCTACCACATGGATATGTAGGAATCCCCACAAGGCTCAATCCCTTCACTTCATCACCCATCCTGATTCCTACACGGGTCGCCACATCCCGGTGGCATCATGCCACCTCATTCCACTCCACAATATCTGGGAATCCTCCCACGTGTTGGCCCCGACATTGTTGTTCCCCCCAGGGGGTTCTTCAATCTGATCCACTCTCAGTGTCTCGATCAGTCAAATTCATCTCCGCTGGACGTTAAACCTTCGGCATACCTCTTGTTAAACATGGGAAGTTGAGGAAAACCTCAGATACATGCCCATGGAATGCAATACCCCATGTTCGATGTGGGATGCCACGGGCTTCTGCGCCCTCAAGAAGCCCTATAATAAGGGACAGAAGACGGACATGCAAATCCCACAGCGTCAAGACTCCCCAACGATGCCTCAGCGTGACCATTCTCATCACCGAAGGTTGCTACCCCGACCAGACCCCTTGGAGCGTCTCTACTGAAGTATCATAATTAATTGGTGTCCATGAAGACATGGCACCGAGAATGAGATTCACGAATATGTCTTAAATCTATGATGGAGACCTGGACTAGGTAATGAGCTCCGAGGAGGAATCCACGGAAGGAAGGACCGACATCCCATCATCCCGGCTTCGATCAGGGAGCAGACATCCCTAAACAAGGAACGGATTCCACATGCCATTCGAAAGCGGGAATGCGAGGCCACAAGCCACACGTCCTCCCCTTCGTGAAGGATGCGAGCGCGCCCCGGTGAAAGCGTTAGAAGCAGAAAATGGTGAACCCGACGTGAATCGCTTCTCCTTAATATAAAGATTGGTAGCATTTGGGGTCTGGGAAGATTAGCATGTCACTAGGTCCAGGCACCCAGCACAAGGACGTGAAACCCGTAAGGGGTTGGGGTAGATAGGATGTTGAGCACTCCGTTCTGCGACGTTGTCACCGTGGATCCCTCTTACTGATCACAGAAGATAGAATGGCGCTGGGCTATTGGCTATCCATTACTTTTTCTATTAGTGTTAATGGGTTCATCTCCCTGCTTTCATAAATCAGACCGTTGCATCCGGAGATAGATCGCCACCTGCCCACCGGCGTAGGGATAGGGGAAGTACTGACACGGCCACCCCGTGGGGTTATCCTTTTCCATAGCTACTCCGACCGCTGCGACTGTCGGGCGCTCATGCCCCCTTTCCCCATCACAGATCATCCAATGAAGGGTGATCAACGACCTTGTCTATAGGTACGAGGAGGAAGGGGTCATCCTGACCAGGGAAATGGCCCGTTTGGATCTCGAGGCAACTGCGCCTCACCGCAATCGCCACCCCAAGGGCCACGCAGGGAGACACTACTTCCCACCCTGACATTTAACCGTTTCGGGAGCTTATCCCCGAAATGCCTCGACACATCCCTTCCCTACACCGATGAGGTAGGGAATGTCCTGGTTGGCTCGAACATAGACCCGCTTCAACAGTTCATGGTCAGGGTCCCGGCCAGGCCGCGTCGATGCCGCCGCCTGACTCCCTGGGCTGGGGATCTGGCAATCCATGTGCCCGCACCACCGGCATCAGCCCATCAGACCTGATGCTAGCATCGGGCGAGAGCGAAAGAGGATGCTCACCCTAGGGCATCCAATTCAGTAACCACTGTGGCACGTGCCACTATTGACTCCTATCATCAAACCCCTGAGCACATTGAGTAGGGGTAGTTACATGCCCGACCTGGATCGAGGCCCCGACCGCCCCACAGGTAGGTTGGGTCGACTCTCTCGGTCGTTGGCACAGGCAATGGCCACTGCGAACCAATTCGCGGTAGTTCCATACAGCATGGAGGCCTACTCTGTGCCACCGTTCAGTAAGGTATGGGTCCTCCCTCCTACCAACCTCGGCCAGGAGGCCTGCCTGGTGTCACCCTCGCCGTAGGTAAAGGGATTCCCCATGACAGCAATGCCCTAGTTGGGGATCTTTCCCACGCTCACTACACTGGGTATGGGGTCACTTCCCCTACCGTAGACTACGAGTATGGAGCCGTTGCATGTCCGTCCACTCACCCACATGGAGGTCCTCCCCATGTCCCTTTCGAAATCTGCCCCGGTGCTCCTTGCACTCCGGAATTCAATCCTCTCTTCCCCAGCACCATTGCGGCCGGTGGACTCCATGACGGAAATCAGCCTTGCCCCGAGGAGCCACCCAGGGGCAGGAAGGCGGGACGTCGTCACCGCAAGAGAAATGCCAGGGAATGCCGGACCGAAATCAGACCAGTCCGTTTGTCGGACTCTGAGGCGGAGTACGACTCGGAGATGGAGCACTCCCCCCAATCCTATGAGTCAAGGGCAGAGATAGGGATGTGGCACGTCATCCTCGTACTCCCAGAATGTGAGATCCATATGATCCATGCCTCCCTTAGAAGGTATATCTAGGAGGATGAGGACTTGGCGTACCCCCAGGGATCAAACTTGCGGTCACCATCGGCCTCTTTGGAGGCACCTTCCACCTCGGTCATGGATGACAGAGACCTTTTTGGGGTTTGATGGTGGAAGATCCACGACATAGCTCGCCCTCGATAAACACTGACACCGTGACAGGAGGCCCATTCGCCGACCCATCCTATCGTGACGTGGCATCCAGGACACTGAAACCCTTGGAGGATGACTTAGGATTCAGCGACCAATCGGCCTGCTCACCGTCTTCTTCACCGGCCAGCCCACCGGTCTGCCTCGACACTGATTTCGGTTCCCCAACCACTCCAGGTTGATGAACGGGGCCAGAAAAGTCCGGATCTTGAACCTGAGTCATGGAGCTTCTGGACCATCCTCATAGAAGGCCACTTACCCGAGAAGTTTTGGCCGGTCGCAGGGTCGGATTTTGATACACCTAAATCACTCACCCCAAGAGAGTTTGAATGTTTCCTCCAGACTCTCCAGGAGACTCACTCCCGTCTTCACCATCAGCAAGTGCCTTATCCCCGGAGTCAAGCACACCTTGAGGATATCGGTGAGAAATATTGTTGGGTCGATCTAGCCGTGCTCCTTGCGGTTTGGCATCCCGAGTCACTTGGCCACCACAGGACCCTCCAACAAAAATGCGTTCATATTTTTCAAGTACTTTGAAATGCTATCAAGGAGGCCACCCCCACACACATGTCCGTGGATGGGGGCAGTACGTTGCCCTTCTCTTCAGTGAAATTCACCGGCAGCCCGACTCACCGAGTGGCTTTGAGGGTATGTCCCCGAGGGCAGTGACAGTCAACATGGCCAACCTGTCGGGAGAGGGGAATGGTTTCGAACTTCTCGATGGGGACTAACCCCCTGAGGATAGGCCGCTACTAGACTTGTCTGGGAGGATTACACGCTAGCAGAGGAACCTCCTAGGTCTCCCCGCACCCACTGAGGCATTAACACTAAGCCGGAATATTGGAATGGGTAAAGAACACGTTGGGGATGTCAGGATCTCTGACCCATCAGCCTCAGTGCAGAAGGCAGAGGAAGATCCTAAGAAATCCACAGTGCGCGAACAGCTTGCTGAGCAGAAGAGGCTGGTCGATGAGCTCCAGGCTGAATGTATTATAGAGCGGCAGCCTGACTACGGTGATCCTAGGCCGGGATAGCAGGGGTAGGAACAACTACCCCTCGACGAGATTCTCCTAGGCAACCACGATCATGCTGTGTTCACTAATAGGGGAGAGGCCAGATCTCCTAGAAAGTGGGCACGATATGTTTCTCCAAACCCTCATGAGCGGCGTGACCACCCATGAGAAACCGCTCGGGTTCCTCCCGCTCCCCAAGAGTCGCTCCACCAGCCTCCCCATGAGCTGCTGAGCATGAATACTAGATTGAAGACCCCGAAAATGCGCTTGTGGTTAGGGTCCCCTATCAGGATAGGAACCCATGTCCAGATGATCTGATGGCCGCACTAATCACCCTCTTAGAGGCTTTGGAAACTCGACAGGTGGTGATCACACCAGACGGAAAGCCATACCCGACATGGTTGTATGATATTCTAGCGCCTCCAGGATTTGGGAACCCCATATTCTCCCCCATTAACGGGACAGGAGACCTCCAATGCACCTGGACCACTTCAACACGAGTTGTGGGCCCATTTTAGGAACTCCGGTGCAGGAGGAGGCCACCAAGCTCCACTGCTTTGTCCAGACACTAGAGGGGCCGTCATTCGTCTGGTACCGCTAGCTCCCTGTCGGATATGTGACTAGATGGTAGGACCTTCACAGAAAATTCCTCTACTAATTCAGATCTACAACCCAGAAGAAGAACATCGTAGACCTCCTCAGGTGCAAACAAAGGCCCGACAAGTGAGTCGCGGACTTCATCGCCCAGTGGAAGGGGCTCACATACTCCCTTGACATGCCACAAACTCAGAAGAAATTACTGATAATGATCGTAGGGAATGTCAAGGAACATCTGGTTCCTTCTCTGATCACTCAGAATTACCTCAGAGGGTTCTGTGACTTCTTAGAAAAGGCTTAGCGCCTCGAAGAAGCCCTGCAAAAGGCCAGTCAGGCACACCCGCTGCCTCCTCTAATCCCTACAAGGAGAGATTCCAGAGCCGAGCCCACTGTTGTGGCCTAGATAGAGGCTCCCATATAGCTACAGTTTCTACCAGTGAGGCCAGATTTGTAGCCCCATAGGGTTCTGCCTCCATGGGCACAGCTTCGAGCCCAGCGGCAACTGCCTCAAAATCGGCAGGCACCTCCGTGCAACACACCACCACCGCCTAGGAGAGATAATCAGGTTCCACCTCCTCGATATGATCCTCCGACCCCTCGTTAGGGCGAGCCTCCTAGAGCCCCCTTTATAGAAAAAATGAATCAGAGCTACTCGTTTGATGAGGCTTAGGTCCCTAGTTACTTCCGTATTGCCTCGGAGAAGAGGATTTTGCGGCTGCCTGAGTACAGAAAGCCAGAAGAGGTGCATCTCACTGATCACCCTAATTACTGCCCTTATCACTGGACCCTGGGGAACACCATCCAACAATGCTACGTGTTCCAGGACTGGCTCCAAGACCAGATTGAAAACAATATAGTCAGGTTGGGACCAGCCCCGGCACAAGTGGTAGGTGTCTTTGTGAGATCAGAGTGCAGTAGAGGCAATGAGGATGAATGGCAGCAGGTTTCCGACCATGGGTCCCAGAAGTATAATGACTGGATGGCCCACATGACGGTCGACCGCACCCATGGAATCATCCACACATGCCTAAATCAGCTAGAACCTTCAGAAGCTGCGGCTGCTACCTTGACATTGTCATCCCAGCCAGCCTCTTCCCGAAAGAGAAAGCGGCGGTGGTGCAAGAAGAAAGAATGTGCCCTGCCAATGTCATCGCCATCTTGCACTCTTGGAGACTTCCTGCCCCCAGAAATGGGGATCCCTCCAAGACTCCACCCGGTAATGGATGACTCCTCAAGTGACAGTCAGGGGAATGCTTCGGTTAACACCGTAGAGTTGGTAAATCTCTATTTGACTCCCGACGGTGAGGAACTCCAGGTGGACCCTCCTGATGTCCCCAGTTGTCGCCAAAGTCGGCTGAGCCGTGGTTACATGAGTCACCGGGGCACGATAGTTGGCACCCCCAGCCAGGCCGTACACGCCACTGAGACCAGACAGTAGGCCCAGTATAGAGCTTAGCACACGCAGCCCCTTTATCCGATGTCGATAGGTTCGCATCCACCACCGTTTGTGTTGCTGGATCAGGCGGAACCACCTCGACTGTACCGTGACCCGATCTTCCCTTCCACCAGCCGACCCCATCCTTCTGGTCCTAATCCAGCAGCTACTCTCTGGGATTTGACTAGTGAACAACGAGACGTGCCTAGTACTTGTCGGTCACCGATCCAGCTGGCAGGGCCCGTCATGCCTCCAATCGCAGAGCAGCCTCCTGTAAGCAGAGGCTCGCGTTTGGCCCAAAATTATGATGTTCTGAAGCACCTGGCCGGCATTCCAGGAAGTCTTTCTATCCTTGACGCTCTTCTCCTATCATTTGAAATGCGTGAGGTGCTCTCTGAGGCCCAAAGGAGCCCCCTCTAGTTTGAGACAGAGGTAGCAGCTACAGAAGCCTTCCACACTGAGGCAATTGAGAATGTCGAATTCCGGGTAGTTTTCTCATTCTATGGTGAAGAAGATGACCCCCCCCCCCATACAGGGAACATTCTCCCACTGTACATCACTGGCTAGTTCAATGGCATGGAAGTCCGTCGCTGTCTTGTTGACATGTTTTCTGGGATTAAACTAATCCCAACTCAGATACTGTGGAAGCTGGGTCTGTCTGAGGATGATTTAACTCCCTCCAACCTTAGGATCCAGGGGTATGATAGGACCGATCAATCTAATGTCGGAATGATTCGCTTGAAGACCTAGTTCAGTGGCCAAATTGACAGCACTGAATTCATGGTTGTCTCTTAGGACACCGCCTACAACGCGTTGATGGGCAGGACGTGGCTCCACCTTCACGTGGAGGTCCCCTCATCATATCACCAATGCCGCAAATACTCCCATAATGATCGATTGGCCGTGGTCCAAGGAGATGTGTCTCATTTTGCCTCTTGTGAATCCCTTTATCTGGACGTCGACTATTACAAGAGAAAGGATAAACAGATCCTGGTAGGTGAGGTTGGGCCTGCCACTGTCACAAGTGATCCATGGGTAGGTTTGGATGATGAATATGTCTTCCCAATACATCGGTTTGATGCCACGACCCCTTCCATGGGGCAGTGATTTGTTGTTTTGGGTACAAGAGGAAGGCATGTTCCCAGGTCCAAGCGATGATAGGAAATCACCTCGTACTCCTACACCAACCAGGCCTGGGTGATCCCGAAACCTCCCACCCCTATATGGTATTGGGGCGTTAGGCTCATGGAAATGACAGTACACCATACATTTCTCTTCCTCTAGGCTGGAATTGACCTGCTCAAGCCAACGCGCCACTACTGCTTTGATGTCATCAAGCGTGGCCCCTTGGGCCGAAGACCAGATGGGATTGGATCGACTACCTTCATCGTTATGGTCTCTGTAGCGCATGAGTCTCCCGATATGATGACCACTGCTGCCCAAGACGGCACCTACCACCCATTAGGGTTTGATAACTCAGAAGTAGCTCCCCCCTCAGATGATACCTCCATAAGTGGAGAGGAGGACATGGAAGATGATCCTCCCGCCTTTAAGGAGGGCGTCTCCACCACAGTCGATGAGTTGGTACAGGTGATCCTCGGTAGCGAGGCGGACCCGAGACCCACATTGTTCAGCGCTGCTATGCCCCCCAAGGAGTGGCAATGGTATGTGGAATTCCTCAGACAGCACTGTGATGTGTTCTCTTGGAGTTACGATGAGATGGAAGGACTAGATCCTTAGGTAGCCGTCCACTGCCTTGGTCTCCCGGCGAACCATCGTCGGTTCAGGCAGCCTCCCAGAAAGATGCACCCTTCTCATGGTGCCATGGTTGATGCCAAATTTGACAAGCTTATCAAAGCCAACTTCGTCATGGATGTTCAATACCCCCGGTGGCTAGCTAACATTGTGCCGGTCAGGATGAAAAATGGATAGATCAGGGTCTATATCGACTTTCGCGATCTCAATCGCCACTCTCTGAAGGATGATTTTCCCATTCAAGTGACAGAGTTGTTGATTGATGCCAGAGCCGGGTTCCAATCCATCGCCTTAATGGATGGATATTCCGGGTATAACCATATCCGGATGGCTCCTGAGGATGAGGAGTCGACTTCCTTCAGGACACCCCATGGTAATTTCTTTTACCAGTTGATGCCCTTTGGCCTGAAGTATGTGGGTGCCACCTATCAAGGGGCCATGCAGAGTATATTCAAGACGATTATCAGGACATTGGTGGAGTGCTACGTGGACGACCTGGTAGTCAAATCTCGCCAGCGCTAAGACCATATCAAGGATATTGAAAAAGTGTTCAGTTTCCTTTGTTCCCGCCACCTGAAGATGAAACCGTTGAAGTGTGATTTTGGGGTCACCTCTGGAAAATTCTTTGGCTATGTTTTCAGGCACAGAGGCATCAAGATCGACCCAAAAAATGATCAAGGCCATCAGACAGATGCCTCCCCCAAGCAATATTTGGGAGCTTCGATGTCTCCAAGGCCCCTTAGCCTAAATATGCTGATTCATTGTGAATCTGGTTGGAAAGTGAAGGCCCTTTTCCCGGCTCATGAAGAAAGGCGCCACATAATAATTGGATGAAGAGTGTCAGACCGCCTTTGAGGGAATCAAGCAGTAACTACTCCAACCTCCGGTCTTGATTCCACTCGTCTCTGGGAAGCCTCTTTTCATTTACGTGACCGCCCTGGAACAGTCCCTCAGTGCACTACTCACCCAGAAGAACTATGAGGGAACATAGAACAACCTCTACTACCTCAGCTGCATGCTCCTTGTTATAGAAATTAGATATTCTCCCATCGAGAAGAGCTTCCTGGTGCTTTTATTTGCCGTACAAAAATTACGGCAATACTTGCAGCACCATGAGGTACAGCTGTTCTCTCGAGTAAATCCATTGAAGTACATCATGAACCGAACTATGTTGACTGGCCGACTAGTGCAGTGGGCGGTGATCCTCCAGAAGTTCGACATCAGGTTCGAACATCAGAAGGCTATCAAAGGACATGCATTGGTATACTTTTTAGCTTCCCACCCAACCTCTGCGGATCAGCCGTCGGACTTCAGTTTTCATGATAAGGCAATCCTCTCAGTCGATCATGCCATCCCATGCTGGAAGATGCACTTTGACGGTGCCTCCCGGAGCCCCACCGGTAGGAGACTCAACAATACGAGGCTCAACAGAGTAGGCCTGGGTATCGTCTTCATCACCCAGGAGCAAGCCGTTCTTACTTATTTGTTCCTATTGTCATAGGACTGCACCAACAATGAGGCAGAGTATCATGCCCTCATCACTGGCCTCGAGCTATCTCTCGAGGTTGATGTACCCCATCTGCATGTGAAAGGGGACTCCAGGCTGGTCATCAAGCAGCTTAATGGTGACTATGTTTTCAGAAATCCAGAACTCGTTCCATTGTTGGAGTGAACACTCCATCTAATGTCCCAGTTCCCTTCTCAGCCGGAGGTTGTTCATATTCCCCAGTCACAGAACGGTTGAGCAGATGCTTTGTACAACCTTGTCACGTCGCTTGTGAATCCCAAACAGGACAACCTGGTTATCCATGTGGCGCACCAGAGAGTCATTGCTTCAATTACCCCAGAGGATGATCACGGCCCAAAGGTGAACCATCTTACCACTGCTTCCCCTACGTTAGGAGCCCCAGGTACTTTAGATGCGATGATCTAAATAGTCCCTGATTGGAGGACACCCTTCGTTGAATACCTCCAACGTGGTGATCATTCGTCAGACCGTGCTGAGCGTGAGCGAATCCGATGCCGCGCGCTGCAGTTTACCCTTCAGTGTGGTCATGGCCTTGAGAAGATCCTTAAAAAATGCGGATTTGATGGTGTTATCCTCCATTTCCTTCAAGGAGTCGAGATTCCATAGGTCATGCAAGAGGTTCATGCTGGTTCCTGTGGCACCCATCAGGCATGGTCGAAGATGTCTCACCAAATTCAGAGGTTGGGGTACTTTTGGCCCTCTATGATCTATGACTGCATCAAGTTTTCCAAGAGGTTCCATGTGTACCATGTTCATGCTAACTTTGTGCATCGGCCACCCGAGCCTGTCCACACTACCAAGTATTCTTGGCCATTTGCAGTCTAGGGGTTGGATGTCGTAGGACCTTACCCACCGGTGATGGCTCGCCAATGCTGGTTCATTCTGACCGCTATCGATTTCTTTTCCAAGTGGGCAGAGGCAATTTCTCTGAAGGAAGTCAAAGCCCATTCTATCGCTGAATTTGTGAGTTCCAACATCATCTATCGATTTGGAGTGCCTCACACTGTCCTCATAGATAACGACACCAACTTCTGAGAGGACGAGCTGATGAAATTGTACGCCAAGTAAAACATTCTCTCTAACCATACCTCCCACTATCATGCACAGGCGAATGGATAGATCGAGGCATTTAATAAAACCTTCTCTAACATTCTGCAGAAAATTGTTGGTCAGAACAAGAAAATTTGGTCGGACAAACTCCCCATTTCCCTCTAGGCTTATCAGATGACGACTCGTAATTCCACCCAGGTGACCATGTATTCCTTGGTGTATGGAGCTAAGGCCATCCTGCCCATTGAGATTTAGTTTCCCTCATTGTTCATGGCGGTCTACGATCAGTAAGCGTCGGATAGATTTTCTGAAATCCATCTAGGTGGATTGGAAGCGGTGGAAAATAATAGGCTTTGTGCGTTACACAACCTAGAAAGGCATCAGAGCATGATGGCTCGAGCTTTCAACAAGAAGGTTCGCCTCCTCTCTTTCTTGTAAGGTGACCTGGTACTGGCCCTCAGGGCTCCAATGATTCCTGGTAGGAAACCACCCAAGTAGGAGCCCAAATGGGAGGGGCATTTTATCGTCCACAAGGTCTATCCCAATGGTGCATACTCCCTCGTGACCATGGATGGCAAGCGTGTCACTCCTCCCACCAATGAAAAGTTCCTCAAGCAGTACTTTGCCTGAGCCTGCCAGTCCCGCATGACCTTAAACTACACGCTCATCCTGCAAGATGTTAAACTGCATGTCGGTCTGGCCTCCCTGACTGCGGCCCAGCCTCAGGCCCTAGCCCAGGCTTCCTCCAGTGGGATGGCATGGTGTGGTGTGGGATTATGTCCTCATTCATGTCGGATTAGTTTCCACACTGTATACCACCCTTATTTTAGTTGTCCTTTTCTCCTCATCCCACAAGATGTTAAACTGCAAGCCAGTCAGGCCTCCCTGACCGAGGCCCAGCCTTGGTCCCCACCCCTGGCTTTCTCCTGCCAGATTGTATGGTGTGATGATTACTCGTCATTCCGTACACATTCCTGGATGAAATGCCTCTCATCATCCTACAAAGATGTTAAACTGTGCTTTTAGAACTACGTGTGGATTGATTCCCATCCTTACGGGATAAGTATGATTGCCCGAACACCTAGATTTTAGGTCCAGCCCCATCTCTTGAGATATCCCATGATCTCCTGGTCACCTCAGCCTCTTGTTATGTCCCTCTCCATGAGGGGGATATATAGGTGTGGTACATGGATTTTGGCACCATGCCCCATTCCCTCGGGAATCCGCCGTCATTTGGCCGCTCTCAAACTGAGCCCTTCGACCCTTTCCAGTGGTCCGCTACTGTGTTCAGAGTACTCTGGTCTAGGACTTGGAGTGTCAAATTCAACTTAGGCAAGTTGCATCCACTTTTCGAGCTTCGTGCTTCCCTTCATTCAGGCCCCCCATTACCTTTCACACCCGGAGGGACCCCCAAGAACAGCCTGGATACAACGCCTTAGGGCTCTCCTACCATCACGGGCGAATGCCCCCGAGGGTTTCAGACAACAAATTGATACAAATCCTACATTGACAACATGGTCAGCGGTCGATGCTCATTTTTTTGTCCCCATTGTATGCTAACACCACAGGATGTTTTTTTGCGAACATGGTTAGCAGTAATCACCCATCATCACGCCGGATTCTTCAGGCCCTAAATGTTGGTTGCATGATTAACATTATGTTCCACCCCATCATGTCAAGGTGGAATCTTGAAACTCCTTGCACTAACCCTCAGTGCACCCCCACACATCAGGTGGACAAAGCTGCATGATGATGTCTCTCAGGGCTCCCACAATCCCAGCGCCAAGATTATATTCTTGGGTTCTCTCTAAGGACCATGCGCAGCTTGACCCTCATCCCCATGTGAGGAGTTGCCCAAACATTGCGTTTCGGGCCCATCTCAGCTGGAAGCTAGTGTCTCATACCCTTGATTGTTGGACCCTCGTCGACTCCTTGGCCTAAAGCTCCTCTCCTAGAATCATGCGCGGTCATGGTATGAGATTATGTCCTCATCTACATCAGATATGACTTATCGCATCATGCATGTTCCCCCAGGTCCAAGCCATACGACCATAAACTGTGATGATATCGTCTTAGCCGCCCGACAAAAAACGGCCATGCATTGTGATGACCTCTCTATAGTGGACAACATGTTGGGTATTGGTCAATTACTATACCATTCACTAACTCCAGTTACGACTTGATTATTGTGGAGATGCCAGGAATTTCTACCCTAGGACAGTCATTCCACAAAAGAAAAACCATTCATCTTCAAGGACAAAAAAGATACATCAAATGCCGCTTCATTTGGTGAGAGGGCTAGACCCACACGCCTCTTTCATCCTTTGCACAACTACCATGTTGTGTCGTGCCACCCTTCAAGAACTACAAGAAGCTTGATCCCTATCTTTATGGGGTATGTAGGAATGCCCATGCCTCTTGTCTTTGGGTCCAGCTTGAGGTCTGCTGATTCATCATGTCTGTCTCGCCTTTGGGACCTTGACTATAGGATCGAGTGGCATGGTATAGGATTATGTCCTCATTCACGTCGGGTTTGCAATAGCCACCCCGCATACACCCTCTTATGAGAATTATGCCTCCTGTTTTCTGTCTTGCATGATGTTAAAAGGAACCTCCAAGAACTACGTATGGCTTGATTCTCATCCTTATGAGATACGTAGGGGTTCCTGGGCACTTCCCCACAGGCCCAGCCTAACTTTTGTGTTTGGTTCCTCAGCCTAAACACTTCTCAAAGGATCCCATGGTAAGAAGGACATTTTCCTCGTCCACGTCGGGTTTCGCAACCGCTTTACCATATGTCCCCTACCCCCTTACTCTTTGGTCCGATCTCTAAGACTTTAAACTAAGACCCTTTCTAGAACTATGTGTTGCTTGATTCTCATCCTTATGAGATACATAGGAACTCCCGGACACTTCGTCTTGGGTCCATCCACAGGGATCACCAATCCCATCCCTCCTCACTGTTGGCCCTTAGGCCTGACTTCTTGGGATGTTGTGTAACTGCATCATTTTCCCCAAATAAATTCAGGATGCCCCACAGTTCTCTCGCCAGAGAAGTCCGGTCTAAAAAATGGGATGATCTGTGAATAGATTAATACTTCTGTCTAATACACCTCCACCACGGTGGCACAATTTTGGGAGTGTTGGATTCTATTCGAAAAAATCACCACTCCACTTCCCACGCTTTGTGTTCCCCTTTATTCGGATCTTCATCCTCTTTAATGTTTGATGGGACCCCCCAACAGTATGGATTCTCGACATATAGTCCGCCTGCTATAATAATATGGATGATAGACCTTTGGTCCGCCTATTGTAACAATATGGATGCTCGACGTGTGGTCCTCCTACTGTAACAATATGGATGATATACCATTGGTCCGCCTATTGTAACAGTATGGATGATTTTCCTACGGTCCGCCTGTTGTCCTGGTCCAATGTTTCAGAATACTGGTCGTGTTTGATGGGACCCCTTAATAGTATGGATACTCAACTTGTGGTATGCCTGCTGTAACAATATGGATGATAGACCTTTGGTCCGCCTATTAAAACCATATGGATGATTGACCTAGAGTCCTCCTGCTATCCTGGGCCAACATTTCAGAAGACTGATCGACAATGTTTGAGTTAGGCCCCGTGTTGCGAACATGGTCATCGGTCAGCCCTCATTTTTTGTCTACATTTTTTCCCATTACGATATGGATGATGCGTTTCCACCACGGCTAACAGTTATCCTCCATCGTCGTGCCCCCATAGTGTTCCGAATTTGGGTAACGTAATTCAACTTTTTCATCTCCCTATGTTCGGATGGGTTTCAATGCCCCCATTATTGCCCCTCTTGTGTGTAAAACACATTGAGGAGACGATATATTGATCGGTATGAGGTCTCCTCCCTTCGGCTGGACATCCCTCTCCTCCTCAAGAATCCTGGACCGATTTTGGATGCCTGAAATTTGGTTAACTCCCCACAGTCGGAAAAAATGATAACATGAGTATCCTTTGTTTCTCACCTTGGGTACGACCCACATGATCTTAGGGGTGAATTGTTATTCATTTCAGGATTATGTTTGAGCATGTCAGACCAAATTTACAGATAAATATATTGGTCCATACATTGGATCGAAATATTGATTAGTGAAAGCAACAAGTTCATGAGATGGCCAAAACAGAGCCCTTAAGGATCAACATACTAGATTGATCTTTCCAATTCTACTACACATTTTCTGGTAGCCTCCAGGAAAACTTCTCTCTCCCTGAAGACTCTCTCTTCATTAGTAGCCGCAGAGCGCAGTTCACCAATCCTAGCATGTGCCTGAGCCCATTCCGTTTGATGTACGATCATTTGGTGACTCACCTCCATCAGTTGTTCTTGGGCGTTAGCCAGCTGGGCCGTCAGTTGTTCCATGATCTTAGATCTTGTTGTAATGAAGGCCTCCTTCTCTGCCTCCTACCCTTTGAGGTGCCACACTTCCTACCCCGCCCTCAAGAATGATCGAGTGCTCACTGATCTTTCCTGACACTGGGAAACATCGGTGTGCCAGACGCTCTCACGTATCTTCTCAGCCATGTAATCATGAACCGTCAGATGAAGGCATTGAGCATCAACCCCTCCGGAAAATAGAAAAGGTAGCGAGGTCTGGTGTGATCCCATCCGCCTTAGACAATCTGTCTGAGGCTTCCTAATAAAGTGCTGGATACACTTCCACCCTTTGCGCCATGTCATCCGGCTCTCCTCGACCGCTCCAGAGTATGAATCATTTTTCTCTTCAGGATCAGTGGGTTGGTATGCAGGAAAGGCAGCCAGCAGGTCAGTAGCAGGATCTGCCTCAGGGATGCCTTCATGAGGAAGAGGATCCTCGACGTCTGGGAAACCTTCTTCTCCTGCCCCGACCACGATAGTGCCTTCATCAGCTTCCAGCCTCGTTCCAACGACAGCACCGCTGATGTCCACCATCCCCTACTCACTAATTTCTAGGGCCGACTCAGTTTGGGAGGTATGTTCTGGAAGAGGTTGTACGTCTGCCACTAGCCCACTCACGGACAGCCCAGGATGAGCATCCCGATGAGCCTACAACGCCGAGATCACTATACAAGTAGAATCCCAATTGGTTGGTTTCTCTGACAGCAATCACAAGTAGTGAAGCAGAGGACTTACAGGAACCCAGAGCGTCAGCCTCCGGTGTTCTAGCTGCTACGGGAGCTCTTGTGGCAGGAGACCCCACAACACTTGTCAGTTCAATAATGGGTGTCAGAGCCCCATCCGGTCCCACCGACACCTCTCCTCCTTCCTCTATTGAGGATGCCTGATCAGAACCTATGTGCTCCTAAGTGAGATATGTAAATGGATTAGAATGTTCAGAAGAGAATGGAAAAAGGAGGATGAATAAGGATAGAGACAGACTTCAAGTATCTCGGTTATGTCTAGATCCGAGCTGGAAATATTGCCGCTCTCTCAGAGGTTCCATTGGTAGGACTCCCCCTATGACCCCTCACCTCCTCCTTCATCTTCACCTTCTCCTTAATCTTCTCCTTCGCCTTTATCTTCTCATATTTCCTCCTCTCCGTCCGACTTGTCATCACTATCACCCTCTCTCGGCGGCATCATTTCTGGATCATGCTCTTGTCCGAGCATCACTTTCACCAGGAAAGGTGGCTCCGTACGCCGAACCCTTTGGCGTACGTATGTGTCCATGACCATTATATAAGCATGCCATTGATGGATGTTTACTCGTTCGGTGACCCAGATGAGCCCGACCTCTGGCAGCGGGATCCCATCCTACATTGTCTTCTGCCAGAGGGATTCAACGCCAATTGATTGCCGCAGGGTCATCCAAGCCGACCATAATTCCGGAAAGATTGAATCATGGGAAGGTTCAAGAAGGTATCTTATCTGCTTCCTGGGAAGCTCTATGGCAGCCTCGTGGGACCCCCCTCCGGGTAACTATGTCACAACGATACCATGCGATGTCCCCGCTGCTGAGGTCCCGGCCTGCACAGGCCTTTCCGCCTGACGCGCCCCTGGTCCACCCTTCTAGTGGCACATTGCATGATCTCTCGTCGCCTGGGTTCCACGCGGGTAGTCTCGAGTTGCCAGACTCTCTAGCATAAAATCCCCTAAGGGTACGCGATAGCCCAATGCTCGGCATACTCGGTTGATAGGCCAGCGTAGACCCAAGTGGGAGGAAGGGTAATTACGTCACCAGAGCCATAATTGGTGAACATTAACCACATCTGGTGAAGGACACATGGATTCTTCTCCTCCCAGAAATCGGTGAGTACCTTTTTCGGCATTCACTGTAGGCACCCGAACTGCCTGGTGAATCGGGACGGCACGTAAGGCTCACAGATGATCTTCCTGTCAATCCGAGCCACGGGAACCCCGCCTTGGATTCTATAGATGTATTCTTGCTGCTCCAGCGAGCCTTTCCGATTGTATATCATCTATCTGACTGGGGTGGGAATGGGATGAAGTTAATGTTGGCGTAGTTACCAATTCTTATCCTTACGCCCTCCTCGTTGAGCGTCATCGGTGTAACCCAGACAATGTTCAGGAGAGATGGCCGCAGGACGTTGCCCGAAGGACGAACGATGTTTGGGAAGGTGTACCCGACAATATGAGCCACCACCCAGCCATGAAGGATCTGGAAGGGGACACACACACTTCGAGGTGACCCCCATCTATAGATGCATCCCAGAATGGCATACATCCTAGCCAGCACAGGGACCCCCAGATTGATCCTTTTGTTGGTGTCCATGATGCCCGCCATAACTAGAGTTGCTGGACGAACACCCATCATTGCATCCCGCACTGGTAGGAGACACCCACTTAGGAAGGTGGTGAGGAACCCGACATATCGGAAGTTCAGGTACCGGGCCTCAATGACATGGTAGCCTCATGATTAGTATTGACCTGTCTCCAGGATCCTCCTGTATGATCCGTTATTGCTCCTCTGAGCCGCGGTTGGGCACCATTTTCCCCATCCCTGCATCTTGACCACTGGGTCCTTCTCTAGGAACTATCTGAACAAGTCCTTGTAGGTAATTTCCTTTAGGAAATCCTTCACCTTCATCCTATCTTTGGCCAGATCTAGTAGGTTCCACGTTAGCATGGGAGTCTGTGATCTGTCCTCCCAGGTGTTCATTGGGGGAGGAACTCATCTTACTAGTAACCCTCCAGTGGGATACAGACGATGTAATGGACATCCTAAGGACTCATACCAACTTCCCCATGGTGAATATGGAATGTGTTGGTGTTAGGGGACCTCAGGGTGAAGAAATCTAGCCCGAGTTCAGGTTGATGGTAGAAGTGGAACTACGACGTCCACACCGCCTCGAACAGACCAATGTGCCGTAGCTCGGACCCGAATTAGTCGCATGTATGGAGAACCCAGTACACCCAGTCCCACTTTCTGGTAAAGTTATCTCCGGACTGCAAGTCCCAATCTTGCAGCCAGCCCTTAGTGTCGTCCGTGATGCTCTGACGGGATGTGCTTGCATAGAGGGCCGGAGAGCTCTCCGTGACAGGATCACCACCAACAATGGTCCTGGTCCTCTGGTTCAGGACATACACATCCATGTGTCTGGTCTCCCTGGCAGGATGACCATTGTTGGTGATATTATGGCGGGGAAGGTTGTCCTCCCGGGTCACCCATGACCGTGGTGTGTCCACCTCGAAGCCCGACAGTGGAACCTCCTCCAGGATGCCGAATTTCTAGAGGAGGTTGTTGGAAAGAGGATACTCCTTCTGGGTGGGGGTCAGTAGGTTGAAAAAGGTAAGGCTGTCAGAAACAACCACCTTATCACCATAAACCTCTTCATTCACCGCCATTTCAGCTCTACGAGCGGCGGCTTCCCCCTCATCGACTTGGTTCGCAGCCATCATGATTTCTTTGAGAGTTGCGAGAAATATGAAAAGGGTGCGCAAAATTGGGGAGATTCACTCGAAATCTGGATTTATGGCATAAAATTCCAGTGTAGGGCGCGAAATCAGAGCTGTCGGCGTGAAATATGCCTAGTTTTCGCATAAATATAGCTGAAATTCAGACGGAATTACGTGCTAACACCGCGTGTTTTCAATGCCGTCGTAAAAGGAAATTTCGCACGCGAGAGCTCGGAGCCTATCACGCGATAAAGCTTCAGTACAAAGCATGGGACCCAGGGACCCTTTTTATATGCGAGGTCGGGGTTCCGCGCCGTGTGGAAAGAGAATTCCACACCAAACGAGAGTTTTTCCCGCCTCGTTGCCTTTCGCGCACAAAGGACCCATGACATCCAATCCTTCAGCATTTCGGAGTTTCCCTCGGAATCCGATCGTTGCGACCTCTCGCCGATCAAATTCCAAGGGGGGCATTTGTAGATGCTATAAAAGTCCATAATTCCGTAGGGAAGTTTCAAAATGATGAAGCGAAGTCATATACAGACCTGGAGACCGGGGCGGGAGGGCCCGAAAGTGTTGCATGAAATAAAGGAGGATGTGTGTGAAAAAATGTTGGTCGCGTGGAAGGAGTCCAAGATTTGCGAAAGGGGCCCAGTGCCAGAGTACAATTTTGCGTCCCCGTGCCCGCGCAGTTCCCGTTTTCACGCCGTCGTCTCCGGCTCACAAACATTCACGTGCCGCCTCGATTCTGCGACGCTGGAGGCCTATAAATAGTAGGATACCCCTTCCATTTTGGGCTTGCGGAATTTACACTAGCTCTTGTGCACGAAATAGGACTTCCGCACAAGCAAGATGGTTTTTAGGTATTGACCCTTTTCGCGCAACCTCACCCCGAGATCTGCCTTTGCGCGCAATCCCACTGGCTTAAATAAAATCCCAAACCCCTCAGGGTTCCTTCGTTGCACACAATTTCTTCCATTGTGCGCAAAATGTTCCAATTGCGCGCAATCCATTCGCGGGGTGCAGCCTTTGCTTAGGATTCGGCCGTTGCCACTCGTGTACAATTTACCTCCTTTAAATGCGATCCTCCTAGTCACACGCAATTCCCCTACCCCAATTTCGTGCCATACCAGTGTTTTTCGTGCAAACCTTCCCTTTGAAAGCAATCCCCAGGACCCCTCACCTTAACGCCCCCGGGCACCTCCCAACGTAGGCACCCGATTTCCTCCATACCGGGCATGCGTGTCATGCGCTATTTTCCCGTACGACCTTCCGGGCTCGTACGAAAGTAACCTCAAGGACCCTTGGGCGGTGTTTCCCATTGCGTTTCTTTGCCTCATGCTCCTTCACATAGGAACGCTAACGACTATTGCTTCTTCACATAACCACGCTAATGTGGACCCCTCGATGGTTCGCCCTACGGCCCCCCTTCATTACATCCTTGCCGATGCCTTCCCTACCACAAGGGGTAGAGGGTGTCGGTTATGTAAGACCTAGGGGTGTGGAGAAAACCCACCTCATCTGAGACGCAGGACGTTAAACCGTGATCTGACCTCGTGCCTCACACGCAGGGTCCCCCCATCTTGAACATTCTTTACGCCGCTCGTTTCCACAGGAAAGGAATCCCCCTCACATGGGATGATATCCTCCCTCTCAGAGTGTCATTTTTCCACGGGGGAAGGGTTGCCTCAGATTGTAATCCCCTAGCCTCTCTTCCAGAAGGTAGCACCCATGCACCTCCGTACATCCCCACCGCCAAGGCCAGGGGAGGGCATGATAGGGAACGAGGCGTCACCTTTGTTCAGTCACAAATCCCTCTCCCTCTGTGCTTTTTCATGTCTCGAGACTCCGTATTGGAGTAAGTCTCGGCACCATGAGCGGCTCAACGCATAATCCCCTCTTCGCATTCTCAGGGATGCACCCTTTACGACATGATCGTCTGGTCCCTGCTGCCTCTTTTTTCTCACACTAAGCATGACTCACGTGGGCTTAGAGTGAGCATCGAGCATGAAATCCAACTTGGGCAGCCTCAGAGCGTAAGCCCCATCCTGGTAAACTACGAGGACTTTGATCTGTGCTAAGGCATGGTAGGTAGGAAGCCTCCACGAGGTTCAAGCCCACCACCCAGTCGTTCCGACCTCTTCACGTCAGTTCGACAACTCCTTGGGATACCTCCGAGCATAATCCCCAAATGTCGTCCCACATGACATTAAACTGTATGTCATCTAGCACGATGTTAAACTGTCTGCCTTGTCTAGCATGATGTTAAACTTTATGTCGTCATCCCGCATGACGTTAAACTGTATGTCTTCCCGCATGACGTTAAACTGTATGCCCTCATCCCACATGACGTTAAGTTTTATGCCATATAGCATGACGTTATACTGTATGCCCTCGTCTCGCATGACGTTAAACTGCATGTCGTCCAGCACAATGTTAAACTGTATGCCCTCTTCCCACAAGACTTTAAACTGTATGCCATCCTGCATGACGTTAAACTGTATGATCAATCTACGTGGACATTGATCCGTGATAAGGCATGGTAGGTAGGTAGCCTCCACGTGGTTCAAGCCCATCACTCAGTTCTTCTGACCCCTTAGTTTCGGTTCACCAACCACCATTGTGGGCCGCCTTAGAGTGTAAGCCCCATATCCAACACCATGGGCCACCTCAGAGCATAATCCCCATATCCATCATTATGGGCCGCCTCAAAGCGTAAGCCCCGCATCCAACATCCATGTCCTATCCAGACCTCTCCCTCGAGCCCACATTCCTCGGGAGGATCATGCCCCAGTCTAGAGGCCTTACTCCCTTAGGGTCCCATCCATGCGTGCATTCTCACGGGTCGCCTTTTTAGGTGCCCCACCGTATATTCGAACTACACAGACTTTGATTCCCTACCATGAGGATACGTAGGAAGCCCCACGAGGCTCAAGCCCTTCACTTCATCACCCATCCTGGTTTCTACCTGGGCCGCCACATCCTTGTGGGATCATTCCACCTAATTCCACTCCACAATATCTGGGAAGCTGCCCACGTGCTGGCCCCGATATCGGTGTTCCCCCTATGAGGTTATTCAATATGATCCGCTCTCAGTGTTCTGATCAGTCTGATCCGTCCCTGCTAGACGTTAATCATGCCGCAGACCTCATGTTAAATATGTTAAGCTGAGGAAAACCTTAGATACATGCCCATGGTATGCAATTCTCCATGTTTGATGTGGGATGCCTCGGGCTTCCGCGCCCTCGAGAATCCCTATAATAAGGGACAGAAGAACGACATGCCAATTCCCCAGCGTCAAGACATGCCAACGACGCCTCAACGTGACCATTCTCCTCACCGAAGGTTGCTTCCCCATCCAGACCCCTTGGAGCATTTCGACGGAAGCACCGTAATTAATTGGTGTCCATGAAGACCTAGCACTGGGAAAGAGATTCATGAATACATTTTAAATCTATGAGGGATGCCCGGATTAGGTAATAAGCTTCGAGGAGGAATACATGGAAGGAAAGACTGACATTGTCACGACCCACCTTCACCAAAAAGAGGGAAGGGTCAGCAAATTTCCAGGCCCTTCCTTTTTTAAGTGGAAGGAGAGATAATGACCCCCGAAACCTGCCTTCAATAGGTCCCGGAGTGGCGACTAGCACCAAGGGTATAGAAATTTCTCACAAATGGAAGGCATTACCCTTTTTATTTTATAGGATCGAGAGATAAGGATAATAAAACCCAACAACACCAAGGTGGAAAGAAAAGTAAAGCCAAAAGTAAACCATTCTCACATGCATGTTTCAAAAGAAAAATCCACAAAGTGAAAAAGGTGACTACAAGGTAACTACCAAAGGGAAAAGAAAAACAACAACTGCAACTGCTCCAAATGTCCGAGCTAGTATAGTCCCGTGCGATCCCCGAAGTCCTCCTGGAAACCTGAAAGCAGTTTTATATACGTAGGGTGAGCATACAAGTACACTCAGTAGGGAAAACCAAAGACTCTCGTGCACAAGTGGGGGAACGTGCTAAAGTCCCGTGAGAAAAGAGTAAACCAAACACCTATCAAGGTAAACTATCCACCCCAGGCCTCACCAAGGAACACTCCCCAAATAACGCAAGTCAAGTAATATATATAATCAGAGAACATCAATGTTTGGGTACCCCGCTCCACTTTCCCACTGGTTATTGAGACATCCTACGCATCGGACCAATCCCGCCATTCTCAACGCAGTCCCACTGCCACACCCGCCCGCACACACCTGGGCCACAACCACACGCAGTCCCACTGCCGAAATCCTTCCCGCACACACCTGGGCCTCAACCGCACGCAGTCCCACTGCTGAACCCCGCCTGCACACACCTGGGCCACAACCATCACACGTAACCATGCCTGCAAACACCTAGGCCAGAACAACCATCACCACGCCCGAAGACACTTGGGCTAAAGGATCCACTGCCACGCCCGAAGACACCTGGGCCTCATCCCAAAGATGCTTGGGAAACCACCTTCCGCACACACCTGTCCAACCACCACACTACCCCGCCTGAAGGTTCTTAGGCTAATAATGGACCTCAGGCCATCACAGCCTGCCCGAAGATACTTGGGCTATCTGGGAAAGGGAGCAGAAAAGGAGATAATAACCAGCCACTAAGAATAGTGTTGGGAAAAACACCCTCCCCCATGAAATTGGGGTGTTCGGCACAAAGTGCTCAACTTGGGTGTGGCGTGAATAAGAAACAAAAAACTAAAAGTATAGATATAGGTAACAGGCACTCACCCAAGTCTAGGTTTTTCTAACCGGCCTACGGAACATAACACCACTATATCCAAGCCACAAGTCATTATTCTCGCCAACAAAACCCATTGTCCCATTCTTGTTTCATTTTCAGTAATAATTTTTAAGTTTAAGCACTACTGGGAAACTAGTAAGCATAGGCACAAGTCCAGAAAGTAAACAATCAAACAACAACCATAACGCCCACACCCGGTTCTCAACAACAAAGGATCCCACCCCAATTTTGTGATATGAACAAGTATCCACTGGGCCTTAAAACTCACAACCACCGAGTTTATAAAAGAACAGGGGATCCCATCCCCTCTCACTTCTCCAGCCATCGGCCTGAGAGGAAACAACCAACTACCACCACCAACACAAGCATGGCCTTGCCAGTATTTTCAGATTTAAACGACTTAACACACTCCACGATTCAAATTCTATGTGCTCTAACCGGGAGTCATCACAGAAGGGTTGATCCTGGTGCTTTCAATTATTTCAGCCGAATATACGTGATTAACCAATTCACTTTTCACAGCAGAAGCTTACAACCACAAACATGCCTTTTAAAACACCAGCAGGGTTCATTAGTGCACAAACAACGACCACCAATGGCCTCGATTTTCAGAAGGCATAAGCCATCACAACTCAACATGATGGCCACAGAAGAAACAACATCAAAACAAATATAAGACAGCATCAAAAACACAGCCCCCCTCTCTTTCTTTATTGAATTCGCTCATTATCTTCATTATGTTCGGTCCAACCAGTTCTACAGAAACAAAAGCACACCCACCCCGCATGATACACAAAAGAGAGAGACGGAGGATAAATTCCCTACTTGCTTGATCGACGATCGATGCTTAGGCCGGGCGCGGAACTTTACATATAATGATTCACCCGATGCACCATAAGCTATTGTGAAAAGCCACGATCTAGGAAAAGAGAAACCACAGCTAACCCTTGGTTTATAAGAGCCGGGGATGGTTGGGGTGAAAACGCGAAACCGCGTAAGGTGCGGGGGTCGTGGGTTGACCACTTGGCTCCACTCGTCACAAAAAGGGTCGGGTAGTTTAAGCCGACTCATGAATTGATTAAGTATTTAATTAAAACTCTTATGCACATTACGGGTCTTTAAAACACGCTTAAACAAGTTAGAATCGGGTTTAGAACCCAATTTACGCAAAGGAACGCTACTGGAAACAACTTGACAAGGCTGGGTGACGCCGATCGGTCTCGCCGATCGGTCTCACCGATCGGTCTCACCGATCGGCCTCACCGATCGGCCTCACCGATCGGCCTCACCGATCGGCCTCACCGATTAGCCTCACCGATCGGTCTCACCGAGATGCCACTCCTTTAGGACTCAGATTTTGGAAAAGGGATGAACCAAGAGAGTCTGGGTCATCACATTAGATACCTCTCAAACTATTCTCATCCCCAAGAATTTAAACAACCCAGAAGGGAAGGGAGGGTCCAAACAACCACCCCGAAAGATACCTCTCAAGAGTTAACCTCATCGTTAACTAAAAACACTTCCTGTCACGAACCAAGAAACATACCAAGCCAAACTGCTCGGGCATGTGGTTTGGGGAGTCTCCTCCCCCCATGTCAAGATATTATCTGCTTTAGGCGGAACTGACTCGCCTGCACGGGTTTAATCGCATCCATCTTAATGCGTCTTGATTAGGGGGCGGGTTCTCTCCCTCCCCATAGCTGGGGCTTTTTACCCACAAACAGAGGAGAGAAAACCATAAAATTTCATAGCCAAAAGACAAAACGTTCCACCACAATAGGTACAACAAGGAACAAAACTAAAAACAACTCCGGGTACTGGGTACGCATCTGTGCTTCCCTCTCCCACGTACTCTCCTCAAGCCCACCATGTCTCCACAACACACGAACCAAGGGGATGGTTTGCCCATGAAGCACATTTTCTTTGCGATCGTCGATCACCACTGGTCTCTCCACAAACGTCATGTCTTCTTCGACGTCCAGCTCGCCACAATCAAGGACGTGTGAATCGTCGTGCACATACCGACGGAGCTGGGACACATGGAAGACATCATGTATCCTTAGTAGCAGCGGTGGCAATGCTAGCTGGTAAGCCACTTCGCCGACCCGCCACAACACTTGGAAGGGTCCGATGAATCTGGGAGAAAGCTTACTCCCTTTGCCGAACCTCCGCTGCCCACGCCGAGGAGAGGCCTTTAAGAACACGTGGTCCCCAACCTCAAACTCCAAGGGCCTCCTTCTGGTATCAGCATACGACTTCTGTCGGTCCTGGGCCACCTTCATCCTTTCTCGAATGAGCTGAACCTTCTCTGTCGTGTCCTGCACCACCTCCGGACCAAGGATGTCTGCCTCTCCTACTTCGGTCCAACACACAGGCGAAAGGCATGGCCTCCCATACAAAGCTTCAAACGGGGCCATGCCAATGGTAGACTGGTAGCTATTGTTGTAGAAAAACTCTACCAGAGGCAAGTATTGCACCCATGCTCCTCCTGAGTCCAGAACACATGCTCACAGCATATCCTCTAAGGTCTGGATGGTGCGCTCTGTTTGTCCATCTGTCTGGGGATAGAAAGCCGTGCTAAGGCGTAACTGGGTGCCAAACTCATGCTGTAATCCTCTCCAGACTCGCGAGGTAAACCGTGCATCCCTATCCGAGACTATAGACCTCGGAACCCCATGCAACCGCACCACCTCATCCACGTACTTTCGTGCCAAAGCATCCACAACACTCGACTCCCTGATCGCCAGAAAGTGAGTCGATTTCGTCAACCTGTCCACTACCACCCAGATGGTGTCGTACCCTCCTTGGACCTTGGGTAGTCCCGTGACGAAATCCATTGAGATGTCATCCCACTTCCACTCAGGGAAATCTAGAGGCCGCAGTAGGCCGCCTGGAACTCGGTGTTCATCCTTCACTTGCTGACACACTAAGCACTTGGCCACAAAATCTGCCACCGTTCGCTTAACTCCAGGCCACCAAAACTACCTCTTCACACCCTGGTACATCTTGGAAACTCTTGGGCGTACTTCCAGGGGTGAGTTGTGGAACTCACTGAGAACCTTGCCGCGCATCGCCTCCAGAACAAACAACTTTTTCTGGAAAAGCATCCGGTTCTGACCATCCTCTGTCCATCCTTCCGGAGCATTGCTCTGGTCAACTTTGTCAGGCATCACTTCACACTCTAGGTCTCCCCACTGAGACTCCTCCACTTGCTGAAACAGGGATGACCATACTGTCATCTGATATAGGCAACCTCTTCCACTATCCATTTTTGCATCCAGGTACAAGGCAGCCAACTCCTACATTGCCTTCCAGGCATCCGCCGACTCTCGGACCGCATCCTTCTGCGTCCTCCTGCTCAAGGCATCGGCCACCACATTGCCCTTGCCCTCAGTATAAGAGATCTTGAAGTCGTAATCCTGGAGGAACTCCACCCATCTCCACTGTCGCAAGTTTATGTCCCGCTGGGAGAAGATATACCTCAAGATTTTGTGGTCCGTGAAGACCACAAAGCGTTCCCCGATGAGGTAGTGCCGCCATAACTTTAGCGCAAAAACGGTTGCTGCAAGCTCCTGGTCGTGGGTGGCGTAATTACGCTCATGGGAACGCAGCTGCCTGGACCCATAAGAGATCACCCCTTGTTGCTGCATCAACACGCACCCCAGGCCCTGTCCTAAAGCATCATAGAACACCTCATAAGCCGCCCCTTCTTTTGGTAATCTCAGCACTGGGGCATTGACCAACTTCTCCTTCAGATAACTGAAGGCTGACTGACACTGCTCACTCCATACGAATGCCTGGTCCTTCTTGGTCAGAGCCGTCAGAGGGGCTGCTACTCGGGAGAATTTGGGTACGAATCTCCGGTAGTAACCCGCCAGCCGGAGGAATCTTCAGACTTCTGCCATGTTCTTGGGTGCTACCCAAGAAACAACTGCCTCATCCTTTGATGGGTCGACTGATACCCCCTGCTCAGACACTATGTGCCCGAGGAAGTGCACTTCTCGTGTCCAGAACTTGCATTTTGACAACTTCCCATAGAGCTGGTGCTGTCGGAGGACCTCCAAAACTGTCCTCAAGTGCTCTGCATGGTCCTCCTCTGATCTAGAGTAGACCAGGATGTTGTCGATGAACACAACCACAAACCAATCCAGGTACTCCCGGAAGATGGAGTTCATAAGCCCCGTGAACATAGCCGGGGCGTTCGTAACACCGAAGGGCATGACTACGAACTCGAAGTGTCCATACCTTCACCAGAACGTTGTCTTCGAGATGTCGCTCTCTTTCACCCTCAGTTGGTGGTACCCAGACTGCATGTCGATCTTCGAGAACCATCCCGCCCCTTTCAGCTGGTCGAAAAGATCATCTATCCTTGGAAGAGGGTAGCGATTCTTAACCGTCACCTGATTCAGCCTCTTGTAGTCTATGCACAACCTAAGACCACCATCTGCCTTCCTTGCAAACAAGACCGGAGCACCCCACGGTGACGCACTCGGACGAACATAACCCCCCTTCATCAGATCTTCAATCTGTATCTGCAACTCCCGTAGCTCCGAAGGTGCCATCCGGTAAGGAGCCATAGAGATTGGATGAAGCCTGGCTACAGGTCTATCCCGAACTCGATATCACGTTGAGGGGGTAGAGTCGTCACCTCCTCAGGAAACATGTCCATAAACTCACAGACGATCTCTGGCACTTCCACCATTTCAGAATCAACTGATTCCACTGTCATCTCGGTCAACAAGGAGAGGAGAGGTTCCTCTCTCCCATTTCCCTTCGGACTGCTCCGCTCGCCGGTGAAGGTAACACGTCGGCCATCCAAGTCCGAGAAAACCACCCTTCTTTGGAAACAGTCGATGACGGCACACACAGAAAATAGCCAGTCGATGCCTAGGATGACATCATATGGCTGAATCTATAGCAGAAGAAGATCCCTAACCGACTGATGTGGCCCTATCATCAGTCTGCATCCTCGACAAACAAGCAACAAGTTGGTCTGACCTCCAACTGGTGTGCTCAACACTAGGGGCACTGTAAGTCTCTCGGCATCTAGACCCAAGGCACGAGCTAGACTGGGTGCAACGAAGGAGTGAAAAGCTCCGGTATCGAACAAAGTATATTCAAGAGTGCTAAACAGACTTATCGTACCTCGAACAACCTCTGGCCCTACTGGAACTGCTGCCTCTGCAGCGTGAAACTTTCCACGCCCAGCTCCCCTGCCTCTCGGCTGTCATTTACCTCCCTGACCACGCCCTGGTCGAGGTCCCTGTGGAGTGCCCTGAGGTCGGCCTCCTCCTACGTCTGCCCTCAGAGGAGCGGGAGCTCGCTGTCCCTGCTGCTGCTGCTAGAAAGGTCTGGCTGGAAGTTGCTGCTGGGGCGGGTGCTGGGGATGACTGCCACTGCTGTACTGCACCCGGTCCGAGCACTGACTCCGGAGATGCCCAGGTCTCCCACAGATGAAGCACCGCGGTCCTGGGCCCATAGGAAAAGGGCGAGGGCCAGGGGATCGAAACTGAAACTGCTGCGGCCTACTCCCTGCGGGTCGGAACCTAGAGGGTCCTGACGCTGGAGGCCTGGTGCTGACGGCCTTCCCCTTCGATGGTCCCAGCTGGATCCCCTCTCGGGACACTCCTCCTAGAGCATGCATCCTCTCCACCACTTCGGCCTTCTTATGGACCTCCAAGTATGTCGGCAGGGTAAAGGGGGTAACAGCATACTAGAGGGAGGGCCAGAGTGCCTCCTCTAGACGTCTTTCCCGAGACTCCTCGTCAGGAAAGAGGTCCGAAGCAAAACGTAGGTGGTCCTTGAACTTGATCCCAAGCTCCCTCACAGACATACTCCCCTGCTGGAGGGAGAGTAGTTCCTGCCTCTTTTCTGCCTTCATCTTCGAGGAGAGGAATTCCGCCCGGAACTCCCTCTCGAAGTCCACCCAAGCCACCTCAGACTCCCTACTCTCCCCCAGGTAAAGAGTCCTCCACTGACGCGCCGCTCCCCGCATCTGGCTGACGGCCAAAGGAACCCTGTACTCGGTCGGGACCCGAATCAGGACAAAGGCTATAACTAGCTCCTCTAGCCAGCCTTTCATCTTCATATCGGAGGTGCCGCCCTCATACTTCTCGAGGGCCTGTTGCTGGAAGGCTCGAAGAGTCTTCTGCCACTGGTCGTCCTCTCCCTCTCGATCAGCTATCTGATGATCGGCCAAAGTATTCTTCGGGGCCTCGATCGCCTATACCACACGTGGTCGCCTTCCAGGTGCCATAGCTGCAAGGTAAACAAGGAATGCCTAAGCCCAAGTAGTGTAGAATATCGTTCTTAAAACTTCTTAAAATTTAATTTATTCTTAATTCCCAAGATATCCCAGAAACACAAGAATGCAAGTCATTATGATACATGTACCTTTCCTAGGGTCTCTACCCTGCAATCAGTGTGGCCTCACTTTGTCGTTCGGTAGGTCCAGTGTCCTTGCATCAGATCATGGGGGGCCCTAAAATCCCGTGTCCTAGCTGGTCTTCCCTGGCCTAATTCACGCGCCAAGATCACCCAACAGTGTTGCCTTACCATCCCATGCAATCCTCACTGTGCCTAACTCCAGACTCTATCCTATCTCTCAACCACAGCTCTGATATCATTCTGTCACGACCCGCCTTCACCAAAAGGAGGGAAGGGTCAACAGATTGTCGGGCCCTTCCTTCTTTAAGTGGAAGGAGATATAATTACCCCCGAAACCTGCCTTCAATAGTTCCCGGAGTGGCGACTAGCACCAAGGGTATAGAAATTTCTCACAAATAGAAGGCATTACCCTTTTTATTTTATAGGATCGAGAGATAAGGAGAAGAAAACCCAACAACACCAAGGTGGAAAGAAACGTAAAGCCAAAAGTAAACCATTCTCACATGCATGTTTCAAAAGCAAAATCCACAAAGTGCAAAAGCTGACTACAACGTAAGTACCAAAGGGAAAAGAAAAACAACAACTGTAACTGCTTCAAAGTTCCGAGCTAGTATAGTCTCGCGCGATCCCCGAAGTCCTCCTGGAAACCTGAAAGCAGTTTTATATACGTAGGGTGAGCATACAAGTACACTCAGTAGGAAAAACCAAAGACTCTCGTTCACAAGTGGGGGAACGTGCTAAAGTCCTGTGAGAAAAGACTAAACCAAACACCTATCAAGGTAAACTATCCACCCCAGGCCTCACCAAGGCACACTCCCCAAATAACGCAAGTCAAGTAATATATATAATCAGAGAACATCGATGTTTGGGTACCCCGCGCCACTTTCCCACTGGTTATTGAGACATCCTACGCATCGGACCAATCCCTCCATTCTCACCGCAGTCCCACTGCCACACCCGCCCGCACACACCTGGGCCACAACCACACACAGTCCCACTGCCGAAATCCTGCCCGCACACACCTGGGCCTCAACCGCATGCAGTCCCACTGCTGAACCCCGCCAGCACACACCTGGGCCACAACCGTCACACGTAACCATGCCTGCAAACACCTAGGACAGAACAACCATCACCACACCCGAAGACACATGGGCTAAAGGATCCACTGCCACGCTCGAAGACACCTGGGCCTCATCCCGAAGACGCTTGGGAAACCACCTGCTGCACACACCTGTCCAACCACCACACAACCCCGGCCAAAGGTTCTTGGGCTAATAATGTACCTCAGGCCATCACAGTCTGCCCAAAGAATCTTGGGCTATCCGGGAAAGGGAGTAGAAAAGGAGCTAATAACCAGCCACTAATAATAGTGTTGGGAAAAACACCCTCCCCCATGAAATGGGGGTGTTCGGCACTAAGTGCTCAACTTGGGTGGGGCACGAATAAGAAACACAAAACTACAAGTATAGATATAGGTAACAAGCACTCACCCAAGTCTAGGTTTTTCTAACCGGCCTACAGAACATAACACCACTATATCCGAGCCAGAAGTCATTATTCTCGCCAACAAAACCCATTTTCCCATTATTGTTTCATGTTCAGTAATAATGTCTAAGTTTAAGCACTATTGGGCAACTAGTAAGCATAGGCACAAGTCCAGAAAGTAAACAATCAAAAAACAACCATAACGCCCACACTCGGTTCTCAACAACAGAGGATCCCACCCCAATTTGTGATATGAACAAGTATCCACCGGGCCTTAAAACTCAGAACCACCGAGTGTATAAAAGAATAGGGGATCCCATCCCCTCTCACATCTCCAGCCATTGTCCTGAGAGGAAACAACCAAATACCACCACCAACACAAGCATGGCCTTGCCGGTATTTTTAGATTTAAACGACTTAACACACTCCACGATTCAAATTCTCTGTGATCTAACCGAGAGTCATTACAGAAGGGTTGATCCTGGTGCTTTCAATTATTTCAGCCGAATATACGTGATTAACCATTTCACTTTTCATAGCAGAATCTTACATCCACAAACAGGCCTTTTAAAACATCAGCAGAGTTCATTATTGCACAAACAATGACCACCAACGGCCTCGATTTTCAGAAGTCATAAGCCAGCACAACTCAACAGGATGGCCACAGAAGAAACAACAACAAAACAAATACAAGACATCATCAACAACACAGCCCCCCTCTCTTTCTTTGTCGAATTCGTTCATTATCTTCATTAAGTTCGGTCCAACCAGTTCTACAGAAACAAAATCACGCCCACCCCGCATGATACACAAAAGAGAGAGACCGTGGAGAAATTCCCTACTTGTTTGATAGACGATCGATGCTTAGGCCGGGCACGAAACTTTAAAGATAACGATGCGCTCGATGCACCAGAAGATGTTGTGAAAAGCCACGATCCAGGAAAAGAGAAACCACGGCTAACCCTTGGTTTATAAGATCCAGGGACGGTTGGTGTGAAAACGTGAAACCGCGTAAGGTGCGGGGGTCGTGGGTTGACCATGCGGCTCCACTCGTCACAAAAAGGGTAAGGTAGTTTAAGCCGACTCATGAATTGATTATGTATTTAATTAAAACTCTTATGAAAATTACGGGTCTTTAAAACACGCATAAACAAGTTAGAATAAGTTTTAAAACCCTATTTGCGCAAAGGAGCGCTACTGGAAACAACTTGACAAGGCCGGGTGACGCCGATCGGTCTCGCCGATCGGTCTCACCGATCGGTCTCACCGATCGGTCTCACCGATTCGTCTCACCGATAGGCCTCATCGATCGGGCTCACCGATCGGTCTCACCGATCGGCCTCACCGATCGGCCTCACCGATCGGCCTCACCGATCGGCCTCACCGATCGGTCTCACCGAGACGCCCGCCTTTGGAAAGCGGGAATTTGGGGCCACAAGTCGCACGTCCTCCCATTCGTGACGGATGTGCGTGTGCCCCGGTGAAAGCATCGGAAACTGTGACCAACATCATTATCATTTTTACTAAAAATGATTAATAATGAAACATCACAATCATACTTTATTTTTTAGTATAATATAATAAAAATGAAAAATTATTTTCAACAGAAATAACACATTCACTTTTCAAAAATAATTGAAAAAACCTTTTAACTTACACAACCCAAATACCCATGCAACACATTGATCTCATTATCCCAATACCTCCAATGTACCTCTTGATCAATATATATTTTCATAAAAATCAATATTTGTGTTATGAAAAACTGAGAGATTTGTCCTCCTTTTATATAAAGTATTAATGTTGCTATTGTAAATTTCTATATATGGTATTACCATTCTAGGATTTGGTTAAATTAAGTGTGGAACATAACATCAATGAAAGTAGAGTAAACATTTTATTATGGGGAATGTGTGAAATTAAATGCACATTACTTTCTAAATAAATACATCTAAAATAAAACAATTAATTCTCACTGTATGAAAGATAAGGTAAAACTGTATATAAAAGGGATATGGGTTAGAGATGGCCTATGGATCCAAAATGGTACCTCCATATGAGAAGCCTATCAAGAAAGGTGTTAGGGATATCAGAACAGTTATCAACTAGAAGAACCATCAAAATCTAAAAAAATTTCTCCTAATTATTCATGTCCCATGTTTACTATGTCCCATGAATGTGGGCCTTTCTTTTACCCATGTAAATCACAAAAGGGTTTACACCTATCCCAATAGAGTTCTTATAGGGTGTGTGTAATACATTCGATGTATAAGATCACTATCCTCCCCTAACAATTAGTCATTATCTAGAGCACATTCCAGTTATAATAAAAATATAACAGAAACATGCATATAATAAAAAATATATTCATTATAAAGAATCAAAAATAAACACTTATAATTGTAATTAAATACAAATTTAGGAGGGATTATTACTAGTAAAACATTCTTTGAGCATTATTTCATGATCTGAGATGATAATCTAGTGCTATCCTTAATAAAAGGAAAGTACCAAACAAGCACTCAAATGAACCCACACACTTATGTACATGCGTATAAAATGAGTCATGTGGAAGAACTCATCCAAAGTAGGAAAGGTAATGTAGGAAAAAGTCAAGGTGACATACTCAAGATTCCCAAAGAAATAATGAACAAGGTGTATATGGAAAGGGATCAGTGGCCATTTTGAATCCTTTAACCTTTTCACTATAACAAGGAGTTCTCGCACAAGCTCAAACAAATCACACACACACACACACACACACACACACATATATATATATATATATATATATATATATATCTGTGTGTGTGTGTGTGTGGCTGTTTTATGAAATCAAAATGGATATTAAATTTGATAATAGACTAGATAACACACCTTTCAAGTATTTCATGAGTTAACGCTATTGAAAAACATGAATAAATAATGAAAAAAGTAAAAATAAAGAATTAAAAATTTATCATATATTAACTTGTAAAAACAATTACATGAAAATAAAAAAAATAACCACAAAACAAGGCTTGTAGGTGCAAAGATAAGAATGTTTATAAAATGAATCTATGTTTATTTAATCAGTAATTCGTATATTCCATTTAATTTTTTTTTTAAAATTCGTTATTTAATTCCCTTTAATATAATAGGGTTCAATTGGACCCATATCCTTTCCTAATAACTATCTATATGTATAATAGTAAGAAGGAATACACCTTCCAATACTGATGCTAAATGTCTCTAAAATTTTCAATGGAATATGGGTAAACAACAACTAAACCATTATACTAGTCTAAAATGATATATTATTAGGGATTAGGTGGTATTTAATAAATAAATGTTAAATAAATAATTATGAAAACATGATCACATCATCGTTTCTAAGGCTAAAACCAAGAATCAGGTAGATTGGTTGAAGCCTAAAAGAATAATTGATATTCATAATCACTAGTATAGTGGGTAAAACATTTCATCACTTTCCGTGAATTAAAATTATGAAAAAGTATATGATGGGTATAAAACAAGCTTAATTTATGGATGGAGAGATTTCATGGCCACTAAAAAATATTTGTCTTAGGTTTTATGAGAGGATTACTTTGGATGAGAGGGTGAATGATGAGAGATCTCCAAGAGGTTCTATAGACAGAAAATTAAGAATAAACATAAAGGAAAAAAGTTTGATGTGTAAAAACTAGGGTTTAAATAAAAAATGCACTTTGGTTAAGGTGTTTTCCCATAAGTCTATTGGGTACCTGGTATAAGATTATTCGGTACCTAATGGATCGTAAAAAACCACATGTATAACATGACTCCCACTGGGTACCTGACACACACCCACTATGTACCCACTAAGAAACTACACCCCCTCCCTTTTTACATACCTCGTCAATTTCCCTTCAAGTCCCACAAACTCCCCTCGATATAAACCACAATAATAAGGATATTATAAATTTAATTTTCAGTGGTAATTATGCTTATAATTTGAGCATAAAAAAATATAATTACCTCCATTTTATAACACACATAAAATTTCCTCAACAAAAACTTAAATATTAATAACAAATAGAAATAAACAACCCACAAATGATTTCCATTACAAACTCTCTACCATTAGTCTTTTATTCCTCAAGAATCATATAGAGAAATTCAATATGAAAGACATTAAGAACATGAGAGAAAACCTCCAAAAAATTAATGATTCATAAACATTAAAATATATAATTATGTATACTCACCAAAATTAGGAACTCAATTGATATAAAAGTCCAACTAACACTAACCAATCAAATGGAAATATTATACCGAATAAACATTATGATGAATCACATGAAAACAAATCATATTTCAATAAATCCAATATTCCATCTGAGATAATTAGGTGGAGATATATAAAACATTTATAAAATTCACTATAAAACCTGTATATCAGGTAACCATCAACTCAAAATTTATCCAATGGAAAAACACTATTCATTTATTTACGATTCAATCAGGTTATATGGTGGAGAACATGACAGTATAATGATAAGGACAATAAAGATTCATAAAAAAACTTAACATATAGTCTACCTAGAGTCATGATATAATTACATTAAATAGATACATCTATTATACTTTGACCGTATAAAACTATATTATAGATAATTTGGAGTTATAAGAAAAAATCAAACCAGCTAATTCAAAAAACTTTTATATCATTATTAATTATTTATCTATATATTTTCAACCATCCCACAAATTCTACTTTCAAGATAAGTTTCCTTTGATAAAACCGAACCATTTATAGAAAAATAATAAATTCAAGGAGTTTCAAATGTTAATGGTGTATTAAAACAATTGAAGATTCATTTTTTTTAAAACACAATTTTGTTCTAAATGAAAGGTTGATTGAATACATACTATGTTTATAATAATTTCAAAAGGTTTTTCAAAATAATTTACTAAACAAGATTAAATTTACTGATTTGAAATAAATATCTAAATTATTGAAACTTTACCTTCCTTTAAAACCACAATAACATTTGTAATATAGTATTAATGGTTTTAAAAACATGTTTGATTCATAATACCCCAATGGGGTTTTTTAAAACAATTCAGTCCCTCTAAAATTTATTTTTCACAAGATTAAATATTGTTTTCTAAAATAACATTTCAAGAAATTTCATAAATCAAATCTATATTAATGGAAACCAAGAAGAATCCATCCTTTAAACTCACCCTCAAGGTTCATTAATCATTATTTTATCTACAATTAGGAAAATTTATTAATTAGTTATACATTGTATGGTTAATGATATTTAAATATAGAAAACATGAAATCTCTTAAAACATTACAAATATGACACATGGTGTGACAACATATTTTGTCTTCCTAAATTGACAATTTATCAACCATTTCAAAAAATTATGTAAAATATAAACCAATTTGAAATATTAATGAATATAGGAATGGAATGAAAATAATACATAGTAAAGTATAAAATTATGATTTCATGTGATTTAATTAAACTACACACACACCTTTATTAATCTATAATGGTTGTTAATGAAAAGAAGAACCCTTAATATTATTAATAAAATAATAATTTTTCCCATTTTATAAATATTTCAAGTGGAATTATTAATAACAACATAATTTTCTATAAAGGTGAAAAACTATTTAGAAGAAACTAAAATATTAGTAAAAAATATGATTTACACTATTTTGTATATATAAATATTCCTTTCAATAAATCATCACTTAAAACTGAGTTTAGGAATTATAAACTAGAGAATTAATAGTTTACATTACCAGTAAACATATCATCTTAATACTTGTACACTTATAAAAACCCAAACAAGGTATAAGGCATGAAATAAACACCCTTTTAGACATAATAACTGTGAATAACATACCACCCTATTTAAGATATGCTCTACACATTTAAAAAAAACTCTAGGAAAATATATTCATTTACTAGAAGAGTTTATTATTAAAAAAGTGTGAGAAATATGAATTCAATAGAGTAATTTAGGAAAACAATTGTTTTTCTATAATGAAATTTTCATGATTTTAGTTCAAATGATTTTTTTGAAAATTTATTATCATATTGTAATTTAATTTCCCTAATAAATAATTTATGGAAAAAATTATCAAAATTTACTAAAAGATGATATTAAAATTATATTATCCATAGTATAATCAACCTAAATGTAGTTATTAAAATAAATTATAATGGTTTTCACCAAATCATGGTGAAAATAAAAACCTAATCCATTGATCAAAATGAAAAAATGTAATGAAACATTATGCAAAGGTGGATAAGAAATAAGAGAGGTGGATAGAATTACCTGGAAGGTTGAAAACCACTATGAAATACTTGATTGGGGAAAAAATAGGGGGTGAAAGAATGAAAAAATAGTGAGATTACACATATGAATTACTAGATGGAGAAGTATTGATTTACAGAAAAAATAAATACACTCATGATAAATGTGGGAAAAGAATATTCATTCTTGAAATTCCCTTTAATAGAATAAGAAACACCACATTGGGTACCTAATAGAGAACCATATGCTAAATGGTGGTATCATATTGGGAACTACCCAGTAACATGGTACTGAGTACCTCATGTCAACTTATTTCCACCCCTGAGAAACTCCAACACTAAAAAATCTATAACCACCACTTATAATCCTTTTCCACATCTAAAAATAACCAAATATACACTATAGACTTCCCAACATTAAATATATCAACAAGAATAAAATTTTAGAGTTTTATGAAAATATTGTATATATTATATATTTCATTAATTTATTTTGAAAATAAATTTAAAGAGTATTTAAAATTATTTTATAGACATAATGGTAGGTAAATAATCAATTTGATCACATTAACATTAAAAAATTTAAACTTTTAAAAAATATAAACATGATCACCAATTTATGAAAATGTATAAGAACTAGTATTTTTAAAATATCTTCATTATCACTTCCATCTGAATTTTACTTCAAATAAAACTTATTTGGTTAAAGATATTCATGTTTCTTTGTTTAGCGTAATAACATTATTTATCAAATTAACACTAACCTTTGAAATCAATATAAAACAATTGAGTTAAAATAAAAATAAAATAGTTAAAACCATCACTATACATATTCAAACCCTTATAAAAATCATTGAGGTTAAACTCTTATAGTTTTTTTGACGAACGATCTATTGTGAATTCATATTGGTTTCATTTAATCATAGAAAGAATAATTTATATAGAAAACAGCCCAAATATATCCCAATATTTCGTTAAGAAATCAAATATGTAAAATAACCATATAATAGAGAGTACCTTATACCCAATTACATTAGTTTATATCTTCTTTTTAAAAAGTTAATGCTTGATAAATATCACTAACGTCTAGAACAATACATCCTACCTATGAGGTAGTAAAATAACTGATGGATCCTTGATCATATCTAGAGGATCCAACTTATATGAAGTGGTTATCACACCTTCTATAGTGAACATAAATTTAAAACTATGAATGAGGAGAATTTGTAGATATATTTTTAAAAAATAATGATCAAAATAACATCAAATTAAAATGATGCCCAACCAAAAAAGAGGAGACATCTCTTTTTATAAAAGTTATATCTGGAACTCTTATTCATAATTAATCTCATGTGTTACCACCAATTAATTAAAAAATTCATATAAAAATTCTATTAATAAATTAAAATATCTTAAGAACAAACCTTTAGGTGAAAACTGATGATACCATTTGGGAGAGATGTTCATCACATTCACCAATTTATGCATCTCATGCATATTTAATATTTATTTTTATAAATTTAACATTATGCATGCATTATATGAATGATAAGATACATGTATTATATCCATTTCTTTTAACTAGATTATATATATATAATATATATTTATACATATATTCATGAATCAATTTCATGTGTACAAGAATATTATGCATGTATATTTCAGTTTACATACCAAAATATCCCACATTCACTAAAATCACATAAGGAATTTCTGGAAAAGTTCAAAACTCTTTATGAAAAAATCTAATATTTTGTATATAGATTCATCAAACTCTCTCCATTTTGAAGAAACACTTTGTAAAAAAAATTTCCATATCAATGGGACCAACTATTTGACCCTTCAGCCCTAAGAAACAATGAAAAAAATATTTAAGCCCTAATTGACAAGTGAAAGAAATGATTGGCCTCTATAAAAGTATCAATGCTACTCAAGATAATAAGGGGTATAGTGTGATCTCTATCAAACATAATCATATAACTATATAAACAATTAAAACAAACCTTTTATCGTATAATTCATACAAATACCAATATAATCTATTTTTCTATGGAATAAAGTGATTAATTGTCCTGAAAAAATTTAATATAGTATAAAAAAACTCATCTTTTCATTAATTATCTAAAAAGACTTACAATGATGATGAATTCATCACATTTCATTCATCTTATACATGGGTATGTCACATTTTCATCATCTAATGAGTTGAATAGATCATATGTGATTCAACAAGGCATGTACATGAATTCTTTAATCTAATCCAATAAAGGGGTAAATGTTTTTTATTATCATATAAGTGTAATATTTTCGTCTTGGTTGAGCTCTTAATAATGTATTGATCAACAACATACTCAATCACCCCTATATTAGATATTTTATTTAGAAACATATTTAATTTTCATATCAATATATAAATATTCTCACGCTATGTATAAATCCAACCACTGGATGGATGGAATGATAATAAGAAAACACATTTAATCATATCAATGACTATATGAAATTACATATGATATTATTTGGTGGTTTAATCTACGTACTAATTTTCTTCTTATTATATAATGATTATATTATTTTTATCTAAAATAAAACACTTTGTAAAAAATATAATATATTATTCATTCCATCCCTCCCATATCAATATTTTCCATAATACCCTATAATGATCATTAGTTAGGAACAACTCAAATTCAATCTTTGAGGTGATATTATAATTTTATAATTCATGTGAAATAAATTTTAGCACACATGAATGAATGATAATTTATGATTGACTTAATTATAACAACTTCATACATTTATACCCATCACATAAAATCTCTCATGTTACTTACATAAAGATAATATACATAATCCTCATATGTTTTTTCAGTAATGGTTTCATAAATAGATACTCTACTGTAGATCCCCATGAAAAATTCACCAATTAGAGGGGAGGGGTGAATCATTGGGTTCTTTTTAAAAATCCAATTTCTATTAAAATCCACCACTCAAACTTGTTATGGTTTGTGATCCACTCAACATTATCTCTCAATATCACATTCTGTGAAGTTGTATTAATAAAGAGAGAAAAAACATGTTATTTACAAGGATCAGTACAAAGACTTACTATTTTCCATGTTGGTACCCCATAATAGATTATTTACTACAAAAAATGATTACAGTGATTTGGATCTAACTGATATACTCTAATTTCTTACAACTACAACTAAAATACTTTTTTTCTATCTTCAATCAGGATAATCCTCCTACTATTGGCTCTAACTAGAAGGCTTCAAATACTCCTAACACCAATTAGAAGTCTTCAACCCATATGAAAGGATTGATACACTATTGGATGATCCTATGTTCTTCATACACAAGATTATATGATTTGACTTTCTCTATTACCAACCAAATTACCCTTTCAATCTACAGGTCTGAATCAATCAATTTGGATAACCTATTCTTGATCATTTTCCTAAGTGAAACTATGCTGGGTCTATGATTCATCTAAATGATGTTTGGTCCACAATTGGATGTGTGCATGTTTTTCACACAATATTCATCAATGTATTATCCATGAACAATACATTCAAAATATTAATTCAAATCCACATTGTGAATGAGTTTCATGGTATGTGAAAATATTGGTTTGGGTATCTCAAGCATAATATATATATTGAATGTATTTATATATATTTTAGGTTCTTTCATTAATAATATTATGGTTTATCTCCAAGAATTTCACATGTGCATGTGAGAACGGATGAATTTAGGTATGTGTTTTTCACATGAAATTCCAACCAAACAATTTCTACATGGTACATAGAGATAGTCTATCTCGATATTAGTTTACTTTTGCATGGGAAGTCATTTATTTATAGAATGATTCTATTATTAATTTTCACTAATCCTTGTGGGGTTAAGATCATGATTCACACAAATCAACTCAAAAAAATCAAGTTAACAAGATTCCCACACTATTATTCATCCATATTGTGTGAAAACCTTAATTGGTATATGATTTAATGCATTCAAGACATATTTATGAGGGATAATGTATGTATTAACTATATTTGTGTCCCAAAACTCTTCGTTTAAGACAACCAATCATGGGATAAGAAATCTTTGAAAAAACTATGGAGGTGTGTAATGTACTGTCACAATGATTGTTTGTGAAATCATGTTTCTTTCTTAATAACTTCATGGGTGTTGTGAAGAAGTTTATTTTTTATAGAATTTTCCATTGTGAAAGAAAAAATTATTCATGGGACTCACGTACATTTTTGAACCATAGGGGTTCAGAGTGCTCTATTTTCTATAGTAACATAATAGATTATATCGGAATCAACACCAGAATCTCATGTAGGTCCCTATCCTTTTATAGGAAAGGATCACAACCCTTTCACCACCCAGATCCCCTTTTTGTATAACGTTCCCATGAATCATTCAAATCTCTTATATTTTATAAATATTTATGAATTGTTAAAACTCCTGAATCAATCAAATTTATTCTTAATCTTATGCCAGAAAACATGTTGTATTAACCTCATGAGTTAGTGATGTTATTTTTTGGTGTCATCCTGATTTACATGACATTATTTCACGCTTCTCAAAAATAAATACTTTTATTATTCTAAAAATCTCCTCAAATAATAATTTTTCCTTCATCCATAGATGCTTTATTGGATTTCTATACATGAATTCTAGATGTTAGATCACATATATGATTTTTCTTGAATTGAAGAACCCTAATGTTGTTGTAAGGATCATATAAGATGGTTGAAGTTCAACTGTGGGGGTTAGGTGGTTGGTTTGGCATGCTGGAGATGGCCAGATAGGAGTCAAGTAAGAAGGTGATCAAAGAAAACAATTTGATAGATCAGATCAATTCAATTAGATGACGCATGTTGTTTCAGGAATTTTAACCATGGGAAAACAATACCTATGCATAACACATCCCAAATCAAAACATAGAGTCACATCCACTCTGGTATATCAATCAAAGCATGTGTTGTACAACCCAAAAATCTCATACCCCTTTGGAACCGCCTCGTACCACTTCTTCCTAAAACTGTGCCACCCCACATGGTGGAACCACCTGTATCACGGGCTCTTTAGTGGGTCATATACACAGTATCATTGAGAGTGCATTATGACTTACATTTAGGATTCCCTGCCTACTTCCTTGGGAGGTCTTCCCATGGGGCTTGACCATTGGGCCCCCTAAGTGCAGTAGAGGACTATACCTTAGTATCTTGTAAGTGATGGCATAATTTTTAATGTTTGACACATTAATTAGTAGATAATTTCTACGTACCAAAAAATATAAAATCCTTGGATAATATAATATCCAAATAAAACCTTTGTAACCACATAAAATTTTATAAATAGAGATCCATTAAAAGGGGGATTATCCAAAAAACCCATAAAAAGATAAGGTACTCAAGCTTTCAAATTATAATTATGTGATATAGTATAATCACAAAAAAAATACCATTAATAACACAATACAAACATTATAAATGAATGAATAATGAAATAAGAGGTATTTAAAGATGTTATCAAACCTATATCAATGGAATTGTAACATGAACGCTTGAATAATAATATGAAAATTACTAATAGTAAACCAACCAAATGAATTGCAACCACGTGTCACAGAGGCCTCGACCTTGTTTAATATGACCTTGGTTGCCTGTTTCTCCATCCATCGCCCCTCAGTGGACATATTTGACCGCTTTGTCGCCAGCGATTGGGGTTTGAGCAGCTCGGCGGTTGTCGGCCTTATTGATCGGTATCACATTACGATCTGTTTCTCCTCAGAAGAAGATTTGATTTAGGCCTTGTCTTCTGCTCCTCGCATCTGCAAAGGTTCTCACTTCTTCCTTTTTTTTCTGGATATACGATCTTCATATGAAGCGAGATTCTCCACAGATGGCGATTTGGGTTAGTCTCCCCGAACTCCCCATTCCATTCCAGAATCTAGCTATTTTACGAATGTTAGGGAACTTGATTGGCCGTTATTTATTCACGGATAAGAGAAATAACTAGGCGAGTCACCCAGTTTTACCATGCCTATGTGTGGAGATCGATGTTTCTAGACCTCCAGTCGATTGGGTATGGATCTCAGTTGGTGAAGCGTTTAGGTATAATAAGAGGGTGGTTTTTGATTTTTGGATCAATTTCTGTTCATCCTGCAATATTATCGGTCATTTGGCCACTTCCAGTCATCGGAGAGGTAGGGGTAGGAAAGAGAGGGAGGTTGTTTATCTTTACCTTGCAAAGTCGAATGTCGAGCAGAGTCCTAAGAACCTGAGTGTTAAATATTTGAATGCAAGACTGTTGCATGATCTTGGTTTCCCCATGTTGACAGAGCCGGTAGTGGGGAGTTCTCCATCTTTTTTTGAAACAGTTAAGCACAGAGGCAGTGTTCATGCCCAGGTGAATGATCAATGCTCAGTTCTTGGTGATGTTGTTTCTCAGACAGAAGCTAGGGTGCTCAAAGAGTCACAGTTCCCATTGGTAAGTGAGAGTGTCTCCCTGAGTCCATGCCTCCCTATCTCATGCATGGTTTCAAAGCCTATCTTGATGCACAACTGTTTCTCGATTTTGTCTGAGGAGGGAAAGGAGAATGTGGATCTAGAGGGATGGAAAAATTTCATTCTAAGTTGGAAGTGAAAGCAAGCTAAAAGGCTTTCAGATCAGGAGGAGGTAAGTGACTTTGATGGGGGTTCGCAGTTTAGTTCAGACTATGAACAAGAGGCCATGGTCCGACCTGGATCATGGAAAGGGAAATAGGGGATTCTCTTGATGGGAATCCTTCCGGTTCCCAAGGAGGGGAAAAACCAAGACCTCAGGAAGATTATTCGAATACTCCAAAGACAATAGTAACAAAATCGTCAGGTAAGACAAGGTGCAATGGTTTAGAGGTTGGAGCCAAGGAAGATTCTGCACATCTCGGTGGGGGATTGGTGTCTACCTTGACGAGCATGATGCCTACATCTAAGGATTTCATTCCTTCTGAGATTGGTGTTGGGGACAAGGAGTGTCCTCGTTTAGAATCAACCTCTGACATGGAGGGAGGGAATTCAGGCACAGGGGAGGCAGTTCCCTTGCATCTAGCTCTTTTCCCCATGGAGGGACAGCAGGGAATATCGGGTCAGCAGGCTGGAATGGTTGAATTTCCTTTGATGATCTCGGTGGACTCACATCAGGTTGCTGATTTTGTGACCATGGAAAAATCATGGGACCTTCTCATGCACTCTGAGGAAGAGATGCTGCAGAAGGTTTTGACCATTCATGCGTCCAAAGAGGACGCAGAAAGAATAAACGGGAGACCAATCCAAGTTGACTTAGGCATGGAGATGGGAGATTGGATCGATAAACAAAATCTAATTATGACAAGAGGATTCAATGAGGAGAAGATTTCAGTGGCGGAGTTCTTGCAAGAATGGAACAATCTGGCTACTCAAGTCGAAGGGGCTATGAAAACTCAACCAGATATAAAGGTATCAGGCTTGTCATGGAAATTATTTCGGGAGGTTGAATATAGTGGTTTTAATCTGGTTTTCAATAACTCAATTATCTTCTATAGTATCGAACCTTGTTGAACATGCGGTTTCACACTTTTTTCCATAAAAGAGTTTCCTAATAAAAAAAATTTATTTTGGAGGTATTTTTTTGAGTAAATGTCAATTTTAATTAAAAATTAAATTTATAAAATTAAAAAAATTAGTTTCATAAAATGGAGTTCATTTTTTAAATCTACATATTTAAAAATGGTTGGGGTTATTTTTAGGGATTTTTCGGAAATACTTGATTTTTTGGTGAACAGTAAAATATGATAATTTACAAAAACTACTAAATAGCTGAATTTTTTAGTTATTATTGATGTAAGGCTAAGGTAAGAATAATTATTTAGAACTCACATTCAATAATAACTTTGTTTAGTCATAATAAACAATACAATTTCTGGTATTTAGTAAAAATAATAAATTAATGATTAAGATAATGAGAAAACACCCCTCTCCTCCACTATAAATATCTCCCCTCACCACGTCTTCTTCTCACACCTTCCAATATTTTAGAATTTTCCAAATTATTCCCAATAGTCTTCCAAAACTCGAACCCCATGACCAGGAGATTTTGGTCTCACCAGAAGACAAAAATCTTTTCCCAAATGAGGTTCTTAAAGAGGATAAAATTAAGAGTTAAACTCCGCTTTATTTTTTTTAAATTTATTTTCATGTTATTTTCTTATATTAATCTCATGTCACCATCCCTAATAATAAGGTAATGATAAATAAATTACCTTAAATATAATGGAATGTTATTTTTCAATTGTAATAATATATCATCAAATCCCTTCTCCCCTCCCTTTTTTTCTAAAATGAAATCGTCATCCATGAGGTATTGATTTCCCGCCTTCATGGATGGAGAGTTTTAATTTTATAGTAATCCTCAAAACATGGTATTAAAACCATTATAATGGTAGAAAAATATTTTAAAATTTATTTTTAACCCTTTTTATGTTCTAGAACTAACATATATACATAATACTAAATGAAAAAACAAAACAAGTTCATTGTGATGAAAATATTTTATATATTAATTAAAATGATTATCATTAAAATGTTATCTAATGATTCATTCTAATATATAATATATAAGAACAATTAATATTCAATGTTTTAATTAATACAATATTATTTCAATTTTGGAGAATGAAAACCACTCTACTTGAATTTTCATACTCATATACATGCGATCTAATCATGAAAACTAAGAAAACAACACTCCTGAATGATGAAATTGAACACTGTAACTCATCAAAAGGGCATAATTAACTTAACAAAATAATACTAAATAAATTACATGTATAAAATTTTATAGCATTATTAAATAATGTATCTAATTTTATTACTAAAGAAATTAAGATAAGTGCAGAACTATTTCATACATAAGGTAAGAGATTTTACCCAAACCACCATTTTTTCTTCAGGTTACTCTTCCTCTCCCATTAACCTAATTAAATGCTTATTTCAATTTGTTTAGTTATTCTAAATTTTATTTATATGTTTCAACCTCATATATTGAGATAATATAATCCCTTTTTTATGGATAGATACATGTTTTAAAAAGGTTCCTTTACTCAATTCTTCCAGATAAGTATGCCTGATTTTGGGGAACTTCCTGATTTCATACCTTTTTTCAAGTTCACTCTATAATGTATTTTAAAACACATTTTTTTAAATTGCTCATTTATCAGAAAACCATGTATTTTTCCTTTTTTTAATACAAAAAACAATTATTCCTTTTCCATTTTAAATAATATTATATATTTTCTTTAAACTACACTAAAATGTTTGGTTTCAAAAGTTTCTTAAACCGCACTATGTGTACCATATGATCAAGAGATAAAGAAGGCGATTTTGAATGATGTACATAGATAAACATTATCTATTCACTCAGGGATCAAAAATATGTATTTTTATCTCTTATATAACTATTGGTGGGATAATATGATGAAGAAGATCCCTTAATATAAATCCGTGTGCCTGGCACGCCATCAACTGATGGTTGAAAGAAAGAATTCAAAGGGGATGATGCAACCACAACCCATACCAACATTGAATTTAGAGAAAATTTCCACATACTTTTTCTAAATAATTCCACATAAATCTAGAGGGAACAATGAAATATGGGTTGTTCTAGATCTTATTAAAAATACAACTCACTTTATTACAATTCTAGAGGACTTCTCACTAGATTAACTTTCATGGATATACATCAAAGAAGTGTTAAGTTTTCTAGGACTAACACTATTGATTGTATCTAATCAATATATGGGATTAACCACTATGTTTTGAAAAAACATCAAATATTCTATATGTAATGAGTTGTACATCAGTTTGGCCTATCATCCTCAAACCGATGGCTAATATAAGTGGACTATTCGGACACTGGAAGTGATGTTGAGAGAATCTTCTTATACACTTCAAAAAAGGATGTGACCAACATCTTCTACTGGTCAAATTATAAAACAAAAATTGTGTCCACTAAATAATTAATGTGGCACCATATTAAACCCTCTATGGGAAAAGATTTAGAACATCATAATGATGGGATTAAGTCAGTGAACATAAGCTTCCATGACATTAAATGTTTGAAGAAATAGTGGAAAAGGTAAAAACCACTCGAGAACAGATCATGGAATCCAAAAGTCAAAAAATATCTATGCATAAAATCATTGATGAGGCCTTGAGTTTATGATGAGATTCAAATTATTCCTATGTATATCTCCATGTTAGATGATCTTGATATGTGGGAAGAAAAGAAAGCTAAGTCTTAGGAACATTGGCCCCTTCAAGATCCTTGATACTATTGGAGGTGTAACCTATAAACTAGCACTTACACCTACTATGTTTCAAGTAGATGATGTATATAATGTATGCTTCTTGAGGAAGTACATACCATATCCCTCACATGTATTGTATTCAGATGTGGTACAATTGGGAAATGATCTCTCTTGTGAGGAACAATCGGTGAAGATCTTGGACTGTTGAGATAATGTTCTAATCAACCAGAATACTCACCATGTCAATGTAAAATGGAGGAATAATAATTATGAAGAGGCAAAATGAGAACCAAATGAAGTAATGAAGAAGATTTAAGATCACCTTTTCCGCCCATAGTATGTAAAACAATCTTTTGAGGGTGAAATTTCAGGGGCATAATATAACAACCCAAAATTTTATCAGTGGAAATCATTTTCTTATAACTCGGTCATATAGTATAATCTCAAAACAATATCATTAAGAACATAATACAAACATTATAAATGAAGAATGAATGAAATGAGAGGTATTTCTAGAATTTATGGAACCTATAATGGTAAAATTATAGACATACATTAGGAATAGTAATATGAACCTTATGAATAGTAAACCATCCAAATGAATAGTAACATCACCTATGGAAGTATAAATAAAATTTAGTCATCTTATAAATGAAAGTCTTATATAATTTGGTCATAGAATAATTAAATAAATGTTTTAAGAATTATGAATTATGTGTTATGGTTTTCGTAAGTTATAAATATTTAATTACAATTTTATAAGAAATATAAGGATTTAAAAAGAAAATTTAATTTGAGAATTTTTTTTCAGAAATTTATATTTTTCTGTCTTATGCTTTTCAGATAACTTTATGAGATTTTATTTAATTTATCAAAGTGGCATAAAATTATTTATAATTTTAAAATTAGTACTTTTCGAGTAAATAATAACTTTAATTAAAATTTAAATTTCTCATATTCATAAAATTAATTTCAAAAAATTGAGTTCATATTTTAATTATACACATTAAAAACTGGTTAGGGTGAATTTTTGATATTTTTCTGAAATAGATGAATTTTTTGTGAATAGTAAAATATGATAATTAATGATAAATGATAAATACATGAATTTTTGAGTCATTAATGATGTTAAGCTAAGGTAAGCACCATTATTTATAACTCACATGCACTATTTACTTTATTTAGTTACATGAATCAACCCAATTTCTTTACTTGAGCCAAAATAATAAACTCGTGATTAAAATAATGAAAAAAAACCAATCTCCTCCACTATAAATACCATCCCTCACCACTCTTCTCCTCACACATTCCAAGGTTTGAGACATGTCAAAATTATACCCAATACACTTACCAAACCACTAACACACTTCCAGGAGCTCTTTTGTCTCATCAAAAGACCAATACCATTTACCTAAGGATGTTCTCAAGGAGAAGAAATTCAAGAGGTAAATTCCACTTTCTTTTCTTTCAATTTATTTTCATGTCCCCTTATTTTATTAATAAATTCTATACTAACCTCATAAAAAATTAATAATAAATCTATTACCTTACATATACTTTATTTTTATTATACTAATGGAATAATCCATAATTAAACCCCTTCCCCACTCCCTTTTATTTTAAAATCAAACTATCATCCGTGAGGTGTTGATTTATCTCCTTTATGGATGAATAGTTTTCATTTTCATTTATATCCTTAAAATATGGCCTAAAACTTATTATCATGGTTGAAAAAGAAAATAAAATATATGTAATAACCCTATTTTTTTGAACTAACATATATACGTAATACTAAATGATAAAACAAAACGAGTGTTGTGATAGAATATGCACAAAAATTAATATAAATGATTATCATTAACATTTTATATAATGATTTATCCTAATATTTAATATATATGTTCAAATATTATTTTTGTTTTTAAATAATAAAATATAATTTCAATTATGGATAATTATACCCATTCTACATTTACTTCAATACTCATATATAAGAAAACTAATAATAAAAACTATAAAAATGAACACTTCAGAATGATGAAATTGAACTCTATAACTAATGAAAAAGGTCATAAATAAACTTAGTAATATAATAATAAATAAATTATATGTAGAAATGCTTTTTAATTACTAATTAATGAATCTAAATTTATTATTATGGATATTAAGATCAAGTGAAGAACAATTTCTTACATAAGGTAAGGGATTTTACCGGAACCTCCATTTTTCAACCGGGTTACTCTTTCTCTCTCTTTAACCCAATGTAATTCTTATTTATATTTATATAATTATTCTAAATTAGATTAATATGTTCTAAAATCATATATCTAGATTATATTGATTCTATTTTATGGGAAAATACAAGTTTTAAAAGGGCTCCATTCTTGATTCTTCCTGAAAAAGCAAGACCGATTCATGAGAACTTCTTGATTTTCTATACATTTTCCAGTGCACACCATAATCTATTTCAATCAAATATTATTTTTATTACATCACCAATTTATCAAAAAAATAATCTTCATTCATTTCTAGTTTTATAAAATCAATTATTCATTTTCCATTCTAAATAATCATTAATATTTTTCATAAACCGCACTAAAATGATTTCTTTCTGAAGTTTCTTAAGCACTATTTTAACAGGGATTCACCTCAATTTGAAATCACTTTTCATGATATATGCCTATTATAAGTTATTAATGTTCGTGTATGTATTAAATACTTTATTTTATGGATACCATTATGATATTATCTTATGTTATTCCTTTTGACATTATTATGATACCTAATTCTTACCATGGGAATCTCTTATGTTAATGTTTGATTCCTTATGTATGGTTACTCATGTGGAACACATAATCCTAAAAATGTTATGATAGGAATTCCCAGATATCACTTCAATCCATTGGGTAATTCTTAGTCTCGTGAGACTTCTTGTGCAATATTATTGGTGGTTAGGCTTGACTCATGCTCCATGTGCAACGATATTGGTGGTTAACCGTGACTCATGCTTCATATGAAAATATCATAGACTCATGATTAAGTTATGTTGTGTGTGTTTTCACATTTGTTTGGTACCTTGATTATATGATTAAATATTATACATGTTATAAATCTTTATGTATATTCGTGTTCCATGTTTTCTATGTCACCATGTAATGTTTTTTAATCCTTGTGTAATGTTTTATTCACAAGTCTATTCCCTTACATGGGTTTTAGCTTATTCCTTCATTCATATATTCCCTAGGATATCCTATATATATGTAAGTACTCAATGTAATTTAGTATGTCATTATTAAGATAAAATAAGAGATTTTTTATTTTGGTTTCATGTTGCTTAATTTTGTATCTAATCTTTCAAAAACAATAGACTTTACTATATTTGGTCTGTATTTAATGGTAAAGCATGATTAATATCATGTAATAATATGTCTAAAAGGCTAAGGTCACAATAACCATCTCAACTTATCTTCTTTCCTACACATTTATTCTTTATGAAAAATAAATAATAACTTATTATTTATTGCATGGCCACCATCAATTCAGGGTTCATACGATTTTAAAATTTATTTTTACATGCATGAATCAAAACACCATTTCTTGAAAATATTTTTTTATAGATTTCACTTGATGTAAATAATGTGAAAAATATTTAGTACATCTTTTTAATCATTTAAGATCAGTTCAAAAATCATCAAAATTAAACATGAGTAATTATCCAAGCATGATATCCAATTCCACAAAATGAATCGATAACAATTACGAAGGAATCACCAATTCCTGCCACCAACATAGCAAACACATAATAACATATCATTGAAAAAAATAAAATACTAGATCCGACAATATTTTACTGTATATTATTATGTTGATACCTCTTTATAAAACATTATAGGAGTCAATATTTATGCTCAAAATATTATCCCCCTTACGGGAAATCAAATGAAAATGAAAAGTAGGGATTATTTTAAAAATATTGTATACTCCATTCAAATATTGTTTATTCAATACCTCTATGTTAGGAAATATTTAATAAGGTACTCTTAGCAGTGAGACTTTATTTAATCAACTAAAAGTATACTTGGGCTAACCTGGTGTAGGAAAAAAAGAGAGATATGATAATGTTTTTCAAAGCTATACATAAACAACCATACATGTGAAACCATGCTCAAAATGTCTGGATTCTTACTGAAGGGGTTTAAAATAATCATATTTATCCATGACATGATTAATTATGCACAAAAATCAACCAAACCATCATAAAGTTCCATTGAAAAGATGGAAGTAGCCCTCTATATCAGTCTTCATCAACCAATCACTCTTTAAATTTGAAATGGAAAAAAATTTATGAATGACTGCTAGGAGTGTTATTTGTATACCATAGCCTTCAGGTTGGAAATATATTTACAATATCTAGATTTACTAAAATTTTAGGAATTGAAATATTGTTATCAGGATTTCTACCACTTAAGGGATGAATAGTTTTATTCAATTTAATGGAAGTCAATAGACTCTATGAAGTAAAATCTCACCATGATATCCAAAACAAACAACCTTAAACAACTCTTTAAATTTCCTAAATTGTTAGTGTAATACACATAAATAACAGTGAATAAGGATTTCACTCTTAGTATATCAAAATTAACATTCAAAATGAGATCTTCCTCTATTTATTGGACATTATTTTATTCTAATAAAATTAGGGAAATATTTCATTAAACAGTTTATTTATTTTTTGATTCTCATTAGTTTGACAATATTCTTTCTTCCCTTGAACATCATCTTTATGTTGAATAAGTATTTCAACCTTAGTTTTCTTAATATTAGGGTTTTAAATTTTGGATTACATATCATTAACATCCACCTATTTTATAATATTAATTTTTTCTATTATATTTAGAATGTTTCTCACATTCGGATAGTTGTTTTTCCATTTTTAATTGATGCGGCCAAATAAATTGACACTATTTCTTGACAATATCATTCTTTTAAAAATTATTACATGAATTTTCATTGGTTTAATTTCAGAAAATCTCACCTTTTAGAATATAAGGAACTTCTCCTTCTATACTTTTCTTGAATACCTTATCAATGTGACCTTCTAAAATATATTTACCATAAAATTCTTCCAAAATGTGAATTTTTTTATTTATATTGTTGTGGGGAATATCTATTCACATGTTATTTTCATTGATATTTATTACTCTGATTCTCATTGACCCCCTGATTCTTTCCTCATTATTGTTAAACGCATGTTGAATTAGAAAGGGTAGGATTTCTGACCCTGATTACCACAACAACAAAAAAATCCTTGAAACTGTTTTCTCCCATATTGTTTTGAGATGAATCTTAATATGTGTTGTTTTTTTCTTTGGGGGTTGTAACCTTCTTAATTTTTTTTTACATCTCCATATGTGGGTTCTTTGCTATCATTATCTTTATACCTTATATTATCAGCTTTATATTTCACACATGAACTAAAAAAAGTAACATATACATCAATATTATTATGTTATATTTTATGTTTCTTCTCTCTAGCATGAGAAGATTCTCCCTTGATCTTAATTTAATTATTGAATTATTCTCTATACATATTAAACTCATGTTGAACTATAAAATATATTTCTTATGTCTTAATAAATTCTTCTTCCCTAACCATCATCTTTTAATCAAGATAAGATATCGTATTATTATGTTAATTAATATTTAATTTGATTATCTTGATATCATTGAAAATGGAACAACATTCTTGATCATCTTGTTCTTTTATTCATTAATATGAACTATTTAATCCTTATTATTTTCATCATTTAATTTATTTTGTTTCTTTCTTAAACTAATTGATTTATTTCTTGAGGTATTCAGTCTTCTATAAGAATAATTCTAATTGTTCTTTCAGGTTACATGCATGTTTTTCTCTTTCATATTCATCATCACTAATATTATATGAGTTAGTTATTATATTTCCTTGAGAAATAAAACCCACTTATTTATATTAATAAAAACTTAATGATGAATCCTTCATATTCTTGCTCATATGATTTTCCATTCTTACTACTTTAATTTTTCTTCTTCTTCATATCCCACTTGGGTTAATGAGAACTATCATCATATCTGATTGTTCAAATATTTTATGTGAAAACTTCTTTAAAAAACTACTCGTGCAACCATAGTATAAGAGTTTTATTGGTTCTTTATTATTACACATAAATTTTCCATTATTAAACCATTTTTATATAAGTGAAATTAATACAATTGAAGTCATCATCTTACAGCTTAATATATAAACATTTTGATTCATCATCTTCTTTTACTCTGAACTTTATCTTCTTCATGGATTCAAAGGCCATTATGTTTTATATTTTTCTATAAATCATGAATTTTAATCATTATATAAGCTATAAAAATTTTGTTCAGTTTATCAACATATAAGTTATCTCTTCCTTCAATGGATGAAAATTTTGTATCAAAACAATATGGAAAATTACTCATCTTTTTTTTTGACAATGACTGTGTCGTCCAACCTCTCACTAAATCCTTTAATGTCTCTAATTACCTCATTATCTTTGGTTAATAGTAATAAATACATTATTCATCATTCATTTTAATTCATCAAACTTTCTACTTCAAAATATTATTTTTTATTCATTGTCTTTGAAATTACCTTCATAGAGTATTCAGAGTTTATCCAAAATTTCTTCAGTAGTCTAGAGACCCATGAACATTGTGCAGACCTTTTCTGTTAGAAACATCAATGAAAATTTAGAAGGTTGTTCATTTACTTCTATATCTCTCTTATAATCTTTTATTTGGGAAACATTATCGGTGATGGTATGAAAACCCATTGTTACATAATTTTTTACTTATAGAATAAGTTGTAGGAGTTAGGGTAGCATCCTACACTTTATATTATGATAATTATTCTCATATAATGTTAGAACACCTTTGATGGAAATATGTGTTAATATTATTCATATTTTAGAATACTTCATGGATCATTAGAGGGAACCCAAATATCTTATAACATTTGTAGACCACATGGCTTGATTGACCACTAATAGGGGAGGGGTGAATCAATGTTTTTATTTGGTGAATCCCATTTATTTGAAGTTAAACCTCTTGAAATTGTTAAGGTTTTTGATCCACTCAATATTACCTCACAATATTACTTTATGTGCTATAGTAGTAATAGAAAGAGTATCACATAATATTTATAGGGTTATATACAAAAACACACTCCTTGCCATGTGGGTCACCCAATATGGATTACTCGGTATTAAATAAGTGATTACAATGTTATAGATCAAATTGAGAGACTCCATTTGCTTTTAGATCCAACTATATTTATTTTACTCCAACTTCAATTGAGAAACTCCTTCTGCTCTTGGCTCTAGATAGAAGACTTCAACTACTCCAAACAGTTAGTAGAAGAATTTACCTATGACTAAAGTATTGATAAATTATATAAAGATACCTTAATATTACTCAATGATCATGTATTATCTATCATAATGACAACCTATTCATGTACCTTTTTAATATTTTGGTGTCACTCTATCAATTTTAATCACCTATTCTTGACCAGTTAACTCATTGAAATTATGCTCTAGCTATGCATCCTTATCAATAAATTCCCTACCTAAATTGGATGTGTGGAAGTTGTCCAAAAAATATTATTCAATATCATATTAAAGAATAATAATATTAAAATCTCAATTTAAATCCACCTCATGCATGTGTGGCATGGTATATGAAAATATTGGATTGAATTTCTCAAGAAAATCACATATATTGAATGTTGTTATTTATATGTTATGTGATATATTTAAAAATTTTATGGTTTATCTCAAATTATTTCGCATTTTAATGTGAGTATGCATGAATTCATGTATGCATTTTTCACAAGGAACTCCAACCAATCACTATATACTTTGCACAGACGCAAGGTCTATCTCAATCTTCCATTATGTATGCATGAGCATGAATTTCTTCATTCATTTCCCCTTTACATCTTGTCAACTATACCATATGGTAGTAGGATGTTTATGTGAACAAATAATCTAAAACCCATCAAGGGAACAAGATTCATTCATTTTTCTTCCTCATTCATGTGTGAAAAACCGATGGCGTATAAACGTTTTATGGGTATAAGACCTTATTCATGAGATTCTGTGCATGTATACACAAACTTGATGTCTCAACCATCTTCACACAAGACATTAAGTTGTATGATCATGGTGCCTTGAGAAAACCAAAGAGATATATAATGCACCATCCCATGGATTCTTTGAAGAAATATTTTTTTCATGAATCCTTTCAAGAGTGATGTGTAAAAGATGAGAAATCAAGAGGTATTACTTCATGCATGAAAAAATGATTCATGGGACTCTGTAAATTTTTTGAATCATAGGGTTTCATGGTGAACTATTTGTCTATAGAGAAATATGATCTTATCTTAGAATCAATAGAATAATCTTGGCCCGGTCCCTCTCATTTTATAGTCAAGGACCGTAGTCCCTTGCACCACCTAGATCTGATTTTAATGATATGTCCATGACTGATTCAATGTTATGAGATTTAATCCATATAGATAACTTATTCAAACATATTAATCATTTAGTTTTTTTGTCAAAAAATTCGCTAAAAATCATGGTGTACTAATTTAAGAGTTAATGATGTTCTTTTGTAGTTTCATACACATTTTAATTCCATAATTGAATGATTCTCATGATTCTCATGATGAACTCTTTCTATTATACCAATAGCCTCCAACAAATATCATTTTTCATTCATCAATATCTTTATTTGATTTTTAGAAAACATGTGAGATAATGGATTGCATTAATGATTGGATAAACCTAATTTTGTTAGAAGGATCCTGAATGATGGACAAAGATCGTCCATGGTGGTTCAACCATTGTTTTACCATGATGAAAATGATCAGATGAGATATGGGGAAGAAGATAAAAAATTAAATCAATCACATGGCTCAGATCAATTAAATATGGCGAGGAATGTTATTTCAAATGTTTATAATAATGGGTGAACAACAACCACACGTAAAACATACCACAAAGAAACATAGTTTCTCTTATACTATAGTATATCAATCAAGGTGTGCATATGATTGAACAAAATCCCCTCCCCCTATGGTACCACCCTATACTGCCTCTTCTTGTCATTGTACCTCCCTGCATGGTGGATCCACCTGTCCTACATGCTCTTCTGTGGGCCTTATACATGGACCCACTATGGGTGAACTCATAAACCCACCCATGCAGCCCTACCTACTTCCATGGACAATCCGACCCCAACTTGTTGACCCTCAGGTCTCCCAAAGAGAAATATAGGGCTAATACTAGGTAGATATTAGGTGCTAGAATAATTTTTAATAAAGGTGACAGTATTTCTTAGATAATTTCTAAGATAAAAATAATATCAATGCCTTGGATGATAAAAATTCCCTAGCCAACTATATCAACTTCTCTTATTTCCTACTCAATTATTCTTTATGAAACATAAATATACGCTTCTTATTTTTTTGTTTTCTATATCAATTCAATATCCTCATGCATTGATAATTTGTTTTTATATGAAAACATAAAAACATATTTTTCATGAAAATACATTTTTATAGACTTTAGACAATGTAACTAATGTAATAACTCCTAATCACATGTGTTTAATCATTGAAGATCTGTTGAGCCATTATCGGAGTTAATTATGAAGAATTTTCCAATCCTGACATCCAATGCCATATTTTTAATACATTCCAATTCTATAGATATCGCTACTTCTCATCATCAACTTATCAAACACATATTGACATATCCTTAAAAAAATGAAACACGTGTCCTGGTATCTAGTTTCTCCGCATTATCCACCCTACTAATCATTATGTTTCCCCTGTCAATGATCACCCATATAAGAGGGTATTTATAAGAGAAGTTTTTGGTCTTTGGTGAGATCATGGTTCCTTATCCTAATTAACAAACGAATATTTATGGAAATATATATCAATTTCATCCTTGATACTAGGAACCAGTCCATATTCAATAAAGGATTTTTTTACCCAAGTAGCATCCTTTACAACATTAGATACATCGAATTAATTTTCCTCTATTATCGATCCCTCTATAGTATCTATCATGTAATTATCACAAATTATAGCACTAAAAGTTTGGAAAAAATGAATCTATATTGGGATATAAGTTCATATTTTTTATATTGTGATCTAACATATGTGTAATCCTTTACAAAAATTTTATCCTCTCTACTAAATACAAAGACCATATCCTTACACATTCACATGTACTTAAGAAATATCTCCCCAGAAATCTTGTAACTGCCACTAGGGTTGGATTGGAATCTATAATTTATTCCCAAACATAATATATTTTGGGTATATTACATAGCATGGAATTTATGATAGAGCTTATGGTGGAAATATATGGAAACTTTTCTATCATTTATAAATCTTTTAAAGGATCCTAAAGCTTCAAAAATATTTCTTTCTATAAAGAACTAGTAAAAAAACATTTTTAGAGTTATCCATGATAAGCAACATTATCACATTACTAGCATAGGTGTTCTGACTAATTTTATGAAATATTATATATATATATATATATATATTCATACCTAATATCAAGGTAGCTTCCCCAATGACTTTCATTAAAAAAACATTTACCCAACCACATATTCATTAAGTAAAGAGTTGGGAAGTCATTTATAATAAGTAATATATTTTCAATATATAATATATAAAACACTACTATACTCCCACAAACCCACCTATATACATAAAAATCATCCATGTTCTTGATTAAACCAATCTATTTGATTGCATCATCATACTAGATGTTCCATATCTTATAATCTTTCTTCGATCCTTAAAATGACTATTGTATCACTCATACATTAGACGCCTAATATGGAACTTAAAATCATATTGATGTATCATGTACACATTCTTAACTAAATTAACATTTATATATTTCATAATCATAATTATCTACTATGGAAAATACCTTCATAATGGAATTTAGAATTATTATAGATGAAAATGTTTCTTCTAAAAAAATAACATGAATTTTTATTCAATCATATTACTCCAAGAATTATTTATAGTTTGACAATCCAATATCCATTTTAGTTTTATTGTGGAAAAGAAACTTACACCCAATGGGTATTACCCCTTATGGTGCATCTATAATATTCCAAACATGATATGTGTTCATGGTTTCCATCACATATTCCCTAGATTATGGTATTTTCTTATAATCATAACTCTCAATAGATTCTGAGTAGGTTGTAGGCTCATCATCTATATAGAATTATTTAATATTATTTTCCATGGTAAATCTATATATATTGGCTTCTTGATGAATACTTCTAGTCCTCTAAGGTTATTTTGTAACATGAGTAAGTTCTTCTTCAATGACTATTTATGAAACCAGCTGAACTTATATCTTTAAAATATATCAGTATGATCCACAAAAAAAATTAGAAGTGCGATATAAATAGTATCCCATTGTTTACATAGGATAACCAAAAAATAATAATTTATCTATTTTTGGGACAATATTATCATAATGAAATCATTATATGAATGATTTTAAAGCCATAATTCTCATTAAATACATTTTTTGGTGGTAATGTGGTCTATATATCATATATCGTTTTCCCAAATGTTTTATATAGAACACTTTTTTTCCGGAAATAAATATTATTTAGAGAATAAAAAAATGAAATAGGAAGGTCACATTGAATCATCATCAATCAAACCCTGTATAGCATGTTCCACTTCCTCCTAAAAATGATTCCAATTTGATTTTATTATAGGAGTTATTTGTGCAATAATCCTATATGATTATATATGATTTTTGATTTCATGGATCAATAAATAACCCACATATCTGATTAGATAATCATAATACATTTTCACACTTAATTATATAATTTATTTAAAAAATATTAAAATATATCAAAAGTTTCATACTTATGATTCACTAGAAAAACATGACCATAGAAAATAAATTCATCATTAAAATTAATGAAGTATCTGTAACCACAATTTTCATGAGTACTAATTAATCCACATATATAACTATTTATGTGATCCAGTAGTCCACTAGCCTTAAAATATTTTTCCAAGAAGGTTCTATGGTTATTTATTATAATAAATAATTTTCACAATTATCAAAATATTTATAATTGAAATATTGGAATTATACAACTCTGTGAAGTCTTTAAATGTGTGTCATATTTATCTATTAAACAAACTAATTCCAATGGGAGGTGGAATAATAATTAACCTAGAACTTCTAATTCTGAATTTTATTAATAATATTAATCTTATCTAGAATATATAAACAATTCATTATATTACCCACACAATAAATCATTTCATTATTATATATTAAAAAATATTGATCAAAATAGTGAATGAAAATTCAATATTTTCAAAAAAAGATTCAAATTCCAAATTCCTATTTACTTGAGTAACTTAAAAATGGATTTTCAATTCTAGGACTAATCCAATCGGTATACTTAAATCATAAGTGATGAATTCTAATGAAATAAATGTTTATTAATTATTTACAATAAGTTATACTTTACCACTCATCAATTGCCTCAAATATTTGAGTATGTGTTTGTTTGTATAAATGTGGGATGCACACCTGATATCTAATACCCCTGAGTTAGAGATTTTTGAATTAGTATGTATATCAATAATAGGTGAGTTATATGAATGTTTTTACATGAGACCACTTTTGAATCCATGATTCCAATATTGAAATATTTTATTGGTCGTATCTTTATGTCACTATAAAATTATAATCATTGATTATTCCATAAACTAAAACAATGAAAAATTAATGGATGGGTTTCATAAATTATTTCATTTCATTTAGGACATTTAATGAGTGTTCTCACTATAAAAATGATTTCCATATACATTTTATCCATTTAATGAGCCAAGATCGATATTTAACTATGTTCTAGGCCACTTTATCATTTCTACCATTACATATCTATTTAGGAAGGTAACTATTAGAATCATAATTATCATAAATCATGGATATATTTATAGGTAGCTTATTATCCAAAATCATCATATAGATTCACTTAACTATATTACTATAGAAACCTAATTCTATTATCGTATCATTACTAGTGTAAGGAAAATAAAATGTAAAAAACAAGCTAACAAAGGAACCTTTGGGGAGCCTAGTATTAGCCTAACCTACCCTACAAGAAAATATAAAGTTAGTTGTTACATTATTTCCTTACACTAGATGAAGTAGGGGCACCCATGTTTAACATGACCTACACTATGGGATGATTGAGGTCCTTATAAGTTCAACATTATAAGGAATCTCACACTTAGTCATTATAGGGATTTCCTTTATGTATCACCAATTAAATTTTCATCATATATAAATATATTAAATTCATAACATTTATATGGTATTCAATATTTATCTTCTCATGTTTTACATCATTTTGTGTAAGAAGTATTCTAATGATTTAGTTTTTGAGTTACTATTCCAACAACCAAATTAATGTGGTCACACTAAATTAATGTGTAACCCTTTACATAGCCCATTAGTTTACATTACTCACTGGAAAAGAAGAAGTTGAATTTATTCATACAAATCCGAATGAACCATATTCACAAATTAAATATATACTTCATGTAAATTCATAGAGTTATAAAATATTATATATATACACATTAGTAAGCCGAGAGTGACAAATATCAAACCCTATTCACGTTTATATACATTACATAACCTCTAGGATAGTAATTCGTATATGTCACTAATCGATATGAATAACTGATTTATATGGTATTTGAATTTATCTTGAAATGGGTGGAAATGCCTTCCGGATCCCCACAGGATGGTGACTAGTTTTTTCCCATAAAAAGATGGGTAATTATTTAACTATAATAGTTACTTAGTAAATGAAAATATGTGGATATAAAATGATTAATAGGTAGTATTCCAAATAACTCACAAGGGAGAAAACCAAAAGTAAATTGATAAAAGTATCAACATAAGTACTAAATCCCAACTCATCAAAAAGTAAATCATGAAATCATCTCAGAATCACCATGAAACAAGTGAATCAATGTGTTACATTGGTCACCACCTGACCCCAAGGTCATACAAATCAATAACATAAACCACCTCTTGGAGGTACCTTCCCTTTTCCTAGACATTATAGGTAAAACCTATAAAACACCTAAGTAAAATATTTTATGTGAGACAAAATACATATAGGATCATAGATATCATTTCATAAGTAATATATTATAATTTTACCAATATTTCTCAATTTTAAATAAAACATAACAAGAAAAAAATTTATCAGTTTGAATAAAAAATCTTTTATAAACATTTTAATGGATAAAATGAAATAGTTTTAAAGTGAATTTTTGTCAAATCCGGTTTATATTCACATATTTATAAAAACATTCATGAATATTGTTTTCTATCAAAACAAACATGGGTAAATAATTTTTAATCAACCATGAGCCTACAATTTTTTTCAAACATAAAACCATGGTTGAGAGACTCACAGTTAAATTTTTAAAGGTATTCTCAAACATCTAAAGGAAGTAAAACTTCTAGTGTGTATATATTCATAGTTCTAGGCCTAATGGGGAAAATAAAAGATCCCAAGTACTAATATCTATTCCCTTAAGATTTTTTACATAGAATTTTCATCGCTAATCTATTACTTGGTAGAGCTAATACTTACCTAACATCTATTATTACCACCTAAATACCCATTATACCGTGTGATATAATGAAATAAACCATAATTTTATAGGTATGTCATTCAATTCAATAAATCTCAACCATTTAAAAAAATAATTTCAACTTCCCCCCAAGTTCATTTTTTAGAGAAACACTTTATTATTTCAAAAAATTTAGCATAAAATTGTTTTGATAAAAAACTCATACATCTAAATTAAAATCATATCATTTTTAATTAAAATTTATTTCATTCCGTTAATTTCCTCAAAATCAATCTTAAAAGTTATCTTTCAAATAAATATCAATTTTTCATAAATTTCACTTTATTTCGAAAGTTACTTTCATGGGATTTTATGATGAAATCCATTACATTGAAAACCATTAACCAAGAAGATCATTTCTGGATTTAGATATGAATTAGAAAATAAAATTTGAATAAATAATAATCAATGGTTTCAATTGATTGTGATTTCATTATTAAAAAAACTACCTTATCTAAGACCACATATCACCCACAAAGGATCCACTGATATAGATTATATGGGTAAAACACTAAAGGATATATCATGGAATGAAGATTCAAAAAAATTACATTAAAGATATCAATATTTTTCACTATCATTTAAATAGAGAGAGATAACGAGAGAAGGATCTATGATCAAATCAAGGCTAAACATACCATAAGAGTGTCAACACACCAACATGTCCATCGATCAATGTAGAAAATTATTGGAGAGAAAACAAATAACACAACATAGCATCCACTAAAGTTTGGGTCAAATTTGGTTTGTGGGGGAGGATATTTAAAATAAAAAAGGACTAAAATAAAAGAGAAACAAGATACTACCCTACCAAAATTCTTCCCTGTCAGATTTATTAGCTAGTAGGTGGCCTCCACCAGCTACCTGGTAGCACTGGGTAAAATGATTAACATTATAAAATTCTGAATGGTTGAGTGGTGGGAGTTTACCAATTAGAAAAAGGGACTATTTTCCGAATTACCTCATCCTGACCTCCCCATAGCTGGCTAGTATCCCTTATTGTCTAGATGATGGGCCTCCTATAGATTTTCCAATTATAAGAGAATTACCACTCCAAATAAAAACAACTTAGATTCTATCTAGTCATAAATACCATATTTATACCCTTCTCACACACGTTTAAAATAATAATTAAGGTTAAAAGACCCAAAAAAAAGAGAAAAGACAAGAAGTAATTGAAACAACAAGGAATTAACATGAGAACAAATAGAACTGGAAAAAATAGGGTATGTACATGAAATCAAGACAAAAAATATTTTAATATCCCAATAATAAATTATTTATTCCACAATAAATCGTGTTTGTATGAGTCCAAAAAACATATATGAGGCCACTTCTCTCACGTCAAAGCCCCATCCTCCAAGATCTCATAAAAAATCGAATCACGATACAATAACAACTGAACTAATGGTATTGAATTCCCATGAATATCCACTATCTATGAATGAAAAATCCAAACTAGATACTCAGTCAGGGATAAATAATGTTCAATGTCAAGGTCCTCCCCGATTAAGACATGATATGGGCCAGAGATATACATTGTAATCCATGAAACATCAAACATGATATTGGTCAATGTCATATGTGGTGGAAAAGTGAAATGGTATTCCACCTGACCTATATTTTAAGAAAAATCAAACAATCCCACATATCTTGATGCTAAAATTCCCTAATTTCGATGAAAGCAATGACCTAAATGAGGTAAAACTATAAAAAAATGTTCACTAACCAAGAACAAAAAAGATCATCGATGATGATCTATATAAGACTTATATAGCTATGTTTCATTACCATTCTACAAAATATCAATTGAAACATTTACATTATATATTGAATGAAACTATGACCAACTAGGTAGTCATTACTAATATTTTACAAATACATGGGGGATTTACATGGACAACCATAAAATGCCTCAAAAGTCTCCATCTTAATGGAAGCATGGTTGTTATTTTTGTAAAAACAAAAACTCAACCAGTGCCAAGTGGAAATCATAATATCCTCTAATGTCAAGAATATAAGATTAGAGAATATAATTAAAAAATTTTAAAACCCATTTTATAAAAAAACTATATGAGAATTGTACACCTTTATCAAAATTACCTGGGATCCCATCATCAATTAAGGCCTCTCAAAAAATGTCACGTAAACTGGGTATCCTTATTTGAAAATATAATAGGTATAATTCCATGTAGTTTAATGATCTACTTCACATGAATATACCCTATATCATCAACTATGTTTATATCATGAATGGTAATAATGTGTTTTGATTTGGTTAATCATCCAATTATTACCAATATCAAATTCTTTCTATGAGGTCTATGTTGAAACCCAACCACAATGTCATTTGATATCTCATCCTACTTCCATGATGGAACTTAAAGGATATTAAAAATTCCCAAAGTCGTATAATAGTCACCATTAATCTAATGAAAAGTATAACAATCAGAAAAAAATGATCAACACACCATATCATACATAGCCACAAAAAATATACCTAAATTAAGAAAACATTTTTATGGGGCCATTGCTTTCAAACCATACAGAATTATTAAAATCCTTTATCACAACCATCGATAAGGGTAATTAAATAAAATACCATACCTAAATGGAAATGAAATCCTAGTAAGGGAGATACCACTCACTAATGGTATGCCCACAATATAAAGAATCCCTAATTCCATGGAACATACCATGAAACATTTTTTCCAGAAAAATCATCTTTCGAAGTGCGTATGTCAACTAAAAACTTGATAAAAAAATTATTCTTTTAAGTAAATACTATAAAATAGATCCATCATATTCCATTTATAACAAGATTCTTTCATGACATACAATGGATGTTTTATACTAAAATCATGAATAATTAAATTACACTTAATATGAGAGTAGGTAATGTTAGAATCAAATAATTATAGTTACTTCACCCACTATCTCTGCTAATGATTCATTTATTTTTGTGAGAAGATATAACTTATTCTTTCATGAATGGATTTTTTGCTGAAACATTCATTTATAAGGTAATTATAAAAACTCATCTATGTGTGAATCACAACAAAACATTTGGTATCTTGTGGGGAATTGTTTTCTCATGAGGATGAACATTGTAGAAGCTACAAGCCGCAATGTGATCAAAATCCATCTTTAAACACAAAAATACCAAACTTGATTCATTATAAAATACCACATTACAATAAAAAGATTATATAATAGGTAAAACTAGTGATAAAATCAGAAGGCACTTCAAAATTTTAAATCCAATAATAGTTTTACTCTATTATGGGTATGATATGTCATAAGAGAATATAACATTGAAAATCATTTACAAGAGAATGTTAATACCCTACCATTCATAATAAAATATTAATATCAAAGAATATTTATGGTTCTTATGAGATTATAAAGTTTTTCAAATTCTATGGATCAACCAAAATTCCATGTTTAGAAACCATGTGTCCCGAGAACAATACCTAATAAATACAAAAACCACATTTTGAGAGATTAGAAAAAAATTATGCGATTCAATGATATGTGAGGAACTAATCCCAATTGAGGTAAATTATTATCCTAATTCGTAGATTAAAATAATATTTTTCTGCAAATTCCACTATATAAAAGTCATCATACATTTGAAAAATTAGAATTATCAATGACACAAGCATAGTAAGAGCCTTGGTCAAACCTAATTGCCTAACAAGGGACTCATAATTGATAAAACTACTCTAGAAATATATCTTAAGGATATAAGAATCCATGATCATAATATTTTTATAAACAACAAAAATATAAATCATTTATAACAACTTCACCCTTTTTATCTAGTCAAAAATCATCAATTTAAGGAAATGTATGTTTATTCTTAACCGTGACCTGATTAGTATTTCAATAATCAACACAAAGTTGATGGGTTATATGGATCTTCCTGATAAAAAGAACTTAAACTGCCCAATGTGACATGATATGGTGAAGGAAACATTTAGATATCAATTCATCCATTTTAGTCTTTAAATCCTTCAATTATTATGATAGCATTTGGTAAGAGGGAATAAAAATATGATGGGTATATATTCCAAATTCAATAGAAAACTCCACTTCCCTCACTAGTGGGAAATCCATAAATTTAAAAGGAAACCTATAAGGAAGCCCAAACAGTACTAGAGGAATATCATAATAATATTTCTCCCAATCTAGTTCAAAGTAAAATGATTTATATCATTCCACCCAACCTAGGATGAGGGGGACTGACATTACATGTCCTCAGGTCCCATTATCCCTGAAAAATAAATAATTCCCCATCATGAAATTTTAATGAGACCCATAAAATATAACAAATTATATGTTTTCTCTGAGAGGTAATACAGTATATCCCCATGATGAAATCTAGAAGACACATATCCAAAAGTAATAATTTCAAATGAATCAAAATTTTGGTGAAAGAGAATGTACAAGAGTAGATTTAGAGAACTTTCTATCTCTTCAACCAGGGAGGTTTATAAATTTCAAACACATAATTCATGAGAACCATATAATTATTTAGTTATTACCCAACCTAAGTAGATACCAAGGAATGAGAGGCACTAGTATAAAATAAATTTTATACTAAAAACAATGAATTATTAATGGTACCTCCCACATTCGAGTAACCTACATCGGAAATCATTAGAACCTCATATAATACATAAAGAAACATTATTTTTTATGATTATGGATATAAATCCATTATTATTGAAACATTTGACTCTAAAACATGTCATCCCTATACCATTGAGCCCATACCACTACATGGATTGGTGATAATATAGGAAAACCTCTATAAGATAATTGAGCGTCCACAAGAGCTAAAAAGCCTTGGTCTCTCCAACATAATGTGATTTGAGTTCCTAGATTTTATATATTGTATGAAAGACAATGGAACATTTTTAGAGACTATAGAATATTTAGAGAATGTATTATATCATGATTACCCAACAATATTATTCACACCACAAGATTTATTCTACATAATATTCCATTTAAAAGGTTCGCTTGTGATATAATTGAGTGTAGGCGGAACTCCCATAAAACATGAATTTATATAAAAGTCATGTTTCCATAAATTTTTTATCTAGGACTTCTAAATATGATGAGAGATTCAATTTGTAATACTGAGACTGAATATCTGGTGAATGAACAATCAAAATTTTCTTGTAATTCAATTTCTTTTTTAAAACCATCTGAGGTGAGAAATGACCGAATGAGATGAAGAATATGGCCTATTAATTCATTGTTATATTACCCTGAATGATTTTATATAACTCTATTGAATTAAAAAACATGGTAGAATATTTGTAGAATTTTTTTTGGAAATATCCTTGAAGTCTTTCCACTCCCATCCCACATTCAGCCCAATTTGAACAATCGAAGTTGATTGTTTTGGGCTTGATCGTTACTATCTGCATTCTAAGGAACAACCTCTTCAGAATGAACAACACATATGTAGCAACCTAACCCAAATAGTGGACTTCATGCACCAAAACTTACACAATTTTATTATCAACTAAAGGGATCACTTTCAATGGTTCATTGGGAACTCCCTCTTTAGGTATTCTCAAAAATTTTATTAGTGGCATGGTAGTAAAAAAACTAGATATAATGATATTAAAAATCAGGCAAGAGACATGAGATCATTGAATTAATCAGTATAATGAAAAATGGGTAATTCAAATCTAAAATTAGAAATTTGGAAAATGTCTAGGATCAAATAAACCAAATACTCAATGATAATTTTTCCAAAAAATGTATGGTAAGTTAGGGATTGTATCCTCGAGAGATATCTAGATAATCACTCATAACATACTTATTATTTTTCTTTAATCCTATTTTCTATCAACCAATACATAATAAGTTTCATACTGACATCGAAAAATAGGTACACTAACGATTGATACAAACATTCTTTGATTTGACCTGAATAACCTGCCTAAACGGAACATGAATCTGTACTAAGACACTCTAAATGAAATTCCCAGTGTTGTTGGTCTGATGTGTTGTACTTGGAAATCACATATAACCAATAGGGAGTAATGATTCCACAATAATTACTCATCAAAGACTAAATCATAGATATAAAATGAAAATTAATTTTTATTCCAAAAACTCCACTAGGGAGAAAACCAATATTAAAAAATACATATCCCAAAGCAGGTATGTCAAACAAAGTCATCAAAATATCCATCATGATATTATCCTACAATCACCATATAATAGGTTATTCAATTTGTTCCATCAATCAACACCAAGACCTATGACCCTACTAATCAAGAACATCCACCACCTGTGAGTGGTTCCTTCAATTTTCCTAAAAATGGCATATTAAAAACTAAAAAAACCTAAAGGAAAATGTTGGGTGTTATTAATAAGTCATAGTATGATCAAATTAATAATTTCACAATCATTATATAATAAATAATGTATCATTTATTAATTTTAAAGAAAAAATGTAACAGACATATTTTCTCAGTTTTAATCAAAAACTGATATAAAAATAATTTTATTAGAAAAAATGAAACATGTTTCGAAGTGTATTTCTATCGATTTTGGTATATATAAGTATCTTAATAACAATAATGAATAATATTTTCTTTAAAAATTGACATTATTAAATAATTTTCAATCAATCATCATCCAATGAAATCATTTTCAAATATAGAACCACAGTTAGAAGAACTATGGTTAGATTTGTGAAGGGATTATTACATCTCTCGATCAAGTATATATCCCAGTGTTAACATATTCCTAGGTCTAGGCCTAGGGGAGTAGAATATAAGATCAAAAATACTTATCATCCCTCCCTGAAGATATTTTTTTATAATTGCAATCATCAATCCATTACTAGATAGACCTAATACACGTTGATGATGTTTTCATCCCAATTAACTAACTAGGTTCCCACGTTATTAAGGGAAATTAATCATACATTTATGGGGATATAATTCAATAAAATAAATATGAATCATTTTAAATAATCATTTAAATTATCACCAATTTCATGTTTGAGAATCATTCGTTTTTAGTTCAAAAACAAAAAAACAAATGGTTTTTTTAAAATATGTATTCTATTTCAAATCATCTCATTTCTAATTATAAATCATTTAATTCCATTAATTTAATAAATATCATGCTCAAAACATTCTTTTGAAATAAAGAACATTTTTTTATAAAATAAATATTTATTTTGAAATCCATTTTTGAGGAATTTAATCACACATACAATTTCATTTCAAATCATTAATCAAGAGGCTCAATTAGAGCTTTAGAGATCAATTGGCATAAAAATTTAAAATAAATAGGAATTAGAAGTTTATATTGTAATATATTTCACTAGGAATTTACATTCCATAATGAAGAATAAAAAACACCACACTAGATCCACCAATAGACAGTTGGTGGATAAATCCCCCATCGAAGGATCCTAAAATCAAAAATAAAAAAAATCCATTAAATACATGTGTATTTACCACTCTCAATGAAAAAGGTAAAGCTGGAGAAAAGTATCCATAATCAAATCACATTTACACTTTCTGAATATAAAATCAACACATCGAGTGATGCATTGATCCACCTAAAACCATTTCAAGGGGATCTAAAACACCTATAGAGAGAGCATCCACCAAGTTTAGGATATAATTATATTCATGGGAAAGGATAGTAGAATTAGAAGGGGATTTTAAAAAATTGAAATACGATACAACCTTATGAAAAAAGTGCTCTCTAGGTGTTATCAGTTATCCAGTGGCCTCCACAAGCTACACAACGGTGCTAGGAAGAATTCATTAAATTATGGAGGTCCAATTGGTGACGAGTGGATTCATGTTTAAATTAAATTTACCTTGCCTTCCACTAACTATCTAGTGTCCCTCATCTGCTAGTTGGTGGGCATCTTGTAGATTTTATATCTAAATGGGCATGCCCATTACCATGATAAAGGGCCATGTTACCTCCTGGCTACTAAACCCATATTTTAAACCTCTCCAACTTCTCTCTAAATAGAAAAACAAGGGGGAAAACCAATAATAAAAGAGAAAATAAAGGAAGTGATTGAAAAAACTAGGAATCAATATAGAAACATATGGAACTGGGAACCAAATAGGTTATGTACCTAATATAATGTAAAGAGATGTTATAATCCGAACCTAAGTACCTCTACCTAGAGACACATTACATAAGAAGGAATTATACACCTGAAAACTCTAACAATTATTATGAAATAACTATAACCAATGACAATTATCAAGAACATAATGTTAGTTACAAACTGAGTTAAATTCACACAAAAACTATATTTTATAGATTTATTCTAATCATTTAATACAAGGATATTTTGCAAAGAAGTGCATTACTAATTAGACTGAAGCATACACAATGTTCACACTTCTTACAAATTTTACTAAACCTAAACATAACATGGGAAACCATTAAATAAATGAACAATTCAAATATTTAAACATGATATAAATTTTTATGAATAATTTATAAATAAAAGAAAAGTTTTAATAAGTTATAAATGAGAAAAAAATTATTGACATTCAAAAATTATGAAAATAAGAACTTTATATCCATTTTAATATGAACTCTTCCATATTTTTTATAACATAAAATTTATGTGATATTTCACGAATTAGAATCATTTTATAATTAATTTTCAATTATATTACCATTTAAAATAATATAATTATAAAAATAATTTTTAGTTTAAACCAATTTAGAAAATACAAATTATTATTTTTCAATAAAGTATTTAATTTTATCATCATAACACATTCATATAATTCTAGTAAAAGGTGTTATCATATTAAATTTTAATATATGTGATTTTCTTTGATAAAAATTAATTTTACTAAATATAAATCTATTATAATTAATTATTAAATTTCCAAAATCTTTATAAATTAAATGTTCATGAAAAACATTTAATAATGATTTATAAAAATCTTATAAACAATTTTAAATTTTAATTTCATAAAAAAAAATTAATTTATTTTTGTTAATATTTTGGAAAAATCGATATTCTGTTTGACAGAAACCTCCAAATATCCTTAGATAGATAGTATACATAAGGGTAGATTTCTTTGACCTCGACATAGTACATACTACATGAGGGTGCACAACTTTTACCTTTACATGAATGTGGACACCATGGAGTGTTTTCCATGCACTTCTCTGCAAAATATCCTCAACTGGGCTCTAAAAGTTTTCTATGCGACTCTACATTTTTCATGGGGTTCACTGGCGGTAGTGAGGGAACTAAACCAAATAAAGGATGCGGGTCACAACCCATTGGTATGGAGCAATTACTTGTCTATGTCCTTAAAGTGGGCCCAAGGTACCTGTGTGTGAGTACATGAGTGCCACCATGTTGGAGACAAATGAATGTATAATTTTTGGATAAGTCCAAAAGGTGTCACCCTAGTCTAGACAAATCACTGGCGGAGCACAAGTATACATGGGTGCCACCCATCCGGTGCACAACCACTTGTGCACCCCAATTCTTCCATGCATCATACTTGTGCCCCCAAACTCCTTTCTCACATAGTCCTATTTCTTTTGAATAAATAGACCATCAGGGCCCTCATTTGTATGGACTAATTTCTCCGAAACTCAATTGTTTCTATTTTTTCCCTGGTACATTGCCACAGTCTTCCAAAATATTCAAGGTAGTTCTTCAAAACTGTGAGAAGAGGATTTATGGGAGGATCATTAGAAATAAGTCATTTTAGTGTTTAAAAACCATAAAAATTGCACGTCTAAGGAACCCAACCTCTTCAAGTCAGAAATACTTGTGCGCTGCCCATTCCTCTCAGATGAACTTGAGCGCCCCACTTCTGGGATCACTTGTGAAAACTCTTCAAGGATAGATCAAGGTCTCACCAAATTATTAGCATACAGGTTGTTTTTTTCTTAAGAGAACATTAGGCCACCCTAGTCCACTTGTGTGCCCATATTTGCGCGGCCTTACCTACTTGGGTGCCCCTCTTTGATTCACTTACTCTCTTTAGTCTATAATCCATCAAGCCTTCTTCAAATCCATTCATAGAAAGGATTATTCTTTCTTTTCTCCCCTGTCTGAAATGGATTCTGTTGAGACCTCCACAAATACATCACGTCTTATCAAAACTTTGGGGAAGGCACATCAGCATGTCTCCTATTCGGGTTTGTATTTCCATAGTCAGAGGTCTCCCACATTTTTTTCACAATGGGGTCAGGATTAATAGTGTCTGTGGGTTTTTATATCCATATTATCATGACCATTCTCCTAGAAACAGTATTGGTAAGTTCCCGGTTTGGAGGAGGGTTGGGTCTTGGCCTCTCCCTTATGGAAGAGATGACCCGGAATATCAGGTATGTGGTAGGGGAATATACGGTTCATACCTACTTTTTCTTTTAAAAATAAATTAGAAGTCTCCCTTCCCCTACCAGGATAAATTTTAGGGCCACCATCCTGGCGAAAGCCCCTAACTTTTCTTTCAAGAGGTGGAATCATTACCTCTCCTAACATTTTTAGTGCCAAAAATCAAAGGGGAGAAGGGAACATGGAATCTTATTACCCTTTCCCTCCCTCGTTGCACTTTTTTGCCATGGGAAGCCATACTGGTGTATACCCCAAAACTTCAACCCTTATCACATCTATTGGACCCTTATTCAATATGGAGAGAATAGTGGGTGGGCACATTGCCTCTACCTATTCCTAGGTTTCCTCACCCTCATCCAATCTCACCACCATATGTGTACCCTCTTCCACCATAGGAGGATGAAAAATTTGAAAGTGCACGTTTCATTGTTGAATCTTTCGCATCCTCTTGTTTCTCACACCGAGCATGACTCACATGGGCTTAAATATTCATGATGATTACAACATGTACACAAAAAGTAATTAAGGAATGAACTATGAGAACTCTGATTCCTATTCAAACCATGATATATTGGAATCCTTTTCGGGGCCAGAGATCACTAAATATCCTCCTCAGGAATCCAACCCTATTTCCCTTAATCTAGCCATCCTCTTTAGGAATAATACCCAAATTAAACCATAGATCATCAAGGAATGCTTTTCTGGAATTAAGCCTAAACTCATCTCTCTCAAAGAAAAATACTCTCTTGTGAGACTTATCCAACTATGTGGGCTTTGATTGCAATCAATATGGGATATGTAGGAAGCCTCCTTGAGGTTCAAACCCAACACTTGAAATAAACCCTGGTCTCCTTGGGATATATTCCCAAAAGGGTCTAAACATACTTGGAAACCCATATCCTTTCTATGTTCCTTGGGTTACTTTAGCATAAGTCCCAGACTATGTTTTGACTATGCACTTTCTGCTTATAGGTCCTTATCAAATGACCTTAATAGGGATGTCGTGCCCCATTAAGTGGCACCAAAATACATTGGTTATGATTCCTCTCACCAGGATACATAGCTATCCCATTTATGGGCCTGATCCCAAGAAAAAAAATATTCATATCCCTGGATGATAATAAATTCCAGAGTGCCCCGTTGAGGGGCTTAAAAACTAGTATCATCATAAAGATAATTAAAAGAATCTCTAAATAGTATATGAGAGGATACCACTGATGAAGAACCTCAAATACATACAGATGAGTTTTTAAACTTTTCACATTATATATAAATAACTGAAAATTCCAAGGGATACATATTATATACATTGTAAATTAATAAGGATTCATGAAAATATATTAAATTTATGAAGAGAGTACTGATGTAGACATTAATTACCCCCCAAAGGTTGTGATGACTCCATCCTCCCATCCTCTCGACCAATGCATGTTCTTAAGTATCATAAAGTTTAAACATAACAAACAACTTCCTTTGGAAAACAGGTCCCCTTTAGATAAATAACTATTGGATGTTTCTAGTTCCATAAATAAATATAATGGAAACCGCCTGGAAGAAGTGATTCTTAAAACTAGAACACATGTTTCGATGAAGTACGAAACAAAAATGGTAACCCAATGTGAATCATTAACCAAGTTAATAATGTTACCCACCTGTTAGTCCCCTATCATTTGATAAAGGAAGTTCAGACAAAAGAATCAATCACACATGCATCCATCTAAAAAGTTGTTTCATTAATTGAGTTTGTTGTTGTTTTCATGTTTTTCTTCTCAGAATTTTATTCATTCCAAATAGAGATTTCTCCAAGACAACCTTTGTAAACTTCCCGACCACTACTCAAGCTAGATCTCCATATATGGGAAGGATGTCATCACCAACCCAAAATTTTCAACGATGGGTCTCTAATTTGTTGGTAAAAGAATATCACCAACATGGAACAATCCCGATTTTTGAGGCAGCTCGACAAGACCTCCAGGACAATAACAATATTTGATCATCTGACCAACAGTAACCAATGATTTCGAAGTAGATGATGCCAACCACTGTCTTTAACCTTTTCAGGTCCTCTTCCTAGAAATGCAATAATCAATCCCTCTAGTACTATAGGGAGGTGGATCAAGAGGTAACTCAAGGCCTCAATTCAATAATGCAGGAGTCTTTCTTAAGGACTCCCACCAACAATCGCCTCTAAAAAAATTGCACAATATTAAACCCTCAACATGATGTGGGTGTTGCCTCTGGATGTTCGGCCCTGGTCTCTCATACCCGGGCACACAAGACGAACTGCCGGGGACAACTTCCATTCAACAGGGAGAAGGTTCTCACCACTGCCTCCTTTAGAGAAGTGCATCAACTTAACTTGATAGAAACAAATGAACGGGCACATAAACTCTTCCGTCTTAATTTTTCTGTTTTGCAGACTCATCTGGAAGAATCCCACCAATCCCACTACATAAAACTGGTGAAGTACCATGTACATGCATACACACCTGCTTACAGGTTATTAGATAGTCACCAGGCTCGTTTGACTGCTTTTAAAGAATACTGCCAATCTAATGTGGTGGAAACTGGTAAAAAAAACATACACTTGTCTATAATCACCAATTCTATCAGTAGTTTCATCTACCAATATTGAAGGAAGCCCATCAACCATACGTGATGGGAAACAGTCAGCTAGCATATACACATGACAATGTTCATCATGACTTCCCACATTCTCGTTTGGTTATAGCTGGAGAAGTCGGTCAGAATGCTCTGAAGACAAATCTGGGGCAGAACAAACTGACTTCCCCCACGCATGAGTAATATCAATACCCATTGATATGAAAAGGAGTAAGGAGCAGTCACATACACCTAATCTAGATAAGAAATGGATTTATATTCCCATTCCAGTCAATAAAGTCACCAAACATATCTTATCAATGGTGAAAGGGTAGACACAAATCCCTGCACATATTATTGAAGCATTCCAGGATATTATGAAAACTAATTCAGCAGTATAAGGGAAACATACACATAAATCTATCCCAATACATGGGATGACACATCCAAATTCTATCCCAGAGAAGATACACACCTTTGTTCCATTCTAGGAGGGTCATGGGTCATACTCCCCCATATCATATGGACAACAAGATCAGGAACATACACACTTTCCAATTAGAGGCAATCGGTCTGTTTCGATAATGACTCTAAGGAAAGCACTTACACATGCCCAAGATAACCACTTTAACCAGCATGTGGTCCCAAATAAGTATAAGATAACATCCAAGAAAACTTCTGACCATGTATTGTTGGAAAATCAAGATTCAAGCCGCAACTTGGCTCCACTTAATGTTTTTTTCTAGATTCCCTCAGACTTTTATCTATTGAAACTCAAGATAATATCCTCTCATTACCCAATTATGGGAGTGGTATTTGTAATTCAGAAGTTCCTCATCAGGCACTTCATCATGAAGGCTTGATTCATGAAATTTCGATCAATCTAGAGTGCCTATATCTGGATGAGAGCCATGAAAAATCTCCGTGTGGCCAAAAGACCAAAGATCAAGAAGATTTATCCTTTGTATTAATCCATCTTGGTGATCCTCCCCATGAAAAAATTCTCTACGAACATCCTCTTCACAGAAGTATTTTTCATTGTCAATACAATTTCATAACTTACAATGTAGTGAAAAGAAATCCCTCCTATCTCGAGGAACCTGCAGACACAAGGCTATTCATGTCTGATGCCTTTCCATTTATGGGTGAAACACTTTCTCAACTAGAAGACATCATAAGAGAACATTCACTCTACAAACCTCCCTTTGGCCATTTGTCTTTTAATACACAACATCCAATTTGGTTAGACCAAGGTGAGAAACCTCAAGTGAAAGACGAAGAGGATATGTTAATCATGAGAAAATAATTATCCAAAGGAGAAAGACCAGTCATGTTCTAGCTTTTGGGACATTCTCAGTATAACATTCTAAAACTAATGACAGAAGATTGTATTCGTGACATCTGCCTAAAGTTATGGAAAACTATTTATCATTTTAAAACCAAAGTATTACCATATGATGAATATCCAAATCATGTAAAGTTAAGATAAGGGTTTCAATGCCAAATTGAATTAGTGTCTCTTTAAGTTTTCAAACATCCAAAGGTTGAAAAATAGCAGAGAAACCTTCAACATGCATGTCTCAATGCTCAAATGAGGCTATGCGAGTTAATTTCGAATTCCCCTTCTAGTGTTCGTATTAGAGGATGGGGTTCATATAGAGAATTCCATTTCACTACACTCCAAAATTAGCAATGTCAGCCATAAATGGTCTCATGCAATATTATTTCCCACGTTCGGCCCCAATCAATAGCTTTTGTATGTAATCAAATGTACGCTCAAGAACTATACTCAACCGGTTCTCATTAGGGTCATTCTCAATGAAAAGAAGTTATTGAGTTACTTATACATCAAGCATCAGAGAATCTTGAGTAGACATCCCACATAGAGGATGACAGGTGTCAGAGAATGAAAATGTCTGAAATAGCATAGCGATATTCTGAAATAGGTGATTTAAGTGGTTGTCAGATGATGCACCCAGATAATTTCTGAACCAAAATTTTCTACATCAGAAGAGAAGTTGCACTAATTTTAGTCATATCAGTTTAAGAATCACCTCAATTAGAATGGTTGGGGGCTCATTTAATTCATCCTTCAAATTCATTCAACAAAATTAAAAGATTTGTAGAATAGGAACAGGAACAACCCCAGCCTATAGGTATGGGGGATTTTTCACCTCTGTAATCCACTCCTCCACAAAAGTCAATTTCCTCCCAATTAGGAAATAAGCCACAAGGAGATAATACAACTGAACTATCCGAGGATTACCTTCAGGTTACTGTTCGCCAAAGAGTTCAAGGGAATTCATCATATAATAGAATGAAGTCTCATGAAAGACACAAAGAAGACAATCTCACAAAAACCATGACAGAATACCATGGATGCATTATGTGTCAGTAAATTTCATTAAACCCACTTTAGAAGATCCTCCTGAAACTGAGTCCTATTTAGGGGAATCATAAGATGAAGTTCTTGTCCATAATATGGTATATACAGAGGCAAATGAAGAAAGTGTGTGAACCCGAAATCAGAGGCTTACCCAGAATCTAGGTATGCCTTCCAATAACCGACCCTCCCTATATGAAATGCATCTAACAAGGGGAAAATAAAAAAGGAAGATCACATCTCAATTTTCCACAGGAGAAGGTAAATCTATTTTTCTTGAAGATATATTTTCACAACAAGAAGAGGAAATGAAGGAGTTGAAAAGACTCAATATAGAGTTACTTTTAAATGACATTTTTTCTAGAGGTACTCCCCAGGAAAGTCTTAAACTGGAAAATCCAATAGGAGCTCCTCAAAAAAGAGTATTTGTAGTAACTACAAATATAGATAATGAATTCCCTCCACTGGGTACACAATAAAGGTAGGATCAGACATATCCTGATAGGAATTTTCTCGTGGGTTATCCAAGGAAAATATTAGAACCTCAATCAGTGGGTCTTCAAGTCATTGAACTAGATCATGCCTCAATTGCTATACCTTCAATGAATCTAGCTCATCCGGATATTCCCAACATACTTATTACCACAATTGAGGCATTAATGACTCGATCGGAAGCTATGGAGGACCAATGTACACCAGTTCAGCTGGAAAAGGGAGCTTACCCTGAATGGGTGGATGCAATTACTCCATCACCAAATTTTGTGAATACAACATTCACAATTATTAATGGTTTGGAAGATCCAGAAAAACAATTAACACATTTTATTTCTCATTGAGATCCCATTATGGGAACTTCTCAACCACACGATTCATTAATGCATAAGTGTTTTGTGCAGTCATTGCAAAGACCTACTTTTTTCTGGTATTCAAGTTTACAATCTCAATCAATTACTGGATGGGAAGATCTCCGTAAGAAATTATTTCTTCAATTTATCTCAACACTACCAATGGAAACAATTTTTGACCTTACTAAATGTTACCAAAGGGATAATGAATGACATTCATATTTCATTGTGAGATGGAATAGATTAACATATTCCTGAAGTATAATACTTGCTCAAGAAGAGTTTCTGCCAATATGTGTGGAAAATTTTCATGATGAGTTATGCACATGATTGATCCTTGTGAAATACATAGGAGGGTTTCAAGACCATACTCTAATCGCTCAATAAATAGAAGAACCTATTATAGAAACTAAGGCCAAAATTTGTGTAATTCCATCAGTTTCGGGGAGGAGGATAGGGAAGGTAGAAGCTGCTACAATAACAATCAAGAAGGCACATGTACCTGCTTCTACTTCAAGACCTTTATCATACCAAAGGGCTCCACCACTTTAGCATCAGCAGTAATGAATGCCTCATCAAGATGACCAAAGAGATCAATGGTGGAAACTATTTGAAGAATTAAAGAACAATGCTTATTCTTTTCAGAATGAACAAGTTCATGGTTACTTCATGTCAGATCTGGAGGAAAATTTGGTTCAGTAGGCAAGGACGAAGATACAAAATAAGTAGAAGATGAAAGTCTTCCGAATTGTTGTCCCTTTCACCAGATGTTAGGGCATCCCATCCAGTAGTGTTTTGTTTTCAAGGACCTCCTGCAATATATGGTAGACTCTGGAAAAGTGAAACTAAAAAATTCGTCAGCTTTAGTAGCATGTGTTATTACTTCTGATCCAGAGGTAGAAGGAAAATAGAAGAGGTCAAAAGTAAAAATGTGCTGAAATATGAAGATTGGATGACCAGGAAAACAATCAAATCGACTCATTCCATTTTACAAACACAGTTGAAACTACTTATTGTTTCTTCTTCCACTCCTATCGCATAAAAGCTAACTTCATCAAAAGGTCATTACTCATAGAATTTAAGTGATTATAAGGACACATAGTGGTCAGAAGAAGATGATCTCATGTCAAGGACAAAGTTTTCCTTAACCCTGGATGATTTTATGCCATCTATTTCAAAATCACGGGCACTTCCCACCAAACGGCACAACAATAATTAACCTGTCAAGAATAATTTTCATCAGATGAATAATTTATCTTTGATTTTCTAAATGTTATCCATTTAATGGATCCTTAGGACAATGGAGATTCTGATTATAATGAGACAGAATTAAATGTACCTAATTGGGGAACTAGAGGAAGAGGACAAGGTCGAGGATATAGGGGAAGGCATGGGAATTCTAGAAATCACCATTTTAACTATACCCCTACTCAAACCATATATGTGGCAGAAATGCGTGGAAGATCCCTTTAGTGGACTCAATAGGAACAATGAGTTTCTTCCATGAAATAAAAGTTCGGTTTTAAATGATTAATCTTGTGGACCGAGTTAAAGTCACATTATCTTCTACTCAGAAAGTGAATGGATCTAGTCAGTCAAATTTACCAAATCCAAGAATATTTCCAGCTTATACTTCGACACAAAATACGTCTATATTAGAAGAATCGGCTTCCAAAGCACCTGAAAAACCACATCTCCATGTTGGGAAACACAAACCTTTGGACTAAATGTTTGATTTCATGAAAAAATTTTCCCCAGAACTGGAAAAGTTGTAAATTCTAAATGCCTTGAATCTATCAAAAGTTCTTCAAGAGCCCCTCATTGAGGCTTTGTCATGTCCTCAAGAATCTAACACCATAGTTTCTGCAGCCATGGTTTACCATAGAGAGAATGATTCTACAGACTGTCATGCAGTCATATCATTTAATGATGAAGATGAAAATGATGTGGGGCATAATCATATCAAATCATTTTATTTTTTTGGAAAATTCATTGATATAGACATCTGACGAGCCTTCATTGATAATGGATTCATAGTCAATATCACTCCCATTTGTAAACGTTGTCGATTGGGCCTGACTGAATCAGACTTATCTCCCTCCACATTAATGTAGCAAGCTTATGATAAGAATGAGAATGAACCACTAGGTGATATTACATTCAGAACATAGTTTGGATATCTTATTTCTAATTAAGATTTCATGGTTGTTCATTAGGACACAACCTTCAATATTCTTCTTGAAAGGCATTGGTTGCATCAATATGCAGCCATACATTCATCATACCACCAATGTCCTAAGTACCATTTAAATGGTAAAATTGGTACATTGTATTGTGATGAGGCTCTGTTCAAAACATGTGAATCTCAATACATTTAGGCATAGTTTTACCACACAAAAGGAACAAAGTGAATTAAAAAGGAAATAACCAGAATTAATGCTTCAAATGGACTAGAAGAATCCTAGAAAATCATTTTATGCATTTGAGTATATGTTATGTGCTACCCATCGATCAAACCTAAAGGTTAAAACCAAATACAAGCACTCATCCAATAACTTCCATAATGTTAATTATAGCAACGGATCCAAATAGCATGGGAGAAATTGTTAATTTACAATGTAGTGATGCAATCCTAAATGGAGATGTATTCATTTAATTCACTGAATTAAAACAAGATTCTACTTCTTCAACCCGATTATAAGAGATTGAAGCAATGATAGAGGTAGACAATGATGTTGATCCTCAATCCATCATTCCCACTTTATTACCACAGGAAAACCCTTCGTCATAGTAGGGTCAGGTATGGTGGCCTCCTCTTCAGGATGTTCAAATACTGACTTCTCCTCTAACTCTGGAAGATTTTACTCTTCATCAACTAAGAAATAATAAACAGAAGAGGTAACTCGTAATGAAGAAGAAGAGGAATATCTGAGGGATGATCCACCATCATTTGGGGAAGGTGTCTCTACTACCGTAGATGAGCTCATAGAAATAAATCTGGGGATAGAAGAAGATCCACACCCCACTATAATTAGTGCGGCCATGACCTCATAAGAGAAAGAGGTATATACCTCAATTCTTAAGCAATAATGAGATATATTTGCGGGGAATTATACAGAAATTCTAGGTCTTAATCCTGATGTAGCCACCCATCATTTGGGTTTTCTAGAAGAACATCATGGATTCAAGTATGCAGCAAGAAAAACACACCCTACTCATGCCTCTAAAATTAAAGTTGAAGTTGATAAGATTATAAATGATAACATTTTAGGGAATTGTAGTATCCAAAATGATAGAACAGCATTGTCCCATTGAAAAATTAGAATGAAAAAATTAGAGTTTTCATTGATTTCAGAGATCTTAACCAGCATTGTCCTAAAGATTATTTCCAATTCCGATTATAGAGCTCTTAATTGATGCAATGACTTTCTATGAAGCTCTTTCATTCATGGATGGATACTATGGGAATATAAAATCTACAGGGCCCAAGAGGATGAAGAATATACAGCCTCCATATCCACTCAAGGCATGTTTTGCTATCGGTTAATGCCTTTTGGCTTAAATTATGTCGGTGCAACATACCAACATGCCATGCCCGACATCTTTGAACCCTTCTTAGGGAAAATTATTGAATGTTATGTGGATGATTTGGTTGTAAACTTCAGAAAAATTTCCAATCACTTGCCTGATTTAGAGACACTATTCAATAAACTATGGCAACATAGTTTGAAGATGAGCCCCTTGAAATGTGCTTTCAGGGTAACCTCAGGAAATGTTTCTTGGAATTGTTGTTCCATCAGGTTATTGAATTTGATCATGAGAAAACAAAATAAATACTTGGTATGTCACCTCCTTGATATTTGAATGAATTAAGAAATCTCCAAGGACACTTGGCCTATATTCGGCACTTTATCACAAATTTCTCTGGCAAGTGTTTACCCTTCACATAATTAATGAAGAAGGGAATCACATACCAATAGACTAAAGACTTCCAAGAGGCATTTTATACCCTTAAGAAATATCTCTTGAGTCCACTAGTATCAATACCACCTATTGACGGAAAACCACTTATTCTCTATGTGACATCTTTAGAGAGATCACTATGTGCCTTCCTCACCCAAAAGAATGATTCTGGGAATGAAAAAAAACCTTTAGTATCTCAGTAGAACAATGCTTGATGTGGAAAGTCAATATTCAAGTATTGAAAGGTGATTCCTAGCATTAATTTTTGCAGTTCCGAAATTGAGGCACTACCTGCAAAATCATGAAGTCCAATTGGGGTCTCGCAATAATCCACTCAAATTTATCGTCGGTCGCCCTACACTTACAGGGCGTCTGGCATGGTGGGAAATAATTTCGCAATAGTTTGATATCTAGTTTTTTCCACAAAAGGAAATAAAAGGCCATGATCTGGATGACTTCCATGTTGAGCATCCATCTACGGAAGATACCTCATTTAATACTAAACTTCCTAATGAAGACGTCTACTCTATTCATGATACTTCCCAAACATGGGAAATGTATTTTGATAGTGCTTCCAGAAGTCCAATAGGGAAAAGAATGGAAAACCCTAAAGTCAACAAAGAAGAGTTAGGAATTGTCCATTATTTCCCCAGAAAAGGAAGTATTGCCTTATTACTTCCTTTTGTTAGAAGGTGGCACAAAAAATGAGGCATAATATTAAGTTCTCATCATAGTTTTGGAATTGGCTCTTCAGGTGGAAATAGATCATTTAACAATGAAAGGTGATTCAGAATTGGTAATCAAACAAATTAATGGGGAATATTCTATTAGAAAGGAAGAGTTAATCTCTTTGTGTGATTACTTCATAGGGTTAATGGATGAATTTACCTCAGTGGTGATATAGTCTTATGTCCCGCGATCACTAAATGATCAAGAAGATGCATTGGCTAATGCAGATATAGCCTTGGAAGATCCAAATCGGGATGAGATAGTCATCATTATAGCCCATCATTGTGTGGTTTTACCTTTTTTCAAACCAGAATGGAAGAAATTATTGAAATTAGCCCTATTTCTCAACCATATGGTCATACCATGGGATGGAGAACATCCATCATGGCATATTTTTAAAATGGGATACTTCCACTAGATAGGGCTAAAGAAGAAGAGATATGACGATGAGGATCCAATTTCACTCTTTATTATAGTCCGGACCATAAAAATATCCTCTACAAGCGAGGCTTTAATGGAATCCTCTTTTGTTGAATTAATGGAGAATAGCCATCCTGAAAGAAGTACATTCAGGAGTTTGTGGTGCCCACCAGTCTGGGCACATACTCTCAAATCAAATCTGAAGGATCGGATACATTTTGCCATCAATGATGTAGGATTGTACAGATTCCACTAAAAAAAGGCATCCCTTCCATGTGCATGTCAACTTCATTCATCAACCCCCAGTGTTTCTACATACAGCTAAATACTCATGGCCATTTTCCACATGGGGAATTAATGGTAGTAGGGACTTATTATCCCGCCACAGATAAGCAGTTAAAGTATATTATCACTGCTACTAACATCTTATCTATGTCGTCTGTGGCAATACCTCTCAAGAACGTCAGGGCCAAAAGAATTGTTATTTTTGTCAATGCTAATATCATCACAAGATTTTGTGTCCCTCATACTATTTCGATGGAGAATGGAACCAATTTTTGTTCTACTAAGGTAAAAACGTTATATCAGGTGCATAATATCAAATCCAACCATTCATCTCGCTATCATGAGGTGGACAATGGATAGATATAGGCCCTAAATAAGACCCTATAAAATATAATCCATAAGATGGTGGATAATGATATGAAATCATGGCCTAATAAACTTATGAATGCTTTATGGGCTTATCGTACAACTACTTGTACTTCTACCCAAGAAACTCCTTATTCATTTTCATATAGAACCGAAGTAGTTTTCCCAATTGAAATGCAATTTCCATCACTCAGAGTTACAATCTTTTATCAGTTTTCTAGAGATGAGAGATCCCAAAAATGGTTCAATGAGTTGGAACGATTAGACAAGAAAATATTGTATACTTTCCATCATCTAGAAGTCTATCAGAATTGAATATCATGAGCTTCTAACATGAATGTTCACCTCTATTCATTTCTCCAATGAGAATTGGTATTGGTTTCTTCAGACTCCAATCATACCAGGAAAGAAACCTACAAAACATGATCCAAGGCTGGAAGGGCCTAATTACATACATAAGGTCTATTAAAATGGAGCATATACCTTATTTTCAATGGTTCGAGAGCTTATTAAAACTCCAAAAAATGCGAGATTATTAAAGAAATACTTTTTGTAGTTGTGCACATTATTCCTCAATGAAAGACTTTAAACTGCACAGTACAATGTCCTCACTAAAAGACTTTAAGCTACATAGTAAAATATCCTTGCTATAAGACTTAAAACTGCACAAACCCGATGTTATAATTGCACGACATTAAAACTTCATAACAACCCTAAGCATAAATGATGCATGACATTAAAATATGTAGTATCTTTGTCCTTGTTTCATGATGTTAAACTACATGAAATCATTTTTCCATGTTGTAGAAATTAAACTGTATGACTAACGTTTTCTCTATTGCATGTTAGAAGCTTCCATAAGCAAACATCACTGAAATCATCTCTCCTCCTTAGTGGAACATGAGTCCCTCTCTTTATTATGTCTGAGTCAGATTTTCATAGAGACCTTATTTCAAGAACTATGTATGGCTTGATTCTCATTTTCCAATGAGATACGTAGAGATGCCCAAATCTCATATTTTGGGCCTAACGACAATCACAATATTTTCTTATTTTGTTTTCTCCCCCTATATATGAATCAAATCTGTATAGAGTGTTTCCTTGATATAAATTATTTTGTCTGTATACCACTTTATGTCTTAATATTTACCATTCTCTCATAATGTGTCAAAAGCCCCCATTCTTCATGTCAACCTCGATTATCGTGAGGAATGATTGTTTAAAGAACCATGTATGGCTTTATTATCATCTGTTTGAGATATATTGAGATACCTAGATCTACAATCTTGGGCCCATCTGTGACTGTGATAAAAAAAATTATTTCTTGTATAAGAATCATATCTACATAGAGAATGTTTTATGAACTATGTATGAAATAATTCATTACCCCACAAGACACATAGTGACACTTGGGTTTTATCCCTTAATCTAGTTACAATATATATTTCTTTTCACATGAGTTCATCTTCATCTTTACTTCATGACATGAAACTGCATGGAAATAGGACACCCCTATTCGTCACCCGTGTCACCTTTGTATTATAGATAAAACCCTTACTACTCCTTGTTTATAACAATAAGAATAGCTCATATAGGCTTAGGAATTGGGTAAAAGGATTCTTCATAGAAATAAGGTGTCTCAAATTATTATATGTTTATTAATGTCTTCACTGCATGACATAAAACTGTATAGTATAATGTGCTCATTTCAAGACATACAATGGCACATCACAATAATAATTCAGAGGAAATAAAGAAAGTATCTATTTTAAGTGTGAGTTAGATATAGGTAACAGACGTCAAAATCAAAACCAATATTGATTAAAATATTTCTCATTTGCATTGGGAATACCCCCTCCCATATTCCACACTCATAATCTTAAACATTTCCAGATCTTCGTAATATTTCTTACGGTTTCTGCTGACAGAGTTTCTAATACATGAGAGCTCTTTTTCCTGACTATGCAGCACATTCCCTTAGGTGGCCTTGCATAAGTTTCCAACATAACGGGCCTACCAATAAAAAATGAAATTATTTGACTATGCATCATATTCCTCAGTTGGCCCTATATAACAAAGCTCCCATAACGTCTTTTGGTCAAATAATGGTAACTTCCTTCTAGTTTATAGTATCTTTGTCCCATTCAATCTTTGATGACAATATGCAAGAATCTATATTTTAAAACATTCATTCAGGTATACTTGTCCCATTATGGTTCTCTCAATCTAAAAGTATCAAGACCATGGATTACACATTTCCCTCTCCATGTGTTCAATGCAATATGAAATAACCTTCGAATCACATGGCCGAAAAACATATACTATTTAAATTTATGGTCCTAGTTGTATGACCATAAACTACAGACATCATAACATTTATGTTTGGGTCAGACCATCGTAAAAGTACTATTCGGCAGATTCATAGGAAATTTTGGATGAAAATATCCTTCCCATATTTAGGTACATTTCTCCCTAAGCCAAAATATGTGATTCAGAAAATATGAATTTCCATAAGAATTCTTCAGCTTTTAGTAGTAGAATATCAGATATTTTGGAGTTCTTTAGCTTGAATATGTAAGACGTGCCCTTAGGAATCCTTACATAAGTTACCTACATAACAGGTCTACCAGAAAAAAGATGATACTATTTGACTATGCAGCACATGCCTTAGTGGGCCCTGCATAACACAACCCCCATAATGGGTTTTTCAAATAATGGTAACGTCATTGTTGAAAAAAAATCCTCCCTCTAATTCCTTTAACTCCTTTTCTATATCATTATACATATTTAGAAATTCCCCAATCAATATTTACCATTTTACCTTCCATACATGATTATGATATTATGTTTCCATACAAATTTTCATGAAATTGGTAGAGTCTCATACCTTTGGCCGGAGCTAAAGACCTTAAATTAAAGCCACCCAATGTCCTCACTACATTACATAAAACTTCATAGTATGATATTAGAAATTCCCCCTTCTGATAAATTTTAACCATTACTCATATGAAAATTATGTATAGAAATGGTTTTCCTATTCATGACATATGTAAGTATAAAATATTCCTTTCATTCTTAAAATTATTTTCCATGGAAAAACCACCCACTGTGGTCTTCATTCACCCAAATCTTATTTTCCTAAATCTATCAACAAAGAAATGTTAAAATTCAAAGAGATGATTTGTTTCACTATGCATCAATTTCCCTTAGGCGGCTATGCATAAGTTTCCTACATAACAGACCTATAAGTAAAAAGATACCACTATTTTTATATGTAGCATATGCCCCAGTTAGCCCTACATAATACAACCCCCATAACAATTTCCTCAAAATAACGGAATCTTCGTTGTTGGAAGAAACTACCCTTATGTTGATATAGGTATTAAACCAGGTAACCATAAATATAATGGCTGAAGATTCACCGTGGAACTATTTAAAGAATATTAATGAAATTTTTGCCACAGAGACTTGTTTGGGATCTAATTTCAAAAATTTTGGTCAAAGCTATACGACCTTAAATACTATCTCATTATACTCCAACATACGTGAATATAAACTACCAACAACAAAAGACGTGGTACTCACTAGATTGAAAACCCGAAAAGGGAACTCTAGAAAAAAGTCAATTCTAAACTCAGTAAACACACAATTTTTTGTATTATTTAGGTAATACTAAGTAGTAAAAAATTCAGGAGATATATAGTTTTTGGGGTTTTCCATATAACCCTAGGAAAAAAACAAACTATGCTTGCAAGGACCCATGGATTAGGAAAAAAATTAGAGCATCCTTCCAAACTTTATATAGATCCAAATCATACCAAATGTTGTTGGAATACGTCAAAGTGCCAAACTTTTACCATAGAACAAGATACTATTCATTCTAAATGTATCAAATTCTAAGGGGGGGGGGTTGTTTAGACACCATGAAATGTGTTCCATGCACTTTTCATCAAAATATTGTCAACTGGGAATAAACATTTCACAGTGCAACTCTGAATTTTTCATGGGGGTCATTGACGGTAGCGAAGGCACCAACCCTAAGGGCCAGGACCACAACCCTGTACAAAAACGATGTAGGGGTGTGTGGGCGTAGCCTTTGCGGGATAGAGAAATAATTTTGATAAGTCCCTAAAGCGGAACCCATGGTACCTGTGTGTAAATACTTGCATGCCACCATGCATGGAGACGAATGAAAGTATAATTTTGGCTAAGTCCTTAAGGTGTCTCCCTAGTCTAGCCCAATCACTGGCAAAGAACAAGTATACATGGGTGGCACCCATCCAGCGTGAAACCACTTGCACAAACTACTTCTACCACATAGCCTACCAGCACGCCCAAACTCCTATTGCCTATGGTCCTATTTTATTTTTCTATAAATAGACCCTTGGGTCCCACATTTGTATGGACGAATTTCCCTGAAACTCAATTGCTGCTCTGGTGACCCTAGTACTTCACCCCAGTATTCTGAAACATTCAAGGTAGTTCTTCAACACCTTGAGCTGAGGATTTAAGGTGGGATCATTGGACATAAGTCCATTTAGTATTTGAAAACCATAACACTTGCATGCCTAAATCTCCCAACCACCCCAAGTCATAAATACTTGTGTGCCACCCATTCCACTCATAAGAACATCAGCACCCCACTTCTTGGATCACCTGTGAATACTTTTCAAGGCTAGAGCAAGGACTCTCCAAAGTATTAACATACAGGTTGTTCTTCACTTATGTGATCATCAGTTCTCTGTAGTGCAGTTGCACGCCCTTACTTAGTTGGGTGCCCCTCTTTGATTCACTTACTCTCTTCAGTCTATAATCCATCAAGCCTTCTTCAAATCCATTCATGTCATGGATTCTTCTTCCTTTCCTCCCTTATCTGCAAGGGATTATATTGATACCTCCACAAACACCTCCTGACTAATCAAAAATTTGGGAATGGAACATCAGAGTGTCTTATATTTGGGTCTGTATTTCCACAGTTATAGGTTTAACACATTTATTTCACAATGGGGTTAGGATTCATGGAGTGTTTGTGGGTTTTTATATCCACAATCACATGGAACTTTCTTCTAGAAACAGTGTTAGTACGTTCTCTCTTTCGAGGATGGTTGGGTCCTGGACTCCCCCGTTCAAAGAGATGACCCAGAACATCCAGTCTCTGGTAAGAGATGATACATTTCAAACCTACTTTTCCTTTTAGAAAAAGGATAAGTCTCCAATCCCATACCATGATCAATTTTATGGAAATCATCATGGCGTAATCCCCTAGCTTTTATTGCAGGAGGTGGCATTATTTCTCCTCCTCTTTTCTTCGGTGCCCAAGACCAAATGGGAGATGTGAACTCGGACTCTAGTTACCCTTTTATTCTACCATTTCACTTTGTCACCATGGTAAGCCATCCTAGTGTAATCCCCAAACCTTCATCCCTTCTTCTTTCCATTGGACCATTGTTCAATGTGAAGAGAACAGAGTGAGGGCTCGTCGCCAAGCCCTCTTCCCAGGTCGCCTCGCCCTCATCCACTCTCACCGCCAAAAGGTGTGCCCTCTTCCACCAGTAGAGGAGGAAAAATTTGGAAGTGAAAGTGTCATTGTTGAATCTTTCACATCTTATTGTTTCTCACACCAATCCTGACTTCTGTGGGCTTAGAGATTTGTGTTGATTACAGCATGTACACAAACACTCAAGAAGGAATGAACTACGAGAACTCTAATTCCTATTCAAACTATGATTTGTAGGAAGCCTTTTCAGGGCCCGAGCTCACTAGATATCCTCCTAAAGAATCCAACCCTAATTCCATTAATTTGGGTTCTACCTTAGGAATAAGCCCAAAATTAAACCCCAGATCATCAAGGCATCATTTTTAGGAATTAATCCCAAGCTCATCTTTCTCAAAAGACCATAATATTCAATGATACTTATCGAACTATGTCGTCTTTGAATCCCATACATATGGGATATGTAGGATTCCTCCTTGAGGTTCAAACCCTACACTTCAAATCAACCCTGTTCAACTTGGTCCATATTCCCAACAGGGTCCAATATTAATTGGAAACCCATATCCTTTCCAAATTCCTTGGGTTTCTTGAGCATAAACCCCAATCTAATTTTTTACTAAGCACCTTTTTCATTGAGGTCCTTATCACCTGACCTTAAAAGGTATGATGTGTCCCATTTGGCAGCACTGAACCATGAGGGTTATGATTCCTTTCACAAGGATACATAGGTAGCCCATTTTTTCAGTCCAATCCTAAGATCAAAACAAACATTCATCTTCCTAGATGAAAATAAATTCTAGAGTGCCCTGCTGAGTGGCTTAAAAACTCGTATAATCTCAACAATGATTAAAAGAATCTCCTAGTAGTATATAAGAGGATACCATTGATTGAGAACCTAGAATATATACAAATTATTTTTTAAAACTTTTCACATTCAAAATAAATGATTGAAAATTCCTAGGGATACTTATGATATACTGGGTGAATTAAGAAGGATTCATGAAAATATCTTAAATTAACAAAGAGATTCCCGGAGTAGACAATAATTCCCTCCAAAGGGTGTGATGAGTCCGACCTCTCATCCTCTCGACCAATTCATGTTCTTATTTATCGTGGAGTTCAAACTTAATGAACACATTCCTTTGGAAAGTAGGTCCCATTTTGATAAAGAACTGTTAGAAGTACCCAATTCCATAAATAAATCCAATGTAAACCACCTCGAAGAAGTGATTCTTAAATCTAGAATACACATTTTATGTAACTAAGAAACAATTAATCCATCACATAAATGTAAAACATAGACTACCATAATGTGAAAAAACTAAGGTAAAAGTAATATGCTGATTACCCTTATGTAAATTCCATTATATATGTGTAAATAATAAACTACCTTTATATGAACGTCTCACATAATGTTAAATTATATCTTATTTTTATTGGTTCTTGAAAAATGAATCATCTTCATAAAGGTATTCTACATCAACATTTAGGGAAAACGTTTTAGGGAGAGATATATTGGTAATTAGAGGATGTCCATTACATAGCCCCATATCCAAGGAGGTAACATACAATTGCTTTCATGGAAGATACATAATGGTAATTTGATGTGTCTAATGTTTTATAATGTTATAGTTCTTTACTAAAACTAAAATAATTATATTGAAAACACATTTAAATATTTAATAAACCTGATTTGATACCATTGATGGGGTTTATATATTAATCTAATGATTAATAACAGTGTAAAAGAACTATAAAAGCATCGTATTTATGTTCAAGAAACCAAAAATGTAAAAATAACCATAAAATAGATCATACTTGATAATCATTTCCAATATCCTACACCATCTCATCATGAAGATAATTATTGATATTAACCATTAAAACAAGGAAAACATTATACCTACATATAAGGTAGTACATTATCCAATGGATCCTTTATTAAATAATGAAGATCCATGCCCAATGAAGGGGTACTAGTACCCTCTTATTTGAAGATAAAAATAATACATATTAGTAAGTGCTTTGGATGAAAATTTTCATGAATATGATAATAATAGTAACTTCGAACGAACATGATATACCCCAAATAAATATAACACCTCTATTTATATAAAGGTGAATACTAAAACTCTTTTTTCATAACATAACTCATGCATTACCACCCGTTAGTTTAAATAATTCATTGAACACTTCAATGGATAAATTCAATGCCCTTTAATAAACTAATATTTGGTGTGGAACTGATGAAACCATTCAGGAGTGGCCTTGCATCGCATGAATCAATATATGAATCTTATTTATATTTAACATATAAGTCACAGACACACACACACACATATATATATTTCATATATACATGCATCATATGCATGATAATATACACGGGTCACATATATGTACATTATGTACACTATATATATAAAATCATTATATATATATATATATTCATGGATAATATGGATGTACATTTTAGTGAAAAACCAAAAAATAAATCCATATTCTAGATATGAGTTCTAATTTAAATAAATTATCAAGAACAATACTAGAAGAATACATAATAATCACACAATATAATGAGAAACCATATGTATAAAAAGGTCCCTTAACCATGTTAGATCATAGTATTCAAGATATTATTCAAAAAAATTAATGGGAATCCACGAGAAAATGTTATTCCACAGTATATATATATCAATATAAATTGAAAAAAAAGGAAAACAAGTTTCTAGTTTAAACCTCATCCACTCTCATACATACATTCATTTATCCAATTTCCATACTCTTTAAACCATAATCTATATATAATTAAAAAAATTTCAAATGTAACCAATATTCGGTTTCCATTAAGTCTCAAAATGAATTTTAAAACCAATTAGATGTGGTAAAGAATATACATCAAAATCCTTTTTGAAAACAAGTTATATAATTTTTTTTATGTTTAACAATTATAAGTGTAACTATCAAGAGAGTTAGAGATAATTTCCCCAAAACAATTATTTATGTAAACAATTTTCAATTTAAGACACAATTTCCCCCCTTCTTTTATCATTTTTGAATTTGAAAATTATTGTTTAACAAAATATAGGAATGTTCTATGTATAACATGGATAACACTAATCATGAACATCATAAAATAGTGTCATCCACCAATCGAACAAGATACTGACCCAAATTAACGTAGTCATTAAATATAAATATACATGAAATATTATTTATTTAATACTAATGTTTTATTTAATACGGATCATCATCTAGTTCTTGTAATAAAATATGCAATCAAAGAGAATAAATCTTACGAAATGGATGATAAAATTAGTGTTCCTACATCCAATTTCTATGATGATTAATGAGACTCATGTACAGAGGATCGACTCAAGGAATAGAATGTAAAAAAAGAGGAAATAAATTTCATAAACCATCCTTGAAAACTCTATATTTTTCCATAATTATATAGTCCATTAACATTTATGGGTTACCTTATAAGTCTAGGGAGTCCTAGTTCTGGGGTACTCTCAAAAACCATATCAAGGTGACTTTAGTGTGATTTGATACCTTTTTTTAATGTTTGTGACCTAAATACATTCAAGAGTCCCACAATACATCATCCTAATACCTTATGTGCACGTGCAATTCAGTATAGATTGGAATATTCCTTGTGAACTTTTTTGATACAAAATTAGGATATGGTTTTCCCACTATTATATTAAGTATTAATGTAGTTTTGGTACATGCCTATGTGTATAATGGAAAAATTTCCCTTTGGTTAGATGATTTGGGTATCCATCCATCAATTGATGTAGGTGGAGGATATCGAAATACAGAATGTGTAACATGATATGTGAATAAATTTACATATATAGAAAGTTTAAATGAATCTAAAATATTCACAATGTGTATTATTTTGGGTAAGAATTATATATACATAAGTGGTGTGGAAAAAACATGGCTTAATGATAAATAATAGTGTCTCTATTTGGGAAACATCTCTTGAAAGGTAATAGGGATAATGAACACATCCACAATTAGGATATCCATTAAAAGAAAAATATGTACCTCCCTAATATCTATTCCCTAAATGTACTACCTATCATGGTCAAGGTAATTTCTCTGATATGTGTCACACAGTAGCTTTCAAAGCATCCAATTGAGGTCTATACATGGTATGAGTAAAACATACCTAGTAGGTGGTCAATGCTCACCCATAACAACTTGTGATAAACTAGAGTATATTCCAACAATAATAAAAAGATAGTGTAATAATAAATAAACAAATAAATATATGATGTGTAGAGAATTAGACAAAAATTCATATAATAACAACTAACTTTATATTTGGGAAGGATCCTTGCTAGTAATACCTACTTCAAGCCTCATCTTAAGACTTGAGTTCATAATCCATTATCATCCTCAATAAGATACATGTGACAAAGATGCACATATATTCACCCACACATATCTGTTTATGTATGTATAATTAGAAATGTTGAAGCCATCATCCAATGGGGGGAAGGGAATGGTGAAATTATCCAGTGAAACATAGTCAAAAATAAAAAAGAAATAATGGGCATGATATATATGGTTTGGGCATTAAGAACCCTTCTATGAATTTAACCTTTTCATGTTAATTGGGACTACCTGTTTAAAGTCAAATAAAAATAAACAAATATATATATATTTCTATATTCAATAAACCCAACATGACCAGTAAATTAGATATTGGTGTACACAAAAATATTTATTGGTGTGAAATGAATTACAATGGTTAGTATAGTTTATCTAGAAAAAATGGTAGTAAAAATATAATTATCAAATTCATAAACAATGATTTAGAAAAAACATAAGTCTAATAAGAAAAAAATATAATAAAAAATAAGGCCTTTGGATGATAATATATAAAGGATGCAAAATGAGTCTATGTTTATTTAATAATGAAATAAAAAATTCCATTATAAAATTTCTTTATTAACACCATTTAATTATTGAAACCCCATTATTATACTTGGATTCTTTGAAACCCAAATAGTTTATAAAATAAATCTATATGGGTATGAGAATAAGAATGGGTAAAATGACATATACTTGCACTAAATGATAATTTAAGATCCAAAGGGAGATGTTCTACCTCAAATGGAATCAAAAGAATTAACAAACATGAGATATTACTAGAGATTATGCTTTTATTAAGGAAGAATGAATAAATGGTAAATCAATACATATTTATTATCTCTACCTCACATCGGATAAAACTCTATTGTAACTATATAGAGAGAATAATGAAGGATTAAACAACATTTATAGGACCTAGATTATGAAAATAAAATATTTCATACATTTCTATAAATAGGAATGATATAATAGAATACTACAGGGAGAACATAACCCTACCTTGATGAATAAAATTTTATATTACCATCACACATTAGCTAACCTAGGTTTGATTAGAGTATCAATTGGGATGATAGGGATAAGGATAACAGTTCATTGGGTGGCTTCATAGACTGAGAATACAAAATAAAACCAAATTAATCAAGTTTATGAAGTAAAAAGAATCTAGGATTGAAGTTACAAAAATAACCATTCTTTATAGGATTTTTCCTAAGAGTAAACCAGGTACCTGATATAAAGCTATTAGTATCCCTGTAACACCCCAAGCTTCCACAATACGTTTTCCTTTGAATAATGCAATGACGTGCATTGTACGCAATTTCGAGATTCTAACACACCACAACCAATCAAACTAGCCGTTATGAATAGTAATACCTACTTTTTTGAAATTTTATAAATTTTACATTTCGAAATGGACTTCATTTTTGGATTCTTAAAATAAAAATTAGCTTAGGGTGAATGTTTGGTACTTTTCGGATAACTTTCATATTTTGATGAATAGTGAAAATTACAAAATTTTAATTAAAAACATCTTTTTTAATCGAAATAATTAATAGTGAAAAATTGTTAATTTTAGTGGTTTTAAATTATATTTACAATATATTATTACCATTTAATACAATTTTGGTCATTGGATGTAATTTCACATTTAAACCAGACATAAACAAGTGTCAATCTTTTGATAGTTATTATCTCTTAAAAACATGCTATTTGTTTTGACGACGGAAATTAATTTTTAAATTAATTAATGCAACTGATATGTTTTGAATTTGGTAAAATAGACATAATTTTTGAATTCATAATATCAAATATATCTTAGGCCTAATTTTTGGTATTTTTTTGGAAACTTTCATTTTTTGATGAATAGTGAAACCACTAAGTGGTAGTTAAAAACTGAATTTTTCATAAAAATTAATTTTAATGCTTCTCTGAGTGGAATTTCGAAAATCCGAGAGACACGGTTAATATCAAGGAGTAAAATGTGGTTCAATGAGATGAAAATAATTTTTGGTGAATAGTAACTTTTTACTTTTATTTACCACGGTTAAAAGTAAATAGGTTAATTAAGGGTAAAAATGATATTAATATTACCCTAACACATGTCATAATTCTATTGGAAAAGTGTATCTAGACCAAAGACAACCTTAGTATTAAAATATTATAATTTAGGACAACTTGGATTTGATTAGGACATTTATTATTATTTAATTCAAAGAAGAGTTAAAAGAGTTAAAATCAATGTTTATTTACTAAAACATTTTTAATATAAAGTTATACATATGGTAAACTCGATTGTAAATATTCATTAGAAAGATAAAAAGATTTCCTACAAAATTATATTTTATTTATAAATTTTTGACAATATATAATTTAATTTATTTATGACACAAAGATGATGCAGTAATTACCATAATAGTAAACAATTAAAATAATTGATATTATAAATACCCAAATTTATATAATTTGAGACTTTTTATGAATTACACTAATTTTATAGGTTAATATGACATATTAGGATTGATTATATAAATTGTCTTCGAAGTAATAATGCAGTTATGAATTTATCAAAAACAAAATACCCAATAGTGTCAAAATTGACATAAAAGAGTTTTTAAAACAAATATTATATTATTAATTTATATTCAATTACTAAAAATATAAGGGTCCACAAAGAGGCTTATATCATGATATTTGTATCATTAATGGACCACTTGGGGGTATCGTGGATGTATATAGTAAGTTTATTAAACATATAATATAAAAATACAAATAGACATTGTAAAAGTGAAACTAATTAACTAAGAGTTAATACTTAAAGATAAGGTTAATATAATGACCCAAACCTGTCTAAATTATATTGGTTTATTGGTTTTAGACCCATCCCCACCTTAAACATTAAATAAACCACTTTGTATCCATTAGAAACCGAATATTAATTTATTATAAAATAATATTTCTAAATTTCCAAAGGTGCCCCTCACCCCTCTTATAGAAGGGAACTCCCCCTTCTCATTAATTCACACATTCAAAGCCTTTTGGTTCGGAAAAACCTTATCTAAATACTCTATCAACTTCCCTCAATACAACCTAGAGGCATTATTTTGATCAGAAAGCCATCCTAAGGATCCCTTTTGATCAAATCAAAAGGAAGAACCCGAAGAAGAGGTAATGTTTTCACCACCTTTTTTTCAAGTTCCTTTCTTCTTCCACTTCTTCTTTATTTGTTATTACCATTCTAAAATAATAACTCCAGTATATTATATATACTTTTATGTTATTATAAACATGGTACAACCATATTTCATTATTCTATCCATCCTTTGAATGGCATGTCACCATACGTGTATACGTACGGCTTACCGTCTCCACGTCGTGGTGTAATTGTCATTCGATAAATTATTATTTGGATGAGTATAATAATGATGTGTAATTCAGGTAAATAATAAATATAACATTATAATTATTCTGTCTATATGATATACCATCCAATTATATATTATTTTAACATCATAAGAATGATATTGTTGCTCGTGCATACGTACGGACTACCGTCTCCACGAACGCGATGAAATTCATTCTCCATCCTATCCATTCAAGTATAATTATCATTTGATGATTAAAAATAATTTTTAAGGACTAGATATAATTCTGGATATGAATATGATAAAACCTATACATAAAAAACACGGCTTACGTAACCAAGAATATAAAGGAAAACGAGTAAGTTAACACCCGAAATGACGATAGTACGATGATATTATTAACAAATCAATGTTAAAAGATCATATATGATATCATATTAATGTAAATTATTATTTTATAATTCAATAACAATTATTTCACCATTATAAAGGAGGTTAACCTACCATCGACCAAAGAAAAAAGTACAAAGTAAGGGATTTTTTATCTCACTTTTAATTCCGTGAGATTTCCATTGTTCACCACTTATTTATTGCATGTGCTGTGTGTACTGACCATGATTGTATTCATTGTGTAATATACTTTAATTTATGTATATTTACATCATCATTGTATTATCCTTCTTTCATGGGTGCATGTTTCATAAGTCACCAAATCTATAAGGGAATTTGAAATTTCAATTTCCACTCATTCGGCTTTACGTATACTTCATTGATTATATTACTCCAAGATTATGTGTGTAATCAATATTCATTTGATTATGTCATAATTTCCAATCCCCTTTCTGTGGATATACTTTTTATACACATAATCACTCCATTGATAAATTCTCAGGTCATCGGTATGAACTTGATAAGAGTAATTTTTACTCAATCTCGATTTGTTGAGATAAACATCCAATTCATTGGTGTTGTTTTTACAAGAATCTGTGTGAATGTCCTTTGATTGTTTTACACTGAATATCCAATCATATTTAGTGTATTTATATTTGTCACACATAATTATGTCGTTGATTTATCCTTAACCTAAGGATACAACCTTTATGAGAGATTTCATCTCAATTTACATTCCATTGAGACTTCTTTGTTGTTATACACCAAATCACTTTTATGTGGTGTATATAATGTACATTTACATAGTATATCATGAATCCCTTTATTATCATGATATTAAAAAGTTTTGATTACCTCAATTATTTGTATTCAAGTGTCTCTCTTTTGGTTAGAAACTCTAACTAAAATACCATTTTTAAATGTTTTAAAGACTTATTCGTCTAAATCTTGCTCATTAATGTCCATGTTTTAAATATGGTTTTAAGGATTTATTTATATGGACATTAATCTTTTAAAACATAAACTCCTTTTAAAATATTCAAAGTGGTATGGGACACATTGATTCAAAAATCTATTTTTAAAAGGCTTATTGACAAATAGTGTGACTTTTAAATGATTTCAAGAAAAAGGGGGATATTTCTCTCAAATAGTTTTGATGATTATTTTCATATATATCAATATCCTTCATTATTCTCGATTGAGGTTAATATGATACAATACAATCTCCCATATTATATCGAATGAGTTATGTTTGACTGTGGATGTGCTATTTTTATACCATTCATGGTTTGTGGATAAGTATTGACATTTCGTATATTAGTTTTAATACGAATGTTTATGTTATGTTTCAAACTTTTCATATGAGGAATGAATTGGACCTAGTAAGTGACGGGTGGAGCCCGCTATAGCTCCTCGATACATCGGTAGGTCTAATGAGACAAACTCGTGTCTTGGCACGAGGCCTTGACAAAATCTTATTTGTAGTCTTGGCACGAGGCCTTGGCTACGTGGTTATGATAGTCTGGAATTATGAATTCCATCATTATGAAAGTGGTTATTAATATTTTCATGTGATTATTCGACTAGTAGAATATTCATGTGAATAAGTAAATGGCATTATTTCATTTTATCCTTGCCATATTATATTAAAGTTTAAGTTTAAAAGGCTTTTTTTTAGTTATACATTGCCTTAAATGTTTATGTATATTTATGAATGTTTCCGCTATATTGTTATCCTTACTGAGCATCTGAGCTCACCCCCTTCAATGTTTTATTTTTCCTAGTATGTGAAGAAGTTTTTTATGAATGACCTGTAGGGATAGTATGAGGGGATATTAAGACAATATGTTGTTGTAATTTTTCACTTATTGATTTAATGTAAACTTTATGAATATATCTAGTGTTTCCATGGTTACTAAACTAATTGGTCTTTCGAGACATGATCTTTCTTGTGCTCATTCCAATGTTATGTAACAATGCAACGACTCTGGGTATCTAGGGTCGAGGAGTTACAGTTGGTATCAGAGGAAGTTTAGTACAAACCTTGGAAGCTAGATTTAGATAACTCTGATTAGAGCACGTAGACCTAAGATGGACTTTGAGGATTAGTATAGAAGAAATTCCTAGAATTTTGGTATTGTAGAGAATTTGTGAGTTTTCCGAGCAATACATCCCTGTCTGGATACGACTAGGTAGAGGCAACTCTGGCATAGATGTACCTAGAGGTAAAAACCAAAAACACTGCTTTGAGATAGACTCGAATGGGAAATGGTGCACGACAACGGGCCTTGCTTCACTCTTGGTTACGACACTCCCGTGGGATAGGCTTAGGATAATTTACATTTTCTTTACAAACCGATTTGAAGTATTATATACATAATATGAGAGTAAATAACCATGGTTAATCCTAATGTGTTTCAAATTAAGAATATGGTGGCATGTTAATCTCTAAATGATTTTATGACTACTGTTACTCACACAATGCTTTCTGGTTTTAGTCAATGGCTGGATTCCAAGCAAGTCATAGTGACATTGGGAATGATGTACATAGTGGGAATGGTGGTGGAAATGAGCAAAAAAATGGAATGTTGATAGGCGTAAAAGATATCATCTTTATTCCAAATCAATTTTCCAAAAATATGATCAACAATATATATATTAACCAATTCTCGGACTCAATAAAGAAGGGAATGGTGATGAATGATAAGAGCTCCAGCAGTGGAGACCATGGAGAAAGGAATCCTCAATTTCCATCATGTAGGAAATGTGGAAGGAGACACCCAGGAAAGTGTCTCAATGGGATAAAGAAATGCATTACATGTGGGAAGGAAGGACATAATGTCAAGAATTGCCGAAAAAAATGAAGAGTACTATGAAAGAAGATAAAAATGGTACCATGAATCCATTTACAGTCATTTTTTGTAAATATAGGGGACATGGCCATTACCCGAGTGAATTCCCTATTCTATAGGATATTTTCTTGGTCGAATAAGAAGCTATGTTGGAATAAATGGTTGGAGAAATGTTTAGAAAGTATTAGTGATCCTTGTTTATGGGTTTACTTTGGAATAATTTTCCCATGTATTTTTAACCCTGCAGTTTTCCATGTGAGAATGATATTTGAGGAAGAATTATCTTTTCTCTTGTGGATATAGTTATAAATAACCATTTGGTTTTATATGATCGTTGGGTTTGATGAAATTATATGTTATTATAATTTGGGATGAAAATAAAAGGTATGAGATAAGATTTGTGGTTAAATGATGTTATGGTTATTTTGAGGAATTTATCTCTTTTTGGTAATGTTATAAAATATAGTTTTTGAAAAAGGATAACACGCAGACCCTGTGATAACCCGTCTCGTCGAAAAAAGCTGTGGGAATCGAACCCACAACCAAAGTGAGATTGGGATTTATCGCCTAACACTGGACTACGTGAAGTCCCTGGTTAGTGTGATTATTATTTTTAGTTAAATGATTTTATTGATCAATAATAATTTGATTTGGGATCTTTTGTCTTATCAAATGAATACCCTTAGTATAAGAAAATGATTTGGTGATTAAGTGATAAATGTTATTTTGGAAGTTGTTCGCTTGGTTGTGAACACTATATACCCAAGGAAAATAGAATAGTATGGGATTTCATTTGAGGAGTAATGGTGGATTTTTATATATGTTTTTATCATCTATTTATAGTGATTTGTGTTATTTGTGGAAATGAGTTGGTTAATTACTTTTAAGTATGTTACTTTAAGAGTAATTAATGTCATTTGGAGATACAATTTAACGTGGAAGACTAAATTCTTATAAGTTTTGGGTTTCAATATTAGTTTGGATTATATTGAAGGATTTTAAGGAAAATTGATTATTGAATGGTATTTATCTAACTTTGGGGTATTGATGGTTTAATTTTAGAAATTAAGATTAGTTTTTTTATCTAATGGAATATACATTTGGGGGATCATCAGATATTATACTAACCATTTAGGTTTTGATTAATCTCTAAAGACAAGTTAAATATATAGTTTATCCTACGTGGATCATGTATTTCTATAGAAGTTTATTCTAGCACTTCCATTGTGACCAAGTCTTCTTGAATACTCATTGTTAAAAAAACGAGTTAATGGTAAAAATTTATTAAAGAATGAAACTCTACTTAAAAAGTAATTATACCTCTTTATGTTCTTAGTCAATATCATAAATTAATTCCTCTTACTTATGTAATGTAACTTAAAACAAAAAATGTTGTCCGTTTACTTTTCCTACTAGGAGACTAATGACCGTTTGTCCCAACACAAGTTTGTGATTTTCTTATTGTTAACTTTCTACTAATCATGTTTTTTTATCCCTCTCCATCATAACTTAACACTTAGTTTATCATCCATATCCCTGTTTTCCTACATGGAATCCTAGTATGGGTTATCTTGGGTGACCTTTATACCTCTCTTCCTTTCTTTTAAAGTGACTGTTTTATTGAATATTTTTCCGATGTGGGACTTTCCATTATATTTTCAAGCCCAATTTTAAAAACATTTCATGGACACAATTTATTTAAGGAGGGGAGAATGTAACACCCCAAGCTTCCACGGTACTTTTCCCTTTGAATAATGTAATGGCGTGAATTGTACGCAACTTCGAGATTCTAACACACCACAACCAATCAAACTTGCCATTATGAATAGTAATACCTACTTTTTGAAATTTTAAAAAAATTTATCATTCGAAATGGACTTTATTTTTGGATTAGTAATATCGAAATTAGCTTAGGGTGATATTTTGGAACATTTCGGATAACTTTCATATTTTTATGAATAGTGAAAATTACTAAATTTTAATGAGAAACATCTTTTTTAATCGAAATAATTAATAGTGATAAATTATTAATTTGATTTCTTTTAAAGTATATTTAGAATATATTTTTACCATTAAATACAATTTTGGTCATTGGATGTAATTTCACATTTAAACCAGACATAAACAAGTGTCAATCTTTTGATAGTTATTATATCTGAAAAACACGCTATTTGTTTTGACGACGAGAATTAATTTTTATATTAACTAATGCAATTGATATTTTTGGAATTTGGTAAAATAGAAATCATTTTTGAATTCATAATATCAATTATATCTTAGGCCTAATTTTTGTTATTTTTCTGGAAACTTTCATTTTTTTGATGAATAGTGAAACCACTAAGTGGTAGTTAAAACACGGAATTTTTCATAAAACTTAATTTTACCGCTTCTCTGAGTGGAATTTTGAAACTTTGAAACACATGGTTAATATTAAGGAGTAAAATTTGGATCAATGATATAAATATAATTTTTGGTGAATAGTAACTTTTTACTTTTATTTACCACGGTTAAAAGTAAATAGGGTAATTAAGGGTAAAATGATATTAATATTACCCTAACACATGTCCTAATTCTATTGGACAAGTGTATCTCGACCAAAAACAACCTTAGGAGTAAAATATTATCATTTAGGTCCACTTGGATTAGATTAGGACATTTATTATTATTTAATTCAAAGAAGAGTTAAAAGAGTTAAAATCAAAGTTTATTTACTAAAACATCTTTAATATATGGTTATACATAAGGTAAATTAGATTGTAAATATTTATAATAAATCTAAAACTATTTCCTTCATAATGATATTTTATTTATAATTTTTAGACTATAAATAATTTAATTTATTTATGACACAAAGATGAGGCAGTAATTACCATAATCGTGAAAAATTAAAATAATTGATATTATAAATAACCAAATAAATATAATTTCATACTTCTTATGAATTACACTACTTTTATTGGTTAATATGACATATTATTATTGGTTATATAAATTGTGTTCGAAGTAATAATTCTGTTATGAATTTATCAAAAACAAAATACCCAATAGTGTCAAAATTGACATAAAAGAGTTTTTAAAACAAATATTATATTATTAATTTATATTAAATTCCTAAAAATCTAAGGTTCGGCCAAGAGAGTTATATAATGATAGGATGATCATTAATGGACCACTTGGGGGTCACCTGTATGTATATTGTAATTTTATTAACCATATAATATAAAAATACAAAGAGACATTGTAAAAGTGAAGCTGCTTAACTAAGAGTTAATACTTAAAGATATGTTTAATATAATGACCCAAACCCATATAAATTATATTGGTTGAGTGGTTTTCGACCAATCCCCACCTTAACCTATAAATAATCCACTTTGGATCCATTAGAAACTAAATATGAATTTATTATAAAATAATATTTCTAACTTTTCCAAAGGTGCCTCTCACCTCTCTTATAGAAGGGAACTCCCCCTTCTCATTAATTAACACATTAAAAGCCTTTTTGTTCGCCCAGACCCTACCCAAATACTCTCCTAACTTCCTTCAATACAACCTAAAGACCTTATTTTGATCATAAATCCATCCTAAGGATCTCGTTTGGTCAAAGAAAAAGGAAGAACCCGAAGAAGAGGTAATGTTTTCTCCACCCTTTTTTCAAGTTCCTTTCTTCTTCCACTTCTTCTTTATTTGTTATTACCATTCTAAAATAATAACTTCATTATATTATATATACTTTGATGTTATTATAAACATGGTACAACAATATTTCAGTATTCTATCCATCCATTGAATGGCATGTCACCATACGTGCGTACGTACGACTTACCGTCTCCATGTCGTGGTGTAACTGTCATTCAATAAATTATTATTTTGATAAGTATAATAATGATGTGTAATTCAGGTAAATAATAAATATAACATGAAAATTATTCTGTCTATATGATATACCATCCAATTATATATTATTTTAACATCATAAGAATGATATTGTTGCTCGTGCGTACGTACGGACTACCGTTTCCACGAACGCGATGAAATTCATTCTCCATCCTATCCATTCAAGTATAATTATCATTTGATGATTAAATTTTTTTAAGGACTTGATATAATTCTGTATATGAATAAGATAAAACCTATCCATAACAAACATGTCTTACGTAACAAAGTATATAAAGGAAAACGAGTAAGTTAACACCTGAAATGACGATAATATGAAGATATTATTAACAAATCAATTTTAAAAGATCATATATGGTATCATATTAATGTAAATGATTCTTTTATAATTCAATAACAATTATTGCACCATTATACATGAGTTAAACCTACCATCAACCAAGGAAAAAATTACAACGTAATGGGTTTCTTATCTCACTTTTCATTCCGTGAGATTTCCATTGTTCACCACTTATTTATTGCATGAGGTGTGTGTACTGCCCATGATTGTATTCATTGTGTAATATAATTTAATTTATGTATATTTACATCATCATTGTATTATCCTTATGTCATGGGTGCATCTTTCATATGTTACCAAATCGATAAGGGAATTTGAAATTTCCATTTCCACTCATTCGGCTTTACGCATACTTCATTGATTATTTTACTCCAAGATTATGTGTGGAATCACTATTCATTTGATTATGTCATAATTTCCACTCCCCTTTATGTGGATATACTTTTTATTCACATAATCACTCCATTGATAAATTCTCAAGTCATCGGTATGAACTTGATACGAGTAATTTTTACTCAATCTTGATTTGTTGAGATAAACATCTAATTCACTGGTGTTGTTTTTACAAGAATATGTGTGAATGTCCTTTGATTTTTTTACACTGAATATCTAATCATATTTAGTGTATTTATATTTTTCACACATAATTATTTCATTGATTTATCCTTAACCTAAGGATACGGCCTTTATGAGAGATTTCATCTCAATTTACATTCCATTGAGGCTTCTTTGTTGTTATTCATCAAATCACTTTTATGTGGTGTATATAATGTACTTTGACACAGTATATCATGAATCCATTTATTGTCATTATATTAAAATGTTTTTATTACCTCAATTATTTGTATTCAAGTGTCTCTGTTTTGGTTAGAAACTCTAACTAAAATACCATTTTTAAATGTTTCAAAGACTTATTCTTCTAAATATTTCTCATTAATGTCCATGTTTTGAAAATGGTTTTAAGGATTTATTTATATGGACATTAGAGTTTCAAAATTAAAACAACTTTTAAAAGTTTCAATGTGGTATGGGACACTTTAATTCAAAAATCTATTTTTAAATGGCTTCTTGACAAATAATGTGACTTTTAAATGATTTCAAGAAAAAGGGGGATATTTCTCTCAAATAGTTTTGACGATTAATTTCATCTATGCCAATATCCTTAATTATTCTCGATTGAGGTTAATATGATACAATAAAATCTCCCATATTGTATCGAATGAGTTATGTTTGACTTTGGATGTGCTATTTTTATACCATTCATGGTTTGTGGATAAGTATTGACATTTCGTATGCTAGTTTTAATACGAATGTTTATGTTATGTTTCAAACTTTTAATATGAGGAATGCATTGGACATAGTAAGTGATGGGTGGAGCCCGCTATAGCTCCTTTATGGATCAGTATGTCTCATGAGATAAACTAGTTTCTTGGCATGAGGCCTTGAAAAAATCTTATTTGTAGTCTTGGCACGAGGCCTTGGCTACGTGGTTATGATAGTCTGGAATTATGCATTCCGTCATTATGAAAGTGGTTATTAATATTTTCATGTGATTATTTGACTAGTAGAATATCCATGTGAATATGTAAATGGAATTATTTCATTTTATCCTTGACATATTATACTAAAGTTCAAGTTTAAAAGGATTTTGTTTTATTTATACATTGCCTTAAATTTTTATGTTTATTTATGAAAGTTTCTGCTATATTGTTATCCTTACTGAGCATCTGAGCTCACCCCTTTCAATGTTTTATTTTTCCCAGGATGTGAAAAAGTATTTTACGAATGACCTGCAGGGATAGTATGAGGGGATATGAAGACAATATGTTGTTGTAATTTTTCACTTGTTGATGTAATGTAAACTTTATGAATATATCTAGTGTTTCCAAGGCTACTAAACTAATCGGTCTTTCGAGACTTGATCTTTCTTGTGATTATGCCAATGTAGTGTAATAATGCACCGGCTCTGGGTATCTATGGTCGGGGCATTACAATCCCAATGACAATTAATATAACCACCTTAATGATCACACTCTGATTTGTTACATGGTACATTCCCACTAGGTTACCACTATTAAACTACAACCAACTCTTTTTAACATCCCTCCCCCAGTTCTCCTTCAATTCCCATAAACTCCCATCATCATAACCCATATCAATAAGAATATTATAGAGCATAATTTTGAAGATAATTAAGGTTATAGGAAAATATTCAAGACATCCACTAACCTCCCTTCCATCACACATATCAAATTCTCGAAATACAATATTGATGAAAAAATCGGGAGAAATCAAATTACCATAATACAGACTTGAAGAAAAAAATAAAGAGAAATGATTGACCATGAAATGAGTAACATCAAACACATTCAATTCCAAAATCTAATTTTTACAATAGTGAAAAAAATTTAAAAGAATATTTTATAAAAAAGTAATAATTTTAACCAATTAAACAAAAATCAAAATCGCATCATTATCATTCAATCATTTCCCCATTCATTGTCACATTATATTATCAGAAATACAATTTCCATAAAGTGTTCCCCATTTTATAGTCCATGTTTTTCATAAGAAAATAATAAAAACACATAAATAATTCATCTAATTCATTAGATGTACTTTCCCTCTATTTAAATTTATTTTTTCATGGAAATATATTTATTACACAACAGTATAACAATGGATAAAACAATCATAATTTAAAATAATTATTTTAGAACAATTAACTAAAATTCATGAATTCACATTATGAAATTATTTAGATGTGAACATCACCATAACTCTTCAGAAAAACAATAAAATTAATAAAAAAACATATTTTTATTTTTAATTTAATTATTAATTATTGAATAAAATTTATTATTTATTTCACCATTTCCTATATTAATTCATATTTTACTGTATAAAATTCAATATTTTAAGATGAAAACATATTTTTAAAATATTGAACTTAGTTTACAAATAATAAAATTTATTTTTAGTTTTATGACTAATTTCTCATTCTACATGACACATAAAAATTACTAAGTCATAAGAACAATCCACATGTCAAATAAAATTACAAAATTTAACCCTAAAGAGTGAATTATGTATCCTACATCATACTAAATGAACAATCCCAACTAAGAGAGAAGACACAATTCCACCAAGTACATATCGAATCCAAAAAAATCCTAAATAAAAGAATAAAAGGAGGATTATAATACATGAATAATCATGCCATGATGGGTTCATAAAAATTGTTTGGTTTTTAAACCACTTACCAAGATAAAGCAGATGTTATAAAAGGGCTACGATTACAGAAATAAATGAATGATTATTCATCACTTAAAGGTAGAGAGCAAATAATAGTGCTCATGGATAGTTATATTATTATTAATAACCCCTAAGAAATGGAAATAAAATATTTTAATATAAAACACATGATTAAAGACATAAAAAAATTCTACTTTAAAAAACATCATAGATACATCGGGTACCTGGCCATGAGTCTCTGGATATCCGTTTCCTAGTGTACAACCACTAATTGGTTTTTTCTAAAAGAACCATCTTCTTTGACTTTTTACTAGGTCCCCATTACCCAACAAACTAGTACGTAGATTTTTTACAAACTCCACATTATAGGGTTTCATATCCTTTAGAAGAGTCACTTTTCATATCTATTTAATAACTCCTTCCATTTAGACATCAATTTTTTCCTTCTAATTTATAGGTATCCTCTTATACACATCCATGATTCCATAGAACAAGTAAAAGTTTTATTAATTTTACTCACAAAAAATTCCTAAAATGATAAAAATATTGACCAATCACCACATAAAATATTCATCCTACGCCAACTCCACATCATAATTGTGAAGCATATAAGATAGATTCTTTTTATATTTCTGTTGTTGGGAATCATGAGAGACAACATGCATTACACTATTATTCTGAGGTAACAACAAAAGATTTGTTACCACATTTATCATCTTCAAAATTTCAAATATCCAAACAAATAGTTGATCCAATTTCCACTTATTTCCCACTAATTGACTTGGTAACTAAGGTGTGACACATAGAATTCCATGCACTCTAACATCAAACTCAAGTGTTTAGTTTTTATGACCAACAATATAATTTTATATACTATGAGACTTAGATAATATCTTCTTGGAAATTTATAATAATTCACATTTCTATTAAAAATGAAGAATGAAAGAAACCTCAATTACTTTCATCCAATATAAATAAAATTGACATGATCCCTCATAAAAAGAATTACATAGTGATAAAATATGAAATGATTGTTAGATATTATTATATAAAAACTATAATAAGGCTATATGATCTTCCCATATACATATAATATAAAAAATAAACTCACAATGAATATCTTTAGGAATATAAATATTATTATTAGATTATATATACATCTATGGATAAAAAGTATACTTAATTTCACTTGAAAATCAAATGTTTTTTCCTTCCATTTCTAGAATCCAGATGTAAATATCACATCATGATTAAATATAATTCAATTCGATATCTAATGAATTAACACAATTTCACTGATAAAAAATTTCAAATCCCCTTAACTATATAAGATTATTTAATCATAAAAAACATGCAATCATAATCATTTAGTATTAAATGACCCAAAAACATCATTACCTTTTTGATATCATGAAAAATCCATCATGAAATGCTTTGTAAAATTATACCATTTCCACTTTAGTATGGGCAGTGACTGAGGCATACTTATTAGCTTTTGATGTTATGATTTAACCCAATAACATGTGATATATCTTAAAATCAAATCATACATATACCATTTTATACTTGGACCCCAAAAGTATCTTCAAAAACTATGATAGAATATTTTTTAAAACAGGAAGAACTAACCATCATGAAATATAAAAATATCACATCACTTCTTCTCATTGAGATATTAGAACAAAAATCCTCTAGTGATGATGAATGATATGTTAATCACTGTGTATCCACCCATTTAAGTTCTCCCCACCATTCAATGAATCATGAAAAACATAACACTATGAATCTTAACTCTACCCCGTGTTCACTCCCTTCATGAGTGATAATTTGAAGTTAAATAGTTCTACAAAAACATATCATTTCTCCCAAAGCATGTCATGATATAGATTTGTGAAAATTAACATCTACACATATTTGAACAAATTAACTATATCCAACTATGAATTACTACATAATGAAACAATAATAGAATTTTAGTTTCCCAAAGTATATGTCTTATCAAAATTAACCAACTCAGGAATTCAGGGATATATTTTTTTCACAGATTGAAATAATTCTAAGAAAATATAAACTTGAAATTTTTATCTCAAGAAAATACTATGAAAATTTCTTATAATATATATTTTTGCTAACTTTTTAGAGCATTAAAGCCAAGAGTGACATGTTATAATGAGAAGGGTAATTATTATCATATGTCCTATGTTTATGATACCATATTTCACTAACCATACCTATTAAATTAATACATATTCTAATCAAAAAACTATTTCATAATAATTTACCTCAGAACTATAAAGACCCATAAAATTCAAGGGAAATTTCTTTCTTAATTTTCATTGGGATTTTACAAGAACGCAGTTTCTAACGGAACCGGATTCTGAGGCCCGGTGTGCCCAGAATCATTTTTTGAAGTTTAGCTCGGGTACGTTCAGTGAACGAATGAGCGGGTTTTTCTAACTTTTGAACCAGTGCTCGGAATCAAATTCCGAGGACACCGATGGAATCGCAGCGCCGATAATTACTTAAGAACACCTTTTCCGGGGTTGCGTTTGCTCGGGTGAGGTTATTAATTAATTGGGTTAACTAAAGAATAAAAATAAAATTTGTGCAACCAATTTTATTTTTATTTAAGGTAGCTTAAACCTATGCTTGATGGATGGAGTGGGACCCACTAATAACCTAACTCCTAGGTAGGATATTAGTGAGGTGGGCCCCACACGAGCCCCACCCCTTTATTTCCTTTTCACCTCCCACGAGCATTTAATTATGTAACTCACCCGCACCCCTCTTAATTGCCAAGTCAACTCTCACGTTTAAATGGTTTATTAAACGCCTCATTAATTGGTCAACGCTCGATAATTAAATCGTGATTTTATTTTGAATTTCAAAAACAGTTGGCATGAGAAATAAAATAAGGCAAAGCCTTATTTTATTATGTGGTTTTGTTGTGTGAGAAGGATTGGAAGAGGAGAGCTCAAGTCTTGGAATCCTCATCTTCCTCCTTGAAGAACGCGAAGAATGCACCGTCGCCGAAAAAGAATGTCAGCCTCTGATGAAGGACGACGAAGGACGCCAAATCCTCGGAGATCGACGATGAGACGACGTGTACTTTGACGCCAACGATTCTCTTCTCCGAGATGTCGACGATGCTTACAGAACCTTCTTCCACGACGTCCTTTTTTCCCTGACGAACCTTCGTTCAAAAACGCTTGAGGTTGGGGTTATTTGTTTTTTCCCGTTAATTATTCCTTTTCCGTTCATCGACTTCTATTTGGGGAGCCTGTTATCGTAATAACGGGATGAGGTCGGACCGCACGAACATGGCCGACCCTCCTCCCCCTTTGATGATTGTGTTGTTGCGGTTCGAAAGAAGGTGGCGCGGTGCAACGACACCATGCAGAAACATGGGGAAATGTGGCGAAGATGCGTGGCGCTGTCGCGCCGCGCCGTTGAGGCCAAATGGACACCGCGGCCGGAGCGGGGCCACAGCGGAGGGGCGCGGCGCCATCGCGCCGCGCCTGTCGGACAAGGCCACGGCTTGAAGCCGCGGCGGTGCAAGGCGGGGCAGTCGGAACAGCCGGCTGCCGGAACCTCGGAGGGGAGGGACCCCCGCGGTCCCACGGCAGTAGCACCGGTCGTTTGGACTGGGACGACCGACTTCCAAGAAGCTGGGGGTCGTAACCCCCGGCTGGCCAAAGGAGCGGCCCCCCCATGTGGGGGCCGCGGTTTTTCAATCAGGGGGGTATCCCCCCCTATTCCGCTCAGCTCGGCGTGGCTGAGCAGGCCATGCGGGCCGCAAGCACCCATCAGGACAAGCTTCCCAGGCCAGGTCGGGCCGTGCCCAGGCTAGGTCGGGCCGCACCCACCAGGCCGGGCCGCGCCCTGATGGGCCGGACCCGGTTCGGGCCGACCCAGGGGGGGTCTTGGGCCGGGTCGGTCCGGGCCCAAAACCCCATGTTTCCGGACAGTTCCGTTCAAATGCCCGTATCTTGGGCTATGAACTCCACGTGATTAACCGTCAGTTGCGATGCGATCCTTGGATCGATACGGTCGTTTCGGTATATTACACTCAAGGATTCAGAGAACTTTGGATACGGCTGGGTTGGTTCAAACACAAAACCAACCGGGCCCTCAGAGCGGAAACACTTATAACTTGAGCACTGGACGTCCGATTGACGTTCCGTTGACTTTGTTGTATTCCTCTTAGTGATACAGACCATTGACTTACTCCACTTGAGGTTTGGATGCAGTTGGAGTGCGGTCGGGTTGGTTTTGACTTAAAAACCAACCGAGCCCCTCGAATAAAAAAGCCAATAACTCTCCGACCGGGCGTCTGATTGACGCGCCGTCTGTCACGTTGAGTTCCTATTGTCGAGAAGGAACTTTGAGATACATCAAATACGGACTACATGACAGTTGATGTATTGACCCATTGGCTCGTGGAGCGGACCTTCCCGGAAACGAGCATGATGTGTGCGGGAACCCTAGATATGGTTGCGACTGCGACTGTGGTGACTGCACTGAAATCCTATGTGGGTTCGGCAGCGCTGAAGACCATACTGAAATCCTATGTGGATTCGATGGTGATAAATACTGCACTAAAATCCTATGTGGTTTTGGTAGCGATGAAGACCGTACTGAAATTCTATGTGCGTTCGACGGTGATGAAGACCGGACTGAAATCCTATGTGGGTTCGACGGTGATGAAGACTGCACTGAAATCCTATGTGGGTTCGGCAGCGATGAAGACCATACTGAAATCCAATGTGGGTTCGACGGTGATGAAGACCATACTAAAATCCTATGTGTGTTGGACGGTGATTAAGACTGCATTGAAATCCTATGTGGGTTCGGAAACGATGAAGAACGTACTGAAATCTTATGTGGGTTCGACGGTGATGAAGACCGTACTGAAATACTAAGTTGGTTCGACGGTGATGAAGACTGTACTGAAATCCTATGTGGGTTCAGCAACGATGAAGACCATACTGAAATTCTCCGTGGGTTTGACGGCAATGAAGACTGTACTGAAATCCTATGTGGGTTCGGCAGCTTGGCTAGTTTAGTATCCTATGTGGGTCCCAACTTTGATGAATCAGTGGTTATATCTGATCATCTCTATCACCGAAGAAGTATACCTATGTGAGCTTAGTCTTGACTTCAATCAATATCTTCGATATGATTGACTCACTTTCCTATGTGGATTTGGTTGTGTTATCCTGTGTGGATTGGGTTGTACTTTTTTGTGGACGTGATCGAACTTGGGCTCGGATGTTGGAGCCAAACGGAAATTGATGACTTAGGTATATGTATTGGCATATACCTAAGTAGTGTGGGTTGTTACTTCATGATTGTATCTTTCCTTTGTGGATTCTGGGAGACCTTAGAGGGTCTCAGGGTCCCTACTGAGTAGTGTATACACACCCATGTACGGGCTATGCCCGCACTAAATTGTGTTGGTTGCAGATGACGGACAATGCTGATCGTGGTTGAGGCTTGTGGATCAAGTCAGTACCTGGAGGTGGACCACTGGGCGGGACGTACTCGAAGCAGACGGCTGGACCCGAGGAGCTGAGGAGGCAATCTGTACACACCCTTCAGGTGGGACTTCCAGTGGACGGCTCGACGTTGCAGCTTTACTTTCAGTTGCTGTACTTTCTTTCCAGTTGTACTTTACTTTCAGTTTGGGATTGTATTCTGGCCCACTTACTATTCCTCACTACATTAGTACCCAGTTTTACTTAGTGTTTACTTATGCTTTCTTACTCTGTGGTATTTGTTTACTTTATAAAGGCAATGGCTTCCCCTTTTGTCGGGATTTACGCCTTGGTGCTAGTCGCTATCCCCTGGCCTATGGGAGGCGGGCTTGGGGTAGTCACAACATGGGTCCCGAGGACGGGTCCTGACAAGAACGATCCACTATATTCAAAGAATTATAATATATGTTTTTTTCACTTTATTCCTTATGTTCTAAAATATAAACTCCTATTTATCATACCCTAGAAAATTCACTCAATTCCTCGTCAATATGATCATATGTTAATATTTTAATTTATATTATAAGCTACACATACATTTTAAGTGGATAAGTTTATTCTAGTACATTAAAATGGAGTACAGTAAACATTTATATATGAAAAATAATGTAAAATAAAAAAATATAGTTCACTTATAAAATCAAAATAAAAAATAATAATTATGTTTATATATGATGGGATTCTGATGTAATCAAAATTATAAAGAGTAAAAAATAAAAAAAATAGTGTTTGGTGACATTGTTCATAAAATAAAAAGGTAAAGTCTTAAGGAGTTAATGAATTAATTTTAGGGATGTGGGGTAATGTTTGTGGATCACACTATTCTTAATTAAACTATGTGAAACTATACATACAAAATCACTCATTTCCTTCTGTTCTCTAAAGATACTATCTTGGGATTCATAGTAGAACCATGTGTCCCCTTAAGGATTCCAATATAAGATATACCAAATGAGTCCAATTTTCCAAGTGTGAAATATATGCATTACATGAGTTCATAGGATATGGTTATCTTTCAAAATATCAGTTTTTTATCTATAGAAGAGAATAAGAATTTGATCTCTAATTAGATTAACTAACCTAAAATTATATTAAATATTTGATCATTCCTATAAAACATTAATAATAAAAACTAAAATATAGACATTATTCAATTTATAGAAGAATTGACATTTTTTAACAACTTTATATCTTTAATGATCCACTACTGATCCATCTAGTCATAAAAATTATACAAAAATGCCTAAAAATGATCAATTAAGTTTCCATATAGTGAATCACAATGTCAAAGCCTCTCTTTTCTCTTCTTGATCCTATATTTTCACATCATCACTCAGTAATTTCATTAATATTTTAAACATTCTTTTTCAATTACTAAATATTTATGATAAATACACTTATACTATGTGTATTTTGAAAACATTTCATGTAAGAATCACCATTAAAAATCCACATACATTGTTCATAATCAATTACTCTTCTCAGTAACATTATAACACACCACATTTCTTTCTATTAACAACTTGTATAAATTTTTTCAAATAAAACACTAAACTAAAAAGGAAATTAATATATTTTATTGATATAAAATATGACAATGAAATATAAACAAAAATAAATTATGGGAATTAAGTATAAAACATCATTAAGAAAACTATATGAGTAATAAAACAACATGTAAATAAAAATACCATGAACATGAAATCTTTATGCTCATGGTTTTACTTGAAGATCAAATCTCCCTTTATAACTATGGAAAAAAGGAAAAAATTTGATGATAATTTACATTTTTTAGAAATAAGTAAATGAATATAATGAATTCTTTTTAATGAAGAAAGTAAGGTTATATATATGAATTTAGTATGAATGTTATATATATGGTTATCGGATATACGGACGTTGGATATATAGATATTAGGTATATAGTTAATGGATATGTGGTCATTGGATATTCATGTATCCTAACAGTATATTGATTATTTTATAGCCAGAAGTAAAAAACATGTTATACATTAAATATTTGACATGTATTAATTCTATGTTAAATATTTCTTCATTTATAAAAATATCTATTGTAACACCCCAACCCCTATAGGCTGGAGCTGGAGCATTACTAATGATATTGGAATGATTAGAAGGAATAAAAATCCTGAAGGAATGATCAGTTTAGTTGTCTTGAAGAATCTATATACATAGATGTTACTGAAATTATATAGGAAAAGTTTACAAAATACAATACATAACGAAACACAAAACTGAATCCACAAGAACTCAATAAACGATCTCCTCTTTGTCACCTGTTTAAAGTAAACAATGAATGTGGTGAGCTCAAACACTTATTATGGGTTACAAATAGAAGAATCATGAATACAATAAAAAGAAAATCATAATCAATATTACATAATCAATATGGAATAGTGAATAAATGAATAAATGAATAATTAATGCCATTAATAAAATGAGAATGGAACTTCCTCCATTAATTTTGTCATAGTGAAAACCTGATGGATAATAACATTAATTGATAATGAATAAAGAAAATCTTATTAATTGGATGTCATGTATCTGGAACATGAAACCATAATACTGTAAAACTGTTTAGTTCTATGGGTAGATACCCATCTGATTTTTTGGAAACAAACTCGAAGGGTTTGTCGCCAACTGATGTGCCTAATGAGACTTACCTATGCATCAAGGGGATATAGAGGTCCCCACTGGCCACTTCATGTCCAAATAATTATTTATACATTTATTCAATACAATAGAAATACGCCTTTTCAATATCCGTATAGATTAGAGTATACAGATTCATCAATATTTCCTTAACTAAAATAACTTTCCAAATAAACACCGTATGAAAAATGGTATACGGTTTAGAAAAAAAAACATATCCATGATAAGAGATTATGAATATTTAATATAAACATAATTTCAAATGAAAATTCATGTCAAATGGGAAGTAGTTACACCACATAAGGATTATTAGGTGCACCATACAAAGTTAGTCATAACCAAATAGAAGTTGAGACAAAGTCTCTTACCACAATGTAATTAGTCGAATCATATGCACAGAACATAATAAACATATATTGAATCTTTGAATAAAATTAATATATGGGGAATCATGTTATTTTATATCAAATGGAAGTAAACTTATACCACATATATGAAATAAGTGGCGAACAATGAAAATCTCACATAAATGAAAGTGATATGAGAAACCCCTTAAAAATATTTCGGCATCGTGAAGAGTGTTATTGTGAGGTCTTACTGAGAGGTAATGCAGTATTACATTATTTATATGTCACAATGGTAGTATGGGGGAAGATAAAAAACATACCCCATCAATTAAAATAAAAAGGCCACAACATAAGGGATATTTCTGAACAAAAGTGAGAGAGAGGATACCTTACCTTATACTCGAAGGTGTTTTTGATAGTTCTTAATGACCAGAATAAGAAAATATATATTCATTAATTAATAATTCCAGAACCTAATTAACATTTAATTGGTCTGTTATAACTTTATTAAGTTCATTAATGGCCTTTTTGATGGGTTTAAGAGATTCAATTTTATTGTTTTGGAAGCACTTTCTTACTTTGTTTCATGATTTGTTTACTTGTATTCATGAATGGAAGTTGGTTTGAAATATGGTTAAACATCCAGATTTGTTATTATAAATTATTAGTGACATTAAAGAGATATAAATTATATTATAATGATTCTGGTTATATACCATGAGGATGACTCATTCGAGGAGTTAAAAATAAACGCTTGAATTTGGCTTGGCAGTCTTGTGCTCAATAAACTTGTTTTGTATTTTTATTCCATGTTATGTACGTGTAAAGATTACAGAACATTAATCAAGACAAAATACATATATTATGACCTGGTTCAACCATAAATATGGTTTCATGACCAGTAATTAAGGAACGATTGAAGAACAAAACTTCTTCATCCATGAAGGTTATAAATTGGAACCACTTGGATGTTGATTTCATTTATAAAAATAAAAGGGATGGAGTAAGAATATTGATTATGGTTATTCAATTAAAATGATATAAATCTAGTATAGAGATGATATTGGAGTTATCAAGATAATTTGGACAGAGGAGGTGAGGATAGAATAACAAATGAAGATAAATTCAAATAAAACTAAAAGAAAAAGAAAGTTGTTTTTCCTCTTGAAATAACTTCCTCAAGAACCTCCTTAAGGGAAGGGATTTTGGTCTTTTGGAAGCACCAAGAGCTTCCTGGTCGTGGGGAGTGACTAGGGAAGGGTATTTGGGCATATATTTGAGGAGCTTCAAGGCTAAGAGTAGTGAATAGAAGAGGGAGTGGTGAGGGGTTTTTATTGTGGAGGAGAGGGGTAAATTTTGAATATTTAATTCATTATTTTATTATTTCCCTCAAGACAACAAATAGTGTTGTTTCATGTGACCCCTAATAGTAATAAGAGCATGGGATTTTGAACCAAGTGGCCTTAGATCTCTTATTATGTCATAAATAGTGTATTTAACTGATAATTTGTATATACTACATTTTATCGTTTTTCACTATTCATAAAAAAATCTAGAATTTCAGAAAAATATCAAAAATTGACCCTAACCATTTTTCGACATGTAAAATTCAAAATTGAACTCCATTTTTCAATATTAATTTTATAAATATTATTAATTTAATTTTTAAATAAATTCATAGTTAATTCGATGAATAACAATCTTAAAGGTTCAATTAGTTTTATTTCTCATTGAAAAACTAACTAAGATTTTATTATCTTATTGCCTTAAGAAAATAAAATAATATTATTATTTACTATTCATAAGGATCATATTACTATTCATATTACTATTCATAAGGGTATGTTACTATTCACCAAAAATCATTTTTGTTCTATCAGACTTCAAATGACTTACCGATCCCAACTCTTGATGACCGTTTTTTGAAATTAAAAACATAGAAGAGGAAAATTTATATTTAATGGCTATGTTTTTAATGTCTCCTAAATAACCTAGTGTTGTTTCAAAGGAACACAGTGATGAATAGAATGTATTTAAGAGATACATACCATAAAATGTTTGGGGTGCTACATTATTCCCTCCTTCGAAGAATTGAATCCTCACAATTCATTTCATAACCACAAAAGAAAGCTCTCTAATGTTCTTACCACATCTCCCATCTTAGAGGATCCTCAGGTGCATTTAGCTGAAAACCCAAATTGATGCTCAAATCCTCTTGTTCTCTAACCCGGACACACCTCATCCAGAAGGAGTTGAACTCTTGCATCAAACACTCTAGCTTCCTGAGGGAGGTTTGAATGGTAGATTTTTTGGAAATGTCCGAGTGGACCAACACATGAAGAACTCGTCGAACTATGTCTCAACTAAGAACATCTAATTCATAGACGTTGTCGTAGAGGCTAAAACTAAGGAGTTTCTACATGTAGGCTACACAAAGGGTCCCTCCAAAGTAGACTCTTGAAAACATAACCTAGCCGTGTAGTTCCCGCCTACGGTGAAACATAAGAAAAGATCTTCGTGGTATTTTCCTCCTTGCCTATACTCGGCCAATTGTGTCATTGCTATACGATAGTAAATGGAAGGATTCCATTGAGAGGTGCAGATAATGTCCAGATTTTTTACACTTCATATAGTTTTTTACACATTTTTTTCAAGTCTGTGAGAGGTAGGTACTCCTCTTCATAGGTTTTGATCTCAATAATCTCCAGTACCTCCACAGTAAGAGACAACATATGAGTTTGTCCTTCCATCTAAAAATTTATTATAAAAGTTCACTTAGTGATACTCATTCAAAAGTATAACTGATGGAAGGATAAAAAAAAGAGGAGACAACAAGTTATATTCTTATATAACCACTGGTTCAAAAAGTAAAACATGGCTAATGGTTTCCCCGGTCCCCCAATACAAGAATCCCCAAAACTAGTTCAATGCTTTCATTATCCCAGAAAAATATGTAACACTAGACACACGTCACTCCCGAAGTCCCTTTACTTGGAGTACCACTGATTCTAGGGTGCTAATGACCTCAGGTGGATTCCTACGGTAGAATTCAGTTGCTTGATTTTTTTAGCCCAGACACACTGCAGACAGATAGGGTCGAATCTGTGCCTAAAGCACTCAGCCTTCCATAGAGAGGTATGAGAAGTGTGGAGGTCGGAAATTTCAGGGTGGACTAAATCCCTATAATTCCCACGCACCATGTCATTCTTGAAGATATTGATTTCGTAAATTTCTCCTTACATATTAAAACTCAGGATCTGAAATCGGTAGGCCGCTCAATGGTTACCATCCATAGCATCTTCTAGAAATTTACCCATAGCTCAGTAGTTATAAGTCAAAGTGAAACATAGATTAAGAGCTTCATGATACTTCCCTATTTTCCTATATACAGCATATTGTTCATATGCAATCTGGAAATAGACCAGATTACTTCCTTGGTAAACATGGATAATGTTTGGACGATTCGATACCCGATTGAGTAGTTTACAACTCATACGTAAGTTGGCATTGGTATGGTCCTGTTTGGAGCATGTCTTGACACTTATAGTCTCTAAAAACTCGGTAGGAAGTGATAAAATACTGGTTGGTTTACTCATATCTTCTATCTAAAATTTTTTAGTAAGTCAACTTTCAGTATGGAAAATCCATTTTAAACCAAGTTATTGTTTTATATAAAAACCTATTAAAATAGAGAATACAATATCATTCATTTAGACATGATTTATAAAACTAAAGAAATTATAAAATCTCTTTATCCCTTTCACAAAACACTAGTATGGACTTACTAACATCCTCTAAGATAACCCCTCATAGATTCCACCGATGTTAGAGATTTCCCCAGTTTTCAAACAAATAGATCCCTAAAGCGATTTCAAATTCCTCTATCTCCTTGGTTTAGATGCAACGTGTGTAACTATGGTCAAACGCATGTGGACATCTAGAATTCAGATCGAGAGAAGTATGTCAGGTATCACATAGAGCGACATCAGTATCAACTTGATGTAGATAATGAAAATGGTTAGTCTCGCTCTCAAGGGATTCAAAGTCCACAAATCGACCACCGAGTCCATAGGTCAAAATCTGCCATAGATAAAAAGAATATTTTCAAATGTATTGTAGTTTTCTACACATGTTTTTCAGTAGAGGGTTTTGAATGATAAAAGAATATTTTCAAATGACTTGTAGTTTTCTACACATGATTTTCCAACTATGATCTCTAATACTTTTTTTGGAGGATAAAAATGTCTAGTACCGTCATTTTCCGTCGAAAAATTAAGAAAACATCACTCATAGTATTGTTTAAGTATGTTTTTCATTGTTCAGTTCTGGTTTCCAGAGTTATCCCAACCAAATCCTCTAAGGAAAATTAAAATTAAAATCCCTCATAATGGAATGTAAGGAAAATTTGAATTATTCTAAGAATATCCCCCAGGAGTGTCATAACCAAGAGTGCATCAAGACCCGTTTTTGTGTACCAGTTACCGTTCGAGTCTAGCTCAAAGTGGTGTTTTTGGGTTTTACCCCTAGATACATCTTTGTCAGATATTTCTCTACCTACTCATATCTTGACAGGGATTCATTGTTTTAAAGATCCACATAATCTATTCCTTACCAAAATACCATGAAATTCTTATATATTTATCCTCAAAGTCTTATCTTAGGGATTCTTCCCTAGTCTACATTTTCTAAATCTTGTTCCAAAGTTTCCTAGTAAACATCCTATAATTCCAACTGTTACACCCCGACCCCTCTAGGCTGGAGCTGGTGCATTACTTGTGATATTGGGATGGTTAAAAGGAATGAAAATACCAAATGAATGATCATTTTAGTAGTCTATAAGAAGATTGATACATAGATGTTACTCAAATTACATTGGAAAAGTTTACAAAATACAATACATAACGAAACTAAATACTGCATCCAAAAGAACTCAATAAACGATCTCCTCTTTGTCACCTATTGAAAGTAATCAATGAAAGGGTTGTGCTCAAATTATTAGTCTAGGTTACAAATAGCACAAGCATGAGTACAATAATAATCGAATCATAATCAATCTGACATAATCAACATGGCATAGTGAATAAATGAATAACTAATGCCATTAATAAATGGAGAATGAAACTGCATCCATAGATTTTTTTCATAGTGAAAACCTCCTGGATAATAACAATAACAGATAATGAATAAAGATAATTATTATTAATTGGACATCATGTATTTGGCAGATGAAACCATAATACCATAAAATGGTTTATTTTTCTCGGTAGAAACACGTCTGATTTTTGGAAACAAACTCAAAGGGTTTGTCTCCAACTGATTTGTCTCATGAGACCTGCCAATGAATCGAGGGGCTATAGAGGGACCCACCCACCACTTCATGTACAAATCATTCGTTAAAAATTGATTCAATATAATATAAATATTCCTGTTCAATATCCTTATAGAGTAGAGTATATGGATTCATCAATATTTCCCAAACTAAAATAACATTCCAAATATACACCGTAAGTAAAATGGTATACGGTTTAGAAAAAAAACATATCCATGATATGAGATTGTGGATATTTAATATAAATATAATTTCAAATGAAAATTTATCTCAAAAGGGAAGTATGTAAACCACATAATGATTATTAGGTGCACCATACAAAGTTAGTCACAACCAAATAGTAGTTGAGACAAAGTCTCTTACCATAATGTAATCAGTCAAATCAGATAACCAGAACATAATGAACATCAAATGAATCATTTAATAACATTAATATAAAGAGAATAATGTTATTTTATATCAATTGGAAGTACAATTATACCACACATATTAAATTAGTGGTGAACAATGAAAATCTCACAGAAATGAATCTTAGATGAGAAAGCCCTTACAAACATTTCGGCATGATGACGAGTGTTATTATGAGGAATTAATGAGAGGTAAAGGGGTATTCCATTATCTATATATCACATGGTAAGTATGGGGGAGGTGCAAACAAATACCCCATCATTTAAAATAAAAAGGGCACAACATAGGGCAGATTCTTGAACAAATGTGAGAGAGATGATCCCTTAACTTATGGTCGAAGGTGTTCTTGATTGTTCTTAACGACCGGAATAATAAAATTTAGATACATTAAAAAACATTTACCGAACCTAATAATCATGTTATTGGTATTTTATAACCTTATTAAGTTTATTAATAGACTTTTTTATGGTTTTAAGAGATTTAATTTTAATGTTTTGGAAGCATTTTCTTACTTGGTTTCATGATTTGTTTACTTGTATTCATGAATGGAAGTTGGTTTGAAATATGGTTAAACATACAGAATTGTTAATATAAATTATTGGTGAAATTAAAGATATATTAATGATCTTATAATGATTCTGGTTATATACCATGATGATGACTCATTCGATGAGTTAAAAATAAACACTTGAATTTGGCTAGGTAGTTTTCTGTTCAATAAACTTGTTTTGTATTATTATTCCATATTATGTACCTGTAAAGATTCAAAAACATTAATCAAGATAAAATACATATATTATGAACTGTTTAAACCATAAATATGGTTTCATGACCAGTAATTAATAAACTATTGAAGAACGAAACTTCTTCATCCAAGACGGTTATAAATTGTAACATCATGGACGTTGATTTCGTTTATAAAAATAAAAGGGAGGGAGTAAGAATATTGATGATGGTTCTTCCATTAACATGATATAAATATAGTATATAGATTATAATGTAGTTCCCATGATCATTTGGATAGAGGAGGTGATAAGAGGATAACAAATGAAGATAAATTCAAATGAAACTAAAAGAAAAAGAATGGTGTTTTACCTCTTGAAATAACTTCTTTGAAAACCACCTTATGGGAAGGGATTTTGTATTTTGGAAGGACCAATAGATTACTGGTCGTGGGGAGTGACTAGGGTAGGGTATTTGGGAAATAAAATTGTGGAGATTAAAGGCTTAGAGGAGTGAAGAGAAGAGGGAGTTGTGAGGGGTATTTATAGTGGATGAGAGGGGTAAATTTTGAATATTTAATTTATAATTTTATTAATTCCCTCAAGAAAACAAATAGTGTTGTTTCACGTGACCCCTAATAGTAATAAGTGCATGTGAGTTCTAAATATGTGGTCTTACATCACTTATTATGTCATAAATAGTGTATTTAACTGATAATTTGGATATATGGTATTTTATCGTATTTCACTATTCATAAAAAAATCTAGAATTTCATAAAAATCCCAAATATTTACCCTATGAATTTTTCGATGTGCAGAATTCAAAATTGAACTCCATTTTGCAAAATTAATTTTCTAAATATTTTTAATTTAATTTTTAAATAAATTCATAGTTTATTCGAAAAATAATAATATTAAAGATGCAATTAGTTTTATTTCTCATTTAAAAAGTAAATAAGATCTCATTATCTTATTCCCTTAAAAGAATAAAATAATATTATTATTTACTATTAATAAGGGTCATATTACCAGTCATATTACTATTCATAAGGGTATGCAACTATTCACAAAAATCATGTTTGTTCTATCAGACTCCACATGACTTACTGATCACAACTCTAGATGACCATTTTTCGAAATTCAAAAAATAGAAGTGGAAAATTTATATTTAATGGCTAGGTTTTGACTATCTCATAAATAAACTAGTGTTGTTTCAAAGGAACATAGTGATGAATATAATTTATTTAGGAGAAACATACCATAAAATGTTTGGGGTGCTACATCTATTATTTTAATGATATAGTTTTTTTGTTTATAATATAATGTAATTTAAATTTAATTATCTTAACGAACAATATTAATAAAATATATTGTATAAATTAAAGGAACTATTTATATAACAATTAAATAATAATTCATAAAATTACAATGGGGTTATAATGAATAAAAATTTAATTAATCATAGTAATGAAATATGTTATTCATCAAATATTAATTTTTCTATATTTTTTATGTTTTTATTTCAATGTTAAATTTTCTCACATTTATATTATATAATTTAACAAAATTTTCAATTTATAAACACGCACACACACACACACACACACATATATACGAATAAATTTGTACTAATTGAATTATAATTGGTTAGAAATAATAATTAAATTCTTTAATGATTAAAATGATGCTTTTCTAAAAACTGTTTTTATACTTAATGCATATTAATTTTAAGAAACAAAATATATTATAGTTTATTGAACAATTAATTAAAATATATTATTTATGAGTATACAAATTAGGTTTTCCATTATGAATTTTAAGAAATTTATTTTAAATAATAATAAGAACACATTATTTTTAAAAAGTCATTTAAAAACTATATATTCTTTATATTTCATATTTTCATTTAAAATTTAAATTTATCAATGCTAAAAATATAATTTGATTAAATTAATTACAAATTAATATTTATCACATCTAAATTTTGTAATATGGATCATATTTTAAAATTATTAATAAACTAATAATAGTTGTAAAAAATTATACAAGATAAAAAGAGGAAAATGGGTTAATTGATATCGTTTGAATTTTTGTTAACTAAGTATTTATTAAATATTTATAAAAACATTTAGGCTTGGGAAACAATCAAAAAATTCAAAAAAAACATTTTTTCCACTAAATCGCCTAACTTCCCTATGATTACATCTTTACCCTTCTCCAAACTCAGGTTTCCAAAGAAGTACCCTTAATTTTCACCTATAGAAGGAGCTCTCCTACAAACACATCAAAACCATATTTCATTATAATATTTTCTGATTATTGTTTTAAATCCCCTACCCTAATTCCTTAGTAGCCTTTTGTTCCTAGAAGGACACCTAAAACCCTTATTTTGAATGAAGCTATTTTGAGGACTGATTCCATTAAAGTAAGTATCTAGTTGTTATTTAACTTTTTCAACAATATTCTTTTCTAAAATATTTCAAAATATAATCCTTCACTCTACTAATGTTATATTAATATCATTATACATCTTTAAAATATTTTTAGTAATATAAATCTAAAATATTTAACTAATTCCTTGGTTTAACGTGTTCTTGTTTAGGTCGGTTAAACCACTTACATGAACGATGCTATAATATCATGACCATTTTATACGTGAATGAGAATCAAGACATTTATAATATTAAGATATCATATAAACGAGGAAATTTATTTTATGAATATGTAACTATTAGGGTGACACCACAATTAATGGTCCTTATAAAGCAGTTCCTTATTATCTATAAATTAGACAAAACATGCTCACCATAAATTTTATTGTCACAAACCATACCCATACATTCCATCAAAGGAACATGTTAATAAAAGAATAATTGAAAAAAATTATTCTTTTCCATAACAAATATTGTAATGATGAACAGTTTATTAGTGAATGGGGATCCATATCAACATTATAAAACATTTTTAAATTAATCAAAATTTAAAACAAAATCCCTGATGAAAATAAATAATAACTAAAAATATGTATTTGATATAAAGAAATATAATTTAAAATTATAAAAGTACATATATATGAATAATGTTATAAATTAATTTGGTGGTTATGTTTATTATATAGGTGGTTAAATAACTTTCATGAATGTCAAGATTAAAGCTAAGGGGTTTTTATCTCAATTCCAATTTATTGAGCCTTGTTTTATATTATGAATGAAATTTTATTTTTTATGGTGTTATTATAACCCTATTTATATATATATTTATTGTTAAAATTTATTTCATGTGATATGTATTTCTATTTTTTCATCCATCTTTTATATTCATTTGATTCATTTATAACCAATGATATAATGGTTTTCTATTTTAATCTTATTTCCTTGAGTAATGATATGTCATCCATAACCATGTTCTTATATGATTAATGTTTTATTCTTTTATATTTATCAATTTTATGTTTCTCTTTCTCTCAATTCAATTTATGTATACATGTTAAAATCAACTTTTTTGATAGATTTCTTCATTATAAAAATGCAACACAGTTATGAATAATTCACATCCTGTCTCTTGGAACATTCTCACAACATATAGAAATATGTATTATCATATATAAAATTAAAATTAACCATTAAATATATTCCAATTTAAATTTATTTTTATTATATAAATTTTAATGTATATGTTATAAGTCTTCTATCAATGTTTGTTTCTTTTAAAGTACCCAAAAATCCTAAAAATGATTTTTTATTCAATTATGTATATTTATTATATTTTACTATATGTATCCTCATATTTACCTTTATATAATTTATAGCTTATATTATTTTGGTACCTTTAATGGGTTTTAATGTAATATTAACACCAATTTTCAGGGAATTTTTTTTTAAAGTGGCTTAAAAACATTTTTTGGATAATTTTTGAAAATATTAAATTTTTTATTATTATTTGGATTCAAATTTCCTCTCTATATCTAAAATATCAATATTATACGGGGTTATATTTTTAGGTATCACTCTATAAATTATATTATCTTATGTTCCTTTTGTGTTATTGTCAAATTTGAATAAACGTGTTTAATTTCTACATTATTCATATGAGAATCAATTTAAAATTATATGAAATCAATTTTCTTGTAGATGGTTTAATAAAGACTTGTTATATGATTGATTTCATGTGGTACACATAAGCATGTTTTATAATAATGTTATGTGTGGGTCTTAAACATATCATCATTTGAAATGGAAACATATTTATATCCCATGAGATGACATGTACGAGATAAGGGAGTGCACCCAATCCACTATAAGGTTTTATCCACATTATTTATGGTAATGGGGAGTAAACCCAATAAACTATGGGAAATAGTAAAAAATGAGAATCATGATTGATGATCATGATTCATGATTTATGATCATTGTTTTAATGGGTATTATTTAAGTATTTTTTTTATATACATTTATTATCTTCTTATTCTTGCATGTTCATCTTATTCTTACTTATGATATTCAATTGATAGCTCTTATGTTCACCCCTTATTGAGCATATGAGATAACCATTTCTTATGATTAAATTATTAATGTAAGGAATAATATTATTATGTATGATATGTATATAAAGGTATCATGGGGGAAGATTTTTGTATCACCCAAAAAAAATATTTTAAAATAATAATAAGCTTGGTTGCATAGTTCACATGCAACACCGAGCTTTAAGTGAATTTAGATACACTATTGAAATATAGTTATTTATGTGTTATTATCATATAATACCCATTTAATTATATAGATTTAATATGATTAAAAATGTTATGAAATATATTTATAATGTCTCTACTTGATACAAATGTAATTATTTTTTATTAGGAAGTAAGAAATCGGTTTTTTAGTGAAGCTAATTTATGCTTCAACAATATGGTTTTTCATAAATAGTTTTTAATGAATATTATGAATAAAAATTATAATTAATTTAATTCTTTTTAAAAAATTAATTTGGTATAATGAATATAATTTTTTTCACTATCATATCAATATTATCTTATGAATAATTTTTAGGATTTTTCTAAAACATTTTGTTTTTAATGAATAATAAAAATACCAATTTTATAAGACAATATCAATTATTTTCTCGTCAATATATCATTATTGGTTATAATTTTATATTAAGTTAACATAAAAATAATTTTTTTGTAAATAATGTAATTAATCAATAATGTAAAATAAATCGAGTTTTATGGTTAAAGAGTAATTTTTCTAAAACGGTTTTTGGTTTCGGATTGTGTATCTATTTAAAATTAAATTCTACCACCTATATAAATTGAATAGTCTAAAACGTGTTGGATAATAGGTATAAAAATTATTAATATTATCTAAAAATGAAAAATAATTTTTTTATCATAACTAATAGTGAAAATAAAAATAATTTGTCACCATGGTAAAAGGGTAATTCATGATAACATAGTTTAAAATTAATTGGTAAGGCAAAAAATTTTAATCTTAATTATTATTCGACTGAGTTATTTATAATACATAACATTATTGTCAAAATGTAATTTTTTATTGGCCAATTTTTGAAGAAAATGTTTTAATAATATTTTAGTCTTTTAAAATATTCACAGTGTTTCCCCCCACCACTTATAAAAGGACCCCACACCTCTATTTTATTTATGGCATCTTAAGATTTATATTTTAACCAAAACCCTCAAACATTTACTATAAATATTAATATCTATTAAATATGGGATTTAAATTTCTTTATATACCATTCCAAGGGTCCTTATGAAGGGATGTAAGAGTGGTCTTTCCCAGAAGAGGTCGTTATCATACCTGAAATCTTCAAATTTATTTATTCTTATACCCCACTTAAATATATTGTATTACAAATTAAAAAAGTAATATTATCCTCAATATAATTAATTTTTATTATGATAAAATAACCTCCATTATCCACCCTCATTTCCATCAAACTATAAATGAAAACTATCTCTCATGCATACGTGTAGACTACCACCTCAACGTAGTGACGTGATTCATTTTATATCACTATAATCCATAAGTGGTTATTATGATGGAGATATTTTTTATATGTGATATTTATGAGATAATTTTTCTTCTATAATTTTAACATATTATCCACATTCTTACCTTTCAATCCTTTTGAATGTGATTACATTGCTGGTGCTGGCTACCTCCTCCACAAAGCGATGTGATTCATTTTAAAATTAAAATTTTAATTACTAGTAATTAGGATAGATTTTATAAATATATATTATTTATATGATATAAAAATTAATATTTAATGTTTAATTATTAATTACATCTCTTTCATTCAAACCAATAAATGGTAGAAACATCACTCATGTGTATATACATATTAATGTCACCACAAAGTTATGTAATTTATTTTTCATCACCGATTAAATTGAATAATAAAAAAAGTTCACATGATTAACACATATTATAATTATTCCAGGATTTATATTATTTAGTTGACGAAATCATGGCTAGCGTGCAATTACCATAACCCTCTAACTGAAACACGAATGAAGAACCAACCAATTTTGACCCAAATGCTCATTTTAGAGTAGAAATTATTAATAAAAGGATAATAAGAAATTATACATGAATTATAAATATAATTTTGTGAATTTATATTCGTATAATATATATTTTTATAAAATAAATATTTATTATATAGAATATATTAATCTATACCAAAAAATTGGACTTGAGGTAATGGTGAATTATCTAAAACTTTCTTCTTTGAGATATATGTTATATTATACACATATCTTCATTTATGAGTTGTATCTACTTCCCCTTTGTTAGGATGTGTGTTTAATATCCATATCTTTATTGTATTTTAAATTTCATTTGACGTTATTTCATACATGGGGGTTATTAATAACATGTTACCAAAATTTTATGGGGTTTTGGTTTCTATTAGATGTTAATCAGGATTACTTATGGTTGAATTCACATTGAGGAAGTTATATTATATTTATTTAATATAAACTTATTAATTTTCTTATACTTATTTTATTTTTTAATTATTATTTTTTAATTACCATTTTCTATGTTTTTCAGTCAAAATAATTTTTAAAACTTTTTTATGAAAAAATTACCTTAGTTATCTTCATCCATGTGGAAAACCATTTCCTTCCATATCCATGTTTTCTAAAAGGTTTTCAAGTTGTTTTTGTATATTATTAAATTATTGTTAAAATTTAATTTTACCCATTTTAGAATTCAGAAAAAATATTTAAAAGAATAATTATCATCATTTTATAAACAATGTACTTTTTACCAAAAGAGATAATAAAATTACTATTTTAATGATTATGACATGAAAACTATTTACCAACTTAATAACAAATAATTTTTTTAAAGATTCATTAAAATTTTAAAATATTGTTTTCAATGAAAATATATTTCCTAATATTTTCAAAATATATGTATTTTAATGAAGTTATATTTAAATGAAAAGTGTATTCTCCTCAAGAAATATTAGAATAGTCTTTTAAGGAAATTTTTATAACATCCACTGTTGTTAATTATGATTTACTGTGGATATTATCTAATGATAATGTCATTATTATTTTTCTAGGAGGTTTATGATTATGATGTTGAAATTTTTAGGACACCCATTTATATTCATTAGGTTTTTTAATGAGGAAATGATGAAATGTCTATGACACCCATTTTCGTACTACGAGTTATGATACGATGATATGATAAATCTTTTATAATATTACGGTACACATACATATGATTTTAATTATGTGACGTGTGATCCAAAAATTAAATTTAGCTCCAATTCATTGGGTAAAAATTGATATCTCACGAGATAATAAGAAATATAATGGCGAGTGAACCAATTTCCGTAATGACTCTTTATAATATGATAGTACTTGGAGTAAACCTTGACTAACGACATGATTGAATGAGGATTAAAACCAATCCACAATGATATTCTTTCAACTACACCTTGATTACAAAAATGATTTTCTATGATAATGTGTGTGAGAAAAAAATTTGTCTTATTCATGTTATTTGTTCTCTTGGACTAGGATTGATTATTAATAATTCCACACACTTATGAATTTTTTGTATTTTGATAGATCCTTATACCATGATTTATGAATAATGATGTATTCTTTAATGGGTATTACTATTTGAAATTATGATAGTTTTCTCATACCATTAATATTTTCATATTATCATCTTGAGATTGTTTAATGATATATATTTTTCAGACCCTTACTGAAGATATATACTCCCCATTTTTTATGATTTCTTTCCCTATATAATGAAGATAGTTTTTAATAAGGGAATGTCTAAGAAGTGTACTATGTGATATGATATTTATGGTAGATGTGGAATATCCTTTATTAAATAAGATTTTTAGGTATCACTTCTCCGAATACACCAAAATGTTTTGGTAATGAAATGGGTCATAATGTAAGATATTGTAAATTAGTACTATAAGAAGTAATATTTATTTATGAAATGAATGAGTAGACACAATTTTTATAAGTGAAGGGATTAGATAATATTTAGTGATTATGATTTGGGAACTGTGGTTAAAACCCCAGGAATATTTCTACGTGTAGGAAAACCTCATAATGTTTTATTAAATTAGAGATCATGTGGGTTTCCTATTAATTCATCCATGTTTGGGTACTAAAAGTTCGTGTGATTTTGGAATGAATTAATATAGGGTTAATAACCTTGAAATGAGTTGGTTGAGTATAACTCGACCATCATTCTTGAATTTAATGAAAGAGACCTTACTACTCTCCAGGTTGAAAACCCCCAGAGGATATTCTTCTATTGATTTACATTTTTATATAAACCATTATGATGGATTTTAATAAATTATAATCATTAATAATACATGATTAACAGATGGTTTCATATATTGGAAATAAGTGTTATGATTTAGGCATGCTTTAAATTATTTTTTATGAATATATGACTTCTCACTGTGGATTTTCTTGCTCACACTATGTTTTTTTGGTATTATCCAATGGTTTGATCTAGGAATATTCATGTCAAAACCGATGAAGGTGGGAAGTGTAATGATTTTACTCATGGAAAATTAAATTAAACATGATATGGAAAATAAAATAAGCTGATGATGACAAATTAACTATCTCATTATATTATTAAAAACCTCACCTATGATGAGTTTCCAAACAAAAAAAGAAGAGAAAAGTTTATTTTCATGTGATTTTAAATTATGAAGTCTATGGAGGAAAGAGGATACATCATACTACATGTTAAGTACGTGGGAAAGAGAACTTAAGAAAATGTCTCAATGGAATCAAAAGATTTTAGTGTATATAATGGAATGGAACATGGCATGTAATTTTTAGGGAAAATGCAGAACTCAATGGATGGAAATGAATTTATTTATAAGGAAAACTATAAGGACCTGCACTTATTTCATACATAATCTTGAATTTATTCAAGAAAACACTTCATTTTACATTGAGGCTCTTTTCAAGTTTAGAGCTTTAGAGAATTAAGACAAAACATTCATAACATTACACATTGTTACATAGTGGATACTATAAAATCAGTTTCCATTTTCCTCAGAATATAAAACATTAAAACATAAAACAAGATTCCTTGAAAATTATTCAACATTTAACATGTCTTCCTTCCTTGTATTACTCATCCATTAACCTGTGAAAAATCATTTAAAAACTTGGGATGAGCACAAAAGCTCAGTAAGGTATGAAAAAGAAGGAAAAATCACATTAGTCCATGAATACGCATGACGTATGAAAACATTTTCAAAAGAAATTCTATCCACCCATAAAATATTACTTTGTGTAACATGAGATTTAAAGAAGATCAACACAAACTTAATTATAATCATAGAGGTATATTGGGGCATTACTTACACAATCTTGTAACCGTCTTGGCTACCTTAAAATTTGTAACCCTCCCGGCTACCTTACTTTGTGTAACCATCACAATTACACTTGGAGTAACCATACGGCCGACCTCCAACTTAATCATACCCAATAACCAAAACATAATCATACAACATATATAATAGCATAAAAACATTTCTTTTGAATATTGTAAAATAGAATTTTAAAAGAGGATTTTAGAAGAAAAGTCCCTTATAAACATCATACACTTGAAGTGAGACTTAATAGAGTGGATGGAATATGTATATACTCTGTAAATACACATAATTAAACATAATATAAACAGAACCCATCACACAAACAATTTAAATAGCACATAAATTATAAAGTAGAATGTTAACCCAAAGAATGGAAATCGGGTTAAGAATTCTCTTACCTTGGGATTGTCTTACTTCAAAATTGTTTAAACCTCCTGTATAATGGTAAAAAGGGTGTTATTAGTATTTTACAGAAACATGTTCATGTTTATAACATCTTATATGTTCATTTCATAACCTCATTTCATCCCTTATTTTTTAGTATTTGGTTCCTTGCATTATTTTGGGTGAGTTCTTTTGTGATTTTCACAATCGGTTCATGATGAATCGTTCTTGTTGATTGGAAGTGAAACTCCAGAATTGGAATGGAGTAGTATTTACATATTTACAGTACCATAAATGATACCATTTATCACTTTGATTCTTTATATGATGATGATTTATAAGTTAAAACATTAATTATGTTCGTTTAGATCATTTAAGTGGTTCCTTGATAATTACAACCTCATTTAGTCTAATAAATTTGAATCATGAGTACAAAAGAATTCCAGAACCTTATATGAGTCATAAAACATATATTATAACCTGGTTCAACCATATAAATGGTTTCATGACCAGACTTGAAATAATTAATGGAAATTGAAAATACATCGTCCACGATATCGGTAATTCGACACAAATGGACAATGTTTTTTTGATTCTTTAAATAAGTGAGAGAGGAGAGGAATAATGATTTGTAATTTTCCATAAACATGAAAACATCCAGAATATACATGATTCTGGAGATTTCATGCCTCTTGGATAAGAGGGGGTGAAGAAAGAAGAGGAAGGAATCATGAAATAAAGAAAACATGAGAAATTTCTTACAAAAAAATTCGGCAGCCTAACGGCGCCTCTTAAAATTACATAAAAACAAGATTGATGAGATGAATGGAATATCTCATCAATCATACTAAATTTGGACAGTAAGGGGAAATATTTAATGAAATATCCCAACAAAAGACAAAGGTAAAGGAAGAGAATAACATAAAATGGAAGGAAAGAATGAAAATGAAAGAGGATGTTTACCTCTTGATCTCTTCTCCTTGAGATCCTTCTTAAGGGCTTTGATTTTGGTCTTTTGGTGAGACCAGCAGCTCTAGGACGTGGGGAAGAAGATTGAGGAGGGAATTTGGCAGAAATTAGACAATTCTCAAGGCTTGAGAGGTGTGGGAGGAAGAGGGGAGTGAGGGTGATATTTATAGTGGAGGAGGGGAGGTTTTTTAGATTATTTTAATCATTATTATAATATTTTTATCAAGACTATGAATAATATCAAAACAAGTGGCCCTAAATAGTGATAATATCATGTGATTTCGAAGCAAGTGGTCTTGCATCACTTATGATGTCATAAATAGTGCATATTTACTGATAAATTGATTATACGGTATTTTATCGTATTTCACTATTCACTGAAAATTCAAGAGTTTCAGAAAAATACCAAAAATTTACCCCAACCATTTTTCAATGTGTAGAATTCAAAACTGAAATCCATTTTTCAAAAATAATTTTCTAAATATTATTAATTTAATTTTTAAATAAGGTCACAGTTAATTCGAAAAATAACAATATTGAAGTGCAATTAGTTTTATGTGACATTGGAAAATTAATTAAGATCCCATTATCCTATTGCCCTGGGAAAATAAAATAATAATATTATTTACTATTCATGAGGTCATATTACTATTCATATTACTATTCATAAGGGCATGTTACTATTCACCAAAAAAACAAGTTTGTTCCATCAGACTCTAAATAACATACTGAACACAATTCTAGATGACAGTTTCTTGAAATTCAAAACATAGAAGAAATAAAATTATGTTTAAAGGATACTTATAAATATATACCTTAAACAAAATTTCAAGAATTTTCAATTTGTTTTTAGAAAACCTTGGGATGTTACATTATCCCCACCTTCTTGAAATTGCGTCCTCGGAATTTTATTTACTTATTAAACAACTAAGGGTACCTTGATCAAGGTGTCCACTCGGTTTCATCGTCATCTTGTTCACGTAGGTAGAAGTCCCATGCATTACAACAATGATTTAGAGATCCTTCAAAATCATTTGCTTCCTCCATCCAAATACACCTCGTACAACATGGGTCATATGGGTGTTCACAGAAAAACAGTTTTGGAAAATAATCATGTATGACATATAATTCCAAAACATATGATAAAACATGATTTCTATAAAATAGTTGGACCGAAATTGAGTTGAAACTTTCTATTATTGGTCCTTTTAAAATACCATAAGTATGTGATGTGAGACTATAGTTTAAAAGCAAATATAAATAGGTTGCACAAGGGTCTCCTTCCTCAGCACCATTTTATAATCATAATATGCTTCAAATTCTTGTGATAAGGTAAAATATTTGAAAATACCTTGATAATATTTACCTTTCTTTAAATTATGTGAATATTGTGAAAATAGTATTTGTCTAAAAACAACCCATGATCCACGATGATAATGAGGTATAGAGGAGGTGTTTGATATCTCAAAAAACTGCTTGCAAGTGAGTTGTATGCTAGAAAAAGTTTCACAATCATCCGAAGATGACTTTACAATAATTATTGCAAGCATGTCATCAGGAAGAGATAGGAATGTCGTTTGAGATCCTTCTCCTTCCATTCGTAACCGACTTTACTTGACCTAAAAAAAGTTATAAAACAAGGATTTACCTGAAATAATAGATATAGGGACTAATCACGTGTCTCACAAGAACTCCTAATCCCTAAAGTTGTCTAAACCGACCTATGATACCAACTATAAGGACCTACACATTTTTCGTACATAATCTTGAATTTATTCAAGAAAACACTTCATTTTACTATAAGGACCCGCAATTATTTCATACATAATCTTGAATTTAATCAAGGAAACACTTTATTTTACATTGAGGATCTTTTCAAGTTTACAGCTTTATAGAATTAAGACAAAATATTCATAACATTACACATTGTTACATAGTGGATACCGTAAAATCAGTTTCCATTTTCCTCAGAATATAAAACATTAAAACATAAAACAAGATTCCTTGACAATTATTCAACATTTAACATGTCTTCCTTCCTTGTATTACTCATCCATTAACCTGTGAAAAATCATTTAAAAACTTGGGATGAGCACAAAAGCTCAGTAAGGTATGAAAAAGAAGGAAAATCACATTAGTCCATGAATACGCATGATGTATGAAAACATTTTCAAAAGGCATGCTTTCCACCCATAAAATCTTACTTTGTGTAACATGATATTTAAACAAGATCAACACAAACTTAATTATAATCATAGAGGTATATTGGGGCATTACTTACACAATCTTGTAACCATCTTGGCTACCTTAAAATTTGTAACCGTCACGGCTACCTTACTTTGTGTAACCATCACAATTACACTTGGAGTAACCATACAGACGACCTCCAACTTAATCATACCCAATAACGAAAACATAATCATACAACATATATAATAGCATAAAAACATTTCTTTTGAATATTGTAAAATAGAATTTTAAAAGGGGATTTTAGAAGAAAAGTCCCTTATAAACATCATAAACTTGAAGTGAGACTTAATAGAGTGGATGGAATATGTATATACTCTATAAATACACATAATTAAACATAATATAAACAGAACCCATCACACAAACAATTTAAATAGCACATAAATTATAAAGTAGAATGTTAACCCAAAGAATGGAAATCGGGTTAAGAATTCCCTTACCTTGGGATTGTCTTACTTCAAAATTGTTTAAACCTTCTGTATAATGGTCAAAAGGGTGTTATTAGTATTTTACAGAAACATGTTCATGTTTATAACATCTTTTATGTTCATTTCATTACCTCATTTCATCCCTTATTTTTTAGTATTTGGTTCCTTGCATTATTTTGGGTGAGTTCTTTTGTGATTCTCACAATCGGTTCGTGATGAATCATTCTTGTTGATTGGAAGTGAAACTCCAGAATTGGAATGGAGTAGTATTTACATATTTATAGTACCATAAATGATACCATTTATCACTTTGATGCTTTATATGATGATGATTTATAAGTTAAAACATTAATTATGTTCATTTAGATCATTTAAGTGGTTCCTTGATAATTACAACCTCATTTAGTCTAATAAATTTGAATCATGAGTACAAAAGAATTCCAGAACCTTATATGAGTCATAAAACATATATTATAACCTGGTTCAACCATATAAATGGTTTCATGACCAGAGTTGAAATAATTAATGGAAATTGAAAATACATCGTCCACGATATCGGTAATTCGACACAAATGGACAATGTTTTTTTGATTCTTTAAATAAGTGAGAGAGGAGAGGAATAATGATTTGTAATTTTCCATAAACATGACAACATCCAGAATATACATGATTCTGGAGATTTCATGCCTCTTGGATAATAGGGGGTGAAGAAAGAAGAGGAAGCAATCATGAAATAAAGAAAACATGAGAAATTTCTTACAAAAAAATTCGGCAGCCTAACGGCGCCTCTTAAAATTTCATAAAAACTAGATTGATGAGAGGAATGGAATATCTCATCCATCATACAAAATTTGGACATTAAGGGGAAATATTTAATGAAATATCCCAACAAAAGACAAAGGTAAAGGAAGAGAATAACATAAAATGGAAGGAAAGAATGAAAATGAAAGAGGATGTTTACCTCTTGATCTCTTCTCCTTGAGATCCTTCTTAAGGGCTTTGATTTTGGTCTTTTAGTGAGACCAGAATCTCTAGGACGTGGGGAAGAAGATTGAGGAGGGAATTTGGCAGAAATTAGACAATGCTCAAGGCTTGAGAGGTGTGGGAGGAAGAGGGGAGTGAGGGTGATATTTATAGTGGAGGGGAGGTTTTTTAGATTATTTTAATCATTATTATAATATTTTTATCAAGACTATGAATAATCTCAAAAAAAGTGGCCCTAAATAGTGATAATATCATGTGATTTCGAAGAAAATGGCCTTGCATCACTTATGATGTCATAAATAGTGCATATTTACTGATAAATTGATTATACGGTATTTTATCGTATTTCACTATTCACTGAAAATTCAAGAGTTTCAGAAAAATACCAAAAATTTACCCCAACCATTTTTCGATGTGTAGAATTCAAAAATGAACTCCATTTTTCAAAAATAATTTTCTAAATATTATTAATTTAATTTTTAAATAAGGTCACAGTTAATTCGAAAAATAACAATATTGAAGTGCAATTAGTTTTATGTGACATTGGAAAATTAATTAAGATCTCATTATCCTATTGCCATGGGAAAATAAAATAATATCATTATTTACTATTCATGAGGTCATATTACTATTCATATTACTATTCATAAGGGAATGTTACTATTCACCAAAAAACAAGTTTGTTCCATCAGACGCTAAATAACATACTGAACACAATTCTAGATGACAGTTTCTTGAAATTCAAAACATAGAATAAATAAAATTAAGTTTAAATGATACATATAAATATATACCTTAAACAAAATTTCAAGAATTTTCAATTTGTTTTTAGAAAACCTTGGGATGTTACAAAAATTTTACAAATCAATGTATCAAGTGGGTGGGGGGGTTCACTATCTGAGACAACTAATAATAAAACTGTTAACTCCAAGACTAAGGAAAGGACAATTTTATTCCAATCTTGAAGTGTAATTAATGAATTATTTATGTATTTGGATTTGTGAGTTATAATGAATAAATTTTTCATCAACGATATTAATTTTATAAGAATCAAAAAATACATAAGGATTTAACTATATTAGTTTTTATTATATGATTTTCAATAATTTTTAATGGTTCTGATAGGCAAGAAAAGTGATTTGGTTGTAAGGGGATACTTTTGGAGAACACACAATTAAGGGATATGTAACCCTTAATAGTTTCATGATGTTGAGATAATAACTTTTATTTGGTATAAAGTGATTGATGATATTAATAATGTTAAATGGAAAATATTTATGACTATGGAGTAGATTAGTAATTTGATGACAAAGTGGTTTATGTTATCATTGATGAACTATAAAACAAGTTTTTTGGAGTTATGAATAACATTCTATAGTATAGAATTTAATTCCATGAATATGAATAGGTTTATTTAATGGAATCATATATGTTTTCATTTAGGTATTTTGATGATTCAATTTATTGATATATTTTATGATAATATATGATCATTGTGTTCTAATTATATTAATCATTATGTGGTTTGGAAATTAAAGTTAATATTATTTTAAAAAAATAATGAAATTATTTCTATTTTTAGGGATTTTAATTTGATATATCATATTTTGGAGGATTCATAACATTAATTAACTATAAAATAGTTTAAGTAGAGCTTTGGGTATTATTTTCAAGATTTTAGAGATTAATTCATTATTTCACCATATTGAGATTTATGATTATCAGGTAAGATGTTTGAACCATTTTAATAATAGAAAATATATAGAGATTGTGCGAATTTATTTTAATTATTTTTTGGTGCATATGATGTAACACCCCAGGTAAATAAAGAATATGAAATTTTTATATTTATCCCTATTTTTGAATAAAATTTAAATATTAATTTAAAGGGAACTCTATGCTCGATGGCTTACCCAATACACAACAACGAGTTTCTTGGGAATCTTACGTTGCACTCTAATAATAAAATAATATTATTTTAAATGGTAGTTAACATGTAGTCATTGTATTGGAGGGAATGGATAGAAATAACTAAAATATGATTATATATGTTTTTAAATGTTTTTACATTTATCCAATAAAAGATAAAGGCTTAAAATACGGAAAGAGTTCAATTTTAGGCGTATATGCCCTAGTTTTCACTAAAGGTTCACTTATTGCCTTTTGATGGAGAACCATCATTAAATATAGTTTTGTTCACTCTTATACATTATATTGGACCAAATAAAACTCTTCTTAAGAATCGGGACATCAAAATTTACTTTGTGTAAATTTTTGGTATCTTTTCGATAAAGTTCATTTTTAATGAATAGTGTAAAATGTTGTATTTTAAATCAAAACAACTTTTTAATCTAATTTATTTATATGAATAGATTATCTTTTGATTTGGTTTTAAAGTGAAATTAGAATATATTTTTACCATTAAATCCAACAGTGGTCGTTGGAATTGATTTCACTTTGAAATCAGAATTAAACTAGTGTCAATCTTTTGATACTTATTGTTTCATAAAAACACGCTATTTGCTCTGACAGCGGGAATTAATTATTAAATTAATTAATGTGACTTATATGCTTTTAATTTTGTAAAATAGACTTCATTTTTGAATTTGGAATATCAAATATAGTGTGGGGTGAATGTTTTGGATTTTTCTGAAAAATTTCAATTTTTGATGAATAGTGAAACCACTAAGTGGTACTTATAAAAACTGATTTTTCCGTTTAAATGAAATTTTTCCATATTTGTGTTTTGAATTTCAAAAATCCGACATAAATGGTTGTCATTAAGAAGTAAAATGTGGTTCAATGGGATAAAAATAATTTTTTTTGAATAGTAACTTATTAAGTTTTTATTCGCGATTAGAGGTAATTACTGTAGTTTATGGTAAGAATAATGTTTTAATAAAATTAAATGACCTAGAAACATTTCCTACCCTCATTGGATGTGTCATGGCCGACCAATAAAATCCATGGGTCAACTTGGGGACCCCATGGAGCCACTTTGGTTGGAAAATGACATAAATATCTTTTTATTTAATGTTAAAGTAAAAATGACACAAATATGAGATGTTTTACTAAAAAACTTTTTACATGGGGTTATACAAGTTATCTTATTGACTATAAAAATTAATTGGAAAGCTAAAAATATTTCATACATCATAGTATTTTTTTATAATTTTTAGAGATTAAATAAATTAAATTATTTATGACATCATGATGATGCAGCGATGACCTCATTATTTAACAATTTAAATAAAATGGAAAGATAATGTAATATCTAAGACCTAAACATGTCCAAAACCTATTTGATGAGTGTATTTCGAACCCTTATCACCTTATCCTCTAAATACATCAATGTGGGACCTTTAAAATCCGAAACGCTTTTGAAAATAAAGTAACATTTTGTAACTTTACAAGAGTGCCCCTCCTCTCCTCTTATAAAAGGCCCCCACCTCTACCTCCTTACCCACACTCCCGAAGCCTTTGGCTCAGCCAAACTCTGCCCATTTTTTCTCTCCACTTCCCTATCTTACTCCTTGAATCCTCACTTTGGGTAGAAGTCTTCCCAGGGAAGCCTTTGAGCTCAAACCAAAGGGAGTTACCAAATATTAAGGTAATGTATTCACTTGAGTCCTTTTGTTGTATTTTGCTTCTCCAACCCCATAAACTATTTTTATTCATTTCTTTTGTAACAACTACAATATCATCAATATTCTAGGATGTTGTTATAAGAATTATTCTAGATACACTTTCATACACCTACATCTAATGGTTAAAGAACATACTGTTTCCGTAGATGGCGAATTTCGGCCTCCCGAAACGATGATTGTTCAACATTCTTTTAACACCATCAAAGGTGGCCATTAAGATGAAACTATATTTATATATGATATATAATATGTTTAGTTTTTCCTTAAGCTTATGTATTTTTCTTTTTTGGCATACCTTTATGGTTTCCATTATGGGTAAACGCGATATCTTCATTTAAGGAAGTGCGGACTACCGCCCCCTCAAAGTGATGTGATTCGTTAATGCCATATGTGGGACGTATAAAGGATGGATTTTAAGTTATTATATATGATGTTATACTGGAATTATAATATACCTCTATATCATTATTATTACATTCCATAAAAATATGAAATAGAAATGAAAGTAGCGTTCATGTGTACGTACGGCTTACCGTCTCCATGAACGGTGCATTTCATTTCTTACCTCTAAATGATTATGTAATATTATAAATACATGTATATTCTGGATATATATGATATATATGATATCCAAATAATGAATATAATTCTGGATATAATGAACATTTGACTACACGAACAACATGTAATTGTAAGAAGTCCACTTTCGACTTAAGAACCAAATATCGACAAAACAAACATTATTAACTTAAATGATTAAATAATGTTTATAACATTGAAATAAGTGATATAAAAGGAATAATGAACTAGAAAAGGTTCTTAATAAAGTGGAAATTAACTCAGGTTTATTATTCAGGACGTTAAAGAACGATCGAGTCAAGTCGGACCCGAGGTAAGGGATCCTACTCCTTTTATTCTTTTTAACTACACTCTTTTATGTCATTCCTTCTAAGCTCATCTTACTTGTTATTGGGATGTTCTTTTATATTAATCTTACTGTAATTTTTATGTTCATATGATGAGAGACCCTATTCTCTCTAATCAATCCATTTTGGATGTTTTGAGTGGCGCCGTTAGGCTTCCGAATTTTCGTAAGAGATCTAACCTCTCTCTTTCTCTTTAAGTACTCTCATTTATGTCACTTCTTTTAAGCTCCTATTTGTTATGATGGGGGATGTTATTTTATATTCCTATTTCTGTACATTTTATTTTAATGTGATGAGATACCCTATTTGATCTCATCAATCCATTTTTGGATGTTTTAAGTGGCGTCATTAGGCTGCCGAGTTTTCGTAAGGGATATTTCATCTCACTTTTATTCTCGTGAGATTTATGCTACATTTTCCACAATTTCCTTTGAGTGGGGTATGTACTGAACATTATTTTACTCATTGTGTGATATTAGTTCATTTATGAGTATTTACATCAATGTTGTATTGTCCTTCTTTCACGGGGCGTACGTTTCGAAAGATACCCATGTCGGTAAGGGAACCTTTCACCCTCCTCTTTTTAAAAGACTTATTTTGTTAAGTATTTTAATTCACATAATATTATTTTGGGATATGTTCTTCTATATCCTTATTGATGTAAATTTTATGTCCAAGTGATGAGATACCATTTTTATCTCTCATCAACTATTTTTCTGAATTTTGATGTGACGCCGTTAGGCTGTCTAATTATTGCAAGGGAACTTCTTAACCCAATTTTGATTCTTTGGGATAAACTTGTACACCTTGAATATGTCGTTCTATGATTATGTGTGAATTTCCTCTTATTGTTTTACACTTAATACCCACTTATATTTCATGTATTCGTTTGTCACACATAGTTATGTAGCTGATTTATCCTTAATCCAAGGATACCATCTTTGTTTGGGACTTCGTCTCAATCTCCTTTCATTGAGGCATATTTTGTTTTATACACAACATTCTTTTATACGGTGTATAAAAACCTTTTACTTTTACGTTTATCCAAAAGGAATCTTTTTATATGAAGCGTTTTACTAAACGAAAAAAGGGAATGTTTTTGTCGTACGTATGCGGCGACAACGACTTCTCCGCCGCCGTGACCATTATTTGAGTTTCGGCTTCCTCTACAAGCCATACCTTCTTTTTAAAAGAAAAATAAATACCATGTTTTACTTTTCTTTTATTTTGGTATTGAAAATTGTTTTCATAATTTATTTATATCAATGTGTTGTATTGATATCTTGTTATTGAAAGGTGGAAATGTTATGTTTCCTTTATGCATGTTTTATGTGATATGATTATGTTGAGGTTCTTGGGAATTATTATGAAGACAGGTGGTTCCATGAGAAACTAAGGGCGGGTGAGCCTGATATAGCTCTCTAATGCATTGGGTAACGTGAAGTAGTGAAACATTAAGGTTTCTCTGAAGAGATTTAGAAAATATACTGTGATGGGTATTCCAAATGTAACCAAGAGGGTTACTCCCTACGTAAGAATGTTATGAATACCTCAAGTTACCTTTATGTCTTATGATTTATATGATTCATTCATGATTTTATGAGGTATGTTAAAGTGCTTATGTTTTATAGGTAAAGTATGATTTCATTCTTATGTATACATGTACTCATGTTTCCTTTCCATATTTTTATAACCCTTACTGAGCTTTTTATGCTCATCCCAAGTTTTTTAAATGTTTTTCATAGGTCAAGGGAAAGGTACATGATTTGATGATAGTTTCAAGGATGTGTCAACAAAGAATCCACGTTTTATTTTAAATATGTTTCTGTTGATGGGAAGAATGAATACTATCTTTTATGTAACCACTTTGTTTAAATGTGGAATGTAATGCATGTTTCATGATCTAATTCTCTAAAACTCTAAACCTGAAAATATCCTCAATGTGTATCTTGTAATAACTCAAGATTAAGTAAGGTTTAAGGCTGGGGCCTTATAGTTGGTATCAGAGGTCAGTTTAGATAGCTTTAGAGGTTAGGGTATTCTCTAAGCACAAGTGACATTTCCATAATGGTTAGGATTTCAGAAAGAGTCCTAGTTTTAGATAAAGTGAATGAGTAAGTATATCTTAGTGTTTATCTTACTCATTAGTACATTATAGTTATGTTGATATACTCACACTGACCTTTTTGGTATTAGTAAATGGCTGGATCTAGCAGGCACCAAAGTGACAATGGGTTTGAAGGAAACTGTGGTGGTTCTCTGATTAAGAGACTAGATGAGATGGGGGATTCAATGAGTAATCTCATGGTTGTTCTAAACCAACTATCAAGGATTCATGATCAACCACTTCAACCTAGGTGAGTTCTCTAATGCATCATGTACGATATGGCCAACTCGATGTGGAAATTCAGGTAATAATTATTAAGGTAACCATTAGGGTTTATATGATCCTTACTTTTTAGGTAATTATGGGTTACTCTATGATATGATGGAAAATGAAAGGAATGAGATAAATTTGAGGTTAAAATATGTTATGATCATTTTTTAAGATTTTATCTCGTTTTGGGGGATGTTTTAAGAATTATATAGTTTTGGAAAAAGGACAACACGCAGACCGTGTGACAACCCGTCGCGTCGGACAAAGCTGAGGGAATCGAACCCACAACCAAAGTGCGACTGGTATTTATCGCATACCACTAGACTACGTGAAGTCCCTGGTTATTTTGACTGATTATTTTTAGTTATATGATTTTATGAATTAAGAGTAATTTTATTTTGGGTTATTTATGAAAATGATTAACCTATCATGGAGGATATGTGATTAGGTTAATTACTTTTCAATACGAGACTTTAGGAGAAATTGATGTTGTTTGGAGATAAATGTTACGATTTAACTTGGAAGTCTATGTGACTAAATCCTTCAAATATTTGGGTTTCAATATTATATTGGTTTACTTTGAAGAATTTTATGGACAAATTGTTTATCGGATGGTCCTCGTTGAACTTTGGGTTTTGTTGGACAAATTTTGGAGATTAAGCATAGATTTTCTTTTTAAAGGGTTATCCTTTTCTGGATTATCTGACCTTGTACTAACCTTTTTGGTTTTGGTTTTGGTTAAAGCCTAAAGACATGGGAAGTATATAGTTCTCTTTGGTGTATTAGGTGATTCTCTAGAGGTTGATTATAGTACTCTTAATGTAAACAAGTCTCCCTAAATACTCGTCTTTTGGAAAAAATATGAGTTTGATTAAGGAATCTAGTAAAATATAAAAGTCAACATGATAAGTGATTATGTTTCCTTATGAATAAATTCCTCAATAAAAAGTAACTTAAAACAAAAATGTTGTCTATTAACTTTTCCTATAGGGGAATCGAATACCGTTTAACCCATCACAAGTTTGTGATTTTCTTGTGGTTAACTTTCTCCTAAACATGTTTTCTATCACTCTCCATCAGAACATGACCCTATGTTTTCTCCTCCATGTCCATGTTTTCCTACATGGAATCCTAATATGGGTTAACTCAGGTGACCTCTATACTTGTCTTTCTTTATTTTAAAGTGATTGTTTTATTGACTCTTGTTCCGATGTGGGATTTTCAATGATGTTTCCAAGCCCAGTTTTATAATTGCGAGGACACAATTTCCAAAAGGGGGGAAGGATGTAACACCCCAAGTAAATAAAGAATATGAATGTTTTATATTTATCCCTATTTGTGAATAAAATGACAATATTAATTTAAAGGGAACACTATGCTTGATGGCTTACCCAATACGCAACAACGAGTTTTTTGGGAATCTTACGTTGCACTCTAATAATAAAATAATATTATTTTAAATTGTAGTTAACATATAGTCGTTGTATTGGCGGGAATGGATAGAAATAACTAAAATATGATTATATATGTTTTTAAATGTTTTTACATTTATCCAATAAAAGATAAAGGCTTAAAATACGGAAAGAATTCAATTTTAGGCGTATATGCCCTAGTTTTCACTAAAGGTTCACTTATCGCCTTTTGATGGAGAACCGTCATTAAATATAGTTTTTTTCACTCTTATAAATTATATTGGACCAAATAAAACTCTTCTTAAGAATAGGGACATCAAAATTTACTTTGTGTAAATTTTTGGTATCTTTCCGATAAAGTTCATTTTCTAATGAATAGTGTAAACTGTTGTATTTTAACTCAAAACCACTTTTTAATCTAATTTATTTATATGATTAGATTATCTTTTTATTTGGTTTTAAAGTGAAATTAGAATATATTTTTACCATTAAATCCAATAGTGGTCGTTGGAATTAATTTCACTTTGAAATCAGACATAAACTAGTGTCAATCTTTTAATACTTATTGTTTCATAAAAACACGCTATTTGCTCTGACAGCGGTAATTAATTATTAAATTAATTAATGTGAATTATATGTTTTGAATTTTGTAAAATATAATTCATTTTTTAATTCGGAATATCAAATATAGCTTAGGGTAAATTTTTGGGATTTTTCTGAAAAACTTCAATTTTTGATGAATAGTGAAACCACTAAGTGGTACTTATAAAAACTGATTTTTCCGTTTAAATGAAATTTTGCCATCTTTGTGTTTTGAATTTCAAAAATCCAACATACATGGTTGTCATTAATAAGTAAAATGTTGTTCAATTGGATAAAAATAATTTTTTGGTGAATAGTAACTTATTAAGTTTTTAATCGTGATTAGAGGTAATTAATGTAGTTTATGGTAAGAAAAATGTTTTAATAAAATGAAATGACCTATACACATGTCCTACCCTCATTTGATGTGTCATGTCCGACCAAGACAATCCATGGGTCAACTTGGGGACCCCATGGAGCCACTTTGGTCGTAAAATGACATAAATATCTTTTTATTTAATGTTAAAGTAAAAATGACACAAACATGAAATGTTTTACTAAAAAAAATTTACATGGGGTTATAAAAGTCATACTTTTGACTATAAATAGTCATTGGAAAGATAAAAGGATTTATTACATCATAGTATTTGTTTTATAATTTTTAGACATTAAATAAATTAAATTATTTATGACATCATGATGATGCAGCGATGACCTCATTATTTAACGATTTAAATAAAATGGAATGATAATGTAATATCTAAGACCTACACATGTCCAAAACCTATTGTATGAGTGGATTTCGAACCCTTATCACCTTAGCATCGAAATATATCAATTTGGGACCTTTAAAATCCGAAACTCTTTTGAAAATAAAGTAACATTTTGTAACTTTACAAGAGTTCCCCTCCTCTCCTCTTATAAAAGTCCACCACCTCTACCTCCTTACCCACACTCCCAAAGCCTTTGTCTCTGCCAACCTCTTCCCATTTTGTCTCTCCAATTCCCTCTCTTACTCCTTGAAACCTCACTTTGGGCAGAAGTCTTCCCAAGGAAGCCTTTGAGCTCAAACCAAAGGGAGTTACCCAATTTTAAGGTAATGTCTTCACTTGAGTCCTTTTGTTTTATTTTGCTTCTCCAACCCCAGAAACTCTTTTTATTCATTTCTTTTGTAACAAATACAGTATCATCAATATACTAGGATGTTTTTATAAGAAGTATTCGAGCTACACTTTCACACACCTACATATAATGGTTAAATAACATACTGTTTCCGTGGATGGCGAATTTCGGCCTCCCGAAATGATGATTGTTCGAAATTCTTTTAACACCTTCAAAGGTGGCCATTAAGATGACACTATATTTATATATGATATATAATATTTTTATGTTTTCCTCAAGCTTCTGTATTTTTCATTTTGGGCATACCTTTATGGTTTCCATTATGGGTAAACGCGATATCTTCATTTAAGGAAGTGTGGACTACCGCCCCCTCAAAGTGATGTGATTCGTTAATGCCATATGTGGGACGTATAAAGGATGGATTTAAAGTTATTATATATTATGTTATACTGGAATTATAATATACCTCTATATCATTATTATTCCATTCCATAAAAATATGAAATAGAAATGAAAGTAGCGTTCATGTGTACGTACGGCTTACCGTCTCCATGAACGGTGCATTTCATTTCTTACCTCAAAATTATTATGTAATATTATAAATAAATATATATTCTGGATATATATGATATATATGATATCCAAATCATTAATATAATTCTGGATATAATGAACATTTTACCACACGAACAACATGTAATTGTAAGAAGTCCACTTTCGACTTAAAAACCAAATATCGACAAAACAAACATTATTTACTTAAATGATTACATAATGTTTATAACATGGATATAAGTGATCTAAAAGAAATAATGAACTATAAAAAGGTTCTTAATAAAGTGGAAATTAACTCAAGTTTATTATTCAGGACGTTAAATAACGATCGAGTCAAGTCGGACCCAAGGTAAGGGATCCTACTCCTCTATTTCTTTTTAAGTACACTCTTTTATGTCATTCCTTTTAATCTCATATTACTTGTTATTGGGATGTTATTTTATATTAATCTTACTGTAATTTTTATGTTCATATGATGTGAGACCCTATTCTCTCTCATCAATCCATTTGCGAAGTTTTGAGTGGCGCCGTTAGGCTGCCGAATTTTTGTAAGAGATCTAACCTCTCTCTTTCTCTTTAAGTAGTCTCCTTTATGTCACTTCTTTTAAGATCCTCTTTGTTATGATGGGGGATGTTCTTTTATATTCCTCTTTCTGTAAATTTTATTGTAATGTGATGATATACCCTATTTGATCTCATCAATCCATTTTTGGAAGTTTTAAGTGGCGTTGTTAGGCTACCAAGTTTTCGTAAGGGATTTTTCATCTCACTTTTTTTCTTGTGAGATTTATGCTACATTTGCCACAATTTCCTTTGAGTGGTGTATGTAATGACCATTATTTTACTCATTGTGTGATATTATTTCATTTATGAGTATTTACATCAATGTTGTATTGTCCTTCTTTCACAGGGTGTATGTTTCGAAAGATACCCATGTCAGTAAGGGAACCTTTCACCCTCCTCTTTTTAAAAGACTTATTTTGTTACACCTTTTAATTCACATAATATTATTTTGGGATATGTTCTTCTATATCCTTATTGATGTAAATTTTATGTCCATGTTATGAGATACCCTTTTTATCTCTCATCAACTCTTTTTCTGAATTTTGATGTGACGCCGTTAGGCTGTCTAATTATTGCAAGGGAACTTCTTAACCCAATTTCGATTCTTTGGGATAAACTTGTACACCTTGAATATGTCGTTCTATGATTATGTGTGAATGTCCTCTGATTTTTTTACACTTAATACCCACTTATATTTCATGTATTCGTTTGTCACACATAGTTATGTAACTGATTTATCCTTAATCCAAGGATACCGTCTTTGTACGGGACTTCGTCTCAATATCCTTTCATTGAGGCATATTTTGTTTTATACACAACTTTATTTTATACGGTGTATAAACCCCTTTGACTTTTATGTTTATCCAAAAGTAATCTTTTTATACGAATCGTTTTACTAAACGACAAAAGGTAATGTTTTTGTCGTATGTATGCGGCGACAACGACTTCTCCGCCGCCGTGACCATTATTTGAGTTTATGCTTCCTCTACAAGCCATACCTTCTTTTTAAAAGAAAAATAAATACCATGTTTTACTTTTCTTTTATTTTGGTATTGAAAATGGTTTTCATAATGTATTTATATCAATGTGTTGTATTGATATCTTGTTATTTAAAGGTGGAAATGTTATGTTTCCTTTATGCATTTTTATGTGGTACGATTATGTTGAGGTTCTTGGGCATTATTATAAAGACTGGTGGTTCTGTGATAAACTAAGGGCATGTGAGCTCGATATAGCTCTCCAATGCATTGGGTAACACGAAGGAGTAAAACGTTAAGGTTTCTCCAAATAGATTTAGGTAATATACTGTTATGGGTATTCCAAACGTAACCAAGAGGGTTACTCCCTACGTAAGAATGTTATGAATGCCTCAAGTTACCTTTATGTCTTATGATTTCTATGATTTATTCATGATTTGATGAGGTATGTTAAAGTGCTTATGTTTTATGGGTAAAGTATGATTTCATTCTTATGTATACATGTACTCACGTTTCCTTTCCATATTTTTATAACCCTCACTGAGCTTTTTATTCTCATCCCATGTTTTTGAAATGTTTTTCAAAGATCAAGGGAAAGGTACATGATGTGATGATAGTGTCAAGGATGTGTCAAGAAAGAATCCATGTTTTATTTTAAATATGTTTCCGTTGATGGGAAGAATGAATAATGTCTTTTATGTAACCACGTTTTTTAAATGTGGAATGTAATGCAAGTTTCATGATCTAATTCTCTAAAACTCTAAACCTGAAAAGATCCTCAATGTGTATCTTGTAATAACTCAAGATTAATTAAGGTTTAAGGCTAGGGCCTTATATATGATATATTAAAGGTTAATTTTAGTTCTTTAGGAATGAATTATTCAACTCAAATACTAATTTCTCAAAGTAAGTGATGAAGTTCAAATGCTACAAAATAGATCCAAAGGATAAAATCATGAACATGAAATAGAATGAAATCAAGTAGATATTATAATTATATATTTATTGGTATTATAATAATAACTCAACATTAGTGAAATGGATCTTTAAAAAATGTTATCCCTTTTCCTCCATTATTAATGAAATGATAGACTTTTCACCCCTCACTTATTTAGTGTTTTGTGGTCATTAACTTTCTAATGACCATGTTACATATCATAATGTTATATTGTTTGAATATTATTTTTCTCCCCCATGTAATTATTTTGACTTAACATTATGTTATCCTTATTTGGGGAAAAGATTAAGTGTTATTTTTGGTAACCTCTTTGTTTTCCACTTCCCCTATTCAATGTATTTTTTCATTCATTTGTATGATGTGGATTTTCAATATAGCTATATTAAAATAATTAAATTATTATGATTGAAATAAATTTTTTATTATTTAATTATTTTATGTAGGGAGAATATAAAACCCTGAATATTTAGTTTAAATGAATAACAATCTCAATATAATTTTTAACAATCAACACCGAGCATTATAAAAATTATGATATACTATATAAATATTATTATTTATTTATGGTTATCACAACCTAGCCAATGAATTATATAGAATGAATATAAGTAACCCAATTATAAAACATACGAGTAATGGTCCTACATAATAAAAATGTATTGATTAATTATTTGGAAATAAACTCTCAATTATTTACAAATGTAATTTTATGCTTCAAAAATATATTTTATTAATTTTTTTTATAATTTCATTTCTAGAAATTATTATTAGTATAAGAAACATTTATAAATTTTATTTTAGTTAATTAATTTTTTTTGAAATCATCATAACAATATTACAAAAAAATGAATTTTCTGGAATTTTCTAAAAATGTTTTCAGTGAATAATAATGAAATACTAATTTTATAAAAAAATTATAATTTATATATTTATAAAAGTACTGTGATTTATGGAATTTCACTTAAAAAAACAAAATTATTATTTTATTATAAAAAATATAATTAATTATATAGTGATTTATAGGGTACTTGATTATGATATAAGTTCATTTTTTGAATTAAAAACACATTTTTTTCTCTAAAAAACAAATTTTATTCAGGGAATTATTTTTTATATTGATTAATTAAATAAATAACTACTGATTAATTGTTTTAATTAAATGTATAGAGTATATATTTCATCATATATGTTATCATTCATTTTATATTTTTATCAGGAAATTATTAAAATTAAATTGAGTTTTAGGCTTAAAATGGTCTTTCTAAAATATGGCATCATTGTGTTTTTATGATTATTTAATATTAAATTATACCTATTATTGAAATTGAATATTTTATATTTTATTCCAAATTTATAAATAAATATAATTAATATTATTTAATAAGTTTAACTTAAATTTGGTCACAATGAATAATAAAACTAGTAATTTTTTTTCACAAATGGTAAATGGGTAAATCGGGTTAACCTAGTCTAAAAACATGATAAGGAATTTTTTTATCGTAATTAATATTACAAGGGGGAATTTATAAATATATCACCATATTTCCAAATTAAATTTTTTATGAGATAATATTCTAGGAAAATGAATTGACAATATTTTAATCCATTAAAATATTCTTGGTGTGTCCCGCCCCCATATCTAAAAGGACACTCCTCTATTTTACATACAAATTATTGAGATATAAAGTTAATAAAAACTATAAGATATTCTACTATAAACTCTTATATCCGTTAATTAGAGTTTTTGGTATTCTTTAATGAACATTCTAAGGGACCTTAAGAAGGGATCAAATAGTTGTCTACCGAAGAAGTGGCAATCGTCTTATCCAAAATACTTTGGTTTATTTCTTCTTATACATCCATTAAATATATGGAATTAATAATATAATATTAATTTGAGTATCCTCAATTAACTAAAATTTTATTATTTATTATGATACCACCATTATCCATCATCGTTTCCATCAAAAGGGAAATTAAAATCATCGCTCATCCATATGTGTTGGATACCACCTCCACATAGAGATATAATTAATTATCCCCCACCATAATTCAAGGATTATTAATATGATAAATTTAATTTTCCTATATTATATTTATGATATAATAATTTTTTACAAATTTTATGATCTTATATACCATCTGACCATTCCATTCATTGAAAAGTGATAACGTCACTCGTGTGTACATGTGGACCACCACCTCCACAAAGCGATGTGATTCATTTTTCATTTCATATTCTCATGAATATTTATAAGGATATATTTAATGAATATTAGTTATTTAATATTTAATAATAATTTTATAAATTTAAATGATTATTTACATTTCTTTTAATCTAACCATTGAATGCTAGAAAACATCACTAATGTGTACATATGGTCTATCGCCTCCACAATGTGATGTAATTTATTTTTCATCACTAATTTATATGAATAATTATAAAATTTTATATCATAATTATTTAATAATTAATATTTTCTAGATGATTAAATCATGAACAAGGTGCAAATACTGGATCCATCAAACTAAAACATTCATGGAAGACAAACCTATTTCTCCTAGTATGTTCATTTTAATAATGAAATTTTTAATACAAAGATAATTAGAAACCATAATAGAATGAAATATAGTTTATTATGAAAGAATATAGTTTTATATTATATATTTTATAAACATATATTTATTATATTTTTCTGCATACAATGAAATATTGTACTGCAGTTAATAGTTTATCGTAACAAATTATCTTCATTGAGAAATAAGTTATGTTGTAGTACTATATTTTTATGAGGTGTATCTACATCCATTTTTTTGTGGTTTCATGAATATAATTATTTTAATGGTTTTATGAATCTTTATATATAATTATTTATTTAATTGGTTATATGAATCAAAAGTTACAAAACTAGAAGATGATTTATGTTTCAATCCCATTTCAATCCAGATTCTTTATGCTTTAATTGGAATTAAAGATATTATATGATCTTTATTTGATATAAAAATGTTAATTTTTTAAAAATATACTTATTTTTATAATTTTTGAGTTTCATTTTATCATATCTTTATTTTTAACTAAGAATGGTTTATAAAATGTTGTTAAGTAAATCCAACTACATTTATCCTCTTTTGATAAAAAAACATTTTCTACCATATCCATGTTTTCTATAATTTTTAATATAATTTTTAAATATCCTTAAATGATTTTTAAAATAATTTTTTTCACATGTTATTATTTTTATAATTTTTTTAAAAACAATCATCAGTTCATTTTTTAAACATTGAAAATTTTATTGAAGGAGTGAACAAATCTTTTGTTCTAAGGATTACGACATGAATATAATTTACCAATGTCATTATCAATTTATTTTTTTATGCTTAATTTACCAGAAAACATAGTTATTTTAAAAACAAATTCCAAATATTTTGGAAATTATTATATTTTAAATAGTTTATTTTGAAATGAAAAAGGGTATTTTCCTAAATAAATTTCCAAGGATCTTTTAATGAATTTTTTTAAAACATAATTTGATATCAATTATGATTTACTAGGGATACGATCTATTGATACCATCATTATTATTTCTATGTATCGTATATGATTATGATTATTATATATTTATAACTAAAATTTAATTTCCATGGGATATTCTATGATAAAATGAAAAAACATTTATGCGACCGATTTCCTCTCACTAGGTTATGATGTGATGAATGTTTTAGGACTTTTTGGAAAAACATATTTATAGATTTCATTATATGAGGTTGGATCTATAATTATATATTTATGAAATGCATTATGTAATGATATATATCTCATGAGATAATAATAAATGGAATTGGGTGTTAACCAAGTTCAGTAAGGGACTTTGTCCACTATGACTGTCTTAAGAGTGAAGCTTGACTAAGGAAATAATGGAATGGGGAGTGAACTCAATCAGCTATGATAGTATTTTTAGTTTATAATATAATAAGGAAATGGTTATATATTCTTATGTGTATTCTATAGAATTATGTGTTATGCTTATGACGTGTTATCATGGTTTATGATTGATTATTAACGAATCATCATACTTATTTCTCTTTTATATTATTATAAAAACGAAAACTAACTTGATTTTTGTTTAATGATATTTGGATTATTGGGTGTGATTATTATAATTTATAATAATTTTATCATACCATTATTCTTATGTTACTCTCTTTTACGATCATTGTTAGATATTTATAATGTTTACCCTCAATAAGCATATGATTTCACCCTTTCTTATGTTTTCTTTCCCCAGCGTGGGAATAATTTTTTTATGTTGGGTATTTATTAGAAGTGGAATATTTAATATGAACTTTATGAGAGATATTTAATACCCTTTATGAAATATGATATTTATGTATCTAGATTTGAAAGACAATAAACTTTAGGGTTCTGGTAAAGATCATAATGTTATGTATTGAATTTTTTTCTAATAAGAAATAATATTATTGTATGAAATTCTCAGGGAACCAATATATTTAAACGATTTTGAATAATTTAGGTAAAATAATTAGGTTATGCATATGATATCAACTAAAAATATAAGTTATAAGGTGTGATTTGTTGGGAGAATAAATAATACTCCTGTAAAATTATGTAATATAAATATATGTGATGGTTGGATCATATCAAGATGTATTTGAGTGGTTTTTGATTAATTATGGGTATTAGATTAAGATGAATTAGAGTATATAAATTAAATAAAAATAAATTTAAAAAAAATTATGTAGGATGATCCTAAAATGACATAGGATCTAATGAAGGTGGCATAATTTATAACTCCTTATGAATTTATTATCATTTGATTTCTCCCTCCGGTTATTATTTTTAGTAATAAAATTGGTTTTTTTAATTTAAGGGAATTATTATAACTAGAATGAACTTTGTAAAAAATGAGTAGAATATATAATTATATTTTTTTTCTCGATGAATTTTCAAAGAGGAAGGGTTATTAAGTAAAAATTATCATGAAGATTCTCATCCAACATTATCAAAAATTGAATAATAACATAAACCTTGTATAAATAATAAATATTCTAAGGAATTAGGAAATATTTATTGAGTTATTATTATAGCAACATCCACCCACCATTACTGGTACTTCCAATCCCCTAATTTACAGTCAATGGATCAATAAACCATATATGATATTTTAAAATCTCTAATGAATATATTATAATGTTGTTTTATCTATTTATTATCTTATAGGTGAAGCTAATAAATGATGGAATATCATTTATAATATAAGGATGGAGGAATAAATTGACTCCCTATAATGAGAAGAGTTTAAAAATTTATTTTGAAAAAATATTTTCCTCAAACATTTCACACTAATAAAGAGAGACAATTCGTTAAAAAAACATTCATATGAATCCATTCATATGTATGAACTAAGAATTATAAAAATATCAATATATTATTTTTGAATTATCATTGAACATGAAATAATAGTCTATCATTTCATTAGTGTCTTCAAACCTTGTCTTAGAAAATAATTAAGTATTATAGATTTGATAGTTGTGATGAAAATTGTTCGATGTGCTCTAGAAATTAGTAACTCCCCCTATTATCATCATTTTGGGAAAAAGAATTGATTAACAGAGTTTCAGGGAAACTCAAATTGTAAAACCCATAAAGGCAATAATAATAATCCTATTTCATAATGAAATTGTGAGACGAATCATAGAGGGAACTTCCTAAAGGAATTGGGAAATTAATTAAATATTGGTGACAATGTCATCAATCAAATGAATGCTGATGAGATACAATGACAGTAACCAATGAAATGGATGAAAATAAAGATCAAAATAAAGAACTATAACAAAGTAAATAATTTATCTTTTAGGAGTATAGACATTATGATAAAAAGATCACCAATATATGGGTTAATCAAAAAAATAAATTTCAGTAACCTCCAAAACAAAGGGAGAGAGGAAAATCCTATGTTATCCCAATTTTTGAAGTTAGTAATTAAAATGAAGGGGTTCAATATACACTCATCATCTACTTATAACTTAAAATGTTTCATTTGATTCTAGTTCATCCCACTCATTCAAATCTAAATTTTTTTTATCCGAGAATCCACTCACCCCCAAATATTATTTGTTTAGATATTAAGAAAAAAAATTATTGGTGTTATCCTAATATTCTATGATTTAAACAGTTATATGAAAAAATATTGTAATAATGTTCATCTTAAAAATCTTATTAATCAACCTTTAGTGGAATTTTATTTAATTTTCAAATATGGATTGGATCTCTATCTATATATATTCCATATTAAATATATGATAGTAAAATCACCTTAAATATAACAAATTATCTTTTGATATTCTATAAGTATAATGCTGATTGTTAAATTCCTATAAGAATTAACTCCATTATAAGGGTCTTAATTCACAATAATGATGGGAATTTTTCTTTAATAATTAGAGAGAAACTCATTGTTGATGATATACTATTGGTGAATAAGAAAGTTGATGTTTCTAATAATGATATTCCTCGTATTCCTTTAGGTCACAAGGTTATGTTTTCCACATAACTTATGTATACCACTATGCCTATATCAAAAATTATATATAATAATCTTTATTATATTAATGTAATTGAATAAAAAATACAAAATAAGATGGATATGTGTTTTATATTATAAATTGATTCACTATGAGGTTTTGTAGTCATCTTTGTTGATAATAAATATGGATTAATGCATCTCTGCATTGATTATCTAGAACATAAAAATATAATGATAAAAATAATTTCCTAATACCCGGTATTTATGAATTGTTCAATATACTATTGTGGGATCAATACATGTATAAGAGTTAGCTTAGATCTAGATAAACAAATAATGTTGAATATTCTGCATATACCCAACATAACAATCTATATAAGATATGGTCTCTATGAATTTGTAGTGATGTAATTAAAACATAAAAATTTCCATATTATGTTTATTAATACAATATATAGTCTTTAGATATTACATCAATCAACATGTGGTATTATTTATTGATTATAATATCATATATTCCAAGTTCATGGATATCATTTGGGTATTCATCAAAAGATAGTAATAATGGAGAAATTGATTGTATAATTTATAAAGTGTTAATTTTGGATAATGATAGTAACATTCATGGGTTATGTAATCATAATCTAGGTAATATCTATGGATCCTTCAATGAAAAATTTTATCAAATAATGGACTGTAAAAACCACTATATACAATATTTAGTAACATCACAGACTCTAAAATCACATAGATTGTAGTAAAATTACTCTATTGGTACAGAATATAAGAGTTCTCATAGGATCCAATAACTTAGTAGTCTTAGAAGAATAAATAAACAAATATTTTACACATTACACTTGAAAACATAAAATACAACCTTTAAACATCATGAGAATATTATTATTTTTAATAAAAGATCCTTGAAAATTTCACATTTTTATATTTTAGGTTTCCATGGGAAAGGAAAACAAAATAAGAGTGAGATCTGATGCTCAGTGAGAATTTTCATATAAAGGAAGATATAAGAATATAACCATGGTATAAAAAATATTGAAAAAAGTGATCTTAATTTTAAAAACTATGTCTTTATAGGATTGGAAATTCAAAATGGAATTTCAGTTTTTTTGTGGATGGTCTATTTGGTGGATCAAGGATTTTATTGGTGGTTCGAAAATTTTTATATCCAAAAGAATATGTTTAAGATGGGGATCAAGGCATAGATAGTCATAATTTTATTTGGTAGAACAATCAAGGGAATACAAGCTAGTTGTTCAACAATAATAGCCACCAGCTAGGTGGTGAGGGCTATCAACTAGCTGGTGGTTTGCCTAGAAGGTTGGGAACATTTCTAGAACCCACCTGCTAGACGATGCTATCCCGTAGCTAGCCAATGGGGCACTAGATAGCTTTTTTGAAAACTGTAATTTTTTTAATTTACCATTACATATTTACTCCTCACATCTTTTCCCGCATCCATACTAAAACTAGGTAATGTAGGGGGATCCTCCATTACCGACATTGGATCTTGATCCATCATTTATTTCCAATTTCTTGTTTTGTTTATTATTGTTTATTGATCTTAGTATAACTATACCTATTATAGCCTTATTTTATTGTTTATTCTTGAATGCTTTAACTATATCCCTATTTCAATGAATTTAGGGCTTCTGTCATGGAACTTGTACACCAAGCTCGATTCATAGATAATTTCATGGCAATTGGGATCCATTATGATTTAGGTAGAAATTCCTTACTATTCTATGAATGTGTTTATAAAATTATATTCCTTTGGTTTTATGAGAATGTGTTATTATCCATATAAGTCCTTTTTTATATTATAATGAGTTGGTGTGGTCAACATTAATATAGGATTCTTATCAGAGTGGGGGGGATGAGTTATATTCCTTGGAATTGGTAAAAATAGTCCCCATATTGGGAATGTGCATAGGGATGTCCACATTGTATTTTAGGTTTGGAATGATTCCATGAAGATCGATTGAGGCTAGGGCGGATGAGCTTGTCAATATATGGGATTATGTTAATTAATCTATTTGTGTTTGTGCTTTGGAAACAATGGTTTGGGGTCATGTGTTGGTGATAACTAATGGGGAAATATATTTTTTTAAAGAAGACCCAAAAGGTGATATTGGGTTTGGAAAGGTATTTGATGTCTTGGATAATTGGTATAGGGGTTCAGGTGGTGAATCCACTTGGTAGGGATCCTAAAATAGGATATTAAGAGGTTTGTACTTTTGTAAAAGGGTTATTATATCTTCTTTGGAATGTAGGCTTGAATAATGGAGGTTGGGATCATAATTAGTTGGAACGACTTGAGAGGACGGAATAGAGTATTAGGTGATGATTTTTAATGCATGAAATGTGATGTGAGGATGATGATGGGTGATGTTGTTCAGTCTGGTGGGGATGATAGATTTTGTTAGTTTTACATTAGGTTTGAGTTATGGAATATTTTATCCAATTTTTTATCATTATGAAGCTTATTCTTATGTAGTTATGTGGCCTCATAAGAACCATAAAAATGGGTTTGTGATTCTGCCTCCTAAGAACCATCATTATGGTTCAGTATATATATTGGGATTCCCTATAATCCTTGTGATGTGTTAGTGGTTTGGCCACCCATGAACCTTAGGGATGGTCCAACATAATGATTGGACTTCCCAACACCCAAAAAAATTGGTTGGGGTGATTTTTGAACTCCATTAATGTGAACAAATGAGTTTTATTGATTGATGATGATGTCGACTATAATGAAGCATGTGTTATATGTTATATAGTGTAATGGTTTCTAATAGACAATATTTTATCTAAGGGCCTAATTAGGTTGGGTTATGGCATGGGGAAGCCTAGTTAGAACATGATGATCTAACTAGATGTATATTTTGTGTGAGTTTGTTTTCCATCATCACATACAAATTTTTACAAACATATTAATTTATAACATGGAAGCATTGGTGTTGTACTTCTAGTTTTATAATCACACACTACATGGAATCTTGTGGCATGTTCATCCCTTGGTTGGATAAGTATTCAGATGAGAGATGTTGTTAGAATAATTGTACATGGGGATTAAGTTGATTGAGTTTATGTAGAGATAGAATCATTTATTCTTTTAGAGGTTTCCGTAATTTATTTTTGACTTGTTCATTTATATAGACCTACCCAATATGTGGGTCTTCCTGACTTGTTTTACAAATTCTGTATCATGGGTTATTGATATTATTATTTTCACAATTTTTCTCTATTGATTACATTCCATAAAATTATGTGATTTCATACTATGATTTTGGTAATCTATTATTAATTGAATATAATCCTCACACTCCCTCCTATCCCCCTATACTATTCATAATCCTCTTTTATATGGGGAGGCATGCATGGGGTCATGTACCACTTTATCTCATACTGTGTGATTTGGGTAGGGGTGTTTCAAAATGGTATCAACAATTTTTATTTTTACTTACAATCTGGGCTTGGTGGATATGAGATTTTATGTTTTCATAACTTATTAAGGAACTAATTATTGGTTGTAGCTTACCCATATATGAGTGAAATAAAAATTTTCTATGGAATGGATTGATGATCATTTTTTTAAAATTATTATTGATTTATTTCACCACAAGTTATGCACAAGGTGTTTGGCCTTATGAATTTTGATGTTTATTATTTATGATATTTTCTCTTGGTATGATTGAAAAAAGTTTTGTGAATTTTTGAATCATGGATATCCATATAGGTTCACATGTCGTTCACTTGGAAGCCTACGATTTATAAAGTCTTCAATTATATAAATTCCAACAAAAATATATATATTTATATATCAAGAATATTCTTCGTAAAATTTTATTAATTTTTGCATGAGCATGTTATATACTTTTTATGAATGAATATGACTAATGTTTATGTATGGAAAATATGGACTCAGGAATTAAGTAGTATGTTAAGTAATTTTTTATGTTTATTAAATGAAATTTTTAAGTACTCAGTAATCAAAAAATTATGAAAATGGGGAATTCAATTGGAATAAGAGGGTCTGAATTGATTTTCATTGTTTATGGATATGAAGGGGTTTTTTAAATGGCTAATAGATTTCAAAATTATAGTGTCTTTTTTTAAAGGGAAATTGGAATTTTAAAGGGTATTTTTATTGTTGGAGCCATGAAAGTTAATAAAAGTGATTTATTTTTATGAAGTTGTTTTAAATAAAATGTGTTTTTTCTCGAGTAGTTTTGAATACAAATAGTTATATTGATTTTAGAAGTTTTTAGTGGTTTCTATTCTTTTTTCAAAATGTGGATTGAAATTTTATTTCAAAATATGGAAACAATTTGGCTCATTGAGCTGAGAATGTTATGGGACCCATTTGGATCTTTTGATATAATTTTTATGAAGTGTGTGTTATACCCCTTGGGGGAACATTCTAATTGTATAAGATTTGGATTATAGATAAAGGTTAATGTTTGTTTTTTTGTGCCTCGGTAGACTGGAAGTATTATGTATACATTGTTTGATGATGATCCTATCTGAGGGGATGGTCTTGATGGTGTTTTTCTGATTTCATCGTAAAGTGTTTTGTTAGAGATGGATTCCTATAAGGGATTGGTTTGCTCATGATGTGTACTTTGACAGATGTGTGACTCTCTATATGGTGATTTGAGTGGGGTTTAGAAAATGTGAGTTTGTGTGGGACCCAATAATGTTGAGGAACCTCTATTGGTAGGGCTAGTGGGTTGTTGTTCTGGGTATAGACCAGTGAGTTAGTTAGGTTGTTAGGTGATATCCATCTGGGTGTGTGATATGTGGTTCAAGGTGAGAGATTCTGGATAGTAGAAATCTATGAGAATGGTTACACCTAGAGACCATTGATTATACTGGTTTTTAGGGAATGTAGTTTTATTGGGCATGGGAGGTATGCAAGTGGTTTGTTCTACCTGGATTATGTGGAAAGAGAGTGGGATGTTGTGTTGCTAGGTGAATAGTTGTGTACAGTCTCAGTTGTATGAAATTTAGTGATGATTCTTGATAAATGTGGGATTGGTCATTTGGTTTGGTCAGGATATGCTTTTATTTAGTAAGACATGAGCTCATTAAGAGTTTTTATGCCTTGGGAGTTGTCTAGGAGTGCGTTTTGGGATATCGGGGTGGAAATGAGTTGTGATGTTGTTGGATATAGGGGTTTATGGTTTGAACATGGTTATTAGGACATGGATGGGATGATGGGAGGATAATTAATGGTGTTGGAGTAGAATATATAATATTGAGATTATGGTTTCGAGTCGGGAACTATGGTTAGGCCTTAGTGTGAGGTGAGGCCATTTTTTATCATTTGAATATCAGAGACCATGCTTAACGTGATGGTTCGAGACTGTTATAAGAGGTTTACTTCATATAAAAACAAGTATTAAGCCCTTTAGGGATTGGTTTTGGGGTTTTAGAAACATTAGGTTTTCATAATTGGTAATTAATGATGACCTTTGGTGAGTTATTAGTTATGATGATTAATTCTTGTGGGAAATTTATTCTAGAGAATTGGGTGCATCTGGGAAAGTCTCCGATGGATAATTCCTTAGAAAACTACCTATGTAGAGGGAATTACACGACTTTTCAGACCTATCCTTATATATATTGATTTTATCCAATCCAAAAGGATTCTTTAAGATGACCCACCTGATAATTTTCAGGCAGTGTTCCCATAGTATGATCCTACACCGATTAGGGATTTTGAGGACTCTTCCTCTTATGTGGATGGGGATATAGTGACCCATACTATTCATACATAAATATTAAATCTTTTTAGATGAATATTAAATAAATTTGACAAATACATTCATGAGGACCATAAATGTTTAGTTTTTTTGGAGGCAAAATGCACAGTATTCTTATTTCATGAATGATATTCATCATATCCCATAAAGATCATCCCATTTATTAAACTTCTTATACATAACCTAATTAATCAATTATTTATAACCCATGTAAAGGAAACAAAAATTAGTGTAAGATCATATGCTTAGTAAGGGTAAAAGAGGGAGATATCAATCGATGATCATAAAAACTCATAAGATAAAAATAATGACATGAGATCATGAACATAACATACAAGGCTCATACCCAATCAATCAAATATCATAATCATGATTCATGAAAAATAACATTATCATTTAAAGGACATGAATCATAAGAGTGAGAAATATTTATGAACCAATCTTGAACCATTACATCATGTACTATAAGTGGTGCACTTTCATATGTATAGATACCATTTCATACATTAAGGTTAACTAACGAGACCTTATTATGTTGTAGATCAGGATTCCCATCCTATTTGAATTAACATAATGGATCATACATTAGAACATATTTCCCATTGTGGATCAAATGAATTTATTTATATCTATAGTGGACCAAGCACATCAGGTAGTTTACCATAGCATATCATGAATATCAGTTTGTTTCCAATAGTTGTCTCTTAAGATGTAAATCTATACCTAATGAATTAGAGAGATATATAGGTCTCATCAATTACATAATCCAAAATTATTTTTCCCCAAGATCATAAAAAATTGATCATATCATCATATCATAACTTTTACCAAGAAATTGGGTTCTATAAACATTTCATCAATCCATCATAGCATTTCCCATGGAGAATTAAATAGGTTTCATAATCATCAAATAATGATAATCCTAAATGTTCCAATGAATGGAAAAGGATGATACCATTTGATCATATACCTATTATAACCTAATACACATGAAATTTTGATATCATCACTAAATATAAATTTAATAAAATATCATTAAAACATTTTTGAATAAAATATCATTTCAATTTTTAAATTACATCTTAAAAATAAAAAAATTCCATAAATATTAATGTATGAATTTTATTTAAAAATATTTTTGAAAACAATTTAAATTAATATTTAAATAATTCATTTCTTATAATTGTGGATTATTCTATTCTTGTTGTATACATTAAAACAAAGATTCCATTCACATTTTTTGTAAAAAAGTCAAACTTAACATGTTCAAAAAATGAGAATATGATTCATTTAATCCATTCTATTAAAATTCCAAACATTGGTAATTTTTTTTAAAAAAAATCCTTGTATAATAGAAAAAAATTAATTTAAGACATGGACATGGAAGAAAATGTATTTCATTCCAAAGAGAGAAATATATAATTTAACAAAAAAATATTTTGGAATATTTATTTTCTAAAGTGAGGAAATTGAATTAAAGAAATGTATTCAAGAAAAAGTAACATAGTATAATAAAATACACGAGTTTCATGAGAGGTATACCTTAATATTTCATTATAAAAAACATAATCATAAAAATCTTGGTAATAAATGAAATTTTAAAAGAAAACATTTACCCATATGATAGCTTTTGATTCATAAGTCCCATGAAATAATAAAAAATATATGTAAATTATAATGCCTATAATTTTCAAAATATTCATCAAAAAATAAATTCATGGGAAGGATATACGTCACGTTAAATAAACAAGTGGGGAATGTGGCATGGGTCTCACCATTTCAAAAGTGATATTAAAATCAATTAACACATTAGAAACTTTTGTATTATAAGACACATTAAATAATAACATCAAATGTAACATTAAATATCGTAAAATTATATATATTCTTAATATAAAAGATCAAAGAGTTATTATATACACCACACAAAACAAATGAATGGTGTATATGGAATAAGACTCCCATAAATAAGAGATAGACTAGAAATCCCTTACATTCATTCTTGAATTTCGTCACACATGTTCCAAAATCATGTATAAAAAACATAATTTTATTATAAATCTATTAAAAACTATATTAATATATATCATACTATATTTTATTTACTTATGACATTTTATTACGTATTTATTAATAATTTATTCTAAAATCACATCTCGGGTAATAACTGATATGTTTTTCATTCATGTTTTATTTTCATATTTTTAGTTATTTTAGTTTTATAATTTATCCATAATGTCAATAATTTCAATAAAAATATAAATATAATATATATTCACTATATAGGTATTTATAATATTCTATAAATGATTGATACATAAAAATTAATTACACCATTCATGGAGATCATAGGGCATATGTACACATGAAGGTTGTTTTTGATTCTAGATGGATGGAATAAAGTAATGTTAAACAAAATTAAGATATAAAAAATAACGGACATGTTAAATATATAATATATATTTATTAAATATATCCTTATTACCATCTATGTAAATAACAAATTAAAAGTGAGTCACATAGTTTTGTGAGGCGGTATGCCAACATACACACAAGCAATGTTATCATATTCCAAAGGAATGGAATGTATTAAGGTATATGTGATATTATATTTTCTTAATTATAATCTTGTTATAAATATCATATATATACTTTAATTTCATTATTATATCCATCCTTAATATGTGGGTATTAAAATGAAACACATTGGTTTGTGACGGGGTAGTCAACCGTACACACGGTCTACTGTTTCATTTATCATTTGATGGAAGAGGATACAGATAAAAATTATTCAATAAATATAATAACATTTTAGTATATGGTATATACTTCTATAATTATATTTTAATTAATTTTACACAAATAAATGTGGTATAATAATAATTAAAAAGAATGTGATGTTTTTTTTGGAAAATTACCTTCTCTTAGAGAAACCTCATATGGATCTCTTATTAAAGACCATTGGATTTGTCTTTTGGGAAGAAATGTATCTATATAAAATTTATAATTATTTTAGGGATACAATTTTGTAGGGTTATTGGAAAAAAGGGCTTATTATTTGTGAATAAGTGACTGGAGGAATTTCAATTTATAATTGAGGAGGAGTTCTATTATTTTAAATTCCCAAAATTGGACAATAATGGAATGTCACTCTCACCCAAAGTGAATAAACAATTGATAAATATTTTATTGTATGGACTATATGTTCAATACAAATGAAAAAATAATGTTTTAAATACTATATTACTTATCATTATAATTTACATACCTATACAATTTTTTTTATCCTGGTAACTCGTTTTTTTATTTATATACCTATGTGATTTATCACTTAATAGCAAAAATAAAATGATTTTTATTAGATAATTTGTACCGAATAATTACAAATAAAATGTATGATTTGAAAAATAAAATCCATATGTGTTAGGATAATTAATTTTAACATAGCCACATGTAACATGAAAACACAAGTTTTAACATTTACCATAATAATTATTTTTTATTTTATTTATTAGTCATTATGAACTAAAATAAAATTGGAATTATAATATTTTTAATTATTCATATAAAATTGTGTAATAAAATTTACCAAATTTAATCACTATAAGTGGAAAAATATAATATAAAATTAATCCCACAGATTCTTTGAAAACAACATTTCTAATGAAAAGCATTCGTAAGTATGAGAAAATTTTATATAAAAATTTAACATGAATTTAATTACAATGACATAAATTTGATTAAAAATATTATTATTGAAATAATTATCATTATAAAACAATTTAAAACAAAATTTATCTATTTAAATTACATAATGGAAAAGATGATTTTTAATAAAAAAAACTTTTTTAAATATTCATTGAAAAAATTAAACCATTCATAATATTAAAATAAGTCACGCAAAGACGATTTAGAAATATTCATTCCAAAATTAAATTTCATTATTTCAAATTAATTTCCAAAATGTGTAAATTAATAATTTTTTTTCTTACAAAAAGTAAAAAACATCAATTTTTATTTGTGAAAAGATGTATTTTTTAACCTTTTAAAGACTTTATTATAAATAAACTACTTATATATAAATATATTCTTTTTCTAAAACCATCTTACTAATCTTTTAAAATTTTATTATTCCAATTTAAACCTACAAATTTAATAGATATTATATTACAACCTTGGTAAAATAATAATATTTTTAATAGTATAATGTGGTTTCATTAAAATAGGGCATTGTGTGAAATTTAAGATATAATAGAAATTAAACATATTTGAAGAAAATAAATATTTTATGAAGTAATTGGGAATTGCATTATAACCCCTTAAAATTAATTTCAACTTCAAAATTCATCATTCCAATAAAGAAAAGGATGGATACTTCTGCCTTATCATATCCTTGATATCTCATATAGCTTCTTCAAGTTAGATATTTCACCATGAAACATGAAACAATTATTAGGTCTTGTTTCATATCACTTTATCTCTATGATCTATAATATCCATAGGTTTCTCATCCTAAAGAAGATCATGATCTAGTGTGATGACTTTTGATTTTATTAGATATGAACGATCATGTATATACTTTCTTAGAAGATGTACTTGGAACAAATCATGAACTTCATAGAGGTTTTGTAAAAGAGCCAAGAGATAAGAAACAATCCCTACATGATCCAGATTCTCTAAAATTATAATATACCTAGGGATTACCTATCATTTATTTTCTAATATGATATAATTCTATCTATAAATTCATAGAAACACATTCCCTCTAACATTAAATTCCATATCATTAATATTATTATCCAACTAACATTTCTATCAAATTTTTGTGACCCATATGTTTTAATAAATATATCCGACCTTTTATACCATTTTTTAGTCTTATTTGGTCCTATTAGATTTGTTTCTCCAACATCATCCCATAATTTTGGGGTTCTACATTTCTATTCATAGATTCATTCATAAGGATCAATATTAATTATCGAGTGAAATATATTGTTGTAAAATAATTGGTCGACTAATAACTATTGAAATAAATAGAAAAATATCTTAACATATCCTCTTGGGTTTCATTGGTTTTCTCAGATTTATCCTTCTTTATAAACATGATATGCCTTACGAAAATTGAACTTGGTATTGGGTTCTTGCTGACAATTTCTCTAAATCGTGGTGAAGAGTCTTAAATTCTAATTAGATATAATAAAATGTGGTACTCCATGAAACCTTACTGCATAATTAAAGTATATCATGGAAAGATGTTTCACAGAGAAATATTTTATGAAAATAATAAAGTGTGGAAACCTATTAATGTTATCGACTACAACCCATATAGCATTATTCCCTTTAGATATTTTGGGGAGTCCAATTACAAAATTGATGGTGATATTTTCCCATTTCCATTATAATATGGATAATGTTTTTAACATACCCTTAATATTTTATCTATAAAACATTTCTTTCTATGACACCATGCACCGAGATACAAAATCTATAGTATCTCTATTTCTTCCATCCCACCATAAACACTCAATAAAATCTCTATACACCTTTGTACTTCTAGGATGAATAACAAATGATGAATATTAAGCATTATCTAACATCTACATATTCATATCGGGTATAGATGGAGTGCATACAAAGTTCCTAAACCTTATTATTGAATAATAATTATGATTAAATTGAGAGATATTTCTAATCATACTCTATAGATATAGATAATCATTAGGTTCTTTTTAATCTTCACTTGGATAGATGGTTGTAAACTCACCTGAGAAAGATAACATTTCTTCACTTTCTTCACGATTCCCAGATCCATCCATCAAAAATATAGAAATAATTGGTCTTTTGTGCTCCTCATCTTGGATATGATAACATGATTCGTTAGAGTCAAAGCATTTACACATTTTTTACATTCCCTAGGTGGTAATGTATTGAACAGTCATAATTTATAATTAATTACAAACACCTCCTATTTCACATATTAAACTCCTTCAGTATTAATATATATATTGAACATTAATAATAAATATATATATCACACCTATATCCATAAAGATATTGAATCCATTAATTTATTGTAAAAAATTATCTTAGATAACTTCAAATCATGAGTTGGGTAATTTTTCTTATTGAACTTCAATTTTTTGTGTGGCATAAGATATCATTATATCATTTTTAGAAAAATTCACCCCAATTCGTTCTTTGAATGGTAACTATAGATTATTAAAGCTTTATACTTCTGGGAATTGTTACTATAGGTTCACTAATTGACATTCTCATTAGTTCATTGAAACTTTCTTCCAATTCCGCTATTGAAAGGTAACATAGATAACTTATAAATCTATATCGTAAGTGGATTTGAAATATATCATAAATTTTCCACATAGAATCTATAATATCAAGCCAACCCATGAATAATATAGATCATAGTTATTATAGTTGGCATAGCCCAATGTTTAATAGCCTTCATCTTTGATGGATCAACCGGTATACACCCTCTTTAGATTATTTGACCCAAAAATGAATCTGTTTATAACCAAAATGCTCACTTCATAAATTTTTCATATAATTTCTTCTAACTTTGTGTCTTTAGTAAATTTTTAGGTGTTCTTTACGCTCTTCATTACCCTTTGAATAGATAATAGTATCATCTATAAATAATACAATAATGTAATCAATGTAATATCTAAAGACTCTATTAATTAATTCCACAAAGAGAATGGGGGAATAGTAAGATCAAATGGAATAACTATCATTTAATAATTTCCATACCATGAACAAAATGTTGTTGTGGATATATCCTATTTTATAACCCTCAATTGATGATATATATAATGATGGTCAATCATAAAAATGTATTGAGCACAAAACAATTGATCAAACATGTCATGAATACATGATAGAGGTTACTTGTTCTTGATTATGATTTTTTTTCGAATCTCAATAATAATTATTGAGTACAGTAAATCAATTTTTCTTCTTAATAAATAGAATATATACACCCAAAGGTGACACAGAGGGCCAAATGAATCCCTTTTAAAGATTCTCCTGGAGTTTCTTCTTCAATTTCATCAACTAAATCAATGCCACTTTATAGGGATTCAATGATATGTTGTTGAACCTAGTAGGTGTTTTATAGAAAACATGGCTTCATGATTTAAATGAAGACAAGGAAACAATTTCATTAATACAAAAATAACTCCCACAAAATAGGAATATCATCGACGTTAATTTCTCCACATCCAACTGAGTTAAACACCCCTTTCGATGCAGAATAAAACCCCATTAAATTTATACGATCTGCACTAGACGTTCATATTTATCATCACACTAATATTTTTAATTTGGTTGGTTTACAATATAAATTTTAACTTCCCTCCCTTAGAAATTATTGTGTGATTTATACAATCAAATCCAATCCATTATCAAGATAACATCTATTTTCACTAGATGGATGATGAAAATATTTTTATGAAGAACATTCCAGAAATCCCTAAAATAGGGAAGAATCATATACGTGATATAGGATCATCATGCCATTAGGTATTTTGAATTCTAATTCCATAGATTATCATTGAGGATAGGAATTAAAATTCCAATATACATATTATGATTCATATAAAATTCCTCAAATAGGGTACTTCAATATTTGAGATTACCTATTATCACCTTAAAGTAATAATTATATATTAATTTCCTTAATAAAACATAAATGGGTTTTATGAACATCATCCAATGTTAAATAGGGTGATTAGTCCTAAAAAATAAATCATAGGAATTCTAAACATTAAAAACTTATTTTTAATCTATGACACATTATCATTAACCTATGTAATTCATTTTCATCATTTATATAATCCTTCATGATGGTTTGTAAAGATATTGTGAATTCCTAAAATATATCACTAGAGAGTTTCAAACCGTGTGTATAGAATGTCCCATTGTTATACACTACGTGACAATGGATTAAAATCCCAATAAACTCTTTTGGGAGTTCTTACTCCTTGGTACAACTATGTGAGAACCATATCCACTTGTCATATCTTGGAAGGAATTTAATTTATTGGAAACCACTCACTCTTAGAATCATTTAAATTATAGAGGCCATATCCTAACAATCATGGGTATTAAGCCATTTTAAATGAATATTCACCAAATTACAAAAATACATGCCTGATGACGATAATAGTTTAGCGTCTTTCGAAACATGGAACCCATCCGTCTAGTTAGGTGAAGGATCTTAAAAATATACCATAATGATCTTACCCTTTAGTACTCAAAAAGAAAACATACCTTCATAACCTTTGGAAAGTACACAGAAGAAAGGATTGATCTCAAATTCTAGGTAAGGGTAAACAAAGAGATAAATAATATATAAAAATGAATAATAGTATGAGAATGTAATGACTTGAAATTACCATGTAAATTTTTTATTTAAACGGGATTTTTACGAGTTCATGAAAATTAACGGTGCATGATTTCAAGGCCTGGTGTGTCCAGAATGAATTTTTGAACTTTTTCGGGTACGTCCAGTAAACGTGCGAGCAGGTTTATTAATTTTTTGAACTGGTTATCGGAATTGAAATCTGAGGACACTGCTGAACTCATAGTGCCGATATTCTCTTAAGGAGACCTTCACCTTGATCAAAGTATTTCAAGGATTAAAGATAGTTTTTGGGGTTTTTCATGGGAAGGAAAAATAAAATAAAATACACTTTTATTTTGTTTCTAATAATCCTCACATGTGAAGGCTATGGAGGTGGGGACCACAAGGGGCTAAAACCTCCCAACCTGAATGCTCGATGGTGGGGACCACCCGAGCTATTAAAACCCCGAATTAAAATCTTGGTGGTGGGGACCACCCGAACCCCTCATTATTGGAGAAAAACCTCTCAACTCCCTAATTTAGTTACCCCAAATCAAATTTAATTAATTATGCCAACTCTCCTTTAATTAATTAAGCCAAACTATTTTGTGCCAATATTAAATTAAACAAAATATCCTATTATGATGGATACTTTTTCATTTTGGTGGATTTGGGTGGTGGAGAACCTTTTAGAGGATTACTCTCTCCAACGAAGAATGTGTTCACCAACGAAGAACATTCTCCCCAATGAAGAATTCTCATGTGGATGAGGAACGCCATCAACCACAATGAACCAATGATCGTGGAAACACCGACGTCGCCGACTTCACCCCTTCCAGCCTCAACGAGCAATCAAGGTAGGGGTTTATATGTGTATGATTATATATTCCCATGTTCTTCTCCTCTAAAACAAAGAACGTAGATCAACTCTCTAACTAGTTGATCCGCGAATGATTTCTTTTGCGGGTTTTGAAATAGTCATTGTGGGAGGTTAGGGTTTGACGTTCTTCATCAAGATCTTGTTGTGTTGCTTTCTATTGCTCTAATGCGGATGGTGCGGGCCAAAAAAACATGGCCAGACCCCTCCGCCATTCTTCTTGAATGTTGTATCCTTCGTGATGGAAGAAGGTGACTTTGAGACATGATGATGAACAGATGCGAGGGCCGGCTCATCGCTAGCCGTGACGAAGGTGAAAATGCAATGACTCTTCCCCATGGCCTATGCCGCCCATGAACGCCACCGCCCCGTAGCCTCACGCTATCCGCGGCCACCTGGGACCCGCGACCTCTCCTCCCCACGACTCAGCGCCACCCTGGCAGCCCCCCGTTACCATGGGGTGCCCTCGCAGTCCCATGGCCGTCGCATCGCCCTCGCGGCCCCACGGCCCTCACATCGCCCTCACCTCCCCCTCATGGAGTCGCGCCGCCCGCTCGACCCCATGGCCTCCGGGCTGCCTCGCAGACCCTCGTGGACCACGTGACCTCTGCGCTGCCCACGACCTCCCTGCACCGCCCAGGCCGGGTCACCATGCAGGACTGACTAGTTCCAGTCGGGTTTCCCAGCATGGTCCAGGCCGCCCAGTTCAGGCTAGGCTAGACCCAGCGAGTCGGTTTGGGTCGACTCAAACAAGTTCGGCCAAAGCCGTGTCGGGCCGGGTCGGTCCGACCAGTTCGAACCAGACCCGTGCCCACTTCAACCCATTTACACTCTTTTGTCCTTAACTTTGGCACCGAACGTCCATTTGAAGAACTGTCACTGGCTTTGGAAAACGCGGGGTGAGATGGTAAATTTGACTATACCCCACTGGATATTTGGATAATGTTAGAGTACAGTCGGGTTGGATCGATCATGAATCTAACCATGCCCTCCGGATTAAAAGGCAAATAACTCATAGACCGTGCATCCTATTGATTCACTGTCTATTCTATTGAGATCTCTATGTGATGGCGGTCCTTTGAGACACTTCTCTATGAGACTTCATGGCAGTTGGAGTATATACTAGGGGCATGATGGGCGGACCCTCCTGGAGACGAGAAAGCCTAGAGTGGGAACCCTGTAACTGGATTTGACTTGAAGAATGAAGAGTGATCCTGTGTTGGTCATCACCTAGCGATAATGTGTGGTTCTGCAGCGAGCGATCCTGTGTGGGTTAGAACTGAGCGATCCTATGTGGGTCAGCACCGAGCGAACCAGTATGGCTCAGCACCGAGACATATTGTGTGGGTTAGCAGTAGATCCTCTTAACAGAGTAAGATGATTTAGTAGTTACATATAATCATCTAAATTACTGTCCCTAAAAAATACCTGGTGTGAGTTTAGTCCATAACTATATTTCACTTTTCATTTTGGTAATACCTTGGGGGTATTTTTCTCTATGGAATACCTGTTTGGTACTTACCATAATGGTATTCCTTCCTTTTTGGAACAGTTGTGATTTGGGTTTTGAGTTGGACTCTGTGTTTTCCTCATGATTGAGATGGGTATACTTAATAACTTAGCTATATGTATGGGAATATACATAAGTAGGGATGTCAGTTAGTTTCATACCTTTTGGTTTATCCTTGGTGGATTTTGTGAGACCTTGAGGGTCTCGGGGTCCCTATTGAGTATCGTTATACTCACCCATGCATGAGTTATGCCCGCACCTTGTTGTGTTTGGTGAAAACGATGGACAACACGGGTCGAGGCTGAGGGTACTAGGGCTAGACGGGACACAGAGGTGGACCATATGGCATGACGGTATGCAGAGGAGACGGGCGGATATGGGGTGCTGGGGAGGTGATCTTTACCTACCCTTCAGGTAGGAACCATAGAGGATGACCCAATTGCTGCCTTTCTTCTTCTTTAGGTGTATTGTATTTCAGTTGTACTTTTACTATTACTATTGGGCTTATATTCCAACCCCTTTTTACATTCAACACTTTTTTTGCTATACAGTTGACTTATGTTTGAATATTGTTGTGTGCTTGGTTGCTTGTGTTTACATGTTATAAAGGAAATTCCTTCCTGGTTATAGGGAATACGCCTTTCAATGCTAGTCTCCAGCCCATGGTGTATGGAAGGTGGGGTATGGGCAGTCACAATACATGCCATGGGGGATGGGTTGTGGCAAATTGGTATCAGAGGAGTCATTTCTACCATAGAACTTAGGACTCTGATCTTTCTTTGTTATGGGAATAATGTTAATTATAAAGAGTTTGGTTATCAGTTTAGGGAATCCAGTGTCCGTGCGGTGACTGATGTATCCATACACCTGGACCCAGACTTCTTATTTCTGACTCAGTTCATGAAAAAACTGATTGTGTGTGTGTTTTGAAGAGTTTTCTTTGTGAACTCTTTGAGTCGGTTCACTAGGTATAACTTGTTGACCGTGGCACACCTATTTCTTTTCAGGATGCCTCCACGCAGACAGCCAGCTTGGGTTCCATATATAGTACGCAGTGATAGCCCACCGAGCGATCAGGCCTCCGTATAGGTCCCTCTTCTAGTAGAGGCACCAGCGGAGGTACCAAAGGTACCATTAATCGTTGGGACACTGATGGCAACTGCCCATGCAGCATAGGGTGCATGCCGCTTGAGCACGTTTCCTGAGTTCCAATGCTAGAGGCCTCCTAGGTTCAGGGGATAGATGGACCCATAGGCGGCTAAGGATTGGCTAGAATCCATGGTGAGAGTCTTTCAACTATTAGGGACACCAGCTGCTCTCATGGTGATCCTTTCCACCAGTCTTTTTTCGGATGCAGCAGGCAGATGGTGAAGCATGATGCTCCAGGTTCACGATGATGTGGTGATTCTTTGGGCAGAATTCAAGGGCCTATTTCGGGCAGAGTTTGTTCCTGCGACTCTTCGCACAATGCTCATACAAGAGATTATTCATCTACATCAGGGCAGCATGACTGTGGCTCAGTACTCAGCGAGGGTCACTAAACTCTCACGCTACTCCATAAATATGGTGTGGGGCCCATTATTCAGGTCCCAAACCTTCGAGCAGGGACTCATGCGGGAGATCAGGTCTTTAATGATCTAACTCAGCATCCCGACGCAGGAGGGGGTGTTAGAGCGAGACCTTTTAGTGAAGATTTTCCTTGATGATCAGTCACCACTAGCGAGGCCCACTACCAGTAATCACGTAGCAGATTCTTCTGTAGCTGGCAGAAGACAGATGACGCATAGGTCTAAAAGGACAAGACCAACAGGTGGACGACCGTAGGATTCAGGGTCGTTTGTGTTGGGCACCCAGTGCAGAGCTAGTCATTCCAGGAGCAGGCAGTGTTACGCATGCGGTGCACAAGGTCACATAGCTTGTGACTATCTGACCCGCCATACAGATTATTGGTAGATGGTCAAAGGACAACCCAGGCAGAGACAGAGACTTGACCGAAGAGGTCCACAAGGAGGAGGTAGAAGTGGAAGAGGAGTTGGCTGTGCAAATGGTGGTGGGAGACAATTCGAGATGTTATTTCCACCACCACAAAGTGGTCCACCCCGACCATAAGGAGCAGGAGGATAGAGGCAGGCTCAGCTCCAGGCAGCTGAGGCCTACGATAACAACACTCCAGATATGATATGATGTACAATTTGGGTCTACTCCACCTTAGCTACAATACTTATAGACATAGGTGCCAGATATTCTTTTATTGCCACTTCCCATTTTGAGAGATCAGAGATTCCAATGGTTCAGTTGGCTTGATTCATATGGATAGATACCCCTAAAAGAGTGGATTTTATGTTTACACACTTGTGCTGGCAATGTGAGCTTACTATATGAGGTGAGAGATTCTGCTCAGATCTTCTTGTAGTAGCATCGAGGCCTTACGACTTTATCTTGGGAATGGACTGGTTTTCTATAGTCCATGCTCAGATAGACAGTATTAGGTGAAAAGTGCGGTGTGTACACACAGATGAGACCAATTTTACCTTCACCGGCGAGAAGGGAGACTTTGTAGAACCAGATGGACTTACCTGGAGGAGACTGTAGCTAATCACTCATTAGCTAGCTAGCCTTACCCTTGGTGCAGTTGATATGGAGAGTCCGAGTTATCCTGTAGTGGTGGAGCATTATGTGGATGTCTTGCCTAATGATGTCTCGGGTCTACCTCCTCGTAAGTATGTGGTCTTTTACATTGAATTGTACCCCCAGATTGCAACGATATCTACACCAGCATATCGAATGGCTCTCGTGGAGCTTCGGGAGATACAGTTATAACTAGATGACTTGTAGTGGAAGAGATTCATATGGACCAGTGTTTCTCCTTGGGTATCCACGATTTTGTTCTCCAAGAAGGCGGATGGGAGTTTGAGGCTTTGTGTGGACTATCGCCACCTGAACCAGGTGACTATGAAGAACATGTTCCCACTTCTAAGGACTGAAGACCTCTTTGATCGGCTGAAGGGAGAACAATGGTTCTAAAAGATCGACCTCAGACTAGGCTATCACCAGCTCAGAGTATGAGATAAGGATGTGTAGAATACATCATTCAGATTTCGGTACGACCACTAAAAGTACATGGTTTTTCCATTCTGTATAACCAATGCTCCAGTAGTGTTCATGGGACTCATGAACAGGATCTTTCAGACATACCTTGATCGCATTGTAGTAGTCTTCATCGATAAAATTATGATCTGCTCAACTACTGAGAAGGAGCATGCCTATCATTTACAGGTCATACTGGACACACTCTAAGAGCACCAGATTAATGGTAATCTCTCGAAGTGCCAGTTTTGGATCTGAGAGGTTCACATTCTAGGACACGTCATCTCAAAGGCTGGAGTCGCAGTGGATCCAGCGAATATTGAGGGGAGACATGGTGGGAGCCACCTAAGAGTGTGACAGAGATACATAGTTTCCTAGATTTGGCTGGATACTATGGGAGATTTTTTCCAGATTTCTCTAGAGTTGCAGCACCTTTATCAGCATTGAAAAAGAAGGGGAAACCCTTCATGTGGTTAGAGAGATGCCAGTGGATTTTTCCGGACCTGAGGCAGAGGATGACTAGTTCCCACATCATGAGGCTTCCAGAGGAGGGCGTAGGGTACATAGTCTATTATGACGCATCAGGGACGAGACTCGGATGTGTCTTGATGCAGTAGTGAATGGTTATCACATATGGTTCTCGACTACTGAGATAACCTGAGTAGAACTATGCAACCCATGACCTGGAGTTAGCAACAGAGGTCTTCACTTTGAAGATGTGGTGACATTACTTGATGAGAGAGCATTTTACAGTGTACTCTGATGATAAGAGTCTTAGGTATATCTTCTCTCGGAAGGATATGAACCTGTGACATCAACGTTGGAATGAGTTCTTCCAGGACTATGACTTCAACAATGTATAAACTCTTGGGAAAGGGAATTTTGTAGTATATGCACTCAGCCAGAGATCTGGTATACATCTTCTAGGTGAGGCGACATAGCAGTTGGCCGCTTTGCAGATATCCTTCGTGGAACGTGATGGAGCAGCTTTCCATCAGTCTCTTACAATCACACCCCCACTTTATCAGCAAGTTTCGGAGGCACAACATGGGGACGTTGACTGCAAGGCTCGACGTGCTCAGATATCCACAAGGTAGACACTTGATGGATTTTTTGAAGGTGGGGAGCATGTCATCCTCTTTAGAGGACGTACCATGGTACCAGTATCACTTTAGGTGGAAGTGTTGAGGGAGTTCAACACATCCCCTCTAGCGGTATATCCTGGAGTGGCGAAGTTGTACCAGCATCTCTGAAGACAGCACTGGTGGATGGGAATCAAGAAAGTAGTAGTAGAGTTTGTCTCTTAGTGCCTCACTTGTCAGCAAGTGAAGGAAGAGCATTAGGTACCAGCAGGCTTGGTTTATCCTTTAGAGGTTCCAGAGCAGAAGTGGGATGGTATATCCATGGACTTCGTGACAGGACTTCCACATACATCTAGAGGTCATAATTCTATCTGGGTGATCATCGAACGACTCACCAAGTCTTCACACTTCCAACCGATCTGAGAGAAGGGTTCAGTAGAGAGCTTGTGATGCCTCTATGTTTACGAGATTGTGTGGCTACCTGGAGTACCCTTGACGATTGTATATGATCATGATGCATGTTTTGCTACCCGTCTATAGAAGGGGTTGCATGAGGCTTTCGGAAGGCAGCTTCGTTGGTGCACCACCGTCCACCCTCAGGCGGATGGTCAGACTGAGTGGACAATTCAGACCCTTGAGGACATGATACATGCTTGCGTCCTAAACTTCAGTCGCAGCTGGGAGGATAACTTTCCTTTGGTGGAGTTTTCATACAACAACAACTATTACTCCACCATTGGGATGGCACCTTTTGAGGCGTTGTACGGGGGAATTTGCAGATCACCTTTATGCTAGACTGACTCAGGGGATTCATCACTAGTGGGACCAGAGATGGAACAGTCTACCACAGAGAAGGTGAAGATATTCCAGGAGCGGATGAAGACTATACAGAGCAGGTAGAAGTCGTATGCTGATAAGAGACGAAGACCTATGGAGTTCGAGGCTGGTGACCATGCCTTTCTATGGGTCTTACCCGACAAGGTTTATAGATATTTGGCCGAGGCGACAAGCTATCTCCACAGTTCATCAGACCTATTCAGGTCCTCAGAAGAGTTGGAGAGGTGGCCTACCACTTATCTCTTCCCTCATAGTTTCACTGGGTGTGCGACGTCTTCCACGTATCCCAACTGAGGACATACGTTCACAATCCATCCCACGTAATCGACCACGACGAGATAGACATTGACGATGGGGCGACGTTTTTAGAGGTTCCAGTTGAGATTGATGATCGACAGGAGTTGGGCCTTCATGTTTTGTCAAAACATCTGGTACACGTTTGTTATTAGCACGAGAACCTCTAGGAGAGCACATGGGAGTGGGAGGCTCGTATTCAGGCTCATTACCCTCACGTGTTCCCTTAGATTGAGTTGTGGCTTATGGGGACACAACGACCTGAGGTGGGGAGAATGTAAAGACCCATAAATTCCTTGTAATTTTTTTAATTAAATGGTAATTTTTCGAGTCTGCGAAAATTGATGGTGCGTGATTCTGATGCCCGGTGTGCCCGAAACATATTTTTGAACTTTTTTTCAGGTACGTTCTGTAAACGTGTGAGGGGGTTTTGAATATTTTGATCCAGTGATTGGAATTTATATATGATGACACCGTTGAACTCGCAGTGCCATTATTCTCTTAAGGAGACCTTCACCTCGACCGTAGTAGGTCGAGGGTGAAAGATAGTTTTTGGGGGTTTTCGTGGGAATGAAAAATAAAATAAAATATTATTTTTTATTATTTCTAATAATACTCCCATTTGAAGGCTATAGAGGTGGGGGCCATGAGGGCTTAAAACCTCCCCACATGAATGCTCGGTGGTGGGGACCCCCCAGCTCGTAAAACCACTAATTCAAAGCTTGGTGGTCGGGACCACCAAAACCCCTCATTATGGGAGAAAACCCACTCAACTCCCTACTTTAATTATGCCAACTCTCATTTAATTAATTCTTCCAAATCTCCTTTAAATAATCAAGCCATCCTATTTTGTGCAAATATTAAATTAAACAACATATTCTATTATGTTGACTACTTTTCATTTTTGTGGATTTGGGTTAAGGAGAACCTTGGGGAGGATTACTCTCTCCAACAAAGAACGCGTTCTCCAATAAAGAAGACACTCCCCAACGGAGAACACTCACGCCGACGAGTAATGTCTTCGAAAACAATGAATCAATGATCGTGGAAATGTCGACGTCACCGACTTCACCCCTTCCAGTGTCAACGTGAAATCAAGGTAGGGGTTTAGATGTGTATGATTATATATTCCCACGTTCTTCTCTTCTAAAACAAAGAACACAGATCAACTCTCTAACTAGTTGATCCAAGAATGATTTCTTTTGTGGGTTTGGGAATAATCATTATAGGAGGACATGGTTAGATGTTCTTCATTCAAGATCTTGTTGAGCTGCTTTCCACCGCTCTAACGTGGAGCGTGCGGGCCAAAAAATATGGCATGACCCCTCCATTGTTCTTCTTGAAGAGTGTATCCTTCACGATGGAAGAAGGAGACTTTCAGCAATGATGACGAATGGATACGGTGACTGACCCATCCCCAACCGCAACTTAGGCGACGGGGCCACCCCGCAGCCTCTCCCCCATGTTCGCGACTACCCCCACCGGCCCTCGGCCTCACCACCCCACGACCTCACGTCCCCGTGTCCTTGCCACATCGCAGCCTCTCCACCCCGTGGCCACACCGCCCCAAAGCTTGATGCCACCTTCAAGGCTCCCCCACAGCCTCGCGCAACCCTCGCGGACCTACAGCCCTCGCACGGCCCTCTTGGCCCTGCGATCTTCGTGCCCCCCCCCATGGCCTCTACTCCGACCTGCAGCCCCCACGACCTGCGTAGCCTCCGAGCCACCTTACACTGCCCCGTGGCCGCTCCGCCCCACCCGGCCAGACCGCCTAGCATGGGCCGGGCCGCCTAGTGCGGGTCGGGCCGAACCCACTTCAACCCATTTTTTCTCTTTTGGCCATAATCTTTGCACCATTCATCCCCTTGTCGAACTTCCAGTGGCACTAGAAACATTGGGGTGAGAAGGTCCCTTTGAGTATACCCCAATACAGATTTGGATAAAGTTGGAGTACGGTCAGGTTGGATTGAGCACAAATCCAACCGTGCCCTCTAGGCTAAGAGGATAGTAACTCACAGACCATGCATATGATTGACGCATTTTCTATTGTGTTGAGACCCCTATGACGTGGTGGTCCTCTAAGATACTTCCCCATGAAACTTAGTGGATGTTGGTGTATCGAACAGTGGCTTGAGGAGCAGAGCCTCCCGGAGACGAGCATGCCTAGTGCAAGAAACCATTAGCTAGCTGTGGTGTGATGAATGAAGAGAGATCCTAAGTGGGTCAGTACCTAGCGATACTGTGTGGGTCATCACCGAGAAATCCTTTGTGGGTTTTTACCGAGCGATATTGTGTGGGTTAGAACCGAGCAATCCAGTGTGGGTCAGCACTGACCGATCCTGTGCGGGTTAGCAGCAGAGCATCTTAACAGAGTAAGATGATTCAATAGTTACATCTAATAATCTCTACTACTATACCTAAGAAATACCTAGTGTGAGCTGATCCCATACGTATGTGGTAAGTTCCATTTTGGTAATACCTTGGTGGTATTATTCTATGTGGCGTACCTTTGTGGTACTTACCTTTGTGGTATTCCTTCCTTTTTGGATCATTTGATATTTGGGATTTATGTTGGACTCTATGATTTCCTCATGATTGAGATGGGTATACTTGAAAACTTAGGTATATGTATGGTCATATTCCTTAGTAGGGTTGTCAGTTGTTTTCATGCCTTGTGGTTTATTCTTGGTGAATTTTGTGAGACCTTGAGGGTCTTGGGGTCCCTACTGAGTATCATTATACTCACCCCTACATGGGCTATGCCCGCACCTTATTGTGTTTGGTGCAGAAAACAGACAATGTTGATCGAGGTTGAGGGTACCGGGGCTAGACGGGGCCTAGTGGTGGACCATACAGCATGACAGTACACATAGGAGACGGGCGAACGCGGGGTGATGATGAGGCGATATATACCTACCCTTCATGTAGGATTCTCGGAGGATGACCCAGTAGCTGAATTTCTTCTTCTTCAGTTGTATTTTATTTCAGTTGTACTTATACTATTACTGTTGGGCTTCTATTTCAGCCCCTTTTTACTTTCATCACATGTTTTTCTATACAATTGACTTGTGTTCGTATCTTGTTGTGTTCTTGGTTGTGTGTGTTTATAGGTTATAAAGGCAATGCCTTCCCAGTTATAGGGAATATGCCATTTGGTGCTAGTTTCCAACCCCTAGCCTATGGAAGGCGGGCTTAGGGTAGTCACAACACGGGCCCCGGGGTACGGTCCATGGTAGATAACATGATCTTATTAGTAGAAGATCATACCATGAATGTCAATTATCATAATCAAAGGTTATGAAATAAATATTGGTTGTTTATAAGATATGAAGCATATGGTAATTGATATCATAATCTATTAAAGAATAATAAAGAAATAATACACTGAATTGCGCCAATAAAATAAAATCATTTCCATAGTAGTCAAGGCTTACCGTGAAGACCATTATAGTGGAAAGAAATCATTTGATGAACCAGGTTCACTGCATGTTCTATCCCTCTATTGCTGAAATGAATTTACTTCATATTCCGTCCATGTATTACTGAACTTGGTTCCCCTCCTATTCCCACCGTGTATTACTAAACAGGGTTCACCTCGCATTCCAGCCCTCTATTATAGATCTATGTACACTCCTCCTTTTAGCCATGTATTGGAAAACTGAGTTCACTCCTCATTCCATCCCTATCATACTGAACTGATTTCACTCCTCATTCGAGCCTAGTATTTCTAATAAATGTTTACTCCTCGTTATATCGCTATCATACTAAACAGATTTAACTCCTTATTCCAGCCATGTCTATCTCAACAGACCATTGGGGGGATATATAGGTCCCAGACATCAAAAAAATCAGACAAATGTGATCCAAAATATTAGAAAAAAGAATCATATTTTGAACCTTAAAAAGACCTGTATTTCATAAGCATCATATAATAACCCATGAAATAAAATGGGTATCATAAACAAGCCATCATATCATAACCTGTATAAACGATACAAGTTTCATAATCACGTAATAAAAGAATAATCCATGGAATGAAGCGGTTTTCAAATGAATATAACATGTGGAATAGAAAATAATTATCATTAAAACATGCCATCTTGTTCATAAACCATTCAGTGAAATAATAAGAATGGTGTCCTCAGGTCAAAACCCTAGTAAAGCAGAAACTATATCAAAGGACATCATCATAGTTGGATAAGGAATTTGAAAGATCATTTGGAAGATAATATTTCTTTGAAAATCTATTTTCAAAACATATAAAATTTTCAATATCCTTTTCTTTGAAAAAACTTTGAAAACATATATAGGATTCCTGAAAAATCATTTAAAACATTTGTTTCGGTAACAAACCATTCCACTTTGAAAGGTGTTTTTTTAATAAAAAATCATTTTGATAAGATTTTTTCTTTTAAAATATTTAAAACAATATTGAAACTTTTTAAACACTACTTAAACATAAAACATTTTTGAAAAAAAGTTTTAGGAAACATGATATCGAAAGAAAAAAACTAAGATCAAAGAGAGAGACAAAGTCAGATTTTCTTAAAATAAAATTTTAATTATCTTAAGTAAAAATAGTGAAAAAATTTAATCAATACACGAAGATTTCATGAAAAACTATAGGAAAATAAAATCATGATTTTTCATGAGATATGGATCATAATATTTCATCAATGGTTGAATAATTATAAACAATCATGATATATAACTAGACTATAAAAATAAAATATTACTAATTTAGTAAATTTGACTCATAATACACATGAGAGAATAAATTTATTGGATGATTAAAATATTATGGAAGAATTAGATTAATCATATAAAATTTCAAAGAGAAGAATATAAACCTCATATATGAATATAGGTGCATAACATGGCATGTGTATCAATGATGGAAACATGAGACAAAATTAATTTACTAATATGGTAAAGTTTGAACCATACACCCTATAAATGAGTTCCCAAATTGGATATGTAAATATAGATAAATGTAATGATGTAAGACATAGAATATATTTATTGGCAGTATATAACCCACACAAATGAAATGAGTGGTTAATTTGGAAAAAGTCTCTGAGAAACAATAGTGAGACTAGAAACCCCCATACTCCTTGAATAATTTTTGATTCATGAGATACATGAAATAATAACATTAATTGAAACATGTAATATCATTAAATTAGTAAAATTCATTTTATAACCTATCATAGGTTATTATGTAAACCCCAAAACAAGAATAATTTTTGAATTTGGAATATATCTGATAGAACTAAAAATGATACGGGAATAACCTTACCGAAATCCTTGATTTTATCTATAAACATTTAAAAATCATGTATAATATATATAAGTTTATAATATGTCTTCCAATGTACCATATTGTTACATATAAACCCATATATTGTTATATTTTGACATTATGTTACCCATTTGTTAACAATTCTATTTTAATGTTGTGTTTTAGGTAATACCAAATTTGTTTTTCGAATATGATTTGACTTTTTTTTCTTGATCCCCTTACATAGATAAAGATTTAAATATTTACAACATATAAATGAATGATATAAATTTTTTTATATTCACTTGGTAGATTTGTCAATGAGGTGAACCCTCAATGCCTTCTAGTGATTGATCATAGTAGGCCCTCCTAGATGAATGAAGGAGAGTCTCTCACAACCTCAGAAGGTGTCTTGGTGAAGAAAGATGTTGGTTAAATTAGTTTTTTCTCTCTGAATCTCACTAATAAATGGGGGAATATATCTGATAGAGATAAAGATAATACTAAAGGTGATAAGAGACCTTATTAAAGTGATATTATTCAATGTGGATAGAATAAGATAACTGAATGTGAAGGAGCAATGTCGGCTCCACCTAAGAGGAGGCCAAGAAAGGACTATTCTTACTTCCTAAAGCCGGTATCCACCATGTCCTCATTTCGAAGGGAGATAGGGGATGTCCCTGACTCTAAAAAGGGCTATGTTAATAAAAAATATTATAAGGAGAAACACTATGTAGACCAACTGAAGCTTATAAGGATGATTTCTTAGGTATTGAAGAAATAGGAAATAAACTCTATGTTTGAATCAACTACTGTGGAGGATGCACCATACTGTGGATGTGATGAGGATTATGATTACTATGATACATAGTTTCTCTTATCTAGGTGGCCCGGATCTTGGATATAGATGAGATATATGAATATACCATTTTTCTTTTTATTTAATATATGGTTTGAGGTGTTTGTATCTTACTGGACTTGTTGGGTAAAAAATATTGAAATATGAAATGGAATACACAATTCTTGGAAATGGTTGGCCATACATATGCATATACATTATTTCCATTCTATTGTAGTATTTAATAAAATAATGTTAATGAATTATATGTATATATATCATCATTATAATAGAATTATTATTTCATATATATCATTTAAATTTACGAAATCAATAATTAATACATTCCATGTAATGTGTGAATGAATCATTCGATTTGAGGTGACGTTAGTCCATACATCCATAAATGAAGTTATCATATTTACACAAAAAGGAAAGCATGAAGGTATATTCTATGTAACATTTTATTAAGAATAAATACACCCTAAATATAACATATATCATATAAAAATATAATTTCCATCATAATTTACAACCATGAGAGGAGGTAAAGGAAAAATGAACGACATTGTTTCCAGAAATGGTACTATGCCATACACATAAATGATAAGTTAGTTACCCAATTGATGGAATGTGTGTGTAGGTGTAGGTAAAAAAAATTAGAATAAAAAATTTCAATATATTAAGGATTCTTATTTTATTATATAATAATAGAATAAGAATATTTTAGGGGTTTGATAATGAAAATAAAACAAAACATCTTGTGGATGGATATTATATCTTCTTTAGGAAATTACTTTTCGTTTTTCACCAAAGGAATAAATTTTGATAACTTATGATCAAATTGAAGCATAAAGGGTGATAGGTGATAGTTTTTGTAGGTTATTTGGGTTGTTTTTTTTTATACAAATTTTCATGAGAGGTGTGAGGATGTGAGGAGGGTGAATACGCTTTTATAATGGAGGCGGAGTAACATTCTTGCTAATATAAAACGATATACACTATTGAGAGATATAAATTACATAATGCACCTCAAATAATTTTAAATTTTAGATAAAAGTATGTATATGGTATAAACATGATAATATAATGTATTTTTGACATGTTTCTAGGGTATTTATCCCTTTATTTTAATGTTTACCCACTAAGTAAACTTGTTTGTACCTTAATCACTACAATTAATTTTAATGGTATAATTTATGTTGAAGATACTAGATATTATAAATTATTAATATTAAAAATATGGAATAAATTTTTCCAAATTCCAAAAAAATAAATCGTATAAATTAAATTAAAATTAATCCCACAGATTTGTCATGAAAGCGGCTTTTTAAAGCGAAAAAGTCAAAATGTTTTAATTGTTTTTTTATGAAATTTCAATGTAATATTAGTTCCAATGACATAAAATGGATTAATATATGTATAATAATTATAGTTATACTTTAAAACAAAATTAATATAAAATTTTACTATATAAATAAGTTAAAAAAAGAAGTATTAAATATAAATGTAGTACTTTCACTATTCATAAAGAATGAAATTTCACTAAAAAATACAGAAAATTAACCAAAAGAAACTTTTTATATTACCCTTTAACATATGATGTCTTTCTTGTAAAATAAAAATTATTAATGTTTCCAATATTATATTTAATACTCATTCTCCATTAAAAAGGAGTGAAATTTTCTTTTAGAAAAAGACATTTAATTGTTCATAAAATTGGATTTATTTCTATCTTATATCTATAAAATATAATGTATGAGTACAAAAAAAATATTTATTGAATATATAATAAATGCAATTTATTAAAAAAAATAATCATTTTAATTATTTATTAAGATACAATTGTGTTTGAATATAGAATAAATATTTTCTAAAATATTAAATTTATTTATTTTCCAATAGATCTTAAATTCACATATACTAATTGATAACAAAATGATTCATCTTATATACATTTCAAAATAATATTTTCACAATTCTATTAATCATATTCATTAATTCAATTATAATGGATAATTGGTAGTTATAATAATATTAAGAGTATATTGTAGTTCAATAAAACATTTCCTTATGTGTAACGAAATCTTTCAAAGGGATTAGGTATTGGGTGTAATAAAATACAAAAATAGTGTTTCATTTACCATAAGATAATCTAAGAGTTTCATGTAGTGAATGATTAACTTTGTGTTTTTTATAATGAAATCCAAACATAGAGATTTCAAATAAAATAATCTATATTCAGTGTTGTGTGAAATGAAAAATATCGAAATGATTATATTAATTCAAAAAAATCATAAAAATATAAATGTGTTACATTATACCTCATTTAAAATGAATTTCAGCAATAAAATTATTTTGGGTTATTAATGGTTTAATACTTGAAAGATCATTTCATACAAACACACATAATTATAAAAATTAATACTAAAACATTTTTTAAAAAGTTAACGTTATAAATATAACATTTTTTTAATGTAACAGATAATTAGGTCTCCATGTAAAATAAAATATGAGAAAAGTGAAAAGATGGACATATAAAAAAGCATAAATAATTATAATTATTGATAAAGATCATAGATAACAAGAATTTCGTTGATACAGACAACATTAACAATAAAAAATGATAAAATGATGATGCATGAGATAGGTAATTGATATCATCAAAAATGATGATAATTGGAAAAATATTTATTTCAAGATTCATTTTATCTATTGTTGATGAATTTTTATGAGAATATATACTTACATGATTTTAGGATAACCTCACCATTTTTTTTGGCTTGATAAATTTCATTTCAACTTTTATTACATGAAATACAGGTGATTTTTTTCATCAATTAATCATTATTAGATAATGAGATTCATAAATAGAATTACAGGATATTCCATTTTTTCTTTAATTATAAAAACAAAAAGGATAGAACATGTTATGCAATAAGTATAAATCATTATATGTAGAGATAATAATTTAATATCTAAAACCTCATCTGATGTTTAAAATAAATAATATCATAAATCATCAACCTTATAACCCTTTTGAATGATGTATGTCCAAATCCTTAGAAAGAAGGTCAATAAAATTTTTAAAAACAACATAGTATTGATCCCCCGTATATCATAAAGTATCTCTTATTTGTAATATATGAAACATGCATATACATTCCTGATGTTTTATCTTGAAACACAGTAATAACAAGAATTTCCAAAAATACTTATTGAAAACATATATGTTTCATTATTCTAATGTTTATAGGATATATTCCATAAGTAAAAAAATGTTGTAAACATCACTAGCGATATCATAAACCACTTTTCAAAAAATACTTAATTAGTTCCAAGGTAATCAGTACCATATAATTTACATATTCATATCTAACATATCATTATACAAACATCATTATAATAATATAAGAAATATATTAAGGCTTATCTTTCACTTAATCATGTATTTCCCAAGAACATCACCTCACTATAAAATCAATATAATCATACATTGAAACTATTTAACAGATTCTTGTAAATCCTTATCAAAAATATATAAACTAGAAAATCCTTATTACATAATTCTGGATTCAAAATACATAAAAACATTGATTATTCCACATCATCCTTTATACATTAACTTGGATTCCATATCGTATTACTTAATACCTCTTTATAAAAATACTTAATATGTAGTCTCATCATCATCAACAATATAACCATTAATCATACAACATTACTAATACTCTTCTTGAGATTTCCAATTAGGACAACGATTTTAATAATGACCCTTCAATCGATACTTAAATAATTTATCAATTAATGAGGTATTTGGGAGGACAATATACCCATCCATTGATTTATCTAAACTCTATATTTTCCATTTTTGGTTACTTTATTTCAGTCCTTATTTTCCACAGTTAGAACATCTTGTTGTTCCCCTAAGACATTCACTTGGATGATTCATTCAAAATTATTAACACAAATGAAATTAAATCCTCATTCCTCCTTGGCCTCTATTACCCTAATTCTTAGTGAAATCCTTAATTTTCTTCTTTTTTGAGTCTAATAGTTGGTTAAGGTCCACATTTTTAATCGTGATTAATTAATATTTATTTGGAATGATCAAAAGATCCTTCACTCTAGTGATAATCCAATTTGAATTCTCATTAGAAAATTGTTTTTCACATAAAATGTTAACCGAGTTGCTTTTTGTTTCATCCATTGAGTAAAACCAAAAATCATAGTGTGAGCATCACTTATCGTAGTTCAAAACCACATAATCATGAAAAATATCTTATAATATGTCTAAATTATTACACCTTCATTTATATCTTTGAAACCATAGTCTTATCCTTATATTCATCCCCAAAAATATCCTTTGAGATATCCTTACGCATCTCACTAAACTTTTCTCAACATACATTCCAAAGGATTATAAAACATTCCTTGCATATGAACTATAATGAACTAGTATCAACATACATGGATATTAGATCATTTTTGATAAATATTTAGAACATTACAAAAAATACATCCCCCAAGACCATAGTAGATTAGTGTATCCAAAACCATGGAACCAATTATCCTAATATGCTGAAAGATCCTCAATATCTCCTTTAATGATCCTACCATTTAGTAATACTACTTTAAATGTTTCTTCACAACCTATAGGGAGGAATCATAAGAAAGGTGAGAGATGAAATTCTTAGTATGGATAAACAAGGAGATATGTAAGTATAGTCATGAGCATAGGGGTGTAATAACATGATCATATTATTAGAAGATCATACCATAGATATAAAATATCCAAATCCGTAGTAATGGAATATACATGAGTATTTTATATGACATGAATCATAAGATAGTCGAGAGAATAAGACATTAAAACATAACATTGGAATAAGAAATGAAATTATGGTAGATAAATATTTTTTTTACATAGTAGTCAAGGATTGCCTCCAAGACCATAATAGTGGACAAATTATTTTACTGAATTGGGTTCACTCCCTTATTCTAGACCTTTATTACTAAACTTGGTTCACATCCTATTCCATCCCAGTATTACTAAACCAGGTTCAACTCCCATTCCAGCCCGGTATGATTGAACCAGGTTCACCTTCCGTTCCAGGACTGTATTACTTAATCGATTCCAATCCTCATTCATGCACCATTCTACTGAACTAGGTTTTATCCTTGTTCCATAACAATAATACTAAAGCAAGTTAACTCTTTGTTCTATCCCTATATTACTCAATCAAGTTCACTCCTCATTCCATCCCTTTCATAATAAATTGAGTAAACTTTTTTTCTATCCCTACCTATCTCATGGGATATATAAATAATTATCAAATTAATATTTTAGAGATATAGTTCCCACCTATCTCACAAAAAAATAATTCAAAACTTTTGAATATTATAAAAAATAATCATCATATTATGACCTATAAAAAGATATGGGTTTTATAAACATCAAATCATAGCCCTATAAATGAAATGTTTATCATAAAAATTCAATCATGTCATAACATATGAAAAATTATAATTTTTACAACCATTTCATCAATGAAAAAATATCCCATGAAAAGAAGTGGGTTTCAAAATAATATAACTTGTGGATGGGAAACGAGTTTTATAAACAAATTTTAATCTTAATCATAAACCATTCCAATAAATAATAATAAGGGTGTCCTTTTATCGTTACCTTAGTAAAGAATAAACTATATCAAAGGTTATTATATTATATTGAGAATGATTTTGAAAGATAAAATGGAACGTAAAATTTATTTGAAAATCACATCTTAAAATATATAAAATTTTCAAAATAATTTTCTTTCAAAACACATTGGAATCATATATAGGAATCCAGAAATTTCATTTAAAACTTTTGTTGGGGAAAATATATTTTTCCTCATTTTTTTTAAAACATAAAACTTTTGAAGAAAAATTCCTCTAAAATCATATAAAATAAAATTTAAAATATTTAAACCTCATTTTAATCATAAAATTAGTTTTAAAACATTTTTATAGAAAACATAATTTACAAGGATCAAAAATTTATGACTGTAGAAGGAGATAAATTCAAATTTTCATAAAAAAATTAATTATAATAAGTTACAAAGAGTGGAATAATTGTACCCATAAAAGAATATATCATGAATAAATAGAATATACAAAAGATTTTGAGTTTTTTTGAGAGATGAAAAATAATATTTCATAAAATGAATCATAATCGTAAGCAATATAGATAAGATATGAGATTGAAGAAATAAACTATAACCACTTTGGAAAACGTTTTCCATAATCCACATTCGAGAAAAATAATACATGAATATAAAAATAAATTATTTGAATATATTAATGATATAACATGTGAATGGGAAGTATATAAATTTGTTAGAAGAATATAGGTGTATAACATGGCATGTGTCTCAAATAATGAGAATTCAGACAAAATTAATTTACTAATTTTGATACTTTGGAACCATAAAACCCATGAAAAAAGATCATAAAATTGATACATTAATACTGATATATTTATGGAAAATAAAAATATAATTCACTAATGGTTAATAAATACAGAATAAATAAGAAATTAGTAGTGAATTTGGAAAAAGGCTTTCAAAAGTTAAAGGGAGACTAGAAATCCCCTTACTACTTGAGTAATTTTTGAATCATGAGATACATGAATGAATAAAATAAATTGAAAATTTTAATATCATTAAAAAAATTAAATTAGACATATGATTTTTTCAATTTTTTTATATAAACCACACAACAAGATGAAGTGGTGAATATAACATATATCTCATGGTAATAAAAATGAGATGAGAAAACCCTTACCTTATGCCTTGACTTTGATCACACATGTTGAAACCACCATTATAATACATATATATTTAGAATAAATATTCCATAGAATTATAATGTTATATATAATACCATATAATATTTTATTATGACATTATATTACCCATTTATTAGTAATTCCCTGTTAATGTTACATTTCCAGTAATATATGCTTTGTTTTTCAGAGATGATTTGACTTGTTATTCTTGACCATATTACATAGATCATTATTTAGTTACATAAATAATTTAAAATATGATATAAATATAATAAATATTACATATATTAATATTGATAATAATAAATAAAATATAAGAATATAAATAGAATACACTGTTCATGGAGACGGTAGGTTGTATGTACACATGTACATTATTTCTATTTTATTATCTTATTGAATAAAATAATGTAATATATATATATATATAACTAAAAAAATATAATTATTATTTAATATATATCTCATTATGTTTTCAATACCAATCCTTAATACATTCCATGTGATGTGTGAACAAATCACATCACTTTGGGGAGGAAGTAGTCCTCGCTTTCACAATCGAAGTTGTCTTATTTAAACAAAATATAAACCATGAAACAATTTTATGTAATAATTACATTATAAAAATTAAATCAAAAATATAATATATATCATATAAAAAATTATTTCCATTATAATTCACAACCCTAATAGTTGGAAAAGGAAAAATGAACGATATCATTTCGTGAGATGTTAGTCTGCCGTAAAGACAAATGGTGTGTTCGTTACCCATTTGATGGAAGTATTGGTAGGTGTAGGTATAACCCTTATAATAAAAAATATATATTTATATTTAGGATACATAGGATATTATATCATTGAGGGAAAATAATAATTAAGGGGATGCATAATGATAATAAAAAAATGAGCTTTTGGAAGGATGTTACCTCTTCTTTGGGTAATTTCTTTTGGTTTTCACCAAATGACTATCATGGTTTGTTTTATGCAAAAATAATGGTTTATAGGTTTATATTAGATAATTTTATATCATATTGATATTGATTTTTGATTATCCAATATAGATTGATATGTATGATAAAGAGTCGGTGAGTTCCCTTTTATAGTGGAAGATGAGTGACATTCTTGTAAATTTAAAATGGCACACACTATTGAGAGGCCTCCCTTACATAAAGTTCATACAATAATTTTTTAATTTATAGATAATGGAGTATATTTTCCAATTATTTCCATAAAATTGATTTGGAAAACATTCTAGGGGTATTTTTCCTTTTAATTTAATGTTTAACCATTAAGTAAACTCGTTTTTACCTTAATCACTGTAATAAATTTTAATTACATTCAATAATATTTTTAGTAAAAAATATAGCTAAATAAGGAGATATTATAATTTATTTTGATTAAAAAAATATGGAACCCATTTTTCAAAATTCTAAACACAAAATTTATAAAAATTAGTTTAAAAATAACCCCGCTGGTGTGCCATGAAAGTAGGTTCTTTGAGAGAAAAGTTAAAAAGATTGAACATTTTTAAATAAAATTTCAAAGTGTTATTGGTTATAAAGATATAAATTTCTTTATTGGATCTATAATTTGTCTAATTACAATTTAAAACTAAATTATTATATAAATTTTCTATATAAATAAAATAGATGAGAAGAAGTTTTGAATTAAAATCTTGTATTTTTCACTATTCTTAAAAATATGAAACATCTTAGAAAAAAAATTCTCCCTAAGTAAGTTTTGATTTTATGATATGAAAAATATATTTTAATTATTTAAATATAAATTATTAAAATATCAAAATTTATATTTAATGTGTGTTCACCCTTAAAAGGCGATAAAATTACCTTTTAGAATAATATTTCTTTTTATTCATTAAAATTGGTCTTATTATTAACTTATATATATATATATATTATTTTATGAGTATAAAAAATATTTATTGAATATATAATATATAAAAATTTTCAAAAAAAATTAATCAAAATTATTTTATTTTAATTTATTGAGACAAATTTGTGTTTGTTCATAGAAGAATAATTTTATTAGAAATTTTTGTTATTTTAAAATAGTTCTTAAATTCACTTATATAAATTGATAATCAAATAATTCATTTTATTTAAAATTTTAAATAATATTCTCACAATTTAGAAAATCTTATTCAACTCTCCCATTACAGTGGCTAGGTGGTAGCTGTAATAACATTTTAATAAAAATATTAATAGTAAATTATTGTTTCATAAATCTCTGCCTTGTGTGTAACGAAGGATATTGAAGGGGATTTATATTGTGTTTATTAAATGAAAAATATTGTGTTTCATATACCATATGATAACTTACTTGTTTCGTATTGTGAAATATTAACTTGTTTTTTGTACAATGAAATCCAAACATTGGGGTTTTTATTAAAAAATCAATATTCAACCTTTTTTTAAATGAAAAATGTCTAAAAGATTAAATTATTCTTAAAAAATTTTAAAAAATCACATGGTGATATATTTTACCCCTTAAAATGAATTTATCCCTCAAAATTTATCTAGGTTATCAATTCATTAATACTTGAAGTTTCCATTCACAATAACCCACACTATAAAATAATGAATACTGAAAAATTATTTAAAAATAGAATGTTTGAAATGTAATGGTTACCCAAAGTAACTCATAATTAGGTTTCAATAAATGTGAACATTGTTGTAATGTGATAATAATTACATGGAAGAAAGATTAAATAATCATTGAGATTGATATAGGTCACTGATTATATGAATGTGAGTGATTCAAGCAAAATTAACAATCATGAAACCATAAATTGAATAAGCACGAAAGAGGTTATTGATATTCTAAAAAAGGTGTTAATAGTAAAAAAAACTCAAGACCCATTTTTCAGAATATGAAGCATTTTTATGAGAAGATATACTTATATTATTTCTTTACAACTTCACTGTTTGTTGTAGCATGAACAGTTTTAAATTAATCTAATTTTCGATGAAATGGAGGTGAAATTTGCATACCTAAAGCATTTGTAGATCATGAAATCCATGAATAAAATGATGGGTGATTCCATATGACTTATGTTATTACAAAAAAAATTGAACATGTTATCCAATATTAAAAAATCCTCACACAGTGAGATAATACTTTAACATTTAAAACTTTATTTGAATTTTTACAAAAAGCCTTCTATAAATGTTTAACCTTATAACCCTTCTGAATGATGCAGGTGCATAACATTAGAAAAATCGTCACTAAATTCCTCAAAAGTAACTTAGCATTCATAAACTATATATCATAAACTAAATCATATTTTTCACATACAATACATGTGAATACATTAATTATATATTCTTTTAAAACATGGTAATAACCAAAAATTACACAAATCATTATTGAAAAAATTCATGTTTCATTATTCCAATGTTTAATGAATATATTCCTTATTTCAATTTTTTTTTAAACTTCATCAATCAGGGAATAAACCCATTCTTAAAAAATCCTTAATTATTTCCAATGTAATCAGTATTATACAATTTACATATTCATATGAAACATATCTTTATCCAAACATAATTATCATAACATAAATAACACATTAAGGATTATATTTCCCTTGATCATCTATTTCCCATTAATATCACCTTGACATTGAATCACTTTTATATTCCATCAGAACAATTCAACATATTCTTGTTAATAATTATAGAAAAAATATAAATGGAATAGTCCTTTAACAAAATTATTGAATTCAAATACATTAAATATTTTATTATTCAACTTACTTTTTAATTAATTAAAAAGGATACCACATCATACTATTTAATAACTCTTTATCTTCATAATTCACATGTTTTCTCATGATTATTAGCAATATAACCAATAATCATTCCACCTTAATGATTCTCTTCTTGAGCTTTCCAATTGGGACATCAATTTGAATAATGACCATTCATTCCATACTTAATGTCTTTTAAAATATATGATGTATTAGGGGTGTCAATATTCCAATACTTTTTGTTAACTAAACCCATTATACTTTCATTTACAGTTACATTATTTTTCTTCTTCTTTTATAGTGTTAAAACATCTTCTTACTCCACTAATACATTCACTTGGGAGATTATTTCCACATTCTTGAAATAAATAAACTGAATATTCTATCCTCCATGGTCTCTGTTACCCAAAATCTCAGTGAACTCATTCCTACTCTTCTTTGAACTATTCTAGAGTTCTTTAAGGTACATTTTTAGACATGTTCCTTGAAAAATTATTAATAATGATCACAAAAACCTTCACTCTAGTAACCATTTAACTTCTAATCATCAAACTATCTATCATGTTTATTGTTATCCTAGTTCTATTAGGATCCCACCAGGGAATAAAACCATAATTCATAGTGTGAGTATCACTTATCATAGTGGAAAACCACATAATCATGAAACATATCTTATATTATGTCTAAATTATGACATTATATATTAAATTTATGACACATTAGGATTATCCTTAGTGACATCCCATGAAATGCCCTTAGAAATATTCCTTGTGAATTCACTAATGTTTTCTAATCCTTGTTTCCAAAGGTGAAATAATCCATTCCTTTGATACTAGCTATAGTATCCCAAGAATAACATATATGGATATTAGATCATTTAAGTTGAATATTCATCACATTATAAAAATAATTCCATGAAGATAAAAAAATTTAGTTTCTTTAGAAACATAGAACCCGTTATTCTAGTTTAATGAAAGATATTCAATAACTCCCTTAAGGATCATCCACTTTAGTTATCTAATTTATATTTTTATTTTGTAACCTGGGGAAAGAAAACATTAAAAATGGGTGGGCTCAAATAATTATTAAGGGTATATAAGGAGATATGTAAGAATAATAATGAGAATAAGAGTATAAAAACATGAATGAATCATTATAAGATCATACACCTTATATGAAAGATCATAATAAAGAAACATAGAATAATGTTTGGTAGTTTTATGACATGAATCATTGGGTAATCGAGAGAATAATCTATGAAAAAATAACATAATAATAAGACATGGACCTGTGGAAAACAAATAAAATGATTTCCATGATAGTCAAGTCCTACTACTAAGAAAATCATAGTGGAAAAAGTATTTAACAGAACCTTGTTCACTCCCCATTTGATCCCTATATTACTAAACCGGGAGCACCTCCCATTCTAGAACTATATTACTGAACCAGGTTCACCTCCAATTCCATCCCTGTATTACTCGACTAGGAACACCTATAATTCCATCCATGTATTACTAAAACAATTTCACTCTTCATTCAAAACAAATTATAATAAATTTAGTGAAATAATTAATCAAGACATGTACTATTGAACCAAGATAGCTTCTTATTCCAACTTTGTCATACTGAACATAGTTAACTCCCCATTCCATCCCTATCTATCTCATGATGAATTTTAAATCATTAAATAATAAATTGGAAGGAGATATAGGTCCCACAAATCATATAAAAAATCATACATAAAGTTTCCACAATATCATAAACAATCATCAAATCATTACCCATAAAAAGAGATGGGTTTCATAAACATCATATCACACCCCTTGAAATTAAATTGGTATCTTAAATAGGCCATCATATCATAACCTATGGGAAAGATACAAGATTCATAATTTTTTCATTAAATAATTACTAGTTAAAAGAAGCATGTTTAAAAATAATATAACTCATGGAAGATAAAATAGCTTCATAAAAAACATATCATTCTAATCATAAACCATTAATAGAAAGAATAAGAATGGTGTCCTTGAATCATAACCCTAGTAAAATAGAAACAATATCAATGGATACCAGGATATATGGAGCGGGATTTTGAAATACCAATTGGAATATTTTTGTTGAAAAATCACTTTTTAAAACATATTACATTTTCAAAATCTTATTATTTGAAAAAACACTTAAAACTGATATAGGAATAATGAAAAAACATTTAAAACATTTCTTAATGAAAATATCATTTCATCATAAAACATGGTTTCTTTAAAACGTACAAATTTCACAAAAAATACATTTAAAAATTATAAAAGAATCTTGAAATTATTAAAACACATTCTAAACATTAATTTTTTTTGGAAAACCTTTTTTTAGAAACATGTTGTTTAAAGAAGAAAATTTTCCAATCGAAGAGAGAGATAAAGTCAAGTTTTACTAGAAAACTTCAAAACAATATAACTTTATAAAGAGTGTAAAAATGGTACCAATAAATGAATATATCAATAATAAAATAATAGAAGAAATTTAATTAGTTTTCTTCAGATATGTACTATATGATTTCATCAATTGAAGCTTAATCATAAATAATCCTGATAAATGATGAAGTTGATGCAATAAACTATTACCACTTCGGTAAATTTCACTCATTGTCCAAATGATAGAATTAAATTAAATGAATATTAGAATATAATTACATATTTATATTTGTGATATAACATTTCATAGGGTAATATATAAACCTTGTAGAATAATATAGATGCATAACATGGCATGTATCCCAAAAAAGGAAAATCGAGAAAAAACTTAATTTACTGATTTGGTCACATTTGAACCATAAATCCAATTAAATTGAGATCATAAAATAGATATTTAAATAACCATAATTATAAGTATAATATTCATATAATACACTCATTTTTATTATATATACATAAAAAGTATCACAAAATTAAATGATAGACTAGAATTCCCCTTACTACTTGATTAACTTTTGAATTGTGATATTAATGAAGTAGTAATGTAAATTGAATACTTTAATATAATGAAAAAATTAAATTCCTGATATAACATGTAATAGGTCATTATATGCAACAGAAAATCAGAATAATTGTTGAATATATCATATATCTAACGAAAATAAAAGTGAGATGACAGAACTGTTACCTTAAAACTCGACTTACATCATACACGTTTATCCTCTTTTATAATAAATATAAATTTATTATAAATCTACCGAATAAATATATTTTTATTTCTAATAAAATATTTTATTTTATTATGACTTTTTATTACCATTTTATTGACAATTCAAGGTCAATGTTATCTTACGAGTAAAAACATCTCTTTTTTTCAAATATGTTTTGGCTTGTTATTCTTGATCCTCTTACATAGATCATGATTTTTTATTTATTGAATGTAAAAACATATATAAATATCATATATATTATGTATATAAATATTTATAATAATCAATAAAATATTTAAATGTTAAATGGAATACATCATTCATGGAGACCGTAGGTCGTATGTACGCATGAACACTATTTCCCTTTTATTGTCTTATTGGAAGAATGTAAATGTCATATATGTGTGTTTACATATATATATATATATTATAATTACATTATAATTATTATTTCATATATATATCATATAATTTTACAAAAACCATCCATAATACATTCAATATAATGTGTGAATGAATCACATAGCTTTGTGGTGGCGGTAGTCCACACATCCACAAACAAAGTTATTATACTTACACCAAATTGAATGAATGAATGTATGTTTTAAGTAATAATTAAATGAGAATAATGAAATCATAAATATCATAAAAAATCATTATTTCCATAATAATTCACAACTATGAGGGGTGGTAATGGAGAAATTAATTACATAACTTTGGGAGACGGTAGTTTGCTGTACACACAAACTTTATGTTTGTTACCCATTTTATTGAAGTGTGTATAGGTGTAGGTAGAACCCATCGAATAAAAAAAATCATTATATTGATCATAAGTAGGTTACTGTATAATAATGTAATACAATTAATTTAGGGTGTGGATAATGAAAATATAACAAAAGATCCTATGGAAGGATGCTACCTATTCTTTGGGATTGTTTTTTTGGTTTTTCACCGAATGACTAACCCGGTTTTATTTTATTCCAAAATTGAGGGATATATTTTGAGAGGATAGAAATTTGGAGCTTTTTTGAGGAGGTTTTGGACATGAAAATTTTCTGTAGGTGCGTGAGGACTTGAGGGGGTGAGTGCCCTTTTATATTGGAGGAGGATTGGCATTCTAGTAAATATAAAAAATTAAACACTATTGACACGTCTCCCTTACATAATATACATACAGTAATTTTAAATTTTATAGAAAATGTATGATATGGTAGAAATTTGGATAATCTATGGATTTTGGTCTTGTTTCTAGGGTATTTATCCCCTTATGATATTGTTTAACCACTACGAAAACTTATTTTACCTTAATCCTTGTAATTATTTTTAATAACATTCCAAAATATTTTTTTCCAATTAATATGTTGATCATACTAGATATTATAAATTATCTTAATTTTATATATTGAATCCATTTTAATAAATTATAAACATGTATGTGGAAGTTATTGATTTTAAATTAATCCCATAGACATGTATTGAAAGAATGAAATTAAGGCAAAAAAGTGAAAAATTTTGAAATCTTTTTATATAAATTTTCAATGTGAAATAAGTTCCAATGACATAAATTGGATTGATTTATGTTGAATTTATATACTTATACTTTTAAACAAAATAAATATATTATTTAACTATATATAAAAATTAGATGAAAAAGACGGTTGGAATTAAAAGTATTTATTTTTCATTATTCATTAAAAATGAAAGTTCTCTAAAAAATAACAAATATTCCCAAAAACAAAATTTTTTATTTTCATATTTCAAATAAGTTGTTTATTTTTTTATATAAAAAATATAATAATGTCAAAAATTATATTTAAAATGGGTGTTCTATTAAAAGGTGATAAAATTACCTTTTAGAACAATACATCTTTTTATTCATAAAATTTGATTTATTCATATCTTGTATCTTTAAAATATATGGGATGAGTATAAAAAGTATTTATTTAATATAAAATATAAAAAATTAATTGAAAATTTTTATCGTAATTATATTGTTTAATTTATTAAGATAATGTTGTGTTTTTACTTAGAAAAATATTTTCTTAGAAAATTAATTTATTTATTTTAAAATAGTTCTTACATACACTTATACTAATTCATAACCAAAAGATTAATTTTATATACATGTGTAAATATTATATTATATAAATTTAGTTAATGTTATTCATTCTTTATATTCCAAAGGCTATGTGGTAGATATAATAATATTTTAATAAAACGATTTGTAGTATAGTATAGTTTGGTAAAACTCGGTCTTGTGTGTAATGCATGGTATCTAAGGGACTTGATATTATGTCTAATACTATCCAAATATCATGTTTCTTTCACCAAAATCTAATATAATTGTTGTGTGTAGTAAATGATTAATATTTTTTTATATAAAAAAATATAGTGATTTAATATAAAAAAACTATATTCAATGTTCTGTGAAATAAAAAATATCAAACAGACTAAATTATTTAAAAAAATCACAAAAATATCATCATGCTATAAAAATTCTATAATATATTCTTATACTTAGACTTATCCTTATACATATCCACTCAGATCTCACAAATGATATAATATCTTAGTTACAAAAGGTAAACTAAACCACTCATCTGATACCAACTACATCAAACTAGGATATTCATACATAAACACCGCATATTTTTAGATAAATATTTAATAATTTAACAAATAAATGCTTTAGGACTATAAAGGTTTAGTGTATTTGTTGAAACGATGAATAATCCAATTATTTCATGAAAATTCATCAATATATCCCACTAAGATATTCCATTTAGTACACATCAAATTCATTCCCTATATAAACCTAACTTTTTAACCTGGGTGATGGAAACATAAGAAAGGGTGATCTTAGATGCTTAATATGGGTAAAAATGGGAGATATCAAGTGATAATCACTAGAAGGAACAATATAATCATAAGGGTATGATATCATGAACATAACTTATATGGATCATACATAATCTTTCAAAATTAACCAATTTTATTCATAAAATCAAACATTATCATTTCAAATACATGAATCATAAGAGTAATAAATCATCATAAATCAATCATGATCTCTAAGTAAATTTCATATAATTATTATTCCATAAAATGAACATAAACAATTTCATATGTCGTGGTTGACTAATGGGACTATCGAATAATAGTGTATTGGGAATCACAATGTGTTTCCCATAACATAAAAGATTATTAATCATACCATATTTCCTATAATAGATCAAGAAGATTAACTTGTTTCCCATAGTGGATTAAGCACATCGGCCTCTTTGCTATAAAATATAACCCATATCATTTTATTTACCATAATTATATCCTGTGATATAAATCATTAGACAATTAATTATAATGATTTATAGTTCCCACAATCACATTATCCATACATATTTTCCACAATATCATTAAACAATAATAATATCATCATATCATAACATTTTCAGATAATATAATGTTTTATAAAAACTTCTAAAATCCATCAGTATATAAAACATGGAAATATATATGAGTTTAATAATAATATCATCATAATAATCATAATCCATTCATATAATGAACAAGTATGGTACTATTATATTATATACCTAGAAATACATAAGCAAATCTATTGGTTGTTGTTGATGAATAGAAATTCCATAAATGTTTTATTAAAAAATTATTGAGGAAGAATACCTCTCCATTTTAAATCGCTTAATTAAAATCTAAAAATTTCCTAAATATTAAGAAAATTATTTCCTAGAAAAAGATGTTTACATCTTGTAATATAATATTCAAAAAATAGAGTGGTCCTGATAGTGGAAAACTTTGTAAATATTGTATGTGTTAAAACAATGATTCCTTTAAAACTTTTGGTAAAGAGTAAAAACTAAATCATTTTGTAAATTGAAAAGAATATTAATTTTATTAAATTTTAAAAATATCAGACATTGGTAAAAATGGATTTAAAATTTACCTTAAGAATAATAAAAAATTAGTTTAAATCATGGACATGGAAGTAAAAGTATTTTCAATTGAATATAAAAATAAATTATTTTTTTCCTAAAAACATTATTTTTCCTATTTATTTCATAAATTTATGTAAATGAAAGGAAATATTTTATTATATAGGTATAAATAGTTGATATGAACATAAATGTGTTTCTTAAGAGTTATACCATATAATTTCATCATCAAAAACTTAATCCTAGACAATCCTGATAAATATTGATATTGTAACATAACAATTTTTAACACATTTGTATATTTTGGTTCATAAATAAAATGAATGAAATAAACATATATGGAAATATAAATACCCATAATTTTTAATATAATAAATAAAAAATTCATTCATGGGTAGTATATACACTATATAAAAAAACATGTTTTGAATGTGTCATGGGTATCTAAAAAATAAAAGAGATTCTAAAGTCCCATATCACTTTCGAAACTATTGAAAAATAATACATATTAAATAATAACATAAAATGAAACTTTTAAATATCATTAAATAAATTATATTCACAATATAATATTTCAAAGTGATATAATATATACCACACAAAACAAACAAGTGGCTAAGCATTAAAATCACATCTCTTGTAATAACTACTTCATTTTTCATGTATGTTTTTGTATGGTATTTTTGGCCTTTTAAATTAGTCATGATTATCTAATATATATAATTATAATCTAAATTTTAATATCATATATATTCAATAAATATTTATCTATAATAATCTATAAAAATTATTAAAATAAAAATGAATTACATCTTTCATGTAGATGGTAGACCGTATATATGCATGAATACTTTTTCATTTTTCAACTAAGGGAATGAAGTAAATTTTTATAATAGTTAACCCTGAATTAATAATAATTATTTCATATATATCACATATATTCATTACTTTAAACCAAAGCACCTTCTATTTAAAACATAATTGAAAAACAATCACATTTCTTCGTGAGGTAGCATTCCACTGTACACATGAGTGACATTATCATATTCACACAGAATGAAATGTATTGATGTATATGTGATATTTTAATTTGATATGTTTAATAATTTCATATATATATATATATAATCTATCTGTATATTAATCCTTGAGAGGTGGATATGGAAGACAAATTCTATCGGTTTGTGAGGTGGTAGCCCACTACGCACATAATCGACGGTTTCATTTCCCATTTGATGGAAGAGTATATGGTCATATTTTATGTGTAAAAAATAATAAAATATTATTATATGGTAGATAATATTTTTATTATATTGTAATTATTGGGACAGTAATGAAAGTGGTAAGGGAAGAAGTAAAAAAAGAATGATCTTTGTGAAGACAATTACATTCTCTTAGAAAAACTCCTTTGGATATCTTATTAAGGAACATTGGATCGGTCTTTTGAAAACAAAAAATCAATATATAATGAGTATAATAATTTTAGGGGGGTTGTTGTTTTTTCACTAATCAAAATATCTTAATAATTATGATCAGGGGAGGGGAGGAAGATCTCTTTTATAATTGAGTTGTAGTGGTATTTTTGTAAATACCAAAAACTATTCAATAATGGGAAGATACATTATCCCCAAGTCCCACCAATTTTGCAATATAATATATTTTAGAGAATATATTATTGATAAAAACCTATAAAACATTAAATACATATATTTTAATCATCCTTTCCCTTAACCCTTAAGTTTACTTTCTTTTATCATTTTCTCACATTGGAAACTAATTTTTTTAATTTATTTACAGTGTTAATTTATCCATTAATAATGAAAATAAATCTATTATTTTTATATAATATATACCCATGTATTATAAATATGATTTATAGTTTATCATATAAAAATACCAACTGTGGGAAAATTTAATTTTTACACTGGTTTTTGTAATGTGAAGAACCTCACTCTAAACATAACATCGGTAATTAAATTGTATATTATTTATTATCGATTATGAAAACAAATTTCCATTAAAATAGTATTAATTATTTTAATTATCAATATATAAATAATTTGAAAAAATTGAGTTTTTATATGTGGATGAATTAAATTTACAACTAAACCCACACATAGAAAAAAATAGTTTTCCAAAGAAATATTTTCATAAGTATGAATAGTTTTTATATAATCATTAATCATTAAATTTATTCCAATGAAATATATCAGATTAATAATAATATATTTTAAAAAAATTTAAATATAATTTCCTTCAATAAAATCACCCATTGAAAATTATTTAATGGAAAAGTATGTTTTAAATAAAAGTCACTATTTTTCACTATTCATTGAAAAAAATTATTCTTCCAACCAAATTGAAAAAAAATCAATATAAGATGATTTTGACTTGTTCATTCCAAAAAATAACATTTATTTTCTAAAATAAATTTTATTAATGTGGTTAAGAATAATTTCATTTTTTGTTCATATAATGTAATATGAATTATTTTTCTAAAATGATGTATTTTTGGAGTATATATGGACTTTAATAAAACTTTTGCACTTATTTATCTTTATGTTTTTATATAAATCCTTTATACATAATTTATAAAATTTGGTCATTCCTATTTATAACACCAAATTTAATAGCTATGTTATAATGATCATGGTTTAATGATAATATTTTAATAGTATAATGTAGTTTTACTAAAAATCAGCGTTACATGTAATGAAAGCTATTAAGGAAATTAAATTTATAAAAAAAAATATTTTATAAAAAATATTCATTTTATAGAGGAGAAATATATCTTGTGGTGTAGTGCATGGAAGAGTGTGTGGAATTTCATTACCAGCATGTTGTTGACTAATTTTCCAAGACTAATTGGATCCCTTCTCTACTCGACAACATGTATGGGGACAGAAGGGGTGTAATACTATAGTATCCATGCTCTAACTTGAGACATAATTAATAATAAATTCCATGGGGAGTGTAAGGATTTCAACACCTCCTTCTATAAGGAGAAATATACAGGCACCAAAGCACCACATGAGGAATAATATAAGCTTTATCACCTGGAAAGGAAATCGTAGAAGTATGAGGCCATATCCAAGGTTAATGGATAGATCACAACCTAACTGAGGATTCATTTAGAATAGGTCTAGTATGAGAAATTTCATTCATTATAATTGGATATATTGAGTTTGTATATATATTTGGGTGTAGATTCAAGTTAGAAAAGGTTTCCCTTCTGCTAAGGAGAAAGCAGTATGGTTGGCCATGTAGCAGTAGACCCCATAGGCTACCAGATAGGGGATGTATGAGTTGGAGTGATCAATAAATCGGGTCACAACATAGGGTGATTCAATATATATTATAATTAAATAGAATCTACAGTTAGTGGATGACCCTCCTTATAAAGGAAATAATAGTTAATGTCTCTTATCTATATATGTGTGATTTCTATACATCTCAATAACATTAACTAAATGACAGAATATAAATATCTAGTCTCATTTGAGTCATTAATATTGCATGAATCCAAAGGTAAAAAGAATATTTCTTACCAAATGAGAGTTCCAGACAAGGACCAATAAACCAGTGTCATAATTTTCTATCAAATAGTGGGAATTTACATACAATAACAACCATAGTTTTAGAGTTGGACTCCTCAAAGACGACATTAATTTCTAGTGTGAAAAAATTCATTAGTGGGGAGACACCAGGGATAGTGGATTCTACCTAAAAAGGGTGAGATGGAGGACATGAATTGAAACATCCAATAACTAGAATACAATAATTAGTGAAAGTCCAATAGAGGATTACTATTTACCCTGTTTAGAATATCCCCAATCATACTTCCAAGAGTGGGGATATAAAACCAATGATTTATGGTTGAAATTTTTGAAACATGAAACCTTTTAAATTTTCATCAAATGTTCATTGACTATTGTGCCAAGGGTGTGAGGTGATCCATTTGGTAAAAAACCATTATCACTACGATGTTTGATAAGACATGTAAGGTGTTCAAGATAAAACTCAAGGAAGATGTGAATCATGGGGATGAACATGGGGGAATATTAGGATATATATCAATTATAATGAGACTACAACACTGTAGTCCTATGAAAATTTGGTGGGAATATCCGGATGATAATGATATTGACTCTCTCAAATGGGAGAATTGTCTTAGTTTTCAAGCTACTATCAAGGATCATATTTGTTTCGGTAACTGACTAGCACTAAAGTGGAAAGGGGTCCTCTCATGTGAGGGATGGAGACATTTCATAGATTTATGTCATGAAATGTTGATTGAATCCATGATGGTTAACATCTTATAGTGAGGAAATTGGATATGCAGTTTAACATCACATTGTGATGATTTGGTATTTCTATAGTGTAAGGAATATAGCTTTTACCATGGTATCGTACAGCTTAATGGAATATGTATAGGATGTGTGGACAAAAATGAAGGTGATCGATACCATCGAGGTAGTGGGATTCATGAAAAAGGAATAAAGGTTTCACTACCTCAGAGAGAACATTATGATGTTGGGGGACTCTCTAGATTTTTCCTAGGGGGTGCAACAAGCATAACAATGATTTTTCTGCTTCATAACGATGATTCGTTATGGATTTTTTACACATCCATTTACACCATCACTTCTTACCAACAGGAAAGGGTAACTTGGTTGATTGAAGTATAAGTTTTTTTTATCAAATTTCTTGAACATGTTTTCAACATGATAAGAATTTGTACCTATTTTTAGGGGTGTTTTAGGGGCTTGTTAGTGGGATAATATAGGTACATATTTAGGGGAAAATGTATAGATCTATAAATAGTTTAACTTCAAGATTCATTGAATAGATATGAAATTTTAAGGACATTGAGTTTAGACCATTTGTATAAGGTTATTTCGAAATATAGGTATTATCATACTGACATGAAGATAGGGACATGAAGATTGAGTACCACATATTTTTTCACTTAGTTAAAAGTCATAATGCATGGACTAACTCTTCCCGAGTGTCACAACACCTTAGCATACATAATGGTAACAAGATCTGAAAAGGGAAATGGGTTTCCAATCAAAAAATTGGTGGAAAGTGTATTTCTAGAAGGGACTAATATCACAGATCCATGTGTCTCTATATACCCCCACAAAATGGGGAAATAAGCCACACATATTTCTAAGATGAAAAATAGTGGGAAACCAATAATGGAAGGAGGAAGTCATCTTTGATTAAGGATATGGAAAAGAGGGGGGAATTAGTTTTTTGAAGATCCATTGACGAAGAAAGACCAATGTAGAGTAGAGGAATCATGGGTCCATTATATCATAATCTAAATATATATAATGCTTGGACCATAAATGAATCTAGTTTAAGTAAATAAAGCATTAAATAAGAGGGGAAATGTGTTTTTTGGGTTCTTTGTGTAGCATAATGGGGAAGAAACCTTATTTGAAGAGAGAGTCATGGGGGCTTATTGTCACATTGAAAATTATGTGATAATTTTTACATAGTTTATGGTATTGATTCTTGGAAAAGGATTCTGTATTTAATATTCTTATGTGGTTAAAAAAGTTAGTGAACCAATGTGAAAGGATGGCCATAGAGTCATTGTCCCACATGCTGTATTTCCAAGACAATCATTGGAATACTTATTGAAAATAGAGTGTTGAGGGGATAAATATTAACGCAGAGTGCCTCACTATATAAATGTATTTTATTATGGTCTTGAGATAAGAGATCATTCCATCACTACATATCCCATGTAATTGGAAATCAAGATACACTTAGTTCTAGGAAGCAGTGTGGTGGGTGAAAAATGATGGAAGCAGAGGGGGTTATCCTCTCAGGTGAGGATAAGAAGCTAATTTTGTTCATAGAAAAATAATACATGAAAAAATAGGTATGATTTTTCTTCTAATTTAGTTAGTACCATGGATCAAAATTTATGTTTATAGAGATAAAACCTTTTGGATAGGGAAGCATTCAATTTGGGATGTTCCTATGTATCTAAAATGTGCTTGGGGGAAAATTCTAATATGACTCCTAAGAACATGTGATCCATTATTATTGTGTGAAAAAAGGGGCACAAGGGTGCTCCCTTTATCACAATGGAGAGTAGTAATGGATGTACAATAAGTTATATTTATAAGGTTCCAATGATTTTGACTTACCTAGTCACTAGACATGAATTCATGAGGGAATAACACCATTGGGGTTGAAACTCCACCAAATATAAGAGAGGTGGAAAGATAGTTAAATAATTTATTCTAGGATTTTTTTTCAATGAAATTGGGTAACCAATAATAGGGAATTTATTTTTAAAATGTTCAAAACCTAGTTTCTATAAAATCTCATGTCAATGGTAGAGTGAATAAATGTCAGATAAACCAGTGACCCAGTTCTATACACAGGATCATCATCTATAAATTGGGTTCCTTTGAGGGTTGTGTTAACAATAAGAGGTGGTTAATTGTGACTAGAAACTATTGTCATTAGGGGGATTATTTCGACTAGTATGATAAGGGTTATAGTGACCCAATCATTCTACATATGTTATTAAAATATTTATAACATAAAGATCCATTAATTACAAACCAAAGATCCTGAGGCCATATGACTTCAATGGATATGTTCATAATACATCAATGTCTGGTGAAAATAAGAACACATTATTTTATTCTCAATATTGAGATCCTAAATCCTTTTGAGATTATAAATTACACAAGATACCCTATGGAATACATTAAAAAAATGTGTTTTCAAAAATTCCATGTAATGGAATAAACATGATAAGGAAATAAAACATGTGAGTTAAAGGTAAAACATGATATCATAAAAAAAGCACAAGTGTAATCCCATGGAATATTAACATAATGAAAATTGTATTATAAGATCAAGGAATCGTAGAAAATGTTAAATCAATATAAATTTTTTTACAAACATGGGTCAAGTATAACATCCAAGAAATTATCACATGATGGACAAAGTGACATAACATATTAGGTTTACTCCCCAGTCACATACATGAAAACTCATGAGACTAAATCACTATCCAATTAATTGGAGTGTAATCTTGGAGCAACCATAATAACATGGTCATGATATATTAGTTAAACCTAAATGAATGAAATCATTAGTCATTACATAATAAATACCCATGGAAACAAAATGGGTTTCATAATCACGGTTTATATCATAATTAATGAAAAAATAATGGTGAAGGAATTTGAGAAATGAACATAAGGCATGTAATATTACCTTGTAAAAGAAATAGGGAAAAATATACTTATATATGTGAGGTATATATATATATATTAGAATAAATTCATAGTTTCAATGTTTTCTTCATTGAAAAAATGTCTTTAACTGATTAAATGAAATATTTTCTGAGAAAAATTACATTTCCCCCTAAAGATCAGTTCATGAAAAACAAAAAATCACACAATATTGAGAAAATATTTATAATTTTAAAATAAAATGTGAAATAATAAATGTTAAATTCTTGTAAAATTATTTTTATGATGGCCGAAAATATCGTTCAAGTTGTACATGTTAAAACAAATACTCTCTTCTAATTTCTGGTAAAAATTCAAGATGTACTACATTTGGAAAACACTAAGAATATTATGTTTTGGACGATTTTGTAAAAGTAAATAAGTGAATATGACTTTAAAAAATCATATATACATATTAAAATCCTATATTAAATACTTTAATGAAAACATATTCATGAAAGACAGAGGGTTTTCGACCGAAGAGAGAAATAAGGTTAATTTTCCATAAATAAATTTTCTCATTATTTATAATTAAAAAAGAGTGGAAAATGGTTGTAGTTTACTAAAATCTTCATGAATAAATATTGGGGAATAAAACCTAACTATAAAATTATTAAATGATCATATAATTTCCTTTAAAGGTCATTCATGAATGAAAAATACGTAATAAAATGAGGTTAAATCATAAACCAAACTATCTTTGTAACAATTGAATAAAAAAACCTTGAATTTTGTAAATGAATATTAACATAAAATAAAATTATCTATGAAATATTAATGATATAATATTTTAAATGGATCTATGTAGACTATAAAAAATAAATTATGTGCCTAAAAGAATATGATACTTAAAGAAATTGTTTTTGAGATGAAACCCTTAACTCAAGCCCAAATCATTACACTATTTTCTTATATTCTTGATAATAAATTTATTTTTATTATTTGAAATTAAGATAATATTTTTTATGATTATTATAACTTTTATTTTATTTTTTACCATTTCATATTCAATTAAATAACTAATTAATTCCATGTTGGATGTCTTAATTATAAATGACTCATATGTTCAAAATCACTTTTGTATGTTGATAGAGGTAAAATATTTTATTATTTAATCATATATAGAATTTCAATCATTAAATAGTTATCATTTTAACACATACAATTAAATTTTAAAACAAACCATAAAAATGGTTATGAAAAATTAACTATGTTATTGTTATTGGGATAGTAGGTTGTATATATGCATCGGTAAGGTTTCCATTTTTCAAATATCATAATGGAAATAAGGTATGCGTTATTTTAACTCACCAAGATTATAATTATATTATAAATATTATATTATTTAGTTATATACCCTTAATTATACCATTCATGTGATGTCGTAATAAAAACTAATAACATCACTTCGTGATACATTAATCTGTCACACACATCAATGACTTTATCATTAATTCAATGTATGGTAATGTAAGAAATTATATGATATATTTATCTTTTAGAATTTTTAATATTTAATAAATATAATATATTAATATATAATTAATCCTTTTTTCATTCCATGAAAATAGAATGTGAAAAAAGAATCACATCGTTTCATGAGGATATGTCCATCTTACATACGAGCGATGTTATTGTATTCCATTCAGAAGGGAATGTAAGAAATTATGTCTGATATTAATATTATTAATATATAATTATATAAGAAATATAATTTATAATAATTGGATGCATAATTATATCCATTTTTGAGAAGAAGTGATGGAAAATGATTTACGTCAGTTTGTGTTGCTATAGTTGGTCGTACACACGATCAGTGGTTTTATTTCCCATTTTAGGGAGAAGGAGATGAATATAGTTCAAACAATTTAAATAAATATAACTATTTTTAAGATAATAAGGTTTTTATATCATCATGTCTTAATAATATTTGAAATAGGTGGATAAATAAATAATGTAAAATATTTGGTTAAGGATGTTACTTCTTTTTCAGAAATCTTTACGAATGCACTAAATGTGTTTCTGGTACATATTTCTGATTTAAATATGAACTATAGGATGAGGGGAGGTAATTAATTTTTTTTTTTTCTGTTGTTATTTTCTGATCCAATTGGTTTTGGAAGTTTGTAATGGAGAAAATATGGGGTGACCATTAATAAGTGGTGGAGAGGACCCATTTGGAATTTCTGAAAAAACAATTAACACCCACATTTTCAAGGGAAACTAGGCTTCCAAATAAAAAATTTTCAAAAATTAAAATAAATAGTTTCTAATTATGGTCATCAAATAGTAATTCTATAGCTTATGGTTTATTTTTAACCCTTATCATTTTAGTTTAACCCCTAGTAAGCTCATTTTTTCTTTAACTGTGGTAAATAATATTTTACTATTTTCACTATTCATTATTGAAAAATAATAAGTTTACCTTATTAGATAATATAAAATATTTTTATTCCAAACACTGGATCCATTTTTTAAAATTAAAATCACAAAAGTGGTTTAATTGAATTTAAAATTAAACCCACACACGTGTCTAAAAAATGCTTTTTCAAAAAATGCATTTTTATGGAAATGATGAAAATATATTAACTATATGACAAGTAATAATTTGTTTATTATTTTAAATATATAAAATATATTTCATTCATATAATTCGTCAAGCCTAAAATTATGTTTTAATGAAATCTAGTATAAAGATGATTTATGTATACTAATTTGATTTCATATAAATTAATAATATATATTTTATTTTAAATTTAATTAAGAGAATAATGAGAATTTATAATTCTTAATTTATTTAAATGAAATTTATTATTTTAAAAATTTGATATATTTACTATTCACAAAAAAATTAAAATTTGATGAAAAATCCCAAAATTCGACTCTAATTTAATATCGATATGATGATTAAAAAATAATGCCCATTTTATAAGCTAACAACCTAAACCATTGCACTAAAATCTTTATCCATACCTGCAAAAAGGATTACCCAGTCTACTTACATACAATGGGTGTATGTAGGGTGTTATATTCAGCCTAATAAGATGTTAGACAAAATATTCCAATTGACAAACATTATTGGGTAAACAGCCTCTAATTTTTAACGAACCAGAAAAGGTAGAAATATTTTATAAAGGATACAAATTTAAATGAAATCAGTTTTTCAATAGGGTTATTTTAAATAATTAATAATTTTAAATAAAATGAAAAAGCTACTTAATTGTCCATTCAACACAACATATAATTAAAAGGAGTACCATATAGTCAATGAGAACTAGTCACAGGAACACCCCTATGCACTAGCTAGCTCTCTCCCCCTGGTACCTCTTATCTCGATGAAAAGTAACCATACAAAATATTTGTTCTCACACATGATCCACTATTAGGGAACATACCCATAACATAGTGGTCCTCAATATCATCATTATAGTTTTTTAGTGTTTTCATTATCAAACTTACTTTATGAAAAGGGAAAAACCCACTCTGGATGAATAGTATACTAGTATTTGTCTACCCGACAAGATACATGAGTTTCCCTCTTTGATCTCAATAATGTTCCACCCCTCATAAAATACCATTTTCACATGAAAATTACATTTACAAAACACACACACACCTAATAGACCACAATCACATAACATAACACTCCATTCACATTCGAAATCATTTTTACATCATACTAACAAAAAATACACCGTAAACATGTTTCACAACATTCTTAAAATTTAATTAATCATTTTAAAAATGAATATATTGGTCTCAAAATTACAGACATCAATAATAATCATTCTCAATTTAAAAACCCCATTTTAAGAGCATACACCCACTAGAATAGTACATAATCAATTTTTTCACACTTTTTATAACTCCTTAAAGCACTTATCATTTTCAAAAAAACACTTCCAAGAAGTATAACAATATTTTTCACATAAAAACCATTCAAAAACCCTCTTTTAAGGAAAAAATTACCCCAAAATTATACCAAACCAGATTTTGTAGCCAAAGAGACAATTAATAAACCATTTTCATATGTTATAAAATGATCCCAAATGATATAACAAAAGTTACACAAGAAAAACACACCATATCATGAAAAAATGAAACTTTAAAATTAAACACTAAACCAATTCCTTCAAAAAACATTCAAACCACACAAAACATGATAAATATGTAAATAAATCATGATAACTCATAAAATATTGCTTATACATTGAATCACCAAACGTTTTTGGAAAAACCCACAAATCATTGTTTGAAACTTCAACCACACCACTATCGCAGCACAAGGGAGTGAAAATGAACCTAAATCCATAATATAGGAATAATAAACCCAAAATAAAACCCTAGGTTATAAAACCTAGTTGCAGGACATTTGGAACATCAAGGAAGGGAGAAAACCTAAGGAAATGCAAGGAACAACAGGGGAATTCACTTACTTAAGAACCTTGGAAGAAATCACCCCAAGTACACTAATATTTGAATATCAAAGCAGCTGAAATTTGAAGGGATGTTTGAATAAGTCTAATGTGGTTTATTGGGAATGTAAATGGGGGAAAATATTAAAAAATGAATGATTTATGAATGAAAAAAATTCCAATTGTAAATATGGAATATTTGGGAAACCTTGAAGGAATTCGCCCTAATCCACGAAAAAGATGAGTTACGAAGATGTAAAATACAACATGGGGGTGTGTCTTGGGTTTGTGGACTCAATTTGGAGGTGTAATGAACAAAAAATGTTAAAAACTGAATGAGATATGAAAGAAAAAAATTATTTCTTTAATGGTGGAAATGGGATCCCAGGATTGCCCAATGCTTGAATAAATAACCCAAATCTACCATGATTATGACTTCCTAAGGGGTTCAAGTGGATATTGTGGTTTTAATAGGTTAAGGGAAGATATGTGCAAAGTTTAATGGGTGAAAAATATTGAAAAAGGACATATAAAATAAACAAATTTTGTTTTTAAATCAGATAATGGGCTCACGGTTTGGCCCAAATCAGGAAGAAACCACCACAATAAACATATCCCAAAAAATGTTCCACTAGGATTTTCCAAAATTCATTTCTGAGCCACTCATTCTTATAACATCCCTTAAAAAAGAAAAGGCGAAGTACAATCCAAGACTTCTATGAATAATGAGTTAGATCATGAACTCCTAAGACACCAAATCTAATCCCAGAACACCCTGAAACCATGAGAATACTAATAACCAAAATAAGATTCGAAACAAAGCATGGAATTGAAGATCCGGGTGTGGAAACTCTACCCAAAATAAAGATTTACAACCTTGTAAATCCACAATAATTCTAAATTAAATAAAACCCAAATTATTTTCCAAGATGGACTCCTTTTCCATGTCCGCCTGGCCAAAAAAGGCCAAAACACCTCCTGTTGATCAATCAAAGGAAGGGATACTCCCACCAACCAAAATTTAACCCACATACATGAATTGATCAAACATATTCAAACCTCATCCCATTAAAAATAATACAATTCCACATTTATCCATGGATTGTATATGTGGTTAGATATCTCTGAACGAGACTACCTATGTCTATGCCCACACTAAGAACCCAACCAAATTAATAATACGGGGAGACCTAAACGAACCCCCACCATATGGGATACACTAACATTAGTCTTATTCCAAAAGAATCTATATGAGACACATGGTGGATCTCCCCACCATAAGAACCAACCATATTTAACAGCTAGCAGGGGCCCACACCAAGAAGACCCATAAGATCAAATCCCTACAACAAAGAGAGAGCTGTCTGTAAACGAAACTCCAGAACAACAAAGACACTCCACCATTTATCACTTCCATGGGAATTACTGTCCTTTACTGTGAACAACCATGGACGAGATATAAAAGATCCTAACAGGTTGTTCATACATGGATATCAAAACCCAGGGTTTCACCCATTACACCAATAAGTGTTTAAACACTGCTTTTGAGTAAGCAACCCCCCCCCCCGCCGCCTAAAACAAAGGAGTGACTTTTCCACCATCCTGGATTACAACCCTGAGGGATAGGGTTGCCATTTCCCTTTCCACCACATGGTACCACTTGAAACGAAACAACCACATCTAAAATTCAAACTATTTCCACATCCCAGACTAGAGAAAAATTGAATCCAAGAACCCTTAATTCCCTAGATATTTCTTTACCACGTGAAAAGCATTACTCCGATGACTACAGATGGAGCCTTGATGATTGATGCATATTTTTCACCACAATTTTGAGCTAATCATCATAACAACCCCTGAAAATCACTATCTCAAACAACACACCTTTACCCAAATAGGGACTTGGGTGATGCACATGCATCACCTCTTTTACCTTGAAAAATAAATACAAGAAGGAAAAAACCCTGAAGAAATATTAACTTAGAAAAAGGAATTAAAATTTCATATAATGGGAACATGATTTCAAGTTAGTAGAAGAACTAAAAAGGATATGCAACATAAACCTTTTCCCTCAAAAGAAAAAACAACACTACACCACCAAAAATAACCCCTGAATGTGACATGGTCATTTCCAAGAGTTAAATATTTAATAGAGTTCCAAGTAGCTTGAGATTACCACAAGTAAACATAACAGCCTTGAAGGACCTAGTTATCCACACCAGTTGACCAAATTTAACCATTTCTTTGATGGGACTGACAAAAGACCCAATAATCCATTCAGACATTATTCTACACTTATGACCCTGGATAGTTTTCACCTTCCTCACTGGAATTCCCCTTCACCAATTCCAATGAAACTTGTAGACACAACTATGTCAAAATTGATCTTTGATGATTTAAGAATCTCTAGCATGTTAAGGATCCAAGGTGTATTTCATCCTTCCACAACCACTCTTCTTTCATTCAAAGATATAATTAACTAAAAAAGAATAGGGGTAGACTCAACCCTAAAACTCAAGAAGGGTGTATGTACACTGATCAAAATGAAGACCTACCAATGTTGAATCACTATTGGATACAATTAAATCATGCATTAACTCTTTATGGGTGCATACCTTTGCCAACATGAAATTTAAAGGACCTAACCAAGCTGTTCCATTGGTCAGAACATAACAAAAATAAGGTCTGAACACATAAGGATAACTACCATAAGGGATTCATGATAATTTTCTCGTAAAGGGCCACCAATCAACACGTTTACCATCTTACCAACAAAAAAACGAAAAACATCATTAAAACTATAGGTGTTCTTGATATAAATATGCCCCACCACAACATTCCCAAAAATAAATAAGATACCCCCCAAATTGGTCATCAATATATTAACTTTTCCTTTAAAATCATCTCTTTGAAAATAAATGGGTTAGCAGTTGGCACATCTACCAATGGTACCCCATGGGCCTCACATATGCATGTTTCTTTGCCACACCAAGCATCCTCCTCATATCCATACTGGAACTCATCCAACTATTCCCTTAACCATCCATATTCCAATATAAATCCATGTTTGTGGTTGCTCACAAAAATAAAAAAGGTTAAAATAAACAATCTTTCTGCTTTTCAAAACCAACACATTCAACCGACACTTCCTTTTTCTCAAAAACTTTAACCACAAAATCAAAAACCAATTAAAATAATAAAAAACATTAGAAAACACCAAACAATAATTAAAACACACTTTAACAACATAGTCATTACTTTAAAAACAACTCATACTATTTCAAAACACTTATGGTTTTTTGACAAACTCTATTTTATCAACACGCATTCATTTTTAAAATCAATTATCCCAATTTAATAACTAGTTCCCATAAATTCATGTAACTTTTACAAAGAACACCAAATATTAAATCAAAATTCATATTCAAACTCCATACATAAATTTCATAACACTTCATTCCATTCAAAAAAAAATTCAACATCTCAGAAAATAATATTTGAAACAAATTTTCAAAACCCACCTTAATGTAATTCACGCATTCCAATGTGGTGTAAACACAGAATTTACTCTTTAAAAACCATTATAAAATCTCATTTATACCCTTCAAAAGTCAAGTTATTTCCACTTTTCTATAAAATCATTACACAAAAATTCACACTTCATAAAATCAAGTTGTCATATTTTTCGTTAAAACCACGTTCCAAAAAATCCAAAAAAAGACACAAGGAAATGCGAGGGGAAATTAGTGATTGCAGGTGTCTTTTACACATGGTTGGAATCCGTACACCTATCACTTCACCATTATGGATAGTGTTATAGGGAAATATTCCTGACTCCACATGTCTTTCTAGGCCCTATAAGCCCACTAAGATCATTATCGAAACTCCGTTTTCATTTCTCTAGTCATCGACAAACCATGAGAACAAAAGAATAGAGATAAAACCCAACTTCCCCTAGATACATGAGTCACATCATGAGAGGTGTTTTCTTGGCACACAACTCATAATCATAATTTCTAGTCCTCAAAATCCATGATCTGTTTTACCCATACTCTTTCCCAAAAGAACATGACCTAAAAAGAGAAAACCTCCTATGATATCATTTTTTTCAAGAACTAGATCTAGTCTCCATCAAAATTGATGCCTAAATAGGTTTTTTTAAAGGCCTGAGGGGTGTTCCCAATCTCCATATGCTGTCAAATGTGAATGGGTATCGAAAAAAATGATTTTGGTAATGATTTACCAGAATTTTATAGCATTAAAAAACCAAAAATTAATAAATAACTAAATTTGAAAATTTAGTCCAAAAAATCCTTTAATAAAATTAAGAACTGAAATAAATGGTTTTAGAAAAATTCCAAGATAGCCAAAACTCAAAATTAGTAGCAAAAATAACTAAAGGGACACTACACCGTATGGGTCCATCATCCCCAAGACTTCTCCACAACACCACACCAAGAATGGAAGCTAAAATCCATTACTACCAGCACTAAAAGCTTTATCCTTAACTGAGACAAACATTACCATGGAAACTTACACCAAAATGGTATAAGTAGGTTGTGAGCCTAATACCAATATAATTTCACCCAAAATACTCCCTTTGATATACATTATAGGATAAAAAGCCTGCAAGTTTTCATAAACAAGAAAATGTAGCAAAAATTTTCTAAATGATGTAACATTAAATGAAAATTGTTTTCAAGGGGTCTATTTTAAAGAATGAACACTGTAAAATAAAATTCACAAGCTACTTAATTTTCCATCCAAACACATTGTATACTAACGATGATTATTAGATATTCAAGTAGCACTAGTCATGGGAAGACCTCTTGGCACTAGCTAGCTGTGGGCCCCAAGTATCTCGAATCTCGGTGAAAAGTAACCATTGGAAATATGTGTTCTTGTGTGAAAGGAACTAGTAGGGAACATAACCATAACATAATGTTTCCCAATATCTGCATAATTTATCATTTAGTGTTTTCAAAATGAAACTTACTATGTTAAATAGGGATGAAACCACTCCAGATCACTTGCATACTAGTACACGTCCGCCCACCTAGATACCTGAGATTATCAATTTTTTCTCAATATTATTCCATATATCATAAAATACCCTTTTCACATGAATCAAATACTTAGAAAACATACACACACCAAACATCCCCCATGCATGTCACATAACTCTCCATTGTCATTCAAAATCATTTTTACATCATACTCACCAAAAATAACTCGTAAACATGTTTAATAAAATTCTTACAATTTAATAAAACATTTTAACAATTCATAAAATGTTATAAAGATGCTTGAAATCACCAATAATCATTTTATCTTTCAAAAAACCATTTTAATAGTATAGTCCAACCAAAATAGTACAAAAATATCCTTTGCACGCATTGTATAACTCAATAAATGATTTTCAATTTTTATGAAACACTTCCAAGATGTATAACAATTATTTGGACATAACATCCACTCAAAAACCCTTTAGAAAAGAAAAAATCACACCAAAATCCTATCAAACCATATTTGGTAGACCATTCGATGTCTAATAAATCATTTTCATATATTATAAAATGACCCCAAATGATACCACAAGAGTCAGACAAAAAACCATTTCAAGAAAAAATTACACTTTAAAATTATATGCTTAGATAATTCTTTGAAAAATAGATATCACACCACCAAAAACATGATAATTTTGTAAATAATGCAAGATAACTCATCAATAAAATATAACATCTGGAATCACCTACCATTTGTGTCATAACCACCTAATCATTGTGTGAAACTTCATCCACACCTCCACTGTACAAAAAAGGAGTGAAAATAAAACTAAATCAACTATGTTGGGCCAAGAAACCAAAAATCAAACCCTGGGAACAAAAATATATTTTATGGACATTTGGAACATCAAGAATTACGTGAGAAACCCAAATAAAATGGAATTATCAAGAGAGAAATTCACTTTCTTGAGAAACATTGAAGAAATCACCCCAAATACACTAATAGTTTAATCTCGAAGTATCACAAATTAGAAGGGAGGTTTGAATAAGGATTAGGAGGTTGATTAGGAACTAGAACTAGGGAAAATAGTAAAAACAAATGTGTGATTTTTGAATAAAACGAATTCCCTTTATGAATCTGGAATATTTGAGAAACCTTGAAGATATTTTCCCTAATATAGGATGGAGATGAGGTCCAAATAGGTAAAATGGAACATGGGGGTGAATCTAGGGTTTTTAGTCTCAAGTGAGAGGTATAATGGCTAAAACAAGTTAAAATTTTAATGATATATAAAATAAATAATTTATTTCCTTAATGCAAAAAATGGGATCACGGGATAGCCCAATTCTGGAATAAATCACTCAAATACACCATGACCATGAGTTCATAAGGTTTCTAAATGAATACGGTGGTTTGAATAGGTCAGGGCAGGCCAAGTGGTTTGTGTAATGAGAGAAAAATTTCTTAAAACAATGGATTTAAAAATGAAACTAATAGTGATTTTAAATATGGAAATGGGATCATTATTTGGCCTAGATGATAAAGAAACAACCACAATAAACATTCCCCACAAAAGTTTTCACTAGGAGTTTCAAAAATTCTATTCCAATCTACCTCATAATTATACCTTCCCCTAAAAAATACTTGGCCAAATACCATCCAAGACAACCAAGAGTAATGACTTAGATTAAGAACAGCTGAGACACCAAACCGAATCCCAAAACTCCTAGAAAAAAACATGAAACTAAGAACCAAAATCAGATTCTAAAAAAATAAAATAATTGATGATTGGAGTGTGATAATGAACCTATAAAAATTGGTTCCTTTCAATTAAAACAATTGAAAAATAATCACAGGTTTGAAATTCTTAAATTAATTTTTGGAAAAACCCACATCGGAACAATGGTTGATAAAATTGTGTCGTGAAAAAAGCGGAAATAGGAATATGAAAATTATCACCTAACCATGTTTCCACAGAAGTGAATATTTGTTGAATCTGATTATATAAGCATGGAAGAAAATTATAAATAATTATAGAGGGTGGTAGAGAAGATTGACCATAAGAAATATTGTGACTGTGAGAATGTCAACATCCACAAAACCATAAATCTGTTTTGAATTAAAGATCCATGTATTCCACAAATATGGTTATAATAGGATAATTATTTGGTTTAATATCCCTTTCCTAGATTTGTGGGATTACTTTTCTATCAATATATATTACTTTAGAAAATATTCATAAATTATACTTTTTTCCATAATCATAATTTCAATATTTCATTCTGCTTCGATAAATTTCCTCTTAACCTCTTGCCATATGAAATGAATACCAAATATGAATTTTTTATTATTTAAGGACTAAATTTGACTTTTAATATATTATGAGATCCATAAATATTCACATGATATTAATTATATATTTATTAAACCAATTTTTTTTAAATAATTAGATAATACCAAAATTGAATATTAATATATTAATCTTTAAAATTCAATAATGAAACAAAAGATTTAACATAGACCATTAATTAACTAAATAACCCCATATACAAATTAAAATAAATAATCTCTATATGAAATATGGTATTAAACTCTATGTTCATTTTATATCCTTTCAACATACATAGAAAAAACAAGACATCAATCTTCCGAAAAAAATAATTAATGTTAAACGTAGAGGGTATATATATATATATATTATAAAAAAACATTCCCTAAAATATCATTAATCACTTCAATATATTAAAAATTGAAAAACGTTATCAGATATTTTTTTTTGGAAAAAACAAATTATTATACAACAAATAATTTAATTATAAATTGTGTTATACAAACTAATAAATCACATAGGCCCGTGGTATGTGTTTTACCATTATTTCACTTCGATTGTGGGTTCAATCCCACTAACCATTCTAGATGAAATTATTTGAAAATTATATTATGGGTATCCACTTTTATAATGATATGAAAAAACATACATGATAATCATATTCATAATTTATCTTGATCCTTTAAAATTATCAACAATATTATGATCATCTTCAAAAATAACAGTAGTCATCAAATCAATTTGTAACCACTAAGGTTTTCTATAAATGTTATTATTTCTACAATATCGAATAATATAAATTTCATATTATTATGTTAAAATTGATATAAACTAATGGTTTCCTATAAAATTAGACTAATTTCCAAAAAAATTATAAATAATTATTTCAAAAATAACCTTTTTCTAAAACCCATACTAACCCCAAGGGTTATATTACAATAAATTTATCTCAAAATAATCTTAATTGTTTAGGACTTATATACCATAAAACCTAAAATGGATATTCATGTATTTAAACATATGATAAACATTATAATTATAAACTCAAGATACATTATATTTTAACTAGTTCATTCATGATTATAAAATATTCAATTCCCTTTAGGATGGTTTGTAAAGAGTATGTGAATTTCCAAAAACAATCTCATAGGAATGTAAAACCAGGTGTGTAGCAAGGCCCATTATTGTATTGTGGGTGATAACCAAGTCTAGATAAATGGTCCCTTTTTAGAGTTATTTCCCCAAGGTACAACTATTCTAGCGATAAATCCACTTTTAGTCTCTATACTTGGATGTAATTTTATGGAAGTCACTTGGTCTATACTTCACCAGGATTCTAGGATATTTTTAAATACAAAATATTCCTAGTTATCCATATACATATTCCTTGGGTTTTTACTAATGGTTTCTTAACGTAGTATACAATGTTTTACTAATCATTTTATAAGATACAAAATATGATAACCCAATACTTTTACACAAATTATGACAAGAATTTTGATATAAAATAATTCAATTTCAACCCAAATATAATGAGATTTGGTGTATTTTTAAAGCTATGTTCCCAATACATAAATGCGGGGATAAAATAAAGATTCAAAATTTTATTCACTATAATGATATCCAAAATCCTTTTGAGCTCCTAAAATACTAGCGATACTCTGGGGAATACATAGAAAAAATTGACGAGTTAAAAATCATAATAAGGGAATAAAGATGATAAAGAAACATAATATGTGGGTCAAAGGTATGAGATGATAACATAATAATGGTCGTAAATGAATCACAAAGAATATGAACATAAAGAGAATGGTATCACAAAATCATCAATTAGTATGAATTATAGCATCAATACAGATGTTGATATAAAAATGAGTCAAGGCCAATTTCATGGAAAATATCACATGGTGGAGAAAAATCCCATAACAGATTAGGTTTACTCCATAATCCAATATGTAATGCATTGTGATACTATATATTATCCCAATAAATTATATCACTATATGGGCCAACCTATCATAACATATTCATGATCTATGTGGTCCATATAAAGGAAATCAATCATGTGGTATAACATAATAATTACCTATAGAAAGAAAATGGGTTGTATAATTATTCTTCATATCATAATTAATGTACATTTCATGATGATGAAACTTGATAAGTGATCATAAGGAATTTATTAATCAATCAATTTAAGGAATAATAAGCATGGTATATATGTGAGATTCATATATACATAATTTATAAGTAGTCCACAACATCAATGGATTTCAACATAGAAGAAATCATACATAAAATATTATATGAAATATTTCATGGGAAAAATATCTACTTCTTATTTTCATATCAATTTTTTAAATAGTAATCTTCAAAAATTATTTTTTAAATACATTACATTTAAGGATAAATAAAAAAATTAAAATTTAATTTTCAATGTAAATTATTGTCCTTAAGGTAGAAAATACCATTCATGTTGAACACGTTAAAAAAATTACTACTTTCACATTACTGGTTAAAGTAAAGAAGTTCCTCATTTTTAAAATAACAGAAAGATCAAATCTAAATTTTTCTAAAAATATTATGAAATTTTAAAATTGAATTTAAAAAATCCAATAAGATAAGAAAATATTTTCAAAAAATTAAAGAAATCATAGACATTGAATAAAAATGGTATTTGAACAAAGAGAGAAATAATGTTCATATTAGTTAAAAAACATTATCATTATGTTTAATTACCAAATAGATAAAAATGGGACTATCAATTGAAAAATTAATGAATAAAAAATGGGAATAAAATGGAAGTTTTTTATTATAAAATGATCAAACAGCTTAATTTAATTAAAATTCATGAATAAACAGTCCCAAATTAAATGAGATTAAAGCATAAACCTATACCACATTGGTGATATTTGAATAAAAACCCCAACCAATGAAGTAAATAAATTATAACCTAAAATACCTTGAATTATAAAGGATTCATGATATAATATGATTAGTGGTATTATATACACCATATAAAAGTAATTATGTGCATAAAAGAACGTGTGGCTTAAAGAATTGTGTTTTGAGACAAAACACATACCTAGACTCCAAATAATCACATGAGTTCCTTATTTTCCTAAAAAATAAACTTAATTTGACTATTTTATTTCTTAATAAACTGTTTAAATTTTATTATTCCATATATTTTCTTTTTACCATGTCATATTCAATTACTTAACTAATTAATTTCACATTCGATTTTTCGATGATAAAATTCTCATCTGTCCTAAATCACATTGGTAAGATAATGAAGGTCAATGTTATTATTATATAATCATATAAATATTTTTAATAATTTAATAGTTATCATTTTTATACTAAAATTATTTTTTAAAAAACAATCATTAAATATGGTTATGAATAATGAACTAAGTTACGATCATGGAGGGAGTAGGTTGTATATACAGATGAGTAATGATTCCATTTTTTATAACAATAATATAAATAAGGTAAGTGTTATTTTAAATTACCAGGATTATAATTATTTAATAAATATAATATTATTTATTTAAATAACCTTACATATACCATTAATGTGATTTTTTAAAAAAGTAAATCACATCACTTTGTGAGGCGTTAGTCCATCGTTCACACGAATGACATTATCATTTATTCAATGGTTGATAATGTTAGAATGTATAAGATATATTTATATTTAAAAATTATTAATATTAATTTAATATAATATTTTAACTTTAATTTATCCTTATGAACTTCTTTGTAATGTGTAATTGAAAAAAATCACATCACATCGCGGGGTGGTTTTCTGCCGTACATATGTGCTGCATAATTTCATACTCAATACAACAAAAATAAAGAAGTTATATGTGGTATTATAATTAAATAAGTATAATTATATCATAAATATAATATATAAACATTATATACATCATTAATTCTGGTATTGAGAAGTTGTAATGGAAAACAAATTACATGGGTTGATGAGGCGGTGGTTGGTCGTACACCCGATCAACAATTTCGTTTCTCATTAGAGAGATGAGGAGATGAATATAGTTCATTAACATAACATAAAAATATATTAGTATGTGGTAGAAAAATTATTTTATTATATCATCATGATTTAATAATATTTTGAGGTGGTAAAAGAAGAAATAAAATTAAATGCTCAGCTAATGACATTACCTCATCTCCAGACAAATTATATAGGTTTCTAAAAAAATCCTTTCATGGATGGTATTATGACAAACAAATGACTAATATTATTATTTTAGGAAAGTAATGGAATTATTTTTTTATTTAATGGATTAAACAATGGTTCTTCATGTGTGAAATGAGAGGAGATGGCGTGATATAATATAAATGGGGGAGAAAACCCATTATAAATGTTTAAAAATAATTAATTACATAAACGTTTCTTACAATAAAAAAGGATAAAAATGGTAAATTTAAAAAATATATATATATAATTTCTCTATATGAATATAATATACTAATTAAGAATTTTTTGGTTCATTTGTAAACCTTAACTTTTTCGTTTTACCCTCGATAAACCCATTTTTAACCTAATCGCTAAAAATAATTTTTTAACTTTCACTATTCATTTATGTAAAAAATTATTTTGAAACTATTTGATCATTTAAATTATTCTAATTCAAAATATGTAATGTATTTTTATAAATTCAACATAATGATTTTGTAGAATTTAATTTAAAATTAAACCTGCAGACGTGTCAAAAAAACTAGTTTTGATGAAATCGGTGTTTTAAGGAAATAATAATGTCATATTAACTATATGAAAATTAAAACCAATTAAATTTATTTAAATGAATATTTATTTATATTATATATATATATATAATTTAATAAAATCCATATTATGGGGTTTTTATTATTTGAAATAGAAAAACATTCTAAAATTTAAAATATTTTCTAGAAATATGTGTTCTAAAAACTCAATATAAACGAACAAAAATAAAATAAAATATAAATATTATTTAAGTTTATTAATATTATTTTGTGTAACTAAATAATAATTATAATACTATTAAATAAAATTAAAATAAAAATGGTAATTTTAAATTACTTAATTTAAAAAAAACACTACAATTTTATAAACATCAGTATTTTAAACTATTCACAGAAAAAGTAAAATCTTCATAAAAATACCAAAATTTGACCCCAACATAAATTCGATATTCTGATTTTAAAAAGAATTTTTATTTAATAAAATATATTTTCTACATGTGTTATAATTAATTATATTATTTTCTCACACAAATCAGTAAATGCTTTTTTGAAGAAAACATATTTTCGATGAATTAAATGACTTTGATTAAAATTGACTAACTATTTAATTAGAATTTCTACATATATTTTTACTGGGTACTACCTTTATATAAATTTTATGAATTAGTTAATTCTATACACAAATTCCCGTTTTCCAGCTAGGTTAATATGAAAACATTAAAATAATTATATTTTAATAATATGTCTCCTTTCATTTAAACAATGTTTTTCATGTTGAATATTCTATCAAGAATAGTATTCTTTTAAAATATCCGGGTTTGATAATAATGGTCAAAACCAAGGATGGAATGAAGACCGGAAGTGTTCATATTGGTCTCTTAAGGGGGATGTTTATCACTATGGGAGTTATTATTCTCTATGATTGAATGTGATGAATGTGCGTATTGAAATGATAGGATTCAAAATGTTCCTAAGGGGGAAGACCCAAAAATATATTTGCAATTGGGATAGCCCTATGTTATGAGATCTGATCATCTCTATGTATTTTAGAGAATACGTAATCAATACCCAAGTAAAACATAAATGTGGTACGGTAGAATACTAGATCCGAAAGTGAAAGTTCCCTCTCCAGTGGGGGACGAAGTCATTATGTACTTTTACATCATATGATATGTACCTGGTCCATGCAATATAATTTCATATGATGTATACATTGGGAATCCTGTTTAACATCATATGGTGTGCATGTGTTGTTGTATCTATTTATGGTCATATATATTTGAACATGATCGGCTTTCATTAGGGGATGATCATTGTTGTTGAGGAGAAATGATTGTGTGGTTAGGGGATTGTACTAGGAAACAACCCACGGATGGGTGTTCCATCTCATGATTTTCAATCTAGGAATCTTGTCTCATCACGTAATGGAATCTCAACCTTCTAATGGGTTAGGAAATATGATTGGGACTTACACGTGAGTAGGATTCCCATGACCATTTTATGAGGCATCTTATAATTAATATAAAAGGAATTTCATAAATATTACACATGATATAATAAAATTTAACATCATGATGTAAGGACCATGTCATTTAGTTTTATATTGTGTGACTAGGATTTTAGGATTTGTAGGTTAAAGTCCTATAGGTTTGAATTTAGATCATATCAAAAATTTTATATGAGGAATCCCATGTTTCTATCATAGGATAACGATACAATTTGACATCTTGTTATATGAATTTGGTAATATAGTTCTATATAATATGACTCAAACATTAGGATCTATAGTTTAAAATATGCATCTTGGACTAGAACATTTTCACACAAAATACTTCTTAAAGAGTATGGCATTGGTTAAAGGATTGATGCTATCTAAATCTTGGGTGATCAAAGTTTATGCACCATTTGAGTATAAATGATGATTTATATAAGGTCATTTCCAATTGATTTCAATTATTAGCAACATCCATCCTAGTATCATTTATATCCTGAGCAACATTACAATATCAATATAGAAAAAGGAGAAGAGGTATATGTTTTTATTGAATTCTCTCACAACTTAGCTCTTATTTCTATCCATGTTATGAAAGGCTTAGACCTTGTTTTATTAATGGAATTCCAGTATGTCCATGTTGACTTTTTCTCTACTATATGATAAATTTTGATTGAAAAAAACCATCCAAAGTAATGATAGCTGAACATCAATAGGTATCACTAATTATTTCCCTTACACTAGTGAGAATGGATTCATCTAAGTGGAGTTTTGAATTTTTTTATGATAGTCCCATATAAAATTTGATATATTTTTGGGCCAAAACATCTATTTTAGGAATTCCATATTTAGTAGGATGTAAGAGATTGTTTTTTTTCATGAATCAATAATCTCATTTCACAGGTGCATGATAGTGAGATTTTTTGTTAGACCAGAATTTCTACTTAGTAGACAACTTAAATAGGTCGACAATTATAAATTTGGAACCATTGTTCACAAGGATTGGTAGTAGAACCTGAATTTGATGGATAATGTGGGACTCCAAAAATTCAATAAAATATTGGGGAATGACCTATTTTAGGGGAATGCCCTCCTTCCACTTTGTGAAGTAGTATGTTAATGTCAAAATAAACATGTAATTTTAATTTTTCACTAGTATATAGGGGCCCACAATATCATGTCCCCATATGAAAAAGGGAAAGGACTACATGGAATCATGGAGAAGCCTTGGTGGTTGATGCATGGAGTCATAATGGATCTATCATGCCTGAAACTGTTTAAAGAATTAGACGCAATCAAAAGCCATGGTGATCCAAAAGTAACACAACCTCTAGATCGAGTGAGAAATATTCAATTCTACTTGATGGCCATGACCAAACCCATCATGGGATTCTTATATAACCTGAGTGCCCTCATTCACTCAGAAACAATAGAGGAGGATTCCATCTAACCCATGCGGGTAGATGCTTTTCTCAAGGATGGGTCCATCATAGAAGGTAAATTACAGTACACACTGATTGATTTTCTATTTCTCAACTCAGTCATATAAGTGAGTTATGTAATAGAGATAGTAAAAGTGAGGATTCATCCAAAAAAAATATTTCATTGATTACCAGGGCATTTAGAGTCATAGTTTATAAAGTTCCAATAACTATCTTACTTACCAGGAATCTTTCATTATTAATGTCACTAGGATGATGATCATATGATGTGCCATATGGGTTATTAAGTCATATTGATTGTTTTCATCAAGAGATACTAATAGTATTTCTAAAACAGTAGATCAATGAATCTGTGATCAATGAAAATGAGTCACCACCAGTTTGGAAGTGAACAAGGACACCCCATAATGAGTTTTCTCTTGCATGAAAATAAGTCACTATTTTTAGATGATATGGATTCCATTGGAAATCTTGATAACTGGATGAGAGACTCACATGACATGAAAATTAGGTATATCAATATTAAGGATGGGATCAAGGCTAGTCATAAGAGCCTAGTACTCACCCTTTTTGTTGGTGAAACATTCCAATATTAGAAAAAAGTATGGAAATATGGATTGTGCATGAGAGGTGAATTAAATATCAAGTCCCACCCTATTGATTTTGGGATTATTGAGCCTTCTTCTAGTCGGTCTATTAGAGGAAGCATATAAATACATCTTAAAATATAATCATAACTTCTTAATCAAGAGCATGGACTCTTCTATTAAGAAATCATCAATGGGTAGTTCCTTAGTTGTTGGATGTGAAACTATGTTATCTATTAATACCTGGCCCTTGAAAACATAATAAGGAATAAAAATGATGGAAAACCTCATAGAATTACTAAATAAAAAACTGGTCGACCATTCAACATGAAGTGGTTATGATTTTACTTCATGAGATCGGCTTGGGGTACCAACTATATCTCTGGGTGCTATATGTGTTGCCACAACTTCTAAAATATAAAGTCTAAGGAAAGGAAACTCTTCTTAATAGGATAATAACAGGCCTTTATGTTGAGGATCATGTGACTAAAGTAATACCTTAAACATTAATACCCTCATTGTTCTTATTACCTACATCCGTGCCTAGGGACTGTTATAGGGTGATCACATAAAAGATGAGAGGCATCCCTCAGATGGGTGACACCAGGACTAGTGGATGTAGCTGATACTACTTAATATCCTCAAAGGCTGTATTTAAATCCTTTTTCAAATGGTATATGATGCCTTTATTAATGATGTTAGAAAATGGAATACACTTATTGAACAAATTTTCAATGAATTGGTAGATATATTGCAAGTATTTTTGGATTCCTCATAACTCTTTAGGGTGAAAAGGATGAGGCCTCTAGGTAATAACATTGATCTTCTCAGGATTGATATCAATGCCTACAAACCTGATAAAAATCCATGGAACATGACATAGGGAACCCAGAATTTATATTTTAGGGGTTTCATTTTTAGTTGGTGGAGTAGGGGATATTGAACATTTTCTCAACATCCTTGATATAGTATTGATTTTGGTTGGATTTCACCCCCAAAGTTTCCACATTGATGTTTAATAATGTCATGAGGAGTAGTTTAATGATATAGTGGATGGAAAAAAGGTAGTTAGTTCCAAAATTTATGAAACCAAATGGAGTCACTCTATATTATAAGGTTGACTAAAGTGACTTGAAAGTGGTGTCCTTCTCATCCTTGGGTACAATTCGGAACTGGTAATACCCAAAATACCCATCCAGAAAATGTGAGGGCCTGGAAACTAGTCATCACATCAATCTATAGGACTATCCCCAGAAGGGGATAATAATTCTTTAGGAAATGGAAGCTGAGTTCCTAGAAGTTGATATAGATTCGGATAGTACTATTCTTCATCCGATGTTGGACCATTTATGCCATTTATTTTGGCTATTGAACCTCATAGATGATGTTTTCCTTTATTATATTTTCAACTTCATCTTCAACCATGGAATTTTTGGAAGGGTGAATCTTCCTAGGAGGAATTTTGAACCCCTGGAGCCCCACATGGAGTCCAAGAAAATGTATATAAAATTAGTGATAGATCCCTAAGTTTATTTATAACTCTATGTAAATAAGTCATAGTGTTGTTTCATTAAATCCACATACTATTTCTTCTCTAATGGCGACATGAATACATTAATCAGTGTCCGCCTCAAATATTACCCTAAACAATGAATCTCCTCATCAAATGTATTATAGAAATCCTCTTCAAAAGTTTGAGGGGTTTTGTACGGATCATTTACATCATCTAAAACAAGGGTTTTGGGGTATGGAGGCAAGTCTAATAATTATATTGACCAAATTGTGGAATTGGAATCTACATTGTTCATGAAATAATCATTGATGGGGGGTTCCTATTCTATGCAGACTAAAACAGTGAAATCAAATGAGCCAATACCATATTGTTTTTACCTTTATGTACACCTTTAATATCAAGAAATAATATTTATTTGATATCCATTTAGTCAAACCTACCTTGATGAACATTTAATTGTGTCAAAAATTAGTGGCCATAGCGAAATTCCATTTATATTCCACCAGATACGGGTTTATTTCCATTAATTGGGAATATCTTGTATAAGATGTGAGCTAATTTCTATGTAATCCTCTTTCATATTGACAATGAAATAACTTTAGAGATCTGGAGTTGTGGGATCAATCTGATGGATTGGAAGAATGAACCAATATTTTAAATCTACCCCAGGATCCACTGAAGTGGATATCTGATCATTAGGGGGAATTTATATGCTCCACCCAATTAGTATGGATATATTTTCCTTCCATTTTATCATTCTGAACATCCATGTAGTGGGTATAAAAAAATTTAATAGGGAAGGGTCACCCAAGAGTACCCCTACTTGACCATTAAGGGATTTTTTATGTCATTGAGGGTATGAAGAATGGACCATTCTATATAGATAGGGATATGGTCTTCCCATTAGGTAATTATTGTAATTTTACAACAAGACTACATTAAACTTGATTCATACTAACAAAACACCGAATTTGGTCTTCTTCTAGATCCGTCTACATATTTTCTACCCGCTCTTTTCATATCACTAAATTATTAGTTTAGAGTGAGTTATATTGTATTCAATGAGCCCCATCATGTGGAGTATCATTATTGTGATAAGATTGATTGTGCTGATCGTATCTATCATGAAGAGTTGTATTAATACACCATCATATTGGAATATGAAATACAGTGGGCCAATAGGCCCCAGGATAGTGGAATCCTCATCCTATTCTGAGAAGGAAATCATGTGTTGACATTATTCTGGTTCATCTTTCTTTTCAAGGTAGTCCTCAATATAATCTAAATTATTTTTGATGATGATAGGGGTATTCAATTCATAAATGAGGGACTCATACATCTCCTTTGATATTTAGAGTACCTAAAGTATTGAGAATCGCATTTAAATACTAGTGATTTGATTCAAAACATCATACTTATGTGAAAATGGGAATGCTTATTCCTATTAATTGTCACTATTTAACATGGCGCTTAGTTTGTTCTTTAGGCTGAGGCATTGTGCCTTTTTTTCTAATGGTTGTGTTCCATTGTAGGTTAGAAATTTTAGGAATTATAGTGAGAGACCGAGGACAGAATCAATCCCTATGTGATTGGGAAGTTAGTATTTGTGGATGGCTCACACAATCGATTAATACAGATAACTATAGAGGTATAAATGATGAAGAATCCTAACAGGGATTTTCATGAGGAGCCTTACATGATCCATGATGTCTCTTTTTAATGATCTTAATAGTATCTTTAATATAACTGGTCCAGTCGTCCCTCTTATTATCATAGTGTTTCCTCACATATGATGGCATAGGCCAGAGGTGCTTGAGGGGGCTACATGGTGTTCATTATCACTCAGAATAGTGCAATGACGTAACATGCTGACAACACATATAGAAGTTTACTCCTACTCATATTTGGTGGAAATTCAAAAATCAGATGAATTATGGTGGATTCTCCCTATTAACGAGGCATAAATTGGCAATGAGTATAGTATGGTTTTGATGAAAATGGGGGACTCTGATTAAAAAAGAATAATTTATACCTAATATTTCGAGGTTTATAAGGCTATGATAAATATGGGGTGGCTGGAGTGTGAATGGAAACTGATAGGTGTTTTGGTTTCGTCCATCTATCATGAATATTAGCACATTCATGAGTGAACATATTATGGTATAGCTAGTCACAATAATTTTTTGTAACTTGGATTGAAGCTTGTAGTGTCTTTCTAGAGTATTAAACAACACTATTAGGGTTGGAAGTGACACATTCAACCTATGTCAGTACATCACCCAGACTGACTAGGTCACGATCTACCTAGTCCAGGAGCTAATATTTGAAGACAAAACACACCTTGATGATAGGCATGAGGACCCTATGTTATGGGAAATAGTTGGCATGATTTTTGAGGTTAGCTACGTTATGCATTCTGAATTCTGGATGATTTAGGTTGTTCACATCAGAGGAATATATGAATTATTCTGGGACCCATCAATACTTTTTGTATAAGGTCTTATTTTTCTAGTTTGAGAAGGGAATTTGGGGTGTCTCTCGCTAACGAGGGGACTCGGAAGTGTTTTCATTGTAAGGCTTTGTTTGAAAAAGCTTTACATAGCTGGGCATCACCAATATTGGTACTTGATGGTGGACTGTATATGAGGCTTCATTTTATACAATTGATATAATTTATACAATCAATTGTTTTTCATTAGAGACATAAGAGGTAATGGGTGATACCGTTGCCTGGTCTACTATAAGGATACTTATAGAAACTGAGAATCTCACAAAACAAACTCAAATATATCATGGAAATGTGGGTAGGGACCAAAAATGTTTTTAAATTATCCATGAAAATCATCAAAATCAATTATTGGCAATGCTAAAAATGAAGAGAGTACGTGAGACCTATTCACTAGGAAATTATGTCTAAAAATCCCTCATCATCCCTCTTCTTGTATTTGTAGTGGTGAAAAATAAACATCATGTATTGGGTAAAACTATATTTTTAGATGAAATTCCTTGGGATATCCTCCCAATAGAAAATGGATCAAAGGGATAGATGGATACACCACAGAAAGGAAGGCCCTTCCAAAGTTTGGATGACACATTGAATCTTGTCAGCCTCCTATTGTAGTGGGTTCCCTACAATCAAACCACAAGAATAGGTGAAGTTATCCAGATACTAAAGTAAATCACTGATAACATTGAATAAGTAAATACGGTGTTTCTAAATTCGGGTGATGGACATACATGGTCACCAAGGACAAATGCAGTTTTTCTTCAGGATGAACTGACACTTGTTTCATTTGTTGATCCTCAAGGTGGGCAGTGATGAAAACTTTCACATTTATCTTGTGAGGATTTATTATGACCAATACATTAACTATTCTACTTGACTATGATTCTTATTTATCATTGTACAATATAGGGAAGTCACATTTCCCAAGAATGGTAGGTAGGTTAAATGTATTCCTTTTTATAGAGTCACCAACCTCTTCAATTACAAAATGTTGAGGCCCTTTATCCTAGTATTTGGTCACTTGGACAAGGAGAATATGTTGTTCAGATAGAGAAAGAATATATCCCCCACTGAAATTATCTTTACATTGGATATGTTGTTTAATTTATTAGTATTCAGCCTCTTAGAACCGTCAAGATCGGATAGAAAAGTGGCCCACATGACATATGACATAGTTTTTGACATAGTTCCAAATGGGACAATAGGATTAGGGATACCTTTTCCTATTTCAGTTATTTTATGGGGAGGTGGTAGTACAACATTAAGGGTATTTCAAAGGCTCAAATTATTTTCTCAAAAAAGAATGTATACATCTATCAGAATGTCTTCTTGATACTGTTTCTCCCATAGAGGTTCTGTTTATTCATCATGCCCAGTGTTGTCAATACAGCTTATTTAATCATCTGGTTGATTTATCCTGGAATCGTTCACATTGGTAATCATTAGAGGGGAACATTCACTATCAATTGGTGGCCTAATCTGATGGTACAACTATTTCCTTGGATGGGTATTAATGTGGAGGTTAATATACTATCCATATCCCTATATTTTCATGCATATAGACACCTTGTGCAAGATTTTCAGGTGAAGAGTTTACCTCATAATGTAGGTACACTATATATTCTTGTGGTATCAACATGAATTAGGGAAATGATACATAAATTATCTTTTGATGTAAATTCTCTGCCATAACTCATGTATTTACTCGATATGCTTATAGATTTGTAGGTAAACTACTTAGTGAGCTCATAGATAGTTGAACATTTACTAGATTTCTTGGTGGGGACATGGGGCACATACCTCAACAAGGTATTCCAAAATGGGAAATCATAAGTCCATAGGTGTCCAGAACACAACCAATATTTTTTTCAGTATCTAAGATATTGAAAAAAATATCCCCCTTATAATCATTGGGAGGATTTTCCCATTCATGATCACCTAGATCTACAATCAGTGTTTTTTGGGAGGCCTGGGGAAAATATGAAGAGGATCTTTTTTGTTGATGATTTTTTAACAATGGATGTTCTCATGGTCCAAAAATCCCTAGAATAGTATAGTGTCTTTCAATGGTAGGTCCAGATTCATAACCATATACACATAAAATTGGGTATCCATGGACTACTATTGATTGGATGGGACATTATCCCTCTATTGATGTATAGAGTCTCAGAATTATTCGGTAGTGCTAACCCAGATCTCGAAATCTCTCCTACATATATTGTGGTGGTTGAGATAAAGGAAGATGATGGAGACATTAATGGTTGTGCAATGAGTCCCATGGAAGGGGGACATAGAATCCTTAACATGAATATATATGTGGAGGGATCTACGGACCATATGGACATAAAATTTAAGAATCATTAGCCTCAGTCAATGGGATTATTCCCCATATTTCTAATGGTGCGGGAGATGATTCCACCATTATTTCATCCATCACGTCAAACTCCATAGGTGGAAGGTGACCAGGTATTTCTCTCTTTCTTGCCTCCGGTGGGATGTAATTTCTCATAGTGAAAAAAGTAGGGTTTTTAGGGATTTCTTCCATGTCTTATATTTCTATAGTTTCTTGTAGAAATTCAATGATGGTTCATTTATATTCTACCATAGGATAGATCTTAATGGTAGGTAAAATATTATTCATGGTTAAGAACTCTATGTTAACTGGTGATGTTTTGGGGAGGAACTCTGTTATAGAGATATTAATCAAGGGATAGTCCATGATTTTTTCTGGCGGTAACCATGATAGGGAGAGCCAAAATGGACTTCCTCGTGGGTGGGTGATGTCTCAATCCCAATTGAACTTAATATGGCCCTTACACAGTGGTTTTGAAAGTGAGATGAGGTTCACTAGTGGTAGAAGGGGATATTGAAGATGAAGGAGAGTCATTATGTTGGGAAGAGTTAGTAAATTTCACCTAGAATTAGAGTAAGGTGTTCTAGATTTGGGCCCATAGAGTATGGATGGAATCCTACTTCTCATTAGCCTATTGATTTAGTTGGTGTAGCCAAAATATTCATGTGGGATACCTTTATGTTATGACCCAGGTTGTGGTATCCATGGGTTTAACCTGAACATACCATATCTTCTCCGTGTAGGGGAACAACATGACAGATTTCACTAGGGTGTCGCTCCAGAAATTATTTTCCATGGCCACTGGGGTTTCTTCCCCAAACATAGACCCTTGCGTGTGATAACATCATTAGGGTGTTGATGATTTTAGGAACTACCAGGGAATATCCCTAATTGGGATGTACCCTTCTTATTTGTATTCAAGATCCATAGAATTAATGATGCATTGCTGAATAAAGTGAGAAGGGAATATAAATCATGGGTTCCCGATAGTTGTGGGAGTGGTAGCCACTGTGGTTAGTGAGTTGTTCTATGTTATTTTTACACCACTAGTTTCCCTACCCATATATATATATATATTGGTGGTGGGTTGTCAAAAAAATTATATATCTTGATTCATGTATAGTTCATTAATTCAATCATCATTGTACATAAAAAAATGTAATTCAAACTGATCCCAATTTTATCAATTTTGGTCATGGTAGAGAAATGATCCACCTTGATGATGTATCAAGACAGTAACTCCCACTGTTATTCAATTTACCCAAGCCATGGGTGAAAAAATTCATATCAGTTCCACCATTTAGATTTCAGATGAAGAATGAAGAATTTAAAGAATTAGTGATACCCATATATGGTGGTGTCTAATATTGTTGAAAAACTCCCTACTGAAAGAGATTAATTTCAGGCTTAGTTCACCATTTTATTTTCAAACGGTTTCTACCATTGTGTGCATCAGGGTACATGATGAGTTTTTTTCTGCATCACATTCTTTTTTTTCAAATCCAAGAATCCTCTTGAATCGTACTTGATGTTTTAGGATCCTTGATTGAAATTGGATGATGTGATGTTGGTTCCTCTTTCCATGCATTCCTCCATGGAGCTTGAAACCAAGTCTAGATACCCCTCTTAGATTTGAGTCACATTCATACAGCTTGTCCCCATATCCATATCAAGGTGGAGTCTGGAAAATTAAAATTGTTTCTACCAAAAAAAGGAAGATATATGCAGTTATAGGTGATGGTGATGTTGGATGCATCTAGACGTTTGGGGAAATTGGGTGTGTTGGGAACCTATATGTTTTCCCTCGTTTGGAGATGAAGGAATCTCATGTGTGAGGAATATTTAGTGTAGAACATATGTAATCTCAGGTTCATCCTTGGGTAACATGATCTTGGGGCATAAGAAATCTAAGAAATATTTCCTTAAGCATCATATGATCTTCAAATAAGGTTGTGATTCGACACATATGGTAGAGCAATAGGTTTAAAGTATTGTAGGGATATAGTGGCCACAAGTTGAAAGTATTATGCAGAAAACATGGTAATAGGTTTAACATGTAGTGGGGATCTATTGGAATAGTTTTTTATATATTGTGGTGATATGTTGGTCATATGATTCATGAATTTTGGGAATAATTTAGTGAGGTTGTGAGTTTCTTAAGTGGTGATGATCACAATAAACAATTTCTACCTTCTAGTGGAAGACATGAAAATTTAATAGTGGTGTTGGGGTATAAGGATTCATAATCTACGAGGTATCCAAGATATGTTGGGATTGGTACATAGTGTGGAATACTATGAAACCTTTTATAAGATAGGGATCAAAACTCATTTATTTTATCCCCATTTTAAGAATACCTGACTTGAGCAGTCTTTGCAGTTTAAAATTCTATAGTAAGTATCATTGTGTCATTAAATGAGAAAAAATGAAGGATTTTGGGGGGATTGCACATTTGGGATTACCAAGATATGTGGTATCATCCCATGAAAGACATACATGAGTACTAAAATGTTCATTTAATAGGGTAGGGATATATTTATCATATTTTTCTTGAAGCTTTTATCAAATAGTTTAACATTTTATGACTTCGATGTTATAAATTTAAATTTAATATTTTACATCATGGAAATGGGGGGCTTATATCTCGGTATAATATTTATAGGAAAGAGGGAAAGAAATTAAATTATACCTCCCTATAGGGAATGTTGGGAATTTTCCTATTTTGATTCCACCCTTTTAGATATTGTGTCTACTACATGGTGTTTTTGGGTTGCACAAGGTATAAAAACTTCTATAGTGAGTTGGCACATGTCGGTCTTGAAATTAGGGTGAATTTGCCCAATTGAAATAGGTGAAAAACTATTTAGGACATGAATCGAGAAAAAGTGGTGGACATGAGGATGGATGATACCTATTTTGTGGAAGGTCGAGGAATGAATGAAATGGGTTTGATGGGTATAGGTCCATTGGAAACGTATCATTTATTATGGTGTGTATACTAATAGAAGGAATTATAAAGCATCCTAGAAGTAAGGTTTCATGAATTTTGGGGGTTTCAAACATTTCTGGGATACGATGAAGGTAAGACCTTCTCGGATTAGGGTTTCCCTATCCCGTGGTGATTTCATAGATCCCATAGGGAAGGTTTCAGGAAGGGCTATTATCTCTTGAATTACCAAGAAGCGTGAGTGGGTCTTCTCTATCATGAAGGGTTTAAATCATTTCTAAAGTTATCTCCACCATGGTCTTAGTGTATCAAGTACCCATGAAAGGTTGTTTGAAAATGATGGCTACCTGTGGAAATATATCTCTTATTGGGCTCGTGTAGGAATTTTTTTAGAAATTCATATATTCTATAGGATGTCCAAAGGCCAAATCTCTTTATATTTGATGGGGGGGTAGAATTTAAAGTGGAGGATATAAAAGATTCAAGAAATTTACTCGCTTTTTATATGATTTTTTTTTGGAAATTAGGCTACCATAATGATGTGGTACATTTTATCTTAAAGTTATTATCATTATGTGATATGAATGTTCATGGTGCTCTGATGACCTAAACCATGTTATTATCTTTTTAAGGATCTAAACATCCTGAAACCTGGATCATAGGTAAATTATCATCCATTTTGGGCCAAATTCTACTAGAAATGCACGTTCATTTTCTAATAGATCCATAAGATTTGTTTTCCTATTTCAACATAGTTGTTAGAGAAGAAAAGAATTTAAAGATCTTGGTTGAGATTATTACCTATTATTTTGGATGTTCTCCCTTCAGTAACTCCTTAAGGATATTCTGCTTGCTATTTTGGAATTCCCATGTATTATCAAATGTGGAGATTTATTTTAAGAGATATTGTGTTTGGTTTTTTGATGAGATAAGGATTTAAAATAGTTAAAGATATTTAGATAATGTTATCTAATTTAATATGTCAATAATATATTATTTTTGTAAATACCTTTTACTTTTTAAATGATTTTATGTCATTATTCAAGGTTTAATGGCTCTAATTTTTGGAAATAATGAATTTTAGGTTCATATAAGGTTGATAGATAATCTACAATTTAATTTAACTCATGTCATTATCATATTTCAATCCTTTTTCAATTATATTTTTTAATTTTATCATATTTTATTTTACCTTGGAAACTAGTTTTTACACAAGTAATTTATATTCTATAACAAAATTAAAACGTAACTTTTCAAAAAAAATTAATGTTATGAACCTAAAATTAATATCAAAACAATAAATTTCAAAATAGGAATAATAAAAAGTGAACCTTGAAATTAAATTGTTTAACATATATAAAAAACATCTTATTGAAAAATATTTTTTTAATATTAATTATTATTTATCTTATTTTACATTGATTATAAATTGAATTTATGTTAATATATTTACATATAGGTTTATATATTTTTTTGGAGTCATTTTTCGAGAATTGGTTAATTTATTTTGTTAGGTTAAATATTCCCAATGTTAATGAAAAAATTCCTCAGAAATAACAGTTTTACTATTAATGTGGTAATTGAATTTAATCCTAGAATTATCATTTTTATGAAATAAAAATGTAAATTTAAATTTTTATATAATATGAATAAGATTATATAATTTATGAAATCTATTTTTTATAATTAATTTATAAAAGTGATAAAAATTAATTTTTAGCATATGTGAAGAAAAAGCGTTTTTTGATTAAAATATTTATTATGATTCCAAAACATTTAAAATGGTTTTTATAAATTCAATGTAATAATTTTAAATAACTAAATTTAATCATCAAATAAAATTTTAATCATGAAAAATGTTTTCTAAGTTGTTATGTTAAACTTAATTCTTAATATGAACATAATTTCAATTGTTTAATAAATAACTATATTTTTCACTGTACATATAAGAATAAATTAATTTCAAAAAATACCAAAAAATAACCCTAAGAAAAATTGAAATTATTAACCCACCTATGTCATATTTTTATTATACATAAATACTCTAATTTTACACATTTGACATTTCTATATAATCATGTGCATTGGGTATTAATTTTGGGTGGTACTGCTCACCTGTAATTTTAGGGTATTGGGTATTAGATTCTACCCTGTTAATTACATTTTCCTAAAATTTGGGATATATGAAAACTATTAAAAAAATATATTTTTCTTCGTCATACATTATTTTGAAACCAATGTTTCCTCCTCTATTATTTTTATTTCCCTAATTTACATTCTCCAAAATATTTTTCTGATTATACACACTTTCTCTCTAATGTCAAGAATTTAGATATGCTTTCCATTTTCATACATTTTAGGTTAAAACTCTATTACCTTAAATGTGAGAACATGTTTTGGATGAAACATCTATTTCCTCACTAATGAATCATGGAATACTATATGTACATTAGTAAGGTGTTGTAGAATAGTTAATCAATAAGCAATAACTCCAATTCTATTAATAATTTCAAAATGGAATATTCACATAGGTCTAAACTTCCTCCTTTCAAAATCTCACAACTGTTTTGTTGGAGACACAATTATGAATACATAATCCCCAATTTAAAATTCAAATAAATTAATTCAATTATTCTTATAACTATTTTATCTTGTTTGTTCTATTTTTATGTGATGATGAATAGTCCATATAGTCATATATGTCTCCTCTATAAGTTTTCGTAAATATAAATTATTTTTTTCCAACATCAAAACATCATGTTTTAATAGGATATCTCATCCTATACAATGATATATGTAGTTCTATGTCGATAATAACATGTAATCTATTGTTATATAAAGAGTCTACCAGAGGTAGATACTATTACTATGTTACGGGAAATTAGATATAACATTATCTTATTAAGTCCTAAAAAGATTCAAAAGTTCTATCATACTTCCCATAAGTTTTGGTAAGATAGGTGGTTCCATAATACACCATAGTGTCAGGATCCTTTAAGAGACTCTTAAAAAATTTCTATGTGAATAGAGGGTCATGATTATATATAATTAAGATAGGTTCCCCATAGAGTGTCATGATTTCACTGACATAGAGACATGTATGATAATCATGGTTAAAATTCTCCCTTAAAACAAATAATTGTGAAAACATGCCAAGGAGAATGATAACAACCCATATAACATCATTCCTCTTTAATGTCATCAGATTTCTAGTGACAAAGCCAATTTTAATATTATCTCACAACAATATAGTTATTGAAATAAGACCCACAATTCCATTCGGATGTTGTATTTCCTTTTTTACATTCTTGCACACAATGTATTGGGACACATATTCCACCATTTACCACTTTATACCATCCCATAGAAAATATTTTCTTATATATATATATATATTTATGCTACCATGGATTAGAATTAAGCATGGGAAATGTTATTTATCTACAATTTCCCTCTTTAGATATGGTATAGATGGAACATAGAGCTTACCATCTCATAGTTCTTCCATTAGTTCTTTAAAAATTAAATATTTATAAAACCTACTTAATACTAGTATAGTAGTGAGCAACGGTATACTCATATGGAACGTTTTCCAAAGAATGTGAGTAAAGTTAATCCCAGAGAAATAGAAATAAATAAAAAGACAAAATAATGAAATAAAGACAAAGGTGATGAGTAAATTTGTGATGATGGTAGTTGAAAAATTAATAGAGTGAAATTAAAGTAACATTGAAGAACAATGAACAAGAGAAGATAAAGTAGATCATAAGAAATTAGGGGAAGGACTAAGAATGGAACTAGAAAATTTAAATTGATAGATTGTTTATTATAAGGTTACATATCCTCTTTTCATTTTCTACCTTTATTTATAGATATGCATAGATGTATTTGGTAAACTAAGGGGGGACGTTCTTTAATATGGATGTACTGTAGATAAATAGATTTTATATTTTCACATATGTAGAGTCCACTGATAAAATAAATTATTTAACTAAATTGCTTACCTTATCATGGTATTTCCACTTATCATATGGACTACTAGATTAAAATTGAGCAGATTATAGTAAAACTGAACTAACATTCACATATTATTTGTAATAAAATGATATGTGCAACTTGAAAATTGAGGAAGGTGTAAATACAAACAGAAATTGATGCTTGAATATTTTAAAATATAATAATTCCAACATAACTTCATTCCCTAATTTTATTTGAACCAACCATTAAAATAAATAATTAACTATATTCAATAGGTGATCAAAATATAGGGGGATTAAAAATTATGGTTGAAACAAAAAATGACCCCTTACTAAGGGATTAAAACCACAATTCAAAACTTCAATGGTTTGATGCTACTTAGTGTTGCAGAAATATCATCTTCCCTGAGTCCTATCTTCTACCCATTCATCTCATTTTTTCACTCCCTGGCATCATCCTATAATATTTAGATAAAATCAATATTTTTTCATATTCCATAATTGAAATAACTACATCTAGAAAAAGATGTTTCTTAAAAGTAATGAGTTATTTTGACATCAACTATTTATCATTGCTTCCATCATGGTTTTTCTGAGCTTGGAAGAATGTAATGGATTTTTTTTGTTTATATGTTTTGATGACCCAGTTTCCCACTGGTCTACATAAAAAAATCTAACCAGAATGACCTACGTAAGCGACTTAAAATAAGTAGATGGTTTTATCATGTATCCAATTTGATCAAGTAGATGATATGATCACATAGAAAATTTTACTACATGTATACCATTTTCTCATGTATCTAATCTTATTCTTCTTTGTGATGAGGAAAAAAGATCCATGATTGAAGTCATTAACAAATGAGACTTTTTCCCATCTTATCCTGATGTAAAATTCAAACTATCATGTATTAGAGGCACTATATGACTAAAAAGGATTTTTTATAGAGTTTGGTTTCTAATCTCAAGATTAAATACCATTCGCTCCATGATAGTTTTTTAAAAAACATCCACCAATATTAAAAAATGGTGCTCGATTTTCATGGGAGGAGTAACACTCAATCTAAATAGGGGATGTCAACTCTGATTCTTCAGATATATATCTTCCCATATTCCTATGCATTTATCAATAGAAATAGGTTTTCTCAATATGTAGCATAAGATTTGATTGTTTCACAAGCTATGATGGGTGTCTATTTCATCTTTATATTGTTTATCCTTCATCACTTACATATCCCAGTGTTGAAAGAGGTAGCAAGGGCATCTCTGTATTCAATGCCAGTGGTTTTACCATTTTCATTTATGGTAATAGGAATCAATAGACATGATTTGGTGGGGGGATTTTGGAATCAGTATCATTTTACCATATGTTAATCATGACATCAATCATTTATTACAAACTATTTTTGGTAAAGCGATAGGGAACATTGGATTGAGAATGACCAAGACTCAAGGGAGGAGGATCTCTTTCTCTTTTTATAGAGAAATTTACTTTTAATCTATTTTTTTCATATGATGTTCAATTCATCCTTTTTCTACATTTTCATATCATTTTGAGTCTTCACTCACTTTATTATACTTGTAGTAAATCTGATCAAAGCATAATAACATAAAATTTTCAAATTCCACTGGTTTTTGTAGATAACTCTGGTCAATTATGTTGGATTTTTGGTCGATCATATCCTTTTGACCATTTAGATGATTTTTTGATCCATTTTAACTAGAATTCAATTCTAGTGAACATAGAGTTACTGCAAGAGATTTCTATTTTTTTCAATCATTAGTACATAAGAGTATTATGATTGATCATTTTTATCCATAGTCGGTAAAAAAATACAGAGATTTTCAAATCTAATGATCACTAAAACACTGAATCAAAAAAACCATTTAAATATGTACAATACTAACACTGGGACTTATAATGAATTTTTAATCAAATAATAAAAAATTTATTATAATATTTAATAAATTCAAATCCACCCAAAACTATTGAATATTTGGAAAATCCCCATTAAAATCAAAATTTTATAAAAAATAATCAATTTTCACACAATATATATGGAAAAGTGTTAATAAATAATAGGAAATAAAAATCCCCCACATATATTCAATGTCAATCATGGGAAATTAAATCATTCAATTTAAATATTCATGACGACTTCCCAGAAAAATTAATATGCATGCAATCCGGGTTCGACTAAATATTCCTATATAAAAGAAAATCAGAAAATCATTCATTGTTCTTAATTTAATTCCTTATATGTGAATTCTTTAGACTTATCTATTTCAATAAAAGTTTAAATTCAAATTCTTATGTACATGTATAGAGAGATGATGGTGGAATTTTATCTATAAAAAGGAATAAAATGTTTCACTCTCTTCTAGGTTCCTCATACCAGAACTCCACTTCAAACATTGTTGCTAAAACTTATAAGACATTATTATAAATCAATTGCACTATTGTTCATATAGGTTCAATATTCCCCTCACCTTAATGAATAAATATTTGAATCAGGAATATTAATTGAAATTATCCCTACTATAATTACTAGCACAACAATGTGGAAAGAACATATTTCTTTTGAATTAATTTATAGAATCAAACCAAGTGACCTTTACTCAAAGACTCACTTTGGGATCAAATTTATCTATTTTACTCCATATTTAGAGAAAATATTTTAAAATATGTTGAGCTAGATCCCTAAGTTATTCCTTGTCACCCAAACTGAGTAGCTATATTTATGTTAAAGCTCAAACGTCACTTAGTTATAGTTCTAATTACCCATATACCTAACTTATGAATAATACTTTTCTTTGGTTTGAAAATTTATCCCCACAAATATTGAAGAAAAAACACTCAAAAATTAATCAATCCCCAGAACATCAAACTCAGTGAGATCCCGTAAATGAGTCATGGATTTTCCCACTAGCAGGAGACCTATAATTATTATTTTTATAACATAAAGACACACAAAACTTTAATTTATAGAAACAAATTGGATTGTATTTACATCAGTAAAGGTTTTTGAAAAAAAAAATTATGCTAGTGTATTGATGTGAAATAATCAAATAGAAAATAAGGAATAGATAAAGTCCCCTCACCATCACCTTAGGATCCCACATTTCACTTAATGTTGAATCCTAAGGCAAGAGAATAATTCCATTTAGAATAGTTACTCAATTTAATATTTTACATATTTTTTAGTTGGTATTCAGTAATGTTATGAAAATCACAATTTACACAATTCCTAGTAATATCACCTTTTTTTTAATTTTCAAGGTTAATATTGTTATAGAGTGATAAAACAATTTCGAATTTGGGTTACAAATAACCATGATAAACAATGAGGCTCTAGTATGACTTTGAGGGTTGAAGCCATATTGGAAATTATGTTCATATTTATTTCAAAAAATACTAGAAATTTTCATTCTAGAAATATACGAAAGAAAATAATATAAATTGTTTTTTTTAAGAATCAGGGGGAATTCTCGAAAACATAGTTCATAAAAAGAAAAAAGAAATCAATTGGTTGATTTCAAACTGATACTCCCCCAGTGTAGTATGTTGGACATAGTTTTATTTTTATCTTAGTTTCATAATCCCTCCCTATTTTCGTTGTGAAGAATCCTCTGGTAAACATATACATCTCCTCTCTATAAGTATATGATATCATTATTAACCTGTATAATCTTAAAATAATGAAAATGAAAACAACCAAACATTTGTGTAAGGGAGAGTGTTATTGATCAAGATAGAGAAAACTTCTCCCTTGAGACATTATAATACAAGTATAAAGAAGCATTCATATAGTAATAAAATACAATATAAAATAGTGGAAAAAAGTAAACGACAATTTTAATCCCATGGATCACTGAGATTAGGGTCTTTAGTCGGACATGATAAATGGATCAACTTCTAAGGTAGGACATGGTATCCAATCCTTTTAGTATCCATTAAAATTAATTCTTCACTATTTTGTCATTGACTAGGAATAGAATTTTATCTTTTCCAAAAAAACATTAAATCTCCATTTACCAACACACTCAGAATTGGAAATAGTCTAGACCACATGGATCACAGTTGACCCAGAAAAAAAATTAATCCTATAATTGAACCAAATAATTCCTTAACAAAAATCAAATTTTTTTTATGGATAATATATTAATGAAAACAATTTTTTAATTTATTCACTGATCCAAGAACTTTTATAAGATTATATTTTTATTTCATCCAAATCACATAATTCTATAAGTATTATATATCTAACAGGTGCAAAATTAGTATTCAAATACATTATAACCACTAAATAATTTTTTTGTAGATACACATGAAAATGGAAAAGAGTTCCAAAAATTATCCTAAAAGTATAAATACCTATGTGGGCCTTGTAAGAAGTTCAATAAGACCATATATTTTCATCCAACTTCATAGATCAATCCTTTGATGATAAAAAAGTGTATTTTCTAAAATCTTTTTGATCTCTCCATCAGATACTTTATTATATCCACTATATTGTGGGTGGTGGGTTGTACTAGTTCTATTCTAGAACATAAAACTTTCCATTAGATTCTTGAACATTTAGTATTTTAAATGAGTTCCAATGTTTGTAATGCATTCTCTTGGTAATATAAATCTTGAAAACATGTTCCTATAGATCCATTTAACCACAGTAGAAGAAATATTTTTCAGAAGATCCACTGCCTAATCCCACATGGAAGCATAGTTCAAAACCATAAGAATATATTTAATTCCATAAGTGGATGGGAAAGTTCATATGGAGTCCAATATCCACACATCAAAAACTTAAACCACATATATTCATTTTCTGTGGAATCTCTTACATTATACATACATTTTATAGCATTAAGAACTTGTCACCACTAATAGTCAAACAACTAGAATCAATGAATAGTGTTGGAAAATAGAATCTGACCTTTAATACTTTATTAGTGGTTCATTCCCCTCCATGGTTTTTACCTTATTTTGATGAATGAAAACTCTCAAAAATGTGGTTCACTTCCTCCTCAACCACACACATCCTAAAAATACAATAATTACATCTCCAAAAAAATATCACCATAAAAAAATATCAAATATTGAAGTTGAATTCATTCATTTGGTCATGAAAAAACTCCTACGTAATTATTCATATTGAAAGAAAGATAACAAAGTCACTAAATCATTAAAAATTCCGAGAAGAAACTAGAAGAAATATTTTATCTAGAAAAAAGGAGTAAATATTCATTGGGTCTTTATTTTGAGTGTTATAAATCCTATATAAATGTTAAATAAAAAAATTCATTACATTATTTTTTATCATTTATGACCAAGTCAATTTTTTATAATGAAAAAACCAATATCATCCACATTGGTTTAGCTTTGTTCTTAGAAGATGGGTATTTATTATCTAAATCATAGCTAAATACAATGAATTTATATCCTAAAACATAATATCTAAACTTCCCTAAAAAAACCACTACCAAAAAGTTAATTTTGCATTGTGGTAAAACTCCTTTAAGCCCTATAAGAATTTTTCAAGAATAATATACTACATACAACTTCATATCCTTCATTTGACCTAAAATAGATCCTAATACACTCTCACTATCATCACATAGAATTATGAATGGAATTTTATATTCAGAAGATATTAATTCATATTTTATATTATAAATTTAAATGATTCCAAACATTTCTAATCAAACAAAAATTGCGTTTCCTTAAATATTAGATAACATATTGGATTAGTTATTTTATAAATATTCCTGATGAATCTCCTTTAAAACCAAGCATGTCCTAAAAAGATAAAAATTATCTTGACATGGTTAGGTTGAGGAAGATTTCATACTACCTAAATTTTAGTACTATCTACCTCAAATCCACTATACCATGTGATATAACACAATTCCTTTAGTAACTATGAACTTAAATTTATCCCAATTCAACAAAAGGTTTGTATTTTCACACTTTTATAATGTGGATTCAATATTTTTCAAACAATTGTCAAAATCCGAGCCTACTACGGAAAATTCATCAATGAATACTTCAATAAATCTCACAACCATATCAAAAATGGCCATATTACAGCTTTGAATGGTGGCCATAGAACCAAAAAAAAAATCAAAGGTCATTAATTTATAAGACAATTTACCAAATATATAAGTGAACTTGGTTTTTTATTGGTCTTCTAGGGTTAAGGGATTATGATTATATCCAAAAAACCATCCAAAAAGAAGAAAAATTGATTCCGAATCAACCTAAAAAGCATATTCTCAAGAAATGGAATTAGAAAAAAGTTATTTTATTTGTTGAAGATATTAGACTTATATAGTCTATATAGAACCTCTATTTGTTCAATGTTATGGATTGAAGCTTGTCATTACATTCATTACTTGTCACAGTTACTACACTGTTCTTTGGGAGTACCAGGGCATGGCATACCCATTGGATTTTTTAAATGGGATATATTATTCCCAAATAATTTAACCTTATCACTTAATATTTAAAAACGGTTTGTTCTTTGAATTTGAAAAACATCCATTTTTGTTTTATACTCATATTTTATGGGAATATTACACCTTCAAAATGATGTACTTATACCATATATATTAGCAACAGACAAACCAATAATATAATTTAAATTACTTAAGACATTAATAATGTTATCCTCTTTACATTACTCTAATTAAGAACAAATAATATATATAAAAGATGATGTTTATTCTAAAAACAAATATTTCAAATCACTTGGATGTGGTTTGAGCACTAGATCTGGTATTACTTTTTTCGATGGAAGGAACATAAGTCTGGTGGTCCATGGACAAAATGATTCCTTTTTAAGAATGTTATGAAAAATGATTCTTCTTCATCTATTTTGTTACCATAAAATAAAAATTTAAATTATGATTCTTTATATGGGTTATAAATATGTTTTACAACAATTTCATTTAGGTGATCGAGGAATTTCCCTTCAATGTTATCAAGAGGTTCTATAAATGTTTTTGAACTAATCCACTTGAACATATCTACATTCAACTCATGTATTCCATTTGATTACATAATTATTTTAAAAGGCACATATTCCTCCACATAAATATGTTTTTATACATTATAATATGATATTCTGGTAAGAGGAGGTTTTTGGTGGGTTCTTAAACATTTTTGAAAAACATTAATACCACTTTATGTTCACTAAAGTTATAAATTTATATTACCTTAGACATTCCAATGATAGACAATCCTATAGAAGAAAATGGAATACTAAGGATGATCAGTACTTCTTGGCCATATTCTATATCCAAAATTTGAAATTCAATATAAAATAATCTATTTACTACACCCATAAAAACATTATCTTCCCAACCAACAGACTGAGTAATTGATCGATATGAAAGTTGTAACGAAATTGTTATGGATTAGGGAACTCGAAATGTCAACTATTGGAATATGGAAAATGGAATAAAATTAATTCAACTTCCAAGACAAAAAAATAGCTAAACAAGACAAATATATCTCCAACCGTGAATGAAATCACAAATATCCTCTGGTCTTGATGATTGGGAGGTATCTTATTTGATAAGACAATAATAAACTCTTCTAAAAGATTATAAATTGAAAATTATTCTAGTTTATTCTTGTTCGCAATGATATTATTTAGTGAATTTAAATAAGGATTGTTTTTAATTAAATCCCATATGAAATTAATTTTAATGATTATTTTCACTAAAATTATCCAAATTTGAATATATCAAAATCATAATTCATATTTTGTATTAACTTTTTGAAACGTAATTTCCCAAAAAACATTAAACACAAGTGTAGTTATCCACATTATTCTTCAATATTATTCTTTCATTTATTTTCATTGATTTTAAGGTCATTATCCTTTTTTCAAGTTGTAAAATAATTTTTGGAATATATTCATTGAGGCTGTTTAGATTTCCCAGTTGGTAAAATTCCAATTTCTATTTTCAATTTCATACAAATATTAATTGGGGTAGATTTGGGTTCATTCATAACTTCCTGTTGAATGTGGATTCCAATCTTATTTGAAACTACAATGAAATTTACCCAGGGATTTAGATTAGTAGTATTGGGTAGTTTTCTTTCATCTCTATCTCCCGTGTTTCTAACTAACTATTAAACTTGTAACTATATATTTTTTTAACATAGCTTCTTGTAATGCCTTATTAATTTTTTTATTTTTGTTTAATAAACCTACCCATTAATTTTTGGGAAATTCCGTTAACTTTATCCTGATAACAAAAATACATGGTCATTAGTTGTGATTGATATTACAACCTATTTCTTTCGAAATCAGATGGAGTAGCATGTCTAAGCACTCCCTACTATATCTAGAATATTATTGGGTTTATTATGATATCCTTGGTTATAGATTTTTAATGTTTGTCATCTATTGTTTGTATTATCTAGTTGTAGACTGCAAAATTTGAATTCTCTGGGACATAAGAAGGCTTGTAAAATATTAAACAATAAGACTCAGAATGTCTGAACAACCCACATTGGTGACATTTATGCCTAAGAGAGTGCTAATTATTTTTATTGTAAATTATATAAAAGTTATCATTATACTGGGATGTGTATGTATTTTCTTTTCTAATTATGTTTATCAATTTGTAAAATTCATGTAGTGAATAACATTACAAGTTGTTGAATGTTTTATGGAGTTTATTAGAGGTTTTATCAGAAAAATATCCTCGTGATGATTTTTGAACAAATGTTTGGGGGTACGGTTTGAGACTATTGTAAATGGTATCCATGAGGAATTTTAGTCTGCATAGGTTATTGGAGAACTACCAAATTAGACCATTTAATCTTCCCAATGCTTCATGGAACAACCCTCCCTCATATCATAAAAACTAATAATTTTTTTACCTAATTTCAAACATCATTCTTCCTGGGAATATTTCCAATAAAAACACATTACATAGCTTTCCCCATGAGTAAAAAAATTATTCAGCCATTTTGTGGAACCAAACCATTTATTTTCCTTTTTGTAAAAATGGGAAGCCTCTTAATTTTAATAATTCATCACTCAATCCTATAAGTGTATGTTGGTGAACTATTCTGTTGAAGTATCTAAAAAATTCATATGAATATTCATTAAGAAATCCATAGTATGATAGTTCCATAGAAAAGATAGACTATTTAGTCTCATAGTTTATAGCCTAGGGGTTCCCCTAATGCATCACAGGTTTTTTGAAACTCTAGGCACCTGAAACTCCCAAAGCCTCACTCTATCCATCTGGTCATTTTCAGGTCGTGGCAGTTTAATATTTGTAGTTTCCTTATTGTATTTATTTATTTTTTTATTCAGGACTTCCTCATGATTTTCCATTTTATTATTCTTCTTGATTTTTAAATCACTCAATGTTCTGTTTAATTTTGGAATAAATTCTTTGGGGTCATATGATAATGACTAGTATGAATTCACTTCCCCATGAAAAAAAATCTATTTATAGATTTTTTTTAACTAGTATTATGTTTCCTTCTAAAAAATGATAAGTTTTCCATCTCTTAGTTCATCGCTAGGTTCAAGAAAAATTAAATATTTTTAAACCATACATAAAACTATTGTATTATTAAGTATGGGTTCATCAACATAGAAGGACATTTGAAATAAGTGAATTAAATGAGATCAAGTGAAAGTGAAAATAATAAAAAAAGATAAAATAAATAAATAATGAGTTATTTATTGAATGAAATGTTAGTGATGGTATGGGATAGATTAATGGAGTGAAATTAATGTACCAAACAAATTAAAAGGCCAGAAGCTGAAAAATGAGGTCACAAGTTTGTAGTGGAAGGGACACGGATGGAACTAAAAAATTTTATTGGATGGTTTGCTTATTCAGAGGTTACATATTTTTTTAGTTATGTCTCTTTATTCAGAGACAAGTGTTGGTGGATCTTGTGAAATGACAATTACTAGTTATTTATTAAAGCTACCCTATAGAAAATTGGAATTTCTAGTTTCTTAACGATATAATCCATTAATCCACACAATGATCCAACTAGTTGAGCTTCCTATTATTGGACTATCAACATCACATATGGAACTCTAGTTTTCAAGTGACTGGTGACTAGTAAAACAGATCAATTATTCACTTATTAAAGATAGTAACTGGATATGTGCAACTTCAATAGTGAGAAAATGGTAAAGACTAACAATAATTTATGCTTGAATGAAGTAAAAAATCCTACAGAAATCTCAAAATCATTACCTAGTCTTATTTTTTCTGACCATTTGAAACATGGATTCTCTATATTCAAAAATTGATGAAATATATAGGATATAATAAAGTAAAGGAACAAAAAAACAAATCCATTGGTTTGGGAATCAAAACACAATTATCAAACTATAATGGTGTTCTACTACCTAGAAATTCTGAACATTCTTATGACATGACTCTATTATCCTTCATAATTATATATTTTTTACTCCCTATAATAATAATATAATAAATAGATAAATTAATTAAATTTTATAGACAGTCTCAGATAAAGATTCCCCAAAAAAAACTTAATTCCTAAAATAAATTAATTCTTGTAACCCCAAGTATGTACCCCTTCTCTAGTCATGGAATTTTTTATCCTTGATGATTTCCTTGGATATAATCTATGAGAATGTTTGTATATATTGTTTTCTCTATGGTCAACATACCAATATCCCACCTAAATGATCTACATATGCGACTTGCTCCATGTAGCTGATTTTTGCACGTAGCCAAATTTCTCACATGGCCAATTTTCTCATGAATCCAATTGATAAGCATGTCTTATTGAGTGAATTTATTTTTCTTATGGTGGGATATCATTCGATTAATGATGTATTATTTAGATAAAATCCTGAAATCATAAAAAACGGTGCTCAACAATCATGGGGGGGAGATTCATGCTTATGAAGAGGCTGTAAAATCAAATTATTTCGTATGGCTCTTTTCATGTTTCATTGATTATGTGAATAACAATACAGTTTCTCATCGAGATGCACAATCTTTGATCGATTTACAGTGTTGATATGGTGGTGGAGTTTTTTTACCATTTTCAGCTTTATTCTAATAGAGAGTCTGGTATTGACTGAGGTAGTAATGAATTCCCACTCTTCACCAATTATAGGGTCCTAATTATCATTTTTAGAAGAAAGAATTAGAAGATATAAACAAGTGTATGATTTTAGTGTGAGTTACATTCAACCATAGGTTCAACATGTGGTGACTCTTTTATCCCAATAATTTTTTTGGGAAATCAAGGGTTCACAATCGATCGGGAATGACTGTGACATGAGAGAGGAGTATCCCCTTTTATTTTTAGCTTAAATACCATTTTCTATACTTTATGATGTCATATAATGGTCAACAGATACTCCTTATCTCAATTCATATCATTTTTATGTTTTTGTAAAAAAAAATTATGTATAGTTAATTTGATCAAATCAAAAATACTTGACCATTTCAATTTCTAATTATTGAATTGAAGAAACTCATATTCTGTCCTTTTGAATATATAGTAAATCATTCCCCTTGAACCACTAAGATGATTGGTCAATCCATTTTCATGTGAGTTCATTTCTGGTGCATATATTGTCATTGGATGTGAATTTTATATAAAATTGTGAAAAAAAGTTCCATAATCGAACACTTTTTAATCACAATTAAAAAAATGAATAGATTGTGAAATTTAAAGACCACTAAGTTTCTCAATGAGAAATATCAAACCATTCAAAAATGAAAAACAATAACCCCATGAATTTTAATTAATTGAAAACCCAAAACAATCACATTGATTAAAATATTCATTTAATTCTAATATATTTATAACTATGGATGATTCACAAGTTCTCTATTAAAATGTAAATTATTCAATAAAAATTCAATTAATTTCACACAACATATGTGATAATGTGTGAGAAAATAACACCAAATCAATAACCACTTTCTTATTTTCAGAACTCTATATCTATAGATGAAGTATATCAATTTCTTATCATCCACCATGTTAATTTTAATTCCTAAATCCTTTTTCATTTGGTTTATACTTATTTATCATTTTAAGTAAATACATAATATCAATTTTATGGAATAGGAATTATGGATCCTCGTACCTAAAAATTATCATATCAATATTTACATGATCCTTGAATATATGCTCCTCATTAATACACATCTTTATCCGAACACTATGGTTCTCATATTTGATGCACCATCCACCTTGTTTTCCCTCATAAGTAGGTAGTCAACCAGGCTATCAAGGTCCTTGAGTAGTTCCAACCATATTTTTTTTCCTCATGTTAATATCATTCTAAGATAAAATTTACTTCAAAAATTTGTGTTGTATGTATATGGCTCATCTATCGCCATATATTTTACGTGTCTATATCTTTAAAGAAAACATTATTACTTCAAACTCCATGTCAAGAGTTGGTTAGTTCTATTAATGGATCATTAATTTCATTGAACTAGAAAACCACTATTCACTACAAAAAAGAAGACTTTTACCAAAAGAAATGTATTGATATATAATATATCTATTGGTGAAAATGAACAATTATAAAAAATATTAAGTTTCATTGATATTGATTTTAAGCACCAAAAGTTATTTTTACCGATAAATATATCTGTTTGTATTGATCGTTTAACACCAATAAATCTTTTAACAAAATTTATATTTATTGATTTATCACACTATTACCAAATTTTTTTACCAATAGTTAAATATATTTTTAATAACAACAATTACAAATAAATATTTTATCATCCAAAAATTGTGTTACAATTAACCTATCAATGAAAACAAAAAATTAAAAGAAACCATTTTTTTATATAGATTATTATTTTTATGACCATATTAAAAATTTACAGTTTTACTAAAAAATGTATCATTAATTGATTTTAGTTTTAAATTATCTCTAAGTATCAATATTTCTCATATTTTAGAGTGCTTTTCATTTAATTAAATTTTAAATAGTACATATAAATAATTAGAATCATTTTGATATTTTAATTTTACAAACATAAATAATATAAAAATAATAATAAATAAAAAAATTAATAAACAAAATTTAAATATACGTAATAAATAATTGATATAAAACATAATTGACTTTTATAAAGATAATTGAAATTTTATTTTACATTATAAAACAAATGTATTAATATTTGTTAAATTTAATATTTATTATAAAACAATAAATTAGGAAATTAGTAACATATTGATTTTTTGTCATGTTTTTCATATATTTAATTTTATTATATATTATATATATTTAATATTACAAAATAATTATTATTTTTCAATCCATGGGTGCTTATGTTATACTCTGCAATTCACCCGCTCGCGCGCTTGATCTCCTGCATTCTTGAATCTTCCCCGCAAGGGTTTCGTCTGCATCAATCCACCCCCAAGCGGCACCGAAATCATCTTCCTCATATCCCATCCATGCCTTAGTGAGTTGCACCTACTCCCTATCTTATCCTCCAATACGTACACCTAAAACCCTATTGATTCCCCTTCTTCTACAAACAAGTAGCACTGAAATCTTCCTATGATTCCCATGAGTTCAGCATCTCCTCTCCCATAAGCTATCTGAAACCCTGATCTTCCATCATATCCTCACCACTTCCATGGCCAATTGTCGTCTAAAACTTCTCCTAGTGTATTCAACCCACCGAATTGAATGGTTTGAAACCCAAATCAGATGGATTCCTCTAATTAGCGTCTATTAAGGTAAGGTTGATTGAAAATCCATCATTTTACCCTGATAAGATTTTCCACTCAAACATTCCTCCTTCTTTCAGTCCCAAATCAGTTGAACCCCTCAAAATACCGGATGTTTTTAGGTGATGGTTTACTATTTTCCGATGTAGATTCAAATAAGTTTTTTTCATGGTTTCTCTATAATTAAAGATGTCTACCTCATTGATCCACAACCAATAGGATACTATAAGTGATTATAATAAGGTCATGTTGTTCTGACCAAACTATTACATGACTTGTGTCTAGGTTAAGGGTACCCACAGTTTACCTTTACACCCATTTGGGGCTTCAAAAATTCATTTTCACTATTTTTTGTTGCACAACATTCAAACATATTAGGGTTTCACATTCCTGGATTCTCCATTGAAGGATTCATGTAGTTCAAATCATTAAATGAACCCACATTCTAGTACTGTAGGTTCCTTCACTTCCAAAATTCCCTTGCATCACTTAAACCCACATACTTACCCTAAATCCCTCCACCATATTTGTATTTTATATCATCATGTTTTTCTATATAATTTTATTAATTCTATACTAACCAAGATATTTTTCTTAAATTGTTAATTTTATTTTTTAAGTATATTTTCTCGAAATGTTAAATATCATCATTATTTGATCATTAAATTCACACATCAATAGTTCACAAACTATCATGGTTCCTTTCTTCACAAGATGAAATTTCATTGTGATTTGATTTTGGATCTCTTTCCATTTTGGTGTTTTCTCCTGGGAGTTCCCTAGGAATTTTTAAATTATGATTTTCCATGGGCTGTAGGTTTATTAAATTCAAATTTACTTAGCATTAGTACTGGTGATGTGATTTCATGACTATACCGGTACATTTTCATTCATTTGGAAATAACTATTGATTCTGTCAAATCAAGGATTAGATTTATATGAAATAGGGTTTTGGTAAATTACACGTGTTTTATGAATTCTTTTGGTATGTTGTCTTGTAACAACCCGGTTGATCTGCATTCGAAGCATGGTTGCAACACTAAAGTTTCACCCTCTAAATACTTCTTCATCATCTACCTTGGATAGATGGGGATCCTGACTAGGAGAAAATAAAAAACCCCAAATAAATTGAATACAAATAAATAAACATAATACTTGGGTCAATTGAACTCTCCTTGAAACCAGAATCTAAAATATACCAATTTCACCGTATATTAATGTACATTATGATGCCATTGGTATAATCATGCAACTCAAAAACTCTTTCAAGATGCTTGTGGATGACTAGTTTTTGGTTGTATCCAGACAAGGTTTCTTCATGAACATTACATAGATAACTATGATAAGATGGTTATGGAGACATGGGAATATGAGGAAGCATAAGATAGTGTTGTATAATGAAAATGAAGTATATTATATTTCTTTAAATTCATTTAAAACGATTAAATCCACTATTTTTTTTGAGAAATAGAATGTTTTATACAAATTTTAATTAATTTTTTTATGAAATAGAATGGTCCATTCTAGTACTATTAATTAATTAGGGAAAAAACCAATATTTCCATTAATAAACCTTTAAATAATGAATGTTTTAGCTTAACATTTAATAAACCAAACAATATAATTTTTTAACCAAAAAACTGTAGTGTAGTTTTTCGAAATTCTTGTAATTTTTAATGAAGAATTTTTAAAAAAACCATCATAGGGAAAAACCACTAGGATTTTCCCATGGAGCTAAATTTTAGCACTTATTACAAATAATTATTTTCTTAAAATGGTTTAAAATTCAATATGATCGTCAAGAAAACATTACCATGGATTCTAATAATTCTAACATAGTATTTAAACACATTTCAATGTGTAAATACATTCTACTTTTCATTTTTTGCACAACGGGAATCATGTTACTTTCAATAACCGATAAGCACCCCTTTTGAGTATATTAAATAAATTTCACCACTTATTAGAACTATTGTTTTTTGTAAAAAATAGTTGAAAAGTCACTATGATCATCAAGAAATAATTATCAAGACTTTGAACAACTATAAAATGATAAATAGTTATATTGATGCATTGTCATGTAATAGGGTTATTTAATAAGTATGAAGTTGGTTACAAAATGATGATAACCCGTATGATTTTTCCAAAAAGTTTTCATTTATAAAGGTATAAAGTGGTCCATCATATAGTGGACCCAAACACCCATTTTGGATATATGTTCTTAATTTAAATCACTATTATCATTCTGTTTTAATGATTTTAAAAAACTAATTGTAAAACATATTAAAAAATGATTGATGTTTTCCCACACAAATGGCGCTTTCCATCAACCACCTATTCCCCACATTAAAACAACATTGGTTTACTCTTGTATTGCTTATACCGTCACAGTTCCATTGGGAATGTGATTCTCCCTTATGAATTATAATAGAACTAATATTTCTCACTACCCCTATATAGAGGTGAATATTTTCAGTTATGGAATAAGAAAATATAACTATGAAAGTGATGCTGATGTGAGATACCAAAACTATCTAGTTGTGATGATTATCCTAATTCCGAGAAAAAAACAACTAAGCACTTCAGATTTAAGTGTACAGGGTAAACATACTGATAAAATGTACAACTAAATATACAATACTTACTACTTAACCATGAAGTGAAATCCTATTATCAATGATACTAATGAAGTCCATCTATGAAAGACCGATGTATGTGGGTGAGCATTGTGGTCTCTATAATAGTATATGATGAAATCATCGGAATGGTTTAACATCAATTTGAAGGAATACATGATATGTTGTTCAATATGATATATCATTAGGTCTATAGAAGAAGGTGTATGCGTTGAAATATAATGATCACGTCACTATATACTAGCGGTGTCCAATAAGGTGCTACTATGGCACTACATTAGGGTGCATGTATGGCATAGAATGGTTCGTTGTCTCTAAATAATCATGGCTGGAGAGGACCATCATAATTTTACGCACATTTAGGTGGAATTAGATTCATGATAAAAAACATTATATCTTGAAAAAAAATTGATGATTCTTGGAGCACGTTGACAAAGATATCCTTATTTAACCTTATGGGATTTCCATCCTCTCTTTGGATTCCATGGTAATTTTGTGATTTATGTTTTATATCATAATATATTACGTGATAGATCTAATGTTATACCTCCAACAACATTTCAATACCTGATTTTAACACTAACAATGAATTAAAACATTTACTTTTATTAGTCTTTACCTACATAGGGATATGTTAATTTACTATTGGAGTTTGACTAATTCTATTTTTCTTTTAACTGGGAATTAATTTTTTTATCTTGTATTTTTTACTCTTTCCTTTTGACTAAACACTTTAATTTCCATTTTAACTATTTTATACCTTTAGTATTAATTTTAAAATATTTTTAATTTCCCTTTCAACATTATATTTTATTAATTGGTATTATTTCATGAAGATTTTGTACTGATTCAAGATTCTTCCATTTAATTTTTTTATAATTTTTCAACCATTAGTTATATATCTAGGGAATTATGATCATATCCTTCATGTTGATTTTCTACTTGTGCTTATATACTCATTTCATTCGAAGTGTAAATTATTTGACACTTTAAAATAATTCTAGTGAATGGTAATTAAATAACACACTAATATAGTGGCCATCATGCCTTTAGTGTTATATAATTTTTTATGATTTTTTCTCAAATAAATATTTTAACATTAGTTAGTTTAGAATGTAGACCCTTTTTAGGTCATTATGCATTCACAATAAGTGAAACTACTTATATTTGGTTTCAGTTATGAAAATTAAGCTACCCTTAGAAATTTTATTTCTAATTTTCATTTTTTTTCTTTTCTTTCCCTTATTGTCTTCATTTTTTTACTTATATAATACTTATCGGATAATTGTATGTATGAAAAATGAATATTCTTATGTTAGCTTCTTTTTCAACAAAATCATATTTGGATGCTGGGTTATATATTACTATATTGAGAGGTTCGTTAGGCTATCTTTGATATTTTCTCATTATTATATGTTTGGTTCTAGAAATTAATTTTTTTTAGAATTTTCTACATGTTCTTACATATTCATTTTTTTCAAAGAGTTGATTGTTTGACAATTTAGAAGGACCTGGGAAAATGGTAATGAAATAACACACTATTATAGTTGTCTTTGTGTCATTAATAGATTTAATTCTTTTTAGGAGTTTTTTGTAACTAAATATTCCACCATCAGGTAGTTCATAAAGGCAACACATTTTAGGACATTATGCATTCACAATAAATTAAACTACTTCTACTTGGTTTCAGGTATGAAAATTGAGTTTCCTAAACAATTGTGTTTCTAATTTTCATTTTTATTCTTTCCCTTAATCTCTTTATTTTTTAACATATGTATTATTATATAATATTAGGTTTGAAGTCAGATTCTCTTGATCCTCTTCAACAGAATAATCAGTTTGTTTGGACATATCAAGAAGTAGTAATTAGATTTTAAGAGGTTTTTTTTCACATTCCTACTTTATTCTAGAGATTTTGAATTATATATATCTACACAGAACTTATTTATGTTCTGTATGTATGTACATAAATTTCCTGGATATCTATATTTATTGTGAAATGTCTGAACTCCAATATACATGTCACATTATAATTTTTAATCCATAATCATCAATCCAACCATGATTTCCTTTTAAGGTGCTTTCACAACTTTTTGATAAAGAGAAAATTGTTGCGCATAAAATTATATGAATGTATCGATTATTGTAAATAAAACTATGCCTCAAGGATAGAAGTTTCTCCTAGTGTCTCATGGTTCACATCAGGGTATTGAGTTGAAGAGTGATTTCCCCATATTATAACTTTTGCAACATTAGAAACCTCAACACCTAATCTCTCAAAGATCTGACCCAGTTCCCAATAATGATCCAATATAGTAATGCATGTAATGTTTTTTAGGGATTGACGGTGAAAATTATTAAGGATCAATGTATTAGTATTTTCCTGATTAGAAACAACTACAACCTTTATATATCGTGAAACATACTTTTCAGGAGCCGAAGGTAAATGGATATATTTTTTTTACATCACGTCTTTCTTTTCCTTTCCTCACATCCGTGGGAAGCAACTAGCCATAACAAAAAGATTTACTAACTTGAATTCCTCACCCACATTAGTTGTAGCAACAACACCTTTCAGTAGTGGGAAGGAATCATACATCAACTCCATTTTCACCCCATTCAACAACTCTAAACCAATATCAATATGAAGAATGTGGAGGATCATTGGATGGTCTCCACCCGGCATTACCCCACTTGAAATCATGGGAACAATACCACAACCAATTTGGAATGATGGTATAGTATCAAGAATGCAGATTGGTTCTTTTTCCATCCGAAGATGATTTGAGGAAACAAATCATCTTTTCAGCCAAAAAGCAATGATCATCTATGGGTGGATGTTCAGAGCCCTGGACATGTTGATAAGAAAACTAGGAGAAGTATATACCTTATGGTTCGCTACTTCGTGAGCCATAAAGTCAATGTTCGCCATGCAAGTTACAACAATGGTTAGGGGTAGAGAACCCTTCGGGCGCATCCACCTTATATAGTTTATATATGTTAACAGTTCCACACTTTATAAATGTTTTTATAAGTGAATTATACATCAAAATTGAGTGTATATAGTTTCTTTATTTAAATATTTTGTTATTGATTTTAAATTTCCAATGTTAAGTTTTATGTTTCTAAATTCGAAGATGTATTTTTTTATTCTTATTTCTGAATTTTGAATATCAGGTACATGATCTTGAATCATGATTCTTCTAATATTATTTATTGAATTTCATATTTTTCTTGAACGTTTTTTATCGTAGATATTCAGACTCCAATCTAGAATATAAAGATTTAAAATTATAAGTATCTAGATTCCAATTATGGGTACTAATATCCAGAATATAATATCAATTTTCTGATAACATTTCACGTTTTCAATTCTGGTTTTTAATCTTGTTGTTTTTTCAAATTTGTACAGGGTATCAAAAATTTCAAGTCTAAAATTTATGAATTTATTTCTATGATATTGGTATATTTATCTCTTGTAAATTTAAGACATTATGTTTCATCTTCGATTGAATCTCATTTCCATTTATGATGGAGGTACTATATCATGTTCATATTTGAGTTAGTGTCACTCTTAATGGAAATTAGGGTCATTATAAATGTTTTGTGGCCATATGTTATGTGTCACTCTTAATAGAAATTAGTTATTGTGAATTTTTTATTACAATTTTAGCTTAGTGGACCTAATGTCGGAGGTGGGAAAAATGATGCGGTGGGAAGGGGTAGTGAGCTAATGGGAATTCGTGCTATTACTAGATTCTTGAGATGTCAATAGGGATGATGAAAAATGCCCACAATGAAATTCATTTTATACCCATTTATATTTTGGTTTCAATTCATGTAGATATTTTACATTGATTTGAGTTGGAGTTGGATCTGTGTTCTTGAGGCATGGTTGAGTTGTTGGTCCCTAGTGTGGTATGGATGACCAGGTGTTGGCTCACTGGTCCAAGGTCATGGATAGGTTACTGGTGATCGTTGGTCCCTGGTGTGGCATTGATGGATGGTTCTCGCATGGGTCGTGGAGGGGCCGTCGTGGGGTGGGGGTGTGTGTTGGGGTGGTGGATTTTGTATTGATGGTTGTGATGGATCTTGATGGTGGATGAATTTTGAATTGTTTCATTTTTTATTAAATTTAATTATTAATATAAATAATTTTTTCCTTCTAATTATCAATATGTTATAATATGTTAGTTTTGTTAATAATATATCAAATGAATTATATATGATAAATTAATAAATGTAACATGAAATTTAACCAGAAAGAAAATTTTAAAAAATTTATTCATATGTAATTTATAAAATAAATATTATACATTGGTAATATTATTACTTACATAAATTTTTTCAATAGAATATGTTTCTTAACATTTTCACAATCTTATATATATTATCTACTGTCCTTATAATAATTGTAACAGAATGATTTTATCTGTCACAAAAACATTTAGCGACATAGTTTTTACCTATAGTTTAGTTATAGGGACACATATATGGGTAAAATATTTTTCCAGTATAAAATTACTTTTACCAACAAATATTCCTATGTTGGAAAAAGTGAAATATTTTGTGCTGAATTTATCATTATTCATAAGGAAAAAAGTTTTAAATTTTTTTATGCATCAGTATATATTACAAATTTTTTATTGACATTAAATTAAATACTTTTGAAATAATAAATATCATATTTACCACTTCCAAATATTCTTTATACTCCCATTAACTAGTTAATTAAACAACATTACATGTTAATTTGTTAATAGGTTGGACAATCAATTTTTAAAAAAAACAACTGCTGATAGTATCATACTAAACCAAGGAAATTACATTTATTGGTGATATACTCTATTATTTTCCATTCATTGATTAACATTTTCCTATAAGGATCAAATTAAAATCCATCATTGTAAATAATATATCCATGAAAACAAAATTCAGGGAGTTGAAATTCACATATAATATTTTTTATATATAATTTCTTTTTTATGAAGATCTCAAGAACTATTCTTAGATTGTTTCCCTACTCTTCATATATTTCAGAGTATATCATGATATAATAAAGTAATAAATACATTAAGTAATTAAGATAATCCTTGAATACTATGTTCATCAGATCCATAAAAACAGAAGGTATATTAGCCAATTATAAGGTAATTACCGTAAACTAAAAATTTCTATACATTTTATGAAATGTCCATACATTGAATTTATCCACCTTCAACTTTAACTGATGAAAAAAGGTAGCAAAAATATTTCTTTGAAAAATATTATGCTCAATGATTTTGCTCAAATAATCCATTAATATGTCTGAAAATATCCTTATTATTTATAGTAATGATATTTATCTCCATATAATCAATGTACAACATCACATATTCATCTATATTTTTCAAAAATAAATTATGGGTTTTGCATGGTGAAACACTAGGGTGTATAAAAACCATGTTACAAAACTCAAATAGAATTTCCTTTAAATCTACAAAATCATCTATTATCTTTTTATATGGAATTTTAGATATGGTTCTTTCATCATGAATGAGTTAAATTGAAAACATTACATCACAATTAATTGGATGATCAAGTAATTACTATTGAAATACAACAGTTAATGTTTTACAGTGCGTACAACCTCTATACATAGGATGACCATCCCATCCATAGATAGTGTGTTCAACTCATATTATATAATAATTTAATTAAGTTGAGATACTTGTTGTATGAATTGAAAATACTCATGAGATAAAGTATCTCCCTTTAAATTAATGGAATTTATACCCTCTTCAAAAATAATAATATCTTTTCATTGAAATATTTTTTTCATTATACATTGAGATCAAATCCATAAAAAGGATTATGAAAAAATCAAGCATATATATACCAATTATGTAATAAAATAGGGTGTATATTTTCATATTAATGGAGGATCCTTGAAAAATAATCATTTCTATAAAATTACCATTCTATTCATTGACTAAAAACCATTTCTATGAGTATTAGGATGGTTCAATGATCCAATCAAATGTGAATGATATAATCGAGTGTATTGTTTTTTAATAAAACAAGTAATTAGATAACATTTAGTATTGGATTAATATAATATATATCGTGTCATTTTGGACTTAAAATTCACATGTAGTGATCATGTAAGATTATAATTTCTTCCAAATACTGTTATGAAGAAAATTCCTTTGATTTTTGCGAAATGGATTTGTGTAGAGGTTCATCTCCTTACAGTTATTGAATTAAACATTGTTTACTTCTTACATTTATTTCCATTCATGATCTTGATGTCATTTATCTCTAAAAACAAAAAAACTCACATTCCAAACAATAATTTCGTTATTTTCCTCCTTTCAACGTTATTTCTTGGGGGAAATTCCACCTTTCATCTCATCCCATTCACCATATTATTCATTTATGGTGCTTAGATGAGATTTTCTTATCTATATTTCTTTTAAATATTCATATATTGGATATTTAATTTTTATATATTAATTAAACATATGAATATATCCTCCTACGATAAAAATGTTTATGAGAATAACACACATTACAGTCTTGGTTTTATCCCATTAGAGATACTACCATTCTTGCTTTCTGATTTATATAAACAGTTTATAAAGTATTAAGATAACTTTGTAATATTATCATTGTACATAGAAGCATTTTCTTCATACTTTTATTTAAAAAAGATAATTCATTTCTTTTTCCAACATTTTGATTATGTGAATAGTATTTATTTTTTAATATCTCCTTAAAATTACTTCATTCCCTTAACTTTACCCGTAATTTCTCTTTAGTATTCTATATAAGTTAGGACAATTGGTCAGCATCTCCTTTTAGACAATATAATTCCTCAATTATATTTCCCTTTCACTGCTTCCCAATGAGATAAATAATATTTATTGGGACTTTATCCATTGATTATCTTATAGTAGATTAATAGTACCATTTAATGACATAGGTTGTTCTTTCATGAAGATGTCCAACTTAGTTATACATAAATTTTCATCACCAGGTTACTATATATGGGTGGGGTTATTTTTTATCATGGGTAAACATCCCCAATAAGGTTATGATATGACCAATTAAAACTAAAACCACATTAAGTTTCCTATGTGTAATATCCCTAAATCGACTAAATATATTGATACATTTTCCATTCCTTCAACTAGTCATTGTTTCTACATAATAAAATACATGTATTTATCTTATGATATTGAATTGTAAAATAAAATTTCAACTATATTTTCTAGGAATGTTACTTATAAATTTTAAGGGTTTATTTCATAATATTTATGCAATATTAAGAGGTTCATCAATATATAGACCCTAAAAACTCTAATACACCTTCTCCAAAACTAATATATCATCCCAGAGGAAAGAAACCAAGATCCAGTTGAAAATTTACATTATAGGTAAATAATATATGAGTTCCCACAAGATACCACTACTTAGTAGTATTGGGAGCCATGATACATATATATTGTTCACATTATACTAAAAAACCTAAAATTTAGAATAATAACTCTATGATAACATTATTATACCTTAAAGAATATTTTTGAAAATTATATATAGTTATTTTAGTGGTTTAATGGGGGAAGGAAAAAAAATCAGGGTGAGATTACATGCCGAGAATGGAGTGGCATACAATAAAATATATCATAATGGAAGTGTTGAATAAATACTATGAAAAAATAAAATAATCCGGATAATAGAATACTCAAATTAAACTAGTTCATAATATATCGATGAAAATAAATAGAAACATTAATTTTTTGGATTTTATATTGACTGAATGCATAATACCAAACATGATAAACATAAATTCAATAACATATTAGAATACATAATACATAAATGATTATGGAATATACCAATACCCAATATAGTTAGTCTCATGAGACTCATGTATGCATCATGGGGATTTATATAAAAGTACCCCGAATTTCTAATTAAGTATAAAACATTCATCAAATGATTTAACACTACATTTCATATCAATCCCTAAGAAACCTATTACCTAATAATGAATTTGTAAAACAATAAATTTCTTTTAATGGATAGAATGAAATGAATTATTTCCCATTTCAATTGAATAATGTTATTATCAAATAGAACATCATATAATTAACATAGAAACCATGGAGGTATTCTAAATGTAATAAGAAGTTACAATATCAAATACATATTTAGAAAGTAGTGGAAGAGAATTATTTCAAAGTATTGGGTTATCAATAGAAGGTAGTGATTGATTTTAATTTTTTTAGTGAAATGATGGAATAGGGGCAAGCCCTTCATTATGGTTTTTTATGTAGTAGTTAAATTACCCAATACATGTCCCCGAGGAGTTTCTAGCCAGTTGTGCTCTCTTAGTTCTACTCAATATACTCTGAGTGATGATAGAGTATATGCTCATCCATCATGTTTTATGTGAATACCCCAAGGTGCAATTGTGTCATATCTGTGACTACATGACACTCTATATATATAGATTTAATAGATAGTAATCTATGCACACATTTACTTTACCAAAACTTTTGGATGACATGATGGAAAATTTGGAGATTAATATTATTTCTGGTATCCATTAAGTCAAAAGACTATGAATGAGGGATCATCATATAGAATTATAAATCCATTTAAATTCACGAGGAATATGATAAAAACATATCCATGTAAATACACAAAACACACAATATTAACAAAGTGGTGAGGATGTCATAAGTCTCAAGGAATAAAGGCTGATAAGAGAAACCCCTTACAACTACAGTAACATTTAAATCAAAAATACATGAATTAAAGAGATTGTAATTTAACATCAATAACAATAAATAAATGGTAATTTAGGATATAATAAATCAAATAGGTATTATATACACCATATAATTGAAATTATGTTTACAAGAAAATAACATATCTCAGGGAAAAGGAATTTGAGACAAATAACATAAACTTTAATACATCTTAGTTGAATATGATCTAACCTCCTATATAAAAAAATAACTATATTAATCACCTATTTCAAAAAATTATTCATTAATACAACCATTTATAAGAATAATATTTAATTATTGTTATTATATATATATATATATATATGTGTGTGTTATATTTTATTTTTATCATCTAATGTTATTAGTTTTTACTATTTTTAAGTTGTATTTCCAAAATGGTGGTGTTTATTAGTGATTATATATTCAATGTTAAAAATTAAATAATTATTATATATACAATAATATATTTTTTATAATTATTTATAATTATTAGGTTTCATTTTATATTTTTTTATTTATGATTCATGATGATGAAGTTAGTAATGACCCAGTTTTGGTAAAATTTAATGAATGTAGGTTGGTATCATGATAATAAGTTTAAAATTAATATAACATATACCAACCCATTATGTTATATTATTTGACCATTAATATAAAAAAACATAGATTTATTTTTCTATAATCATCCATGAGATTAATTTATAACTTTGATCAAATTATTTGTTAAACATACCTATGTAGTAAGAACCCGATTTTTCATTCAAGAATAGAAACATATAGTTTTTGTCTAATTCCTTATTTTTGACCTAATGTGAATGGATTAATAGTTAGTGAAGGTTTAGTGGGGTGTTAAGATCTTGTTTATATCTTTGAATACTGATCGGTTGGTGTAAAAACCTAATCTCCCACGGTACGTTTCCCTTTGAATAATGAAATAGCATGCAATGTATGCAACTTCGAGATTCTAACACACCACTACCAATCAAACTAGCCGTTATGAATAGTAATACAAACTTTTTGAAATTTTTAAAAAAAATTATCTTTCAATGCGGACTTCATTTTTGGACTCGGAATATCAAAATTATCTTAGGGTTAATTTTTGATATTTTTCTGAAAACACTCAATTTTTGATGAATAGTGAAAAACACTACATTATTGGTTAAAACCAACTTTTTATTAAAATAATTAGTAATTTTATTTTAATTTATTTTTGGTCAAAATAGATACATAATACATATATATGTTCAACATAATTCATGGGAGTCATTTTATAACAAGTTTAGATATATAAAATTTTATTGAACTATTTACCGTCTTTGACCCACCTCCTAGGAGAATTTGAAAATTTATATACAACATTATTTTAATGCTTCTATAAGTTGAATTTCAAAAATCCAAGAGACATGGTTAATATCAGTAAATAAAATTCCGTTCAATAAGATGAAAATAATTTTTGGTTAATAGTAACTATTTTCTTTTATTTACCACGATTAAAAGTAAATATGGTAATTAAGGGTAAATATGATATCATAATTACCCTAGCACATGTCCTAATTCTATTAGATAAGTTTAATTTGATGATAAAATACCTTAGGAATAAAATATGATCCTTTAGATCCCCTTGGATTAGATTAAGAAATTTATTATTATTTTATTCAAAGAAGATATAAAAGTGTTAAAATCAATGTCTAATAAATAATACATTTTTTATATAGGGATATACATAAGATAAATTAAACTATAAATATTCATTATAAAGATAAAAATATTTACTAAATAATTGAATTTTATATATAATTTTTATACTTTAAATTATTTAATTTATTTACGACACAATGATGATGCAGTAATGACCTTATTAATGAACGATTAAAATAATTGATATTATATATATCAAACTAAATCTAATTTGAGAATTCTGATGAAATAAAATAATTTTATAGGTTACTATGACATGTTAGGATTCCACATAGAAATTAATTTTTAAGTAATAATGTTTTTAGGACTTTATCAAAAATCATTTACTAAATAATGTCAAAATTGACATAATTGAGTTCTTAAAGCACATATTATATTATTAATTGTTATAATATTCATAAAAAATATAATGTTCGTCAAAAGAACCTAGATAAGGTTATATATATTAATAATCAACAACATGGGTTTTTCTTTTCATGTTATAGTAAGTCTATTAACCATATAATATAATAATACAAAGAGACATGGTAAATATCAAACTATTTAACTAAGAGATAAATCTAAAAGATAAGGTTAATATGATGACCAAAATCTGTCTAAAACCTATTTTTTGAGAGTTTTTGCGACCCATACCCTACTTAACCTTTAAATAATTCATTTTGGAGCCATTATAAACTGAAAATTATTTTATTATAAAATTATATTTAAAGCTTTTCCTAAAGTGACCATCACCTCTCTTATAAAAGGGAACCTTCCCTTCACTCAAATTCACACCTTCAAATCAGTTTTTCTCGGCCAACCGCTGCCCAAATATCCTCCCAACGGTCCTCCCTTAATCTTATAGGCCTTCATTTATTCTAAAATCCAACCTAAGGATCATGTTTGATCCAATCATATTAAAGAACCCGGAGACGAGGTAGATATTCCATCACCTCTTTCATGTTCTTTTCTTCTTCCAATTCCTCTTTCTTTTTTGTTTCAATTCTAAAATAATAAATTCTCTTTATTCTATATATTGTGATGTTATTACAAAATATTTACAACTGTAATCATTATTCTATCCATCCTATAAATGAAAAAGTCACCATATGTGCGTATGTACAGATTTTCATCTCCACATCATGGTCTAGTCTGTTATACAAACACTTCATCATTTGGATGAGTATAATAATGAGTATAAATGATGTAAATAATAAATATAACATGATAATGATTATATATATATATATGATATATAATCCAATTTTATGATATTTTAATATCAAAAGGGTGATATTGTCGCTCGTGCATACTTACAGATTACCGTCTCCACGAACGTGACGAGATTCATCCCCCATCGTAATCATTCATGAATAATTTTCATTTTATGATTAAAAATAATGGTTATGAACATAATATTGTAAATACATGGAAAATTCATGTAATTGTTTTTAATTACATTATAATTTTACGAGTCTGCACAAATTACCGGTGGGTTATTCTAAGGACAAGTGTGCCCTGAGTGAATTTCTGACCTTTTTTGGGTGCATTCAGTAAACATGCAAGAGGGTTTTTATTACATATGAACCAGTGCCCAGAATTGAAATCTGACGACACTGTTGAACTTGTAGCGCCAGTATTTGTTTAAGGAGACCTTCACCTCAACTGCAGTCGGTCTTGGGTGAATGTTAGTTTTCATGTTTTTCGTGGAAATAAAAAAAAATAAAGAACAAGTTTTATTTTATTTTTATTGAAACCTCCCTAAATTGGTTATGGTGGTGGGGACCACCAGAATTCACTTTAATGGGAAAAACCATTCAACTCCCTATTTAATTAGTTTAGCCAATGAAAATATATTAAATGTGTCAACATTTAATTGTGCTAATGTAAATTAATTTTTTAAACATACCAAATACTATATAACAACATCGTTTTAATTTAAGAAGGTTCTTATTAAATTAAGCTTCATAAATTCCCCAATAGTTACTTACCCTCCCACTCTCCTATTTATATGGAGCTTGGGGGAGGTTTGTTGCGACTTTACCAACCGACGAAGCTCTAGTAAAGTGTCACGATGCCTGACACTTGGAGGATGGAGCCGGTTCCGGTAGGCGGTGACGAGAAACCTCAAACCACAAAACGAAGAATAAGGAACCAACACCGAGCCCGGATCGGAAGCACCTTGTGAGGACGATGAATGACGACGTTCTTTAATGGCATGTATTTCTTCCTTGCACCTCCTCCTTTGTAACATTCAAGGTAGGGGTGTGGTTTTGATTAATCTTCATTGATTTTTCTTTTATGTTGAATCTCTCCCCATGAGCCACTTGCTACCTCTCTAATGTGGAGGGTACAGGCCAAAAGATAATGGACCGACCACTCCGAAATCCTTGAGATTTTCATTGCATTTTAAAGGATGGAGGATCATGATGGTCGGTTCCTGAGACCAATACCAGTATTGCTCGAGAAGGGTGGCTGATACTCTGTCCAGCCACAACGAAGGCGGCGGCGCAACCGCGCCACTGGAGAAGAATTGGCGCCTGTCAGCCGCGGCGGAGCAGGGGTAGCGGTTGGCCGCGTGAAGGAAGGCAGTGCGGGTCCATGTTTCCCAGTGAAGAAGAACCACATCCTTGTGATGAGGTGGAGAGGAATGGATGGTCATATTTCTGTAGGCCGTCAGCGATGGTGCGGCGCATGACCATGCCTCGCGGAGGAGAGGTTTGACATTTGGCCAGCCAGGGGAGACCAAGCAATCTGCCCTAGCAGACCGCACTGCAGGCCACCATTGGCCGCACTGGTAGGCCGGGCCAGACCTATCAGGCTGGGTCAGAACCCATGGGTCGTGTCAGACCTAGGACTAAACCCGAGAGGGTCCAGGTCGGTCCGACATGGTCGGACCGGTCCTAGGCCAACTTCGACCCATTTTTTCTCCTTCGGCCATATCTTGAGCTATGGACACCTGTTTGACAATTGATGGCAGCACCAGAAACCTTGGAGCGAGATAGTCCTTTTGGTATACACCACTTCAGTTTTGGTTACAGTTGGGGAGCGGTTGGGTTGGATCAAACACAAATCTAATTGGGCCCTCATGACTAAAAGTACAATAACTTACAGACCGGGCATCCATTTGGAGCACCATTTGTTTCACTAAGACCCATTTTACATGGTGGTCCTTTAGAATAATTCTTCATGTGAATTTGTGGTAGTTTGAGTATTTATTGGTGGCTTGAGGAGCGGATTATTCGACAATCAAGCGAGCTTAGTGTGGGAACCCTATAGATGGATGTAAAATGAGAAAGGGATCCTTTGTGGATCTGTGCTCGAGGATCCCACATGGATATGCCCTTGGAATCCATGTGGTACTACTCTAGGATCTTGTGTGGGTTTATTGTACTAGGATCATGTGTGGGTCAGATAATTTACTAGGACCTCGTGTGGGTCTGTTGTACTAGGATCCTATGTGTGCCTGATGATGTACTAGGATCATGTGTGGGTATACTGTACTAGGATACAGTGTGGGCCTAATGATGTACTAGGATCTAGTGTGGGTCTGATAATTTAGGATCCTACATGGGTCTACCTATTAATAGAGTGAGATGACTCATTAGTCACATCTAATTGTCTCTACTTATGCTCCTATGTTATACCTCGTGTGAGACGAGTCTTTTACTTTGTGTTATTCCTCTGTGTGGTGCACCTGTGTGGTATTTACCATCGTGGTGTTACCTTTTTAGTATTATTCGGTGTGGTGTACCTGTGTGGAACTTACATTCGTGGTAATCTTTCCTTTGTAAAACAGTTGTACTTTGGCCAAGGAGTTGTACCTGGTGTTTCCTCATGAATGAGATGGGTAATATTTGATAACATAGGTATATGTATGAGCATATACCTAAGTAGGGTTTTCACTGGTTTACATGCTTTTTGGTTTATACTTTGTGGATTTTGTGACACCTTGAGGATCTGGAGGTCCCTACTGAGTATCGTTATACTCACCCCTAGATGAGCTTCGCCTGCACGTTGTGGCGTTTGGTGTAGAAGACGAAAAATAGAGATCGGGGCAGAGGGTACCAGGACTGGATGTTTCCTTGAGGTGGACCATACGGTGTGTCAGTGAGTAGAGGAGACAAGAAAATGTGGAGTGTTGAGGAGGCGATCGGTACCTACCCTTCAGGTAGGAACCTCACAGGATGACCTATAATAGCTATCTTTCTCATTTTTCAGTTGTATTGTATTCCCAATTGTAAAGGTAATGACTTCTTGGTTGAGTGTGTTTATAGGATATAAAGGAAATGCCTTCCCAGATTTATGGGATATGTCTTTCGGTGCTAGTCTCCAGCCCCTGACCTATGGAAGGCGGGTTTGGGGTGGTCACGACACGGGCCTCAAGGGATGGGTCGTGAAAAATTGGTATAAGGGGAGTGGGTTCTACCATAGAAATTGGACTCTGAGCTTTTTACCAGCAATAGTGTTATGTTTTGATAGTGTGGTTATCAGTTTAGGGAATCCAGTGTTAGTGCGGTGGCTGACGTATCCATACACCAGGACCCTGAATTCTGATTTCTAACTCAGTGCCCAAAAACACTAGATTGTGTGTGTTCTTTGAAATGTTTTCATTGTGATCTTTTGAGTCATCTCACCAGGTATAACTTATTGACTATGGCGCACTAGTTTCATTTCAGGATGCCTCCACAGAGGCATCCATCTAGGTATCTGGGTATAGTACATGATGATAGCCCACCGAGTGATGAGGCCTCGGTGTAGGGCCCCCTTTCAGTAGAGGCACCGGCGGAGGCACCAGTGGTACCATTACCCATTGGGCCACCGATGCCACCAGCCCTGAAAGCAGAAGATTCAGGCCACTTGAGCACATTCCATGAGTTCCAGCGCCAGAGGCCACCCAGGTTCAGCAGAAAGATGGACCCACAGGCGGCTGAGGATTGGCTAGAGGCCGTGGTGAGAGTCTTCCGAAGGGTAGGGACACCAACTGATCTTATGGTTATCCTAGATTCCAGTATTCTATAGGAATTAGTAGGCATATAGTCGATCTTTATGATCTAGGTCCATGATGAGGTGAAACTTATCTAGGCCGACTTTGAGAGCCTGTTTCTGGTAGAGTTTGTCCCAGCAACCCTTCGCGCGGTGTGCATACAAGAGATTCTTCATCTGCAGCAGGGAAACATGACTGTGGCTCAGTACTCAGTGAGGTTCACCAACCTATCATGCTACTCCACAGATACGGTTTAGGACCCATTCTTCATGGCCCATACCTTCAAGCTGGGGTTCAGGCGAGAGATCAGGACTTCGATGATTTCTCTCAGCATCCCGACGCAGGTGGGGGTGTTAGAGAGAGCCTCCTTAGAGGAGAGTTTTCTTACTGAGAAGTCGCTAGCAGTGAGACCCACCACTGGGAATCACGTAGAAGAGTCTTCTGCAGCTTGCCGAAAATAGATGTCATAGACATCCAAGAGGACCAGGCCTACCGATGGATGACTGTAGGATTTTGGGTCTGTTGTGTGGGGGAATCAGATATAGAACCAGTCATGCGAGGAGAATGCAGTGTTTCACATGCTGCGGGTAGGGTCACATGGCTCGTGACTACCCAACACATCATACGGATGATCATCAGATAGTCGAAGGACTGCCCAGGAAGAGATAGAGTTTTGACTAAGGAGGTCCAGAGGGAGCAGGCGGACCTAGCAGAAGAGTAGGCCATGCAGCAAACTGTGGGTGATGATTCGAGATGTTACCGCTGCCACCACCAGGTGGTACACTCTGACCATGGGGAACATGTGGACAGGGGCAAGCTCAGCTCCAAGCAACTAAGTCCTATGACCATGGTTCTCCAGAGATGATACGATGTATGATCTGTGTCTACTACCCCTTAGCTGTAGTACTTAAATAAACAGGTGCCAGTCATTCTTTTATTTCCACATCCCTCATTCATAGCTCAGAGATTACAGTGGATCCATCGGCTCGATCCTTATGAATAGAGACTCCTACAGGAGCGGATTCAATGATTACACACCGATACTGGTAGTGTGAGCTTACTCTTGCAAGCGAGAGCTTCAGCTGGGATCTCTTAGTATCAGGATCGAGGCCTTACGACGTCATCTTGGGTATGGAATAGTTATCTAAATTCTAAGCCCAGATCAACTATATTAGGAACAAAGTGCAGTGCGTCCGCACTGATGGGACTTGGTTTACATTCTCTGGTGAGAATGGAACCTTTACAGCACATGATGAACTTAACCAGATGAGAGTGCAGCCGATATCTCATCAGTTGGCCAGCCTTAGCCTCAGAGCGGTTGATATGGGGATTACGAGTTATCCAATAGTGGTGGATCAATATGCAAATGTCTTTCTTGATGATGCTCCAGGTCTACCTCCATGCACAGAGGTTGGTGTTTTCATTGACTTATTCCCCAGGACAACACGAATATCTACACCAGTGTATCAGATGTCTCCCATAGAGCTTCATGAGTTACAGGTATAGCTGAAGGACTTATAGGGGAAGGGGTTCATCCGGCCCAATGTTTCTCCTTGGGTAGCCCCAATTTTTTCGCCATGAATGTGTATTGGATCTTGAGACTTTTTGTTGACTATTGGTGCCAGAATAAGCTGACCGTGAAGAACAAGTACCCACTATCAAGTATTTACAACTTGATTGTTCAACTGAAGGGAGGACGGTGGTTCTTGAAGATAGACCTCAGATCAGGTTATCACCAGCTTAGAGTACGAGATGAAGATGTGCAGAAGATGACTTTCAGATGTCAGTATGACCATTATGAGTTCATGTTTATGCCATTCAGCATGACCAACTCTCCTTCAGTGTTCATGGGACTCATGAACATGATCTTTCAGCTATACATTGATCACTTTGTAGTATTCTTCATCGATGACATTCTAATCTTCTCGGATACTTAGGAGGAGCATGCCTATCACTTGTAGGTAGTTCTGGACACACTCTGAGAGGAACCTCTTTATAGTAAGCTTTTGATGTGCCAGTTCTTGATCTGATAGGTTCACTTTCTAGAACACGTCATCTTAGAGGCTGGAGTTGCAGTGGATCCTGTGAAGATTGAGACAGTACTTTCTTTGTATCCACCCAAGAGTGTGAAGGAGGTAAATAATTTCCTTGTTTTGGCTGGATACTACCAGAGGTTTGTGCCATATTTCTCTAGAGTTTCATCACCTTTATCAGCATTGACGAAGAAGGGTCAAGCCTTCGTGTTGTCAGAGAGATGCCAACAGAGTTTTTAGGAGCTTTGGCAGAGGCCGACTAGTGCCCCCATCTGTAGGCTTCCAAAGGAGGGTGTTGGGTATGTAGTCTACTGCGACACATCAGGGACCAGACTCAAATGTGTCCTGATGTAGGAGTGAGAATTTATCACATATGGTTCTCAACAACTGAGATAACATGAGAATAATTATGATACACATGACCTGGAGTAACCAGTAGTGGTCTTCTCCTTCAAAATGCGGCAACATGACTTGATGGACGAGCGTTTTAAGATTTACTCAAATCACAAGAGTCTCGGGTATATATTCTCTCATAATGACATAAACCTGAGACATCAATGTTGTCTTGAGTACCTCCAGGACTATGACTTTGAGATAGTCTATACTTCTTGGATGGGGAACATTGTAGCAGATGCACTTAGTAGGATATCTAGTATACATCTGGTCGGTGAGGTGACAGAGCAACTTTCTACTTTGTAGATATTATTTGTGGATCGAGTCGGAACAAATTTTCTTTAGTTTCTTATAATCAGTCCCCCACTTATTTAGTTATTCAGGGGGGCACAGTGTGGGGACACTGACTGTGAGGCTTGATGTGCTCAGATATCCACATGACAAGCACCAGATGGATTTTCTGATGGTGGGGAGCAAGTCATCCATTTCAGAGGATGTGCCATGGTACCAGTGTAACTTTAGGAGGAAGTGTTGAGGGATTTCCACACATCCCCATTAAAGGTAGATCAATGAGTGGAGAAGATGTATCAGGATCTCTAACGACAGCATTGGTGGCCAGGAATGAAGAAATTAGTAGTAGAGTTTGTCTCTTAGTGCCTCACTTGTCAGCAAGTGAAGGTGGAGCATCAGGTAGCAGTAGGATTAGTGCAGCCTTTAGAGGATCCATAGTGGAAGTGGGAAGGGATATCCATGGGCATCATGACAGTACATCCATGTACATCCAGAAGTCATGATTTTATCTGGGTGATTGTTGACTGACTCACCAAGTCGGACCACTTCCTACCGATTAGAGATAATGGTTCAGTAGAAAGCATGGGATGCCTCTATGTGCAAGATATTTTGTGGCTACATGGAGTACCCTCTACAAATTTCTCTGATGGTGATGCAATTTTCACATCATGGATATGGAAGGGGTGGCAGGTGGCTCTCAGGATGCAACATTGTTTGATCACCGCCTTCCATCCTCAAACAGATGGCCAGACTGGTCAGACCATTCAGACCCTCGAGGACATGCTGCATGCTTGCGTCCTCGACTTTAGTCACAACTGGGAGGAACAGTTTCCCTTCGTGAAGTTTTCATACAAAAATAGCTATCACTCCACCATAGGTATGGCACCTTTCGAGGATCTGTACGGTCGACCTTATAGATCACCTTTGTGCTAGACTAACCCTGGGGATTCAGCACTCACGGGACCAGAGATAGTACGGGCTACCAGTCGAAGGTGAAAATTATCCAAAAGTAGATGAAGACTGCACGGAGCAATCATAAGTCTTATGCCGATAGGAGACAGATACATCTGGAGTTCGAGGATGGTGACCACATCTTCTTATGGGTCTCACCCCGACGAGGTTTGCGGGGAGTTGGCTGGGGCAACAATTTATATATGAGGTTCATAGGATCATTTCAGGTCCCCAGTAGAGATGGCAAGGTAGCATACCACCTAGACCATTCCCCTCAGTTGCAAAGAGGGCATGAAAGTTTCCACATATCCCAGCTGAGGAGATACATGCACGACCCATCACATGTCATCGACCATGGTGAGATGGACATCGATGATGGGGTGAAGATTATGGAGGTTCTATTGGAGATTGGGTATTTATAGGAGAGGGTTCTTCATGGGCGATCGATACCTTTGGTGCACATATGTTAGAAGCACTAGAACATCCAAAAGGTCACATGGGAGCGGGAGGCCCAGATTCGTGCTCAGTACCCCCACTTGTTTTCTTAGTTTTTGTTATATAGCTTTCATGGATGCAAATCCTTGAGGTGGGGATAATGTAAATACCCATAAATTCCATGTAATTTTTTAAAATTATATGGGATTTTTACGAGTCTTTGGAAATTGACGGTTCGTGATTCTGAGGCTCGGTGTGCCTAGAGTGAATTTCTAAACTTTTTTTCAGTTACATTCAGTAAACATGTGAGTGGTATTTTTGTAACATATGAACCGATGATCAGAGTTGAAATCTGATGACACTATTTAACTCGCAGCGTCGATATTCACTTAAGGAGACCTTCACCATGACTGTAGTAAGTCGAGGGTGAAATTGAGTTTTCGTGTTTTATGTGGAAATAAAAAAATAAAATGAAGAACAAGTTTTGTTTTATTTTTATTGAAACCCTTCTACATGGGTTATGGTGGTGGGGACCTCCCAAACCCTATATAATGGGAGAAAACCTTTCAACTCCCCATTTAATTAGTTTATCCAACAAAAATTTATTAAATGTCGCAACATTCAATGGTGGCAACGTAAATTAATTGTTTAAACCTATCAAATACTAAGTAACAACGTCGTTGAAATTTAGTAAGGTTCCTATTAAATTAACCTTCATAAATTCCACGATCATTACTTACACTCCCCCTCTCCTATTTATATGGAGCATGGGGGAGGATTTGGCATGGATTCACTATGAAATGAAGCTCTGGTAAAGTGTCATGACGCCTGACACTTGGGGGACGAAGCTGGTTCCGGCCGAAAGTGATGAGCGACCCAGAACCACGAAACTAAGAATGGGGAACAAACCCCTAGCCTGGATCATAAGCGCCTTGTGGAGATGACGACCGTCGACGTTCTTCAATGACTTCGCCTTCTTTATCACACCTCCACCCTTAGAACCTTAAAGGTAGGGGTGTGTTTTTTATTAATCTTCATTGATTTTTCTAAATGGAACCCCATTTTTTGGGCGCTCCTCTCGGCTCTCGGCTACCCTTCTTCCCCTAGGGCTTTAGAGGCCCTCCTCCACAGCGTTGGCTCTCCCCCTCTTCCTCAGCTTCATCGATGGTCCCTATTTCCATTTTTCTTCCGCTTCTTTCTTGTGCTCATCTTCATGTGAGCAATTGTTTTTTCTATGGGTCTCCTTCTCCCCTCGGGTGCTCTCTCTATGGTTTCCCCCTCGCGGATTTCTCGGTCTTCCTATTGATTGTTGGGTGTCGTGGAAGCCCTCAGTCACCCTAACCTTGCACTGGCCTTAGGAACCTCTATGCACCTCTGAGTCGGAGCAGGTGTGGTGGAATCAAAGTGGTTTTGGGTTATGTGGTCAGGCGGGTGACGGGTTTCCAGGTACTACTGGAGTCAGTTCATTTTGTTTGTTCTTCTTCTAGGTTTTCTATTGCTATCGACAATAGCGGTGTTCGGTACCCTCAAGCAATAAAATCCCTACTCTGAACTTGCGTTCCTCAGTGCCTCTCCTAGTCAGATCTGGTGTTGTGGTATCAGCAAGGTTTTAGGATGTGTGGTGCAGCGGCTTTCGGGGTTCTTGGTGCGACCGGAGTCAGTTTTATCTTGTGATGATGATTCATGGTTTTTTTAATCTGATCGGTGTTTCTTCTTTGAAGCTATCAATAAATATGAAATTTGTTATTTTGTGGGTTCTAGTTTTATGATCGCTCAGTGAAGCTAGTGTTTTGTGTTCTGTTTTAGTGTTTCTTATTTCTGGTGTGATGATAGAGTCGTCGTCGACGGTGAAGATGAGGGAGAAGTGACAACAGTTCCTCCGTTTTCAGCTTGTTTGGTTAATGTTTTTACTAACTACAAAGATGGTTATTTTTTTATGGGCATTGATGCAGCGACTCTGGCGATGTGGTGGATGGTCTCCGATGGGTGGTTCTCGGATTTTCTGGTATGATTCTTTGAACTACGCCGATAATTTGCAACGACGACGTTGAGTGGAGATGACAACACTGACATGGGTTTCAGTGATGATGCAGTGATGTATGGATGTTTATGTCTGGAGAGTGTTTTTTCGGCTGCAGGACGATCTGCGTGATGGGTATCTCGAGGTCGTTGTGTGTCGTCATGGGTGATGATTTTTGAAATTTGAATGTTAGTGGATTTTTGAGTGCCGGTAATAGAGGTACTGGATGTTGGGTTTGTTTTTGAATTTTAAATTTTGTATGCTCTAATTCTCTTGATGTGTTGTTTCTGGTTCACACTTACCACTTAAAAGTGTCACTAGAAAATATAAAAAAATATTGATTGGTGGTCAATGATTTTTCTTTTACCTTGAATCTCTCCCCATGAGTCGCTTCCTACCGCTCTAACGCGGAGGGTGCGGGCCAAATGAACAACACCCGACCACTCCACAATACTTTTGATTTACGGTGTATTCTACGCGATGGAGGAGGACGACTAACGGTGCCGGTGTCCGACATTGGTGGGGGCTCAGGAATAACGACGGACACTTTGGATGGCCGTCACGAAGGCGGCAGCACAACCATGCCGTTGGAGAAGAGCTGCAGCCCATCGACCGCAGCGGAGCAAGGCCAACGGCCGGCAGCTAGCTGCACGAAGGGTGGGGGCGTGCATCTATGCAGCCTGGTGGAGAAGAACCACGAACTTGTGCCGCGATAGCGAGGAATGGGTGACCGGCTCGTAGCAGTCCGTCGACGATGGCGCGGTTCATGATCGCGCCACGCGGAGGAGCAACGGGCCATCCGACTAGCCGTGGGTGACGAAGTGATCCACCCTAGCGGACCACACTGCGGGCGTGGTCGGATCTGGTAGGCTGGGTCAGACTTATGTCCAGACCTAGACCACCTTTGACCCTATTTCACCCTTTTGGCCATATCTTGAGGTACGGGTGTCTGTTTGACAAACAGTTAGCAGTGAAAGAAACCATGTAGTGATACGGACCTTTTGGTATACCCCACCTGATTTTTTGTTAAAGTTGGGGTATGACCGGGTCGGATCGAACATGAATCCAACTGGGCCCTCGAGAGTAAAAGGCCAATAACTTAAAGATCGATCATCTGATTGACGCATCATCTCTTTCGCTGAGACCCCTTTTGTGTGGCGGTCCCTTAGGATACTTATTCTCGGGACTTCGCGGTAGTTGGATTATCAACCTGTGGCTTGAGGAGTATATCTGCTTGGAATTAAGCGAGCTTAGTGCGAGAACCCTATAGCTGGATGAAACATGAGAATGGGATCCTTTGTGGGTCTGTGCTCAAGGATCCCACATGGATCTGATCTAGGAATCCATGTGAGACTACTCTAGGATCCTGTGTGGGTGTGTTGTATTTGGATCATGTGTGGGTCTGATGATGTACTAGGATCCTATGTGGGTCAGCTGTAATAGGATCCCTCATGGGTATGAGGATGTAGTAGGATCCTGTGTGGGTATGCTAAACTAGGATCTAGTGTGGCTCTGATGATTTAGGATCCTATGTGGGTCTGCCTCTTAACTGAGTATGATGATTCATTAGTTACATCTAATCATATCTTCTATTGTACCTAAGTTATATCTGGTGTGAGCTGAGTCTTTACCTTTGTGGTATTCTTTTGTGTGGTGCGCCTGTTTGGTACTTATCTTCGTGGTGTTACCTTTGGGGTATTCTTCTGGGTGGCATACCTATGCGGTACTTTCCCATGTGGTAATCATTCTTTCGTGGAACAGTTATAATTTGTTGAAGGAGTTGGGCCTTGTGTTTTCTAATGAATGATATGGGGAATATTTGATATCTTAGTTATATGTATGGGCATATACCTATGTAGGGTTACCACTATTTTACATGATTTGTGGTTTAAACTTAGTGGATTTTGTGAGACCTTCAGGGTCTTGGGTTCCCTACTGTGTATCGTTATATTCACCCATACACGGTCTTCGCCTACACCTTGTTGTGTTTGGTGCAGATGACAGACAGTGCTGATCGGGGTTGAGGTTACCAGGACGGGATGGTGCCCGGAGGTGGTCCGTATAGTGTTTCAGTATGCATGGGAGATTAACGGACATGGAGTGTTGAGAATGTGATCTGTACCTACCCTTTTGGTAGGAACCTTGGAGGACGACCCAGTAGCGGTCTTTATCTTTCTTTAGTTGTATTTTATTTCCAATTGTACTTGTACCTTTACTATTGGTCTTGTATTCCGGCCCCTCCTACATTCATCACACTTTTTTCTATACTATTTACATGTCTTTGTATCATGTTGTGCACTTGGTTGATTGTGATTATAGGATATAAAGGCAATGTCTTCCCGGTTTTAGGGGATAAGCATTTCGGTGCTAGTCGCCAGCTCTGGGCCTATGGAAGGCGGGCTTGGGGTGGTCACGGCACGGGCCCCGGGGGATGGGTCATGAAAACTATCATTTAGTATATGAATAAAATACATCCTATCCCTAAAAAACATGGATTATGTAACCAATAATATAAAGTAAAATGAATCAGCTAACACCAGAAACGATGATACTTCTGAAATATCATTAATAAAGAAATATTAGAAGATTATAAATGATATCGTATTAATGTATATACTTCTTGTATAATTTTATAACAATTATTTCATAATTATACAGGAGGTTAACCTACCCTTGACCAAATAAATGTACAAGTTAAGGGTTAATTTCACAATCCCTTTATTATCTGAGGTTGTTTTTATGTAAGTATCTACTAGAACCTCATTATCATCCACATCCATGTTTCTTAAAAATTTATTCCAAAACATTTTTACTACTTACTAGACCTTGGGTTAAAGTCATTTATAACCTTATTTGACTTTTTATAAATGGTTTTAAAGGAATATTTCCATCGTTTTCCAAACAATGTACCTTATGACCTTTTAAACAAAATTAATTTAAGAATGTTTTTTTAACTCATACGGAGGGTGAAGCTATTTTCTGCTATTATAACATTTTCTAAGCTTCCCATAAAATCTTATAAGAATATTTTCAAAATAAATGTTATCTTTTATATTTATATGAATTTTAAAAGATTTCAAAATAAAAAGATATATTTATCTTCAAAAAAGTTTGGATTTCATCTATGTCAACATCCTTTGAAAGATTGTAAACTTATTGGAAGTTGATTTATTATGATACAAATCTTTCATATTTTATTGAAGGTTTTGTAATGTTTTTGATTTTGGATGTGTTATTTTTATACCATTCTTGTTTTATGGATAAGTAGTGACATTTCATATTCTAGTTTTAATAAGAATGATTATGTTATGTTTAAACCAATTCATATGAGGAATGAATTTGACTTAATAAGTGATGGGTGGAGCTCGCTATATATCCTTGATGCATTGGTAGGTCTCATGAGACATACTAGTGTCTTGGCACAAGTCCTTGACAAAATCCTATTTGTAGTCTTGGCAAAAGCCCTTGACTATGTGTTTATGAAGTCTGACATTATGCATTCCATCATTATGAAAGTGGCTATTGATATTGCATGTGATTATTCGACTTGTAGAATATCCATGTGAATAAATAAATGGTATTATTTGATTTTATCTTTTCCATATTATTCTGATGTTCAAGTTTAAAATTCATTTGTTTTAGTCCTATGTTTCTTTAAATGTTTATGCTTATTTATGAAAGTTTTCTCTATATTGTTATTCTTACGGAGTATCTGAGCTCATCCCTTTCTATGTATTGTTTTTTCCAGGATGTGAAGAAGTATATTTTGAATGACCAGAAGGGATAGTATAAGGGATATAAGTGTGGCCTATAGAGACTATGTTGTTGTAGTTTTTCATTTAATAATGTAATGTAAAACTTATGAATGTATCTAGTAATTCCAGGGATACTAAACTAATCGGTCTTTCGAGACATGATCTATTGTGATCTTGCCAATGTTATGTAATAATGCACCAAATTTGGGTAACAATGGTTTGGTCATTATAGTTGGTATCAGAGGTAGTTTATCACAATCCTTGGAAGCTATAATTAGAAAAATGTTTATTAGAGAACATTACCCTGAGATAGACTTTGAGGAATATTATAGAAGAATTTCCTAGAATTTTGGTACTGTAGAGATTCTTGTTAGATTTACAAGAAATACATCCCTATCTGGATACGAGCAGGTAGAGGATGCTCTGGCACATATGTACATAGTGTTAAAACCTAAAAATACCACTTTTAGCTAGACTCGAATGGGAACTGGTGCATGATAACAGGCCTTGCTGCACTCTTGGTTACGGCACTCCCGAGGGATATGCTTTGGATAATTATAATTTTCTTTACAAACCATTATGAAGGGATTATGAGTATATACTTCCTCAATGAAAAGATTTTTATGATTATGGGTTATATCCATAAACTATTCAATTTCTGTTAAGTGTTTTATACGTTTTGAGTTATGTATTTGATTCATAAATTAATCTGCTGTATTCCATTGTTTAGAAATGGCGCCTAGTGAAAGGAATGTAAACCATATCAACGCACATAATCCATGTAGGGATTTTCCTCCTACTCAATAAAATTATAGGGGAGCTAGTGAATAAACGGGTGCTGAACATCTTATCACCATACTAGGACAACTCACACAGGTTATAAATAATAAACATACCCATATGGAGAACCCTAATCCACAACGCGTAGAATCAATGTTAGACCGCTTCATGAGGAAACAACCACCAACATTCGATGGGAGTAAAAATCCATTAGTAGCCGAGAAAAGGATAAATTCTTTAGATAAAATAGTTCATGATTTGGAGAGTACCGAAATGGAAAAACATTTCATGATAGTTTATAGTCTCGTGGGATATGCTGATCAATGGTGGTCATTGATTCAAAACCCAAAGTAAGATTATAAATTATAAAATATAGAATGGAGGGAGTTTAAATAAATTTTCTTAGAAAAATACTTTCCCCGTGACCATCTAGGGGATATGGAATGACAATTCTGAGACTATGGAAAAAAGAGAATGAGAATGTCCCAAAATATGAAGCTAACATTACAAGGTTAGAAAGGCATGATACAAATTATTTACGTAACCCAAGAAGTAAGATTTATCATTTCATTGATGGGTTAAAACCATTTCTCCGTCGATCATTAGTCACACAATCCTTATCATCGTACGAAGATATTGTCTCATGTACTATCAAGACAGAAAAAGAATTCTCTATGTCTTACGACATTAAAGTAAAGGAGAAGAAGAGATCTGCTGAACACTCTAGAAATGGAAATAATGGGAAGAAGGGAAAAGTTGTATATCCACCATGCGGTAAATGTGGGATGAAACACCCCGGTACTTGCCAGAAGGTAATGAGAGTCTGTTACAAGTGTGGTGAAAAAGGCCCCCACGATCGTGATAACAAGGGAAAGAAAGAGGCTGTTGAATGCTACAATTGTAGAGAAAAGGGGAATTATGCAAATGAATATCATAATCACCAAGGTAACTTACCTTAGAAAAGACCAAGGGAGAAAGGCCAAGCTTATGTAATCACTTCTGTAGTGATTGAAGCTCCGAAAGATGTGCTGCCAGGTAATTTAATGGTTTTCCCAATTTTAGCAAATGATTTAATTGATTTTGGATCATCAAATTGTTTCATATCTTCCAAGTTTGGTATGAAAATTAGATATTTTCAATTTGAAATAACAAGGGAGTGTTCAGTCAAACCACCTTAGGGAAGTATCATCGCAACAATGTTTTGTGAATCAGTTCCCATTAGGGCATATAAATTTTCTTTATCTATTGATCTCATCATCATACCCATGATTGAATTTGATATAATCCTCGGTGTGGATTGGCTTTTGGATCATGATGAGAAAATTTATTGTAATAATTAGGAGCTTAATATTTTCAATGATGATAAGAAGTACCTTATCTTTAGAGCATAAATAACCCCACCTGCTTCTTACCTAGATTCACCCCCAGTAGCTCTACTAAATTCAATTATTGGGGAGGATGAGAATGAAATAATTAGGGGTGAGGAAAAGAATGTTCTTATATAGGACGTATATATTGTGCAAGAATATGTTGATGTGTTTCCAGTGGATTTTCTCGGACATCCTCCAGAATGAGAAAATAAGTTTTCCATTGATTTAATTCCTGGTTCAAGGACCATATGGAAGACCCGTTATAGAATGAGAACTATGGAATTAGTGAAACAAAAGAAACAACTAGTTGAAATGGGTAATAAGGGATTTATTCTCCCTAGTGTTTCAGTATTGGGAGCCCCTTTCCTTTTGGATATGAAGAAATACCGATCTATGAGGTTGTGCATTGACTACAGGGAGATCAATGCTATAATAATATGGAACTAGTATCCCCTACCTCACATTGATGTTTTATTCGTCTAACTTCATGAAGCTAAATATTTTTCAAATATTTACCTTCGATCTAGATATCATCAGTTGTGTGTGAAGAAGGAAGGCATTCCAAAAACAACAATTCGAACCAAGTGCATTCATTATGTGCTTACAGTAATTCCTTTTGGGTTTACTAATGCACCCACTGTATTCATGGATCTAATGAACATAGTTGTCAAGGAATATCATGATGACTTTTTAGTGGTTTTTATTGATGATATTCTGGTATACTCCAAAAGCTATGAAGATCATGAAAATCACTTGCGCACCATTATGAAAACCATCATAAGAAATGAATTATACGAGAAGTTTAGCATGTGTGAATTATGGAATCAAGATATTTTTTTTCATGGAAATATTATCAGTAATGATGGAATATTTTTTTATCCTTGAAAGAAAAAGGCAATCCGAGAATGGCTAGAACCGACGAGTATAACTGAGGTATGTAGTTTTATTGGTTTATCAGGTTATTATCGGTGTCTTTTCCAGAATTTTTTCAGATTAGATAACCCATTAACCAGGCTCGCTCGTAAAGGGGTTACATTTGTTAAGACAAAAAAGTGTGAAGAATGTTTTGAATAACTGAATAAAAGATTAGTCAATACTCTTATCTTGAATCTACCATCAGGGAATGATGGTTTTGTTATTTATAGTAATGCTTCAAAGAAAGGAATTGGTTATTACATTATGCGGAATGATAGTGTTATTGCCTATACATCACGACATCTAAAAATTCATGAACAAAACTATCCTACTCATGATATTGACATAGCAGTTGTAATCATTTTTCTGAAAATATGTAGATACTATCTCTATGGTGAAAAATGTGAGTTTTATACTGATCAAAAGAGTTTGAAGTATATTTTCTCTCAAAAATAACTCAACACGAGGTAAAGGCAATGACTTGAACTACTCAAGGAGTATGATTGCACAATACACTATCACCCAAGGAAGGAAAATAATGTGGTAGGTGCTTTGATTAGAAAGAATCATGGAGTTTTGATCAAAATGAGAGTTGAAAGGGATCCTATTTTCATGGATACAGTAAAAATGGATATGGGAATAATCACGAAAGGTGAAACATCAATAATTTTTCAACTGGTTTCCAAAACATCTTTTCTAGAAAGGATAAAAAGTTCTTTGCCTAATGATGAGGAGTTTCAAAAGAAGATTAAAGCTATGAATGATGGGAGATTGAGTGACTTCATAAATAAAGATGTAATTTTGTAATTTGGGAAGAGACATTGTGTTACTGATATACCTAATCTAAAAAGGGAATTATTGGATGACGATCATAGATCCAATTTCAATGTACACCCCAGTAGCACTAAGATATATAGATATTTAAAGGTACATTTTTGGTGGGACAACATGAAGGGGGAGATTTCCAATTTTGTGTCAAGATATATGGTTTGTCAACAAGTGAGAGCTGTAAGGAAACATGCTGGAAGAGTCATGCATCATCATCATAAACTATATTTTTATTAGGAGAGGGTTCCAATGAGGGTTAGAGGGGGGGGATGGCTATGAGGATCAAAAATGGTAAAGACCAAGGGAATCCCCTCGGATAACGTCCGTACCTTCTAGAGTCAGGCTATAAAGGTCGTGAATGAAGATAGTCTCTATTCCATGAATGCCGTTGGAGGACAAAAACTCTTCCGCATTGTTACCCTCCCATAAGGTGTGGGAGATTTTGATGTTATTGTCAAGGAGACCATGGAATTTCCGAATAGTGTACTCTACATCCCACGGTGTGTCACCCAGTCCCTTGAGGGAATTATGAACAATGATAGAGTCCATTTCAGCCTCTGCAAGGATGATCCCCTTCCGATTTCTAACCATGAGGCCCACCGGAATGGTGTTTGCCTCTGCGATAAGCGACTAGCCATTGCCCATGCATATGGGGAAGGCCAGAATGACCAAACTGTTGGAGTCATGGATTAGCCCTCCACCGCGCATGAGTCTCACAACACATGACCCATCGATGTTGAGATTGAGGCCTTGTGATGGGGGTTTCCACCAGACCCATCTACCAGCTGAGTTACAGACAGTGAAAGCTTGTCTGTGTGGGTTTTGGGTGATTTTTTGCATGGTGGGGGCATCTTTACAATGTTCACCACTCTAACCAGGTCAAGTAGAAGGTTTGTGGTTCTGATCGCTATCGAAAGACCGGAGGAGGAAGCCCCATCGTGAAGACTATTATTCCTTTCCTACCAAATGCACCAACATCTAGCTTGGAGAACCAGTGCTCGAGCTTTCCCCTACAACCTTTGGGGCCCCGGTCCATGGATCCAGCAAACAAGGAAGGGTTCCCTTGCCAGTCCAGGAACTGAGAAGCACGTAAAATCACCAAAGCTAGACCACAAGACTTTTTCCCAGTCACATTCGAAAAACAGATGGTTCGTCCCCTCCTCCTTATGCTCTTTATAGAAGACACATCGTGAGTCCATGTACATGCCGCATCGCTTAATGTTATCGTCTATGGGGAGGGATCTATGGCGTCTCCTCCCTGTGAGGAAGTTGAGATTTATCGGAATGGAACGATCCCACAAAACATCATTCTATTAATCCTCCTCCCCCTGCATGTTGGTGATACGATGGTAATCTTTAGACGAGAAGGATCCAGAAGGGTATGGGGTGAAGAAATAGCGGTCTGGGTGTGAAGACATCGTGATGAGATGAAACGATTCCAGTTGGTCTTTGTTAAGGACTGCGTTGAAGAAGGACGGATGACACCTGGCCTCCTTGAAGGAGATGCTCCTGGCTGGGCAACATGGGTATCTGATAATTCCCTCGCACCAGTTTTCATGACAGATAGAAATCTCCCATGTTCATATAATCCATCGGGAATGGTTCTTATTAAAGGTGGTGAGTGGAGGGAGCTCATGCCAGAAGGGGGAAGCACGGCGGTCCCTGTCATCCCCAACCTTGTCGTAACTGGTGTTCATGGTTCATCCCCAAAGGGTGCAGTTTTCCAGAACCTCCTAATCCTGTTTCGCATGCATGCATACTATTGTGTCTTTGAGGCTTCGAACGTTGATACCCCCATAGTTGATAGGTCTTTTGGGATTACCCCGGGAGGCCCAATGCCTCCTTCCCTTGGATTGAGTATCCTAGATGAACCCTGTAAGGATTATTTCCATGCGGCGAATGACCCCCTTGGGAACCTTGATAGCAGAGAGGGCGTGGATTGGGGTTTCCAGGAAAACACTATTGATCAGTGTGATCCTCCCACTGAAGGACAGATATCAATTCTTCCAATTAAGCACACTCTCCATGATCCTAGACACAATGGGTTCAAGATCTCTAATGAGTAGAGGCTTTGTGAAAATCTGAGCGCCCTAATACAACCTGGGGTGGTTTGATTTTTTCATTCCCAGCGAGAGGCTCACACTAAGGATGTGCTATTCAGTGTAGTGATTTGAGACGAAAAAGGTTCTCTTACTATTGTTGACATGTTGTCCGCTCTAGAGGTAGTACACCTCTAGCACTCTACGCAGGCCTCATATTGATCTGCATGATGCATTGGTGAAGAGGATGGAATCATCCGCGAACATGTTGTGTGAGATGGAGGGAAGGATCATCCTCCTGCGAAAGGGTAGGATCTCACCCTTGCTGATGAAGTGATGAATGAGTCTACTTAGGAAATTTTGTGTGATGATTAAAATACTCGAGGAGATTGGGTCCCCTTGTCGAAGACCTTGCATGGCTTTGAAGAAGCCGATGGTTTTCCCCATAAGCAAGATCGCCAACCATCCTGAACTGAAACACCGGAAAATCATATCAATGTTCCAGGAGTAAATACCCATACCTGCAAAGGCCTTTTTAATGAATCCCCACTCCACGCGATCGTAGTCCTTTCTCATGACGATATTTAATGCCAAGTTGGAGCCGTGGGATTTTAAGTGGAGATCTCTGATCATTTCTTGGGCCAAGTCGATCACCCCCTGGATGGAACTCCATCTCACGAAGTCGTGCTGCTCCATTTAGATCCATTTAGGTAGATGATACGATATCCTAGCATTAATAATGCATGCCAGGATTTTATAAGGTCCATTAAACATGCTGATCAGGCGAAACTGATCCACTGTGGTAGGGTATCTGGACTTGGGAATGAGAACCACCGTGGTAGCACTAGAAACACGAGGCAAGGTACCGCCCCTGAAAAAATCCTGAATGGCCCCAGTGAGGACGACCTTCACAGTGTCCCACGAGGCCCTCTAGAAGGCTATAGGGAACCCATCAGGACCTTCCATGCTCTATGAGTTCAAACTCTGCATGGATATTTGGATCTCTTCCTCCTTCAGCATGGCACTTAGCGAGTCATTATCGCGGCTTGATAGAATGGGCTGAATAACTTCAATAACCTCTCTTTAGTCACCCTTTTACCCACTGGGGAAGTTCAAATTGGGCTAGTAAGTAGGTTGTGGAAGTGTGTGTTGCCAAGAACCCCCCACCTCCCTATTGTCAGAGTAGAAACTATCCCCCATAGAAATGTTCAACGTTGTCTTTATCTTACTTTCATTGATTAACGCATGGAAGTAGGAGGTGTTCTTATCCCCCACTCTAAGACATTTAATCTTGGACTCCTCTATATCCTTCCTCTCTTGACTAAAAATCATGTCAGACATAAGATCCTTCTTGCTCGCTTGCTCCTCGAAGGATCGATCATCCCAGTTTTCTTCGAGTTGCCTCTCGATGTTGTTGACATCTTGTTTCATAATTTCCAGGTCCCTCACTGAATTCAGGGGGTCCAATGCCCATACAAGGAGCCTCTACCTGAGACGAAAAAGTTTGTTGTGGATGGATGACCACGTGTGACCCTATGTGGGTATGTTAAATGAGGCGCTATCATGCTCTTGATAGCCAGGGCTGTTCAACCAATGTTGATAGAAGCGGAAGCGAGGTTGATTCTTCTATCCGAAGTCTAAGGTGATCAGTAGAGGGGAGTGATCCGAGACTCCGTGTGCGAGATGAGACACTCGGGACCCAGCGAACTCAAAGAGAGCGGAAAGGTTCCCTAGGCATCTGTCCAACTAACTCCACAATCTGTATGCACCGCGTTGATTGTTGCACCAAGATACTGAATTTCGTTTGAGCACTGCCTACCACCCTCAAACTGATCGAAAATTAGAACATACTATTCAAACCTTATAAGACATGTCGAGATCTTGCTCACTTGAGTTTCAAGGTATGTTTGATAAATATTTACCTATGGTTGAATTTTCCTAAGTATTCAAATGGAACCATATGAAGTGTTATATGGAAAAAGATGTCACACACCAACTAGTGGGGATGATGTGGGTGAAATAAAACTCGTAGGCCCAGATATTTTTGAGGAAACAATGGAAAAGGTGAAGGTTATCCAAACCCACATCAAAGAATCCCAAATTGGGAAAAAAAGATATGTAAATAACCGAAGGAAGGATTTATAATTTCAAGTAGGAGACCATGTTTTCTTAATGGAATCTCCATGGAAGGGTGTTATACATTTCATTAAGAAGGGCAAATTGAGTCCCATGAACATCAGACCTTTCGAATTTCTAGAATGAATTGGAGTTATATCTTATCATTTGGCAATGCCTCCATGTCTCTCCAAAGTTCATGATGTATTCCACGTATCACTATTGAGAACATACATGTCTGACCCAATGCATGTAATCCCCTATGAGGAAATTGAACTAGAACCTGATCTATCTTATTTGAAGATCCTTTCAAAATTCGTGATTCAAGAGAACAAGTTCGGAGAAACTAGATGACTATTCTGGTAAAAGTTCTATGGAGATACTATAAAATGGAAGAGGTAACGTGGGAACTAGAGGAACTTCTGATGAAAAACCACCCAAATATTTTTGGGTGGTAGTATTATAGAAATTTCAAGGATGAAATTATTGGAACGAGGGAAGAATGTAACACCCCAAGCATCCACAGTACATTTCCATTTGAATAAGGAAATAGTTTCCATTGTATGCAACTTCGAGATTCTCACACACCACGACCAATCAAACTAGTCGTTATGAATAATAATAACCACCTTTTTAAATTTAATAAATTTTATATTTCAAAATAGACTTCAATTTTGGATTCAGAACTTCGAAATTACGTTAGGATGAATTTTTTTATTTATTTGAAAACATTCAATATTTGATGAATGGTGAAAACACACTTCATTATTGTTTAAAACTGACTTTTTATTTAAAAAATATGTTATTTTATTTTAATTTATTTTAGGTCAAAATAGACACATAATACATATATATGTTCAATGTAATTCATTAGATTCATGTTATAATATGTTTAGATATATAAAATTGTATCGTACTATTTACCGTCTTTTACCCACCTCCTAGGAGCATTTGCAAATTTTTATAAAACAAAATTTTAACACTTCTGTGAGTTGAATTTAAGTACTCCAATAGACACAGTTAATATCAGAAAATAAAATGTGGTTTAATATGTTGAAAATAATTTTTGGGGAACTATAAATTTTTACTTTTTTTACCACAGTTAGAAGTAAATAGGGTAATTAAGGGTAAAAATGATATCATAATTACCCTAAAACGTGTTCTAATTCTATTGGATAATTTAAATTCGACCAAAGAAATCCTTAGGAATAAAATATGATCCTTTAGGTCCACTTGGATTAGATTAGTTCATTTATTATTATTTTATTTAAAGAAGTGTTAAAAGAGTTAAATTCAACGTCTAATAACTAACCCATTATAAATTTAGGAATATAAAAAACATAAATTCTACTGTAAATATTCAATAGAAAGATAAAATGGTTTCCTACAGAATGATATTTTATTTATAATTTTTAGACATTAAATCATTAAATTTATTTATGAGACAATGATGATGTAGTAATTACCGTATTAATGAATGATTAAAATAATTGATATTATTATTATCCAAATAAATATAATTTGAGACTTTTGATGAATTCCACTAATTTTATAGGTTAATATGACATGTTAGAATTAAAAAAAATGAATTTATTTTGAAGTAATGAAGTTGTTAGGACTTTAACAATAATAATTTATTAAATAATGTCAAAACATTATAATTGAGTTTTTAAAACAAATATTATATTATTAATTGATATAATATTATTAAAAAATATACCCTTTGGCTGAAGTAAATAGATAAGGTTATATATCTTAATAATGAACCACATGGGTTTTTCATGGCATGTTATAGAATTTTTATTAACTATATAATATAAAAATATAAAGAGACATGGTAAATGTGAAACTATTTAACTATGAGTTAAATCTAAAAGATAAGGTTAATATGATGAACTAAACTTGTCTAAAACCTATTAGTTGAGAGGATTTAGACCCATCCCCACATTAGACATTAAATAATTATTTTTAGAACAATTATAAACCGAAAAAGATTTTATTATAAAATCATATTTCAAGCTTTTCCTAAAGTGACCCTCACCCCTCTTATAAAAGGGAACCTCCCCTTCTCTCAAATTCACACCATCAAAGCCATTTGGCTCTGCAAAACACTTCCTATATATCCACTCAACTCTCCTATATTCATACTAAATGGTTTTCATTAGTAATAAATCGAACATATGGATCCCTTTTGATCAAATCAAAAAATAAGAACTCGAAGAAAAGGTAAATATTTCATCACCTCTTTCAAGTTATTTTCTTCTTCCACTTCCTCTTTCTTTGTTGTTTTCATTCTAAAATAATAAATCCATTATCCTTTATATATTGTGATGTTATTAAAGAAATTCACAACCATATTATTTATTCAATCCATCCTATAAATGAAAAATTCACCACAAGTGTGTACGTACGGATTACCGTCTCCACGTCGTGGTTTAGTTTGTTATTCAAACACTTCGTCATTTGGATGGGTATGATAATGAGTAAAAATTATGTAAATAATAAATATAACATGATAATGAATCTTTAAATATGATATACCATCCAATTATAAATTATTTTAATATCAAAATAGTGATATTGTCGCTCATGCGTACGTACGGATTACCGTCTCCACGAACGCGATTAGATTCATTCCCCATCGTAATCATTCAAGAAATATTTTCATTTTATGATGAAAAATAATTTTTATGAACATAATTTCATTCTGTATATAAATCAAATACATCCTATCCATTACAAATATGGCTCACATAACCAATCATAAGAAGGAAAACGTGTCAGTTAACACCTGAAACGATGATACTACTAAAATATCATTAGCAAAGCAATATTAGAAGATAATATATGTAATCATATTAAATTATATGGTTCCTGAATAATTTAATAACAATTACTTCACCAATATAAATTAGGTTAACCGTCCCTCGACAATGAAAAATTACAAGGTAAGGGTTAATTTCACAATCTCTTTATTATCTGAGGATTGTTTAACATAAGTATCTAATGGGACCTCTTTATCATCCACATCCATGTTTCATAAAAATATATTTCAATAAATTTTTAATATTTACTAGAAGATGGGTTAAAGTCATTTATACCCATGTTTGACTTTTTATCATTGGTTTGAAAGAATTGTTCCATTGTTTTTTAAACACAGTGGCTTCTGACATTTTCGACAAAATTATTGTAAGAATGTTTTTTAACTTATACAGCGGGTGTGGCTATTTTTCGCCATTATAACATCGTCGAAGCTTCCCTTACAAGATTATAAGAATAATTTCAAAATAAATTTTTTCTATTATATTTATATGAATTTTAAAATATTTCCAAATTGAAAGATATGTTTATCTAAAAAAAGTTTTGATTTCATCTATGTCAACATCATTTGAGGGATTGTAAGAATATTTGAAGTTGATTTATTATGATTCAAAACATGAATATTGCGTTGAATATTTTGTGATAGGTTTGACTGTGGATGTGTTATTTTTACACCATTCATTGTTTATGGATTAGTATTGACATTTCGTATGATAGTTTTAATAAGAATGTTTATGTTATGTTTAAACTGTTTCATATGAGGAATGCATTGGACTTAGTAAGTGATGGGTAGAGCCCTCTATAGCTCCTTGATGCATTGTTATGTCTCGCGAGGCAAACTAGTGTCTTGGAATAAGGCTTTGACAAAATCCTATTTGTATTCTTGGCACAAGTCCATGACTATGTGGTTATGAATTCTGGCATTATGCATTCCATTATTATGATGGTGGCTGTTGATATAGCATGTGATTATTCAACTAGTAGAATATCCATGTGAATAAGTAAATTAAATTATTTGATTTTATCATTTCCATATTATTCTGAAGGTTATGTTTAAAAGGGTTTTTTTAGTCTTACATTGCCTTAAATGTTTAGGCTTATTTATGTAAGTTTTCCCACTATTGTTATCTTTATGAGCAACTGAGATCACCCCTTTCTATGTTTTATTTTTACAAGGATGAAAAGAAGTATATTTTTATAGACCTGCAGGGATATTCTAAGGGTCATGAGTGTGACCAATGGAGACTATGTTGTTGTAGTTTTTCAATTTATAATGTAATGTAAAACTTATCAATGAATATAGTATTTACAAGGCTACCAAACTACTCGGTCTTTCGAGACATGATCTTTTGTGATCATGCCAATGTTATGTAATAATGCACCAACTCTGGGTAACTAGGTTTGGGGTATTACAATGGGAGAAAAGGGTGAGTTGTACAGTTAGTGTAAATCATCTTAGGTATTCCAAACAATTAGTTTTAACCATGAGAGGATGGATAACAGGAAGCTGGAGAGAACATGTTTGGTATAAAAAATAAAAATGGGGGCACATGACCTTGTGATAATTTCTTCTATTTTGATAGTGTAGTTTTATAATGTTGGTCAACTGTTTAGCTAACTAAACAGCCTAACCATGTGGGTTCCCCTTCCCTATAGTAGACCATGCACGATTGGTACACTATTTTACATACCACAAATCAAAACCATAAAGAGGGTAATGTGGATGAAATTACCAAATTTCCAATAATGAATTAATTAAATCCATCCCTTATCCCCCACTTTAATTATAGTGGACAACCCCTCCCAAATTATCTCTTCTAAATCCAATAACCCTATATTTTAGGAATTGAGATCTAGTGCCCGTCCTAAGTCTAAATTGACCACTATTTATCTCATTGGATCCACATTGGTTCATAATAAATTAATTTTTATTTATACATCATTATTATTCGAATTAATGATGTTATTTATATGTAGGCTCATATTCCCTCTTTAGGGAATGTGTCCATTTTAGATATCTTCTAATCCATGCCAAACCGGGGGCTGATACTGGATGAGTAGAGTCGTATGAGTTGAAGGTTAGAGGTGTATAACTCATACTAAGAGTTTCCTCATTTTGGAGAATTCCATTGTTGTATAATTATTTTATCATGCTTTACTGGTTAAATTTATTTATCATTCCTATAGTCATTAGAACCATGATCTATGACCCTTTCCATATATGTAATTCTTTGTCGTTGGTTATGTATAAAATGATGAGCACCCCATGTAGGGTGTTATTCCATTAGTGGGTTTTTAGAGTTCAGAGTTTTCGTATGAGCTACTATTGGGGTGAGCCTTGGAATACCACTCATAATGGTTAGCCTCTCTCATTAAATGATATTTGACTTATAAAATGATCATGGAATGTACCATGTATGATAATCACCTGACCAACCAAAATAAACTAATTCAACTTGATTAATAAAGTGTATATTGAATTGGAGAGTATATTATATATATATGACTTGGACAAATTGTATAGAAATGAATGTTTGGTGGAATGTAATAGAACTTCATTCCACTTATTAGGGAAGGTAGTTGAAATAAATTAGTGAACTAATTATCCTATAAATAGATTAATAAAAGACTTTCATTCTCAATTGCCCATTTCACACTAATGAAAGGAAATGGGTTGAACCTTATGACATATTAAATGGACTGTGTAACACCCTGATATTTTATGAGATTTTTTAAGTCTTGTGTAATTCTCAACATCAAAGGAATCTTTCACTACACACAAAATTAGCTTGGATTGTGTTATACGCAAGAGAAACCTTCCTCGATAGCGTGTGTGATAAGAAATATCGAGTTTCACTAACTAGTGATATATTGTTATAATATTATTATGGATTAGTTGTTATTAATAGTATTAACTAAATTTTGAATTTTATAACATTATTATTCATTTTACACATTTTCTAAAACATTGTATGTGTACAAACTAAATGTTTCTGGTAAAATAAGTGTTTTTCAAAAAATGCATTTTTTCTTCCTTTTGATGGCGCACCAACATTAAATCTAGTTTTTGACATGTTAATAAGTTAAATATATAAAAATAAAATTATTATTTGGAATCCGGATAAAAAAAATTTACTTTGGATAAAATTTTCATATTATTCTGATAGCTTCCATATTTTAATGAATAATAAAAACGCGCTCTATTTTAATTAAAACCCACTTTTTTCATCCCAATAATTTATATGGTTAAAAAATAATATTGAATGGTTTTAAAGTATAAATAGAATATATTTTTACTATTTAATATAATTTATGTCATTACCATTAATTTTACATTGAATTCATAGGTAAAATAATGTCAATCTTTGGCAATGTTTTAACTTATAAAACCTGTTTTCTTAACAACGGGATTAATTTTAAATTAATTACTTAAACTTACATTTTTTGAATTTTCAGAAATGGATTCAATATTTATATTCAGTGGGGCCAAATTATTTTAATAGGTTAATTTGTTTTTTGATATTATGAATAGTAACTACAATAATTTTTATTTACTGCGTTAAAGGTAAATCGGGTAATTAAGGGTAAACATAAGATTATAAAATTACCCTAAAACCTGAAAAAATTATATCGGTTGACTGAAAGTCTACCCTTATCACATAAGGGTCTGAATAAAATCATTTTATGGACTTTTGACCCTTAAAATAATTTAATTATTATTAAAACCAAAGAAAGTGACAACATGTCACTCTCTTAAATCTTATAAGTATAATAATTTTAAATTAGTGATAAACATCTGAAACTTCGAACAGGAATAGTCTCCAGAAAGCTAATAAAATTATCTACATCATGTGAATTTATTTATAATTTTTAGGGATTAAATAATTATCATTAATGGTGACACAATAGTGATGTTGAAATTATTTTATTAATTGAAATATCAAATAAATGGTTTTAAAAATATTAAAATAAATATTATATGAACTATTTAAGTTGATACACTAATTTTATAGATAAATATAAAATGGTATAAATCTATTAAAGCTTTTATTTAGAATATATTGTCTATTTATATTTTATTTAAATTCAAATAAATGAATAGTGTCAAAATTGACACTATTGTTATTTTATAAAAATAACATATTATAAAATTGTTTAAAATTAATAAAAATATTTAAAAATTATAAATTTAAATTTATATGGTCTAAAATTTCATAATTTATCTAAATATGGATAATTGATAGAACATAAGTAAATATTTTTATCAATTTAAAATTTAGAATATTATTACAACAAATAAAATTAAATAGATTAAATAAGGCTAAATCAATTTGATAAGATTTAAAATAAATTCGCAACATGTCTAAATTTTATTGGTTGACAAGATTACAACCCTATATAATTTTATATTCGTATTTGAGTCATTTTTGGAGGTTTTTAAGTGGGGTTGGAATTTATTATAAATTAATATTTCTTATAATTCCAAAGGTGCCCCTCTCCTCCCTTATAAAAGGGCACCTCCTCCCTCTCCTCCTCACACCACATTGAGCCTTCATGCTCAGCCAACCCCTGAAAATTTATCTTCTCAACTTACCTATAAACATACTAGAGGTAATTGTTTTTTTCAAAGACCAACTTTAGTGCCCTAAGAGGAGGTTAAGAAGAGGCACGTCAAAGAAGAGGTAATATCCTTTACCAATTCTTTCCATTTTATTTCTTCTTATACTTCTTCTCCTTTATTTGATTAATCATAAATTAATAACCTCAGTATCAATCATATACCTATATATTATTATAAATTTTAAACAACCCTATTTTACCTTCTATCCATCCTATGGAAAATGAAATCACCGCGCGTGCGTACGTACGGAACACCTTCTCCACGCCGTGGTGTAATCTGTTTTCCACCACTACCTTACATGGATGGGTATAATGGTGTAAAGAAAAACTATATTTGATTATTATAACATGATAATAATTCTTAGACAATCCATATTCCTTTCCAATACCATTGAATAGTAATTAGAACGATATCATCGCTCGTGCGTATGTATGGCCTACCGTCTCCACGATGTGATGCGACTCGTTCTACGTGATCTTCATTGAATAATGTAACACCTCGAGCTTCCATGATACGCTTCTCATTCAATAATGCAATGGCTTGCATTGTACGCAACTTCGAGTTCTAAAACACCGCGACTAATAAAAGTAGCCGTTATGAATAGTAATAACCACTTTTTAAAATTATAGAAATTTTATATTTCAAAATGGACTTCATTTTTGGATTCGGAATATCGAAATTAGCCTATGTTGAATTTTTGGTATTTTTCTAAGAACTTCTAATTTTTTATGAATAGTGAAAATTACTTAAAAACAACTTTTTTAATCAAAATAATCTATAGTGATAAATTATACTATTTAGTGGTTTTAAAGTATAATTAGAATATATTTTTACCATTTTATCCAATGGTGGTCATTAGAATTAATTTAACATTGAAATTGGACATAAACAATTGCCAATCTTTTGATATAAATTGTTTCTTAAAAACACGCTATTTGTTGTGACAACGGGAATTAATTATAAAATTAAATAATGAAACTTATATGTTTGGAATTTTGTAAAATAGACATCATTTTTGAAATCGGAATATCAATTATATCTTAGGGTGAAATTTTGGCATTGTTCTGAAAAACTTCAATTTTTGATGAATAGTGAAACCACTAAGTGGTAGTTAAATAAATGATTTTTCGTTTAAATGAAATATTACCACTTCTGTGATTTGATTTTCAAAAATCCGACATACATGGTTGTCATTAAGAAGTAAAATGTGGTTCAATGAGATTAAAATAATTTTTTGGTGAATAGTAACTTTTAAGTTCATAATCGCGATTAGAGGTAATTAGTGTAGTTTAAGGTACAAATAATGTTATAATAATATGAGATGAGCATGACACTTGTCCTACTCCTATTGGATGAGTCATGGCCGACCAAGACAACCCATGGGTCAACTTGGGGACCCCATGGAGCCACATTAGTTGGAAAATGACATTAATATATATTTATTTAATGTTAAAATTAAATTGACACAAACATGAGTTGTTTTACTAAAACAGTTTTTAATTGGGGTTACACAAGTCCAAATTTTGATTATAAATATTCCTTAGAAAGATAAAAAGATTTCCTACATCATAGTATTTTGTTTATAATTTTTAGACATTATATAAATTAAATTATTTATGACATCATGATGATGCAGTGATGACCTCATTATTTAACGATTTAAATAAAATGGGAAGACAATGAAAACTCCAAGGCTTACACTTGTCCAAAGCCAATTGGATGAATCGATTTCGAACCCTTATCACCTTAGCCTAGAATTATATAAGTGTGGGACCTTTAGAATCCGAAAACCATTGTATAATAATGTAATATTTCAATCTTTCCAAAAGAGCCCCTCCTCTCCACTTATAAAAGGCCCCCACCTCTCCCACCTTATTCACACCTTCAAGCCATTTGGCTCGACCAACCTCTGCCCAAATACTCTCCCAACTTCCCTCCCTTACTCCTAGAAGCCTCACTTTGGTCAGAACTCTTCCCAAGGAAGCCTTTGGCTCAAATCAAAAAGAGTTACCCGATTTTGAGGTAATGTCTTCTCTAATGTGGTTTTGTTTTATTTTTCTTCTCCAACCCCCTAAACTCTTTTTATTCATTTCTTTTGTAACAACACCAGTATCCTAAATATACTAGGATTTTGTTATAAGAAGTATTAGAGCTACACTTACACACACCTACATCTAATGGTTAAAGAACATACGGTTTCTGTGGATGGCGAATTTCTGCCTCACGAAACGATGATTGTTCAACACTCATATAACACCTTCAAAGGTGGCCATTAAGATGTAACTATTTTTATATATGATATATAATATGTTTATGTTTTACTTATGCTTCTGTATTTCTCATTTATGGAATACTTTATGATTACCATTATGGGTAAAACGCGATAATTTCATTTTAGGAAGTGCGGACTACCTTCCCCTCAAAGTGATTTGAATCGTTAATGCCATATGTGGGATGTATAAAGGATGGAGTAAATGGTATTATACACTATATTATACTGGAATTATATTATACATTTATATCATTGTTATTTCGTTCCATTAAATATGAAATTGAAATGAAAGTAGCGTTCATGCGTACGTACGGCTTACCGTCTCCATGAACGGTGCATTTCATTTCTTACCTCTAAATGTTACGTAATATTATAAATGAATGTATATACTGGATATATAAGATATATATGACATCTAAATCATGAATATAATTCTGGAGATAATGGATATTCTACCACATAAACAACTTGTAATTATAAGAAGTTTATTGTTGACTCAAGTACCAAAGATCGACAAAACGACCGTTATTAACTTAAATAATTACATAATGTTCATATCATTGTAATAAGTGATATAATAAGGATAATAAAATTGAAAATGGTTCTTAATAAGGTTTATATTAATTCTAGTTTATTATTCAGGAGGTTAAAGAACGGTTGAGTCTAGTCAGACACGAGGTAAGGGAATTTCTTAACCCAACTTCCATTCTTTGGGTTAATCTTTTACTTTCAAATTATGTCATGATATTATTATGTCCTATTTTGTATTTTTACTTTCTTTATGTGTACCTATAGTGAATACACATAATAGATCTATTTTATTTTAAAAATGATCTTTTAAGGACTTCGTCTCAATCCCCTTTCATTGAGGCATATTTGGTTTTATACACAACTTTATTTTATACGGTGTATAAACCCCTTTGACTTTTACATTTATTCAAAAGGAATCTTTTTTATACGAAGCGTTTTGCTAAACGACAAAAGGGAATTTTTTTCTTTCCGTACTTATGCGGCGACAACGACTTCTCCACCGCCGTGACCATTATTTGAGTTTCGGCTTCCTATACAAGCCATCTTTTTTTTAATGAAAAATAAATACAAAGTTTTAACTTTCTTTTATTTTGGTATTGAAAATGGTTTTGAAAGCATTTTTATTATACCAATTTGTTGTATTGATATCTTGTGATTGAAATGTGGAAATGTTATGTTTCCTTTATGCATGTTTTATGTGATACGATTATGTTATGGTTTATGATATGTTTAAACCTATTCATATGAGGAATGTATTGGACTTAATAAGTGACGGGTGGAGCCCGCTATAGCTCCTCGATGCATCGGTAGGTCTCATGAGACAACTAGACGTGGAATTGGCCACGGCCCTTTCCCAATTTGATTTATGATTTTGGCCGAGGCCTTAATCATTTTAGACGTCTTGGCCGAGGCCTTGACAAAGTGTTTCAGAATGTCTGGCATTATACATTCCCTCATTATGAAAGTGGTTATTGATATTGCATGTGATTATTCGACCAGTAGAATATCCATGTGAAGAAGTGAATGGAATTATCTCATTTTACTTTTTCCATATTATGTTGAAGTTCATGTTTAAAAGGCTTTTGTTTTATTTATACATTGCCTTAATTGTTAATGATTATTTATGAAAGATTCCGCATTATTGTTATCCTTACTGAGCATCTGAGCTCACCCCTTTCAATGTTTTAATATTTTCCAGGATATGAAGAATTATTTTAGGAATGACCTGCAGGGATAGTCAGAAGGGGATATGAGTGTGGACTATGAAGACTTTGTTATTAGTTTTTCACTTTATGATGTAATGTAAGACTTATGAGTGTATCTAGTGTTTCCAAGGCTACTAAACTAATCGGTCTTTCGAGACTTGATCTTTCGTAATCATGCCAATGTTATGAAGTAATGCACCGAATCTGGGTAGCTGGGGTCGGGGCGTTACAGTTGGTATCAGAGGCAGTTTAGTACTAACCTTGGAAGCTAGATTTAGACAAACTCTGATTCGAGCACATAGCCCAAAGATTGACTTTGAGGATTAGTATAGAAGAACTTCCTAGAATTTTGTTATTGTAGAGATTTTGTGAGTTTTCCGAGCAATACATCCCTGTCTGGATACGAGAAGGTAGAGGAAGCTCTGGCATAGATGTACCTAGGGGTAAAACCTAAAAACACCACTTTGAGCTAGACTCGAACGAGAACTGGTGCACGACAACGGGCCTTGCTGCACTCTTGGTTACGACACTCCCGGGGGATATGCTTAGGATAATTCTCATTTTCTTTACAAACCACTATGAAAGGTTGTGAGTATATACTTCCTCAAATAAAACCTTTTTATGATTATGGATTATATCCATAAATAGTTCAATTTATGTTAAGTATTTTACAAGTATGGAATTATGTATTTTGATTCATAAACTAATCTATTTTATGCCATTGTTTATAAATGGCACCTAGTGGAAGGAATGGAAACCGTATCAATGCACGAACTCCGTGTAGGGATTGCCCTCCTGCTCAAGATAATTATTGTGGATTTGGAGATACAACTGGTGCTGATCAACTTATTACCATACTGGGACAACTCACTCAGGTTATGAATAATAACCTTACTCGTATGGAGCACCCTGATCCGCAATGTGGAGGATCAATGCTAGACCGTTTCATGAGGCAACAACCACCAACCTTCAATAGGAGTACAAATCATATAGTAGCTGAGCAATGGATAAATTCCTTAGAGAAAATATTTCATGCCTTGGGGAGTAGTGAAAGGGAGAAGGTTGTCATGGCAGTTTACCGCCTCACTGGAGATGCCGATCAGTGGTGGTCGCTGATTCAAAACACAAAGGAAGTTGATGACGTATCGAATATGGAATGGAGGGAGTTCAAAGAGCTTTTCTTAGAAAAATACTTTCCTCATGACCATCGAGCAGATATGGAAAGGCAATTTCTGAGTTTGAGGCAGAAGGAGGATGAGAATGTCACAAAGTATGAGGCTAACTTTACAAGGTTAGCGAGGCATGCTGCCGATTATATATGTAACCCAAGGAGTAAGATTTATCGTTTCTTTGATGGGTTAAAACCATTTCTCCGTCGAGCTTTAGTATCACAATCCTTCTCATCATACGAAGATATTGTCTCGTGTGCTATCAAGACAGAAAAGGAATTCTCTAAGTCCTATGACAACAAAGTAAAGCAAGAGAAGAAGAGAATGGTGGAACAAGAGATAGATAAAGGGAAAAAGGGAAAGAAGGATTTTCCATTATGTGATAATTGTGGGAAGAATCACCCTGGTACTTGCCTAAAAGGAATGGGAGTTTGTTATAAATGTGGAGAAAAAGGTCACCAGGCGCGTGATTGCAAGGGAAAGAAAGAGGCTATCAATGTTGAATACTACAATTGTAGAGAAATGGGTCATTATGCAAATGAATGTCCTAAGCGTCAAGGAAACTTACCTCAGAAAAGGCCAAGGGATCAAGGCCAATCTTATGCTGTGACTACAGTTGAAGCGGAATAATTATTGTATTTGTGTTTTTGGACTCAAGAACTAGATTATGGTTATAAGAATAATGTGATATATATAAGGATTGTACTGCAGTAAATTTTGTTTTCATTAAGGATTTAATATGATGAAGGTAATCATATTTTTAATATGTGACACTAAGAGAAACTTTACTTTGTTTGGGGAATCTGAGGTTACAATTGATTTTGGAATTTAACGACCCTTTAGAGAAAGTCTGGACGGAGGTATTTTGGATAACTATAAAGGTTGGAATGGATTAAGTTGATCTTTTTATAGTATTGTTTAAGGTTAAAGCATTTCTGAAGATTTTTTTTGGAATATTATAATACTATAGTTTTAGGAAAAGGACAACCTGCAGGGTGGTGCATAACCCGTCGCGTCGGACAAAGCTGCAGGAATCGAACCCACAACCATAGTGCGACAAGCCTTTATTTCCTACCACTAGCCTACAGGAAGTCCCTGGTTATTACAAAATAATTTTACTAATCTAAATGGTATGTGTTAACATTTGGAACCTTATACAATTAGGAAAAGTATAATATTTTTTGGTTCTATTATCTTTTTGAGTGAAAGATGAGTTGAAGGTTGAGACTCTAATTGTCAAGCATAAATATATATATATACCTATATCTTATTCAATGAATAAATTAATTCTTAAACATTATTAAATGGATATTAAAACAAAAAAATGTGTTATCATAATACCTTATGTCTTGTTGAACTGATGATATTTTAAATCAACATAGATTGAAGGCTTTGAGGCCCTCAATTTGACAGTTGATTGTGATTGATAACCTCAATCACTCCCTACAAATATTTACATTTTTCCTCCAATTATATGTCTCTAATTGCCACCAATGTTCTCCTTATCGAGTTCATAATTTGGTGGTGACTTTCTTATTTCCATTTCCCTCTTATTAAGGCTAAATTTTATTAACCTTATTTCCGATGTGGGTTTTCCACAAAGGTATTTTCTATTTTCAACCTCTTATTTTCAAAGAAAAAATTTCAAATTGCAAGGACGCAATTTATTGAAGGAGGGGAGAATGTAACACCCCGAGCTTCCATGATACGCTTCTCATTCAATAATGCAATGGCTTGCATTGTACGCAACTTCGAGTTCTAAAACACCGCGACTAATAAAAGTAGCCGTTATGAATAGTAAAACCCACTTTTTAAAATTATAGAAATTTTATATTTCAAAATGGACTTCTTTTTTGGATTCGGAATATCGAAATTAGCCTATGTTGAATTTTTGGTATTTTTCTAAGAACTTCTAATTTTTTATGAATAGTGAAAAATACTTAAAAACAAATTTTTTAATCAAAATAATCTATAGTGATAAATTATACTATTTAGTGGTTTTAAAGTATAATTAGAATATATTTTTACCATTTTATCCAATGGTGTTCATTAGAATTAATTTAACATTGAAATTGGACATAAACAATTGCCAATCTTTTGATATAAATTGTTTCTAAAAAACACGCTATTTGTTGTGACAGCGGGAATTAATTATAAAATTAAATAATGCAACTTATATGTTTGGAATTTTGTAAAATAGACATCATTTTTGAAATCGGAATATCAATTATTTCTTAGGGTGAAATTTTGGCATTGTTCTGAAAAACTTCAATTTTTGATGAATAGTGAAACCACTAAGTGGTAGTTAAATAACTGATTTTTCGTTTAAATGAAATATTACCACTTCTGTGATTTGATTTTCAAAAATCCGACATACATGGTTGTCATTAAGAAGTAAAATGTGGTTCAATGAGATTAAAATAATTTTTTGGTGAATAGTAACTTTTAAGTTCTTAATCGCGATTAGAGGTAATTAGTGTAGTTTAAGGTACAAATAATGTTACAATAATATGAGATGAGCATGACACTTGTCCTACTCCTATTGGATGAGTCATGGCCGACCAAGAAAACCCATGGGTCAACTTGGGGACCCCATGGAGCCACTTTAGTTGGAAAATGACATTAATATATATTTATTTAATGTTAAAATTAAATTGACACAAACATGAGTTGTTTTAGTAAAACAGTTTTTAATTGAGGTTACACAAGTCCAAATTTTGATTATAAATATTCATTAGAAAGCTAAAAATATTTCATACATCATAGTATTTTTTTATATAAGTTTTAGACATTATATAAATTAAATTATTTGTGACATCATGATGATGCAGCGATGACCTCATTATTTAACGATTTAAATAAAATGGGAAGATAATGAAAACTCCAAGGCTTACACTTGTCCAAAGCCAATTGGATGAGGAGATTTCGAACCCTTATCACCTTAGCCTAAAATTATATAAGTTTGGGACCTTTAGAATCCGAAAAATCATTTTATAATAATGTAATATTTCAATCTTTCCAAAAGAGCCCCTCCTCTCCACTTATAAAAGGCCCCCACCTCTCCCACCTTATTCACACCTTCAAGCCATTTGGATCGGCCAACCTCTGCCCAAATACTCTCCCAACTTCCCTCCCTTACTCCTAGAAGCCTCACTTTGGTCAGAACTCTTCCCAAGGAAGCCTTTGGCTCAAATCAAAAAGAGTTACCCGATTTTGAGGTAATGTCTTCTCTAATGTGGTTTTGTTTTATTTTTCTTCTCCAACCCCCTAAACTCTTTTTATTCATTTCTTTTGTAACAACACCAGTATACTAAATATACTAGGATGTTGTTATAAGAAGGATTCGAGCTAAACTTACACACACCTACATCTAATGGTTAAAGAACATACGGTTTCTGTGGATAGCGAATTTCTGCCTCACGAAACAATGATTGTTCAACACTCATATAACACTTTCAAAGGTGGCCATTAAGATGTAACTATTTTTATATATGATATATAATATGTTTATGTTTTACTTATGCTTCTTTATTTCTCATTTATGGCATACTTTATGATTTCCATTATGGGTAAAACGCGATAATTTCATTTTAGGAAGTGCGGACTACCGCCCCCTCAAAGTGATTTGAATCGCTAATGCCATATGTGGGATGTATAAAGGATGGAGTAAATGGTATTATACACTATATTATACTGGAATTATATTATACATATATATCATTATTATTTCGTTCCATTAAATATGAAATTGAAATGAAAGTAGCATTCATGCGTACGTACGGCTTACCGTCTCCATGAACGGCGCATTTCATTTCTTACCTCTAAATGTTACGTAATATTATAAATGAATGTATATACTGGATATATAAGATATATATGACATCTAAATCATGAATATAATTCTGGAGATAATGGATATTCTACCACATAAACAACTTGTAATTATAAGAAGTTTATTGTTGACTCAAGTACCAAAGATCGACAAAACGACCGTTATTAACTTAAATAATTACATAATGTTCATATCATTGTAATAAGTGATATAATAAGGATAATAAAATTGAAAATGGTTCTTAATAAGGTGTATATTAATTCTAGTTTATTATTAAGGAGGTTAAAGAACGGTTGAGTCAAGTCAGACACGAGGTAAGGGAATTTCTTAACCCAACTTCCATTCTTTGGGTTAATCTTTTACCTTCAAATTATGTCATGATATTATTATGTTCTATTTTGTATTTTTACTTTCTTTATGTGTACCTATAGTGAATACACATAATAGATCTATTTTATTTTAAAAATGATCTTTTAAGGACTTCGTCTCAATCCCCTTTCATTGAGGCATATTTGGTTTTATACACAACTTTATTTTATACGGTGTATAAAGCCCTTTGACTTTTACATTTATTCAAAAGGAATCTTTTTTATACGAAGCGTTTTGCTAAACGACAAAAGGGAATGTTTTTCTTTCCGTACTTATGCGGCGACAACGAATTCTCCGCCGCCGTGACCATTATTTGAGTTTCGGCTTCCTATACAAGCCATCTTTTTTTTAATGAAAAATAAATAAAAAGTTTTAACTTTCTTTTATTTTGGTATTGAAAATGGTTTTGAAAGCGTTTTTATTATATCAATGTGTTGTATTGATATCTTGTGATTGAAATGTGGAAATGTTATGTTTCCTTTATGCATGTTTTATGTGATACGATTATGTTATGGTTTATGATATGTTTAAACCTATTCATATGAGGAATGTATTGGACTTAATAAGTGACGGGTGGAGCCCGCTATAGCTCCTCGATGCATTGGTAGGTCTCATGAGACAACTAGACGTGGAATTGGCCAAGGCCCTTTCCCAATTAGATTTATGATTTTGGCCGAGGCCTTAATCATTTTAGACGTCTTGGCCGAGGCCTTGACAAAGTGTTTCAGAATGTCTGGCATTATACATTCCCTCATTATGAAAGTGGTTATTGATATTGCATGTGATTATTCGACCAGTAGAATATCCATGTGAAGAAGTGAATGGCATTATCTCATTTTACTTTTTCCATATTATGTTGAAGTTCATGTTTAAAAGGCTTTTGTTGTATTTATACATTGCCTTAATTGTTAATGATTATTTATGAAAGCTTCCGCATTATTGTTATCCTTACTGAGCATCTGAGCTCACCCCGTTCAATGTTTTAATATTTTCCAGGATGTGAAGAAGTATTTTAGGAATGACCTGCAGGGATAGTCAGAAGAGGATATGAGTGTGGACTATGAAGACTTTGTTATTAGTTTTTCACTTTATGATGTAATGTAAGACTTATGAGTGTATCTAGTGTTTCCAAGGCTACTAAACTAATCGGTCTTTCGAGACTTGATCTTTCGTGATCATGCCAATGTCACGAAGTAATGCACCGACTCTGGGTAGCTGGGGTCGGGGAGTTACAAATAATGATTATATAAATGAATTTAATGAAAAAATATGATATATATTACAATAATACCATTCTTTAAATAAGGTATCTATAACCAAAAAAGAGGAATAAGAATTTATTCGACAAGACATGCATAAGAACATAGAGCAATGACCACCCGAATAATAAGTAGCAATGAAATAATACTAATAAGAAGATAAGAATATTACCATGTATGATATCATAACAATGAATATGATTCTGTAATAAGTCAATGACATTATTTAAATCATTATTTAAGAGGTTCAGATACGTATAAAGCATATCGAACCTAAGGAAAGGGAAAATTTTGCAAATCTCATTTTATTCCGAGATTTCTTATAAGTAAGTATTTAATGGGGTTATATTTATCATCCATCCTCATAAAAATGTTTTTTTTAAAGTGTTTAATATTCTAACATGTATTTTTAAAGTCATTTTTACCCCTCTTTGACTTTTACATTGTGTTATGGAAGGAATCTTTCTTATGTTTACCATACAAGGAATTTTTTGACTTCTCTGACAAAAGTACAAGGAGAATGTTTTTTTAACTTATACGGCATGAATGGATTCTTACGGTTTCATAGAACCTAATCTTCATGAAGCTTCCATGACAATATTTCATGATTATTTTCAATAAAATCTATTTCTTTTAAAATTAAATGGTATTTTGTGAAAATAAAATAATTTTGAAGAAGAAAGGATATTTTCTCAATAATTCATTCCAAGTGTTTTTTCAAAAATATTTTCCATCTAAGATGACATTATTTAGTATGATTATGTATCAAGTGTAATTTCTCTATTATTTAAATGGTTTTATTCTTCTTATGATGAAATAATATCCATTTTTTTATATGCATTATGTTTTGAAACCCATTTTATTATTTCGGTTATTATGAATGATTTATGTTTATTTTGTGGCACAAGTAAGAATGATTTAATTATGAAATGGGTGGGACCTATATCTCCCTCCAATGCATTGGTTAATGATTTATATCTCATGAGATAGCCATATTGGAATGACATGTTAATCCGGTTCAGTGATACGGGACTGGATCGAGGAGTGAACTCGGTTCAATAATGGACTTTGTCCGCTCTGATAGTCTTGGCAATGAGTCCTGAATAAAATGAAATGATTTTCTATGATTATGTGTTTATGAAACAAAGTTTCAAGTTTTATTTTATTATTATTGGGATTACATTTCACTACTATGATTTATCCCATGTTATGATATTATGATCTCTTTTGTAGGTTAAGCTATTCAAAATGATATGTTCTTATGAATATGATATGATTGATATTTCTTGTGTTTACCCTTACTGAGCATTTGAGCTCACCCCTTTGTATTTTTTCTTTACACCAGGTCTGGAATAAGGGTATAAAGTTGGATATTCCATAATGGGATTCTAGATATGATGAAATAAGCAGGAGACAATGTAGATGATTTATGAACCAGTTGTTTATGTTTCCCAGTTTCTAAAGACACTATACCTATATGGTCCTACCATGGTTTTTTTATATTTTGTAATAAATATGCTTCAATTCTGAAATAATAACAATGTATGTATGGTATGGGTCATTATAGTTGGTATCAGAGGAAAGGTATAGTCAACCTTTGGAAGCTACGATGTGAAAGCCTTAGTAAGAACCTTAAGGATATGTCTAGGAATAGAACATAATCCTAGTATTTTAGAAATAGCCATGAATAACCTATGATAAGACCTAAAGTATAAAATTTTATTAATAATTTTGTGGTTTTCCTATTTTAATTAGTGATTATCACACGATGCTTCTTGGTTTTAGTCAATGGATGGAACCAGAAGGAATTGTGTTAATGTTGAATGCGACAGACAATGCAAGGATTGCCCCCTGAGCAACCAAATGTTAAGGGAGCTAGAATGCAAAATCTTTTAGCCATGCTCCCTCAATTTTCTCAAGCTATGAACCATGATGTACTTCCAAACCAGTAAAGTAAGGAGCAACATTCTGTTGAATCCATCATGAGGCAGTGTCCACCTTCAATCAGCGGGTCTTCTGATCTATTAGTGGATGAACAATGGATCAGTACCACTGAAAAGATATTTTCAGTTATACAATGTTCTAAACATAAAAAATTCATCTTAGCAGTGTATCGTTTGGAAGGTGAAGCTGATAAATGGTGGAATCTTATCAATAATACGAGGCAAAGGGATGAAATTAAGTCCATGGAATTGGACGAGTTCAAGAACAAATTTTTCAATAAGTACTTCCCTGATATTCTTCGAACAAGGATGGAGAAAAGGTTTCTTGAACTAAATCAAAAGGATGATGAATCAGTTGGTACCTACAAAGCAAATTTTACAAGACTTGCAAGGTACACTTCTGGAATTATTATCCAACCTGAGAGTATGATCGATTGATTCTTCAGTGGATTAAAACCAAGTCTTCGAAGGGCGTTAGCCATAAGGGACTTCAATAGCTATGAGGAAATTGTTCGATGTGCTCTCAATGTTGATATGGATATTAGAGTAACCCATCAGTCATATGGGTTTGATAAGAAGAGGAAAATGGAATTCAAAGGAAAATATAAATACCACACTGAAAAAAAGATGATTTTTCCTTTATGCTCAGATTGTGGAAAGAAACATGGAGGGAATTGTCTTAAAGGGACAATAAAATGTTTTAATTGTGGAAAAGAAGGTCATCGAGCAATTGAATGTCGAAATAATGTAAATAATATGTCTAATGATATGAACAAAGAAACGGATACACAGAATTCACCTCCAACACTTCAATGTTTCAAGTGCAAGGAGATGGGGCATTATGCCAATCAATGCCTAAATCCAAGGGTTGTTGATGATGATCGACGTCAACAAACTCTTATGGCTGGAGAAAAAGTAAAGTCACATGAAATTACAATCGGTGATGTTGAGTACGATAATGAAGTGGTGAATGGTACACTTACCATCCACTCTAAAGTAGAAAATGTTTTATTTGATTCTAGATACACCCACTCGTTTTTTTCTGATGAATATTCTAAGGGTATCACCGTATTACCTCAAAAATTAGATGTTGAGTTAGATATGAAAACTCCAAATGGAAAAATAGTCGCATGAAATGTTTATAATTCTTCTCCAATTGACGTTTGTGGGAAATTGCTTCCTGCAAATCCTGTGATCCTTCCTATAGTGGAATTTGATGTGATTCTTGGCATGGATTTTCTTTCTTTATACAAATCTCATATCAGTTTCCAAAGAATGGAAATCACATTTAATATTCCCGATCAATCTATGACCATCTATCAATGCAAGGATGACCATAACCTTCCAGTGGAAATTTATTCCATCTTATGGGTCTTGATTCCACTAAATAAAGGTTATTTATCTCAAATGGTTGGTGAGAAACTCACATTTAGGAATATGTGCATTGTACAAGAGTTTGATGATGTATTTCTGGAGGAATTCCCAAGCATTCCACCAAATTGTGAAGTTTAGTTTTCAATATAACTCATACCGGGTGCTTTGCCTATTTCAAAGACACCTTATAGAATGAACCCAATTGAGTTGTAGGAGTTGAAGACGCAACTCCCAGAGAATATTTCTTAAGGATTCATACACCCTAGTGCGTCACCTTGGTGAGCACCTGTTATGTTTGTTAAGAAGAAATATGGATCAATGAGACTCTTCATTGATTATCGAGAACTTCACAAGATCACTATCAAGAACAAATACCCTCTACCATGCATTGATGAATTATTTGACCAACTACGCAGATCTCAATACTTTTCCAAGATTGATCTTTGTGTAGGGTATCATCAATTAAGGGTCAAAAGGGAGGATATACCATAGATGGCTTTCTATAAAAGGTATGGACACTATAAATTTATAGTGATGCCATTTGGTCTTACTAATGCCCCTGCTATCTTCATGGATCTAATTAATAGAGACTTTAGAGACTATCCTGATCAGTTTTTTGTAGTATTCATAGACAATATTCTTGTATATTCAATGAAAAAGGAAGAACATGAAGATAACTTGAGAATTGTATGAAAGAACCTAAAAAAGGAGAAGTTGTATGCCAAATTTACGAAGTGTAAATTTTGGATTTATAAAGTTTCATTTTTGGGTCACATAATCTCAAAAGAGGGTATATCTGTGGATCCAGCAAAAATGGAGGTTATCGAAAGATGGTCGAGACCAACTACAGTAACTGAGTTCTGAAGTTTTCTTGGCTTGTATTGATATTATCGACGTGTTGTGAAAGATTTTTCAAGGTAATCTAATCCACTCACCAGGTTGACTCAAAAAGGAGTTATGTTCATTTGGACAGAGGAGTGTGAAGAAAATTTTAAGGAGCTAAAATGAAGGTTATCCAGTTCACCTTTTCCCACACTTCCTTGTAGTGGAGAAAGTTTTGTGATCTGCACTGATGCATCCAAGAAGGAATTGGGGTGTGTTCTCATGAAAAATGATATGGTGATAGCTTATGCCTCGTGACAGTTGAAAATCCTTGAGAAAAATTACCCAACTCTTGATTTGGTGTTAGCTGCAGTAATATTTTCATTAAAGATTTGGTGGAATTACCTTTATGGTGAAAGGTGTGATATTTATACAGATCATAAATGTTTAAAGTGTATTTTCACACAAAAGGAGCTGAATATGCTCCAAAAAAGATGGTTGGAGTTGATTAAGGATTATAACTGCTCAATTCATTATCACCTTGGGAAATCAAAAAAGGGGGAAGACACATTAAGTCGACAAGACCATGCTAGCTTATCCATGATGAGGATCAAAAACGATCCAATATTTATGGATTTACAAAGGATGGGTCTTGGAATTATAATGGATGGGGAAAAATCTTATCTTTCTCAAATGAATGTTCAACCACCTATACATATGAATATTAAAGAGGCACTAAAATAAGATGTAGAGTTACAAAAGAAGGTGAGAAATGTTCCAGAATTTCACATTGATTGTGATGAAATAATAAGGTTCATGAATCGGGTTTGTGTTCCTCGCTTCCAAGAATTGAAGAAGGAGCTGCTGGATGAGGCTCATATTTCTTCATTCTCTATTCATCCTGGAATCACAAAGATGTATAGGGACCTGAAAGAGTACTTGTGGTGGGATGGAATGAAAAGAGATGTTGCTGAATATGTCTCTCGATGCTTGGTTTGTCAGCAAGTTAATGTTGAGAGACAGAAGTCTAAAGGGATGTTACGACCATTACCCATACCTGAATGGAAATGGGAAAAAATCACTATGAACTTTTTCATCGGACATTCTAAAACATCCAAATGCAATAATGCTATCTGGGTCATAGTTGATCGTCTTACGAATTTGGCACACTTCCTTACATTTAGAGAAGATTTCTCTCTGGATCACCATGCCGAGATATATATAAAGGATGTGGTAAGATTTCATGGAGTAACAATTTCCACTATATCTGATCAGGATCCGAGGTTTACCTCGAAGTTCTGGTGAAGTCTTCAGTATACTCAAGATACAGAGTGGAGTTTCAACACTACATATCATCCTTAGACAGACAGTCAGTCTAAGAGAACAATTCAAACCCTAGAAGACATATTAAGAGCTTGCACTATGGATTTCATAGGTGGTTGGGATCAACACCTACCATTGGTGGACTTTTCTTATAATAATAGATTTCACTCCGGTATTGTGATGACTTCTTATAAAGCTCTCTATATAAAGAAATTACGAACTCCAACTTACTAGGATGAAGTTGGGGAAAGAAAGCTATTAGGACCTAATCCTATCGATGAGATGGCAGAAAAGGTCATATCTATTCAAAAAGACATAAGAGAAGCCTAGACTAGACAAAAAAGTTATGCTGACAACCGAAGAAAAGACCTAGAGTTTGCAGTGGGTGATAAAGTGTTCTTACGAATATCTCCTTGGAAGAGAGTAATGATATTCAGAAAGAAGAGAAAGTTGAGCCCTAGGTATATTGGTCCTTTTGAAATACTGGATCGTGTTGGGAAGGTAGATTACCGATTGGAACTTCCACCGAATATCTCTCAAGTTCACGATGTGTTCCATGTATCTCTCCTGAGAAAGTACATATCTGATCCTTCATATGTACTAAGCTCAGAAGTTGTACCGCTGGAGCAAGAACTTTCTTATGAAGAACAGCCGATAGATATTCTGGATCGTAGTGAAAACATTCTACAGAACCAGACCACTCACTTGGTGAAAGTTATATGGAGGAACCACCAATTAGAAGAAGCTACATGGGAGCTTTAGTATATGATGAGGGAGAGGTATCCTCATCTGTTTGTTACGAACTGACAAATTTCGAGGGAGGAATTCTTTTTAAGGGGGTAGCAAGTAACACCCTGATATTTTATGAGAAATATTTTTTTATGTCTTATGTTATACACGACATCAAAGGAATATTTCACTACACACAACACTCTCTTGGCATGCATTATACACAAGAGAAACCATCCTCGATAGCGTGTGTGGTACGCAATATCGAGTTTCACTAAACAACGATATATTGCTATAACATAATTTTGGACTAGCTGTTATGAATAGTATTAACTACATTTTGAATTTTATAATATTATTATTCATTTTACACATTTTCTAAAACATGGTATATGAACAAAATAAATATTTCGGGTAAAATCAGTATTTTTAAAAAAATTGCAGTTTTTTCACCTTTTGAGGGAGCACTAACATTAAATATAGTTTTTGACATGTTTATAAGTTCAATTTTACAAAATAAAAATCTTCTTTGGAATCAAGATATACAAATTTACTTTGGATAAATTTTTCATATTATTTTGATAACTTCCATATTTTAATGAATAGTAAAAACACGCTATATTTTAATTAAAAACAACATTTTTTCTTCCCAATAATTTATATGGTTAAATTATAATATTTAATGGTTTTAAATTATAAATAGAATATATTTTTACAATTTAATATAGTTTATGTAATTACCATTAATTTTACATTAAATTCATAGGTAAAAGAATTTCAATCTTTGGCAATGTTTTATCTTTTAAAACCCATTTTCTTAACAACGAGATTTATTTTAAATTAATTACTACAACATCTGTGTTTTTAATTATTAAAAATGGATTCTATATTTGGATTCAGTGGGTCCAAATTATGTTAATAGGTTACTTTTTTTTGATGTTATGAATAGTAACTACGGTAATTTTTATTTACTGCACTTAAAGGTAAATCAGGTAATTAAGGGTAAAAATAAGATTAGAAAATTACTCTAACACCTGCCAAAATTAATATTTTATGACTAAAAGTCGACCCTTATCACCTAAGTGTCGTAATAAATTCATTTTATGGACTTTTGACCATTAAAATAATTTAATTATTATTAAAACCAAAGAAAGTGACAACATGTCACTCTCTTAAATATTATAAGTAAAATAATTTTAATTTAGTGATAGACTTCATGAATCTTCGAACGGGAATATTATCCCGAAATCTAATAAAATTATCCAAATCAAGTGAATTTATTTATAATTTTTAGGGATTAAATAGTTATTGTTAAAGGTGACAGAATAGTGATGTTGAAATTATTTTATTGATTGAAATATCAAATAAATGGTTTTAAAAATATTAAAATAAATATTATATCAACTATTTAAGGACCTCCACTAATTTTATACAAGCATATGACATGTTATGAATCTATTAAATATTTTAGTTCGAATATATCCTCTATGTAGATTTTATTTAAATTCAAATAAATGAATAGTTTCAAACATGACACTATTGTTATTTTATAAACATTACAAATTATAAAATTGTTTAAAAATTATAAAAATATTTAAAAATTATAAATTTAAATTTAGATGGTCTAAAATTTCATAAAGTATCTAATTATGGATAATTCATAGCACATAAGTAATTATTTATATCAATTTAAAATTTAGAATATTATTACCACAAATAAAATTAAATAGATTAAATGAGGATAAATCAATTTGATGAGGTTTAAAAAAATTCACAACATGTATAGATTTTATTGGTTGATGAAATTAAAACCATATATCATCTAATATGTGAATTTGTTTCATTTTTTTTGGTTTTTAAGTGGGGTTGTAATTTATTATAAATTATTATTTCTTAAAATTCCAAAGGTGCCCCTCTCCTCCCATATAAAAGGGGACCTCCTCCCTCTCCTCCTCACACCACTTTAAGCCTTAAATATGAGAAAACCCCTAAAAAGTTCTCTTATAAACTTCCCTAGAAACATAATATAGGTATTGGGCTTCTTCAAATTCCATCTTTAGTGCCCTAAGAGGAGGTTAAGAAGAGGCGTTTCAAAGAAGATGCAATATCCTTTACTGAATATTTCCATTTTGTTTCTTCTTCTACTTATTTGTATTTATTTGTTTCATCATAAATTAATAACATTAGTATCACTCATATACTGATATATTATTATAAATATGAAACAACCCTATTTCACCTTTTATCCATCCTACGGAAAATGAAATCACCGCGCGTGCGTACGTACGGAATACCGTCTCCACACCGTGGTGTAATCTTTTTTCCACGACCACCTTACATGGATGGGTTTAATGGTGTAAAGAATAACTATATATGATTATTATAACATGATACTAATTCTGAGACATTCCATATTCCACTCCAATACCACTCAATAGTTATGGGAATGATATCATCGCTCGTGCATACGTATGGCCTACCGTATCCACGATGTGATGCGACTCGTTCTACATGATATTAATTGAATAATGATTATATAAATGAATTGAATGAATAAATATGATATATATTACACTAATACCATTCTGTAAATAAGTTATCTATAACCTAAAAAGAGGAGCAAGAATTTATTCGACAAGACATGCATAATAACATAAAGCAATGAACACACGAATAATAAGTAGCAATGAAATATTACTAATAAGAAGATAATAATATAAGCATGTATGATTTAATAAAAATGAATATGATTTTTTAATAAGTCAATGACATTATTTAAATCATTATTAAGGAGGTTCGGATATGTACGAAGCATATCGGACCTAAGGTAAGGGATAATTTTTCAAATCCCATTTTTATCCGAGATTGCTTATACGTAAGTATTTACTAGTGTTATATTTTTCATCCATTTCCATAAAAATGTTTTTCATAAAGTGTTTAATATTATTCCATTTATGTTTAAAGTGATTTTTACCCCTCTTTGACTTTTACATTGTGTTATGGAAGGAATCATTATTTTGTTTACCCTACAAGGAACTTTTTTGACTTTTCCGGCAAAAGTACGGGGAGAATGTTCTTTAACTTATACAGAATGAACAGATTTTTACTGTTTCATAACACCTAATTTTCATGAAGCTTCCTCTACAATATTTTGTGATTATTTTCAACAGAATATTTTTCTTTTAAAATTGAATTGCAGTTTGTGAAAAGAAAATAATTTTGAAGAAGAAAGAATATTTTCCTCAAGAATTTATTTCAAGTGTTTTGTCAAAACTATTTTCCATCTAAGATGACATTATTTAGTATGATTATGTTTCTAGTATAATGTCTCTATTATTTACATGGTTTGATTCTTCTTATGTTGAAATTATATCCAGTTGTTTTATATGGATTATTTTATGATGGGATGATGTTTATGAAACCCAATTTATTATTTGGGTTATGATGAATGATTTATGTTTATTTTGTGGCACAAGTAAGAATGATTTCATTATGAGATGGGTGATACATATATCTCCCTCCAATGCATTGGGTATAGATTTATATCTCACGATATAGACATGGCTGAAATGGTAAGTTAATCCAATTCAGTGATACTGGACTGGAACAAGGAGTGAACTCAGTTCAGTAATAGACTTTGTACGCTATGACAGTCTTATAAACGAGTCTTGACTAAAATAAAATAATTTTCTATGATTATGTGTGTATGACACAAAGTTTCATATTTTACGTTATGATTATTGGGATTACATTTCACTACTACGGTTTATCCCATGTCATGATATTATGATCTCCTTTGCAGGTTAAGATATTAAAAATGTTACGTTCTTATGAATATGATATGATTGATATTTCTTTTATTTGCCCTTACTGAGCATTTGAGATCACCCCTTTGTATATTTTCTTTTCCCCAAGTTAGGAAGAAGGGTATTAAGTAGCATATTCCAAAAAGGGACTCTAGATATGATGAAATAAGCAAGAGACAATGTAGATGATTTATGAACCAGTTGTTTATGTTTCCCAGTTTCTAATGACACTATACCTATATGGTCTTACCATGGTTTTGTTATATGTTGTAATAACTATGCATCAATTCTGAAGTAACAACAATTTCTATAAGGTATGGGTCGTTATATACTGAGTATCAAATTTATTAATTAATTAAATGGATTAAATGTGAAATGCCCAATTTGATATGGACCATGACATAATTATAAGAGTGGTGTAACTCTATCTCGCCTTGTATTCTTGGGGGAATTACATGAGCACTTGAGGATAATATTCCGATTCAAGGATGCTCATTTCATTGTTTGAGACCCACCTTGGAACATGATCCTTTATTTTAGTGGATACCTAGTATGACACTTTTGGATCTATCCTTTACTCTTGTAGGATGCCTTCCATACACTCATTGGATCAAACAAGGCTTCTACAGACCCAATATTCCTATGATACAAATGTGGGCCTCGCCACAGCTTATCCCAATTTACTGTGGATATTTTCCTTAGAATCGATTAGATCACACTATCATGGAATTACATGGACGATGATAATTAGATTACACATTTATGCCTTATCCTTGATATATTTCATTATGAGTTAGTGACCCTTGAGGTATCAGTTTCTTTGGTTATTACCTTGGATCCCATTACAATTATTTTCATCAGGTATTCTTGTTACGTCGTTGAACCTGTACTAATATGATCACGATGTGATTTTAGTTCTAGTTGTGCATCACATGACATAATTATATAAACTAGAACTTAGTTAATATATTAGCTGCTAATATACTCATACACCATCCAAGGGTATAAGTAGGTACTTGGGTATTTACCTTACTGTACTTATTTACTTTTATATATGCATGGTTTAACATTGATTTAGTTTATATTACATATACATGATGTTATAAAAACCATTAGTGGTGTCCTATTTAAGTTTATCACACACCCTATCAGTACTAGCATTGGTACAAGAGAAGATTACATGTATTTCAGTGCTGATAAAGGGATGCATATCACATCAGACATGTGATTTCTTATTTTATTAGGATGGATATAGTAGAAGATGATGAATATAGAGACTGGGATGTTCTGAATAGTTATGGATTCCATTTTCCACTTTTGAATATAATTCATTTATGATACTTTGTATCCATGATTTACAGCATTATAGATACATGGAATATCATCATCATCATTCTTGTATCGTTATATGAATTAAATCCAGTCTCTTTAGTTATTACTATCTTTAGTCTGCTTTTATTTTGGATTCTACATATTATTAATTCTGCTATTTATCGATGTTTCGTATTGGTATTTTATGATATACTTTGGTAATGGGGCTATAGTGAACCCATGAACACACTATGGGGCCTCACTAATAGTTGTTAGCCTCTGGCTTTTGGGGAGATGTGCTTGAGTTAATGGGGACAATTGGCCTCAGGGAACCTTCAGTGGCATCTGGGTTCAGGACATCAAAATGTGGTATTAGCAGAGTTCCTTTCTTTCCTTATTATTTGGAGACAATATATTAGAGATTAAGAATGACTAGGACTTGGTCTTAAGACCTGCTTAGGCATCGAAAACCCTTGTTTGGGGTAAGATTTTGAGTTTTCTAAATTATAATTTTTGTTTTTCATTTTCCTATTTTATTTGAAATCATTTAATCCTTGGATGACACACATATTATGTGATGTTGTTTATTATTCTTATTGATAATTTCATTTTATCCTTGGCCTGATGATATGTGGTAAAGGAGGATTATTACATACATCATCATAGGCACCTATAATTCACATGCCACACATAAGTCCATTATATATAGTTTAATTTAACACTTTACACTAGATTATTTTCCAATGATTGTTCAATGAAGATGTTGTAGTTATATATTGCATGTGGTTTCCCTTGTCTATGATTGCGCGATTTCTAATTTAAATTCCATAAGTTTTATTGGCCCTCATGGGTCGTAATTGGTGTCTTGCGAATCGATCCATTAGAATAAAATCATATTAATGTTGTTTTCACTAATAAAGTGAATGTCCCATACTTTACTAGGAATATTGATCCATTTTAAATGATCTTTGATATAGGTTATAAGAAAATGAAAACTATAAAAGTTAAAAATGGATTGAAAAATGAAATGGTTACACATATTTATCTCGCGTGTCATGTTTATGAAAGGTAAATGAGTAAAACTAGAAATTAAATATGAAATGAATGATATGGTTTCCAATAAATGATGAGTCAATGTATCATTGACCATTTATCTTCTAGAACCCGTGTAACTAATACTTGAGTACATACCAATACCGGGGATTCAATGACGGTAGTTGGGGTAGTATACCATGGGTAGTGAGACTTTCATACATTCATATTTATCCAGTGTTTCCATCTATCTGCTTAAATGTTTTTCTATGGAGTTTTCTTGGAATTTGTAGACCAATGTCACCATAGAATCCTCATGTCATGTACCTATAGGGTGGCGATAACCATTATCCAGACACGGTGGACCATGATATTTTAGTATTAACCCTAGAAGTGAGTCATGTGGAACCACCTAATGTACATTATCCGGGAACTGATTCCCATGTTCATTATAGTTTCATACATCTGATGCAATCCATGCAAGGTGATACATGTTCTATATATACAATGATTTATTTGATGTGTGAGTTTCAGGAACATCATCCTCCTACCTTCTTGTTGGATGGTGGTCGACAAGCTACTGATAATTCACTATAGGATACATTTAATATTTATGAGTATCTAGATATTCCTCCAGAGTGGAGGATGAAGCTTAATATTGAAATTCTATATGACTTAGCCAAGGGGTGGAGGGATGTGATTACCCCGGCTAGTCTCCATCAAGGCATTGTATGGGATGATTTGGGGACACTTTTTATGACCAATTATTTCCTAAGACATTGTGAGCTGATAGAGAAAATTTGGTCATGCAAATCTAGTTGGGTTTTTTGTTATTTATGGATAATTCAATGTATTTCATGGAGTCCCATCTCTTTACAAAACTTATAGTTGGTGATGAGATTTTGTGTTATAGAAAATTTAAAGATGGGCTTCTGTATTCCATCTATAATCATGTGACTGTCTTTCCCCTAAATACATTCTCTAAAACAGTCAATAAGGATCTTATCACTGAATTAATCTAGAGGGATAGTGATAGTACTCAATATAGAGGACCAATGCCATGACAAAAAGGTAGTTCCTCCAACATCTGGAAGCATTCCCTCAAGGTTTATCATTAGGGTAGTAGCATATAGAGTACCCATGATCGTAGCACTATGGTGTGTCGTTAGTGTAGAATAAATGGGCTCTTGAATCCTTGTTGTGATAGATACCCTCTGGTGTGATGAGAATGACGCCATATCAAAAATACTTGAATCTTATACCAGACATTTTCATCAGATTAGAGTGGATTGGGTAATGCAGAAGGATACCCATCAAGGGAGGGTTTTTATGCCGCATCAGGTAGGCTGTTGGAGTGGCACCAGAATGACTGATCAAGGAGGAGGTCACAACCATGGTAGTAAGAATCATGTTCACCAATAGTTCCATCATGGAATTTTGGATTATAGTAGTCCAGTTGTTGTACATGGTCATGGGTTAGTTCAGTTGCATATATTACAAAAAAATACTGATGGAACATGTTTCATCATTGTGCCAATATTTTACAACTCACCCAACATCTTGGAAAACACATGAAATCGGTGTAAATAAATAACTGTGAATGTAAATGGAATGAATAAAAATCTTGTTATGTGGCATAAAAAATGAAAGTAAGAAAAGATATGTGTGACCCAATAATTTAAAACTAATCATAAATAAAATATATATAAAATCTATTATGCAGGTGACATTATTATAAATAAGTTTTAGGAAATACCTAAGTCATGATGAACTAAAATATTTTTCATGAAAAATACATAAAAATAATCTAAATTAATAGCCACACTGTTAACACGCAGAGATTCCAGATTTTAGAAATAACTCATGTTATAGACACATTATAGAAATAAATTTTATATTACATAATAGATAATTATACATAGTTTACGGTTTTTATATATTGTTTTTTGTGTGAATTTTGTCACAGAGCTTTTAGATTTGAGACACATTAGAACATAATATTACACGGTTTTGACCGTCATTATTCATCATAATCATAATAGACATTATATCTTGTATACATTCATGAATGGGTTTCTATTAATATGCATTTTTTAAATCCATATATATCTCATCATCATAGAATACTGTCATAGATGCATAAACTGGATAGAATTAACTGGAAATGCACATTAATTTACAAGAAAATGGCATGAAGATCAAATCCAAACAATACCATCCTGCATTGAATTCCCTGCACTGTCAATAAATTATATCCAGAATGTGGACTAGATTCATCCGCAGATACAAAAAAACATGACAAAAAAGACATAAAATCATTGAAAAACATATTATACCAGCCAAACTTGCCCAATGATGCCATAAATATTTTCCTTTAGCTACTACACCATCCAGAATCAATCCCATCAATGGGATCAGTGACGTTATTTAAATCCAATTGATCTTACACATCAGCAAGTGAATTATGGTTCCAATTGATCAGTGCCTCTAAAAAGTAACACATGTCATCCTTGGTGTTCCTTGATGGCACATCAACCATGAATGACTCAATCACCATTGTCCTTGGACACTCTTCAAGGACCTCTGGGTGGATCGTGATCACCAATTAGTTGTTTTGTGCATTAAGAGAAAAACCTTGGATTGTTAAAAGGGAAATAAAATCAACCATGAAGACACATCCCATTCAGAAATGTGCAAATAGGAAGTAAGAAAAGGCAAAACCCCAAATCTAGTTCATAACCAAGACAACCCTTGTTGTTCACAAAATGGACCAAACATCACATACAATCAAATAAATCATTTTTAAGTGTTGGTTCCCATTGTTAGGGATAACCCCTATTTTTTTTCTTTTTTGTTGTTGTGTCAAAAAAAGCACAACTACAGGCCGAACTGGTCTCTTAGCATGATTTTTTGGTTTTTTAAAAGAAAATGCAGATGAATATAAAAGACTATAGGGTAGGAATTTATAAGTTTTTAGGATAAAAAACCAAATAATAAAAACAACATACCTCAATAGATAAGATGAAAAGTTCATCCCTGAGTCCATGGTCTAGGGCATCCACTCCTCGTTGTTTTCTGCTAATTTTCAGTATATAAAATAGGTGTGATCAACATGATTGAACTGAAACACCCATCCCACAAAAAGAAAATGTAACACCCCAAGTTTCTATGGTACGCTTCTCGTTAAATAATGTGATAGTGTGTGTTGTACGCAATACCGAGTTCTAACACACCATAACCAATCAAACTAGCCGTTATGAATAGTAATACCTACTTTTTGAAATTATATATATTTTATATTTTAAAATGGACTTCATTCTTGCCTTCGGAATATCGAATTTAGCCTAAGGTGAAATTTTGGTACTTTTCGGATAACTTTCATATTTTGATGAATAGTGAAAATTACTAAATTTTAATTAAAAACAAATTTTTTAATCAAAATAATTAATAGTGATAAATTATGAATTTTAGTGGTTTTAAAGTATATTTAGAATATATTTTTACCATTGAATATAATGTTGGTCATTGGACATAATTTTACAATTAAACCGAACATAAACAAGTGTCAATCTTTTGATAGTTATTATCTCTTAAAAACACGCTTTTTGTTTTGACAGCGGGAATTAATTTTAAATTAATTTCTGCCACTTCTGTGTTTTGAATTTAGAAAAATGGATTCCATATTTGGAATCAGGATTTTCAAATTGTGTAAATAGGTAACTTTTATTTTTAGACATTTTGAATAATTACTGCGGTAAATATTTTATTTACCATGGTTAAGGGTAAATCCGGTAAATAAGGGTTACAAAATAATATTATAATAATACTAAATTACCCTAAAACGTGTCCTAGCCTTATTGGTTGATACATGTTCGACCATAGGCATCTTTGGGTCGATTTTGGGACCCCATGGTGCCACTTGTAGGTGATAGGGACACTTTTTTTTAATTAAGTTTAAATGAATACAAAAATGACACAAGCATATATCTTCTAGAAAAACAATTTTTACATAGGGTTACATATGCTGAATTTTATATTATGAATATTCATTAGAAAGATAAAATGATTTCCTACATAATAATATTTTATTTATAAGTTTTACACATTAAATAATTTAATTTATTTATGACACAATGATGATGAATTAATTACTATAATAGTGAAAAATTAAACTAATTGATATTATAAATACCCAAATAAATATAATATGAAACTTTTAATGAATTAAAATAACTTTATAGGATAATATGATATATTAGGATTGCTTTAATTGACTTTTTTCGAAGTAATCAATCTGTTATGAGTTTCAAAAAAATCAACTATTGAATAGTGTCAAAATTGACATAAAAGAGTTCTTAAAACAAATATTATATTATTAATTGATATTAAATTCCTAAAAATCTAAGATTCGGCCAGGAGACTTATATCATGATAGGTTCATCATTAATGGACCACTTGGCGGTCCCTCGGATGTATATAGTAAGTTTATTAACCATATTATATAAAAATACAAAGAGACATTGTAAAAGTGAAACTAATTAACTTAGAGTTAATACTTAAAGATAAGGTTAATATAAGTCCCCAAACCTGTCTAAATTCTATTGGTTGAGTTGTTTTCGACCCATCCCCACCTTAACCTTTGAATAATCAACTTTGGCGCCATTGGAAAACGAATATAAATTTATTATAAACTAATATCTCTAGCTTTTCCAAAGGTTCCCCTCACCCCTCTTATAAAAGGGCACTCCTCCTTCTCATTTCTTCACACCTTCAAAGCCTTTTGGTTCGGCCAAACTCTGCCCAAATACTCTCCCAACTTCCCTGAATACAACCTAGAGGCCCTAGTTTGATCATAAAGCCAACCTAATGGGCCCTTTTCATCAAATCAAAACGAAGAACCCGAAGAAGAGGTAATGATTTCACCACCCTTTTCCAAGTTCCTTTCTTCTTCCACTTCTTCTTCCTTTGTTATTACCATTGTAAAATAATAACCCTAGTATCATATATATACTGTGATGTTATTATAAATATGGTAAAACCATATTCATTATTCTATCCACCCTTTGAATAACATGTCACCATACGTGCGTGCGTACGGCTTACCGTCTCCACGTCGTGGTGTAATTGTTATTCAATATATTATTATTTGGATGGGTATAATAATGATATGTAACTCATGTAAATAATAAATATAACATGTTAATGATTCCGTATATATGATATAACAACCATTTATATATTATTTTAATATCAAAAGAATGATATTGTCGCTCGTGCGTACATACGGACTACCGTCTCCACGAACGCGATGAGATTCATTCTCCATCGTATCCATTAAAGTATAATTATCATTTGATGATTTAAAAATAATTTATAAGGACTTGATTTCATTCTGGATATGAATAAGATACAACCTATCCATAACAAACAAGGCTTATGTAACAAAACATATAAAAGAAAATGAGTAAGTTAACACCCGAAACGACGATAGTTAAAAGATATTATTAACAAATCAATGTTAAAAGATCATATATGATATCATATTAATGTATATGATTATTGTATAATTTAATAACACTCATTTCACCATTATACAGGAGGTTAACCTACCCCAACCAAGGAAAAGTACAAGGTAAGTGTTATTTCACAATCCCTTCATTATCCGAGGTTGTTTATGCGTAATAATCTACTGGGATCTCTTTATCATCCACATCCATGTTTCTTAATAATGTATTTCAAAACATTTTTATTATTTACAAGAATATGGGTTAAAGTCATTTATACCCTTGTTTGACTTTTTATAAGAGGAATCTTTCTGTCATTTTCAAAACAAGGTCCTTTTAACCTTTTCGACAGAATTAAGGTAAGAATGTTTTTTTAACTTATACGGCGGGTGCGGTTATTTTCCGCCGTTATAAAATCTTCAAAGCTTTCCTTACAATATTATAAGAATATTTTCAAAGAAAATGTTTTATTTTATATGTCTCTTAAATTATTTCAAAAATAGAAAGAGATATTTCTCTAAAAAGAGTTTTGATTTCATCTATGTCAACATCCTTTGATGGATTTTACACTTATTTGAAGTTGATATATTATGATACAAAACTTCTATATTGTATTGAAGGTTTTGTGATATTTTTGACTGTGGATGTGCTATTTTTATACCATTCATAGTTTATGGGGAAATTATTGACATTTCGTATGCTAGTTTTAATACAAATGTTTATGTTATGTTTAAACCTTTTCATATGGGAATGCATTGGACTTAATATGTGATGGGTGGAGCCCGCTATAGCTCCCCGATGCATCGGTAGGTCTCATGAGACAAACTAGTGTCTTGGAACAAGGCCTTGGAAAAATCTTATTTGTAGTCTTGGCACGAGGCCTTGGCTATGTGGTTATGATAGTCTGGCATTATGCATTCCAACATTATGAAAGTGGTTATTGATTTTGCATGTGATTATTCGATTAGTAGAATATCCATGTGAATAAGTAAATGGCATTATTTCATTTTATTTATTCCATACCATGTTGAAAGTTCAAGTTTTAAAGGCTTTTGATTTAGTTATACATTGCCTTAAATGTTTATTCTTATTTATGAAAGTTTCAACTATATTGTTATCCTTACTGGGCATTTGAGCTCACCCCTTTTCTATGTTTAATTTTTCCCAGGAAGTGAAGAAGTAAATTATGAATGACATGCAGGGATATTATGTGGGGATATGAGTGTGGATTATGGAGACAATATGTTGTTGTAGTAGTTTTTCATTTTATGATGTAATGTAAGACTTATGAATATATCTAGTGTTTCCAAGGATACTAAACCAATCGGTCTTTCAAGATTTTATCTTTCTTGTGATCATGACAATGTTATGTAATAATGCACCGACTCTGGGTAACTAGGGTCGGGGCGTTACAGTTGGTATCAGAGGATGTTTAGTACAAACCTTGGAAGCTAGATTTAGATAAACTCTGATTAGAGCACGTAGAACTAAGATGAACTTTGAGGTTTAGTATAGAAGAACTTCCTAGAATTTTGGTATTGTAGAGATTTTGTGAGTTTTCCGAGCAATACATCCTTGTCTGGATACGAGCAGGTAGAGGCGGCTCTGGCACAGATGTACCTAGGGGTAAAACCCGAAAACACCACTTTGAGCTAGACTCGAACGGGAACTGGTGCACGACAACGGGCCTTGCTGCACTCTTGGTTACGACACTCCCGGGAGATATGCTTAGGATAACTCTCATTTTCTTTACAAATCATTATGAAGGGTTTATGAGTATATACTTCCTCAAAGAAAACATTTTTATAATTGTTTCGCACGGAATCCGGGGATGACCTCCTGGACGAGAGATTCAAACGTTCTGATCGGTTTCTAACGGGTTTGTTCGTAGAACCGGAAACATCCAATGATTCCACATCCGTTTGGACCTACTTTCCAAAGGCAGGCGCTCATTAGCTTGTGGACTAATGAGACTTAGGAATTTTCATTGGTCGAGAGGATGGGAGGTCAGACTCATCACACCTTTTTGAGGGGAATTATTGTCTACTCCGGGACTCTCTTTATAGATTTAAGTTATGTTCGTGAATCCTTATTATATTACCAAGTATAAAATGAGCTTTCCTTTAGTTTTAACAATCAATGATTAAATATGCAAGAAATTTAGAGAATCTTTTATATGTATTCGAGGTTCTTCATCAATAGAGAATCATCTATATCTGTTTAGAGATTCTTGGTCAATGGTATCCTTCAAAACATTTATATAAAAGTCTCTTGGTCATTATGATGACCAGGCTGGTTTTAAAGCCACTCAGTGGGGCACTTGAATTTTATCGTCATTCAGAAGGACAGAGATTATTTCAAAGTTGGGATCGAACCCATAAATGGGCTACCTACGTATCCTTTGTTTTGGAAAAGGAATCAGAACCCACGTAGTTCGAGAAATGGAGTATGATGCTTATGATTGATGGCTCAAAGATGAATGTCATAATTACTTTTACACTCTAAGCTCACGTGAGTGATGCTCGGTGTGAGAAACAAGAGGTATTGGTAAAATTTAGACAATTGTTCCATGAAAGATGAAATCATAAGAATTTGTTTGGGGCTTATGTATGGATGACTGCCCAGATAGATGAAGGTTTAGGATTTACTTTTAGGGAGAAAATCCATGAACAGGGTCCATAAAGTTATATGTGCTTCATGGAGATTTGAATACTCTAATCTTGGGGCTTACTCCTAAGGAGGATGCCCAAGTTAGGAGGGGACTTATGATTGGTTTTTACTCCTGAAAAGGAAACCCAAATCAAAGGTAAATTATGACTGGTTAAGAGAAATTTTAAGGGGACTTGGGGCTTATTCCTGAAAAGGAGACCCAAGGTTATGACTGAGTCTTATTCCTGAAAAGGAGACCCAGGATATGACTGAGTCTTATTCCTGAAAAAGGAGACCCAGGTTAGGGATTAAGGTTTGGGGCTTACTCCTGAGGAGGATTCCCATATTTGAGGTTGGGGCTTATTCCTAAGAAAGATGCCCAAGATTAGAGGACTTGATTGGGGCTTACTTCTGAGGAGGATGCCCATATTTGAGAACTTTAAGAATTTGGGGCTTACTCCTGAGGAAGATGCCCAGATTAAAAGGTTTTATAACTGGGGATTATTCCTGAAAAGGAGACCCAGGTTAGGATTCTCTCATCTTAAAGGATGAGGTTGAATGAATGAACTCTCCATATTTTAGTGACATAAGGATATTTAAATCACTATACTTTGAGAGAGATTCCACAGAATTCCTTTCAGATAAGAAAGTCAAATCAAGAAATCATGCCATAAATGGCTTTGAAGAGTGTCTTGAAGACTGAATCTTGAAAAGAAAAGGTGTGATGGCTTAAGAGGGGTAAAAATGGGCAAGATGGGCACCAAAAAAGAGTAGGGGCGTGCAAGTCTTGAAAGGCGCGCAAGTATTGCGGCGGCGCGCAAGTATTGGTCGCGTAAGTATACTTGCGCGACATGAGGGGTACTTGCGCAATTCTCAATCGGAATTGAAATACTTGAGCGACTTCTTTTTAATCACTTTAGAATCCTTTTGAGGTTCTTCCAGAAAATGGACGTGCAAGTTATATTGAAGGAAATAAGTCAGCGCGCAAGTGTTTGATAAGTTTCAACAGTTAGGCCTTCCTTCTTCTCTTTAGATCTTCCGTTCTAGGTAAGAAATTACCTTAGAAGTGTTCCGGAAGCTTTGAGAAGAGACTTGGGCGTCGGGAGCTTCAATCCGAGTTTCTGGAAACAGATCCTCTTTTCAATGGGGGGCCCACAGGGTCTATTTATAGGCAAAAGAAGACCCCGGGCGGTTACCGGGCGGTTACCACTTAGGTCGCGCAAGTCACTTGCACGACCAAGACCGTCGCGCAAGTGTACTTGCGCGACAGTGGAAAAACTGGCACGGTGCATTTGCTTTTGATCCTGTGTTCATGCCTTTGTCGATTTTTGATGTTTTCTTCAAAGGTTGAGATCACTTTGAGCTCAGATATTCCCTTTTCCGATCTTTAGATTCTGTGACGAAAGGAGCGTCAACAAAAGTCCCCCCTCAGAGTTGGATCCGGAGAGAAATGAGGATTTGACTCTGAGGAAATCGAATCCCTCCAAAGGAAAAGGGAGGCGCGCAAGTCTTCAGCGCACAGAGGGCGATGCGCAAGTTTGCGTCGCACAGGCCTTAAGCGCTCTGGGTGCAGCGCGCAGATAGGCTTCCTGGCCTATAAATACACGGCCTCACCTCCGTACAAGTATCCGGATTTCCGGACTTCATACCTTCTCGAGCTCTCACTGCGCAGGTCACCTAAGCCGCGCAAGTCTCTTTTCCACTGTTCCCTTGCTGTCGCGCTCCTGTAAAGGTATTTTTACTTGCGCGGTTTATACTTGTGCGTCAAAAACTAGCGCGGCACATGAAATACTTGCACGCCATTGTTTAGACTTGCGCGACTTAATGCCTTGGCCATTTTTCCGAATTCTTTTCACAAGTTTTATGAAAAATAAACCCATTTAAGAGTTAAATTTGTTCAACTTTTGTGCAGATTCAATGGCTCCTAAGGGAATTGGAACGGCTGATGAACTGGCTAGAAAGTGGATTGATGACATGATGAACATTATTGGCCATGATTACTATGATATCTATGACAGCACTTTCCCAGATTTGGATAAGTACTTGAAGAAATATCATCTTAAATTCCCACAGAGCATCTACCTGTCTCTGTGTGGTCATGGTCATCTGCAAGGAGTCAATGTTCCAAATGCAAACCGTTATATACCTGAGATGCAGCTACACTGCTACTTCTCTATTTTGGTTATGTTGTGCATTAAGAGTAACAACAATGGTGTGAACTTTCAAATTCTTCCTCCATGTCATTTCCTTGCAGATATGAAAATGGAAAACCCATGGGCTGAAATTTTTTCCACTAATGGTTGGTGGAGAGAAGACAAACATGGTATTAGAGCAATATCTGAAAAGAGTACTCTCTCCAAATGGCTCTTTACTTCCAATGCTCCATTCTCAAATCCATGTATCCATCTTCCAAGTCTCTTGGACAGAAAATGAGTCACTGTTTGATCAGCAGAAAATTTTCTCAAACCGCACTCAAGAACATCCTTTTACAATTGTTCCAAGAAGAGCTGGTATCACTGCATCTCTTATTGTATCCAGTTGAATGAATGAATTCCAGGTGATTGCTAATGAAGCTCGGGATGCCGTAAATCAAATGAAGTGTTATGTTGAAAGCCTCTTGTAATTCTCGAAAAAGAGAAGAGACTCCAGTCTGTGGATGTCCTTCTAACTCTTGTGTATCAATGAAAAACACTTTTGTCTTCAATCATTTGTACCTGCATTCTTTTCACTACCTGCTTCAAATTTACTTAAGCCAATGGGCCTAGTAAGCATAGTTTGATTTTTACTAGGATTATTTACAAATAATCCTACAAACTTTGAATCTCTTAATTGCTCAATATTACCTAAATCATACAAAAAATGTATATTTAGTGAGCTGGAACTTGACTTTTATTCAGAGTTCCTTTGTCTTTTATGTGGGCAGTTTAAAGTCATGCACGCCGGACATAAAGGGGCTAATGCTTAAGGTCGAAATAGCTTTGACCAAAATAGATAAAAATGGATTCAATTCCTTGACAATTTATCTGAAAACATATTACCATACTCAAGTATGAGGGAAAAAATGTAAACTATGGCTTAAGAATATTTGAATCTGAGGAATGATATGAAAAAGATCTAAAAAGCATTAGAAGAAGTAGTTTCCAAGAATGAAGTTACTATTATTTAACAAAACCCGTTAGGGGGTTGAAATATGCAGGGCCACCTATGGGCATTGGCTGCATGGTCAAATAAATAGCATCTTTTGGCTGACAAGTCTGTTATGTGGACTGTTTATGCAAGGCCACCTATGGGCACGTGCTGCATAGTCAGGCAAAAGAACTCCCAGAAATTTACTTTCCTAGTGCTAAAAGCCAGTGAAAGTTTATGGAGATTCAAATTTTCTAAAGTATAGAGTTTGTTGTATGGAAAGAGGTACTTGAATATGGAGAAGATATTTCTGAACAAGAACATCGAAGAACTGGATGAAAATCACTCCTACGAAGGTCTGACCCAAACGTAGGGAAGAAGAATAAACCATAGACTTGAATACTTTCAGATCATGAAAAATGATATGGGACAAATATGTTAAGGATGACTATTTTTTGCGGATCCCTACATACTGTCGTTTAAGACAAATAAGGACAAAAGAGGCATTCTTCCCAAGAATGAAGTTACTATTATTTAACAAAACCCGTTAGGGGGTTGAAATATGCAGGGCCACCTATGGGCATTGGCTGCATGGTCAAACGAATAGCATCTTTCGGCTGACAAGTCTGTTATGTGGACTGTTTATGCAAGGCCACCTATGGGCACGTGCTGCATAGTCAGGCAAAAGAATTCTCAGAAGTTTGACATTTTTGTGACTAGAAGTCATGAAAAGGGTTACGAAGATCTGAAAATATTTAAGGTTAGGATTATAACACATAAATATGGGTATTGTCCAATGTATATAGAGATACATAGGTCAATGAAAACCATAATCATGTTGTGGCTGGGTCCTGAATTGAAACTTGGACTTCACTACGTATCTCATAAGAATGAGAATCAAGCCATACGTAGTTCTTGAAATGCAGTTTAACTTCGTGCAGGACGAAAGTATGAGTGATCTTAGTTTAGGGTCATAGAATTCGGACCATAATAATGAATACACAGTGTGTGTTTTCATGAGGACTTTTCAGCCAAGGGACTGAAAGTGAAATTTTGGGTTAGGCCCAAAAGACTTGGGACTGGATTCGAGGGACACTTGAATGTTCCTACGTATCCCATAAGGATGGGAATCAAGTCCACGTAGTTCTAGAACTACCCTTTGTACAAATTTGGTTCGTACATGTGAAGGGTGAAAGGGGACTTTAGTGCAATGATGGCTTAACCTGAGATAAAAAGTTTAGGCATTACCATGTATGCACGTAGTCTTTTGAAAATGAAACATGATTTAAAAAATCAATGTCAATAATGGTTCCTTCTCAAATGAGGAAATCAAAGAATATTGTAGTTTATTGTCGTACCGGACAAAAGTGTTGTATAGTTTAACGTCATATAACAAGGACGAAAGTGAATCAATGTAAAGATATTGATTCCAGGGGAGGTTTCACAAATCAACATCATATGAGGTGGTGGTGAACCGATGTGAAGAGATTTTTTTTGGGCTTGAACCCTGGGAGGTTCCCTACATACCCAGCCCGGAGGGCGAGGATCAAAGTCCGTGTAGTTCAATTAAAGAATGAATTAATGATCAAGTTGTTCTTGTGGACAATGATCTAATAAAAAATATTGTTGGGACTTACAAATGGTTAGTGGCCCAAAGGGAATTTTATGGTTGATGTTCGCTCTAAGCTCACGTGAGTCATACTCGGTGTGAGAAACAAGAGGTAATAACAACCTTAACGATGCACAGTTTAATGTCATGTAGGACATAAAAAAGGGACTATGCAGTTTAAAGTCTTGCAGTTAGGACTATTGGTGCTGCACAGTTTAGTGTCATGTAGCAGGGTCAAAATACAGGTTAATGTCATGTAGGACCTATCAAGGATTTTCTGTACAGTTTAGCATCATGTAGTTAGGACGATGGGGATAAAATAGTTTAACATCATATTGGATGAAAGGGGGACTGTGTAGTTTAATGTCATGCAGTAAGGACAAAAGAGTGTACCATTTTAACGTCATGTCGGACGAAAGTGCGAATAGTTTAAGGTCATATGCATGGACCGTGGATGGTTCAGTTTAATGTCATGCTGGACCTTTGATGATTATATAGTTTAACGTCTTTTCGGACGTGAGGGACTTTTATACAGTTTAGCGTCATGTAGTTTAGGACGTCACAGTTTAACGTCTTGCTGGACATAAGGGATTTGCAAATAGTTTATGGTCATATACATGGACCAGGGATGATGCAGTTTAAGGTCATGCTGGACGGTTTAGGGACCTTTTTCACAGTTTAATGTCGTGTGGGACGAAGTTGCAGTTTAAAGTCATACTGGACCATTGCTGTATAGTTTAACGTCATATAGCAAGGACGAACTGGTGTTGTATAGTTTAAAGTCATGTAGCTAGGACTAAGGTGAACCAATATGAGGATATCAGTTCTGGGGACTTTTTACAGTTTATCGTCATGCTGGACGTTGGAAGTGCCACATAGTTTAATTTCATGTTGCTAGGACACAATATAGTTTAATGTCATCTCGGACAAAATATGGAACTTCTGTACAGTTTAATGTCATGTAGATAGGACATAATACAGTTTAGTGTCATGTAGGACAAAATATAGGATCTAATGTGATTGTTTTGGATCTGGGAACAATATTTTGTGTTTATACAAAATACTTCTTCAGAAATCTGGCATTAGTTGGAGTCGTGATGTGTTCTCCATCCATTGAGATCAGAGAATATGCTCCATTGGAGTAGACCTTATGTATTGAATAAGGTCCTTCCCATTTTGGTTCAAGCTTGGGAGGCTTCTTTCCTGGTATCATTGGTGCTCTGAGAACCAATACCAATTCTCCCTGAATGAATGAATGAAGACGAACTTTTTTGTTAAAAGCTCGTGCTATCCGATTCTGATAGATTTCCAAGTGGTGCAAAGTGCACAATCTTTTCTCATCTAACTGTTCCAATTCATTCAACCGCTTTTGGGATTGCTCATCTGTTGATAACTGATCACAAATGGCTATTCTGAGTGAGGGCAATTGAACTTCAATTGGCAAGACTGCTTCTATTCCATATACCAATGAATATGAAGTAGACCGCGTTGCATTGCGAGTGGTAGTCCGATAAGCCCATAAAGAATGAAAGAGTTTATCAGGACATGAACTCTTATCTTTATCCACCATCTTTTGCAGTATATTTGAAAGAGTCTTGTTGAAGGCCTCTATCTGGCCATTAGCTGCTGCATGATATCGAGATGAATGGTTGGACTTAATGTTGTATTCTTGATACAATTTATTTACCTCAGAAGAACAGAAGTTGGTGCCGTTGTCTGTCAGTATGGTATGAGGGACACCAAATCTAGTAATGATGTTAGACTTGATGAAGTTAACAATGCATTTAGAACTGACTTCTTTGAGAGGTACTGCCTCTGCCCATTTGGAAAAGAAATCAGTAGCAGTAAGAATGTACTTAAACTTCTTGGCCGTAGCTGAAGGGTAAGGTCCCACCACATCCATTCCCCATGTGGAAAATGGCCATGAGTATTTAGCTGTATGAAGAAACTCTGGAGGTTGATGAATGAAGTTGGCATATACTTGGAATGAATGACACTTCTTTGTGAAATTAACACAATCTTGTATCATTGAAGTCCAGAAGTATCCAAGCCTTCGAATTTGATCAGACAGTCTATGTCCAGACTGGTGGGCACCACAGACTCCTGCATGCACTTCTTTTATGACAGCCATTGTCTCTTCACCATCAATACATCTGAAGAGAACTCCATCAAAACCACGTTTGTAGAGAATTTTCTCGAGGTGGTTTGGACCATCATAAAGAGTAAAATTGACCACACGTCGCCGAATTTGTTCTTTCTCGGCTCTATCAGGTGGAAGTGTTCCATTTTAAAGGTATTCCCTGATAGGTGACATCCATCATGTAGTATGACCATACGGTTCAGGAATGGGACTAATTTCATTAATTTCCTCTGTTCCGACTTGAACATAAGGTGAAATTGCACGACGGTGGGCAATACAGATGGTTGTCTCATCCCGATTTGGATCTGCTAAAGCTGTGGCTATATTAGCCAGTGCATCAGCTTGAGCATTTTGTGATCTTGGGACATAAGAAAATGTCGGTTCTGAAGGGAATTCCGACAATAACTCTCTGACGTAATCATACAAAGGGATTAATTCTTCTTTTCTGATGGCATAATCCCCATTGACTTGTTTGATTACCAGGTCTGAATCACCTTTCACCTTTAAGTGATTCACTTGTGCTTGAAGCGCTAACTCCAAGCCTGTAATGAGAGCTTGGTATTCAGCTTCATTATTGGTACCACCTTCCCACAACAAAAAGGAATAAGGTAACACTGCCTTATTTTGAGAAATGAGCACAATTCCTAAACCAACTTTGTTGAATTTAGGATTTTCCATTTTCTTCCCTGTTGGACTTCTAGAAGCACCATCAAAATACATTTCCCATGTTTGAGGACTCTCTTGAATAGAGAAAACTTCCTCATCAGGGAGTTCGATATCTGAATATGTGTCTTCTACTGAAGGATGTTCAGCCAGGAAATCAGCCAGAGCTTGGCCCTTAATTGCCTTTTGAGACACATACTAAATGTCGAACTACTGTAGAATAACCGCCCACCTTTCCAGACGTCCTGTAAGCATTGGACGACTAAGGATGAATTTGAGTGGATTATTACGAGATACCAATTGGACCTCTTGATGTTGCAGGTAGTGTCTCAGTTTTTGAACTGCAAAGATTAATGCTAGGCAGCACTTTTCAATACTTGAATACCGGGTTTCTGCTTCAAGCATAGTTCTACTGAGATAGTAGAGACTATTTTCATTCCCAGCATCATTCTTTTGAGCGAGAAAGGCACCCAATGATCGCTCTAAAGCTGTCACATAGAGGATAAGAGGTCTACCCTCAACAGGTGGCATGAGTACTGGTGGACTCAAGACGTATTTATTGAGAACATCAAATGCTTCTTGACATTCTTCAGTCCACTGGTAAGTGACTCCTTTCTTCAATAATTTGGTAAAGGGTAAACTTTTGCCTGCCAAATTGGCGATGAAACGCCGAATATAGGCTAAGTGTCCTTGAAGTCCTCTTAATTCTTTCAAATTCCGAGGAGGTGACATACCAAGGATTGATTTGGTCTTCTCAGGATCGACTTCAATACCACGATGGCGTACAACAAAGCCGAGGAATTTTCCTGAGGTTACCCCAAAAGCACATTTTAAGGGGTTAATCTTTAAATTATGTTGTCGAAGCTTGTGGAATATGACTTCCAAATCAGCCAAGTGATCAAAACGTTGTTTGGATTTAACCACCAAATCATCTACATAGCATTCAACAAATTTCCCTAAAAGAGGTTTGAAGATACGATGCATGGCGCGTTGATATGTTGCACCTGCATTCTTTAAACCAAAGGGCATCACCCGGTAACAAAACACACCTTGAGGAGCTCTGAAGGCTGTATATTCCTAATCTTCTGGGGCCATTCGGATCTGATTATTTCCAGAATATCCATCCATGAAAGAATGTACTTCATAGCCAGCCGTCGCATCAATTAAGAGTTCTGTAATCGGAACTGGGAAATCATCTTTAGGACAATACCGATTAAGATCTCTGAAATCGATGCAAACCCTAATTTGTCCGTTCTTCTTCTTTACAGGGACAATATTATCCAACCACTTGGGATATTGAACTTCTCTGAAGAATTTAGCTTTGATAAGCTTATCCACTTCAGCCTCGATTTTGGAAGCATAGGTTGGGTGTGTTCTTCTCGCGGCTTGCTTGAATCCTCGATGTTCTTTTGGCAAACCAAAATGATGGGTGGAAACATCAGGATCAAGACCAGGAATCTCTGTATAATTCCAAGCAAAAATATCTTCATTTTTCTTTAGAAAAGAAATATACATCTCTTGCTCTTCAAGGGTCATGGCCGCACTAATTAAAGTGGGGCGTTTATCTTTCTATGTACCCAGATTTACTTCTCTGAGTTCATCCACAGTGGTAGAGATACCCTCTTCAAATGCTGGAGGAGCATCTCTATGATCTTCCACTTCCTCTTCATCATGTGTTATTTCTTCCGTTTCTACTTGCAAAGTAGATGAAAAAACTAAATTCTCATGATCATAAGAGATGTCAAAATTTTCACATTTTGAAGAAGAAGCTTCCATTTCCGACCCTATTGATGATAAAGGGTCTTCTTTGGGAAATAAAGAGGAGATGATGGATTGATAATCGACATCAATATTCACCTCTGGTGTTGCTATAACTTCTTATGGCCTGATTAGCGAAGTATAGACTTGTTGGATTTCAGCAGATGAAATGAAAACATCACCACTTATGCTTTCATCACTGCTTGGTAAGTTACCAATTTCTCTCATGTTGTCTGGCTCGATTGCCGTAATTGACATTATGGATCTTTCCATAAGATTATTTTGATTTGGGCCTATTTTTTCAATTTGACTGATAGGTAACACATAATCTGTACTCACATGTGAAAATGGATTTATTGGAATTTTTTCCAAACCATATGGAGCATTAACTTTGGTAATTTCCTTCATTGTAGATTTTTCTCTTCCCTTCATGTGATAAAATTCCGCCTCAATGTATTGAGACTCACATGTCTTGAATGGGGCCTTATCACCATACAATGTTCCAACTTGACCATCGAAACAGTATTTGAGACATTGATGGTATGATGACGGAATTGCAGCATGCTGATGTAGCCAGGGTCTTCCAAGCAAGATATTGAAAGCTGAGTCTTGATCAACAATCATGAAATCCGAATTGGAAACAAGATCTCCAAACTGAGTTCTGAGCGTAACTTCTCCCAGTGGTTCTTGTTCATTTTTATCATATCCTTGCAACATCATGGTAGAAGGAGATAAATCAGATTCCTTGAGGCCCAATCGACGAAGTGTGCGAATGGGCATGAGGTTGACTCCTGAACCATTGTCAATGAAAGCTCTTCGAACATCTATACCATTGACTTTTCCAGATAAGTATAGAGGTTTTATGTGCTCATGCACAACATCATCTTCATCTTTATCAGTAAAAGATATCACTGCATGGCATTCTGCAGGATTATTCTCTATGTGATAGATTTCAGCTGCAGCAATTTCAGCTTCAAACTCCTGAGGACTTGACAAAGCTTCGATGAGTGCTTCCCGAAGATCTTTTGACAGATTCAAAGCATCCAAAATTGATAACTTGGATGGTACTTGGGACAAGTGTTTCAATATATCATACTTTTGATCTAAAGGTCTGCGTTTCCCAATAGGAATATGCTGTTTAGCAAGTACCTTGGAAGCAGATGCTTTGGAAGCTGATGCATCTTGTATTGAAGTTGGCAACATCCTTGGTTTTGGAAGATTAGACTGATTAGATCCATTTACTTGCTGAGATAAAGAAGATGGAACTTTTAATCGGTCTTACAAAATAACTGTGCCGAAACTGAGTTGTCCATTGGCAGAAGAACTTGCTTGTTCTTTTTGAGCTCGCTGAAGGGCTCTACCACGAGTTTCTGCTGCATATACAGTGCTAGCAGGGGTAGAATTAGAGTAGTGGATTCAGAAAGATCCATGTCTTCCCCTATATCCTGAACCTCTAGAACTTCCTCGGGTTCCCTTATTTGATACAGGGAATTCAGGCTCATCAAGACTGGAATATGAATCTGTTAATTGAATCATATTAACAGAACCAAAGATTAACTCTTCGTCTGATAAAGACTCTGCCTGGTTAGCCTGTTTAAGCTGTGCCGTTTGGTGGGACGGTGCCCGTGGCATCGAAGTAGATGGCATGAAATCTGCCAGAGTCAAAGACAATTTAGGCTTTGCTACATACTCATCTTCTCATGATTCCTCTTTCTTCTTTGAATTGTGCTGCCCTATTGAGGATTTCTCTTTTGATGGAGGCTTTATTGCAGCTTTTGTAGGAGACACAATTGGCTTCTTCAATTGTGTTCGCAAAATGGAATGGGTCCGATTGATTGTCTTTCTGACCATCCAATCATCATATTTTTTCGCGGTTTTGCTTTTGACTTCCGGCCACTCGCCTCCTTCCTCTGGATCTGTAGCGGTAATACACGCTACATGAGCTGAAGAACCCTTCAATTTGACTTGTCCCAAGTCGACCATCTTTTCCAGGAGGTATTTAAAGACAAAACACTCCTGGATGGGATGCCCCAACCATTGATGAAAGGGAAAATAATTGGGACGGTCTTCATTTCCTTCCTTGTTTGGCATCTTGGGCACTGGTAATTGAACCAAATTATTTTCCAGAGCTGAAATGAAGTAACCAGGAACTTGCTCACTTCGGAAAGAGTATGTTTTACTCTTCATATCCTCAAATTGTTTTCGTCGTTGATCTTTTTGATCATTTGGACGAAACAGCCTTTGTTGTTGGCGTTCAGGAGGTGGATCCCTTCGAGAAGATGAAGGTTTTGAAGTAGAAATAGGTACAGGTGCCTGTTTAAGCATAACTATAGCAGTTTCTGCTTTACCCATTCTTCTTCCTGGAGATGATGGAATTACACGAGATTTAACCTTAGCCTGTATAAGGGAATATTCAATCTGTTGAGCGATTGAAGTAAGGTCTCAAAACCCTCCTGTGTATTTCATAGGGATCAATGGCGTGCGTAATTCGTCACGCAAATTTGCCACACAGATTGGAAACAATTCCTCCTGAGGGAGTGCTAAACTCAAGGAATACGTTAATCCCTTCCAATGAGTAATGAAATCAGAGACTCTTTCATTTTCCCTTTTCTTGCAGTTTGTAAGATCGAAAACTATCGTTTTTGGCAAAGTTGAGCTAAACTGAAGAAGGAATTTTTGACGAAGATCCTCCCATCCGATTACTGACCGGGATTGCAAGCTTGTATACCAGACAAAAGCTGGTCCTTGCAAGGTTCGTACGAAGCATCTGAGTTTCACTGCTTCTTGCTGCTCTGGAGTTCCCATCATAGGATCACAACAAGAAACGTAATGCATCAAATGTTGTTCAGGGTCGCCTGATCCATTGAAAGTAGGGAAAACAGGGTTTCCAAAACTGGATGGAGGAGAAATTGAATCTACCCATTCAGGGTAAACTTTCTTTTCAGGTTGAAATTGCGCCCGTTTCCCTTCCATAGTTTCTAACCGAGCTGTTAATGACTCAATAGTAGTTATTAACTTTTGAGAAACGTCAGGTTGAACTTGGTTTTGGGTATGTGCCATGAATGGAGCTTGGAAAGGCGTGGTGGTTGGTGCTGCAACTAATGGTAGTGCTGCCAACCGTTGTTGCATTTGACCCATAGGATTAGACCTCTGAGGGTGTACTGATAAAGGAGGATATTCTTGATCCATCTCAGTAGTTACAATAAATTCCTTAGGCTGTCGGACTTCAGAATTCTTAAGAAGAAGACTACTCTGAAGTAGTTCTGCATTCAACCTTCTTAATTATTTCATTTCTTCCTCCTGTTGTGCAAACCTTTGCTCTAATGAGAGCGATTGACCTCCTTCATAGGAAGGGTGAGAAGTAACCTGATTCTTTCCTTTCCCCTTATTGGATCCTTTTTGGAGAGGGGGAAGTGGGTTACTTGAAGGAATACCCAGATTTTGGGTAAGCCTTTGATTACGTGTGCGCACACCTTCTTCATTTAGGTCTGTGTGCGCGACATCTTGAGCAGGAACCTCTTCGTCTAATCCCTCTGATTGAGCCTCATCTGGTGAATCAGCAGCAACGTCATTGATGACATTAATGGATGCATATTGCATGGAATCCTTTCTATCAGCATTTCTGTGATATTGTCTCCTTCCATGTCCATGATGAGACATGGCATTCCGTTGACTTGATCCCTCAGGAATTTCTTGGAGAACCGTCACTTGGATAGAATCTCCTGACAGCTTGGCTCTTCGTTCCTCTTGAGGCTTATTCCCTAATCGGTAGAATACTGACTTTCTCTAAGGGAGATATTGAGGATTTGAAAAAGTCCCCAGTCCGGTGGACTGGGGATGTTCCTGCTACTTCCGCTCAACTCCTCGAATCCCATTTGTTGACTCTGAGGGATGGGTTAGAGAAGTCCCCAGTCTGGAAAGCTGGGGTGTCTCTTAACATGCTATGTCTGAGATCTTCTTAAAATCTCTCTTGATCTTGCGAATCTTAGTTCGGAAATTAGCTGGATGCATTAACCTGTATCCACTTTTATCACCTGGTTCAACAGACCGTTGGATGATTTCTGAAACTTCTGTCATTTGATGACGTGTTTTCTCCAGACGAGAGGCTTGTGCAATATTCTCGCCTGCTTGATGTAGGATCAATTAAACAACTTGTTCTCTATATACTTGATTTTGAGAGGAACTAGTTGAAGCTTGTTCTTGATCAAGATTTTGATTATGAACAAAGCCCATTGATTGTGGCCGGCCATGGGAAATAACATTGCATGAGACCATTTTCGGCGGGCTTTGTTGACTGGAAAGCACTGTGAAATGTAGTGCTCCGTGAACACCCCATCCTCTGATATGAACATCAGATGGAGCATTGGTAATTAACTGACGCAATTTTCTTAGTGCGCCAAGGCATGAACGTTGAAGGGTTCTCTGTTGCTTTTCAGCATTTGGATACCGAGAGACTGATAGAGATGCCAAATCAATTTGGCGTTGTAACCCTTCTATTATCTCAATATGATTTTCATAATCACCATAAGATAATAATTTATTCTTCAATTGACAAAGAGTCTTCCATATGTTGAGACGAATATCATGGATTCCATCATCCGTCAACATCTTTGGAATGTCGTACTGGGAGTCAGCCAAAGGCCAAAACATGACTGGTACTTCACCTTTTGCCAGTTTTTTCCTCATGTTCAGCATTTCCTCTTTATCATTAAATGAAGATTCTTCTACCTGTTTGGACCAGAGTTGGTGTTTCCTTGTTGCTTCATCAGATTCAACAAGATTGGTAGAGAGATCACTATTCATACTGGAAGATGAATGACCTAGGGATGGTTCGGAGAATAACCTGAACCCCAGGCTATCTTCTGATGGAGAAAGAGTTTCACCTGCCGATAGTAAAGCATCAGACATGACTGGTTTTACGTTTGCAAGTGCCTCGAGATAGGAGGGCTTTCTTGTCACTACATTGCCTTCTAAAAATTTTCGAGACAACGTGAATCACTACTGCGGAGAGGACTTTCGCAGCGAAGTTCATCACCATGAGGAGGACCGTCATGATGGGTTACAGCAAAAGATGAAATCTATTGCTCCTTGGCCTTCTGACCACACAGAGGGTTCCTGTGGCTCTCATCTGAAGAAGAAACTTCAATATTGACCGAATTTTCATGAAGCAAGTCTTCATGAGGAAGTGTCTGTTGAAGACCTTCAGAATTAATGTTCCCGTTATTGGGAACTGAGGGAGTAGAATCTTTAATTCCGACAGATAAATGTATGAGGGCTTCAAGAACTCCATCATCGAGCAAGGTCTTGTTGCAGATTGGCCTTTGATCTCCTGACTGTGTTGGGCAGATCTTTTTCTTAGATGCCTTCTTACTCGCTTTAGAAACCACTTGATGACGAAAGTGATTGATCTGAGCAGGTGTATGTGCCTGATCAGGAAAGATGGTCAGGTTAGGCTGACGATCTCCACTCAAATCAGGTGTATGTGCCTGAATTGGTTGTCTGTATGATATGGGGGAGTATGCCCCATAACCCTCTTGGACTGGAACAGATGTCTGTGTCTGTTCCGGAGTGAATCGTTGATGTGTCACTCCATTGCTAGGGATAGATTTATGTGTCTGTCCCTGAGATGATGCTGAAGATGTTATGATATCCTAGCAAGCATCCAGAATATGAGCAGGAATTTGCTTCTGCTCTTTCACCATTGACAAAATATGTTTGGTGACTTCAGCCACCGGAACGAGGATATACGTCCATTCCGGTCTTGGAGTAGGTGTATGTGCCTGCTCCTGTCCTCCTTTTCCTGTCAGTGAATCCTGAAAGCACTCAAGTGTGGAGGCAGAGAGTTGAGTCTGCCCCCTGTTTGTCGTCGGGACTTTCCGACTGACTTCTCCGTGCGCTACCAAGCGAGACTGTTGGTAGGCTTGATTAGTATTAGCAGGTGTATGTGCCTGCTGATTACACTTCAACAAATGCGGTTGATGAGATCCATCATATGTAGTCAGACGAGCCTGCTGACTAACTGGTGATGTATAAACAGGTGTATGTTTCTGCCTATGGTACTCCGCTGGAATTGCCCGGCAGGATAGGCTTGATGCTGCCAGACGAGTCTGCTGGACAGCGGAATTAAAATGGACAGGTGTGTATGCATACTCGTTGTTTCCCACCAAGTTAGGTTGGTGGACTTCCCCGGAGATGGCAGGGATGACAACCTGCTTATTATTAACCGGATTCCGTCTCTGGAGGTTCATCTTGCCTGCTCGGGTTCGAGGAACCTGAGCTGAATGCCTGGAGTTGGTACCCTTATCATGTTGAGGGCGCACTACCGCACGAGTCTGGCGGCGATTGTTGATGGGAGCCCTCGGGAAGGACTCCTGTCTTTTTGAAATAAGGCCCTGAGGGACCTGCTCATTCACTTCCTCAGAGTAAGGGAGTGAATGTAAATTGCGTTCCAGGGATAACGACCCGAAACGGTTGGAGACGGTAGTCAGCACCGCCTGCTTCTTGATTGCTGGCCACCGTTGTCCGGACGACCAGGTAGAGTTGTTAACTTGGAGGGCTTGACAAGTGGCCTCCAGAGTTGGGATAGTACCGTTGAGACGGTACTTCTTAACCAGTGCATTAGAAACCCAGCGTTGAAGACGCTGAGTTGGTGATGTCATCCTCAGAGCGGATGACGTTCCAGTAGGAGTAGCAGCATTGGTTTTCACAGCAGCAGACCTCACAGTAGATGTGTTCACAGCAGCAGTATTCACAGGGGTGAATTTAAGGAAAGCCATTTTGCAGAAGATCTTGAGAAAAGAGTGCCTGTTCCATATAACAGAAATAATCAAGATGAATCTGGCCACTGCATCTTTTGGATGAGCACATGTCAATGATTGATTTGTTGGCCCAAGGGGCCTAACAAATAAGAAAAACATCATTTTAACTTGGTTAAGGATTCACGTCGGGTTCACCATTTTTGTTTCACACGGAATCCGGGGATGACCTCCTGGACGGGAGATTCAAACGTTCCGATCGGTTTCTAATGGGTTTGTTCGTAGAACCGGAAACATCCAATGATTCCACATCTGTTTGGACCTACTTTCCAAAGGCAGGCGCTCATTAGCTTGTGGACTAATGAGGCTTAGGAATTTGCATTGGTCGAGAGGATGGGAGGTCAGACTCATCACACCTTTTTGAGGGGAATTATTGTCTAATCCGGGACTCTCTTTATAGATTTAAGTTATGTTCGTGAATCCTTATTATATTACCATGTATAAAATGAGCTTTCCTTTAGTTTTAACAATCAATGATTAAATATGCAAGAAATTTAGAGAATCTTTTATATGTATTCGAGGTTCTTCATCAATAGAGAATCATCTATATCTATTTAGAGATTCTTGGTCAATGGTTTCCTTAAAAACATTTATATAAAAGTCTCTTGGTCATTATGATGACCAGGCTGGTTTTAAAGCCACTCAGTGGGGCACTTGAAGTTTATCGTCATTCAGAAGGACAGAGATTATTTCAAAGTTGGGATCGAACCCATAAATGGGCTACCTACGTATCCTTTGTTTTGGAAAAGGAATCAGAACCCACGTAGTTCGAGAAATGGAGTATGATGTTTATGATTGATGGCTCAAAGATGAATGTCATAATTACTTTTACACTCTAAGATCACGTGAGTCATGCTCGGTGTGAGAAACAAGAGGTATTGGTAAAATTTAGACAATTGTGCCATGAAAGATGCAATCATAAGAATTTGTTTGGGGCTTATGTATGGATGACTGCCCAGATAGATGAAGGTTTAGGATTTACTTTTAGGGAGAAAATCCATGAACAGGGTCCATAAAGTTATATGTGCTTCATGGAGATTTGAATACTCTAATCTTGGGGCATACTCCTAAGGAGGATGCCCAAGTTAGGAGGGGACTTATGATTGGGTTTTACTCCTGAAAAGGAAACCCAAATCAAAGGTAAATTATGACTGGTTAAGAGAAATTTTAAGGGGACTTGGGGCTTATTCTGGAAAAGGAGACCCAAGGTTATGACTGAGTCTTATTCCTGAAAAGGAGACCCAGGTTATGACTGAGTCTTATTCCTGAAAAAGGAGACCCATGTTAGGGATTAAGGTTTGGGGCTTACTTCTGAGGAGGATGCCCATATTTGAGGTTGGGTCTTATTCCTAAGAAAGATGCCCAAGATTAGAGGACTTGATTGGGGCTTACTCCTGAGGAGGATGCCCATATTTTAGAACTTTAAGAATTTGGGGCTTACTCCTGAGGAAGATGCCCAGATTAAAAGGTTTTATAACTGGGGATTATTCCTGAAAAGGAGACCCAGGTTAGGATTCTCTCATCTTAAAGGATGAGGTTGAATGAACGAACTCTCCGTATTTTAGTGACATAAGGATATTTAAATCACTAGACTTTGAGAGAGATTCCACAGAATTCCTTTCAGATAAGAAAGTCAAATCAAGAAATCATGCCATAAATGGCTTTGAAGAGTGTCTTGAAGACTGAATCTTGAAAAGAAAAGGTGTGATGGCTTAAGAGGGGTAAAAATGGGCAAGATGGGCACAAAAAAAAGAGTAGGGGCACGCAAGTCTTGAAAGGCGCACAAGTATTGCGGTGGCGCGCAAGTATTGGTCGCGCAAGTATACTTGCGCGACATGAGGGGTACTTGCGCGATTCTCAATTGGAATTGAAATACTTGAGCGACTTCTTTTTAATCACTTTAGAATCCTTTTGAGGTTCTTCCAGAAAATGGATGCGCAAGTTATATTGAAGGAAATAAGTCGGCGCGCAAGTGTTTGATAAGTTTCAACACTTAGGCCTTCCTTCTTCTCTTTAGATCTTCCGTTCTAGGTAAGAAATTACCTTAGAAGTGTTCCGTAAGCTTTGAGAAGAGACTTGGGCGTCGGGAGCTTCAATCCGAGTTTATGGAAACAGATCCTCCTTTCAATGGGGGGCCCACAGGGTCTATTTATAGGCAAAAGAAGACCCCGGGCGGTTACCGGGCGGTTACCACTTAGGTCGCGCAAGTCACTTGCGCGACCAAGACCGTCGTGCAAGTGTACTTGCGCGACAGTGGAAAAACTTGCGCGGTGCATTTGCTTTTGATCCTGTGTTCATGCCTTTGTCGATTTTTGATGTTTTCTTCAAAGGTTGAGATCACTTTGAGCTCAGATATTCCCTTTTCCGATCTTTAGATTCTGTGACGAAAGGAGCGTCAACAATAATTATGGATTATATCCATAAATAGTTCAATTTATGTTAAGTGTTTTATAAGTATGGGACTATGTATTTTGATTCATAAACTGATCTAGTTAATGCCATTGTTTAGAAATGGCGCCTAGTGGAAGAAATGGAAACCGTATCAATGCACGCACTCCATGTAGGGATTGCCCTCCTGCTCAAGATAATTATAGTGGAGCTGGTGATGCAACTGGTGCTGATTAGATAATCACCATACTGAGAAAACTCACTCAAGTAATGAATAATAACCTTACCCGTATGGAGCACCCTGATCCGCAGTGTGGAGGATCAATGTTAGATCGATTCATGAGGAAACAACCACCAATGTTCAATGGGAGTACAAATCCCTTAGTAGCTGAGCAACGGATATTTTCCCTAGAGAAAATATTTCAGGCTTTGGGGAGTAATGAAAGGGAAAAAGTTATCATGGCAGTTTACCGCATCACTGGAGATGCTGATCAATGGTGGTCATTGATTCAAAATACGAAGGAAGATGATGAAGTATCAAATATGTAATGGAAGGAGTTCAAAGATCTGTTTTTATAAAAATACTTTCCTCACGACCATCGAGCAGATATGGAATGGAAATTTCTGAGTTTGAGACAGAAGGAGGATGAGAATGTCACAAAGTATGAGGCTAACTTTACAAGGTTAGCAAGGTATGCTGGAGATTATATACGTCACCCAAGAAGTAATATTGATCGTTTCTTTGATGGTTTAAAACCATTTCTCCATCGATAATTAGTCTCACAATCCTTTTCATCGTACAAAGACATCGTCTCATGTGCAATCAAGACCGAAAAGGAATTATCTAAGTCTTATGAATTTAAAGCAAAGAGAGAGAAGAAGAGGCCTGCTGATCAATCTTGGAATGGAAATAAGGGGAAGAAAGGAAATGTTGAATATCCATCCTATGGTAAATGTGGGAAGAAACACCCCGGTACTTGCTTGAAGGGAATGGGAGTCTGTTACAAGTGTGGTGAAAAAGGCCACCAAGCTCGTGATTTCAAAGGGAAGAAGGAAGCCACCAACGTTCAGTGCTACAATTACAGGGAGATGGGACATTATGAAATTGAATGTCCTAAGCGTCAGGAAAACTTAACTCAGAAAAGGCCAAGGGATCAAGGCCAAGCTTATGCTATCACTACTGCTGTGGTAGAAGCTCCGAAAGACGTGGTGGCAGGTAATTTAATGGTTTCCTCAAGTTTAGCAAATGCATTATTTGATTCTGGATCATCGCATTTTTTCATATCTTCCCAGTTTTCTATGAAAATTAGATATTTCCAATTTGATTTAACAAGGGATTTGTTAGTTGAAACTCCTAAGGGAAGTATCATTGCAACAAAGTTTTGTGAATCAGTCCCCATTAGATCACATAAATGTTCGATATCTGTTGATCTCATCATCATACCTATGATTGAGTTTGACATAATCCTCGGTATGGACTGGCTTTTGGACTATGATGCGAGGATTTATTGTAAGAAGAAAGAGGTTACGATTCTTGATGATAATGATAAGGAACACCTTATCTTTAGAGCAGAATCGTCACCACCTAATTCTTATTTATATCCACCCTCAATAGCTCAACTAAATTCAATTATTGGGGAGGAAGAGAATGAAATAACTGTGGGTGAGGAAAGGAATGTTCAAATAGAGGATGTACCTATTGTGAAGGAATTTGTAGATGTATTTCCGGAAGATTTACCTGGACATCCTCCAGAACGAGAAGTTGAGTTTTCCATTGATTTGATTCCTGGATCAAGGCCTATATCGAATACCCCTTATAGAATGGCCACTGTAGAATTAGTTTAACTAAAGAAACAACTAGAGGAATTGAGTAATAAAGGATTTATTCACCCTAGTGTTTCTCCATGGGGAGCCCCTGTTCTTTTTGTTAAAAAGAAAGATGGATCTATGAGGTTATGTATCGACTACAGGGAGATCAATGCTATAACGATAAAGAACAAGTATCCCCTACCTTGCATTGATGATTTATTTGACCAACTTCATGGAGCTCAATACTTTTCAAAGATTGACCATCGATCTGGATACCGTCAGTTGTGTGTGAAGAAGGAAGACATTCTGAAGACAGCATTTCGAAACAGGTACGGGCATTACGAGTTTACTGTAATGCCTTTTGGATTGCCTAATTCACCCTCTATATTCATGGATCTGATGAATAGAGTTCTTAAGGAGTATCTCGATGAATTTGTGGTGGTATTTATTGATGATATCTTGGTATACTCCAAAAGCTATGATGATCATGAAAATCACTTGCGCATTATCTTGAAGACTCTAAGAAGACAAGAATTATATGGAAAGTTTAGCAACTGTGAATTCTGGGTTCATGAGATTTCCTTTCTTGGCCATATTGTCTCTAAAGATGGAATCTCTGTTGATCCTTCTAAGACCAAGGCAAACCAAGAATGGCCAGAACCTATGAGTATAACTGAGGTACGTAGTTTTATTGGTTTGGCAGGTTATTATCGACGTTTCGTCCAGAATTTTGCCCGATTGGCTAACCCATTAACGAAGCTCACACGTAAAGGGGTTAAATTTGTTTAGACAACAGAGTGTGAAGAATGTTTCGAAGAACAGAAGAGAAGATTAGTCAATGCTCTTATATTGACTCTACCATCGGGGAATGATGGGTTCGTTATTTATAGTGATGCATCAAAGAAAGGACTTGGTTGTGTCCTTATGTAGAATGATAGAGTTATTGCCTATGCATCACGATAGTTGAAAATTCATGAACAAAACTATCCTACTCATGATCTCGATTTAGCAGCTGTGATCTTTGCTTTGAAGATATGGAGGCACTACCTCTATGGTGAAAAATGTGAGATTTATACTAATCACAAGAGTTTGAAGTATATTTTCTCACAAAAAGAACTCAACATGAGGCAAAGGAGATGGCTTGAATTACTCAAGGATTATGATTGCACGATACACTACCACCAGGGGAAAGCAAACAAGGTGGCAGATGCTTTGAGTAGAAAAGACCATGGAGTTTTGAACAATATGAGAATTGAAAGGGATCCAATTTTCATGGATCTAGTGAAGATGGACATGGGAATAACCAGGGAAGGTGAAACATCAATGCTTTTTCAAATGGTTGCCAGACCATCTTTACTAGAAAGGATTAAGAGTTCTCAGACCGATGATGAAGAATTTAAAAAGAAGATTAAATCTGTGAATGATGGGAGATTGAGAGACATTGTGTATGAGGATGGAATTTTGATATTTGGGAAGAGACTTTGTGTTCCCGATATACCTGATCTAAAAAGGGAATTACTGGATGATGCTCATAGTTCTAATTTCTCTATACACCCTGGGAGCACCAAAATGTATAGAGATTTGAAGGAACATTTTTGGTGGGACAACATGAAGAGGGAGATTTCTGATTTTGTGTCAAGATGTATGGTTTGTCAGCAAGTGAAAGCTGGAAGGCAACAGCCTGGAGGAGTCATGCAACCTCTTCCTATACCTGAGTGGAAATGGGACAATATTACGATGGACTTTGTCATGGGACTACCAAATACTCCTAGAAGGAACGATGCAATATGGGTTATTGTTGATCGTCTTACCAAGTCAGCACATTTTCTTTCTATAAGAGAAGATCTACCCCTGGAACGTCTAGCAAGACTATATATTAATGAAGTTGTGCGACTTCATGGAGTACCCCTATCAATTATTTCTGATCGTGATCCCCGTTTTACTTCAAGATTTTGGAAAAGTCTTCAGAAATCCCTGGATACTGAACTTCATTTGAGCACTGCTTACCACCCTCAGACAGATGGACAATCTGAATGGACTATTCAAACCTTAGAAGACATGTTGAGATCTTGCTCACTTGACTTTCAGGGTATGTGGGATCAATACTTACCTCTCGTAGAATTTTCCTATAACAATAGCTTCCATTCGAGTATTCAGATGGCACCATATGAAGCGTTATATGGAAAGAGATGTTGTACACCAACCTGTTGGGATGACGTTGGTGAAAGAAAACTTGTAGGTCCAGAACTGGTGGAGGAAACGATGGAAAAGGTGAAGGTAATCCAAAATCACATCAAAGCAGCTCAAAGTAGGCAGAAGAGCTATGCCGATAATCGAAGGAAGGATTTGGAATTTCAAGTCGGTGATCATGTTTTCCTGAAGGTATCCCCATGGAAGGGAGTCATACGTTTTGGTAAGAAAGGTAAATTGAGTCCCAGGTACATCGGACCTTTCGAAATTCTAGAACGAATTGGGGCTGTAGCTTACCGATTGGCAATGCCGCCAAGTCTCTCTAAAGTTCACGATGTGTTCCACGTATCTCTGTTGAGGAAATACATGCCTGACCCAATGGATGTACTCACCTATGAAGAATTAGAACTGGAACCCGATCTGTCTTATTGCGAAGAGCCCGTCAAGATTCTTGATACGAGAGAACAAGTGCTGAGAAACCAGACGACGCGTCTGGTAAAAGTTTTGTGGAGAAACCATAAGATGGAAGAGTCAACGTGGGAACCCGAGAAACTTATGATGAAAAACCACCCGAGTCGTTTCATGCGGTAGTATTCTAGAAATTTCAAGGACGAAACTATTTTAAGGAGGGGAGAATGTAACACCCCAAGCTTCTACGGTACGCTTCTCATTGAATAATTTGATAGCGTGTGTTGTACGCAACACCGAGTTCTAACACACCATAACCAATCAAACTAGCCGTTATGAATAGTAATACCTAATTTTTTAAATTATATATATTTTATATTTTAAAATGGACTTCATTTTTTGGATTCATAATATCGAATTTAGCCTAAGGTGAAATTTTGGTACTTTTCGGATAACTTTCATATTTTGATGAATAGTGAAATTTACTAAATTTTAATTAAAAACAACTTTTTTATTCAAAATAATTATTAGTGATAAATTATAAATTTTAGTGGTTTTAAAGTATATTTAGAATATATTTTTACCATTTAATATATTGTTGGTCATTGGACATAATTTTACAATTAAACCGAACATAAACAAGTGTCTATCTTTTGATAGTTATTATCTCTTAAAAACACGCTTTTTGTTTTGACAGCGGGAATTAATTTTAAACTAATTTCTGGATATTCTGTGTTTTTAATTTAGAAAAATGGATTCCATATTTGGAATCAGGATTTTCAAATTGTGTAAATAGTTAACTTTTATTTTTAGACATTTTTAATAATTACTGCGGTAAATATTTTATTTACCATGGTTAAGGGTAAATCCGGTAAATAAGGGTTAAAAAATAATATTATAATAATACTAAATTACCCTAAAACATGTCCTAGACTTATTGGATGATACATGTGCGACCATAGGCATATTTGGGTCGATTATGGGACCCCATGGAGCCACTTGTAGGTGATAGGGACACTTTTTTTTAATTAAGTTAAAATGAATACAAAAATGACACAAGCATATATCTTTTAGAAAAACAATTTTTACATAGGGTTATATATGTTGGATTTTAGATTATAAGTATTACATAGAAAGATCGAAAGATTTACTACATAATCATATTTTATTTATAATTTTTACACGTTAAATAATTTAATTTATTTATGACACAATGATGATGAATTAATTACAATAATAGTGAAAAATTAAAATAATTGATATTATAAATACCCAAATAAATATAATATGAAACTTTTAATGAATTAAACTAATTTTATAGGATAATATGATATATTATGATTGATTTAATTGACCTTTTTTGAACTAATCAATCTGTTATGAGTTTCACAAAAATCAACTATTGAATAGTGTCAAAATTGACATAAAAGAGTTCTTAAAACAAATATTATATTATTAATTGATATTAAATTCCTAAAAATCTAAGGTTCTGCCAAGAGACTTATATCATGATAGGTTCATCATTAATGGACCACTTGGGGGTCTCTTGGATGTATATAGTAAGTTTATTAACCATATTATATAAAAATACAAAGAAACATTGTAAAAGTGAAACTAATTAACTAAGATTTAATACTTAAATATAAGGTTAATATAAGTCCCCAAACCTGTATAAATTCTATTGGTTGAGTTGTTTTCGACCCATCCCCACCTTAACCGTTGAATAATCAACTTTTGAGCCATTGGAAACCGAATATGAATTTATTATAAACTAATATCTCTAGCTTTTCCAAAGGTGCCCCTCACCCCTCTTATAAAAGGGCACTCCTCCTTCTCATTTATTCACACCTTCAAAGCCTTTTGGTTCGGCCAAACTCTGCCCAAATACTCTCCCAACTTCCCTCAATAAAACCTAGAGGCCCTAGTTTGATCAGAAAGCTAACCTATGGAGCCCTTTTGATCAAATCAAAAGGAAGAACCCGAAGAAGAGGTAATGATTTCACCACCCTTTTCCAAGTTCCTTTCTTCTTCCACTTCTTCTTCCTTTGTTATTACCATTCTAAAATAATAACTCCAGTATCATATATATACTGTGATGTTATTATAAATATGGTACAACCATATTCAGTATTCTATCCACCTTTTGAATAACATGTCACCATACGTGCGTACGTACGGCTTACCGACTCCACGTCGTGGTGTAATTGTTATTCAATATATTATTATTTGGATGGGTATAATAATGATATGTAACTCATGTAAATAATAAATATAACATTTTAATGATTCTGTATATATGATATAACAACCATTTATATATTATTTTTATATCAAAAGAATGATATTGTCGCTCGTGCGTACATACGGACTACCGTCTGCACGAACGCGATGAGATTCATTCTCCATCGTATACATTAAAGTATAATTATCATTTTATGATTTAAAAATGATTTTTAAGGACTTGATTGCATTATGGATATGAATAAGATACAACCTATCCATAACAAACAAGGCTTATGTAACAAAACATATAAAAGAAAATGAGTAAGTTAACACCCGAAACGACGATAATTAAAAGATATTATTAACAAATCAATGTTAAAAGATCATATATGATATCATATTAATGTATATTATTCTTGTATAATTTAATAATAATTATTTCACCATTATACAGGAGGTTAACCTACCCCAACCAAGGAAAATTACAAGGTAAGGGTTATTTCACAATCTCTTTATTATCCGAGGTTGTTTATACGTAATAATCTACTGGGATCTCTTTATCATCCACATCCATGTTTCTTAATAATGTATTTCAAAACATTTTTATTATTTACAAGAATATGGGTTAAAGTCATTTATACCCTTGTTTGACTTTTTATAAGAGGAATCTTTCCGTCGTTTTCAAAACAAGGTCCTTTTAACCTTTTCGATAGAATTAAGGTAAGAATGTTTTTTTAACTTATACAGCGGGTGTGGTTATTTTCCGCCGTTATAAAATCTTCAAAGATTTCCTTACAAGCTTATAAGAATATTTTCAAATAAAATGATTTATTTTATATGTCTCATAAATTATTTCAAAAATAGAAAGAGATATTTCTCTAAAAATAGTTTTGATTTCATCTATGTCAACATCCTTTGATGGATTTTACGCTTATTTGAAGTTGATATATTATGATACAAAACTTCTATATTGTATTGAAGGTTTTGTGATATGTTTGACTATGGATGTGCTATTTTTATACCATTCATAGTTTATGGTGAAATTATTGACATTTCGTATGCTAGTTTTAATACGATTGTTTATGTTATGTTTAAACCTTTTCATATGGGAATGCATTGGACTTAATATGTGACGGGTGGAGCCCACTATAGCTCCTCGATGCATCGGTAGGTCTCATGAGACAAACTAGTGTCTTGGCACAAGGCCTTGGAAAAATCTTATTTGTAGTCTTGGAACGAGTCCTTGGCTATGTGGTTATGATAGTCTGGCATTATGCATTCCAACATTATGAAAGTGGTTATTGATTTTGCATGTGATTATTCGATTAGTAGAATATCCATGTGAATAAGTAAATGGAATTATTTCATTTTATTTATGACATACCATGTTGAAAGTTCAAGTTTTAAAGGCTTTTGTTTTTGTTATACATTGTCTTAAATGTTTATTCTTATTTATGAATGTTTCCGCTATATTGTTATCCTTACTGGGCATTTGAGCTCACCCCTTTTCTATGTTTTGTTTTTCCCAGGAAGTGAAGAAGTAAATTATGAATGACCTGCAGGGATATTATGTGGGGATATGAGTGTGGATTATGGAGACAATATGTTGTTGTAGTAGTTTTTCATTTTATGATGTAATGTAAGACTTATGAATATATCTAGTGTTTCCAAGGCTACTAAACCAATCGGTCTTTTGAGATTTGATCTTTCTTGTGATCATGTCAATGTTATGTAATAATGCACCGACTCTGGGTAACTAGGGTCGGGGCGTTACAGAAAAGATAAACTGTATCACATTTTAGTCCATAAAACAAAACATACTCTGAATAAAAAGGCATTCATTGATTTTCTTAAATTGCAGCTGATGAGATAATGAGGCACAGTTTGGGTAGACAATGTTGGACCTAGATTTTTTATGATAAGTGAAAAAAGGATACACATGAAATGATCAGTTTCAGGAAAAATTTCATGTAGATTGATCTTACATGAAAATTACCTTTTTCTAGAGTCCCAATAAGGAATCTTTATAAGGGATCTTTCATGGGCCTCATCCACCATAATTTCACAATCATGATAATGTCGAAAGGAATTAAAGGACACGTTAAAATATGGATTACAACGGCATCTCAAATAATAAAAAAGTAGTCACAGAAAAGGATTATATAACACCTATAGTTGGTCAATAGAAGATCATCCATCATCTCTCACGATAATAGTAATACCGTGTCTGTGATAAATTTTATCATCGTCACATCCTATGCTGCGAGACACAAGAACTATTACATACACATTCTACATACACTATTAATGGTGGTTTTAATGATTTTGTCATTCAAAATGCATGTCCAGGGGCTGATAGACTATGTGATTTTCTGATCTGAGGTTTTTAAATACTTCAACAGTCATTCAAGGCCAATGGTGGATCAATATTCCATGTTCCTTAAGAATGGGCCCAAACAAAGTGAGGGGTGATCATAAATTCTATGTGACTGTTGAGAGAAGTTGACATATGAAATGGAACTTTCAAAAAATTTCTACCACAAAACAATAACACATAAGAATGGAAGGAGAATCATGGATAAATTCATGCTGAAAATTACTAATTCATTATGCACATTACCAATCAAAATACAAATCAAAAAATTTGTGATTGAAGGTATCGAAATAATAATCTGGACAAACATTCACCTTATTCTATATATTTCTCTTCATTGAATGCAGTATAAACTTCACAGATGGAGTGAGTCTCTCCAAATAATAATCATAAAAAACATTCACCTTAACATTCTTTATGGTGTAGGTTTTATCTTGTAACACAGCCTCCCGTATTGTAACGCCCCTACCCCAGCTACCCAGAGTCGGTGCATTACTTCGTAACATTGGCATGATCACAAAAGATCAAGTCTCGAAAGACCGATTAGTTTAGTAGCCTTGGAAACACTAGATACATTCGTAAACGTTACATTACATCATAAAGTGAAAAACTAATAACAAAGTCTTCATAGTCCACACTCATATCCTCTTCTGACTATCCCTGCAGGTCATTCATAAAATACTTCTTCACATCCTGGAAAACATTAAAACATTGAAAGGGGTGAGCTCAGATGATCAGTAAGGATAACAATATTGCGGAAGCTTTCATAAATAAACTTAAAAATTTAAGGCAATGTATAACTAAAACAAAAGCCTTTTAAACTTGAACATCAACATAATATGGCAAAAGTAAAATGAGATAATGCCATTCACTTCTTCACATGGATATTCTACTGGTCGAATAATCACATGAAATATCAATAACCACTTTCATAATGAGGGAATGTATAATGCTGGACATTCTGAAACATTTTGTCAAGGCCTCGGCCAAGACGTCTAAAATGATTAAGGCCTCGGCCAAAACCATAAATCAAGTTGGGAAAGGGCCTCGGCCAATTCCACGTCTAGTTGTCTCATGAGACCTATCGATGCATCGAGGAGCTATAGCGGGCTCAACCCGTCACTTATTAAGTCCAATACATTCCTCATATGAATAGGTTTAAACATATCATAAACCATAACATAATCGTATCACATAAACATGCATAAAAGAAACATAACATTTCCACATTTCAATCACAAGATATCAATACAACACATTGATATAATAAAAACGCTTTCAAAACCATTTTCAATACCAACATAAAATAAAGTTAAAACTTTGTATTTATTTTTCATTAAAAAAAATGATGGCTTGTAGAGGAAGCCGAAACTCAAATAATGGTCACGGCGGCGGAGAAGTCGTTGTCGCCGCATAAGTACGGAAAGAAAAACATTCCATTTTGTCGTTTAGCAAAACGCTTCATATAAAAAAGATTCCTTTTGAAAAAACGTAAAAGTCAAAGGGGTTTATACACCGTATAAAAGAAAGTTGTGTATAAATCCAAATATGCCTCAATGAAAGGAGATTGAGACGAAGTCCTTATAAGATCATTTTTAAATAAAATATATCTATTATGTGTATTCACTATTTGTACACATAAAGAAAGTATAAATACAATATACGACATAATAATATCATGACATAATTTGAAAGTAGGAGATTAACCCAAAGAATGGAAGTTGGGTTAAGAAGTTCCCTTACCTCGTGTCTGACTTGACTCAACCGTTCTTTAACCTCCTGAATAATAAACTAGAGTTAATATATACCTTATTAAGAACCATTTTCAATTTCATTATCCTTTTTATATCACTTATTACAATGATATGAACATTATTTAATTATTTAAGTTAATAACGGTTGTTTTGTCGATCTTTGGTACTTGAGTCAACAATAAACTTCTTATAAATACAAGTTGTTTATGTGGTAGAATATCCATTATATCCAGAATTATATTCATGATTTAGATATCATATATATGATATATATCCAGTATATACATTCATTCATAATGTCACGTAACATTTAGAGGTAAGAAATGAAATGCACCGTTCATGGAGACGGTAAGCCGTACGTACGCATGAATGTTACTTTCATTTCTATTTCGTATTTAATGGAATGAAATCATAATGATATAAATTTATAATATAATTACAGTATAATATAGTGTATAATACCATTTAATCCATCCTTTATACATCCCACATATGGCATTAACGATTCAAATCACTTTGAGGGGGCGGTAATCCGCACTTCCTAAAATGAAATTATCATGTTTTACCCATAATGGAAATCATAAAGTATGACATAAATGAGAAATAAAGAAGCATAAGGAAAACATAAACATAATATATATATCATATATGAAAATAGTGTCATCAAAATGGCCACCATTATAGGTGTTAAAAGAATTTGAACAATCATCGTTTCGTGAGGCAGTATTTCGCCACCCACAAAAACAGTATGTTCTTTAACCATTAGACGAAGGTTTGTGTAAGTGTAAACCAAATACTTATCATAAAAACATACTAGTATGTTTTAGATACTGTTTTTGTTACAAAATAAAGGAATGAAAAGAGTTTAATGGGTTGGAGAAGTAAAATAAAACAAAAAAACATTAGAGAAGACATTACCTTAAAAATCGGGTAACTCTTTTTGATTTGAGACAAAGGCTTCCTTGGGAAGAATTATGCCCAAAGTGAGGCTTCTAGGAGTAAGGTAGGGATGTTGGGAGAGTATTTGGGCAGAGGTTTGCCGATCCAAATGGCTTGAAGGTGTGAATAAGGTGGGAGTGGTGAGGGCCTTTTATAAGTGGAGAGGAGGGGCACTTTTGGAAAGTAATGAAATGTTACATTAGTATACAATGATTTTCGGATTCTAAAGGTACCACACTTATATAATTCGTGTCTAAGGTGATAAGGGTTCGAAATATTCTCATCCAATAAGTTTTTGACAAGTTTAAACTTTTGATTTTACATTATCTTTCCATTTTATTTAAATTGTTAAATAATGAGGTCATCGCTGCATCATCATGATGTCATAATTAATTTACTTTATTTAATGTATAAAAATTATAAAACAAATACTATGATGTAGGAAATCTTTTTATCTTTCTAATGAATATTTATAATCAAAATTTGGACTTGTGTAACCCCACTTAAAAACAATTTTAGTAAAATAACTCATGTTTGTGTCAATTTAATTTTAACATTAAATAAATATATATTAATGTCATTTTCCAACTAAAGTGGCTCCATGGGGTCCCCAAGTTGACCCATGGGTTGTCTGGGTCGGCCATGACTCATCCAATAGGAGTAGGACAAGTGTCAAGCTCATCTCATATTATTAAAACATTATTTTTACCTTAAACTACACTAATTACCTCTAATCGCGATTAAGAACTTAAAAGTTACTATTCACCAAAAATTATTTTAATCTCATTGAACCACATTTTACTTCTTAATGACAACCATGTATGTCGGATTTTTTAAAATCAAACCACAGAAGTGGTAATATTTCATTTAAACGAAAAATCAGTTATTTAACTACCACTTAGTGGTTTCACTATTCATAAAAAATTGATGTTTTTCAGAATAATGCCAAAATTTCACCCTAACCTATAATTGATATTCCGAATTCAAAAATGATGTCTATTTTAAAAAATTCCAAACATATAAGTTTCATTAATTAATTTTATAATTAATTCTCGTTGTCACAACAAATAGCGTGTTTTTAGGAAACAATTTATATCAAAAGATTGGCAATTGTTTATGTCCAATTTCAATGTTAAATTAATTCTAATGACCACCATTGGATAAAATGGTAAAAATATATTATAATTATACTTTAAAACCACTAAATAGTATAATTTATCACTATAAATTATTTTGATTAAAAAGTTGTTTTTAAGTATTTTTCACTATTCATAAAAAATAGAAGTTCTCAGAAAAATACCAAAAATTCAACATAGGCTAATTTCGATATTCCGAATCCAAAAATGAAGTCCATTTTGAAAAATAAATTTTGTAAAATTTCAAAAAGTAGGTATTACTATTCACAACGGCTAGTTTAATTCGTTGTGGTGTGTGTTAGAGCTCGAGGTTGCGTACAACACACGCTATTGCATTATTCGAAGTGAAACGTACCGTGGAAGCTTGGGGTGTTACATTCTCCCCTCCTTCAATAAATTGCGTCCTCGCAATTTGAAATTTTTCTTTGAAAATAAAAGGTTGAAAATAGAAAATACCTTTGTGGAAAACCCACATCGGAAATAAGGTTAATAAAATTTAGTCTTAATAAGAGGGAAATGGAAATAAGAAAGTCACCACCAAATTATGATCTCGATAAGGAGAACATTGGTGGCAATTAGAGACATATAATTGGAGGAAGAACGTAAATATTTGTAGGGAGTGATTGAGGTCATCAATCACAATCAACTGTCAAATTGAGGGCCTCAAAGCCTTCAATCTATGTTGATTTAAAATATCATCAGTTCAACAAGACATAAGGTATTGGGATAACAAATTTTTTTGTTTTAATATCCTTTTACTAAAGTTTAAGAATTAATTTATTCATTGAATAAGAGATAGGTATATATATATTTATGCTTAGAGTTTCAACCTTCAACTCACCTTTCACTCAAAAAGATAATAGAACCCAAAAATATTATACTTATCCTAATTGTATAAGGTTCCAAATGTTAACACATACCATTTAGATTAGTAAAATTATTTTTTAATAACCAGGGACTTCCTGTAGGCTAGTGGTAGGAAATAAAGGCCAGTCACACTATGGTTGTGGGTTCGATTCCTGCAGCTTTGTCCGACGTGTCAGGTTATGCCCCACCCTGCAGGTTGTCCTTTTCCTAAAACTATAGTATTATAATATTCCAAAAATATTCTTCATAAATTTTTTAACCTTAAACAATACTATCCAAAGATCAACTTAATCCATTCCAACCTTTATAGTTATCCAAAATACTTCTGTCCAACTCACAGTCCAAATTTTATAAGGAATGTAAACATAATGAAGATCCCTTTTTCCATGTAACAACATGTGAACACCTTCATCATGTATTATTTTTAAACATACTGAATTACCATGATCCCTTATTCCTTATAGAATACTAGATATACTCCTTCTATCCAGAAATGTATACAAATCATCAATCAGTTTCAAGGAAGTTAAGAATATCCAATATAATTTATCCAAATCAATCACATCTTATTCCAAAATCACTATCTCGGTATCAGAACCATATTATGGTTTATCTTTCTCTCAACCATATATTTTCCAAAAATTTAACCTACTGTGGAGTCACTTTTATTGGTTCCACACAATCTCAAGTCCTTGATGAAATAGTACTGCAGTACAATCCTTATATACTCCATAATTATTATAACTAGTACATCATTGATACAAAACTAAAATTAAAAAATTCTTTAATAACAACACAAGAACTCTAATCATTACTCCTCATCTGTGGTAGTATCATAACTTGATTATTATCCAATAACATCATTTGGGGCATACTCTAATGATTTGGACATTGGTTTGCGTAGTGTCCCCAATCCTTGCAGAAGAAGCATTGTACATTTGAAACCATTTTCTTACCCTTGAAGTTACGCACTTTGTGTCCTTTTTCTCTACACTTATAACAAACTCCCATTCCCTTTAGGCAAGTTACATGATGTTTCTTCCCACAATTACCACATATTGGAAAATTCTTCTTTCCCCTCATCCCTTTATCCATAATTCTCTCTTCCATCCCTTTCGTCTCTTGCTTCGCTTCAAAGCCATAGGACTCAGAGAATTCTTTACTTATCTTATTAACACATGATACTATTTATTCATTTGTTGAGAACACATGGGAGACTATTTCCCTTCGAAATGTTGGCTTAATACCGTGAAAGATACGATCCTTCTTACTCTTTGGATCATACGTATTGCTGGAGTTCACATTCCTTCTACTGGGCGCCATTTCTATACAATGACATAAACTAGGTTAGTTTATGAATTATAATGAATAATTCCAAACTTTTAAAATAATTAATGTAAATTGAACGGTTTATGGATATAATCCATAATCATAAAAAGGTTTTATTTGAGGATGTATATACTCATAACCGTTCATAGTGGTTTGTAAAGAAAACGAGAATTATCCTAAGCATATCCCCCGGGAGTGTCGTAACCAAGAGTGCAGCAAGGCCCGTTGTCGGGCACCAGTTCCCATTCGAGTCTAGCTCAAAGCGGTGTTTTCGGGTTTTACCCCTAGGTACATCTGTTCCAGAGCCGCCTCTACCTGCTCGTATCCAGACAGGGATGTATTTCTCGGAAAACTCATAACATCTCTATAATACCAAAATTCTAGGAAGTTCTTCTATACTAATCCTCAAAGTATATCTTTGGGCTATGTGCTCTAATCAGAGTTTATCTAAATCTAGCTTCCAAGGTTAGTACTAAACTGCCTCTGATACCAACTGTAACGCCCCGACCCCAGCTACCCAGAGTCAGTGCATTACTTCGTAACATTGGCATGATCACAAAAGATCAAGTCTCGAAAGACCGATTAGTTTAGTAGCCTTGGAAACACTAGATACATTCGTAAACGTTACATTACATCATAAAGTGAAAAACTAATAACAAAGTCTTCATAGTCCACACTCATATCCTCTTCTGACTATCCCTGCAGGTCATTAATAAAATACTTCATCACATCCTGGAAAACATTAAAACATTGAAAGGGGTGAGCTCAGATGCTCAGTAAGGACAACAATATTGCGGAATCTTTCATAAATAAACATAAAAATTTAAGGCAATGTATAACTAAAACAAAAGCATTTTAAACTTGAACATCAACATAATATGGCAAAAGTAAAATGAGATATTGCCATTCACTTCTTCACATGGATATTCTACTGGTCGAATAATCACAAGAAATATCAATAACCACTTTCATAATGAGGGAATGTATAATGCCGGACATTCTGAAACATTTTGTTAAGGCCTCGGCCAAGACGTCTAAAATGATTAAGGCCTTGGCCAAAACCATAAATCAAGTTGGGAAAGGGCCTCGGCCAATTCCACTTCAAGTTGTCTCATGAGACCTACCGATGCATCGAGGAGCTATAGCGGGCTCCACCCGTCACTTATTAAGTCCAATACATTCCTCATATGAATAGGTTTAAACATATCATAAACCATAACATAATCGTATCACATAAACATGCATAAATGAAACATAACATTTCCAAATTTCAATCACAAGATATCAATACAACACATTGATATAATAAAAACGCTTTCAAAACCATTTTCAATACCAACATAAAATAAAGTTAAAACTTTGTATTTATTTTTCATTAAAAAAATGATGGCTTGTAGAGGAAGCCGAAACTCAAATAATGGTCACGGCGGCGGAGAAGTCGTTGTCGCCGCATACGTACGGAAAGAAAAACATTCCCTTTTTTCGTTTAGCAAAACGCTTCGTATAAAAAAGATTCCTTTTGAAAAACGTAAAAGTCAAAGGGGTTTATACACCGTATAAAAGAAAGTTGTGTATAAATCCAAATATGCCTCACTGAAAGGAGATTGAGATGAAGTCCTTAAAAGATCATTTTTAAATAAAATATATCTATTATGTGTATTCACTATATGTACACATAAAGAAATTATAAATACAATATACGACATAATAATATCATGACATAATTTGAAAGTAGGAGATTAACCCAAAGAATGGAAGTTGGGTTAAGAAGTTCCCTTACCTCGTGTCTGACTTGACACAACCGTTCTTTAACCTCCTGAATAATAAAATAGAGTTAATATATACCTTATTAAGAACCATTTTCAATTTCATTATCCTTTTTATATCATTTATTACAATGATATGAACATTATTTAATTATTTAAGTTAATAACGGTCGTTTTGTCGATCTTTGGTAGTTGAGTAAACAATAAACTTCTTATAATTACAAGTTGTTTATGTGGTAGAATATCCATTATATCCAGAATTATATTCATGATTTAGATATCATATATATGATATATATCCAGTATATACATTCATTCATAATGTCACGTAACATTTAGAGGTAAGAAATGAAATGCACCGTTCATGGAGACGGTAAGCCGTACGTACGCATGAACGCTACTTTCATTTCTATTTCGTATTTAATGGAATGAAATCATAATGATATAAATTTATAATATAATTACAGTATAATATAGTGTATACTACCATTTAATCCATCCTTTATACATCCCACATATGGCATTAACGATTCAAATCACTTTGAGGGGGCGGTAGTCCGCACTTCCTAAAATGAAATTATCACGTTTTACCCATAATGGAAATCATAAAGTATGCCATAAATGAGAAATAAAGAAGCATAAGGAAAACATAAACATAATATATATATCATATATGAAAATAGTGTCATCAAAATGGCCACCATTATAGGTGTTAAAAGAATTTGAACAATCATCGTTTCGTGAGGCAGTATTTCGCCACCCACAGAAACAGTATGTTCTTTAACCATTAGACGAAGGTGTGTGTAAGTGTAAACCAAATCCTTATCATAAAAACATACTAGTATATTTTAGATACGGTTGTTGTTACAAAATAAAGGAATGAAAAGAGTTTAAGGGGTTGGAGAAGTAAAATAAAACAAAACAACATTAGAGAAGACATTACCTTAAAAATCGGGTAACTCTTTTTTATTTGATCCAAAGGCTTCCTTGGGAAGAATTATGCCCAAAGTGAGGCTTCTAGGAGTAAGGGAGGGATGTTGGGAGAGTATTTGGGCAGAGTTTGACCGAGCCAAATGGCTTGAAGGTGTGAATAAGGTGGGAGTGGTGGGGGCCTTTTATAAGTGGAGAGGAGGGGCACTTTTGGAAAGTAATGAAATGTTACATTATTATACAATTCTTTTCGGATTCTAAAGGTCCCACACTAATATACTTCGTGGCTAAGGTGATAAGGGTTCGAAATATCTTCATCCAATAAGTTTTTGACAAGTTTAAACTTTGGATTTTACATTATCTTTCCATTTTATTTAAATCGTTAAATAATGAGGTCATCGCTGCATCATCATGATGTCATAATTAATTTACTTTATTTAATGTCAAAAAATTATAAAAAAAATACTATGATGTAGGAAATCGTTTTAGATTTCTAATGAATATTTATAATCAAAATTTGGACTTGTGTAACCCCACTTAAAAACTGTTTTAGTAAAATAACTCATGTTTGTGTCAATTTAATTTTAACATTAAATAAATATATATTAATGTCATTTTCCAACTAAAGTGGCTCCATGGGGTCCCCAAGTTGACCCATGGGTTGTCATGGTCGGCCATGACTCATCCAATAGGATTAGGACAAGTGTCAAGCTCATCTCATATTATTAAAACATTATTTTTACCTTAAACTACACTAATTACCTCTAATCGCGATTAAGAACTTAAAAGTTACTATTCACCAAAAATTATTTTAATCTCATTGAACCACATTTTACTTCTTAATGACAACCATGTATGTCGGATTTTTGAAAATCAAACCACAGAAGTGGTAATATTTCATTTAAACGAAAAATCAGTTATTTAACTACCACTTAGTGGTTTCACTATTCATAAAAAATTGATGTTTTTCAGAATAATGCCAAAATTTCACCCTAAGCTATAATTGATATTACGAATTCAAAAATGATGTCTATTTTACAAAATTCCAAACATATAAGTTGCATTAATTAATTTTTTAATTAATTCCCGCTGTCACAACAAATAGCGTGTTTTTAGGAAACAATTTATATCAAAAGATTGGCAATTGTTTATGTCCAATTTCAATGTTAAATTAATTCTAATGACCACCATTGGATAAAATGGTAAAAATATATTATAATTATACTTTAAAACCACTAAATAGTATAATTTATCACTATAAATTATTTTGATTAAAAAAGTTGTTTTTAAGTATTTTTCACTATTCATAAAAAATAGAAGTTCTCAGAAAAATACCAAAAATTCAACATAGGCTAATTTCGATATTCCGAATCCAAAAATGAAGTCCATTTTGATAAATAAATTTTGTAAAATTTCAAAAAGTAGGTATTACTATTCACAACGGCTAGTTTAATTCGTTGTGGTGTGTGTTAGAGCTCGAGGTTGCGTACAACACACGCTATTGCATTATTCGAAGTGAAACGTACCGTGGAAGCTTGGGGTGTTACACGTATGCTATTCCACAATGCATGCATCCAAAAATCTACATCACTACTTAATTATAATCTGTAATATTTGCGGGTAAATATTGCAGAATAGTAATTTCATTTTATCAAAATTCATATTGAATTCAATGTGTTGATGTGTATGCTGCTTCAAACTGGAAAATCCAATGAAATTCGGTTCACTATCAATGCATTGTTGTTGATTGCATTGCATGGTGATAATGAATTTTTTCTAATATTCAGAATTTTTGAAATCATACATTTTCTAATATGAATTGAAAAATTATAAATGACTCATGTGATATATGTGTTGTTCAATACATATAGATATTTAATTTCTTGTATGTTCTGCTGTGTTTTCAATTCCAACAGTAGAACCATGTGATACAAAGTTCCATCTGCTTTTAAAATTATGTTTTGGTCCAGTTTCTTGTAGAAACATTTTATTCTGGAACAATGCTTATATTCTTACCGCTTTCCTCTACTCATACAAGATTATTGTATGAACTGTAACATTATTTTATATACTAATAGTACTAATGAAGCTTGTTATTGATAATAAAAAAATCAATATTCATTACTGCATTATTATTTCAAATTGCATAGTACAATAAACTTCTTACAATAAAAAACTAATAAGAAAACAAATTTGAAAATTTAAAAAACAAACATGAATTATTACCTTGATATTGTAGTAGAATAGGTAAGCATGATTTTTTTATTCATCTTGTTTATTACCTTCATGTCGCAGTCACTGTGTTGATGTGTAGACTACTTCAAACTGGAAAATCCAATATTATTTGGTTCACTATCAATGCATTGTGGTTGATTTCATTGCATGTTGATAATAATTTTTTTAAATATTCAGAGAGTACAAAACCTTACATTTTCAAATATGAATCGCAAAATTTTAAATTACTCGTGTCATCTATGTGTTGTTTAATACAAAAAAGTATTTAATTCCTTGTATGTTCTGGTGTGTTTTTAATTCCAATAGTTCAACCATGTGATTCAATGTTCTATCTTCTTTTAAAATCATGTTTTGATCTAGTTTCTTGCACAAACATTTTATTCTTGCACAATGCATATATTTTTCCTACTTTCCTCAACTCATAAAATATTATTGTATGAACTATAAAATTATTTTATATACTAATAGAACTTATGAAGCTTGTGATTGATAATAATAAAATCAAGATTCATTATTTCATTTTTTTCTAATGCATAGTTCAATACACTTCTTATGGTAAATAACTAATCAGAAAACTAATTTGAAAATTTAAAAAACAAACATGATCTATTACATTGATCTTACAGTAGAAAAGGTCCGAAAATTTTTTTAGTCATCTTCTCTAAATACTCCTTTTTTCGAATGTGTAGTTTAGAGGCATGACTAATTTTAGTCATTGTCTCTTGAGACAATTAAAAGGCATTATTAATTTTTCTAACCAAAATAATGAAGAAACTATATTGAGGAGCAACTAACCTGCAACTAAGTGATTTCTCAAAAGCTTGTTGGGGCTCAAACATTCCTTGAAACTTCTTTTCAGGAAAAATAATCTAAAAATATGGGGCAAAATCAATGCTTAAAAGGAAAAAAACACATAAGACTGGTTTTGCGGAATCCTACAATTGCTTGATGGATATGATTTTTTACATAATTAAATTTATTTTGTAAAACAAATATTGAAGCTCTTACTTTATGAAAATAATGTTATGGGACGAGTACATAATTTTGTACATTAAGATGTAGTAAAAAATACCATTCAAGACCTAAAAAAATCAAAAATAAAGGGCTACTGATTACAATATAAAGAGAGTCCATACCATTCATGTCAATACTGAAAACCAATAGGCCTATTTCAAAGGTCAATGAAATGAATTACATTATTTTTTTTATATAAAATAATGAAGAAACTATAGTGAAAAGCAATAGACCTGCATACAAGTAATTTTTATGAAGCCTGCAGGGTCTCAAACTACCGTTCCAACATCTTTTCAAGCAGTAGAATCTTAAAAGAAGGTGAAGAAACAATGTTAAAAAGGAAGAAGAAAAATATAAGAATCAAAATTCCAAAGATACTCGGTACCCTGACTAGAATAGTATGCATTTGAACCGGCTGAGGGAATCTGAAGAATAAATCTAGTGGAATGCACCCACAAGAAACAAAAATCGTTAATGAATCTATAGTATATAGATGAGGAAGCTCATGAGAGATATTTAATAAACATAATTCCCAAAGATAGAGTATTAAAGAAACATAAATTTTAATTCATATAGAAAATAATATTAAGATATAAAGGATTATATAAGTTATAAAATTGAATAGCCCAGATTGTGAAAAAAATCCAAATAAACAAAATAAATTACTTAAATTGAAAGAACAATGAAAAGATTGGAGAATATAATACACAGATAATTTGAAAAGAACAGTTGTTATTCTAGATTTGGAGTACACATACACACAAATAACAATTCTAGAATCATGATAAAAGATGAATTGTAAGAAATTATGAAAAAATCATAAGAGTACCCAAATACTGATTATTATAAAGAAGAGAGAAAATTATGTCATGGGGTATGTATAACACACATTATGCAGCGTAGTGGAATTTTAGGGTTGGTGAAGGCACAAAGAGGTAAACAAATACACGACCGTGGAATGAATTAAACTCCCTTATTGCTAGTAGAAACTGAATAAAGTTTATCCCTAATTCTAGATTCAAGAATGAAAATATTTTAATACAATACAAATTTTTTTATTAATATACTGAAATGAAAGACTGAAATGCCATGATTAATGTTGCAGAGATGATTTGAGGAGAAAATTACCCTATGCGGGAGATGGAAGAGTCGGTGGTTGATCTTCGGTGCCGCAATATGATAATTTGTTGTGGCGAGATGTTTGGTTTGCTATATGAATTTCATTAACCCACTGATCTATGTTTTCAAGGATGGAGATGACAGTCTTGATGATGGGGGATTCAGGGTAGGGATTAGAGATTTTTATGGAGCGAATGGGTTAATGTGAGGCAATAAAGTCTATGAGGAAATTACTTGTGGCGGTGGAGGGAGGAAAAAACGCGAGCGGTGGAGGGAGAACACGAGCAGCAGAAGGATAACAGAAGTGTCGGAAATAGTACAAGGTTATGAGGGTAAATGCGAGTGGCACATGGTGTTCGCGAGAGGAGGAGTGAGAACACGAGCTACTGAGTGAGGAAGGGAAATGTGAAGTTAGAACGCGAGTGGAAGAGAGAATTGGTGATGAGGATGTCAGCAGTGGTCTGTAGGAAGATATGGACAAGGGAAAGTGAAATCATACCGGGAACCACAGTAGATGAGGAAAAATATCAAGGGGGCATCGGGTTTGGAGGGAGGGGGTTTCGGGAACCCTAGATAATGGATACAGATCGGCCAGTCGTGCTGGTTTACTGGGGTGAAGCGCGAGATCGATCGCAAATTTGGAGGGAGGAAAGGTTTTTTTAGGCGACATTGAAGATTAGAGAAGTGGCACGTAAGAGAATGGTTATGTGGAAGAACATTTACATGAAACGTGGCAGTAGGAAAGCCAGGATTAGTATATATAGTAGATATGAGGTACTATTGTTGTATCCTTTACTATAGTATCTACATTATTTTCATATAGGTTTTTAACTCTCTTAAATATCATTTTATAACATGGAAATCCTAGGGTTGGAAATAAATTTTTATTGTGGTGTAATGACCCTAGATACACTATTGGGAGTATGGTGAGAGGGAATATTCCAATACAAGGACTTCCACTTATATTAGGAAGTTACCCTTTCTTATTGGAGCACATTTTCCTCAAGATGAAGAGTTTCCATGTAATACATGGTATGGATTAATTGGTTCTATATCATGACTTTTAATACTTATATCTCTAAAGGTATTTATTTACATCATTAGAGGGTAGTGGTTACCTACACATGGGTTAGTGGGATATCCATGATAGTTTAGTTAAATAAGAGAATCAGGGCTAGGTGGAGTGACCAACCAGATTTCATATATCTTTTAAGAGATTAGGGTTTACATTTGGATGAATTACCTACATTAGTATATCATTTCAGGTATGTCTTTCCTATTGATTTTTCTATATTACCAATTAATATATTGGTATATTTTCCAATTGGTCTTGTTCTAGGTGAAACTCCAGTGTCCATTACTCTATAAAATATGGCACCTACTAAGATCTAGGATCTCAATAGGTAGTTAGAGGATTTATATTCCAATTATTTTATATTTCCTAGTAGTTCGTCTTTGTTTTCTCCCATTATTTTTTCAAAGATGTTGGATGTGACCCATAATTTGTGCATGAATTACTGATTGTTTAACTAGTTTTTTTTCATGAACTGGTATCCACTACATCACATAGATGATCTCTTCGACCAGCTTTGGGGAGCTATGGTGTTTTCTATGGTTGGACTAAGATTAGACAATAAGAATGTATGATTTAGGCCATCATAAATACATCATACCACTTTCTATAGCAGGCATGGTCTGTATGACTACATTGTAATGACATTTAGTCTTATGAAAGCACATACCATTTTCATGGATTTTATGAATTGGGTGTCACACCACTTTCTCGATTCCTTTTTCATGGTATTTTTTAATGAAATATTTTAGTATTATCACACTCATAATGATCATGATAGTCACCTTGAGATCATTCTGAGTACACTGAGAGATAATCAATTTTATTCCAAGATTAATAACAACCACTTTTGGATAAATAAATTCCAGTTTTCGATTCATATATCTTCTGAATCAGGAGTATATTTTGACCCAGATAAAGATACTATTTTGTTTTCCTAGAAGCATACTTATAATGTGTTTTATATACAGATTTTCATGGGACTATATGGATATTACTAGTTTTTTATACAAGAATTATTATGTATTTAATAACTTCTTACTGGTCTTACAAATAATATTGTTATGTATATGTTGTTAGAAGAGTTTGAGAAAGACTTTCTGGAGCAGAAATGGATGCCTACCTCTGTAGGTTTTCAAAACTTTCCAAATCCAGGTAGAGGTTATACGATGTTCTTTTAGGTAATAGGGATTGACTTGGGAGTAGTGATGATGCAGGGGAGGGGGGAAGAGTCATTACATATAGATCATTGAAGTTGAGTCCTCATGAGAGAAACTACCTGAAACATGATCTTGATATAGACGTAGTTGTCCATGCCTTATGTTGCTAGTGAAACAGTATTTTGGGTGAGTTCTTCATCATGTACATAGAATAAAAGATCCTCAATTATATCATTACAAAACACAACTTTAACCTCTGAAATTGAACATGGGTTGAATATCTTCATTCAATTGATTTTGAACATGCCTACAAGCATAGTAAGGTCAATGTAACAGTAGACATCATGAGTCATAAAGCTCATGCACAATCTATTTGGGCAGCCCGTGATGTATAGAAATTGATGGCCATATTTTTTGAGATGAAATTGGAGTTTATCGACAGTCGCAAACATTATTTTATATCATCATTAATAGTTAAGTCTTTATTCATTGATAAGGTGAAGAGAACGGAATTTTCACATCATGAGGTCTTGGTTCTCTATTAGAGTATTTGAGGATATGAACTACATCCAGATTTTTCTATAGACAGAAAAGATATACTTCATATACATGGACTTGTCTTGGTTCCTACAGACACGAGGGATGTTTTTATATGATTATTCCATGATTAAAAGTGGGAAATTCATCCAGGAATCTCTATAATGTATTAATATATGGGACACTAATATAGGTTCCCTAAGATATCAGGATTTATCACTAGATGTTCAACATGTTATTATGTGATGGTTGAGCACCACAGACATGTAGTCTTCGAATAGATGCTTCTAATCCCAAACTGGACATGGGATGATACTTCTATATTGTCTTAGTTGTTAGTTAAACTAGAATTCCTAGAGGTAGCAATGTTGAATGGGTTGTCATTGATAGTCTGAAAAAATTATCCCACTGACAACCTATTATAGGGGATTTCTTATTTGATTAGATTAAAATATTGTATGTTAATGAGACCATTCAACTATATGGGGTCCCTTATACTATCATTTTAGACATGGATACTTTATTTAAATCATGACTCTCATAGAGGTTTTCAAATGGTGTGGGTTCATAGGTGTTTTGGAACACATATTTTCACACTCAAACTAATGGCTAGACATAATATATTATATATGTTCTTGAGGACAATATTCTAGCATGATTCCATGACTTCAGCGGTTCTTGGGTGAAGCTTATCCCTCTCATCGAGTTCTCTTATAATAAAGGTTTTTAGGTGATATTTAATCTGGATCATTTTAAGTACTTATATGGTAGGTCAGTCATTCACTCCTTTACTAGCTAGAGGCGGGACATGCCACCCATCTAGGACCTCGTCTCATATAGTAGACTTTAGAGAAGGTTAAGCTGATCTGGAAGTGTATGGGTACTACTCTATCTAGAGAAAAATTGTACAATGATCAACATCAATGAACTCTAGAGTTCATGGTCATGGAATGAATTTTCCTTCAGGTATTTCCCATTATAGGTAATAGAAAATAAAGAGGCAATGGATGTTTTCCTCATGATTTGTGGAGCTGTTGGAGATTTTAGAGATCGTTAGGACAGTAGACTATCAGTTGTTACTACATTAGAGGTACCTTTCCGAGCAAAACTTATGTTTCATAGGTTTTCCCATATCATTCTGACTCATCTCGTACTTTTTATCCCAAGGAAGTTGAAATAGACACAGATGCTTCATTTTAGGAGTATCATATTCACATCATCAACTAGACCATGAATGCTTTCCCAAGATGGTCTATACTTATAGTGTGGATGCTATAGAATCATGACCATGTACAAGATGAGGCTTAGGAGAGAAAGGCTGATGTAAATGGCCAGTGGCTACAATTGTTCTCAGATTGTGTTTTCCCACCCTTTCAAGGCGAACATGGGGATGATTTCCATTATAGGGAAAGACTAAAAGAACCCATTATTCACTCAGGCATGGATACTTTTAATTTTGTTCAAATTACTTTTTTTAGACCTAATGCGGATGCCTTAAGAGGTAGAAAAGTGTTTTTGGGTATCAAGATCTTGTTAAAAACATGGAAACACACCGCATGGGAGAAAATTCCCTGTTATAAGGTTGGAGTAAATTGAGTGAGGTCGGACGCATGGTTAGTGTTAACTATGTGGGTCTAGAAAGTGCACAGTATGGGGGATTATGGTTTGGTGTAACCATGAATAATGGGATTCCCAACAATGTTAAAATGTATGAAATTTTTATAATGGAGTTTCACATTGTTGGTGCATGGTTTCCCTCCCCATGTGGCCTACCCTGGTGGGTCCCCCTTTCCTATAGATGATCGTGCACAATTAGTGCAATGTTTGGAAAACTGTGTGACAAAATCTTATGAAGGGTTAAAATGGAGGAAATTACCAAATTTCCCTTAATGAATTAATTAAATCCAATCCTTATATATCCCTTTATTTCTAGAAGAAAAAACCTCCCAAATTCTATCATTAGAATCCAAAAACTCTTTTTTTTCTTGGAATTGAGATCTATCACTCCTCTGGAGTCCAAGTCGATTGTCTTTCATCTCATTGGATCCTCATTAGTATGTTATCAATTCCATTTTAATAATTCATCATTCTTATTTTTATCAATGATAGTATTTAAATGTTTTCTAATATTCCCTATTTTTAGGAAATAATTTTGTTCTTCATATCTCTTATAATATAGGTCTAACTGTAGGCTAATACTAGATGAAAAGAGCATACGATCCTAGGGTGTTATTCCATAATTTAGTTTTTAGGGATTGAAATGTTAGTTTTCGGAACTATATGGGTGTTCCTCTACTTGACCCTCCTAATGGTAATCCTCACTCATTAAATGATTTTTGAATTGTGAAGTGATCCTGGAAATCAACATTTTTTCCAAACACTTGACCCGCATAAGATAAGTGCTTCAACATGACTTATAAATTTTAAATTGAATTAGAATATATATTTTATATATAATAATTGGATCCATTGTAAAGAAATGAATGCTTTGTTGCATTCCAAAACCACCCCTTCCACTTCTGATCGAAGGTAGAAGAATGAAAAAGGTGAAATGATTATGATATAAATGGATAAATTATAAGGTTTCATTCTCAATTATCCTTGTCATAATAATTAGAGACAATTATTTAAACCTTATGGCATGTTAAATAGATTGAGTATTAAATTTAATAATTAATTAAATCAATTAAATGTATAGTAGCTAATTACATATGGAACATGACATCATTATAAGATTGGTTTGACTTGATCTTTCCTATGATTCCCAAAGGATGCCTTGAGCTCTCATAGACGCCATTCTGATTCAAGGATGACAATTACCTTGGTTGAGAAACACCATGGAACCTGATCATATTCTTTTAGTGAATGCCCAGTATGCCACTATTGGATCCCTACTTTATCATTACTAGATTCCTTGAATAGACTCATTAGATATAACATGGCTTCACCGAACATGAGGTTCATTGGTTACATCAATGGGCCTAGCCATATCTAACCTCATTTTACATTGTGTGCATTATTTATAATTGGTTAGATCACACTATTACGGAATTCCTTAGATGATGACCCTTGGATTACACACTTACCTCTTAGCCAAAATACAGTTACTACTGAGTTTCTGACCCTTTAGATCTCAGTAGCCTTGGTTATTACCTTAGAACAAATTACTATTATAATAATTGGTTTCCTTGTTACATCTTGAAATATCCTACATTATTCTCAGGATGTGATTCCAGTGGTTGGTATTCCTCATATGAATTATTTAAATAAACAGGAAATAAATTAATAAATGAACTTTTTACATGCCAATACACTAGTTGATGGATGAAGCAGGTTCTTGGGTATTCACATTATTATAATTTTTAATTTTATAAATGAATTAATTCAAAAAAAATTAGTTTATATTACACGAAAATTGTTTTATAGAAACTATCCGTGGTGGAATAGTGAGATTTATCCCACACCTGATCAGGGCACAATTGGTACTCAAGTAGATTACATATATTCAAGTGTTTATAAAGGGAAAAATATCTCTTCATACACGTGATTTCTTATTATATTTGGATGGATCTGGTAGTAGATGACGAAGATATATCTCAGGATTCCAAGGATAGTTTTGGATTCCTTTTCTACTACATTTGTATAGAGTTCCTATCTGATACTTTGTATCCATTATTTACATATTTCTTGATACATGACATGTCATAATCAACTATTGTATATTAATATCAATTGAATCAAATCTCTTCAATTATTTCTATCTTCAGTATAATTCTATTGTGGATTCTATTTATTACTTCTTCTACTATTTTCCTATGTTTCTTATTGATCTGTTGTGTTATAATCTAGTTACGAAGGCATAGTCTCCCAATAAACTGAAGAAAAACCATACAGGCATACAAATCCAATTTTTTTATTGATTTTAAGCAGACCACAGTGGGTTGAGTGGGGACTAGAAACATGAAAACTCAGAAAACATAAGCACAACCATAGAAAGAAAGAAGCTTAAGAATCATCTGGTCTCTGGACCGAGGGTGGGCGTCAATATTTCCATGAAAAACCCTCACTACTTTTTTGTATCCTGTTTAATTCAGGGAGATGTGATTGAGGTTTTGTGTAAAAGTAATATCAGGTCACCTTTAGTGGCATATGGGTTCGAGACCTCACATAAAAAAAAATAATCAATAATATGTGGATGATTATGGTTGAGAAAGAGAATACATTGGAATAATGTAATTATTGTAGAATAATGATTACATTATATTTAATTTTATGGTCTTAAAACAGGTTATAAGTGTGTTATATTAATATTAAAATACTATATTGAGAAAACATATGTGACTTTACAGGGAGGTGGTTGTCCACAAATAACACAAGTGACATTTTTGTTTTTTGGATTCTTGTGAGGAGGGTAGAAAAATAGATGTTAAGTTAATATAATTTTTTTCATATTAATAATACATAATTCAGGATACTTTCATTGATATAATTGGTTTGTGGTGATATAATTAGAAATTAATTAAGAGAGTTTAGTTGAGAACAATACATCTCCCTTTGGATATTCTTTTTTTGGGTAACATATTACAAAACAATACTGTGGTATTTTGGAATGGATGTGAATTATAGGGAGTAAGAAGATAGTTGAGGGGCGAATAGGGTATAATTTTGGTCAATATAAGGCTTTTCATCTAGTGAATAAACATGGTGCAAGTGATATCCATTTATAAGTTAAGAAAATGGAATCTATTTTTTATACCCATTAGTTTTTCAATGATGTTATCACACTATTATAGGGTAAATGGAACCAAATATTGGAATACATAATGTGTGGGGTAAATATAAGGAATATTAGGCCTCTATAAATTAGTTTCTATCATTTTTTAAACACATTTCATATCATTTACCAGTATATTATTTCAATTTACAAATTTTGATTTTGCCTAAATATCTAGTTTTTATAGAACTAATTTATAATTTACTATAAAAATATATAGTAAACCTCATTATGAAATTTTGAAAATAGAAACCTAAATAGATGATCCTTCTTATATAATTTAAATTATGAATAATATAAAATTAACTTTTAAATTAAATCATTTATTAAATATAAAATATCTTTTGCTGAAAAAATGTGTTTTACCATTAAGGGTTCCTAATCATATTTAGTATTCATTAAAAATTGAATAACTAACAATATATATATATATATAGTTTTAAAAATTATATTTGATTCATTTTTAGAAAATATTTATTTTTTATTAGATAAAAATTAAATTTTTTAATTAAACAGTTATTTGAATATAGAGTTTTATAATTATCAAGGTAATTAACTTCAATCCAAGTAAAATTATTTTTATGCACAAAATATGAAATAAAACTTATTGGATAACATGAAAATCATGATCTGAAATAAAAAATCCATTTTTAGACTAAATTTATATAAGCTATGTAATTTTTATTTAATATAAGAGAATAAAAAAAATTTGTTTCATATTACATAAGATTCTATAATTTTAAACATGGGTTGTATAAATTTGTAATCATATTTTTAAAAGGATTTTCTACATTAATATTTTTTTGATAATTATTTCTTTATGAGTGTTTAATTTTCTTGTACTTTATGATATAATAAAAAAATATTTTTTTATTAAAAAAATATTTCCCACTATTCACATGAAAATCAATTATTTTAGAATTATATTTTACCCTAATATAATTTTAAAATAATTAATGAAAATATGTAATATTTTTATAAAATAAATATAGTTTAATTTTATAAATTAACTTTTGTGTAAAATCATGGATAAAGGTGCTTTAGAGTGTGCATTGTGTAATATTTTTGGGTGTATTTATAACCTATTATAATAGGGATTTCAGTGTTATATATATGTGGTAATATTAGATTAGATTGATACTATTCAGAATTTTACTGAAAATTCTCATTAATTTCAAATCCACTATCCTTGTTATCTTAGATGAGAGTCAAATTAATTTAGAAAAATGAATGTGAAAATAATTTCGTAGATCTAAAGAGAAGGTTAGTCACTACAAAAACCTCACACAACCCTACGGTTGATAAATGTTTTTGATATAGTTTGATTCCTAAAAGATGGAATTGGGATGTTTCATTATGTGAAATGAATTGGTCGTAGCTTATTCATAATATTAATTGATGGTTTGTGAGAAAAAATAGTGGATGCATGATTTGGAGCTAGTGGATGTCAAATTTTCTGTAATGGTTAAAATGCATTATATCTATGTTGAAATGTGGGATATATTTACTAATGATAATATGAGAATAAATTATATATATTTATAATAAATAGAATATATATAGTAATTGAGACTCCTGGAATTGATCAAGGACTATGACTACCCGATACATTACACCCTAATAATACAAAAAGGTAGATAACACTCTTAATATAAAGGATGTTGATTCCATATCCACAATTATTGTTTAAGGAGAAAAATAATATTTTATTTTCATAGGATGGAACTTGAAGTGAGAAGAGAATGGGAGAAATCATATATTTACCTAGTGTCTATTCAACCATCCAATAATGTGAAGATTAGGGATCTATAAAAGAATTGAATAAAGGTAAAATGAAAGTAATATTGTATAAAAAACCTTGAAAATTATTGATTTAAAAGGTTTATTCAATGAATATGTGTCCCGTAAATATTTGAGTTGAATAAGGATATGTTGGAAAGTCCTCATAGTTCATCTTTGTTTATACTTCATAGAAGCAAAAAGATACATAGAGATCTCTAGAGGAGTTTCTGGTTGGAATACATAAAGGGTGAAATTTCATAACATATATATCAATGATTTTTATGCTATAAATTTAAGGTGGAATGTCATAAATCTAAGGGGATAATAAATCCATTACCCAAACTTATACAGAAATGGGAGTACATCACTACAAATTTAATTACAGATCTTCTTATGACAACTATTGGACATAATTAAATTTGTGATTTTTTCGACCACTTTAAATGTAATGTTCATTTCATTTATATCTGAGAAGATTTCATGCTCAATCAACTTTCCTATATATAAAAAATGGAATTTTTAAAGATTCAAAGTGTAATAATCTCAATGTTATGTTATTGTGATCTAATTTTTTCTTTGTCATTTTGTATAAGTATACAACAATCATTGGATACTTAGCTATTTTTCATCACTACATGAAAACCATAAACTAAAGGTAAATTTAAAAGTAACTCTAAAAACATTGAATAAATAATGAAATACATCCTAATTGATTTAATGGTGACTAAGTTAAAAACATACTTTTGATGATTTATCCAAAAAAAATTATTTTTTGTTTTATCTTTCATATTCTAGTCTTTAAATTAGAAGAGGTGAAGAAATACAATAGGTTGGTGTAACATCCTTACTGGGAAGCCGCTAAATGGATCCCTAAGCTATTGGTTCACATGTCTGAATGTGATCTTCCTTGTATGCTAGAGGCTACTGACTTGTAGTGAGGGCCTCATGTGTGTGTGTTTGTGCGGAGACTATACCATCATTTCATAGTTTAATGTAGTAGTAGTAATCATACCAGTCAATAGAAAAAAAAAGAAAATTAGTTAAATAGAATTTAAACATCCAATATACTGATAAATAAAACATTCCAAAGGCAGTTACATATACAAAATAATGTGTCATTTCAAGTATCGACATTTCAAGAAAACATGTATGCAGACATCCTATACAATACATGTATCAAAATACCAAAAAAGAAAAAAAACGAAATATCCAATCTAGACTCATGAGTGTAGCTCATTCCACTCCTCCCTACACTTAATAAGCATGGCATGAATTTTTTAGTTGGAACATTCATTGGTCTCTACGATTTTCCATGAAGTCTTTTTCGGTACCCGATAGAGGCCCACATAGGGTGTAGGATAATAGTAAGTTGGCCACCATCGATGAGGTCGATAACAAATCTAGTCAGTGTATAAAAAGAGTATAATTATGAAATACATACAACATGTATAAAAATAATTAATGTGAAATGACCTAGGAAACACGGATAACATTAAAGTGAAATGGGTCAAGTGGTACTATCTAGCCTACCAAGGATCCCTATAATAATAGACCAGCTACTGTAAACACAGGAATCTATAAAACATGTAAAACAATAACTATAATAACCTTATGGTGTAATCTAGTGTATAATAACCAGTATTACCATTCCATACAATAAAAAATACTCAACAATTTCCATGCTATGTAATAAAGAGTGTTTGGATAAAAAGGGCTGAATCCAAGGAACAGAAGACCAAGGAATCCACATCGAGTCCCATAAGAATATATATGGAAACTAATTAGTGACTTAGTTGGAGTCCAAAGAGCATTTCAACAGACCATGTCTAATTCAAGTGCAAGAAATTTAGATCAAATGTGTATGAAATCCAAGTACATCCTGAGAAATTAGGATCCATGATTAAATATATCAAAAGTAATTCACTACCATAAAAAATATCCATGAGTGAACTTCCAATGACATCTATTGAATTCAAATCACATGAGCTCTTCCAAGGCATCCACTACCAATTTGGTTCATCATCTCAATTCTTTAATCATTTTACAATCATCTACATTCCATGAGTTCATATAACCCCTATCATCATTTTACATATAAAAAATTTATTCATAATAAATAACATTCAATTTAGGAAACATCAATATCCTAATCAATACATTCATTTAATTTAAAAATTAATTGGAAAAAGAGTGCAAATTACCTTTAACAATACAATTAATTTACATTAATTATCCCAATATAATTGGAAATCTCGCACCCACCCATTGGGATATACAACTAAGAGAAGGTAAAAGGGTACACCACATGGCCAACCTAAGATGAGTTTAAATGACCACCAACCATATAATGGTATTCAATATGTTTCCTAACAGGTCCTAAATCATCCACGTTAATCGTTAAACTGATTTAAGGTGTATCACTAGAAATTCCAACAACTGGATCGACAAAAACAAGCTTTTTAAAACACCAAATATGTGGGAAAAGGTATAAACTACCGACTATAAGTCAATAGTGGAGAACTCATCTAGTATCAACATTTGATTTGGTCTAGATCTGATGAAAAATTAATATTATATGAAATTCATAGAAATAGGTCATGTAATCTTGAAATTAAATAACTGATTTTATATAAAGTCAAATTAATAATTATATAAGAGGAATGCAGAACTCCATGGTTGATGTCCAATAATACTGAATGTGGTTGAATTCTAGTTCACACGATGAAGATCTCCCAATTCCTAGAATAGGTTTTAGAGGAGAGATCAAACAAGAGAAAAGACCACTCTATGACTTCTAGAAATACTGAAGAAGGGTTTAAACCTATAATGCCATTAATGTTAAATTTTTTATTTCATCTAAAAACACTAGTTCACCAGGTTTGGCCACATGGTTCACCAAACTATGCACTAACAATGCGTCATTCACTATCTTAATGGGCATGTCACACTTTTTATGCACACAGTTTTACAAACCGTGTGAAAAATGTTCCCAAATCCCCCACTAAAATCTATGGGTCTTATTACATTGATGTGTACCCCTTGGTACATGGTTTCCTCATATTGTAAAACCCTAATTAGAGGCCTAGACCACATCACATAGTTTTATCAAACTATATGGTTGGGGGCACATGGTTTCTACTAACATTTTGGCCCAGTAGACTTGCCAAAAAATCAAGCCATCAGGCTCTGAACTGGTCCCAAACACCCCCAAAACACCTATATTATCTTTGTAAATTAACTTTAGGTCGGAAAAAATATTTATACTAAAATAAAAAGATCTATAATTCATAGAAATACCTAAAATCATACTATCCTTAATCTTTACAGAAATTTTTCACTAGATATCACATTCAAAAGTTGTTAAGAAATGCCTACGAATAACTCGAGCCATTGAGAATGTATTTCTACCTCCTGATCTAATATCTCATCTTGTTATCCTCCATCATATCATAACACCCTTAATAGAGGAACTGACCAGACTCAGAGAACATTCATGCTCCTATCAACGATACAAATAGGTTGGTCCTTAAAGGACTGATCAACTTGTAACTTTACGTCCTATATATTTAATGTGTGAGAATGGTCTATGTGATAATGACCGAACTGAGATTCGTAGAATATTTCATGCATGGCTCGATACCTCGGAGTTAACAACAACAAATAGGCTTCTAGTCCAAATCTCTCTAAAATCTCAAAAGGCCCAACATATAATGGTCAAAGATTATATTTTCTCTTAATATGCTTCTGTCCCAGCCTTAGTAATTTATGTAAAAGACCCGATCATTGACCTCAAACCCTAGAGGTCATCAACAGTGACTGGCATAAGATTGCAGTACAGACTGCGTAGTATCCATTTACTTTATGATCAACTGGTCTTTCTCTGAAGTCCCCTACTTGAGATGTGGTGCGGGTAAAGTTTCCTAACCTTCATCTAACCAGCACATGGGTGATAAATATGGCCTTATATAAATATCCTCAAAGGGTTCTCTCAGTATATTCACATGATATATATTATTTTAGGAAAAATAAACCTTGGGAATATTCATATTCCAAGATCCCAAAAAATCTAGGATGCATTCTTTAAGAATATACTATTGGACATGAATCATACACTCTAACAGAACATCATTCTAAGGGTGTTATATCGTGATCAGAATCACCTTTATACCCAACTTCCTCTATAAAATCTACATGAATCAATACAGAAACTAAAATTTCGCATATGATACTACATTACAATTAACCATGAGAATTTTTACTATATTAAATATATACAACCTCCCAATATAATCCACTAAGAATGTATCCATGATTGGTAGGAAATGAGAAACCTTCAAGAGAATATCCAAAATAACCCAACTGTCATCACTACCTCAAGGAAACCGTAATAAACTAGTCGAAGAATCCATTACAACATCTTCTTATTTCCACTTTTTAATGGGTAAATTCTATAAAATCCCTGATAGTAGTTGGTGTTTTACCTTCACCTGAAGATAGGAGGAACACCTCATGAAAAAATAGTTTCCTCACAATTCATCCCTACCCATAAATACTGTTGACATAAATCAAGATACATCATATTAATGTTGAGATTCACTACCCAAAGAATGGCATGAAACTCCCTCATTAATTTTCTATGTATATCTACCAGAACCCATATGTGACCATAAATACATACAATGTCATCCTTTCCATCAATTAAAATTGCATGCATATCCTCACCTGGAACACTCTCTCATAGGACTATACCTTATAAATAAAATATTTGTCTCATTCTCACTCTATCCAAATGAGTAGAGGTCACAAAAAAAGATAATAAAAAAGTATTACATTGACCATTCTTCACCTCAAAGTGAATCTATGAAAAAAAGGACATAATAATCCACTCATAACATTCCTCACGAATTTCTTGTATCTGAGTTATCATACATAGTTCATGGACAATTTAATTCCTTTACCAAGAATATAGGTAAGCTTGAAGTCAAATTATTATTGGAATTCAACCTAGCTTCTCTTCCACAAATTTAGTTCACTGTGTGTAAACATATACATGTGGATATTGTTGTCCATGTATACTATAAAATTATCTCCTATTAAATAATGTCTTCAAAAACTTATGGAATGTTCAATAATGTCCTACTGGAGATCGTTTGTCAAGTAGTTCCACTCATGTTGAAAAAATAGATGAGACCCATACACTATGATTATATCTCCTTACATCAAAACTACTCTAATACTCATACCTGAAGCATTACAATAAAATGTGTAGCTCCTTACTATATTAGGTAGAATTATAGATGACACTGAATTTAGTCTCCCTTTAGGCTATTTAAAGGAAAGATCATAGGTATCTAACATTTTAGACTTCATACCCTTCTTAGTCAAGTCTATAAGAGGTGATGATAAGTGAGATAGGTCCTATATAAAATGCCTATAATATCTAAATATCCATAATAAACTTAGTATTCTACGGAAATTTTTGGGATTCACCCATGAAAATCCAACTCTCACATTTTTTGTGTCAATTTATACTACTATCTATGTGATAATATAAACCCGAAAGTGAATTTTATCCATCCAGCTATGACACTTTCTGAGGTTATCATATAATTGATACTTTCTCAGTTTAATCAAAATGATCTCAATATTATTGACATGGTCATTTTAATTGTGTGAATAAAACATGATATCTTCCACAAATACAACCACAAAAGAATCCAGATATGGATGGACAAGTCGATTTACCAGCACTATGAAAACTGTTGGCATGTTCATAAGACCGAATGTCTTAATAAGATACTCATATAGAACATACCTACTATGAAAATCTATAAAAGTTATGCCTATTGATTTAAAATGTACCATGTCAAACCCCAACCTCAAATCAATCTTTTTGAAAACATGATATCTGTAAAGCTGTTCATAGAGATCATCTATAAGTTGAAAAGGATATCGGTTCTTAACCATTAACTAGTTCAATTTCTGATAATTCACAGATAGCTTGAGGGTACCATATACCTTTTTCATAAAAAGGACCGGTGAGCCCCATGAAGATGTAATAGTTTGGATAAAACCCTTTTCCTATAAATAATATAGTATCCTATTGATTTCTAGAAACTCCATATTAGGCATCCTGTAAGCTAGAATGGATACCAGAGCATGTCCTACCATTGGCTCGATTGAGAACTCCACCTCTCCCTAAAGAGGTAAACCAGAAAAAGTCATTAGTGAAAACATCCAAAAAATTATCAACCACTTCTGATGATGCTCTTGTCTAGCTCGGCACACCTAGACATCCCATTCAACCTTGTGAATAAAAACTCCTCCCTATTGTTATGTTAAGGACACACTCTGGTGATAGAATTAAACATGGGGTCGATAAGTAACTATCCAATTCATCTTGATTATAATATCAAACCCTTTCATCTTGAGGAAAAAAATATCCCATATGATGTTACACACACCTATCAAAAGGGGGGATCCCTTCACTAGCGTACACCCTTAGCTTTGATCCAAATTGAAGAATCCAATTCCATAAAACCATCACAGTACTCAAAAAATAACAAGGATTTCTACCACATATGAATAAATTAAACTACGTGATGCACCTATATAAAAAATGATACTAAAGTAGAAGATTTTGTGATCGAACCACTCACTATAGATATCCCTAAACGCTTCTCGTCAAGTGTAGGTAGTAAAAAATATATTTGGACTGAGCCACAACCCAATGAAATAACCTCACTAAATGGAGAAACACCACTCTGATTTGTAGACACAACTGGTTCCTTGCGGCCACATTCATTACCACTACCAGAAAATGAATGGTCTACACTAGTACAACTCCCATCCTGATCTGGAGAAATAAATCCCACTACCTAACCTAGAATCAGAGTCAATCCACTTCTAATAACTACTGAAGGGAATGTACTTGAAAACTGATGTATGTGGACCATCATTTCACAAGCTTGACACTTGAATGGATCTATATTGAATTTTTTCCTCATATTTCAATGTCTCCCACACTGTTCATGGATGAATGAACAACCATCACTAACATCCTGGCGGGAATTTCCCTCATGAGAAGTCTCAAACGACACTTCCATCCTAAAGACAATGAACCAATAGGTCAAGAGGCTAAATTTACCTTCTATACATTCCCATATTCCATTGGGTTTAGATCAATAATAAAATCCCAAGTCACTATATTAGAAATAATAGTTAATGAAAACACATTGACATAGGATCAAAAGACATCTATGATACCTTCCTTGATGAATCTCACACTTGAAATATTATTAGGTAGATAAGTTATCACCAAATATCGAATCTTTATAAAGTGTTCCAAATATTGCATCACTATCATCATTCCTTACTCTATATGAAAAAACTCACTATCCCAATCTACTCAGAGAGTCTCAAGGAAAAATTAATCCTAAAATTGGGATTGGAAATCACACCAAACCATATCATAAAGCATATTATCCTGTTTCAAAACATCCCACCTGCACGTATCCACTCCTGGATGAAGATATGTCTCGATATTCACTATCCAATTAGAAGGTGTCTCTATATACAAGAGAATAAATAATGTTGTCTCATGCCATATATCAGAAATATTTAGACCAACATCCCTAAAACCCCGAGAAGATTCTACTTCTAGAACATAGGCTTCAACACTATTATAGATGAGACAGACTATCTGAATCGCTGAATAGTGTACTTATGGCATAATAAACCCAGAAGAAACTGTGTCTCAATACCCATGTCTTGTGAAATCATTGGTTCCTTATCCAGAAATGTCGGGGGATCTACCGGTATCCCATGGATCACAACCATTATATAATTTTCATCTATAACCTCCAGGCACATGATTAGAGTTCTTCATTGTGGAATGTATCTACATTGACAAACACACGCCTCTGAGAAGATTGATAAAAAATGATCATAGTTAAAAGTGTATGACCAATTAAAATCCTTCATATGAATAGATAACACCCATCTACATACTCCTAAAGCATGGATTTTGTAAAAATAAATATTCCCAAACATCACTAGAGACAATGTCTATAGCCCACAAAAAATCTGGCACTAGTTCAATTTCTCTGTTTCTAAATTTGAATTTCTATTTAAAGTTTATAATTTCTTCAGAATTATTTTTTGATTGTTTGAAAACAATTCATCCAAAATCTAATCAATAATGGTCCATAAACATCATGAACTACAATATGGTGTCCACATAATACATACCATAACACATTTCATTCCATTCCACTAATGATATATGACTCAACAGGTCATAATTGGATTCCTAGGGTGTCAATTGTAGCCTAAGTAGAAAAACAATACATAGAATATGGAATCCACTCTATGTACTGACTATATTTCTCAATTTCCAATAAAAACACTTGTATTATAACAAATATATCACACTAGAAAAATTTCACAATGTCATGCAGTCATGTAGTGTATCATATACAACATTGAGTAATTAATGACATGTTAATTATACAAGGTGACTAAAACGATTCATGAGATGGTAACCCTTATCTCATTAAGAAATAATGAAATCCATAATTATAAGGAAGATAAAAGAAGTGTTTCACGAGGCAGTAGTTCCGAATCAACTGTAACGGAAAAATTCCAGAAAAACCTCAATTTTTGTCCTAGTTGATTTGGATTTTTCCTGTACAAGGGTTAGGTACTCCTAAGGAAAACACATTACCAAATTCCTATACCTCCTTAATACCAATGTACTATCTCAAAATTGTAAAAAAATCTGATATAAAAATATCAAATAGAACTTTGTATTGTCCCGGCCTTGGAGACACTAATTGGTGCCCAGAGCCAGTGGGTCACATGGACTCCAGAGAGCCTCCCTATATACCAGAGGCCACTGAGTAGCAGTGATGACCAATGGTTAGTGTATAGGGAGACCACGACCACTGGTTAGAGTTCTAAAAATGATTTTAATCATATCATCTAATAGAAGAAGTAGAATTTAAATTAGATTGAAGGAAAACATCCAAGAAAGTGATAAATAAAAAATGACAAAAGAAATCTCGTAAAAATAATTATATGTCATGTCAAGTCTCTACAAAGTAGGAAATATATAAAGACATCTTGTAAAATATATGTATTAAGATTAAAAAATGAACAAAAGGAACTATCCCAGATAGCTTCACGATCATATCTCAGTCCTATGCTCCCCCACCCTTAAGGAGAAAAAAATTCTAGCATCATATAGTGGGTGCTTTCCCTAGTCCCAACATGTATAGGTGAAGTATATCTAGGTACCCAATTGTTCCCTAAATAGTGTGTCAAACAAAAATAAATAGTTCACCACCAATGGTATCTATAACAAATCAATTGAGTGTATAATGTGCTAAGATGGGACAAATATATATAATAGGTATAACAATAAAGAAACTGAATTGCCTATGGAAAAACATGATAACTATAAATTTATACCAGCCATGTGGAATTTTCTGACTTATCAATGTAACACCCCAAGATTTCATAGTACTTTATCTATTCAATGTAATTCCATAACATGCGCTACACACAACACTGAGTTCGATCGCACCACGATTTACCAAACTAGCCGTTCAAAAGCGGTTATGAATTTTATTAACTGAATTTTTAATTTTATAGACTCCATATAATTTTAGAATCCATATTATGTGTTTCTTAGACATAATATAAGAACAAATTCATTTTTTTTAGATAAAAGAATTATTTTTAAAAAAATGCAATTTTATAACTTTTTAATGGAGAACCATTTTAAAACAAATATTTGACACTTTTATATATTCAATTTAATGAAATTAAATTATTCATTAGAATAGGTACATAAAATTTTAGTTTGGATAAATTTTTCATACTTTTCTGATAACTTTAATATTTTGATGAATAGTGAGAAATACAAAATATTTATTGAAAACAACTTTTTTAATTGAATTAATTTATATTGTTAAATTAAAAATTTGAGTTGTTTTAATGTATCATTATATTATATTTTTATAATGTAATATAATATAGGTTATTGGATGTAATTTCACATTTAAAATGGACAAAAACTAATGTCAATCTTTTGATTGTTATTAATTTTATAAAACATGTTTTTGTTTTGACAATGGGAATTAATTTTAAATTAATTTCTGCCACTTATGTGTTTTTAATTTCGAAAAATGGATTCAATATTTGGAATAATGAGGTCCAAATTGTGTAAATATGTAACTTTTATTTTTATACATTATGAATATTTACTTTAATAATGATTTTATTTACCGCGGTTAAAGGTTAAATTTGGTACATAAGGGTAGACAATTATTATACTAATAATGTTAAATTAACTTAATATATATCATATTCCTATTTTTTGATACTTGTACAACCATGGGAATCCTTGGGTCAATTATGGGACCCCATGGAGCCACTTTAGAGTGAAAATGATACATTATATTAAATAATTTAAAGTAAAGACAAAAATGACATAAACATATATGTTTTAGTAAAAAAAATTTACATGGGGTTATAAAAGTTATAATTTCTACAATAAATATTCAATTGAAATATAAAAATACTTCCTACATCATGGTATTTTTTTATAATTTTTATAAATCATATAAATAAAATTATTTAGGACACAATAATGATGTAGTGTTTCCCTCATTAATGAATGATTTAAATAAATGTGATTATAAAAATTAAAACAATATCCAAAACCTGTCCAATTATTATTTTGTGATTTTATTTTGAACATTAGTCTTTATATATTTTACTTTAATGAGTTCTTTACCTTTAGAAAATGAAAATCATTATATAATAAAATAATATTTTCAAACATTCATAAAGAGCCCCTACACTCCCATATAAAAATCCATCAACTCTATCTCATTACTCACTCCTCTCATGCACCTTGGATAATCCATCATCTACCCAATTAAAATCTATACATCACTATTTTCCTCTTATAATCCTTTCCTTAGAAAGAAGTCACTTCAAGGAAGCCTTGTGGTTCAAACCAATGGGAGTTACCTGATTTAAAGGTAACATCTCCTCTTAAGTTCTTTTCTTTTATTTTACTTCACTAAACCCCTAAAATATATTTCTTACTTTTTTTATAATAACCCCAGTATCCTAAATATAATATGTTGTTGTTATGAGAAGGATTTGAACTACACTTACACACACCTCTTTCTAATTTTTATGGAACATAATGTTTCTGTGGAGGTAGAACTACTGCCTCACGAAAAGATGATTGTTCAATCTTCTACTACCACCTTTTATGGTGGCTATTAGGATGGATCATTATTTATAAATGATATTAATGATATTTGTTTTATCTATAATATTTTTTAATTCTCTTTTATAGCATTCCATTATTTTTTTCATGTTGTATATATATGATAATTTTATTTGGGGAAGTGTAGACTAGCGCCCCCCAAAGTTATATGACTCATTCATACCATATATGGAAGGTATAAAGGATTGTGTTAATGAAATTATGAAACATATATAAAATAGTATATTATATTGGAATAATAATATACATATTTGTCATTTGGTTTTCATCCCATTCAAAATAAAAAAATGTAATGGAATTAGCGTTCATGCGTATGTATGAATTACATTCTCCACGAACGCGATGCGATTCATTCCCCATCATAACTATTCAAGAATAAATTTCATATGATTATTAAAAATAATTTTTAATAACTTAATATAATTATGGATATGAATAAAATACATCTTATTCATAACAAACATGGCTTACGTAACAGAACATATAGAGGAAAAATGAATCATTTAACACCCAAAACAATGATACTTATAAAATATTATTAAAAAGAAATAATAGAAGATAATATATGATAAAATATTTATATATGTGGTTCTTGTAAAATTTAATAACAATAACTAAACTATTATACAGAATGTTAACGTACCCTCCACCTAAAAAAAGTACAAGGTAAGGGTTAATTCCTCAATCTCGTTATTATCCTAGATTGTTTATGTGTATTTATTTTCTAGGACATATTTATTATTCATGTACATGTTTCATAAAAGACATTTCAAAATGATTCTTTAAGATACTCTTTAACTAAAACATCATTTCAAATGTATTAAATAATTATTCTTCTAAATCTTTGTCATTAAGATCCATGTTTTCAAGATGGCTTTAAGGAAATATTTTTATGGAGATGATTTTTTTAAAATGTTAATTCCTTTAAAATGTTTAAAAGTGGTATGGGACACTTCGATTCAAAAATATATTTTAACTAAATTCCTTTATAAATGTGTGACTCTTAAATGATTTTATAAAAAGTGATATTTCACTCAAAAATTTTTACTAATCATTTTTAACTATGTAAACATCCATTAATGGATATTATTCTTGATTAAGGTTGATTTATTATAATACAATATTTCATATTGCATTGAATGAGTTATGATATGTTTGACTATGGATGTGTTATTTTTATACCCTTTATGTTTTATAGATGATGTATTTAAATTTCATATGCTAGTTTTAATACGAAATTTTATGTTATGTTTCATCATTTTCATATGATGAATGAATTGGACTTAGTATGTGATGGGTGGAGCCCGCTATAGCTCCACGATACATTAGTATGTCTCATGAGACAATCTAGTGTCTTGGAACAAGGTATTGACAAAATCTTACTTTTAGTATTCGCATGAGGCCTTGACTATGTGGTTATGATGTCCGGCTTTATGCATTCCATAATTATGAAATTAGCTATTGATATTACATGTGATTATTTGACTAGTAGAATATCCATGAAAATAATTAAAAGACATTATATGATTTATCTTTTCTATATTATGCTGCAGTTTAAGTTTAAAAGGCCATTGTTTTAGTTTTATACAATTCCTTAAAGGTTTACGCTTATTTATGATAGTTTCTGCTAATTGTTATCCTTACTGATCATCTGATATCACCCATTTCTTATGTTTTATTTTTTCCTTGGATTCCATGAAGTTTATTATGATTGATATGAAGGGTTAATATAGGGGAATAATGGCATTCGCAATGGATTATTTATGATGTGTTTTATTTTTGAATGTTTAATGTATCATTCATGTATGTAATCTATTTCAAAAGACTACTAAACCAATCAGTACTTCGGGACTTGATTCTTTATAATCATTCCCATGTATTAAAATAACATACCGACTCTGGGTAACTAGGGTCGGGGTGTTATAGTTGGTATCAAAGGATGTTTAGAAATAACCTTGGAAACTAAATTTAGAAAAACTATGATTAGAGAACACTACCCTAAGATGTAATTTGAGGATTAGTATAGAAGAAAATCCTAGAATATTGCTAATGTAGAGGTGTTGTAAATTCTCCCGGAAATACATTCATGTCTACATAAAAGTAGGTAGAAGTGGCTCAATTATAGATGTACGTAAAAGTGAAAACTCTGACAAAGAGTTTCGGGCTTGACATGGGGCATCCTAGTACATGATAATGGGCCTTTCTACACTCTTGGTTACAACACTCCTGGGGTATATGATTAGGATAATTCATATTTTATTTACAAGACATTATGAAGGATTTAGGAGTAATTACTTGCTCAAAGAAAATATTATTTATGATTATAGATTATATGAATAATCATTGCAATTTACATTATGTATTTTACAAGTTTGGGATTAAGAATTGTGATTCATAAGCAATCCAAGTGTATGCCATTGTTTAGAAATGGTACCAGAAGATGGAATGAGAACTCTAGCAATATGCATGATCCAAATAGTAAGAAGGATCAAATATTTCATTGAAATAATCCAACATTTATAAATGAAATAGTCTCTAATTTATTATCATCATATGAATAAATTGTATTATGTGTTAATAAGATAAGTAAAGAATTCCTTGAGTCATATGGCATTGAAGGGAAGCCAGAGATGAAAAGGATGGTAGAGAGAAATATGGATAAAGGTAATATGGGAGAGAAGTATTTTACCATGTGTGTTAACTATGGAAAGAATCACCTTGGAAAATGATTGAAGGGAATGGGAGTTTGTTATAAGATTAGAGAAAAAGGACACCAAGTACATGATTGCAAGGGTAAGATAATGGTTTCAAATGTACAATGCTTCATCTGCAAGGATTTGGGACACTACGCGAATCAATGTCCCAATCATCATAGTATACCCCAAATGATGTATTTGGATAATAATCAAGTTATGATTTTACCACAGATGATGAGTAATGACTAGTTTTCTTATGTTGATATTAAAAAATTATATCATTTGAGGGTTGTATCAATGATGAACTGGTTATAATAGTTATGGAGTATAAAAGGATTTTTCTGCAATACTATTTCATTAAGGATTTGAGTTTGTGTGCTACCAAGAAAAGTGGCCAAACTGAAATTGAAACCTTTTGTAAAATGCATGGTAGAAGGAATGAGAAACTTTATATGGTCCGGATACTTTGGTATTGATTTTGGAATAAGAGATGATTGATTTGGATAATTTATATTGGATATTTTTTACTACCATAGAACTAATTAATGGTTTTTTATTCCATCATTGTTGGTGATTACAAAATTTCTGGATTTAAGGAGTATATCTAGTATTTTATGATTTTGAGAAGATATAAATAAGTATATACCTATTAAAATATGGTTTTCAGGCAATTCCTCTTATTACCAAATTTTTTTAGAATACACGATGAATTTATTCACATGTATATTATGTGACCTTCCTTATAAATATAGGATTATGATTTTGGACAGTAGTATTGTGGATAATTCTAAAGTTTGGAAAAGATTAGGTTTGACATTGGATACTATTTTTATGGTTAAATAATTTCTTAAGATTATTTTTGGATTGTCATAAAAAGGAAAACCCAGAGGTCGGGCGACAACCCATCACCTCCAGAATGGCCGTGAGACATAAACCTGCAACCGAAGGGTGATAACGGTACATCTCCTACCACTGGCCTAAGTGATGACCTATTTTGTATCATGTATATTTTTTAAATGTTCTGAAAAATTAATTATAAATTAATTATTTTTTAACCCTATACGATTAGGATAACTAGAATAATTTTGAATTCTATTATCTTTTGGAGTGAAAGATGAGTTTTTGGTAAAAATTAGGTAAAGGATTAAACTCTACTTGCCAAGTATATATTTCTTCCTATTATTCTATGAATAAATTAATTATTAAACCTTATGGAAGGGATCGTAAAACCAAAAATGTGTTATTCTAATACCTTATGTTTTGTTGAACCGATGATATTTTAAATCATAATATATGGATGGATTTGAGGCCCTAAATTTTACACATGTTTGTGATTGATGACCTCATCCACTCACAATAAATATTTATGTTTTTCCTCCAATTACGTGTCTCTAATTTCCTAAAATGTTCTTCTAATCATGATTATAATTTAGTGGTGATTTTTCATTTCTCTTTCCCTCTTATTAAGACTAAATTTCATTAACTCGATTCTTGATGTGGGATTTCCACAAAGGTATTTAACTATTTTTAACATTATATTTTCGATGAAAAATTTCAAATTGCGAGGAATAAATTTATTTAATGAGGGTAGAGTGTAACACCCTGATATTTCATAGTATGTTTTCTCTTTAATGTAATTTAATAACTTGCGCTACACGCAACACCGATTTCGAACACAACACGACTTACAAAACTAGCCGTTAAAAAAGTGGTTTTGGATAGTATTAACTGAATTTTGAATTTTATAAACTCCATAAAATTTTAGAATCCATATTATGTGTTTATTAGACGGAATATAATAACAAATTCATTTTTTTCAAATAAAAGAAGTGTTTTTCAAAAAATGCAATTTTACAGCCTTTTAATGGAGAAATTTTATTGAAACCAATATTTGACACTTTTATATATTCAATTTAATTAAATTAAAAATTTAAAAATAATCAAGACATAAAACTTTAGTTTGGATAAATTTTTGGTACTTTTTTGATAAATATCATATTTTGATTAATAGTGGGAAAAATATTAAATTTTAATTGAATACAAATTTTTTAATCAAAATAATTTATAGTGTTAAATTATACATTTGAGTGTTTTTAATGTATTATTAGATTATATTTTTATCATTTAATATAATTTAGGTTATTGTATTAATTTCACATTTAAACTAGACATAAACAAGTGTTAATCTTTTTATAGTTAATATTTCTTAAAAACATGCCTTTTGTTTTGATAACAAAAATTCATTTTAAACTAATATCTGCCACTTCTGTGTTTTCAAATTAGAAAAAATGATTCCATATAAGGAATTAGGATGTACAAATTGTGTAAATATAAGACCTTTATTTTTAGACATTATGAATATTTACTTCAGTAAATATTTTATTTACCATGGTTAAACGGTAAATATGGTAAATAAAGTTAAACAAATATTTTTATAATAATATTAAATTACCCTAATATGTGTCTTATTTAATTTTTTGATACATGTTGGACCATGGACATATTTGGTTCGATTTGGGGACCCCATGGAGCCGCTTGAGAGATATAGTGACACTTTATATTAAATAATTTAAATTAAAGTCAAAAATGACATAAACATATATCTTTTAGTAAAAGAAGTTTTTACATTGGGTTATATAAGTAATAATTTTTACTATAAATATTCATTTGAAATATAAAAAGATTTCTTACATCATGGTTTTTTTTATAATTTTTAGACATCAAATAAATAAAATTATTTATGACACAATAATGATACAGTGTTTACCTCATTAATGAATGATTTAATTAAATGAAATTATAAAAACAAAAAAAAATATACAAAACCTATCCAATTATAATTTTAAGATATTATTTCAAACATTAGTCATCTTATCTTTGATGTTAATGAGTTTTAAACCATTATAAACCGAAAATCATTATATAATAAAATATTGTTTTCAAACATTCTTAAAGATCCCATCCCCTCCATTATAAAAATCCATAGCCTATAATCCATTACTCACACCTCTCAAGCCCCTTGGCTCATCCAAACGATGCTCAATTATGCTCTATACATCCCAATATTCCACTGAGATGCCTTACCTTATGTAGAACGCACCTCAAGGAATCCTTTTGTTTCAATCCATGGGGAGTTACCCGATTTAATGGTAAAATCTCCTCTTAAGTTCTTTTATTTTATTTTATTTCTCCAACCAATTAAACTCTCTTTGTTAATTTCTTTTATTACAACACATTTATCCTGAAGATACTTGGTTTTTGTTATGAGAAGTATTTTAAATTCACTTACACAAAACTCCATCTAATGGGTATAGATCATAGTGTTTCTGTGGACGGTGAACTATAGCCTCACAGAACTATGATTGGTCAATCTTATACTACCACCATTAATGGTGGCCATTATGATGAAACAGAAATTATATATGTCATTAATGATAATTATTTAATCTATAATCTTCTCTATTTCTCTTTTATATAATACATTTATACTTTTTAGGTCGTATATATACAATAATTTCATTTGAGGAAGTGCGGACTACCGCCCCCTCAAAGTGATATGACTCGTTCATACCATACATGGAATGTATAAATGATGGTGTTAATGAACATAAAAAACTTATATAAAACATTATATTATACTAGAATAATAATATACCTATTTATAATTTGGTTTTCATTCATTTTAAAATAAAAAAATAAATGCAAGTAGCTTTCGTGCGTACGTAACGATTACTGTCTTCACGAACGCGATGAGATTCATTCCCCATCGTAACCATTCAAGAATAATTTTCATTTGATTTTTAAAAATAATGTTTAATAACTTAATATCATTATGGATATGAATTAAATACATCTTATCCCTAACAAAAATGGCTTATGTAATAGAACCTATAAAGGAAATAAGAATTAGTTAACACCCGAAACAATGATACTACTGAAATATTATTAACAATGAAATATTATAAGATAATATATGATATCATATTTTTGTACTTGGTTATTTTATAATTTAATTACAATGATTTAACTATTATACATGAGGTTAATGTACCCTCAACCAAGTAAAATTACAAGGTAAGGGTTATTTCCTCAATCTCATTATTTTCCGAGATTGTTTATGTGTAACTATTTTCTAGAACATTTTTATTATACATGTTCATGTTTCAAAAATGTAATATTTAAATGATTATTTTAAGATAATAATGAACTAAAACATAATTTTAAATGTTTTAAATATTTATTCTTTTAAATCATTGTCATTAATGTCAATGTTTTCAAATTGATTTTAAGGATTTATTTATATAGACATGAATGTATTGAAATGTTAATTCCTTTCAAAAGTATAAAAGTGGCATGGGAAACATTGATTCAAAAATCTATTTTAAATTACTTCATTTATAAATGTGTGACTCGTAAATGATTTCACAAAAAGAAAATTTCTTCAAAAAGTTTTACTGATCATTTTTAACTATGTCAACATTTTTTACTGGATATTATTCTTGATTAAATTTTATTTATTATAATAAAATCATCTATATTGTATTGAATGAGTTATGATATTTCTAACTATGGATGTACTATTTTTATACCCATCATGGTTTATAGTTGAAGTATTGACATTTCATATGCTAGTTTTAATACGAATGTTTATGTGGTGTTTCATCCTTTTCATATGAGGAATGCATTGGACTTATTAAGTGACGGGTGGATCCCGCTATAGAACCTCGGTGCATAGTTTGGTCTCATGAGACAAACTAGTGTCTTGGCCCAAGGATTTGAAAAAATCTTATTTTTTGTCAGGGCATGAGGCCTTGACTATGTGGTTATGATGTCCAGCATTACACATTCTATCAGTAGGAAATTAGCTATTGGTATAACATGTGATTATTCGACTAGTAGAATATCCATATGAATAAGTAAATGGAATTATTTGATTTATCTTTGCCATATTATACAGAAGTTTATGTTTAAAAATATTTTGTTTTAGTTTTGTACATTTCGTTAAATGTTTATGCTTATTTGTGATAGATTCTGCTAATTATTATCCTTACAAAGAATTTGATCTCACCCCTTTATTGTATTTTCTTTTTATCAGGATTCCAAGAAGTGTATTATGTTTGATATATAGGTTTAATATAGGGGAATAATGGCATTAACAACCAATTATTTATGTTGGGTTTTATTCTTTAATGTGTAATGTAACATTCATGTATGTAATAAAATTTCAATGACTACTAAACTGATCAGTCCTTTGGGACATGATTCCTTGTAAATGTATAAATGTATTAAAATAATTCACGGACTCTGGGTAACTAGGGTTGGGGTGTTACAATCATGGATCCCTGTAATAATTAAAAATCTCTTATAAACAAGGGAAGCTATAAAATAAGTCAAAATATCAAAAAATGCATTTCCATGTAATCTAGTGCATAACATCCATCATGTGCATGACGTACAATAAAGAGTTTCCTCAACTACGATTACATGTAATTAAAATTGGAATACCATGAATTTAAAAATATATGGTATATAATACCATTGCATCCACATCAATTCCCATGAACATCCTGAAGGTAAATTAGTAATTACTTTCTTGGAATTCAAGGAGCATGTCAATAGACCATGTCCAATGCGAGTCAAGCAAGTTAGATCCAAGGGATTGAAAAGAACAAGGTATCCAATAAAATTATATTCCATGTATTAAATGATTCTAATTAATCCACTAACAAAAAAATTTTCCATAAGAGAAACATCCATTTCTTCTATGGAATGAAGATCCAAGGAGCTCTTCCAAGGAATCCACTACCATTTCTATTCATAATCTCATTTCATTAATCATTTCACAATAAATTTCATTCCACGATTTCATAAAACATATATAAATAATTTTCGTATACACTATATAATATAATAAATAACATTGAAAGGAGGAAACATCAATCTCTTAATAAATTCAATCCATTCATTTATAAATGATAAGGTAAAACATGGTGCTATCAATTTTTAATTAATAATATAATGTTTATTAAGGATCCCACTATAATTAGTGATCTCACACGCACCTAATGAGTGATAAAACAAAGAGAAGGTACAAGGGAACACCACATGGGTGGCAAAAGTTGAGGTTAAATGACGTCCAACCATAATATGATACTCAAGAGATTCCCTGATAGTTACCAATCCATCCTATTTAAAAATACAATTATTTAATCTGGAACCACTGGAATTTCCATCATACAACACAATAATTAATATATCTATAAAACACAAAAACTGAAAGAAAAGTTATTAAAAACCTACCATAGGTGTGTAGTAGAAAACATGTCCATTACTGACCTATGATTCGGTCTAAATCAGAATAATTAGATATAATTGATGAAAATATTTGAAATATAGAACATTAACATGAATATAAATAAATGATTAGATACAAATTACAATTAATAATGGCAAAAGATGAATGAATAACACACCGAAAATGATCCAATGAGAGATATGTCACTAGAATCTGAGTCCAGATGATGATTATCTTGGAATTACATGAATAGGCTTCAGAGGAGAGATCAAACAGGAGAAAGTACCTCCCTTTGTCTTGTGCAAACATAATACAAGAACAAAATTTAGACCTTTAAACTCATTAATGGTAAAATTTTCATCTATCCAAAGAACACTAGGTCTCACAATTGGGCCACACGATTGGACAAACCATGCTCCAACCATGATCCCTTACTATCTTAAAGGGAACCCTGCATGATTTAGGAAAAATTTTTACCAAACCACAGGTAAACCATGCCCAATGAATCTTTTAAAAACAACAGGTGCTTTTGCATGGGTGTGTGGCACTGGAGGAATGGTTTCCTCATACAGTGTGGCTTGGATCAGAATCCTGGACCACCTCACATGGTTTCATCAAATCATTAGACTTGGGGAACAATATTTCTTTTAACCTATAACATTTCTAACTTTTCCAATAAACTAGGCTTCCAGGCTTTCAACAATTTCTGGACACCCCCAAAACACCCCTTACATCTTCGAGAATTTAAATTAGGTAGAAAAAAAATTAAATTTAAATTAAAAACTTCCTTACCTCATAAAAAACCTATGATCATACTATTGGGTTATTATAAGATAGATAAATATCTTGGGATCATAAATTGATCAAGATATTTTAAAGAATATTTAAACTCTATAGCAGAACATTAAAACATCAAAAATTTGATTGAAGATTCACAATGATGATCATCAGGTAGATTTGATGTTTGAAGTTAGAGATAATATATTCCATCAAATACCACTATAGAATAGGGTTATTATATTTTTGATTAAGGGAACGTTAGGCCCTAGATGCATTTCCCCCTTCAGAGTCATTGATCATGTGGGGAAGATAACTTATCACATAGAACATACACTATATCTCTTTCATGTTCTGGATATGTTCCATATATAATTTCTACTGAAGTACATACGTGATCCATTACATGTTCAAAACTTAATCATTGTAATACCGGAACATGATATCTCTTATTATGAATAAGTGACAGAGATCATGTATTGTAGAAATAAATTTATTTGAAAAAAATCCACCCACATGGTAAAAGTCCTCTAGAAAAATAATAAGTTTAAAAGAATACATGGGAAAAAAATGTGGTAATGATTTATATGTACCCTCATTTGTTTTCATCAGAGTAGTGAGATTTTGAAGGTGAATTTCTTTTTAGGGGGAAGTATACAACACCACACATTATTACCTTTAACGTAATGAATAGAGTGTTTCACATGAAAAAAAACTAAAATGACTACTATAAATTTTATTCAGATAAAATATTACAATATAGGATAAAAATTAATATATTTTAAGAATGATATATGAAACATCAATTCAAAAACTATGAGAAGAATAAAACCAAAAGTAAAAAATGCCCCAAATATAAAATCAAATTCTTTATCGTTTTCCTTGAAAATCAAAAATCCAACTATATCTATGGAAAAAGGTAAAACATATGGAATATAATATACATTTTTAGAGAGAAGTAAATTAATTAGTTGAATATATTTTAGTGAAGCATGTATGGTTATATTTATGAATAAAATAAGACTATTTTATATATTTCTATTAGATATATAATTGTGGGATATATTGATGCTGGGTATATGGTTATTATATATGTGGTAAATTTGTATATATATATATATCTAATATATATATTTTGTATTTTATATACAGAATTATGATATGTGTTATACATATATTATTTTACTTATTATTAATGTAAAATAGATATTAATTCACTTTTAAAATATTCATTATTTTATAGAAAAATTATTGAACACTAATTTGTTATAAATAAAATGTATTTCTATTAAATAATAATACTAATAAATTATATTTAAAATATTCAAGGAATTAAATGTAAAATAATATCATACAAATAGATGTAATAATTAAGGAATTTTAAATAATTGAAAATTAATGAGATATATTTAGTGAATTACCTGTTATCTTCTAAAAAATAACACGTGATTATTTATTAATTATTCATAGAAAACAAAAAATACAAGAAACATGAAATAAAACCAAAAAACATCCACTATGTTGTGTAATAAAATTGACGTATTGGAGAATCGATCTATGTTGTTAACTTTCATGATGGGGGGAAGACTCCCAAAAGCATATAATAACATAACATCACTTGTATAATGAAAGGATTATGAATGATAATCAGAAACATATTTCCATATCTCCATGTGTGAGAGAAGATGATACCTACTTCCATATTCATGGTGTATGCCTGAATAATATACCAGACTAGCTAGTGGACTGACTCTTTCTGCTCACAAAATTTAATAATAATAATAAAATCCATTTCATTATAAGCCTAATAAAAAAATGTAGAATTATACATTGATACCAAAAAGTAACACATTTTTATTATTTATAAATATTGTTAATTAACCTAATTTGGTGTGAAACCCAAGAACTACTAAGCCATAATATCCACAAATAATTCCTCTTCCAACCATATTATCATTGTAGACCTATCAATTGGTTTTAATATTATGATTTCGGTAAGTAGGGTTTTCAAAAACCCAGTTACCACTTTTATAGTAGTTCGTTCAGGTCTAAAATGAGGTAACTCCACACAATAAGAGTGAAAGTGGTCTTTTTATTTTTTTTATCTCGAGTATCATCTACATAATATTGTAAGGTTTTTTTGTAATGATGAAAAATATAACTAAAGGATATAGGCCACATGCAATATATTAAATTTTTTTATTTTGAAAACATAAATTTGTCAAATATTTATTAATAAATTTAATTAATGTTATCGAAATATATATAAAAAATGAACAAATATGCATCAATTTTTTTTAATTTGTTTTGAAAAAGAATTAAATTATGTAATGATTTAAAGGGTACATTTTAAAAAATTAATTTTTTCCCTTATGAATTTTTTGAGAAAAAAATATCATTTATTTAGGATGAGTTTAATAAATTGAATTATTATGAGTATAAAACAGTAATTATAACTCATGTAATGAATAGTAATTGGGATTAAATAATATAACAACACACAATGTTTTAAAATCCATTTTCACTAAAAGAATATATATGTATATATATTATATTATATTTTCATTTGAAAGTATAATTTATCATATTTATATATTTAATTAGATTTAATGGAGTCCATATTTATATTAATCATATAAATAGTAGGAAATATTGTATTTCTAATTGTATTGGTATAAAATATTTATTGTGGTAAATAATTAAACATGGTTAAAAGTGAAAATAATTGTAAAAAGTCATGTGCTGATTTTTTGATAATTAAATTTATATAAAATATTTAATGAATTCCCATTTAGGTTTATTATTAAATACTAAAATTCTGAACATATGTTCCTTAAATAAGTCACTATACTCCCTTGTTATTCCATCATTACCCTTCACCTAACTCAATTTTCTAGGGATATGTCCCTCATTTCACAAAAAAACGGATATATCCCCCAACCTCTACAATCCAATATTTCCCATAATTTTTTTTAATATTTAAAAAATCTACCTCTCTTAATGCCTTATTACATGTTTAGTAGCCTATGGTTACATGATGGTGTCATAAAACCTTCATTTGGATGGAATTCATTTTGAGAAGGAGCAATTACATCAATGTAAGTATATGGTTCTATAAAATTTTCAACAATATTCCCTGATTAAATCTCTCCAAATAAAATTCACCACGTATATTATGTTTTATTAAAATAATTATATTTTTAAAAAATACTTATTTTTATCATTTAACCCTAATCTCTTACTCATTAATCAATATAACATGTTTGTATTTGAATTAGTTTAATCACCTACATGAACAATGTTATGCTATGTTCATCATTTCCAACATGAATGTGTATTAATACATAAATTAAAATAAAATAACTTATTAAAGAATAATTTATTTTATGAATATGGTTATCTGATTTTGAAAAAAATGAACGATCAATATAATTTCGTGCATTTTAACTTGTAGATTACTCCAAACTTGCTCATAAAAAATTCTTCTCAAATAAACCATGCCCATAAATTACACAAAATAGAAAGGTAATGAATAAATAATTGACTAAAATAATTACATTATCATGAAAAATATATTAAAGATGAAATGTTTATCAAATAATGAAAAGTAATAACACCATTAAGAAACTTATCTTAAACTATTGCAATTATTAACATATGATAATGAAAATAAATAGATACGAATTAATATATGTGTAATAAGTGATTACAATTAAATATTATAAAAGATAATAAATTTTTAAAAGGTTATTAAATAATTGATTGAGTTGGTTTTTTATATTTGATGTTAAATAACTTTTTAAATGTGAGGATTAAATGAAACTATTTTTTATCTCAATTTCCTTTGATTAGGGACTATTTCATTTCATGTATCATTTTTTGTTTAATATGCTGAAAAAACATAACAAATTTATCTCGATTATTATTATTCATGTTACTTTCAATGTATAACAAGTTTTATTCCATAACCCCACGATAATATTTCATCCATTCATTTATTAACAAATTGATATGTATTTATCTTGACTCAATCAATTTTCCATAGTATATGATCTCTCTTATTTGGCCATTTAGTTTTATGATCGAAATATTATTCCACTATCTTTTTCAAGTAATACCTTCTTTTCACATATGGTGGAAAAAAAATTCATTTCAAAATATTATTCTTTAATGTTTCTATTTATTCATAAAAATAGAACCCTAATAAAAACAAATATCATCCACTCTATTGGCTCATTCTGTACCTTGCCCATATTATTTCATATCACAAATTTCTCATTTATTTATTTTTAAATACAAATATATGTTATCTTAAATTAAAATCATTGTTATCATTAACTAAATTTAATAGTATAGTTTATATCTCTTTCATTGATGTGGGTTTCTTTAAATCTATAAGAACATATTCAAAAGGAATTTCTATTCACATTCATATATTTTGTATTATGTACTTTATAGTTAATCTTATTTACCTTTATAGAATTTCAAGGTTCATTTATTTGGACATATGGTAAGTATTCGAATGTATTATTGACACCCATTTTGGGAAAATTTATTTTTAACGTGTTGCAAAAACAATTATTATGAAAATATTACAGTAGTTTAAAAAAAATGTTTTCACAATTTCACTTCCATTTTTCTCTATATAATAAATAAAAATTAAATTATATGAAGTTATATTTCATGTATCAACATTTAAATTAACTTATGTTATGGCCCTGTTGGGTTTTCCAATTTTGGGCATCAACTACTCTAAATTTCGTGTTTTTATATGGGATACCATAGATAATGTTATGAAAGTTATTTTCATTCCATGGTGTAATCATTATTTAATGTTCCATGGATTTCATGTGGAATATAAAACCATAGTTTATCATTATGCGATTTTTGTTCTGATATAGACCTATAATTAACTATTTAAATAATTATATCTCAAGGGATGACATGAATGTGACTACCGAGTGAACCCAATCTACTATGGGACACTATCTGTCACACATCAAATTTTTGGTATTTTTTTTATTTTATTGTTTCATGGATCCAGGTCCTCATGCCAAGGTTTGTGTAGGGACTTAGATTAAAAATTGTGGTCGATTAATATTTTATCGAGTTTCAGATTTTTTTTTTGGTCATCAAACAGTGGGCAGTAGCTGTGAGATCACCCCAGGTGTTTGGGCTGATGCCCAAGTGGTCTGGGTTGAGGAGCGCAACTTGCGCACGTTTTATTAAGTCGTACGACGAGTGCGCGGTGACCCGGTTTTCAGAATGAAATAAATAAACAGATTAAAATATTAATGAATATAATGTTAGATAATAATAATAATATTATGTTGTTATTTTATTATTATTATTATTATTATCATTAAGAAACATAAAATTATCAATGATATTATTATTCTTTATATATTATTATTATTCTTATTTTTGTTATTAATTGTACTATTATTATTATTGTAATAATATTATTATTATAAAATGGAAAAAAAGAGAAGAACCCACCCTAACCCTAAATATCGTCACCTCCTACCTTCCCCGTCGCGATCCAGCCACCGCTCCAGTTCCCTGCACAGTGCCACCCCATCCTTGCCGCGCTTGCCCAGGACTGCGCCCCGCACCGGCCGGCCTTGCCTCTCCCTCCTGATCCCTCTTGCATTCCCTTCACCCACTCCTTCTGTGAATCACCACCCGCCTTCCCTCTTCCCTTGCCTCCTGCAAGACCCTGGTAGCTTGCCCCTGCAAGACCCCACCTACCACTCCACCATCCTCACCCAAGCCTTCGGCCTCACCGCCTCCTACCTTCCGCACTTTCCCAGATCCCCACACCCCCTACTATCTCTAGTCCACGCTACCTAGCCAACCCTGCTGGGTCCACCCTCACTGAGTCACCCCTCCATCCGGCACGACCTCCCTATCCTGGTCCGGTGCGACTTCCCATATCTGACACCCCCTCCATCTAACATGACCTCCCCCATCTAGTCGACTTCCGACCGCCACCCTCCCTTCACTATCTCGTTCCCTTTCCATGCCCCTTCAGCCTCCCACTTGACCGACTAGTTTGAGCCCCTCCTTCGCCAGCAACGTCTCCTCCAGCTGCTGCCACTACCACGTGGCTAGATCCTCCCTCTAGTAAGGATTTTTCCATCAGAGAGGTTTTTTCACATACGTATCATTGTTTGGTCGAACCCTAATTATTAGGGTTAATGGGAATCTTGGTTTTTTTGGACATTAGAGAGTGTGAAGGGTCCACGAGGCTCAACTTGTCCTTTCATTAAAGGTTTTTTCGCATTCGCAGGTGTTTGAGGTCGGTGTGTCCTTGATTATCCATTCCAAAGTAATTTATTTGATGCTTTGGCATTTTAATTAATTTTTATACATGTTATGCACATTGGTAATGTGTTTCATTTGATTGTTATGGTGTTTTATGGTAGTTGGATTTGCTAATGATAGTTTTGAATCAATTATATATTTGTGCAAGAACACCTACACCTGTTTTAATAAATTTATGGACATGTTTGACATGTTTTATAAAATATAACGTTTTTTCTAATATTTATAAATGAACAGTTGTTAAGATGTTTGGAAGGTTGAGTTTCACATGACATTAGAAACATTTTATAAATGTCTTTTGTAAGTGTATTTATGGTAAATTTGATTTTAGTGCGTGGACCATAAAGAATGTGTGCTTGGTTAGTTGTTTGAAAATGGTTTTGGGTGTGCATTTGGCATAGGGGATTTTTAGCACATTTCATAGAGTGATATGTTCTACTCAAAGATAGAATGGTAAATGCGTTAAAGGGGAATTTCATCTGAATCATTGAAATGTTTTGAAAGGTGAAAAAGTTATTTTGAAGGGGTTGAGTATGCAATTGGTTTTAAAGTGGGATCTGCATGTGGAACTAGTGTAATTGTGATAAAATACTTTTTTTTATTCTTTTATAACCTTTTTATTGTTTGGGTAAATGATTTAATAAATTATTCATTAAATTTGAATCATGGATGCAAGGTGTTTTGGTGTATGTTTAGGTTTGTTTTATAAGTGAATGTTATCTTTTTGATAATGGTCCTTGTATTATAAATGATTTTTGGGACCCATTGTATGATTTATTGGAATGGTTTTAATGTGATAGTTAAAACTTGGTTGTATAGATTTGAAACATGTTTTTGTGTGAGTTTGAGAAATTTAAATTCATGTTTGATATATTATACATGGAAATGGTTTTAGAAATGATTTGAAACTATTTTGGTAAATGTATTTGGGTGGTTTAACTTGAAGGACCATGTGGCATTGTACTTCTAAATGTGATGTTTTGTGGTGATTTCTGGAAAGAAAGTGATTATGAAAATGTGAATACCAGATTGGAAACATAAGGGGTTTTAAATGATGTTTTGAATGTTGATGTGACGTGATAGCCTGTTTTTTCTTTCAACTTTTGTGTAATGTTTGTGTTGATTACTTGAAATGATGATGTTTAGATATAATATGTGGCCATTTAACCACTATAGAATTTTGAAAAAGGATTCAATTGGTTTTAATGATTTTATGGCATGACGGGCCGGTTGACACATTTGATGATTATATATATATATATATATATATATATATATATATATATATATTTGGGGAACCTCTAATGGAGGGATATCCCTCATGGGTTATCGTATGGAGTGTACGTGTTTGGCGTAGGCAAGTGCGGTGAGATGAGTCATGCATGCGAGGGCCACAAACATTCCCAATATTATTATAACCACCATGGGTTCCTGGGCATATTTTTTATGATAGAGTGATGGTTTCTGTCCAACCCTGATTAGATGGGTTGGTACCCCCTAGATTTGTTGTTAGGCCAAGCAGGATCTACAACTGGTTTGGAGATTTTAGGTCGGCTAGTTGGTTATAGACTTAGGAGCTTCACCATATACCAATAGATGGTTCGAAACAGAGTACGTCCATGGGTCTTCAAAGGATGTTTAGGATCACCCATGGTTAGTGGATTATTTACATTTCCTATTTACATTCCATTACATTAGTTTATTTTCAGTTTTCACTTTTACTTATTTTACTCTTTCCCAGCTCTAGTATATTCTATTTTTGATTTTTTTATAAAATTAAAAAAGATTTTTGAAATGGTATGTAGTGTGTGTTGGTTTTTTAAATGGGTAAAACATGTAGATTTTTTTCAAATGATAAATCCATACTTTTATATTTTTATTTGAAACTGGTGTCATTGGATTGTTATGGGAAAGGGAATACAAGGATTCCGTGGTTGCATTTGGAATCCCTACTCAGCATCTCGGTGATCATGCCTATCATATTCATTCAGTTGCAGGCTCAGTTCTTGTTCGGGTTCCTGGTTCAGCTAATTAGTGTTGGAGCAGTCTTGAGTCTGAGTTTGGTGGTGGCCTAGAAGGTCATAAGGAGGTATGCTCGATTTTATTTTATTTCCGCTACTATTTTCATTTTTTATGATCATTTTTGTTTATCTATTTATATTTTTTTCAAGGGATAAATCAGTCCCAATGGTAAATTTTGATGCCCAACATTGGTTTCCAGCCCATGCGGATCGGGAACACCCTTCAGGCCATGTTGCGGACTAACTCAGGTGACCGGATTAGGGTCAACCCAGGTTGGTTTGTGACAAAATGGTATCAGAGGAGGCTCCTGTTTTTTGGGGCTTCTAGTAGATGGAGATTAGGACTGTTAGGAATCAAGTTGTCGGTACGGTATGTACGTCATGAATCCTCGCCCGTTCCGAACCTCGAGTCACCAGGGGTAGTCTGGGATTTCAGTCAATGTTTCATTCTGGTTTGTTTTAGATTGAGTGATGACAACTAGGACAAGCTGATGTTAAATCGTGATTTCACATAGAGTAGTGATCCATGTGGAGTTCTAGTACATGGTTTGCGATCTTCCTAGTTATTGACGATTACATGGGGCATGACCCACTACCATGTCAACAGGATAAGCATGAATACTAGTCCCTCACTCCAGTAGTTTGATACAATTTGAGTGTCATCTTTGTTTTGGAATGTGTGAGTGCGCTTTTGAAAATGTAAAAGAAAATTTTGGGTTTTGTTTGTATTTGTTTGGTTTTTGAGCGGGCTGTTTTTGGATGAAAGAACATTCAATGGTATTGCTGCTTTTTGATATAGGTTTTTCCTATGTGTTTTATATGTTGTTTTTAAAATTCCGCCCAAAAATGATTCCAAGGTTTCTTATAAGTCATTCCTATTTTTTGGTTCATCTCGGACATTGTCTATCCTTCTCAGTGATCGGGTCCATTAGAACTAGTTGAGTGGATTGAAGAGTTTGAATGCATCTTCGGGGAATTAGAAACTCCTGAAGCTGTTATAGTGCATGTTGTTTTGGGTTTGTTTAAAGCTCTAGCTCTGGATGAATGGGACTTGGTTTCTCCACCATCAATGAAAGTCGGGGTGATGTGTGATGAATTTAAATCCATCTTTGTCTGATGGTATATACCTAAGAGGTGAAGATGAAGTGAAGGGAAGAGCTAATACATATGCAACCAGGCCAACAAACAGTGAAAGCATATGTTTATTATTTCAAGGAACTTGTTACCTTTTCACTGGAGGCAGCATCACAGGATTTGATGAAGACTTCTCTATTCATAGGGGGTCTTCATCTAGTGATCAAGTAGTGGGTCTTCCTTTCTAAGGACCATCTTTTCGAGAAGCTATTGGATGAGTAATTCCTAGATGAGTTGGTCGACGGAGTGGAGATGGTTGGAAATCTAGCATATCCAGTTGCTCATCAAGGTTCCCCATCTGCTGAATAGGGTGTGCTAGAGGGACCTATTTCTAGAGAGTCCTCAACAGTGGTTTTGGTTTCTAGTTTCTTCGACTGTTTAGTGGTATGTAACAAGTGTGGCCGGTTTGGGCACATGAAGCCTTCATGGTGTATCCCTCCAAATACATGTCGCCGTTGCGGCTATTTGGGTCAAATAATGAATTTTTGCAGGAAGTGTCGCATGAAGAAGACGATGTGACTGAAGGATTTCAATGCCTGACTATGAGGCAGGAGATTCTTCAACCATTAGATCCCCTACCAAAGGTCTTGGGGTGAAGCTCGCGCTCAGTTAGGAGCATCTGGGGGTGTGAAGTCTTGGTTAGGGTTTTGTGTTCCATATTGGCCGTGAAACATTAAAATTATTTAGTTCTTGTTGGTTCTACAGTTAATGTTTTAAAATTTTTATATGTTCATTGTTTTTTGTGGTGTTATGATAGAAATGTTTTATTGTAATCCAAACAGTTTTGTTTCTCCGATTGAGGTTTTCTGGATCATGTGTTTTTCTAAAAGGGGGTTTTGATCTTGTGTGGGATAATCGTGGTTTAGCGGTGTTCGTTTGGAGATTTAAGTGCCTGTGGAGGATTCAAGGCTTGCAGTTATGCTCAAATTTGACACTGGGATTATGTTCTTCTCAAAGGTTTTTCTCTCGTGTTTGGGGTTTTTGATATGGGTCGAGAGTTCCAAGTTTCAATAGAGGTCTTGTTTCTCGCATGCTATCAATGTTAGTTTGGATCGGGTGGGAGTTCCTACGTCTCCCCCCACCTTCCGGGGAGGTGTGTTTGGGTGTTAATTCTTACTCTAGTTGAGTTATTTTCGTGGGGAGAACCCTCTCGTGTTCTCTTGTTCTCTTGTACAGTGGTTTCTTTTGATTTCAAATGGGAATGAATTTTTGTTTTGTCCATTGTTCGGATGAGTGACTTTTTGGGAGACGAAAGTATCTACGGTGGAGATGATTGTCACTCTGAATTTTTTATTTATTTTTTATTTTACAATTTCAATTCTTCGGGTCCTCTCGCCGAGGACCGGGCTAGGTCCCGGATTAAAAATTGTTGTTGGATAATATTTTAGCGTGTTTCAGATCCATGCGTAGTCACCGCACTAGGGGTGGTAGCCACACGATCACCCCTGATGTTTGTGTAGATTCCCAAGTGGTCTGCGTTGAGGTGCACAAATTGCCCTCATTTTCTTAAGTCATGCAACAAGCATGCAGTAACACTGTTTTCAGAATAAAATAAATAAACAGATTAAAATTTAAAAGAAAAGAATATTAGATAATAATAATAATATTAAGTTGTTATTATTATTATTATTATTATCATTAAGAAACATAAATTTATCAATGGTATTGTTATTCATTATATATTATATTATTATTATTATTATTATTATTATTATTATTATTATTGTAACAATAATATAATTAAAAAATGAAAAAAGATAAGAACACCCCTAACCCGAAATCTCATCACCTCCTCCCTTCCCCGTCGTGATCCAGCCCCACTAGTTCCTTGCGTAGCTCTACCCCAACCTCGTCGCGCTCTCCCAGGACCCCACCCTAGACGGCCTCGCCTCACCCTCTTAATCACACCCACCTGCCCTCCGCCCTCACCTTCTGCAAGGCCTTGCCCACCTATCCTCAGCCCTTGCCTCCTGCAAGACCCCAGCAGCTCACCCCCTGCAAGAACCTGCCTGCCACTCCACCTTCCCCGCCCAAGCCCTCGGACTCGCTGCCTCATGCCTTCCATGCTCGCCTAGAACCTCGCACCCCATTCCCTCTCTGGTCCCCGCCGCCCAACCAACCCAGCCAGTTCCAACCTCATCGAGCCCCCCTTTCGTCCGGCGCGGCCTCCCTCTACTGGTCCGGCGAGGCATCCCCCATCCGTCGACGCCTCCATCAGGCGCAACCTCCCATGTCCAGTCTGCTTCCAACCGCCGCCCTCCCATCAATGTCTCGTGCTCCGGCCAGGCCCCTCCGGCCTCCTTCTTGACTGACCAGAACAAACCCCTCCTTCGCCGGTAGCTTCTCCTTCAGCTGCTGCCCCCGCCGCATTGCTAGATCCTCCTCTAGTAAGAATTCCCCCATCCTGGAGGTTTTCGCACATACATTTCATTTATTTTTCAAACCATAATTATTAGGGTTCATGTGCATCTTGGATTTCTTGGAAATTTGGGCGTGTAAAGGGACCATGAGGCTCGACTAATCCCTTGGTAGAAGGTCTCGTCGCATTCCCACGTGTTTGAGGTAGGTGTTTCCTTGATTCTCCTTTTCGAATCAATTTATATTATGCATGGGAATTTTAATAAATTTATATATACGGTTTGCACACTAGTAATGCGTGTCATTTGATTATTATGGGGATGTTATGGTAGTTAGATTATCTAAATATAGTTTTGAATCATTTCTTAATTTGTGCATGTACACTTGCATATGATTTAAAACATTTATGGAAATGTTTGACACGTTTTATAAAATAGAATGTCTTTACTAAAGTTAAAAAAGGTCCATTTATTATGATCTTGGGAAAGTGGAGTTTCACATGACTTTAGAAACATTTTGGGAATGTCTTTGGTATTAGTGTTTTGTGTAAATTTGATTTTAGTGCATGGACCATAAGGAACGTGTGTTGGGTTGGTTGTTTGAAAATGGTTTTGGATGTGCGTTTGGCATATGAGATTTTTGGAACATTTCATGGAGTGGCATGTTTTACTCAAAGATGTAATGATAAATGTTTTAGAGGGGAATGTTTTCTAAAACATTGAAATCTATTTAATTGTGCGGATGTAATTTTGAAGGGTTTTAGTATACAATTGGTTTTAAAGTGGGATCCTCATGTGGAATTGGTGGAATTGTAATAAAAGAATTTTTTGTATAATTTTAAAACCTTTTATTGGTTGGGTAAATGATTTATTAAATGATTCTTGCAATGTGAATCATGGTTGAAAGGTGTTTTGGTTATGTTAAGTTTTTGGTTTGAATGTGAATGGTAACATTGTGAAAATGGTCCTTGTTTTCTAAATGATGTTTGGGTCAATTGGTATGATTTATTGGTATGGTCTTAATGTGTTCATTAAAACTTAGTTGTTTCACTTTGAAACATGTTTTGGTGTGAGTCTGAGAATGTTAAAGGCATGTTTGATATAGTATACCTAGAAATGGTTTTAGAAATTATTTTAAACCATTTTTGTAAATTTAGTTGGGTGTGTATACTTGAAGGTCTGTGTGGCTTTGTACTTCTAAATGTGATGTTTTGTGGTGATTTTTGAAAAGAATGTGATTTGGAAAATGTGAATTCCTAGTTTGAATCTTAAGGTGTTTTAAAAGATGGTTTTAATGCTTATGTGACGTGATATCCCATTTAGAACTATTAGGTTTACTGTAAAATTTCTTTTGATTCCTTGAAATGAAGACATTTAGAATTATTGTAATCCCCTTTAAGAACATTTGTATTTTGAAAAATGTATCAAATGTTTTTAATGATTCTATGGAACGACTACCCGATTGGAACCTTTGATGATAATATATATATATATGGGGCACCTCAATAGGGGGGGATATCCCTTATAGGTTATCGTATGGAGTGTCCATGTTTGGGGTAGGCAAGTACGGTTAGATGAGTCACACGTGCGAGGGCCTCCTACTTACAAAATATTAATATATCCACCATGGGTTCTTGGGAATCTTTTAAATGATAGAGTGACAGATGCCGACCAACTTCAATTAGACGGGTTCGTACCCACATGATTTCTTGTTAGGATAGTCAAGATTTTCCACTAGATTGGTCTGCTTAGGGTGGCAAGTTGGTTATAGTCTTTGGAGATTCACCATATTATGGTATGCGGTTATGAAACCAAGTATGTCCTGGGGTCTTTTAGGGATGTTTTGGATCACCCATGGTTACTGGATTATTTACATTTCATGTTTACCTTCTGTTGCACTTGTTTATTTTCAGTTGTCACTTTTACTTATTTTACTCAAGCCCAGCTCTAGTATATTTTATTTTGGATTTTATTTATAAAATGAAAAATGATTTTGGAAATAGTGTGTACTATGTGTTGGCTTTTTAAATGGGTAAAACATGTTTCTTATTTCCATATAATTAAACCGTACTTTTATATTTGTATTTCAAACTTGTGTCATTTTATTGTTTTGGGAAACGAAATACTTGGATTCCGTGGTTGATTTTGGTATCCCTACTGAGCATCTTGGTGCACACACCTATCATATTCTTTCATATGCACTTTCATTTCTTTCCAGGTTCCTGGTTCACTTGCTCAGTGTTGGATCAAGGTTGAGTCTGAGTTGGTTGGTGATCTAGAAGGTCACAAGGAGGTATGTTCGAATTTATTTTCTTTCCACTGCTAGTTTTCATTTTTTAAATCGTCGGTTTTATTTATCTATTTTTTTCATGGGACAAATCATTCCCAACAGTAAATTTTGATGCTTGACACTTGTTGCTGACCCATGGGGATCGGGAACGCCCTTCGGGCCATGTCGTGGATAGACTCGGGTGACCAGTTCAGGGTCCACCTAGGTTGGTTCGTGACACTATCCACTCTATTTATGGGAAATGGGTGGGAACCCAATCAACCATGGGAATCTCTCTACTATGTGATCAAGGTATTGTAAGATAGAATCAATAAAGTAAATTATTTTATATTCTATATATTTTCAACTTTTTTATTCCATATATCTAATTTATAAAACATTTTTATGTTATGTTTGCATAGATTATGATAATTGTCTCACATTTACACATTCATATCCCTCATTTGGAATGTTATTTTAAAATAATTATGTCATTATTCATGGTTTGTAATAATTTTTTTAGTATTATTTCCTTATGTTTCTATCATATACCATTATAATTTTCTCATACCCACATATTCATCTTATACTCACTTATGATTTTTTATTAATATTGTGGCCGACATAAGTATGATATTCATTATGAGATGGATGGTACCTATATATCTCTCAATTTAATTTTTTAAATCATTATATATAATGATATTATAATGAAAAACAATTCGATGAGCTTGATCCACCATAGGAAACAGGTGATTCCTAATGCACTATGGAAAATTTGTATGTCATGGAAAAAATAGGAAATAGGTGATGAGTCCTAATCCACTATGTTTATGGTCATAGAAGATAACCATGAAATATGAAATGGTTTTCTATATTTATGTTGGTGTGCAACATTTTTGACACGATCTTATAGATTATGATTTATTTGTGATGATTGAAAACTCCAACGAGAATTTTTTTGAAAATGAAAATGTTTAATGTCTAACTCATGTTTAAGACAAACTAATGATTTGGTATAAACATTTTATGTTATTTCCATGAACAAAAATAATTATGATTATATTATTCCTTATTATGACCATATATTTATATCATTATATTTACCCTTACAATGAATCTGATCTCACCCATTGTTACGTTTCCTTCCCCAGGTGATGAAGAAGTTTTTATGTATGGTACGGATAACTGGAGAACTGTATTTGAAGATCTTTATGGGAAATGTTGAATATGTTTCATTAAATAAGAGGATTGTGTTTTTAGTCTCTAAAGACACACAAATATTACGGCCCTGAAGAATTTATTAATAAAATGTATTGAAAATTTATACAAATATATGTGATATTTATTTTTTAAAATCATAAGTCCTTATAGTTGGTATTAAATAACTGTGTTTTTTTATATTTTTAGATTAATATTATAAAAAAATTAGTGAAAATAATGGGAATAATTCAAATAATAAGATAAAATCCTAATGTTTTGATAATAAATAGATTATTTGGTTTTCCTAGAAATAATACCTCCTTTGATACAACATGTTGGTGTGGATTTGAAATAGATGAATATTGGGATAATAACTCTAAAAAAGGAACATTAGGCTTAACATTAGAATTACCCTGTACATAATAACGATATTTAATATTCAGTTGGTTGGACTCTTCTTGGGTATAATATTTGGTTGATCTACAATTTTATTATTAACAATTATGATGGATTTGAGTAGATTATGATAAGGGATAACCTCAAATAACCCTAATATGTAATAGATGGGAAAGAATGATTCATTATTAATTCAACCTATAAATTATTTTCATGATTTTTTGGTTTTCCATTATTGTTTATGTTTCTCAAATTTTCATTTGGGTTTCATTAAATTGATTGAACTCAAAGGAACCATGGTAATTCTGAACGTGTTGGAAATTGTAATGATGGTACAACTAAGAAACTGAATAATATATTATATAGGATGAATAAACTTGATTCTATGATCACACATATTTCATATCCCATTAACCATGTTGAGCTTCTACGTGATCAAATTAGGGAACACCATTTTGTTCAATACTATAATATAAAACATCCACATTCATTTTGTGGTACTTATGATCCACTAGTATCTATGTGTGGAATCAAAAAAATTGATAAGATATTTTATGTTACTCAATTATCATTACATGAAAATGATAAATTTGCTATTAATTTTTTGGAAGGTCAAGAAGATCAATGGTGGAACCTTATTAAGAATGTGAGTTAGGAGTATGAAATTTACTCTAGGAAATGGGGTGAGTGTTATATGATAATATTTAGTAAGAAATTAACTCACATAAAATGTAACAGGATGAACAAGGAATCCCATGAGTTTAAGAATAAGTAAAATGAATATGTTGGTATATAAATCTATTATTACAAGGTTATCAATGTATGAATCTAGTATAATAATTAGAACAAAGAGTAAAATTGATTGATTATTTAGTGGAATAATGAAATCCTTGAAAGTAATTGGCTATATAAGACTTTAGTATCTATAAAGAAAAAAAATAGTGAACTTAATTCTGAAATATAAATTAGAGAATCCCATCATTCACATGGATTTGATAAGAAAATGTAGAGAAATTATAATGAAAACATGGCTAAATCACATGGTCGAAATATATTAAGCAATCAACATGCCATAAATGTGTAAAAGATGCATAAATGGAATTACTTTAAAGGAAGTAGTAGGTGATTTATATGTGGAAAGATTTGTCATAAAGCACATTAATGTAAAAATGTTATTAATGGGTGGAATATTACAATGGAGGATATGTGGAAATCTACTCATAAACTACCCACGCTCAAATCCATGAAATTATATGAGTGTGGGAGGTATACCAACCTATTCTAGAATTCCATGGTATTTGATAATTAGCATAAAACCCCTCCTAAAACTAGTGACAAATGGAAATATCATGTGACCACAACTACCAAATATAGTTATAAGAATGATGTGGTGTCATCCACTCAAAAATATCTGAGGTAATATTTGGTTATGGTACTACCTACTATTCAATATCATTAGAATTAGAAAAGGCTATTGAATTACCAGTTCAACAATCAATTATTGATTTAATTATGAAATATAATAATTCTATTATTGTTTCATTATAAGATTATATTTCACATATAATTGATTTTTATGGAAGGTTCTTCATACGAATATTATGAATCACCAATTTGTTGAATTTGATGTTATTCAATAAATGTGATGGACATCTTTATATAGATACTATATTATTTCACATTGAAGCGAAGTCACATTCCCTATTTTTAAAGAACCCATTATCATTAATTTCTTTTTGGAAGAGTAAAAACTTCCAATGTAAATTAATTGAAACTTATGGTTTTTAATTCTTTTCCTTGAAGGATATTTTCTTCATATGGTTTAAGAGAAACTCAACATCAAATACATTACTTTTATTTAGGATTTTTTCAATTTCATTCCATATAAATTTATTTTTGTTCTAATAACACGTGACGTTGATTACACAATACAAGTCATATATAGTGTTTTAACTATTTAAAATACTCCATATTGAATAACCCTGATTGAGTTTCAAGAATTAATGAATAAACTCTAGAAGAATCATGAAATGGGTTTTATATTACCAAGTGAGTTAAAATGGGATTCAAATAGTTATTTTGATTAAAATATATATGTTTCATTGTGTATTTACATTTATTATTGAGAAATTAACAATATCCCTATAAAGAAAAAATATCATGTACCATGTATCGATGATTTTATTGATTAGTTATGAGGAGATCAATACTTTTCCATGATAGATCAACAACATTGATTATATAATTTATGGGTAGAAAGTGAGGTCATACCCTAGATATCCTTCTATACAAGTTTTGGACACTATGAAATTATAGTGATACTAATTGGCCTTACAAATTGCAGTGCTATCACCATGGATTTAATGAATATAGTCAAAAGATGTTACCAAGATCCATTTGTGGTAGTCTCTATTGATGATATTATTATATAATAAATTATAAAGGGAACACACGAAGATCATTTTTGGGTCATTATGAGGACCACATGGAAGGAAAATATGTTAGAAAAATTTACCAAATGTGAATTTCTTATTCATAAAGATTCATTCTTGGGACCAAAAATATCATGTGAAGATATTTAGGTGGATCATTTGAAGGGAGTTGTTATTTAATGTTAGACTAGACCAACCCTGATGAATGATATCTATTCAATTCTCGGTTTTAATTTATACTATCAATAATTTATTGAAAATTATTCATTGAATTATAACCCACATTTAATTTTTATTCATAAAGGGGATGAGATCCTTGGGATAGATGAATGTGAGGAATGTTTCATGGAGCTGAAGAGAAAATTGGTCAGTGTTGTTGTCCTCACACTGCCTTATAGTGGACAAGGGTTTTTAAATAACAATTATCATCCAAAAAATGGAGGAGAAGATTTTATCAATAAGAATGAAATGGTTTTACCTTATGCCTCAAGAAGAATCAAGGTTCATGAGAAAAATTAATTAACTCATGATTTGGTGTTAGCATCACTAATTTTTTAATCAATGATATGGATGTATTAACATTATGTAGAGAAGTGTGATAAATATATTCTTATATAAGGAGTTTAACATATGCTGTAAACTATGGGTAGAGGTCCTTAATGATTATAACTGCATTATATATTACCACCTTAGGAAAGAAAACATGTTGGTTTATGTTTTATGTTGAAGGAATCAAGATAGAATATTGATGATGATGATCACAAAAGATCCAAAAAATTTATTTCCAAAACACATAACTAGAAAACTAGATCAAAGGGGATAAATGTTATCTTTCTCAAATGTATGTTTAACCATTCCTCTATGTGAAGATTAAAAGTCTGGAATATTGATGTGGAACTATAATAGACGATGAGATATAATACTGAGTTTAATCATGATCATTATAGAATGAAAATTACGATGAACCACATATATTTTCTATCCATATATGATTTGAATAATGGGATATTATATGTGGATCATAGTTATATATTCTCAATCCATCTTACTAGTAAATGGTTTATAATCATTTCAATGATTATTTCAAATAGGGCAATATGAAGAGTGATATTGTAATGTTCGTATCTCAGTGTTTAGAATTTTATTAAGTTAAGGTTGAGTGAAAAAAATATAAAAGTATTTTAAAACCTTTAAAAATTCTAAAATAGAAATGTGAATGTATCACCATATATTTTTCGGTTAGATTCCAAAAACATCTAAATGGAATAATGATATTTTAGTTATAGTTGATCACCTTTGAATGTTTGTAAACTTAATCGCCATTAGGGAGGAATTATCTCTTGACAATCTTTCCAAAATACACATTATGTCAGTGGTAATATAATATATAGTGTAATTTCCAATTACATATAATTAGGATAAAAGGATTACCTCGATGTTCTGGTGAATTCGTCAATTGTCTATGTTTATGGAGTTATGTTTCAGCACTACATATGATAGTAAAAAGAGATGGTTAGTTTTATGGTATAATTAAAACCCCAGATGATTTTTGAGATATTTATATATGAATTTTAATGATTTTGGGGATAAAAAAATTCATTTAGTAGAGTTTTCTTATGACAATCACATTCACTTTCGAATTCATATTGCTCATTTTATGTCCATATATGGAATGAAGTATAGAACTAAAATGTGATGGAATGAATTTGGTGATTGACATATTTTGGGGCATCCGAATGATAACGAAACAGAATAAATGATTAGATCCATTTAGAAACACCTAAAGGAAGCTCAATGTATGTGGAAAATATATTTTGAAAATCACCAGTGCAGTCTAGAATTTTATGTTATTGAAAAGTTATTCCTTCGAATATCTCCAAGGTGGTAGATTATGTGGTTTGGAAAGAAGGAATTGTTAATCCCTTGAATCATCAATCCTACTGAGATTTATGATCATATTTGGAAACTATATTGTTAATTTGAACTTCCACCAAATCCCCCATCTGGTTCATAATGTGTTCCACGTATCTCTCTCAAGGAAGTACATACCCAATAATTAACATGTTCTGAATATAGAGGTTGTATAATAGGATATTGATATTTCTTATAAGGAACAACCAATGGTGATTCTGGATCAATGTGAGAATATTTTTCAAAGGAGGACCACTCCCTAGTCACTGTTTTTAGTAAAACCACCAATTTGAAGAAACTACATAGGAACCTAAGGAAATTATGAGGTCAAAATATCCAAATTTGTAAGTATCATTGTAATTAATTTCATAGGATAAATTCCATTTAATGTGGGTATAATGTAACACCATTATTTAATGTTATTAAATTTGAATAAATTATTTTTCTTCGATATATTTCATTACAAACATCACTAATTTTATCTTTCACTACATGTGACATCATGTTTTAACATACCACAATATGTTATTTATATTATTATTTTCAAATGACCATTATAACCTAGATTTTAGACATATATTTATGAATATTATTAGCTAATTATTTAATATTTATTATAATTATTATATACAATGATATAATATTTTAAAAAAGAAATTAAATTTAGTAAATTCATTATATTCTTAAAAAATTAAATTTTATCAAAAAATTGTTTTATTTTATGGAATGATAAAACAATTAATTTAATTTTTAGAAAATTTAGTAAAATTATTTTAAGAAATAAAATTATTTTTTTAAATCTAAATTCCAAGATTATCTCTCTTCTGTTTTTGAAAATTATCTGAAAAGATATATTTTTTTAGTGGATAAGGAAAAATATTGGTTTTTATAAAATATTGTCTCTTAATTTAAAATATATTAAAAATTATAATTTATATTGATATAGTCATCATTTAATATTAATTAAATTTCATATTAATTCATTCAATTTTGTTTATTTTAGTAAAATTTCTATTTAATTTGGACATTAAAACATTCTATACTTATGCAAATTTTCTCCTTGGAAACCCATTTTAACATCGTGTCGGTAGGTTTAAATTTAATATTTTTCGATTTTGTTAAAATAATTTTAGAAAATGAATTTCATATCTGGAATCATAATAATTTATATTTTCTAATAAGTTGAAATTAATTTTTCCCTAATATGAATAGTGAACATAGTAAAAATTAATAACCGTAATTATGGTGTGAATGGGTTTACTGGGGGGGGGTTAAACTAAAATGATAAGTGGTAAAATGACCAAAAAACATTTCCAAAACCCATTATATGGGGATATATAAAGTTATATATCCTATAATGTTTAATGGTCCTTTTCAGTCCTTTTTTTATTATAAAAATTGGGGTACACACTTTTCTTTTCAGAAATTTCAATTGTGTCTTATCCCCCACTTACAAATGTCTAGTACATGTCCTCTGCTCATCACTATTAGAAAATATATTGTTTTCTCCATTAAATAATCAAATAAATTCATTAATTCCATAATATAATCAAATAATCTTTATTTTTTCCATTAATATACACATGGATGAAATTTCGTGCAAACCATGTGTAGTTTTCTGCAAAAGAGATAACATCTATAATAGAGCGTTTTATTATATTTCATCTTCCACCTCCTAAAATTATTATTAAAACATAAGAATGTAATATACAAATTATTATATATATAATGAGATATTTTTATGTCATTTTAATGACCAAAAACATATCCTTCTCCCCCAAATGGGAAACAAATCCATTTATAATGTGCATGAAAGACTACCGGCTCGCGAACTGACCGTATTCCTTTTTCAATCACCGCTTCACATAGATTGATATAATGTTGAATGTAATGACCCAACCCCTAGATACCTAGGTTCAGTTCTTTATTTCATAACATTGGAATGATACAAGGAATCATGTACCGAATGACCAATTTGTTTTGTATTATTAGAAACAAGATTCATACATAAGTTCAACATTACAACCTGAAAATAAATACGACACTAATTTATTCCATTGGAAACATCAAAGACTCTTATATTATGCCTGAAATTCACTCATAATTAACTTATTCATATCATTGGAAAATGAAACATTAGAAAGTGGTGAACTCAAATGCTTAGTAATGGTATGAAATACAACAGAAGATAACATAGACATTAGGCATGATGAATAATTAAAAATAGATGCCTTAACAAATAATAAACTCGAACCCTTTAGGGAAAAAATATGAGTTGTGTAAATAATTCCATAATAAAACATAGTCATGGGTATTCTACTTGTCGAATAACCACATGAACCATCATTATTATTTTCATAACGAGGGAATGTATAATTCCATACATTCTGAAATATTTTGTCAAGGCCTCGACCTAGACGTCTAAAAATGATTAAGGCCTCAGCCAAAACCATATATAAAACTGGGAAGGTCCTTAGAAAATTCCATGTCTAATCATCTCATGATACTTACAGATACACTGAGGAGATTAGTGGGCTCCACCCGTCACATAATAATTCCAATACATTCCAAATATGAAAATCTTGAAACATAACATAAATATTCTTATTAAAACTAGCATACGAAATGCCAAAACTTTAACAATAAATAATGAATGGTATAAGAATAAAACATCCACATTCAATCATATAACAAAACCTTCAATACAATATGGAATATTTGTATCATAATTAATCAACTTCAAACAAGTTTAAAATCCATCAAAGGATGTTGACATAGATAAAATGAAAACTATTTGGAAGCAATACATATTTATATTTTGAAACAATTTAAGAGTCACATAATTTTAAAAGAAAAAATTTATTTTTAAAATATTCTTATAAGATTGTAAGTGAAGATTCTATGATGCTATAATGGCAGAAAATAGCCACACCCACCGTATAAGTTAAAAAACATTCTTACCTTAGTTTTTTTCGAACAAGTAATAAAGTACGTTATTTGGAAAACGATAGAAATATTCCTTTCAAAACATATAAGGTCAAATAAGCGTATAAATTACATTAACCCATAGTCTAGTAAATAGTAAATTTTTTTTGAAATACATTTTCAAGAAAACATGGATGTGGATGATAAAGAGGTCCCAGTAGATACTTTTTTAAAAACAATCTCAGATAATAAAGAGATTGTGAAATTAACCCTTACCTTGTACTTTTCTTGGGTTGAGGGAAGGTTAACCTCCTGTATAATAGTTAAATAATTTTTATTAAATTATAAAAATACAATATACATAAATATGATATCATATATGATCCTATAATATTGCTTTTTTAATAATATTTTAGTAACATCATCGTTTTATGTGTTAGCTGGTCCGTTTTTCTTTAAATGATCAGTTACATAAGATATGTTTGTTATGGATAGGATGTATTTTATTCATATCAAAAATGATATTATGTTTTTAAACATTATTTTTAATCATTAAAAGAAAATTATTCTCAAATTATTATGATGGGAAATGAATCTCATCACGTTCGTGGAGATAGTAATCCGTACGTACGCACAAGTGACAATATCAATATATTGATGGTGAAATTGTATATAATTGGATGTAATATTATATATACAGAATCCATAATATGTTATATTTATTATTTATATCAGTTATACTCATTATTATACCCATCCAAATAATGAAGTGTTTGAATAACAAACTACACCACAACGTGGATACGGTAAGCCATACGTATGCACGCATGGTGACTTTTTCATTAATATGATTGATTGGATAATGATTATGGTCGTAAAATTTTAATAATAAAATCTCAGTATATATAAGATATTGGATTTATTATTTTAGAATGGAAACAACAAAGAAAGAGTAAGTGGAAGAAGAAAAGAACCTGAAAGAGGTGATGGAATATTTATCTCTACTTTGGGTTCATCCTTTTGATTTGATCAAAAGGGATCATTATATTGGATTTATGACAAAAGGAATCCCTCTAGAAGGAAGGGAGGAATGTTGGGAGGATATTTGGGCAAGGTTTGGCCGACCCAAATAGCTTTGTATGTGTGAAATTTTGAGAAGGGGAGGTTCCCTTTTATTAGAGAGGTGAGGGTCACTTTAGGAAAACCCTGAACTATTATTTTATAATAAAATAATTTTCGATTTCTAATTTCTAAAAATGAAATAGTTAAAGTATAAGGTGGTTATGTGTCTAAACCCACTCAACCAATAGGTTTTAGATAGGGTTAGGTCATTATATTAACCTTATCATTTTTATTTAACTCTTAGTTGAATAGTTTGACATTTACAATGTCTCTTTCTATTTTTATATTATATGGTTAATAAACTTACTATATACCACCAAGAGAACCCCAGGTGGTTCATTATTAATATATATAACCTTATCTAAGTCTTTTGTCCGAATCTTAAATTTTTATGAATATTATATCAATTAATAATATAGTATTTGTTTTAAAAACTCAATTACGAAAATTACGACAGTATTTAGTATTTAGTTTTTGTGAAAATCATAACAGCATGATTACTTCCCAAAAAAATTATTTAATAAACTCTAAAATGTCATATTAACCTATAAAATTAGTTTAATGCATACAAATTATCAATTTACATTTATTTTCATATTTATAATACCAATTATTTTAATATTTCATTAATAAGGTAATTACTGCATCATCATTGTGTCAGAAAAAAATTAATTTATTAAATGTCTTAATATTATAAATAAAATACCATTATGTAGGAAATATTTTTCTATTTCTAATTAATATTTATAGCCGAATTTATATTGTGGGTAACCCTATATTGAAAATGTTTTTGTTATTAAACATTGAATTTAACTCTTTAAACTCTTCTTTAAATAAAATAATAATAAATGTCCTAATCTAATCCAAGTAGACCAAAAGTGATCATATATTATTCCTAAGTCTTATTTTGGTCCTATTAAACTTATCCAATAGAATTAGGACATGTTTTAGGGTAATTATGATATCATTTTTACCCTTAATTACCCTATTTACGTTTAATCATGGTAAATAAAATTCATAAGTTACTATTCACCAAAAATTATATTCATCATTTTGAACCACTTATTACTTAATGATATTAATTGTATGTCCCAGATCTTTGAAATTCAACTTAAATAAGTAGTAAAATTATCTTTTATGCAAATTTTTAAATGCTCCTAGGAGGTCGGTAAAAGATGGTAAAAAGTTCAATAAACTTTTTATATATCTAAACTTATTATAAAATCACTCCAATGAAATACATTGAACATATATAGGTATTATATATCTATTTTGACCTAAAATAAATTTAAATAAAATAAATAATTATTTAAATAAAAAGTCATTTCTAACCAATAACGCATGTGTTTTTCACTATTCATCAAAAATTGAAAGTTTTTTTAAAAATAAAAAAAATTCACAATAAAGTTAATTTCGATATTACAAACTCAAAAATAATGTCCTTTTTTGAAAAATAAAATTTATTAAATTTCAAAAAGGCAGTATTACTCTTCATAATGGCTAGTTTGATTGGTCGAGGTGTGTAAGAATCTCTATGTAGCGTAAAATGCAATCTATTACATTATTCCAAGTGAAACGTACTATGGAATCATGGGGTGTTGCATTCTTACCTACTTCAAAAATTTCATCCTCAAAATTTCTATAATACTACCGCAAAAAATATTTGGGTGGTGCTTTATCATTAGTTCCTCTGGTTCCCACGTTGCCTCTTCCATCTTATGGTTTCTCCATAGAACTTTTACCAGATGAGTTGTCTAGTTTCTCAGCACTTGTTCTCTTGTATCGAGAATTTTGATAGGCTATTCACTATAAGACAGATCAGGTTCAAGTTCAATTTCATCATAGGTGATTACATGAATTAGGTCAGGCATGTGTTTTCTCAATATTGATACGTGGAACACATCGTGAACTTTGAGAGACTTGGTTGCATTTTCAAATGGTAAGCTATAACCCCAATTCATTCTATAATTTCTACTGGTCTGATGTTCTTGAGAATTATTTTACCCTTCTTACTGAATCATATAACTCCCTTCCATGGAGATACAATCAATGAAACATGATCTCCTACCTAAAATTAAAAATCCTTACTTTAGTTATCGGCATACCTCTTCTACCTACATTACGATGCTTTGATGTGGGTTTGGATAATCTTCACTTTTTCCATTGTTTCCTCAACATGTTCTGGGCCTATGAGTTTTCTTTCACCAACATCATCCCAACAAGTTGGTGTATGACATCTCTTTCTATTTCACTCTTTATATGAAGCCATCTGAATACTTGAATAGAAGCTATTGTTATAAGAATATTATAATAGAGGGAATTATTGATCCCAAATACCTTTAATGTCACGTGAGAAAGATGTCAACATGTCTTCTACAGTTTTAATAGTCTGTTATGATTTTCCATCAGTTAAAGGGTGGTTGTCAGTGCTCAAACAATGTTTAGTATTTAGGGATTTCAGAAGACTTTTCCAGAATCTTGATGTAAAACAAAGATCACGGTCAGAAACAATCGATAGGGGTACTCCATGAAGTCTTACAACTTTATTCATATACAACCTTTCTAAATGTTCAAGTGGTAAATCTTCTCTTATTACAAGAAAATGTGCTGACTTGGTAAGATGATCAGCAATGAACCATATTGCTTCATTCCTTCTAGAAGTCATTGGTATCCCCATGACAAAGTCCATCGTAATATCATCCCATTTTCACTCAGGTATGGGAAGATGTTGCATGACTCCTCTAGGATGTTGTCTTCCAGCTTTCAATTGTTTCCAAACCATACATCTTGAAACAAAATCAACAATCTCTCTATTAATTTTTTCCACCAAAATGTTCATTCAAATATCTATACTTCATGGTGCACCCAGTGTGTATATAGAAATTGGAGCATTGTCCAAAAATTCCCTTTTTTAGATCAGGTATATCAGGAACACAAATTATCTTCCCAAATTTCAATATTCCATCTTCATATACGAAGTCACTCAATCTCCAATCATTTACAGCATTAATGTTCTTATGAAACTACTCATAATCAATCTGAGAACTATTTTTCCTTTCTAGTAAAGATATTTTTGCAACCATATGAAAAAGTATTGATGTTTCCCCTTCAATGGTTATTCCCATGTCCATCATTACTAGATCCATATAAATAGTATCCCATTAAACTCACATCTTTTTCAAAACTCCATGGTCCTTTATAATCAAATGATATGTCACCTTACGGGCCTTTCATGGGTGGTAGTGTATAGTGAAATCGTAATCCTTGATTAGTTCAATCCATCGTCTTTTCCTCATGTTGAGTTCTTCCTGTGAGAAAATATACTTCAAACCCTTTTGATCAGTATCAATATCACATTTTTTACCATAGAGATTGTGTCTCTATATCGTCAGAGTGAATATTACAACTACTAACTCAAGATCATGTGTGGGATAGTATTTATCTTGAATTTTTATCTATCGTGATATATAGGACATAACTCTATCATTTTGCATAAGGAAACAACCAAGTCCTTTCATTGCAGAATCACTATAAATAACAAACCCATCATTCCCTGATTGTACAGTCAAGATAGGATCATTAACTAATCAAATATTCAGTTCTTCAAAATATTCTTCACAATATTTTTTCCAAACATATTTAACCCATTTATGTGTGAGCTTGATTAATGGGTTATCCAACTGGGATAAATTCTGGACAAAACGTTGATAATAACCTACTAACCCAATAAAAGTGCTTACCTTAGTTATACTCTTCGGTGTTGAAAATTATTGGATTTCATTCGTCATTGAAGGATCAATAAAGATTACATCCTTAGAGACAATATGTCCCAAATAAGAAATCTCATGAAGCCAGAATTCACACTTGCTAAAAATCCCATATAATTCATTTTTTCTAAGAGTCTTTAGAATAATGTGCAAGTGATTTTCATGATCTTCGTAGCTTTTGGATTATACCACGATATAATCAATAAATACCACTACAAATTTAGCATGATATTCCTTGAAAATTCAATTCAATAGATCCATGAAGATAAGGGGTGCATTAGTTAATCCAAAAGGCATTACTGTAAACTCATAATACCTGTACCTAGTTCGAAATGCAATTTTCGGAATGTCTTCGTTCTTCACACACAATTGATGATATCTAGATTGAAGGTCAATCATTGAAAAATATTGAGCTCTATGATGTTGGATGAATAAATCATCAATGTGAGGTAGGGGATACTTGTTCTTTATTGTTATAACATTGATATCCCTATATTCAATTCAAAACCTCATAGATTTGTCTTTCTTCTTAACAAAAAGTAGAGGGGATCCCCATGGAAAACCACTAGGGAGAATAAATACATTATTACTCAATTCCTCTAGTGTTTTCTTTTGTTCCACTAATTCCACAATGGCCATTCTATAAGGGTTCGTCGATATGGTATTTGAACTAAGAATTAAATCATTGGAATACTCGATTTCTCATTCTGGAGGATGTCCAAGTAAATCCTCTGGAAACACATCAACATATTCTTGCAAAATAGGTACGTCCTCTATTCAAACATTCTTTTCCTCACCCATAATTATTTCATTCTCATCGTCCCCAATAATTGAATTTAGTAGAGCTACTGGGGGTGGATCTAGATAAGAATCAGATGTTGACAATTCTGGTATAAAGTTAAGGTACTCCTTATAATCACCGAGAACTGTAACCTCCTTCTTAAAATAAATTTTCGCATCATGATCTGAAAGACAATCCATGCCTAGGATTATATCAAATTCAATCATGGGTATGATGATTATATCATAAGAAAAATTTCGTTTATATACCTTAATGGGGACTGATTCACAAAACATTTTTGCAATGATACTTCCCTTAAGAGTTTTAACTGAAAACCCCCTTATAAAATCAAATTGGAAATATATAATTTCCTGTGAAAACTGGGATGATATGAAACAATGCGATGATCTAGAATCAAATAAATCATTGGCTAAACATTAGGAAACCATTAAATTACATGCCACTTCAGCTTTCGGAGATTCAACCTCAGTAGTTGTGATCGCATAAGCTTGTCCTTGATCCCTTGGCCTTTTCTAAGGTATGTTTCCCAGATACTTATGATATTCATTTTCATAATGTCCCATCTCCCTAAATTTTTTGCATTGATCATTAGTAGTATCTTTAATCCCCGCAAGATGGCCTTTCTGTCCACATTTGTAGCATACTTATTTTCCTTTTAGACAGGCACGAGGGTGCTTCCTTCCACAATTATCATCGGGTGGAAATTCAACTCTTTCTATCTTCCCTGTTTCCTTTTTTCCTTTACCAGAGTATTCAACAGATCTCTTCGTCTCTTGCTTTACTTTAAAATCGTAAAACTTTGAGAATTACTTTTCTATATTGATAGAACATGAGATATTATCTTCATTTGATGAGTTGGATTACGAGACTAATGCTTGAAGGAGAAATTGTTTTAACCCATAAATGAAATGATCAATCTTAATTCTTGGGTTGTGTATAGAATTTTTAGAATTCCTTGGTAAACTTTTAAAGTTAGCTTCATACTTCACGACATTATCCTCTTCCTTTTGTCTCAGACTCAGAAATTGCCTTTCCATATCTAATCGATGGTCACGAGGAAATTATTTTTCAAATAACAGATCTTTTAACTCCCTCCATTCCATACCTGATACTTATTCATCCACCATTGTGTTTTGAGTTAATGACCACCATTGGTCTGCATCTCCGGTGAGGCGATAAACTACCATGAAAACTTTTTCACTTTTAGTACTCCCCAAAGCATGAACTATTTTCTCTAAGGAACTTATCCACTTTGAGATACAAATGGATTTGTAGACCCATTGGATGTTGGTGGTTGTTGCCTCATGAAGAGATCTAACTTTGATCCTCTGCATTGAGGATTAGGGTGCTCCATATGGGTAAGGTTATTATTCGTAACATCTGTGAGTTGTCTCAGTATGGTGATAAGCTGATCAGCACCACGTTCATCACCAGATCAACTATAATTATCTGGAGTAGGAGGGAAATCCCTACAAGGATTAAATGCATTGAAATAGTTTCCATTCCGTCCCCTAGGTTCCATTTCTAAACAATGGAATACCGTAGATTAGTTAATGAACCGCAATACATAATTCCAAACTTGTAAAACACTTAACTTAAATTGACCAGTTGATGGATATAATTCATAATCATAAAAACAATTTCATTGAGGAGGAATATACATATAAATCCTTTATAATGGTTTGTAAAAAAATTACAATTATCCTAAAAATATCCCCTGAGAGTTTCATAACCAATATTATAGCAAGGCCCGTTGTCGTGCACGAGTTCCCATTCGAGTCTAGCTCAAAGCCGTCTTTTCAGGTTTTACCCCTAGGTACATCTGTGTCAGAGCCACCTCTTCCTGCTCGTATCTAGACAAAGAAGTATTGCTTGGAAAACTCACAAAATCTCTACAATACCAAAATTCTTGGATATTCTTCTATACTAATCCTTAAAGTCTATCTTAGGGGAATGTTCTCTAATCAGAGTTTTTCTAAATCTAGTTTCCAAGTTTTGTACTAAACTTCTCCGATACCAACTTTAATGCCCTGACCCCAGTTACCTAGAGTTGGTGCTTTATTACATAAAATTTTCATGTTATAAGGAATAATTTCCAAAAAGACTGATCAGTTTTGTATTATTTGAACCACGATATATACATAAGTTCAAAATTACAACTTGAAAAGAAATACAACACTAATTTATTCCATTAGAAACATCCAAGACTCCTAGATTATGCCTCCAAGTCAATCATATCTAACTTCTTCATATACTAGGAAAATGAAACATAAGAACATAGTGAGCTCAAACACTCAGTAAGGGTAAGCAATATAGCGGAAGATAACATAAATATTAGGCATGTTGAATAATTCAAAACACATGCCATTACACATAATAAATATGAACACTTTATGGAAGGAATATGGTTTGAGTAAATAATGCCATAATAAAAAATAGTGATGGGTATTCTACTAGTCGAATAACCACATGAACCATCATTATTATTTTCATAATAAGGGAATGTATATTTCTGATCATTCTGAAACATTTTGTCAAGGCCTCGTCCAAGATGTCTAAAAATGATTAAGGGCTCAGCTGAACCCATATATCAAATTGGGAATGTCCTCAACCAATTCCACATCAAATTGTCTCATGATATCTACCGATGCACCGAGGAGTTATAGCTTACTCCACCCGTCACATACTAAGTCCAATACATTCATCATATTAAATGGTTGAAACATAGCATAATCCTTCGTATTAAAACCAGCATACGAAATGTCAATACTTCATCCATCAACCATGAATGGTACAAAAATAACACATCCACATTCAAACATATCACAAAACCTTCAATAAAATATATAATATTTGTATCATAATAAATCAACTTCAAATATGTTTAAAATCCATCAAAGTATGTTGATATAGATGAAATGAAAACTATTTGAAAGAAATAATTCTTTCTATTTTGAAACCATTTAAGAGTCACATAAATATAAATGAAAAATTTTATTTTGAAAATATTCTTATATGCATGTAATGGAATCTTCAATGATATTATAACAGTGGAAAATATATTCCCCCGCTGTATAAGTTAAAAAAACATTCTTACATTAATTCTTTCGAAAAGGCTATAAAGTACCTTGTTTGGAAAACGACGAAAAGATTCATTTCAAAACATATAAGGTAATATAAGGGTATACATGTCTTTATACAATAGTATAGTAAATATTAAAAATGATTCAAAATACATTTTTAAGAAAACATTTATGTGGATGATAAAGAGGTCCCAGTAGATACTAACATAAAAACAACATCAGAAAATAAAGAGATTGTGAAATTAACCCTTACCTTGTACTTTTCCATGGTTGAGGGTAAGTTAACATCCTATATAATAGTTAAATAATTGTTATTAAATTATACAAAAACAATATACATAAATATGATATCATATATGATCCTCTAATATTTCATTGTTAGTAATATTTGAGTAATATCATTGTTTCGGGTGTTAACTGAACGGTTTTCCTTTAAATGCTCAGTTACGTAAGCCATGTTTGTTATGGATATGATGTATTTTATTGATATAAAAAATTATATTATGTTCTTAAACATTATTTTTAATGATAAAATGAAAATTATTCTTGAATGATTATGATGAGGAATGAATCTCATCGCGTTCGTGGAGACGGTAATCCGTACGTACACACGAGCAACAATATGATTTTATTGATGGTGAAATCTTATGTAATTTTATGGTATATAATATATATAGAATCAATAACATGTTATATTTATTATTTAAATAACTTATATTCATTATTATACTGATACAAATAATGAAGTTTTTGAATAAGAAACTACACCATGACGTGGAGACGGTAAGCCGTACCTACGCACGTATTGTGACTTTGTCATTCATCTGGTGGATAGAATTATGAATATGGTAATAACACATTTATAATAACATTAAATTACATAGAAGATACTGGAGTTATTAATTAATAATTGAATCAACAAAGAAAGAGGAAGTGGAAGAACAAAAGAACTTGAATGAGGTGATGAAATATTTACCTCTTCTTCGGATTCTTCCTACTGATTTGATAAAAAGGGATCCTTAGGTTGGCTTAATTACCAAGATATATCCTCTAGGATGAATGGAGGGTAATGTTTTGGCAGAGACAAATGTCTTTGTAGGTTTGAAATTAAGATAAGGGAAAGTGACCTTTTATAAGAGAGGTGAGGGTCACTTTCGGAAATGCTTGAAATATTATTTTATAGTAAAATAATTTTCAGATTATAATGGATCAAAAATAAATTATTTCAAGAATAAGGTGGAGAGGAGATGAAAACATTTCAACCAATAGGTTTTACACAGGTTAAGGTCATCATATTAACCTTATCATTTATATTTAACTCTTAGTTAAATAGTTTGACATTTACCATGTCTCTTTGTATTTTTATATTATATTGTTAATATACTTACTATAAACTTATAAGCGAACCCCAAGTGGTTCATTATTAACATATATATCTTTATACATTTCCTTTGGCTGAAACATATATTTTTAGGAATATTATATCAATTAATATTATATTATTTGTTTTAAAAACTCTATTATTTCAATTTTGACAATATTTAGTATTTGGTTTTTGTGAAAATCATAAGAGAATGATTACTTGAAAAAAAAAATTAAATCATCCCCAACCAGTCATATTAAACTATAATATTAGTGTAATTCATAAAAAGTCTCAATTTAAATTTATTTGGATATTTATAATATCAATTATTTTAATATTTCATTAATAAGGTAATTACTGTATCATGGTTGTGTCATAAATAAATTTTCTTATTTAATGTATAAAAATTATAAATAAAATCCCATTATGTATGAAATATTTTTATATTTCAAATAATATTTATAGACGAATTAATAATTGTTTGAAACCCTAAATTAAAAGTGGTTTAGTTATTAAACATTGAATTTAACTCTTTTAACTCTTCTTTAAGTAAAATAATAATAAATGTTCTAATCTAATCCAAGTGGACCAAAGAGGATCATATTTTATTACTAAGTATGTTTTAGGATGAATTATATTTATTTAATAGAATTTGGAAATGTCTTAGGGGAATTATGATATCATTTTTACACTTAATTACACTATATACTGTTAACAATGATAAATAAGTCAAAAGTTACTTTTCACCAAATATTATATTCATCTTATTGAACACAATTTTACTTACTGATATTAACCATGTCTCTTGGAATTTTTAAATTCAACTCATAGAAATGGTAAAAAAAATTTATGCAAATTTGCAAATGCCCCTAGGAGGTGGGTAAAAGACGGTAAAAAATTCATTAAAATTCTATATATCTAAACTTATTATAAAATGACTCCAGTGAATTACATTAAAATTATATATGTATTATGTATCTTTTTTGAACTAAAATAAATTTAAATAAAATAAATAATTTTTAAATAAAAAGTCAGTTTTAACCAATTACTCAGTGTTTATCACTATTCATCATAAATTGAATGTTTTCAAACAAATACCAAAAATTCACCCTAATTTAATTTCAATTTTCCAAACTAAAAAATGATGTCAATTTTGAAAAATAAAATTTATATAATTTCAAAAGGTGGGTATTACTATTCATTACAGCTAGTTTGATTGGTCGTGGTGTGTTAGAATTTCAAAGTTGCGTACAATGCGAGCTATTACAGTATTCAAAGAGAAGCATATCATGGAAGCATGGGGTGTTACATTGAATATAAAATTTTTATATTATATTTATATTATAAATATACTTTTTGTATTATAATATCATATATATACCTAATTTCATTCTATTCTATATATAATACGATAACATCGTTCGTGTGTACAATAGACTATAACCTCATTAGGTTATGTGTTTCATTTATCCCTAACACTTTAAAAGGATGAAAATAATAATATGGTCAATATATTTGTTTTATATATATGAAATAATAATTATTCTATAAATTTTAATTATTATTTAACATTATTTCTTCTTATCCATTAAAAAATGTAAGATATGTTCGTGCATATGTATGACCTACCGTCTCTTTGAATACTGTAATTAATTTGATGTTACTAAATATAATAGACTACTATAAAGAAATATATAATGAATATATATGACATTTATATCATGGATAAAATCATGAAAATGATGGAACCATGATCAAATTAATAGGAATTAATATAGAAAATAAAAACATGCATAAAAAATTAGTTATTACCTGAAACAAGACTGTTACATGAATTTGTTAATAAATGTGTAGTAAAATTTCATAAGTAAATAATATACGGTATTATATATATTACTACTATTAAAAAATAAAATTATAATAAAATTATATTCTTTATATAGGATGTTTGAATGCATACAAAGGAATTTGAGACTTAAGGTAAGTGATTTTGATCTATATTTTCCATCATTGAAACATATGTCATATTATGCACCAATATTAATCTATGAAGTATATATATATAAATTTTTTAATATAATTTACTGAATTTATTTAAACTCATGATAATTATATTTTTTATTGTTTATTATTTTATAGAGTTTATGATTCTATGTTAAGAAATTATTAATAGTTTTATTTTAGAATATCATCATTTTTCATAACTGTTATTTTTATAATTCTAATATTGAAATAATATGACCCATCACTAAATAAAATAATTTATTATCTTACACTTTTTTAATTTCATGATAATACTTGTTTCCCATTTATTTTACTCCATTTATGTTCTTGTGATTGAAAAGGAATTTTTTTTATTGTAAACCAACATTATTTATCTCTTCAGTTGAAAATCTATTTTTATTTACTATTCATAATTTCAAAAGATTCTTTTTAATTTTTATTATTACACCCAAAATTATATATTGGTGAAATTTATAGACATTGTTGAATATTTATTTTTTTGTAAGGAAATATAAAAGTCCTTTTTCCAAACAAGGCATGTTTAGCTTTTACCAAACATACCAAATGAATATTTGTTTCTACATGTATGGAATAAAAACAATTCTACCATAATAATAAAATACTTTTTTGAGGATCCATAATAATTTTAAAATATAATTTTCGAATAAAATGTATTTCTAACATACTTTTTAAATTTTTTTGTTATTATCAAAATAGAATGGATATTTTCCTCAATAAATGATTCAAATTATTTTGAAAGATACATTTATTAGATTAAAATTTTATTTTTAAATGAAAAGAAAATTTAAAATGTTTTATGTTTTAAAAGGTTTTGTCAAATTTGAAAGGATATTTTCATTAAAAAAATTTCCTAGTGATATTTCGAAATCATTTTACATCTATAGTGACAACCTTTGATGTCACTTATTTTTTTCTAGGGGAATTATTTAATTATACCATTAATATTCATTCTATGGATGGTTAATGTGTATATTGATAAAATTATTATGAATCCCAATTATTTTTAATGTTTTATTATAACTTAAATTGAGGAAATATTTACAAAACCCATTTTCTTTAAATGATTTTTGATATGATGATATAATTAACGTATTATGATATTATGGGAACATAATTATATTTTTGATTATGAAAGAGGTGGGACATGTATATCCTACCTATTAATTGGGTAATGCTTTATATCTCATGATATCTAAATGGGAAATAAGTCTATGGGCGTGATCCCCTTTGAGAAATAGGTGAGTCCTTACCCACTATGGGAAATATGTGCATCCTAATGCATAATGGGAAATAGGTTATGGGTCCTGATATACTATATTAATGGTCTTAGTAGTTAATATTTTCATATGAAATGGTTTTATCTATTTATAATGGTACCATAATTGACATGGGCTTATGGTTCAAGAATTATTTATGATGATTTATCACTATTATGGTCCATGAATTCAGAAATGATAATATTTTATTCCAGGGATTCTGTTTATGATCTAAGAAAGGTTGGGTATGAATATCATAAGTTATGTTCATGATAAAATATGCTTATTATTATCTTATTATTTCATAATATCATAGATTGATTTGACATATGTTTAGCCTTAATGATTATCTAATCTCACCATTTCTTCTGTTTCCATCCCCATGTTATGAATATTAGATTATGTAGTTAATATCTAAGAGTAATACTTAATGAGAGGATATTTGTGGGAGATGTTGAATATCTTTTATAAAATAAAAAGATTTTATTTTTAGTCTCCAAATACACCAAAATTTTACAGACCATAGGTTTATGTTAATTAAATGTATGTAATATTCATTTAAATAGATGTTATATATATCTGTAGAATTACTGTGTCATTATATGGTCATGAAAAATACACTATTGTTAAGGATTATCCAACACCCAAAAATCTAAATTAACTTATTAATTTTTCAACATGGTTTTTATTTTGGTTTATAGTAATATGAAATGGAACAGTGTAATTTACTAAATATACATTCCAAGGATGTTTACCTGAGTTGGAATAGAGATTATCAAGATGGGAAGAGTCCTGAAGTGGTTCCTAGTTTGTGGTATCATGAACTAGCATGTGAGTGATGCTGATCATGTGTTTTTACTCCATGTTATCTAACCCTTTCTATCAATTATCTAAATGTAAAATTATTAAAGTTATAGAATCTGAAAAAGAATCCATGTAATCAATTCCAACTTCTTTAGGAGGTGCCTCAATGATTTATGATTAGTTTAAATAACCTCTCTCCATTCCAATAAATAAGAATATAATTTTTATATAGAAAATATGAAATAATGAAAATCCTTTTCCATCATGGTGTAATTTTCATTGGATTAATTTAATTCAATTTATGTATAATAAATAACATGGGACCACCCTTCCACCACCTAATATAAGAATACTCCAACTGTGATGTTTGAAGCAGCACACTCACATCAAATGGGAGCTCTAACCATGCGGGTTGAATGATTGAGGGTGCAGTGATACATTTACACTTGTAATCAATGTAATCCTCACAAGAATCATCAAATCCAGTTTCAGAATAATTTTTAATGTAATTATGATAATGGAAGATCAATCTTACATTAATCTCGTATGAAACATCAATAAAATATTCGATTCCCTCGGAATGATCTAAAATCATTCAAACATAAAGAACATGGAAAATATGTAAATATATCTACTTTAGATCTATTTTTCTCTATTCAATGTTATGAACCTACATTCTCATAAAAAATCCCATTATGTACAATGAAATGATATTTATCTGTGATAAAAACTAGATTATTCTCTGCGATATGATGCAAAACCATTCCCAATAAAAATACATTCATAAATTAAATAACCATATGTTGTAAAATAATCTTTCAAAACCTCTAAACATGTATCAATGAAATAATAAATAATTCACTACACATCTATGGAAGGTATTTGTGGAATTAACAATTTAAAATGGGATACATTGGTAGGAAAATGTACCAAATGGGAAAGTTAATGTCGTATTATCGTGACCATCCACAACAATAAGAACCTGAAAATAAATAGAATATCCACCCAAGAAAAAAAGTTTTCTCTAACAGCATATCTCTCAAGAATTTTATCAATAAAAATGGAGGGTGAAATTAACTATACATGTGGATTAATTTAGTTTCCAATAATCAGTACACACCCAAAAATTATTCTCCACCCTCATTGGAACTAACTCAACTTTCCCATTTATAAAAATAGTAACCCATATTTTATTATGTAATTCATGAATAGAACTAACCCATGATGAATTTAAAATGGGATAAATGATACCTACAATAATATTTTTTAAACTTATTTTTCAATAACTACAATAATATTTGTATTAATTCAACTTTGTGGTTTCCCAAATAATTTTGGACCATACTATGAAATAATATTACTCATACAAATAGAGGGTATAATGTGTTTTTTTAATTGAGGTATAATTTATTTCTCTAATTTAATCCCTGAAAATATTAAAATTTTCTCTTCATTTTCAAATTGGATATTTTTAGAAATTATAGCCGGCAATATCTAACCATTTAAAAGGTACATGTATTTCAGATTTTGTGGGAATGGATTGAGTTCAAATGTGTGTGTGTGTGTGTGTGTTTTGGGGTGGTTTCAATGGTTGAAGACATCAATGGAACTATAATATATGTACAACAAGAATCAATGTCAGTATATACATCATCAAACTCTAGGAATATTGCATAATAACCATCATCATACTCAACAGAATTGTTATAATAAAATAGAAAAAGCTCAACATTATAATATTAACACCCATCAAAGTTAATTCCAAGAGAGGTGAGTTTATTAGATATATTTTTGGAAATACTATTATACATCAATCAATAACCAATGATCATAATATCTATAGGCATTGGAAAATAGAAATGCATTGGATTTTTATATGATGGTTCAAAATGGGAGATATGAAAAGTACAATTATCTTAAGAGGGATACTTCGTTGAGTCTATAACATTAATTATCATAAAATTCTCTCCAACTCCAAAGAAGGTGTACCCTCATGGAAATTTATAATTATTTTGGATGTTTTATGAATGGGCCTACCTATGATAATGAGATCATAAGAATTTAGTATGTTAACCTATATGATAAAAATGGTGAAATTAAATGAAAAAATATTTTCTCTTTACTTAAAAATTATATCCTATTCAATTCACAATGGATTTCATGTAGCTCTATTTTCGAGAAGAACCACCACTAATGTTCTCTTTAATATACCGAACTTTAATGAAGATGAAACAGAGTGATAAATTACATTTATGGAATCTCACAAATAACATAAAGAGTTTTAAATGTGTTGCTTCACTATAGTGCCTGGGACGGTGAATGTCTTACTATCCATTCACGATGTAATAATTTATTTCATAGGTATAATGAGGGTTGAAAAATTCCTACCAATATTTAATTGACCATTTCCTATGATTTTTTCTAGTAACAAAATTCCTTAAAAAATTTGTCAAACCTTTGGATTATTTAATTACCACAAGAATGGGTATATTAATATCAACATGATTTAATGGTTTGAAACAACTTTTTTAATCACATATTCAACCCTATTTATTATTTATTGAAATATATTTAGAAAATATATGGGCTTTAAGAGGAATACCATTAAGTTTATTATTATATCTTAAATGCTAGTTTTTATTTCTCATTTACCATTGGTTATTGTTGAATCTAATCATGTTGGATTAATCTTGGTGGACTACTAGGAACACTTCCCTACACTAGATTATTCCCACTCCTCAAAGGGATAAAATTGACCTTACCCTAAGTATTTGGTGTTGGTTTTGTGGGTAAGGGAGGTGGGGGGGGGGGGGGTAGGGGTTCTTATTTACCATTTTATAGGGTGGTGAAAAAACGACTCATTTTATAATTTATCTCCCTCAACATTGTACATTTATATCTCATCTCATTCTATTTTTGGAATATGTTATTCAAAATATCACATGGGTATAAATCTAATTTTATATAGTGATTATGTTACTATTAAAATGTTGTTTCATAGGCATAAAATCCCATTTTGGGTTGTTGAAAACATTGATTTTAGGGTGGAGGTTGCTAAAAGTTATGTTGAAAAGGTTCCCCTTATTATTTTCTAGAAAAATTCCTCATATGTAAGTGATATTTCAATCCTTGATTATATATGGTTGAAAATTGATAATTCTTATTCTATGGAAGTTCATGGTGTTATTTTTGAATTGGAAACTCTTTGAATACTTATGCATAATCCTCTATCCCTGTTAGTTTTGGGAAATAATATTTTAGATATTATTTTGTTGTGAAAATTCCAAAAATATTCAATGGAGTAGGAAGATACATTTCTTGAGGAAATTATATTTGTCTCACCATAGTGTTTAATTCATATATCTAAGTTTCTATTAAATTAATTTCAAGATAAGTGAGACTTTCCCGATGTACTATACTTATAGTCATTATAACTCGATCACTTAATTATTGGGAGTTCTATGAATATTATTGATTGATTCTTGATTATCTGTTGGAGGTTTTAAATACAATGATCCTGCAATTATATCATCCACCATGCCCCTCTCCATAGGAGTGAGAACACAATATAATTATTAGTTGTGGAGTTACACACTAATTTTTTGATGTTGGAATCTTGCATATAAGTTATTAAATTCTCCCTGTACACATACATTGACTCTCCTTATTCATTCGTGATTCCATTGGTCTTATTTTAAATTTCTATGATCCATGATGATAATGTGAATATTTGTAATAAAAACACTTCCAATAATTCAATTATGTATCATATTTATGATTTAGGTAATACATCCAATTATTTTTATTTCCATAAAATGATAATGGGAATGACCTTATTTTTACTTAGTATTTAAAGACATTTATTGGTTAACAAGTTAAGAAAACCATAATAAATTGTTTATGATTTTCGATTGGATCATCACTAGAGAGGATATTAAATTTAGGTAGAAGGTGAATTAATAATTATTTTAGATCAAATTATGATTCATTAGAGAGATATGAAATTCATGTTGTCTGATAAATAACATTATGTCCATAAAACTCTCAAAATCATTTTATGTTTATTTTTGTTTGCATCATTTTTTTTGAAAATCATATTTTTCATATAATGAGCTAGTAGTATCACTGCTAACAGAATGATATAAAAAATTAATTATAGGAAATTAAGAGAATCCTAATTATTGGGATTGTTTGATTCGATCCCTAAACATTATATCATCCTCACATGCTAGTTAAAAATTTATATATGGGTGAAATAGTGACAACATTTTGAGAGATAATGTAAAATAAAAATATGTAGACCACAATGTGATCAAGTGATGTATTAATTGATGGTATAAAAAATAAGATGTTTGGATTGGATAATTTAAATGTTGTGTTATGTGATAAGAAGAAAAAATATAGGAATTTAAATGAAATAAATTTCCTACAAGTTTTTAAAGAAAAAACTTTCCTCTTTGGAAATGATACCAAATTGATGTGCATTGTCACACATGCTCATAAATTATTTTTGATTATTTAACTAACTTAGAAAGAAATTATGACCTAGTAAATCCCTTTTGCAGATGAAATTTGTAAAATTCCCCCTAAAAGTAAATAGGAAATAATAAAAAGTATTGAACAATGGCTACAATAGAGGAATGTTTTGTTTGAGTGGTTTCAAAAAACAATTGAATCAAATGATTTCACCTTTAAAAAATATTAATATTAATGATTTTGGTGGATATAAACTATCCATTAAATTTAAATTAATAGTTCTACATTAATATTAAATTAATTTAATTATGGTTATCTAATTTTTAACTATGAAGCCTATAGAAGAAAACATGAACACACACCCCAAGATAACTTCGAGACATCCTGTTATGGTACCCTACATTTATTGAGGACCAAAAGTTAACATTTGATTATTAAAAAATTATTAAAACACACCCAATATTGAAATTTTAATATATTGAGATTTAGGATTAGATCTAAACCCTATAAATTTATCACTAGTTTAGTTTGATTTCAAATTGAAGTGTTTCTCTTGTCATTAAAACAATACTGACCTTATGGTGAATGTTTCAATAAATTGAGTGATCATAAATTTAAAATTTCATTTTTTTTTTAATTTTATGAATTATATTTAGTATATGGATTAATTAAAACTAATTATAGAGGTTATAATATGATATACCAAAAAAGGAACAACTCTTCCTTGGGTGGAGTTGTCATCGTGTAGATTCTTTTCATAAGAAAAGGATTGATAGAGGAAAATAAAATCTCATTCCATATCTTATACAATTGTGGTAAAAAGGTAATTGAAAAGATAAAAATATAATAGAACATTGTTTTTTCTGAAGAAAAATATATGTTACAAGTATTAAAGAAAATTAATAAAAATAAAGAAGTTGGAGATGATCACATTATTTAAAGAGACATTTCCTTTTTCATTCCATGTAGATAGGGATGTTTCCTAGAAAAATAAAATTCAAAAAAATCCCAAATCTTCATCCAACCCTTAAAAGTAGATAAAAACTCATTTAAATAGAGCATTTTTGGTTAAGTGTTAACATTTTTACAAGATAAAATTTGTAATTCCAACTTAAAAAGATACTCTATGTTGAAATGTATTATTGACAATGATCCCACATGAACTAGATTTTTCTTCTATTAAATTAAATCCATGGAATTAAATCCTATAATATTGAGAAATATTTATATCCATTACATGAATGGATAAAAAATTTATTGAAAAAAAGTGATGCAATGTCCAATTTGTCGAATATAGCCCAACCTTTATAGAATTTCCATTTTCATCCCTCAAATTGTCTGATCCATGTTTCATGATAAAAAATGAAAATACAAAAAATAGAAAATAATAAATACAAAAAAATTTGAAATTAAAAATTATAAAACATAAATTATCATGAAAAATTTTGTATGAAAAAATTAAAAGGGTAAAAACATAATTTTCAGGGAATTTTCAATTGGAAGTTGAAGAATTGTTTTTCCATTAAAAATTTAAATAGGGATAAATGTGTGGAGATTATATAAGATATTATAAGAATAATATTATAGTAAAATAAAAATTTTCAACATCTAGGATAACTTCTTTACAAATCACCTTGGTTTGGATGGTCCAATTCTAGTCTACCAACAACCTCCAAAACAAATGTTTCCTCTAATATATTGTTTTTTGTAAAACCAAATCAGGTTGACCATAAATGTCACCAAAACAGGCTCCCCACAAGCCCCTATGTGCATTCCTAATCACCTCGGGTTTGTGAAAATAACCTATGTATAAACATATTAAAACATGGGAATGATTCAGCACTAAAATGTCACTACATGTATCATATATATCTAAAAAAATAAAATAAAATCAGATAACATCCGGGAATAAGTTTAAAAAACCACATTACATTAATAATAATTTCAATAAGCTTATCTGGTAATGAAAATGAATAATTAATCTAAGCATCATTGTGACTTTCTAACAATGTTATCCAAACCCACTACAAAGGAAACAACAACCATGATATGTTATCATGCTACATGACACTCTTCCCATTACCAATGTCCCCAAAAAACAAATTTTCCCTTTTCAAAAGTCATATCTAGGGTCTGGTGAAAATACCTAGTAGCTTACCACCATTAATCATTACATTGTATATTACTGTTCACCGTTAGTTCAAACTTTCATGGGAATTAATAAATCCAATTCATTAGATTTTTTTTGAAACTACAATTTTTTCACATAAACATTACATATTAAAATAAACCAAAAAATGAAATATTAAATAAAAATGGAGGGAAATAATCAAAACCATCCTTGATAATTTTCAATGATAATCACGTGATCTAGAAAACAAGTAATAATGAAATCATGTGTAAAACCAATAAGAGGCCAAGATCTGGCCTAAGGGAATTTATTCTATGATGAATATAGATAGACTAATCCAAAAAAATTGAAATCATAATAATATTGAGTCATGTCGTAGTCTATTAAGTTTACAACCATAACCCCTAGTGGCTCCAAAGTTATTGAGGATTTAATATGACCATAACCTTATTAATCAAAGGTTACCAGGTGCAATGTTTTCACAAAATCATTCAGGTAGAATACGTACAAAAATTTATAATCCATTATTAAATTCATGTAATGACCAATCTCTTTATGTCAAACCGTTTAGAGTAAAAAACATCATTAACGAATATCATCAATTAATATATGTTCATAAAACCAGTTATGATTAAAAATAATTTGAAACCCACTTTATATGCCACCAATGATAAAATAAAAAAACGAATTTCATTTTAAATAAATCATATGAATGAACTAAAATAAAGGAATATAAATGACCATAAAGAAAATAATTTGATAAAACCATTGTATAGAGACACCTTCCTTTCACGGGGTGAAACCTATTTGCATTCAAAATGTTTGGTTGGAAATGAAGTGATTGGGCCCTATCTAGAATAGATCCAAGGAAAATTAATCAATATTCTATAAATATCCCAAGAACTGGACACCACACCCCATTTTGTTCCCAAAATATCATGTGGAAGAGATACCTATAATATATCTAGGGAAAAGAGGAGGAAACAAGAGGTGAGGTACTCATATCTTAAAGTGATGAACCCAAATAAATAGAGAACTACCAGTAGAATAAGGGGATAATTTTCTATAGTTTCAAAGACATTTTGGGTCAATATAATTAGATATTAGGATGAAATTAGATTCTAAAATGATTACTGGAATAAATTGTATTATATAATTTAAAGAAACCCATATGTGTCCCATGGTTTCGCCATACGATTAGAAAACCCATGCACTAACCATGAAATAGATATTACCAATTTAAAAAAATACCTCAGATTTTATAGTAATATAAAAAATTTATAAAAAACTTGATAAAACCATGAAATACACCACTGGAGTTAATAGATAATTATCACATAGTTAACCCATGCCTACTACTAACTGTGCATAGGTCATGTGCCTTTCTGGTTTCTATGAAAACTCTAAAATTTCAACCACTGAATATGGAAATCCTTTAAGACCTCAAGGGAGATACAATAGGCCCAAAATAAATCATACTTTTGAATCAGAGGTAATCTTACCCTGTGAAATAGATACATATATGATATTCCCTTATGTAATCATTATTAAATCAATTGTTACAACCCCTTTTATGATAGAAATGTATTTATCATAGGATATACCACTACCCAACAATGTTCCTTACCAATATAATTAAACTAAATGGGGTCAAACATTGAAATTATCTTAAAATTTTTAACTCTAAATACATGAAGTTTTATTTATTTTAGTCATAATACATAGGATTCCTATCCAAGGTTCAAATACAACATGAAAAAATATACCTTCATTGGGATATAATATCAATGAACTCATTCTATATTGTATACATTTCATTTGACATAGAAGTTTTTCAGTGGGAAAAATTACCTATGAAATAAACTGTAAAGGGAAGCTGATGATTATGTGATAAAAGAACTATTTTGATGAATATTAAACCTAATAGTATGCTTAGTATGACTTTACACCAATTAGAAGTTGTTAGTGGAGCATATAGAAAAATCGAACGATAATGTTCTTTGTCATATGAACCTAAAAGTTACACCATGAACTATTATGTGGCACTAAAATATATTTACTTTTCTTCCTTTCATAAGGATATGAATGAGTACCCTCTTATAGGATCAATCCCAAGACCAAAACATATACCCCCACACTATATGGAGATAAAATCTAGAGTGCATAACTATGCAACTTTAATCCATCACATCACAAATAATGAATGAAATATGGAGAACATATGATATAGAAATATGGGATTTTCAATTGGTACAATATGATATATATATATATATGTTCCATTTATGGAGAACCACTGATACATACATATGTTCATGTCAATAAATGTGTTCGATAAAATCATTAGAACATAGGTAATTGGTCTCACAATGCGATTAAAGAAGGATTAAAAAATATATCTTAAATATAAAAGAGGGTCTTATAGTATAAAATAGTTTCCCTCAAAAGAGTGTGATGAGACCGAATTTATCCTCTCAACTAGTTAGCACTTGATTAGATTATATTAAAACCCTAAATATGATATACTATTGGAATTTAGGTCCTCACTATCTCAAAATAATCACGAGTTTATTGGGGTGTCATAAAAAGACCGGTTAACTCAACGTGAATCCTCTACCTATGAAAGTTATCAATTTGCGCAATATTAATTGTGATTCCATATTAATTTGTTTTTTAGTTATATTGATGCCAAATATTTATTTTTTATAATCCTTCATGTATACCCTTCAATATTAACCATGGAATAATCAAGAATATGAACTTATTCTCAATTTCTGAGATATGTTGTTAGCTATTGTGTTTCCTCCAAGGTTAATTCTAAATATCCAAGCCACCCTAAATTTTATTCATCCATTGTAAAGGGTGTATCCCCAAAAATGAAATAATACAACCCCCAACACATTGTCTTAAATAATGAGTGTTGAATGATCTGGTTAAAGGGTACCACACCGATAACATTATTCCAACTCTGGAGGAAGATCGAGAGAACCAAAATGTGATCGAACCCCATGGATCACCCCTTCAAATTAGAGCTATAGTGAATCTGGTGGAACCCAGTCAGAATTTATTTTTTTGAAATATGGGAATAAAATATAGGATAATGTCCCCTATGGTAAACAGGTATTCCTTACACAAGATATCTTTGGTTGATTTGGCTATACAGCTCTGGTATCCACTGTTCGAGAATCCTAAACTACCTAGATCACATTATAGAATGGTATTAATTTCTTCTTCCTCCTTCACTCATACCAAATTTCTTTCCCAAAAATAGACCTCCTTGTTCATTTCATAGGATATTAGTTTCCACTTTGGGAATAGATAAAGTGATTTCATTAGATTCCTCACTCAGGCGGTCAAGACTTCCTATAGGTATCCTAAAACACTATTGCACTTAGGAAATGTATCTTAATTATGATTTCAATAATATTTAAATACCAAAACAAGGAGAACAACCTATATGGGCTCAACACCTAGGTGAATAATCTTCTCAGGGTCCCACATTGGGGCAACCACCCCCAGAGGTTCTTCTCCTAGCTAACTAACAACCAAAGGATTTTCACTTTGGTGAAAACCCACTTAAGGTCCCTCATCAGGGTGAACGACCACTAGGGTTCCTCTCCCAAGTGACCCACTACTAGGGGATCTCCATTTTCATGTATAACCACCCATGGATCATCACTAAGGTGAAATACTACATATGTTCCCTCACATTGGTGACTAATTTGATGGGGTCCCTCACCATGGAAACAAACCATACGGAGACCATCACCTAGGAGGGAAACATCCAAGGATACCTCATCTAGGAAACTAACCACCCATGGAAGACCACCTTAATAGACAACCTCATAAGGCTACCCACCTAATAAACCAGCCTCTTTAAGATTCCCAACTGGGAGACCATTCAACCATGGTTTCTTCTTCATTAAAAAAATTTCATTTCCATTTACTGAAGTCTAAAAATTTGTAATATTTTCTGTAATACCACCCCCATTTCCATCAAATTATCATGGTTTGGTAGAGGGACATTGGTGTCCCCCATTATGATCATATATTCAATCGGTAAATTTTATCTCCCAGTTTCCCTCCTTAACTGATGGGGTTCTCATGATGTTTCATATCATGAATCCACTTGGTAATGAGGACCCAAATCTTGGAGGTAATGGTGGAAATATTTACATCTCTATAAATGAGATATACTTATTTTATACTTCTTGAAATATAATTTTGCATGTGAAACATATTCACTATTTATCTCCAATTAGTAGACACATAAGCTAAAATGTGGAGTTTCCAAATGTTGACGCTCCTTTCATCACAGAATCTAAATATCGGAAAAGGGGAATATATGAGCACAAATTGATTCAACCTTTGAAGAAAACATAAAAAATCAATGAAGGGATGAACAAGGAAAACTTTGCCCATAGGCCGCGCAAGTTTCCTCATGGTCATGAAAGTGGACTTGCGCGATGCACCTTGGCGCGCAAGTGACTTGCGCGACCTAATTGATAACCTCCCGGTAACTACCTGGGGTATTATCCTGCCTATAAATAGACCCTGTGGGCCCCCCATTCATGAGGATCTTTTTTTTTTTCAGAAACTCGGATTGAAGCTCCCGACGCCCAAGTCTCTTTTAAAAGCTTCTGGAACACTTCTAAGGTAATTTCTTACCTAGAACGGAAGATCTAAAGAGAGGGAGTAAGGCCTAAGTGTTGAAACTCATCAACACCTGCGCGCCTGAGTGGTCAGCCCTTAAGGGAAGTGGTCACACTTGCGCGCCGCCTTATTCATTCGATAGAACTTGCGCGTCCCTTTTTTGGAAGAACCTCAAGAGGATTTTAAAGGCTGTAATGAAGAGTCGCTCAAGTATCTCAAATACTTGTTGAATATCGCGCAAGTACCCACCATGTCGCGCAGGTATACCTCCGCAACCAATACTTGCGCGCCACCGTGGTACCTGCGCGCCTTCCAAGACTTGCACTCCCCTTCCTTTTTGGGTGCCTTTCTTGCCCATTTCACCCCTCTTAAGCCATTACACCTTTCCTTTTCAAGATTCAGTCTTCAAGAAACTCTTCAAATCCATTTATGGCATGATTTCTTGATTTGACTTCCTGATTTGAAAGGAATTCTGTGGAATATCTCTCAAAACCTAGTGATTTAAATATATTTATATCACCAAATATGGAGAGTTCATTCATTCAACCTCATCCTTTAAGATGAGAGAATCCTTAAACCTGGGTCTCCTTTTCAGGAATAAGTCCCAGTCATAATCTTGGGCTTCCTTTTCAAGAGTAAGCCCCAAGTCCCCTAACCTAGGCCTCCTTTTCAAGAATAAGTCCCAGTCATAATTATGGGCATCCTTCTTAAAAGTAAGCCCCAGATCCTCTAATTTGGGATTCCTTTTCAGGAATAAGCCCCAAGTCCCTTAAATTCTCTTTAACCAGTCCTAATTTACGTTTGATCTGGGATTCCTTCTCAGGAGTAAAACCCAGTTATCAATCCTCTCCTAATTTGGGTTTCCTTTTCAGGAATAAGTCCCAAGTTAGTGTATTAAAATCTCCATGAAGCACATATACCTTTATGGACCCTGTTCCTGGATTTTCTCCCTAAAGTAAATCCTAACCTTAATTTATCTAGGAAGTCATATATACATAAGCCCCCAACCATTTCTTATGATTACATTTTTCATGGCCGAATTGTCTATTTTTTTTACCAATACCTCTTTTTTCTCACACCGAGCATGACTCACGTGAGCTTAGAGAGTAAAAGTAATTACGAAATCCATCTTTGAGCCATCAATCATAAACATTATACTCCCTTATTCGAACTACATGGGTTCTGATTCCTTTTCCAAAACAAAGGATACATAGGTAGCCCATCTATGGGTTCGATCCCAACTCTGAAATAATTAATGTCCTTCTGAATGACAATAAACTTAAAGTACCCCACTGAGTGGCTCTAAAACCAGCCTGGTCATCGTAATGACCAAGAGACTTTTATATAAATTTTTTGAAGGTTACCATTGACCAAGAATCTCTAAATTGATATAGATGATTCTCTATTGATGAAGAACCTAGAATACATATAAAATATTCTCTAAATTTCTTACATATTTAATCATTGATTGTCAAAACTGAAGGAAAAGCTCATTTTATACTTGGTAATGTAATAAGGATTCATGAACATAAATTAAATCTATAAAGAGAGTCCCAGAATAGACAATAATTCCCCTCAAAAAGGTGTGATGAGTCTGACCTCCCATCCTCTCGACCAATGCAAATTACTAAGCCTCATCAGTCCATAAGCTAATGAGCACCTACCTTTGGAAAGTACGTCCAAATGGATGTGGAATCATTGGATGTTTCCGGTTCTACGAACAAACCCGTTAGAAACCGATCGGAATGTTTGAATCTCCCATCCAGGAGGTCATCCCCGAATTCCGAGGGAAACAAAAAATGGTGAACCCGACGTGAATCCTTAACCAAGTTAAAATGATGTTTTACCTATTTGTTAAGCCCCTATTTAAAATTCAATAAGAGCGCTAACAAAAACAATCATTGACATGTGTGCTCATCCAAAGGATGAAGTGGCTGAATTTTATCTTGATTACGTCTGTTATATCAAACATTCACTCTTTTCCAAGATCTTTTGTACTTCCATAATGGAAGATCTCAAATTCACATCTGTGAATACTGCTGCTGCAAATACCACTACTGTTATTCCTACTGGATCGTCTTCCGCTCTGAGGATGACATCACCTACTCAGCGTCTTAAACACTGGGTATCAAATGCGCTGGTTAAGGAGTACCGTCAACACGGTACCATCCCAACTCTGGAGGCTGCCCGACAGGCCCTCCAAGTGAAAAAATCACACAGGTCGTCCAGACAACGACGACCAGTGATCAAGAGGCAGGCGGTGCTGACTACCGTCTACAACCGTTTCAGGTCGTTATCCCCGGAACACAATTTCCATTCGCTCCCTTACTCTGAGGAAGTGAATGAGCACGTCCCTCAGGGCCTTAATTCAAAAAGATAGGATTCCTTCCCGAGGGCTCCCATCAACAATCACCTCCAGACTCGTGCGGCAGTGCGCCCTCAACATGATGAGGGTACCGACTCCAGGCATTAAGCTCAGGTTCCTCGAACCCGAGAAGGCAAGACGAACCGCCAGAGACGGAATCCGGTTAACAATGGGCAGGTATTCATCCCTGCCATCTCCAGAGAAGTCCACCAACCTAACTTGGTGGTGAACAATGAACAGGCACACACACCTGTCCGTTTTAATTCCGCTATCCAGCAGACTCCTCTGGCAGCATCAAGCCAATTCCTCCAGGCAATTCTGGCAGAGTACTATAGGCAGGAACATACACCTGCTTATACATCATCAGTTAGTCAGCAGGCTCGTCTGACTACATATGATGGATCTCGTCAACCGCGTTTGGCGAAGTGTAATCAGCAGGCACATACACCTGCTAGTACTAATCAAGCCTACCAACAGTCTTGCTTGGTAGCACACGGAGAAGTCAGTCGGAAAGCTCCGACGACAAACAGGAGGTAGACTCAACTCTCCACCTCCACACTTGAGTACTGTCAGGATTCACTGACAAGAAAAGGAGGACAGGAGCAGGCACATACACCTACTCCAAGCCCGGAATGGTCATATATCCCCATTCCGGCAGCTGAAGTCACCAAACATATTTTTTCAATGGTGAAAGAGCAGAAGAAAATTCCTACTCATATTCTGGATGCTTTCCAGGATATCATAACAGCTTCATCATCATCTCAGGGAAAGACACATAAATCTATCCCTAGCAGTGGAGTGACACATCAACGATTCACTCCGGAACAGACACCCACATCTGTTCCAGTCCAAGAGGGTTTTGGGGCATACACCCCCATATCATACGGACAACCAAGTCAGGCACATACACCTGATTTGAGTGGAGATCAGAAGCCTAACCTGAACATCTTTCCTGATCAGGCACATACACCTGCTCAGAGTAACCACTTTCGTCAACAAGTGGTTTCTAAAGCGAGTAAGAAGGCATCTAAGAAAAATATCCGCCCAGCATAGTCAGGAGATCAAAGGACAATCTGTAACAAGGCCTTGATCGATGATGGAGTTCGTGAAGCCCTCAGACATTTATCTGTTGGAATTCAAGATTCTACTCCCTCAGTTCCCAATAACGGGAATATTAATTCTGAAAGTATTCAACAGACACTTCCTCATGAAGTCTTGCTTCATGAAAATTCAGTCAATCTTGAAGTTTCTTCTTCAGATGAGAGCCACAGTAACCCTCTGTGTGGTCAGAAGACCAAGGAGCAAGAGATCTCATCTTTTTCTGTAACCCATTATGGTGGTCCTCCCCATGATGATGAATTTTGCTGCGAAAGTCCTCTCTGCATTAGTGATTCACATTTCCTGGAAAATACTCCAGTGGAAAATGTAGTGCCGAGAAAGCCCTCTTATCTTGAGGCACTTGCAAATGCGAAACCAGTCATGTCTGATGCATTATCGCTAGAAAGTGAAATACTTTCTCAATCAGAAGATAGCCCAGGGTGTAGGTCATTCTCCGAACCACCCCTAAGTCATGCATCTTCTAGTTTGATTAATGATCTCTCTACCAATATTGTTGAATCCGATGAAGCAACAAGGAAACACCAACTTTGGTCAAAACAGGTAGAAGAATCTTCATATAATGATAAAGAGGAAATGCTGAACATGAGGAAAAAACTGGCAAAAAGTGAGGTACCAGTCATGTTTTGGCCTTTGGCTGACTCCCAGTATGACATTCCAAAGATGTTGACAGAAGATAGAGTCCATGATATTTGTCTCAACATATGGAAAACTCTTTGTCAATTGAAGAAGAAGGTATTATCTTATGATGAATATGAAAATCATCTTAAGATAATAGAAGGGCTACAATGTCAGATTGATTTGGCATCTCTATCAGTCTCTCGGTATCCGAAGGCTGAAAAGAAACAGAGAACCCTTCAACGTTCATGCCTTGGCACACTAAGAAAATTGTGTCAATTAATTGCCAATGCTCGATCTGGTGTTCATATCAGAGGATGGGGTGTTCACAGAGCACTACATTTCACAGTGCTTTCCAGTCAGTAAAGCCCGCCGAAAATGGTCTCATGCAATGTTATTGCCCATGGCCGGCCACAGTCAATGGGCTTTGTTCATAATCAAAAGATTGCTCAAGAACAACCTTAAACTAGTTCCTCTCAAAATCAAGCATATAGAGAACAAGTTGTTGAATTTATCCTACATCAAGTAGGCGAGAATATTGCACAAGCCTCTCGTATGGAGCAAACCCATCATCAAATGACAGAAGTTTTGGAAATCATCCACCGGTCTGTTAAACCAGGTGATAAAAGTGGATACAGGCTAATGCATCCAGCTAATTTCCGAACTAAGATTCGAAAGATCAAGAGAGCTTTTAAGAAGGTCTCAGACATAGCATGTCAAAAGCCACCCCAGCTTGTCAGACTGGGGACTCCTTTAACCCAACCCTCAGAGTCAACAAATGGGATTCAAGGAGTTGAGCGAAAGCAGCAGGAACATCCCCAGTTCTCGAGACTGGGGACTCTTTCAATCCCCTTCTCAGAGAATATCGGTCTTTTCTCGATTGGGGAAGAATCCCCAAGAGGAACAAAGAGTCAAATTATCAGGAGATTCCCTCCAAGTTATAGCTCATCAAGAAGTTCCTAAAAGATTAAATAAAAAAAAGGAAATGTCTCATCAAAGACATGAAAGAAGACAATATCATAGAAATGTTGATAGAAGGGATGCGATGCATTTTACATCAATCAATGTCATCAATGCCATTGTTGCTAATCCACCAGAGGAGACTCACTCAGGGGACTCAGATGAAGAGCATCCTGCTCAAGAAAATGTATGTGCCGATACAAATGAAGAAGGTGTGCGTACATAAAGTCAAAGGATTACTCAGAACCTAGGTAATTCACTTCCTTCTCTCCAAAAAGTATCCAACAAAGGGAGGGGAAAGAATCAGGTTACATATCCTTCATCTGGAGAAGGTCAATCGCTCTCGTTAGAGAAAAGGTTTTCACAACAAGAGGAAGAAATGAAACAATTAAGAAGGTTGAATGCAGAACTACTTCAGAGTAGTCTTCTTCTAAAGAATGCTGAAGTCCGACAACCGAAATAATTTGTTGTAACTACTGAGATGGATCAGGAATATCCTCCTTTATCAGTACACCCTCAGAGGTCTAATCCTACGGGTCAAACGCAACAACGGTTGGCAGTGATACCATCAGTTGCAGCACCAATCACCACGTCTGTCCAAGCTCCATTCATTTCACCTACCCAAGACCAAATTCAACCTGATGTTTCTCAAAAGTTAATAACTATTATTGAGTCATTAATAGCTATCTTAGAAACTATGGAAGGGAAACAGGCGCAAGTTTAACCAGAAAAGAAAGTTTACCCTGAATGGGTAGATTCAATTTCTCCTCTATCTAGTTTTGGAAACCCTATTTTCCCTACTTTCAATGGATAAGGTGACCCTGAACAACATTTGACGCATTACGTGTCTTGTTGTGATCATATGATGGGAACTCTAGAGCAGCAAGAAGCAGTGAATCTCAGATGCTTTGTGCGAACCTTGCAAGGACCATCTTTTGTCTGGTATACAAGCTTGCAATCCTGGTCAATCGTCGGATGGGAGGATCTTCTTCAAAAATTCCTTCTTCAGTTCAGCTCAACTTTGCCAAAAACGACAGTTTTCGATCTTACAAACTGCATGCAAAGGGAGAATGAAAGAGTCTCTGATTTCATTGCTCGCTGGAAGGGATTAACGTATTTCCTGAGTTTAGCACTCCCTCAGGAAGAGCTGTTGCCAATCTGTGTGGAAAATTTGCGTGACGAATTACGCACGCCATTGATCCCTGTGAAATACACAGGAGGGTTTCAAGACCTTACTTCAATCACTCAGCAGATTGAAGATTCCATTATACAGGCTAAGGTTAAATCTCATATAATTCCATCAGCTTCAGGAAGGAGAATGGGTAAAGTAGAAACAGCTACAGTTATGTTTAAACAAGCGCCTGTACCTATTTCTACTTCAAAACCTTCATCTTCTCGAAGGGATCCACCTCCTGAACGCCAACAACAAAGGCCATTTCGTCTAATTGATCAAAGAGATCAACGACGAAAACAATTTGAGGATTTGAAGAGTAAAACATACTCTTTCCGAAATGAGCAAGTTCCTGGTTACTTCATTTCAACGCTGGAAAATAATTTGGTTCAATTACCAGTGCCCAAGAGGCCAAACAAGGAAGGAGATGAAGACCGTCCCAATTATTGTCCCTTTCATCAAATGTTGGGGCATCCCATCCAGGAGTGTTTTGTCTTTAAATACCTCCTGCAAAAGATAGTCGACTTGGGACAAGTCAAGTTGAAAGGTTCTTCGACTCAGATAGCATGTGTTACTGCTACAGTTCCAGAGGAGGAAGGTGAATGGAAAGAAGTCAAAAGCAGAAATGCACAGAAGTATGATGATTGGATGGTCAGAAAGACAATCAACTGGAATCATTCCATTTTGAGAACACAATTAAAGAAACCAATTGTGTTCTCTGCCATGAATATTGCGGTAAAACCCTCTTCGTCAGAGGGAAAATCCTCAAAGAAACGGTTTGATTCAAAGAAGAAAAAAGAATCAGAAGAAGATGAGTATGTGTCAAAGACTAAATTGTCTTTGACTCTGGCAGACTTTATGCCATCTACTTCAAAACCATGGGCACCGCCCCATCAAACGGCACAGCTTAAACAGGCTAGTCAGGCAGTGTCTTTATTAGATGAAGATTTAATCTTCAGTTCTGTTAATATAATTCAATTAACAGATCCGTATTCCAGTCATAATTTCAATTTTTATGAGCCTGAATTCCCTGTATAAAATAAGGGAATCTGAGGAAGTTCCCAAGGTTCAGGATGCAGGGGAAGACATGGATCTTTCTGAAGCCACTACTCCAATTCTACCCCTGCTAGCACTGTGTATGCAGCAGAAACTCGTGGTAGAGCCCTTCAGCAAGCTCAAAAAGAAGAAGTAGGTTTTTCTGCTAATAGCCTACTCAGTCTTGGCATAGTTATTTTAGAAGACCAATTGAAGGTTCCATCTTCTTTATCTCAGTAGGTAAATGGATATAATTGGTCTAATCTTCCAAAACCTAGGATGTTGCCAACTTCTATCCCAATACAAGATGCATCAGCTTCCAAAGCATCTACTTCCAAGGTACCTGCTAAACCGCATATTCCTGTTGGGAAACGCAGACCTTTAGATCAAAAGTATGATATATTGAAACACTTGGCCCAAGTACCAGCCAAGTTATCAATTTTGGATGCTTTGAATCTGTCAAAATATTTTCAGGAAGCACTCATCGAAGCTTTGTCAAGTCCTTAGGAGTTTGAAGCTGAAATTGCTGCAGCTGAAGTCTATCACATAGAGAATAATCCTACAGAATTCCATGCAGTGATATCTTTTATTGATAAAGATGAAGATGATGTTGTGCATGGTCACATAAAACCTTTGTTCTTATCTGGAAAAGTCAATGGTGTAGATATCCGAAGAGCTTTCATTCACAATGGTTCAGGAGTCAACCTCATGACCATTCGTACACTTCATCGATTGGGCCTCACGGAATCTGATTTATCTCCTTCTACCATGATGTTACAAGGATATGATAAAAATTAACAAGAACCACTGGGCGAAGTTACACTCAGAACTTAGTTTGGAGATCTTGTATCCAATTCGTATTTCATGATTGTTGATCAAGACTCAGCTTTCAACGTCTTGCTTGGAAGACCCTGGCTACATCAGCATGCAGCTATCCCTTCATCATACCATCAATGTCTCAAATACTATTTCAATGGTCAAGTTGGAACATTGTATGGTGATAAGACCCCGTTCAAGACATGTGAGTCTCAATTCATTGAGGCAGAATTTTATCACATGAAGGGAAGAGAAAAATCTACAATGAAGGAAATTACCAAAGTTAATGCTCCATATGGTTTGGAGAAAATTCCAATAAATCCATTTACACATGTGAGTACAGATTATGTGTTACCTATCAGTAAAATTGAAAAAATAGGCCCAAATCCAAATACTCTTATGTAAAGATCCATAATGTCAATTACGACAATTGAGCCAGACAACATGGGAGAAATTGGTAACCTACCAAACAGTGATGAAAGCACAAGTGGTGACGTGTTCATTTCATCTGCTGAAATCCAATAGGTCTATACTTCGCCAATCAGGCCAGAAGAAGTTATAGCAACATCAGAGGTGAATAATGATGTCAATTCTCAATCCATCTTCTCCTCTTTATTTCCCAAAGAAGGCCCTTTATCATCAATATGGTCAGAAAAAGAAGCTTCTTCTTCAAAATGTGCAAATTTTGACATCTCTTCTGATCATGAAAATTTCGTTTTGTCATCTACTATGCAAGTAGAAATGGAAGAAATAGCATATGATGAAGATGAAGAGGAAGATCTTAGAGATGCTCCTCCAGCATTTGAAGAGGGTATCTCTACCACTGTGGATGAACTCAGAGAAATAAATCTGGGTATAGTGAAAGATCCACGCCCCACTTTAATTAGTGCGTCCATGACCCTTGAAGAGAAAGAAATGTATACTTCTTTTCTAAATCAAAATAAAGATATTTTTTCTTGGAACTATACAGAAATGCCTGGGATTGATCCTGATATTGCTACTCATCATTTGGGTTTACCAAAAGAACATCGAAGATTTAAGCAAGCCGCGAGAAGAACACACCCAACTTATGCTTCCAAAATTGAAGCTAAAGTGGATAAGATGATCAAAGCTAACTTCATCAGAGAAGTTCAGTATCCCAAGTGGTTGGCTAATATTGTCCCTGTAAAGAAGAAGAATGGACAAATTAGGGTTTGCATCGATTTCAGAGATCTTAATCGGTATTGTCCTAAAGATGATTTCCCAGTTCTGATTACAGAACTCTTAATTGATGCGACGACTGGCTATGAAGTACTTTCCTTCATGGATGGATATTCCAGATATAATCAGATCCGAATGGCCCTAGAAGATGAGGAATCTACAGCCTTCAGATCCCCTCAAGGTGTGTTTTGTTACCGGGTGATGCCCTTTGGTTTAAAGAATGCAGGTGAAACATATCAATGCGCCATGCATCGTATCTTCAAACCATTCTTAGGGAAGATTGTTGAATGCTATGTAGACGATTTGGTGGTTAAATCCAAACAACATTCTAATCACTTGGCTGATTTGGAAGTCATATTCCACAAGCTTCGACAACATAATTTGAAGATGAACCACTTAAAATGTGCTTTTGGGGTAACCTCAGGAAAATTCCTCACTTTTTTTGTACGCCATCGTGGTATTGAAGTCGATCCTGAGAAGACCAAATCAATCCTTGGTATGTCACCTCCTCAGAATTTGAAAGAATTAAGAGGACTTCAAGGACACTTAGCCTATATTCGGCGTTTCATCACCAATTTGGCAGGAAAAAGTTTACCCTTTACCAAATTATTGAAAAAAGGAGTAACTTACCAGTGGACGGAAGAATGTCAAGAAGCGTTTGATGTTCTCAAGAAATACCTATTGAGTCCACTAGTACTCATGCCACCTGTTGAAGGTAGACCACTTATCCTCTATGTGACAGCTGTATAGCGATCATTAGGTGCCTTTCTCACTCAAAAGAATGATGCTGGGAATGAAAATAGCCTCTACTATCTCAGTAGAACTATGCTTGAAGCAGAAACCCGGTATTCAAGTATTGAGAAGTGATGCCTGGCATTAATCTTTGCAGTTCAGAAACTGAGACACTACCTGCAACATCACGAGGTCCAATTGGTATCTCTCAATAATCCGCTCAAATTCATCCTTAGTCGTCCAATGCTTACAGGACGTCTAGCAAGGTGGGCAGTTATTAAGCACCGGTTCGTCCTTGCTATAAGACGTTAAAACTATACAGCAATGGTCCTGTATGACATTAAACTGCAACTTCGTCCCACACGACGTTAAACTGTGAAAAATTTCCCTAAATGGTCCTGTATGACCTTAAACTGCAACTTCGTCCCACACAACGTTAAACTGTGAAAAAGTTCCCTAAATGGTCCAGTATGACCTTAGACTGCAACTAGGTCCTGTATGACCTTAAACTGCATCATCAACGGTCCATGCATATGACCTTAAACTATTTGCAAGTCCCTTACGTCCAGCAAGACGTGAAACTGTGACGTCCTAACTACATGACGCTAAACTGTATAAAAGTCCCTTACATCCAGAAAGACGTTAAACTACATAAACTGTAAAAAAAATCCCCAATGCGTCCAACATGACGTTAAAATGGTGCATTCTTTTGTCCTCACTGCATGACATTAAACTACACAGTTCCCCCCTTTTGTCCAACATGACGTTAAACTCTATTGTTCCCATCGTCCTAACTACATGATGCTAAATTGTACAGAAAGTTCATAATACGTCCTACATGACATTAAACTGTATTTTGTCCCTGCTACATGACACTAAACTGCGCAGCACCAATAGTCCTAACTACAAGACTTTAAACTGCATAGTCCCTTTATATGTCCTACATGACATTAAACTATGCATCGTTAAGGTTGTTGTTACCTCTTGTTTCTCACACCGTGTATGACTCACGTGATCTTAGAGAAAACCTCAACCGTAACACTCTCTTTGGGCCGCTAACCATGTATAAGTCCCAACAACATTTTTTTTATTTTATTAGATCGTTGTCCCCAAGAACAACTTGATCATTAATTCATTATTTAATTTAACTACACGGACTTTGATCCTTGCCCTCTAGGATGGGTATGTAGGCAACCTCCCAGGGGTTCAAGCCCAAAAACAATCTCTTCACATCGGTTCACCACTATCTCATATGATGTTGATTCGTGAAACTGCCCCTAGAATCAATATCTTTACATTGATTCACTTTCGTCCTTATTATATGACGTTAAACTATGATACACTTTTGTCTGGTACGACAATAAACTACAATACTCTTTGATTTCCTCATTTGAGAGAGAAATATTATTGACATTGATTTTTCAATCATGTTTCATTTAAAAAGACTACGTGCATACATGGCAATGCCTAAACCTTTTATCTCAGGTTAAACCATCATTGCACTAAAGTCCCCTTTCACCCTTCACATGTACGAACCAAATTTGTACAAAGGGTAGTTCTAGAACTACGTGGGCTTGATTCCCATCCTTATGGGATACGTAGGAACGTTTGAGTATCCCTCGAATCCAGCCCCAAGTCTTTTGGGCCTAACCCCAAATTTCACTTTCAGTCCCTTGGCTGAAAAGTCCTCATGAAAACACACACTGTGTATTCATTATTATGGTCTGAAATCTATGACCCTAAACTAAGATCTCTCATACTTTCGTCCTGCACGATGTTAAACTGCATTTCAAGAACTACGTATGGCTTGATTCTCATTCTTATGAGATACGTAGTGAAGTCCAAAATTTCAATTCATGACCCAGCCACAATATGATTATGGTTATTATTGACCTATGTATCTCTATATACATTGGACAATACCCATCTTTATGTGTTATAATCCTAACCTTAAATATTTTCAGATCTTCATAACCCTTTTCATGACTTTTAGTCACAAAAATGTCAAACTTCTGAGAATTCTTTTTGCCTGACTATGCAGTACGTGCCCATAGTTGGCCTTGCATAAACAGTCCACATAACAGACTTGTTAGCCAAAAGATACTATTTTATTTAACTATGCATCCAATTCCCTTAGGTGGCCCTACATAATTCAACTCCCTAACGGGTTTGTTAAATGATGATAACTTCATTCTTGGGAAGAATGCCTCTTTTGTCCTTATTTTTCTTAAACGATAGTATGTAGGGATCCGCAAAAAAATAGCCATCCTTAACATATTTGTCCCATATCCTTTTTCATGATCTAAAAGTATTCAAGTCTATGGTTTATTCTTGTTCCCTACGTTTGGGTCAGACTTTCATAGGAGTGATATTCATCCAGTTCTTTGATAATCTTTTCTAGAAATATCTTCTCCATATTCAAGTACCTCTTTCCATAAAACAACCTTTATACTTTAGAAAATTTGAATCTCCATAAACTTTCATTGGCTTTTAGCACTAGGAAAGTAAATTTCTGAGAATTCTTTTTTCCTGACTATGCAGCACGTGCCGATAGGTGGCCTTGCATAAACAGTCTACATAAAAGACTTGTTAGCCAAAAGATACTATTTTATTTAACTATGCAGCCAATGCCCTTAGGTGGACCTGCATAATTCAACCCCCTAATGGGTTTGCTAAATAATGGTAACTTCATTCTTGGAAACTACTTCTTCTAATGCCTTTTATCTCTTTTTCATATCATTCCTCAGATTCAAATATTCTTAAGTCATAGCTTACATATTTTCCCTCATACTTGAGTATGGTAATATGTTTTCAGAAAAATTGTCAAAGAATTGAATCAATTTTAATCCATTTTGGTCAAAGCTATTTCGACCTTAAACATTAGTCCCTTTATGTCCGGCATGCATGACTTTAAACTGCCCACAACAGACAAAGGAACTCTGAATAAAAGTCAAGTTCCAGCTCACTAAATATACATTTTTGTATGATTTAGGTAATATTGAGCAATTAAAAGGTTCAATGTTTGTAGGGTTATTTGTAATAATCCTAGTAAAAATCAAACTATTCTTACTAAGCCCATTGTCTTAAGTAAATTTGAAGCAGGTAGTGAAAGAATGCAGGTACAAATGATTGAAGATGAAAGTGTTTTTCATTGATACACAAGAGTTAAAAGGACATCCACCGACTGGAGTCTCTTCTCTTTTTCAAGAATTACTAGAGGCTTTCAACATAACACTTAATTTTATTTACGGCATCCCGAGCTTCATCAGCAGCCACCTGGAATTCATTCATTCAACTGGATACAATAAAAGATGCAGTGATACCAGCTCTTCTTGGAACAATTGTAAAAGGATGTTCTTGAGTGCGGTTTGAGAAAATTTTCTGCTGATCAAACAATGACTCTGTTTCTGTCCAAGAGACTTGGAAGATGGATACATGGATTTGAGAGTGGAGCATTGGAAGTAAAGGGCCATTTGGAGAGATTACACTTTTCAGATATTGCTCTAATACCAAGTTTTTCGTCTATCCACCAACCGGTAGTGGAAAACATTTCAGCCCATGGGTTTGCCATTTTCATATCTGCAAGGAAATGACATAGAGGAAGAATTTGAAAGTTCACACCAATTTTGTTGCTCTTAATGCACAGCATAACCGAATTGAAGGAATAGCAGCGCATCTGCATTTCAGGTGTATAGTTCTTTGCATCTGGAATATTGACTCCTTGCAGGTGACCATGACCATATAGAGGTAGGTAGATGCTCTGTGGGAAATTAAGATAATATTTCTTCAAGTGCTTAGCCAAATCTGGGAGAGTGCTGTTATAGATATCATAGTAATCATGGCCAATGATGTTCATCATGTCATAAATCCTCTTGATAGCCAGTTCATCAGACGTTTTAATTCCCTTAGGAGCCATTGAATCTGCCCAAAAGTTGAAAAAATTAAACTCTTAAATGGGTATATTTTTCATAAAATTTGTGAAATAATTCGAAAAAATGGCTAAGGAATTAAGGAGCGCAATTCTAAACATGGCGCGCAAGTATTCGCGTACCGCGCTAGTTTTTGACGTGCAAGTATAAACCGCGCAAGTACAAATACCTTTACAGTAGCGCGACATCAATGAAAACAGTGGAAAACAGAGCAACCAGCGCGGCTAAGGTGATCTGCGTGGCAAGAGATCAAAGGTATGAAGTCCAAAAATCCGGATGCTTGTACGGAAGTGAGGCCCTCTATTTATAGACGTGGCTGGGACCCTGCGCGCCAGACCCTGCACGATCGAGGGCCGTATCCCTGCGCGATGCGCACTTGCACGCCGCCTCTGTGCCATCAAGACTTGCGCGCCCCCTTTTCCTTTGGATGTATTCGATTTCCTCAGAGTCAAATCCTCTATTTCTCTCCGGATCCCACTCTGAGGGGGGACTTTTGTTGACGCTCCTTTCGTCACAGAATCTAAATATCCAAAAAGGGGAATATATGAGCACAAAGTGATTCAACCTTTGAAGAAAACATCAAAAATCGACAAAGGGATGAACAAGGAAAACTTTTCCCATAGTCCACGCAAGTTTCCTCATGGTTGCGCAAGTGGACTTGCGCGACGCACCTTGGCGCGCAAGTGACTTGCGCGACCTAATTGATAACCTCCCGGTAACCACCTGGGGTCTTCTTCTACCTATAAATAGACCCTGTGAGCCCCCCATTCATGAGGATCTTTTTTTTCTTTAGAAACTCGGATTGAAGCTCCCGACGCCCAAGTCTCTTTTCAAAGCTTCCAGAACACTTCTAAGGTAATTTCTTACCTATAAAGGAAGATCTAAAGAGAGGGAGTAAGGCCTAAGTGTTGAAACTCATCAACACTTGTGCGCCTGAGTGGTCAGCCCTTAAGGGAAGTGGTCACACTTGCGTTCCGCCTTATTCCTTCGATAGAACATGCGCGTCCATTTTTTGGAAGAACCTCAAGAGGATTTTAAAGGCTGTAATGAAGAGTCGCTCAAGTATCTCAAATGCTGGTTGAATATCGCGCAAGTACCCACCATGTCGCGCAAGTATACCTGCGAGACCAATACTTGCGCACCACTGCAGTACCTACGCGCCTTCCAAGACTTGCGCGCCCCTTCCTTTTTGGGTGCCTTTCCTGCCCATTTCACCCCTCTTAATCCATTACACCTTTCCTTTTCAAGATTCAGTCTTCAAGACACTCTTCAAATCCAGTTATGGCATGATTTCTTGATTTGACTTCCTTATTTGAAAGGAATTCTATTGAATATCTCTCAAAACCTAGTGATTTAAATATCTTTATGTCACCAAATATGGAGAGTTCATTCATTCAACCTCATCCTTTAAGATGAGAGAATCCTTAAACCTGGGTCTCCTTTTCAGGAATACGTCCCAGTCATAATCTTGGGCTTCCTTTTCAGGAGTAATCCACAAGTCCCCTAACCTAGGCCTCCTTTTCAGGAATAAGTCCCAGTCATAATTATGGGCATCCTTCTTAGGAGTAAGCCCCAAATCCTCTAATTTGGGCTTCCTTTTCAGGAATAAGCCCCAAGTCCCTTAAATTCTCTTTAGCCAGTCCTAATTTACGTTTGATCTGCGATCCCTTCTCAGGAGTAAAACCCAGTTATCAATCCTCTCCTAATTTGGGTTTCCTTTTCAGGAATAAGTCCCAAGTTAGAGTATTCAAATCTCCATGAAGCACATATACCTTTATGGACCCTATTCCTGGATTTTCTCCCTAAAGTAAATCCTAACCTTCATTTATCTGGGCAGTCATATATACATAAGCCCCAAACCATTTCTTATGATTACATTTTTCATGGCCCAATTGTCTATTTTTTTACCAATACCTCTTGTTTCTCACACCGAGAATGACTCACGTGAGCTTAGAGAGTAAAAGTAATTATGACACCCTTCTTTGAGCCATCAATCATAAACATTATACTCCCTTATTCGAACTACGTGGGTTCTGATTCCTTTTCCAAAACAAAGGATACGTAGGTAGCCCATCTATGGGTTCGATCCCAAATCTGAAATAATTCATGTCCTTCTGAATGACAATAAACTTCAAGTGCCCCACTGAGTGGCTCTAAAACCAGCCTGGTCATCATAATGACCAAGAGAATTTTATATAAATGTTTTGAAGGTTACCATTGAACATGAATCTCTAAATAGATATAGATGATTCTCTATTGATGAAGAACCTCGAATACATATAAAAGATTCTCTAAATTTCTTACATATTTAATCATTGATTGTCAAAACTAAAGGAAAAGCTCATTTTATACTTGGTAATGTAATAAGGATTCATGAACATAACTTAAATCTATAAAGAGAGTCCCGGAATAGACAATAATTCCCCTCAAAAAGGTGTGATGAGTCCGACCTCCCATCCTATCGACCAATGCAAATTCCTAAGCCTCATCATTCCACAAGATAATGAGCGCCTACCTTTGGAAAGTAGGTCCAAATGGATGTGGAATCATTGGATGTTTCCGGTTCTATGAACAAACCCATTAGAAACCGATAGGAACGTTTGAATCTACCATCCAGGAGGTCATCCCCGAATTCCGAGGGAAACACCAAATAAGTGGGAAGATAGGCAGTGCACTCATCAAGGGAATCTCTCCTATAGTTTGATCCCAATATTTATTTTTAGATTGATCTCCATGTTCACTCTATCATCCATTCATGAGAAGGAATATGATTTATTTAGGTCTTCCCATGTTGTGTGAGCCCGTAAAATTCCTTAATAGACATGACATCCCTCTAATATTCTATCCCCTCCCCCTTCCATCCATTGAGATACATTGAATTTAGGGGATGATCTACTGTGTAATCACCATTAGAATCCAATTATGTAATGTGGATAATTTTTTTGTATTACTTTTTTTATCACACTAAAAATGAATAACATGGAATTTGGGACTCAAGATGATCATATCAATAGAATAATAAAAATGCCTCTACCATGCATCCTTCTTAGTTTTGTGCCCTAACTCTTACTATGAGCCTCTTTATTAGGTATTATCAATGAAACATAGCATTTGAATTGTTATTATATATAATCCCTATATATTACCATCAGAATCCATCATAGATATATTCCCTTACTATTTACACAAACCACTATATTAGGTATAATCCTTGAATATTACCACAATCCCATTTATTTGGTATATTCCTCAACTCTTATGATGGGGTACCTTCTTATTTTTAATTCTTTAATATTTCACCATGCCTCCTTAGGTATAAACACTAACTCCTCCCATGATCAGATATATTATTTAAATCCCTAACTCTAACCGTACCCCCTTCTTTTGTATAATCCCTATCTCTTACAATTAACGTTATTTTTAGGTTTAAATCACAACTCTTTATATGGGTCTCCATTTTAGGTATAATTTCCAATTATGATAAAGTGCCACATTCCTAATTAAATAAATATTTGCCTCAACCTTATGTTTAAACCCCAACGTCGACATGAACAACTAGATCTTTGATTCCTCATATTGATATGATATATATGATGCCTTCATAAGGTAAAATCCCAACATCATCAACCCATTACTAGATTTGTTTATCAATATTATAGATAAAATTATAGACCCATCCATAGGGATACATTCCTTCCAGATCCTATAATCCTATACTCATCTGTCCACATTCCTGATGGGATCCATCTTCATAGGTACATATTACTTCTGATACTGAATCAATCTCATTGGATCACATTCCATATCATATCAATCACAAATGGATTATTATTCCTATGACCTACTCTACCCATTTAAATGAAACGATCACCCCATCATCCTCACCACATAATGTTAAAGTTCATGGATCATTTATTGTCCTATGACCATAAAAGGTTTGATATTTACTATTAATTTGAACCAAAGTATGTGGGTTATGATTCATTTTCCCTGGATGCATGGGAATCCATATAAGGGTCTATATCCTATAACCAAACAAATAACAGACATCTTAGATAACTATAAAATCCAGAGTCCCCATCTATGTAGCTTTAATACAATGTCCTTTAAAACTATACAACAATAAGAAATAATGTAACATGTTATAGAACCTCTAATACATATTTATGGTACCATCTATGGTGATCCTATAATTCATGAATTTATTCAAATCAATGGGAAATAAATGACACACATAGATTTTCATGTCAAGACATATTAATAACAGATTGGTAAAAGGTTGTGTAACTAGTCCGTTAATGGGATTTGGGATGGATTCATAATGATGAAAAAAATATACCAGAGTGTCTCAAAGTATATAGTAATTAATAATAGAAAGGTGGGATGATATCAAACTCTCGTTCTATAAAACTTTTTGAGAGCTTAAATATCATCAAAAAGATACCCTAGTTACCACCTTCCTTTGGAAATAATATCCATATCTTATCACAGATGCTGGAATTGTTAGGTATTTAATATTACAAAAATACACACCAATGGATACCATAAAAATAATTATAGAAATTCCCCACACATGTATAACCTATCCCACTTCAGTCCTAAATTAATGGTCAACCCAACATTATTCCGTAAAATATTATTAATATTTTACCTTAAAATATTGTGATATAATTTCTAACCAGCCTTATAAACAATATTGAACTAGATTTGAATCTTTCATTAATGAAAACTATAATGTTTCCGATATGTTTGTCTATTTTTAATTTATATTCTTCAAAACAAAAAATTTCTCAATGTGGATCCTTTAATAAAGTCATCCATTCATGACATTATTTACTTGAGATGAAATTATGCTGAGATTTCTTTTTCATGTTTGTTACTTATCAACTACATCATCCACCGTAACTCCCACCAATCCAAGTGTAATCCTACCAATCATAAAATTATTATGCATTATTAGTTTCATGGTATAGGTCATCAATGAGTTAAAGGATGCCATTAACCACCCTAATGATCCAATGTTTTGCGGAAAATGAACTTATACAGGATTACCCCCTAAAGGGTACTATTTGATCATTGGAGGTTTCATATGAATCCCATTAACATAGGAAGACTAACCAATAGTATACTCCAAATTAAGTGGTGGTGAAGAAACAAACATCAATATATTCCATTTCAAACAACATTAGGGGTCTCCCACTAAAACCTAGTAGTAAGTACATACCATACCATGGGGAGGCATGCCAAAAGGTTGACCACAGACTCTCCATAAAACATGAGTCTCACCAAATGATTTTATTAAAAAATTGTTCCTACCAACACTGTGGGACACTAGCTCCTCAATTTCCCATTGAAGATACCACTCATGGGGCTTGACTTAGGTAACCGAGACCCAATGACTCTAGAAATGTTATTAAGGGTGAAAAAATGACAAAAATACAATTTATACTCACATCAGCACTTCCAAAAAATATATGTGCCAATATAATGTGGTAGAAACCTATGTGTTGGAACACATTCCTTCTTATATATTCATTCCAATACAATAGAAACATGTCAATATATTTTGGAAACTAAATGGGAGTAACCCAAGTTGTATCATATACATGAATAACATTATTCTAAACATGATACTCTATATGAATGCTAGAGAATATCTATGAAACTCTTTAACCAATTGAAATACTAAGTTATGAAGCTGGATCACATTCCTTATATTCCTAAAACTATAATTATTTATGTATACAAAAAATAATCATGTCCCAATATCATTTCGAATTGTTGTCAGAAAACAAAATCAACAGTTATATTTGTGAAGATTCTCCATCAAAATTTCCTATAAGATTCTGTGAATGTCATCACAAGTGTTTTTAGAAATAAATTAAACATTGAAACTATTCCATGATTGATAATGGTAGCATTTTTGTTGATTCTACCATGGAATCACACCTTATAATAAGAATATAAAATTGAAATATTTTACTTCATGTGATATTTCACAACCTGAATGTCCTCTCTATGGTGTATAATGCATGATTACTTCTTGTGACTAGTTTTTGAGCGATGATTTTAGTCTTCTCTATAATGGTATTAAGTATAAAGGTCCTCTCTATAGTGCTATTACATTTCATAAATAAGGTCCTACCATTATGATAAAATTTATGAAAAAGGCCCTCATATTGTGAGGCACTTGAATAGTGTCTCCCTATACCCTTGGTTCCTTGTCTTTGATAGGTTATATATGTTCTCATATAGAGGATAGTCCAAGGAAATAGTCTTTATCTGAAACACCCTAATACCACATAGCACCCATCATAATAAAAAAATATTCCTATCAACCATGATTTTTGTTACATGATAATTGGGAAACATCAACATAGTTCATATCATGTGAAGGTATCTATTACAAAATAAAAATAGAAGACATATATTATCATGTCAAATATAATATACCATTTATGTTCTAAAAAATATAAACCCCTATTTTTTGAATTTTGAAAATATTGATAGGTGAAATTCTAAATAATATTCTTCAAAATATAGAGCATTAATCACAATTTAGAGGTAAAGTTCTTGATGTATGAAATATATAAATATACCATCAAGTAAATAGAAAAATTTCAATAATAGACTAAAAAGGGACAACATTTAATTTTAATGGTGTTTAAAAAATGAGGAAAAAGAATCCACTTATTAAACAGGAATGTCTTAATTCTCTTAACAATATATATCAGTTGGTGGCTAATGCCCCGTCAGGTTTCCATATCTATGGACAATGTGAAAAAAAATATTTTCATTTCGCCTCAATCCCCAAATTGAAAAGTATGAAAAATGTGTAATAGTGCAATATATTCACTTTAAAAAAATCATGGAATTTAGATCAACAAACATTATCTTTTATGCTCATTGAGGATTTTCCCTAAAAAATCGAAAGTATCAGACCCAATGAGAGTGATTAATTGAATGAATCATAAAATTTTCATGGAAGTATTTGAGAGAGATTATTATTATTTGAAATAAAAACCTCAAGATGTAGAGTTAACTTTGATAAATATGAATATCTCATTCAAAACATACATTAAACCCAACTCATTATTAGATGAAAATTCACATGATCGACTAGACAACCATGATATGTGTAGTAGTGTCAATCAGTGTGAAGATAGAGCCCATGGGGTAGGGGTCATTTTCATTTCTTCTATCCTACACATGGATATCACATCTTAAAGAATTTATCAATATTAATGTATTGGAACATGATAATACATAACCCTTATTGTTGATGGAATTTTTACCTCAACTTTATCTACCCATATGAAATTTAAATTTATCGTAGTTGAGAGGTACATCATGAGATAAGTCTCCATAGTTTTTCTCAGGCTATGAACATTCTTACTCATTAGGAATGGATGCATCATGTTTTCTATAGACTATATTATGATTACCCACTAAAAAATGTTCTAATGGAATCCTAAAAAAATATGAATCCACATGGAGGATCTATGCTAAAGTGGAATATCTTGAATTCAAATTCTCTAGAATATCATTATTCATAACTAAATAGATACTCTAATATATATCATTTCACTCAGCCTTTTGATAGAAATGTTATATATGTAGTGCACTCTGTGTAAGTATAAATCTTTATTAATGAACCTGTTGATTCCAAAAAGAATGAATCTAGTATGGGAGTACAATATGAGGATGGTTTTTCTATAAATACATTACACATTGAAAATACTGACAGTGGTGTGTGTGAAAAAAATCAATGTTAATAAAAAAAATTGAGCATTGAAAAATTATTAAATACCACCTCTCGATTTCACATAAAACATATAAAAGAGATAATGAGTAGCTATATTACACTGATTACCTGATGAAGTTGAACCCCCTTTGGATTAGGAAATATTTTATTTTTATAAGGGGTAATTGACGGACTTGAAGGGAATCAATACATGGTTTCTATGGAAAAATTTCCTTGTTAGGTATTCTCTCTCAGAAGAGCCTCACATTTCCCTTTCAATTGAACTCCATCAATATAAAGAGCCTATCAGAATAGAAAAATAAAATAAAATTCATCTGCTCAAAATGGGATCTTAACAATTAATATATTTAGATACAATGGTAAAAGTATGTGCATAACTCCACCATTAAAACCAAATATGGTAGAATGTCAATTGAAATACCCAAAGATTGACTATACTAGCTGTCATCCATGAATATAGGTATGCTAACAATTTAGTGTCCAACATATTTCTACACATAATCAAATGTATTCCTGTCCAGCTATCCCATAACAATAGTTTCATACTATTTAGTTAGTGAAAATGTGAATATTTTCTAGGGAAGGGTGACATTCACCAATGTAGCTATAATGAATTCCTTACCATTGGAGGGTGGATGAATATCTTTCTACTACTAATATTGGGAATCCTATATTCCTAAATATAAATTTCATGGATGATCTAGAGTATCTTATAATTCATTTTGTATGTTCGTGTGGTCTCATGATAGAATACCATGAGAATAAGAAGGCAACTAAACTCAGATGCTTCATACTGATGTTGTAAGGAAAACGTTTTTTCTAGTACAATTGTTTACCAGATAGATTAATCAAAACATGGAAATATTTCTTATGTACATTTCATTACCAATCAAAATCATCACTATGAAATAAAAAATACATTATGTCTAAATTTTCAACAAAAAAGAGAATGAGAGAGGAACATATATCATTAATAGGTAGAATGGTTTGACATACTCTCTATATCTACAGCTTCCCCTTGAGGAGATGGTGTGTCTATGTATAGAGAACATATATAATGAGTTAAAAATTACACTCATTCTAGTTAAATATAAAATAGAAAAATATGATATTTCTATAGTTTCCCAATTGTCAGAAGACTATATTTTATCATCTCAAACCAACTATTGACAAAGACCCATAGAATTGGGGATGGGAACTAGAAATCTAAAAATTGTAACCATCAATCAGAAGCCAACTCAAACACCAAATCCAACATTTAAACCTAAGAAATATCACACAACATCACTATTTAATGATAATCATCCTTATAAGGATTGGATAATAGTGAAAAATCACCCAAAAAATGATGAAAATAAGAATAAAGATTATTCCTTCTATAATGAATTTGTCCCTAGATAATTAATATAAGCTATAGAGACTAATTTGTTTTTTTTAATATCATATTTTTTGATTTGGTATGTCTTAGTGATCAGTGAAACTGTTGAACCCTTTACCTTACATTATGCCACGTAATGTAGGATTTAATTATTTTAAAATACATACTATAGAAGCTAGTAAATTTGAGAAACGTGAAATTGGGGAAACCACCATCATATGTGGCACGTGGTTCAACCACTCAAGAAGAATAATGTTGTTGGAAAGAAGTTATAAGTAGGGGTGAATTGAATTTTAATGACTGGATGACAAGATATAAATTATGTTTTTTTCATTATTACCTAATAGAATGTATAAAAAAGTTTCGTGTGTCCATGATTTCTTTTATTATAATGTGACTAACTCCATCAATGCCATAAATTCCATGATCCAGTCATCTAAAATATAGTGTAATCGATATAACAAGATTGAAATATAGGAAGAAAAACTAGTATCAATTCATGCTAAATTCCAAACACTCTTATATTTTATGCCTTCAGTTCTAAGAGGATGGGTACCGAAAAAAGGGCACCCTTATTAGATGAGTAGATACTATTCAATTATCTTATGATTATTCACATAAAATATCATATATATATTAGTGATTATATAGATGAATCTATATGCCCATACATAATTGTGGACCCATAGGTAGAGGTCATATGTGTCATGTGAACATGACAATACATATTAATGTATGAGTTCAATATCTATATGGAAATCTCTCTAAAAAATTTAATGTTGTACAAATTAGAGAGTAAGGATTTCAGTGAGACTATCAGGGTCATTGACACACCCAAGAAAATTTCTAGAGTCTTCTAAACCCATAGATTTTGGAAGAGTGTCTAGATAGTGTGAAATTTTTTTATTGGCCCAGATGAGTGGGAAGAACATATTTGCCTAATATTTTAGTGATATGCATTCCATTATCTTATGGTCAATAACTTGAACGGTTGACCTCAAACACATTGTCTCACAAGGAACATTTGAATGAGTGGCCTCAACCACACATTAAAAATTTCATGACTCTTCTTAAACAATAAAATATATTGATGGTGTTGGATATGTTTTATGAAAACATTTCTATCCTAAATTCATATAATATATCAAATGATATTAGGGAATCACTTTTCGAAGCATTATTTCTTCGTCAAGAGTTAAAAAATGGGGTTATTGTCACTAATGTGATGGTTCCGGGCACAGCGGGAGATCGTGGGTGGATGTTCCCACCTGCCTTTTTGTAATTACCAGTGATCATTCCGGGATCAATATGACGATAAATGCCAGACTCCACTGATCGAATCACAGAAATAGACAAAGAAAAAGAATAGTCCCGGAACCACAAAAGTGGATTGTCACAGGTTGATTATAATTAATTTAATTAATTAACAATAAGTAACTTTTATGGTGTTATTTATTCATTGATATTTTTTATCACGTTCCGATGTGATCCGTCATTGCGTCACATAATCCAATGATAGACTTACTCTAGTGGTGATCCACACGTGCACCACGTATCTCTGGACATCACCAAAGGATTCTCTGGGTGCTAGAATGGAGAAAACATTTCTTGTGTTGTCTAACTTAGATTGTCTTGATCCGATGGAGGGGGATCTCTCTCAGTCATGAGAGCATTCTTGGAGGAAGGAGTTCTTTTGGTCTTGAGTGAATTCTCCAGAATTTTTGTCCACAACGATTGGGAAAAAGTGTTCAGGTTATGAAGATATTTATAATCGGGTTTGAGGTAATAGAGTTATAACAATAAATAAATGCGTTACACATTTTATTTATTTCATTAACTCTTATTGAAATACCCCAATGTCGAATCATTAATTCCTTAACATGCTCCCACGCTGATTATAATAAATATCATATCATAAAACAATATTATTGCCTCAAAATACTGACTGGAAAAAACTACATGGTGTGTAACCATTAATACATGGCATGTACTTTCTTTTCATAAAACTACATTGCTTGAAATTAGTAAAACACGGCGTGTACTTGTTTTTCATTTCCTTTCCAAAATGAAAACTACACAGCGTGTAATAATTATTACACAACATGTATATCTTGTTTTCATTTTATTCATCATCTATCATTAAAATGATTTAGGATTCCTCGAATAATTATTAAACCACGCATGAGAATAATCTTTATTCTACTTGAGATACTTGGATAAACTTAGTGTGTGACCCTCTAGGCCTCTTTCTCATTGGCATTAGGCAGGCTTGCCTATTGTCCAAGATTACTGTCTATCAACGGGTCAATGCACCCAAGAGAAAGAAGTTGACGCCGCATTGATGTGTCACCTCATACGAACTCTTACCGTCTAATTTAATCCATTTGTCTCGATATATAATCAAGAAGGATTCATGGTAGTGTCACAAACTTATATGCTTGATCTGTCATTCTTTGACTTCCAGAAATAAACTCGTCATTACACCATGGCCATGGAATTTGGGTGTCAGTTCAATTTCAATCTAAGGGCCCGAGATATCTATTTCCACAAATATGGAAGGGACCAATCCTTCCTCAACATATCCATTAACAACATGTCATTCCTGACATACCCAACGTTCCCTACTTCCCAAAAACTGTATTCGTGACAGTTTTCGTCAGCAAATCTAAGTGCGCGAGTCATGACCTGAATTAATGATAATATTACAGTCTAAGGACCATTACACATGCTCGTAGATAGTAATGTCCTATGACACCAAGATATGCAGAATTACTACCGGTGGGCCTGTTCACATAATCTCCCATCATGGAGATTACCAAATGTGAACTCCATGAGAGAGAGTCTCATCTTCTTACGAGTACTCTCACATGACGGTCTGTATACTATGTGTCATATCATATTATGTCATCAAACCATTGGACATTATTTAAGAATATTATTATATAAATTTAAGGTTCTCATCATAGCGGGGATCTTCCATGACCATATTAATGCAACAAATATTCCAGGACATCATTATATTATAGTCATGCAGAATAATGAATAATATATAATAAGTGTACATTCATGTAATCAATGTACAAGCAGTTGGTTCTCAGGAGACCAACTCTAACAAACTCCCACTTTGACTAGAGCCAACTACCTATGAATTTTAGTCCACTAGACCTCACATGATGATCATGTTTCTGCTGATTCAAGGCTTTAGTCATGTGGTCGGCCACGTTGTCTTCCATGGAAATACTGCTCACTGCAACTTCACCACTCTAAGAAAAATCTCTCAAGAGATGATACTTACGAAGTATGTTCTTTGTCCGTTAATGTGACCTTGGCTCTTTTCAAAGTTCCGCCGCTGTAGTATTATCACAACAGAGTGCGATATGATCTTTACTGCTAGGTACTACAACCTTCTCTTGGATGAAGCTTCACATCCATACTGCTTCTGTTTCTGCCTCAGAAGCTACGATATACTCGGACTCTGCTGTAGAATCTGTGACCTCACCTTTCTTTGAGATCCTCTATATCACTACACATCCATTTAAACTGAAGATGTATCCAGTCTACCACTTCATGTCATTTTTATCAGTCTAGCAACTTGCATCTACATGTACTCTGATGACTATTTCTTCATCTCCTCCATAAAACAAGAACATATCCTTAGTAAGCCTCAGATAATTAAGGATAGTCTTGACTGTTATCCAATGGTGGTCTCCTAGATCCTCTTGAAATCTGCCTACCACACTTATTGTGTAAGCAACATCTAGCCTCATACATAGCATACCATACATGACTGAACCAATCACAGAAGCATAAGGGGTCCATTCCATTTTATTTATTTCCTCATGTGTCTGAGGACACATTTTCAAGGAAAGATGAATTCCATGTGACCCTAGAAACAATCCCCTCTTGGACTATTCCATACTGAATCTCTTCAGTATCTTGATAATGTATGTAATTTGACTCAGGCCCAGCATTATCATGGATCTATCAAAATGGATATTGATCCCAAGAATATATGCTTCCTATCCCATGTCATTCTGAGAGAAACATTTATCCAACCACGCCTTATCTAACTATATGATAGGTACTTCATTTCCAATTGGTAATATGTCATCAACATATAATATTAGAAAAACAACTGCACTTCCACTAAACCTTTTGTAGACACTAGGCTCACAGTTGTTCTTAACTAATCCAAATTTAGTTATGGCTTCATCAAAATGAATGTTCCATGACCTTGATTCTTTCTTTAATCTATAAATGGATTTCTTCAACTTTCATACCTTGTTGGCATCCTTTGGAGTCACAAAACCTTCAGGTTGTTTCATGTAGACATATTCTTAGAGGTTCCTATTAAGGAATTATATTTTGAAATCCATTTTCCAATTTTCATAGTCATGGTAAGTGGAAATGGAAAATTAGATTCTGATGGATTTCAGTATCGCAACTGCTGAAAAGGTTTCGTTATAGTCAATTCCTTGACGCTGTCTAAAACCTTTTGAAACCAGTCATGCCTTATAGGTGATGACTTGTCCCTCCATGTATAGTTTCTTCTTGAATGCCCATTTATTACCAATAGGATTTACATCAACTAGAGGATCTACTAAAATCCAAACTTGGTTTTGGTACATTGAATCCATTTCAGAATTCATGGCTTCTTTCCACTTGGCAACGTCTGTGCCTTCAACTACTTCCTTGTAGGTAATGAGATCATCATTGTAAACCAATAATGAGTCACCATCCTTGGTGACCAGAAAACCATATCGTTCTGGTTCTATCACCTCTCTCATTCTCCTATGCAGTTCTTGTGTCTTTGGAACAGATTTTTCTTCCATGAGGGTTTGTGGAATCCATTCTTGTACCAACTCTTGGGTATCTTGAGCCTCGAATTCATCGAAGTCTATCTTGCTCCCACTATCTCTTTTGGGTATTTTCTCCATCTCAAGGAATATGGTCTATCTTGCCACTGTAACCTTTTTATTTGAGAGGTTTTATAGGTAATATCTTCTTGTTTCTCTGGGATATCCAATAAAGACACACTTTTTCCCTAAGGGTGCATGTTTGTTACCTGAAGAGGCCTTAACAAATGGTTTACTACCCCACACATGTAAATTTGATAACATGGATTTTCTTCCACTCCATAACTCATATGGAATACCATTTATCGATTTATTTGGTACATGGTTTAGTATGTGTGCTGCTATTTGTAATGCATATCCCTAAAAGGATAATGGAAGACTCTCATGACTCGTCATTGATCTCACCATGTCCAACTAGGTGTGGTTCCTCCTTTCACTTACACCATTCCAATAAAGAGTGTAAGGAGGAGTGAGTTGAGATAGAATCCCAAACACCCGTAGGAAATTAATGAATTTGTGATTATGATAATATCATCCTCTCTCCGAGTATAGTTTCTTAATCTTCTTACCAAACTGGTTCTCAACTTCATTCTAGTATTCATTGAATCGATCAAAAGAATATCACTTACACCTCCTTAAGTAAATATATCCATATCTACTAAAATAATCTATAAAAGTTATGAAGTACAAGAACCCAACCCTTGATTAATATCATTGTCTACTTGAAGAATGAGGATAAGAAGATCAGATAGAGACTTCTCAATGTTGTTCTTATTGAAATTTACAACAATGTTAAAGAAGCTCTGGGAGAGTGATGGAAGAATGAGATCGTTACCCAGTTCTTCAGGGAGTTTAAACCATAGAACCCCCAAGCGCTCAATGTATCCAATGAGAATAACTATATGAGTCCCACCTGGGGCACCCTCTCCAAGCTTGCACTGGAATAGAGCCTTTGAGATCTCAAACCTTTCCTGTCTTTCTCTCTCCTGGTGTAGACCATGGAGGTGCTCGATCATGCAATATGCATCCATGTCTTCCTGAGACTTCATGAGCTCATAAGACCTTGATGAAAACATAAAACATTGAATGTTGAGTTTATCGCTCAAATGTTTATCATAGACTAAAAAATCTACATCAATTTCCCCTTGGGCAGGCGAATCAGTAAGTGAGAAATCCAGCACGTAAAACTTCCATTCATGGCGTATAATAACCTGAAGGCACCTAAACGGTTCCTCAATGTTACTGTCGGTGATGAAATTTTCTTTATCAAGAATTGATCATAGAGAAAATGTGGTTGATGAGTTTTTCATATTGATTCTACAAATTAAAAGAGCAGATTTATCAGTACCTTTTGATTACATTTTTAAAAAAATAATAAATGAATTTATTTATTCTTCCACTATTTTATCCTGTCCCAATGGCCCTCACCATTGAACTTGGAGTGTCCAGTTTCCATGAAATTAAAGTGGCAAGGATCCATATTCCCCTTCACATAACCCCAAAAATGGTTGGTCAAGCTATTTGAGGGTATTTAGGTATGCAGGTCTTTTCCAATTGTGAGCTTATAGTTCATTGATCTATTGAGTGGAATCCCCATCCTAAAATCCATAATTGGATTTCCTAAACACTTGCCTCAATTTTAAAACATGTCTAGCAAGGGATACTCCTCTTTATGTAAAATGTTTCAGTCCACCAAAAACATTCATAAGATCTTCCTTTATAAAAGTAAGTGTCCCAACAAGGGTTGGTCAAACAAACAGTTTTATTGAGTCCTTCCCTCAATCAAATGATATAAGGATTGGTTAGACTTAATATGGTATTTCAGGGATGTTATTATTTATGCATAGTTTCACATTATGACATGCTTGTTAATATTAAGTGATGCTTTCTTAAGTGATTAACAATGTTCTAATAAAGTTTATGCATAGTCCGTCTTTTATTTTATTCCATATTGGCATGCCTGTTTATTTCATTAATTACGTGATCGCGACAACAAAGACATAATAAATAAACCATGAAATTAGACATAAATAAAATAAGATGGCATGATCATGAGCTTCAATTGGTTAGATTATCTAGAAGTTTTGATAAGCTAACCTGGACCTAGGGAAAAACACCTTGAACCTGATGGTTTGTATTTTGAAGCACCCACATGTCTACCATTATATCATCTTGGTCTAGTTTTGCCTCAACTTCAGGTTTTGAACCGTCTCCTCTGACTTGGGAGATCCTAGATTACATGGGTTTTACATTAAATAAACCATGGGAATTCATGCCCAACATATTATTTGAAGAAGGCTCACAGGACAAAAAATTTAAATTAAATAAATTTCAATGAAACCATACACACACAAAGGGTATTTTGTCTAGATCATGACCATCCATAGCATGAAAAGACATTTATGAATATTTAGAATTCAAATTCTTTTAATCATTATTTAATTTAAGATAAGTCACGCTTGAAGTAAATTAATTATTATCTTATAATTAATCAATTCTTTATCTTAATTTCCTTTTTGAATTTCCTTGATATTCTTCTCATCCATGGTCCGTGTACAGGTCTTTGTACATTGTAGGAAACCTGGTGAAATTCCATTTTGGAAAGTACATGGCATGTAGGTTATGTTTACACGGTGTGTATTTGTTTTCACCATTTATCCAAAGTACACGCTGAGAGCTTTTGCATGTTTTCTATACTTTGGAAATTTTGGAGTACACGACGTGTATACTAATATAATACGACATGTAGTTCCTTGTTACACAGTTAACAGCCTAGCAATCCCATGTACGTGGTACATGACTTCTCCTTGTACATGGTTTCACCTGGACAGGATCGGACTACACGACGTGTTGATTCAACATATACGTCCTGTATTTCGGTTTCCACGAGCCTTTCAGTTCTGGTCAACAAGATGTAATAAATACTTAGGGGTGCTTAATTCACATGCTGTTGTTTGGAGAACCAGTCCTCGTTCATTGAACCTAAGTACATGGCATGTGGTTTTCACTACACGTTGTGTATTCTTGTGTTGTACTTACATAAAGAGCGGATCCTCCAAATGAGTTCCTCATTTTTATTTTAATCAAAATTAAAATAAAAAGGTCATTTCTACATTGTGAATCAAGAAACGAATGAGGATGAACCGGTCTCATTTATTTAGTTTTGTAGAATGATTTACCTTGAATTGAATCAAATATAAATGCGTAAATTAGGAACAAAAATTATATAACTATAATCAATGTTGTAACCTTGCTCTGATACCATTTGAAGGTTTCGGTCGTAGTGGAAGCATGTGGGTGGATGTTCCCACTTGGATTTTTGTCATTAGAAATGATCAATCTAGGATCAATACGACAATAAATGCCATACTCTAGGGATCAAAGCACAAAAATAGACAAAGAAGAAGAATAGTCCTGGAACCAAAAAAGTGGATCATCACAGGTTAATTATAATTAATTTAATTAATTGAAAAGAAATACCATTTATGGTGTTCATTAGTCATTGATATTTATGATCATGTTTCTATGTAATTCATCATTTAATCACAGAAGACTAGGATAGACTTTCTCTAGCGGTGATCCACACATGCACCACTTATCTCTAGACGTCAACAAAGTATTCTCCGAGTGCTAGAATGGAGAATCATTTGCTTATGCTTTCCACATTAGATCATCTTTTTCTGATGGAGGAGGATCTCTCTCGGTCTTGAGAGCGTTCTTGGAGGAATCAGTTCTTTCGGTCTTGAGAGAATTATCTAGAATTGTTGTGCACAATGATTGGGAAAATGTGTTGTGGTTGTGAGGATATTTATAATCATGTTTGAGGTTATAGAGTTATGACAATAAATAAATTCATTACGATTTTTTTAATTTCATTAACTATTATTGAAAAACGCAATGTCGAATCATTAATTCCTTGACATACACCCCTTCTGATTGTAATCAATATCATTTAATAAAAAAATATTATTTTCTCAAAATACTGACTAGAAAAACTACAAGCTGTGTAATCATTAATACTCAGCATGCACTTTTTTCCATAAAACAACATGGCGTGTAATTATTAATACACGGGGTGTAATTATTTTTAATTTCCTTTCCAAAAATGAAAACTATACGGTGTGTAATCATTAATATATGGAGTGTATACCTTGTTTTCATTTTATTATTCATCCACCATTAAAATGATTTAGTCTTCCTAAAATAATTATTAAACCATGTACGAGAATAATCTTTATTCTACTTGAGATACTTGGATACACTTAGTGTGTGACCCTCTAGGCCTCTTTCTCATTGGCATTATATGGACTTGCCTAAAGTCCAAGATTACTGTCTAGCAATGGGTCAAGGAACCAAGGAGAAAGAAGTTGACACAGCTTTGACATGTCACCTCATATGAATGCTTATCGTGTAATTTAATCCCTTTGTCTCAATATCTAATCAATCAGGTTTCATGGGAGTTTCATAAACCTATATGCTTGATCTTTCATTCTTTGACTTCTAGAAATAAACTCGTCGTTACACAATGGCCATTAAATTTGGGTGATAGTTCTATTTCAATCAAAGGGCCCGAGATATCTACTTCCATAAATATGGAAGGGAAAAATCCTTCCTTGACTTATCCATTAAAAACATACCATTCGTGTCGCACCCAACGTACATTACTTCCCGCTAACTGTGTTCATGAAAGTTTTCCTTAGAAAATCTAAGTGCGCGGATCATGACATCAGTTAATGATAATCTTCTAGTCTAAGGACCATTACACATTCACGTTGATAGTAATGTCCGATGACATTAAGGAATGTGGAATTACTACTGGTGGGTCTGTTCTCGTAATATCCCATATTGGAGATTAACAAATGTGAACTCATTGAGAGAGAGTTTCATCTTCTTACAAGTACTCACACATGATGGTCTGTATACTATATGTCCTATCATAGTATTTCATCCAATAGTATAACTTTATTTAAGAAAATTGTTATAGCATATCAAGGTTCTGATCATAGTTGGGATCTTCCTTCACCTTATTAATGCAACAAATATTACAGGAGATCATTATATTATAGTCATGCAGAACAATGAACAATATGTAATAAGTGTACATTCATGTAATCAAAGTACAAATAGTTAGTTCTCAAGACAAAAACTCTTTCATAATGTATATCATACAGATACAAATATCATAATAGGTCATGTAGTTATCACTTTTATAGAGTAGGATGGGGTGAATGCTATCAATGGACACATTAGAATATTTTATGTATCTAGAATGTCGGAAAACATTTACATATGATGGGACTTCATTGAATACAGATCAGGAATCAACCTCATTCAATTATAGTTTCTATTTCAGTTGAGTTCTATAAAAACCAATTTACAACTGTAAAATTACACTTTAGTGTTATGAAAAAAATCACCAGAAACCTCGTGGATGAATCATGTTTCGAGCTCCATTCAACGATCCTATATTTTACATGGAGTTCTTGGTTATCTGATAGGATTCAATTTTAATGTTTGATTAGGGTGACCATTTTTCACTAGAATGTAGTAGTTCCATCATTACCCTATAATTATCTGAAATAATGTATAGAGGGATAAATTGTGACATTTTAATCCAATCATGCACTATTCAAGTCTTGTGTGTCTCAATACATCAATGCATAATTATATTGAAGCAAAATAAAAAAACCTATGAATGCTGATGTCTCTCATGTTACCTCTCATAATGATTTGTAAAAGACAAATAGTCATCCCATTTTATGGGCTTAGTAATGAATATGTGTTGCACATAAATCATATCATGTATAAAAGTTCATATTTGGGAAAGTCATCATTATTAATTATGATATCAGTAACATCAATAAAACCTAATAATGAGGAACATGTATCTCATAGTTGAAATGAGAACAATGACACCAATGAAACTATACAAATTGTGTACATAGAGTCTCGAAATACCCAATAATGATAATATGCTTTAGAAGAGTCTCCCATATTAGCAATTGAATTTGAAAAAACTACAACATCATCCTCTAAATTCTAGGATGTGGATTTGGATTCTAGCTATGATGATTCTCCTCCACCACCCATTTATCTTGAGTTTTTTATAAGTATGGAATAAAATTGTATCTCAGATATTACATTCTGTTCTCTTAGAAGGATATATTTACCTTTATTTATATTATACAAGAAATAAATATGGGAACAAAATATTATATGTAGTTCACATTAATATTTATATCCATTCCTTATAAATAAAATGAACCACACACGTATTTTTGTTTTGAAAAAAAAGTTATATTTTCTACAATAAAATTAAATCAAAATTCTCTTATTTTTTCCTAATATAGCTAGCGATCACTTGGGTTTTCTAAAGGATAACTATTGTTATATGTAAATAGATAGAAAATGCATCTCAATTAAAATGATGCGGTTAAATCCAATTTTTATATTCTTATCAATGTCAACATTATTCAAGAGGTTCATTATCAAAAATGCCTCAAAAATATTTTCCTTATAAAAAATTAGAATTAGATGTTCATGTTTTTCATTAAATTTAAATATATTAACATGAATTATCTAGAATATGTTTTCTCGATCCCAATTATGAGGCATCTAATTGACAAAAATGATATATACCAAGTATTTTCCTTAATGGATGAATATTTAGGATAATATCCAATAAATATTTATCATAAAGGTAAAGAATCCACTTCTTTCATGAAACCCCAAGTCATATACTACATTTGAGTGATGCCTTTTAGTTTCAAGAAAGACAACAAACACATATCAATAATCCATGTACCATATATTCAACTCCTTAGTGCATAAGTATGTTTAATGTTACATTGATGACATATTAGTAAAATCCTAGTGCAATTCTGATCATATGATCAAGCTTGAAACTTTTTTCCAAATGTAATGATGGTGTAGCATTGAGTTCATTCCATTGAAATGAAATTTTAGGGATAACTGAAAAATGTTTCTAGGAAAAACAGTAATTCAATGTGGAAATTTAGTTGACACTAATAAAATCAATGATATCAATGAAATGTCACCTCCTCGAGATATCCTAGTGTGGAGAGGACATGAGGGAAACCTCAACAACATTATAATATTCATATAAAAGATTATACAAATTTTTTTACACTACACTATATTCATAATTCGTGGAGTAACATATCAGTGGGTTTTTTATTTTCATGTTACTTTTGATAATATCAAGATACACCTTTTAAGAACACTGACATCAAAGCCCATGATTGAAGGAAATCCACTAATTTTATATGTAATAACATTTGAACAATCACTATACACCATACTTATATAGCTGAATGAAGAATGGTTAGAAAATATTCTATTTTTTATTATTTTAATGGTGATTCATTTTATTGATAGATATTCAGATATTGAGAATAATTTCCATGTACTAATATTCATAGTCCAAAAATTACCACACAAGCTGTAACACTGTGAATTCTACATAGTCTGTCATAATAACCAGTGAAATATATTCTCAATCTAACCCATGTTAATTGGACATTTATAATTTCATGAAGACATCTTGGAGCCATTTTACATTTGTTTTATAAAAAAAGTAAACAAAGATACTTGGTTTTGATTATTTACTTACAACACACCCATCTTCAAAAGAAACACCAATGGAAATATATTTTTCTAATGATTAAGTCTTGTTTATTTAAGAATACACACAAACATTTGAAATATACAATGACACCAGTTATTGATTCCAAAAAGGGTAAATAATGGATGACCCAAAACTCAATAAAGCTACTTTGGGAAACATCCTTATCTCTCTATCCAATGTAGTTTTTCATTATTAATTATTTTTAAGGAATTATTCCCCAATAATGAGTTAGAATACCAATCCCTCATTCCCAATATAGAATTGGGACTATCAATATAACCATACCACCTAATAATTAATGGTGATTCATCGTTAGAAATCAAAAAATTTAATGGTGACTATGGCACGAAAAAGGGAGATATCAATACCTTCTTTGACTATATACAAGAATCGATTAATGAAATCCCCTAATATCTAATAGTGACCTATATCTAATGTAAATAGTATAACCAGGCTCATACATTTTATAATTCATCAATTATACAAGGAAACCATGACCAGAATGAAACAATCATCCACTATACACATCATAATATGGAATCACTATTAATTGATATAATATGAAAGATATCAATAAATTTAATTAAATCCATAAATATATTATACATTGAATGTATAGATTTATCTTATATTAGAATACCTATGAATTGATATTCTTCTATTAGACAGTTCCATAAAAGAGAAAATATAATGATAGGTAATCCACATTACCCCTTTAAATAAATCAAACTCACGGAATGTCCTATGTAAATGAGGCTCTGGTAGAGTTATCCTTATTAAATTGAAGTAGGGGAAACTATCACTCTTATATAAGATGTCATTAAATGTGTTAATAGTTCTCATTATTTAGGGAAAAATATTTCCCCATATATTTGGGAGATTGGATATTTGTGGCCATCAATAACATATGATTGTACGGGGGTTAACTAATAGATTTCATTCTTATCAGGTACATTCCAAATTAGTTCATCAACCCTCATAATGTTTTCACAATTCTATATATTCATGGTCATATTCTTAATGGATAATAGATGAAATTATTATATTTCAACCAGTAATATCAAGACAGTTTATGTACAACCTTACTTTCACTAAATTCTATTATAAGTGGGAAAATACTATATCCCCCAAAGAAGTTGGGCAAACGGCTATCATCATTTTTTTGAAGAAAAACATTGTAATATGATTTTGTTTCCAACATAAAATACTGATTTATAATGGATGACTCTTAAGCTCTTCAAAGTTTAAATGTTTGTATGTACAATATGTTATTTAGTCTAACAACTCATCCAACTACCATGTTATGGAAAATGGGAAGATCCAGGCTTACAACTAAACCCTATCCAACACACTATAGAATATAGTTCGAATAGAAAAAAAATATTATCCTAAAAAAATTATACTTTCTTTGTGGGATCATCACACTAATATTGATACAAATACACAATCAAAAATATATGCACCTGTATATGGAATAGAATTGGAGATACCCATTTTTTTCTAATTACCTTCATATCACATTTCCATCTACTATCAATTGTACATAGATGATAAATCCTAGAAGTTATTTGATAAATTGGAATGTCTCAATGAAACAATGTTGTGTAACTTGGAAAAAATATAAGTTCATAAAAACCATGTATCATTATCCGTTAGATAGATTGATAAAAATTATTCATTTCGCCAAGTAAAATTAATATTATTTCTCACATCCCAATTATACATAGGAAGAATTCTATAAAACATGAACCTATGTGGGAAGTAACTTATATCATACACAAGGTATACTCAAATGGTGCCTATTACATAGTCATAATGAATGGGGCATGTATCACACACCCCTAAAATTAAATTTTTCTCATTAGATAATTTATATAATTCCCATGAAATCATTAGTTTGAGCATCATGGATTTAAAGAGACTATATCATGAATTAGTAACATGATGTAAATGAATCCAACACACACATATATATATATATATATTGTCTACAAGATGTGTGTGTAATCTAATGATTGGTAAGAAATATTAATCAATTATTAAATGTATATGTACTATGTGGTTTTACCATTATCAAAATAATGAATTTTTCCCACTTGATCAGACTGTTCCTCACACTTTCTAATGGTGATGTAAAGATATATAATTGAATCTAACAGTTTTACCCTGTATTTAGCATGGGGTCCTCATATTTATTTAATTTTGTTCTCAATAAAGCCTCATTATCTTGTATTATTGAATCCTTAATGGTCCATTATGTTAATAATTTAGTAATTCACTCCAAAAGTTCATCTTAGTGATTCAAAATTTTAATTTATAATGATATTACTCTTGAGTCACTTGTTTCTCATAGATAATTATCATCCAATGGGTGATTGAATATAAACCACAATAATCCAAGATAATTATGCCAATACTAATGAATAGTTCATGCAGATGACCAATATTTCTCTTAATTTCAAAAATATTGGTTCATGTGGTCAAGTAATATTGGGTTTCCCAAGAAAGTTCATGAGGTGAATGATTCATTAAAGAAACCTCTGCATCAAGAAAAACATCATCCATAAGACACTGAATTAATCCCCCAATTTATTCCATCACTAAGTCACAAAATTTCACTAGAATGTATTTCATTAATGAAGGATTTTTTGTTTTTATGTAAAGAAGTACAAAACCCAATGATGATTAATTAACATCAGCTCCATGAATCTCAGAATGTATATGTATGTTTAAATTTGTTATAATGATGTATTTAACCCTGATATTGGGAATTCCATGTTAATATAACATTTTAGGTTACTTTTCATCATTTCTTAATAAATCAAACTCAATTATGTCCTCATCCTATTATGTTGCCCCATCTTGTGATTCATTTTCATGGGTTTCCACTCAAATCAAAGGCGAAAATCCATGTTTTCCAAGAGATACATCCCTAATTTAAATGATTAGGTAACATTAAATGAAACCATGATCATACTCCAATGAATGTCCAATTGTGTCCTCAATAAGTGGTAAAATAATCTTCATGTTTCTATTAGTATTCCTCAACAGTATCAAGAATTATATCTGGATCATTATTTGATGCTCATAGTGCAAATTATAGAAAATAGATCCTTTCATCTCTTGAACACATCAAAACTGGGTCCTAGACCTAGAATCCATGTATGGTTCACAAATTGGGACTTAACAAAACCTAATAATTTTAACCCCATACAATAATACAACTAAATATAATCAAGTGATGACTAATTTATTAATACTAGCCACTAATGTGCTGATGAGAGTCATCTTAGGATTTATGAAATAAAGGAGTAGTTTCTAAAAATTTAATAAAGATATTTTCTGTGAATTATTTTGGGTTACACACCCACAATATCTAGTCATATAGGCCTATAAACATGTTGAGGACCTATGGTTGTTCACATTGGTTCATAACCATATATATGCACTATTACCCATCCATGAATGAGTTGGATCTAGGATATGCTATTGTGAGGACATTCAACCCACAGATTTTTTCATAACTATTCATAGAGACTCTATGAATATAGAATAATAAGACTCACTGGTATTTCGGATTCCACTGGATACACTATTATTAATTTGGTTTCACTTACCCCTATTTTTGAATATTTAACAAGTAATAATCGTCCCCCTGGAAACATGGTGAGCAGTCTAACACAATTTAGATCTGATCATAAAGATGGAATAATTTAATTACACAATGTCATATATTTACCATCATCATGGATATAATGGTAAATTTTAAATTACCTACCCACATTAGGGGATGTGCTGGTTCTTATCCTTCATGCTTTAGGTCTCGATCCTATAAGGAGAAAGAAAATTTTGATCCACTTACTAAAAATAAAATAAGAGAGGGATATATATATTTTTTATCTTACTCCCTTTTAAAAAATGATAGAAATTTCTTCTATAATGAATGAGTTCACTGGATATATTCTCTGTTTTATTTTAAGAGGAATTAAATTATCATACATTACCCTTATGATAGAGATTACACTAATCCCAAAAAAATCCCAGATACTAATGCCAAATTCACGATATTGTAGACGAAATGTGTTGTTCTCAAAGTACCACCGACTGAACATATTAGTGTTGAGACCAGGATAGTGATATATATAGAAATATGAATACCATATTGCCTCATAAATCCAAAAACATAAAGGATGATTGTTTCATGCAGTACATATTTTCCTTATATAATAATTCCACACCCATTCTACTGAGAAGATTCCTCTAGGTTGAAGGTCCAATTTAAGATTATGTCCTCTGCTCTATATCCACATATAGGATTATTTAATTTTAAAATAATTTTTGAATTCTCCTTCCATTAATTTGTAATCATTTAATTGATGATACTACATCACACTATATTGTTAATGGGTGACCTAACCATTAAGATAAATATTAACTATAGTGGTAGCCCAACCAAATAAAATCTGAATATGAAAAATGAATAATTTGGTAAGTGGGATATAAATATGAATGATAAAACCATATAAAGTAATTATATTAATAAAATTATTGTCAAAAAATTCAGTTTGATAATCTTTTCTAGATCTTGATGGTGTGGGGTATTCATGTCTAATGAGTTGGGTTCAGCATCCGCAATTACTTCCATGATAAGAGCATCAAATTTGGAATATGAGAAAATGTTGAAATTAGTAGAAATTGTAAATATATAATGGTATATGATAAATATATCATCAAAATAAATCAATAATTAATCAATTGTTAACCCCTATTGAGGAGATGAATGATTTGAAGAAAAATAGGTGAGAATATGAAAAAGTAATTTTTGTCCCAGGTCACTTTCAGAAATACTACCGCCTTATAGCCCTAACTAGGGTGGTCCATATATGGTGATCATGATAAGGTAGACCCTCTATATCCCCCTGACATGGATATCCCCACTATGGGACCTCTCAAAGGTGGATTTTCCAAGTCCTATAAATTATTTGACCCAATAATACCCCCACCCCGCTTGGTGGCCCCAAAAAAGATAACGAGCACTTGCATTTACCATGGAGTGGTGAAAATGAAAATCAAATGAATGGATAAATAGATCATGAAATAAATCATTAGGGTACCAACCCTATTTATAATTTACATGGTCCTCTAACCCTACCCTATTATCATTATTTCACTATACCTTTCAGGGAATAATACTTAACATGACATATGAGGGCCACACAAGTTGACCAGTGCAATATACCCCTAGAATATCTGTAAAAAGGGAATGGATATATTTTTCCAATTATTACAACATGTTAGGGATGTGGGGGACCTCAGAATCTATTATTCATCATTCTTCTCATATTTCATTCCGAGGGGGGGGGGGTATTTGGCGATGATCCCTTTTGATGATAGAGTGGAATAAAAGAGAGGGTTTAGGGTCCCCTATGGTTACTAGGAATTCCTAAACTAGTTTATCTCTAGTCCCTAGGAATATATTTCTAAAGTCTTCTCATGTTTCCCAACCAATAATTCCAATCTCACGTACATGTATTATATTACTTGTTTAGGCCAACACTGCTTGGACAAATGTTTCTTCTTAAAAATAGACCACATTTTCAATGTATATCATATGAGTTTACCCCTTTTTCAAAAGATAAGATTATTTAGAGATGCATATTTTAAGAATTCGTAACTTTTTTTTTGTTTACTACAACACATTTTTACTTATGAATATTATATTATATCTAAATTATGTGTTATAAAAATCCATCAACTATGAAAACAACTACCCAGGGTCCCTTGAATTAGAAACAAACCCACAATGTCCCTTATCTAGGAGACCAGGTGCCCATGGTTATTCAAATGGGTTACAAAAAACCCTAGGATCATCACCTAGGCCACTATAAGCCAATGTAAAGTCACTATATAAACCAACTACCAGAGGCCCATTACTGGAGGGACCAACAACCAGGGGGTTCATCACATGGGTCAATAAATTCCTAGTGTAACTCACTTGGGAAAATGACTTCCCAGGGTCCATCACATAGGTGGAAAAAACCAATGTCTCATCAACATGGTGATAAAAATCCTTTGGAATATCAACTAGGAAACAAACCACATATGGATACTCGCCAAGTGGATTACCAACTATCCCACCTAAGAAACCAAATTTCCAGTTCTTCCAAATGAAGTGATTATTTGCTATAGTTTTATTTTTCATTCAAAATGAAATTCCCCTTTTCTTGTCTTATATATTTGGGGATGTTGTCATTATGTATTAACAAATAACCACAACATTTATATGGTTGGGTTATTGGTCATATTAGCATACCCAAGTTTTTATCTTTATTTACAAGGTAATGTATGTACTCTACTTATCCTTTATAATTGACGGGGTTATAAAGATGTCTGAAATCATACATCTCTTCCATATCAAGGACCAAAATCCTAGTGAAATTGGTTGTATTATTCTTATATGAAGATGAAAAATATAATTCCTTCATACTCCCTATGACACTATTTAGGGTAAAAAGCATACACAATTATAGTTTTATTATAAGAGGATGTGTAAGCCCATATTTTGAAATAAGCAATATAATGGGGAGTGGACTCATCTAGGGTATCCCTACATAGTAATATTTTAGTTTTTTACTGACAAGGTATTTATATTATATACCTCATCCATAAATAAGTAGGGAGTTTTTTTTATTTGGGACATCCCATGTGGAGTAAGACCATAGCTTTCCCTATTGGACATGAAATCCCTCCACCAATCGTGGCCTCTACCTCATCTATTAGAGGACCTGGATTGAATTCATATCTATCTCAAATTTCTAATAAATATTTAAATGAAATTCAGAAATGTGGATAAATTTATATTCTTCCACTTTTCTCACAATTATTGTAACTGATGTGGGCTTATGTACTTGATTCGATCATGTCAAAATGCAACAAAAATATATCCTTCAGACCTCCTTCATATAAATAAACCAAAACTCGTACAAAAATCTTCCATCATAGGTATAAAACCCAAATCTATCCAAAATACTCATTCTTACTTATTATCCTCAACTCGTACCATTAAACTTCTTCATAATTTTTATCTGTGATTCATAATACAATATTCATTGATAGGTATTATCCTTGAATCTTAAAATGAGACATTTTATTAGGTAATAGCTAAATATCATACCAACTAACTCTTATTTTTTTATAAATACAGACACTTACCACTATACACCTTATTATGTTTCAACACTGAATTTTACAACATGCCTTCTTATAAGATATAATCCCGGACACTTACCAAATGCATCATTCTTATGTATAAGCCTAGCCTATTACCATGTTCCTCATTCATAGTTTTTAGCACCAAATCATTATATATGACTCATTATTATATATAGGACATTATTCTTTCAATATACCTACTTTGTAGGTATAATCCAAGACTCTTACCATGTACCAATTTTTACGTATAGGACCTAACACCTTCAAAGGTAAACCTTACCAATAAAGATACTATGGGCCTCCTCCTTAGGTGTGAGCCCCAGTATATTGAAAAAATATATGGGATTATGTTCCTATATCTATAGGATATGTAGGAATCCTCCTTTATGATCGAAAACAATATCATAAACACATTATCATCATTATTAATCTATATTTCATACAAAAAAAAATCCCCACCTGATGAGATACATTTATATTGATCATATCATCTCGTTCTTATTAGTCCAAATAAATGATGGGAACCATCAACATCAGAAAATATTCATTGTGAGATTGACTCAATCTCATTTCCCCGCATTCCCTATGGGATCATCCTAAAAGGACACAAATGCATAAGTCCCACAATAAAAATTTCTAGGAACTTTTCACCTAGTCATCATTAAAATAAGTTGTTCATATAAAAAAATCAATCAGTTTCACATTACCCTAAAAAGTTATGGTGTTTAATATTATTTTTAAAAAACAATATGGGTTTTTATTCCTTTTGAAATGATATTTGGGAATCCCCATTATGGGATTGATCCTAAGATCAAACAAATCACCACTATCCTAGATGGTAAAAAATTCAAGAGTGCCTAGTACATTGGGTTTAAATAAATAGTCCCATAAAACCTTTCATCACCACATAATAATGAAACATGATAATGAATTTCTAATACATACATACATTACCATTTATGTAGGACCTTTGATACATATATAATTTCATGTTGATGAGAAACCGCATACATATATAGAAATTCAAGTAAACACATGATTTGATATTATTACTAAACTGGTGGGTAACTAGTCAACTTCTATGATTCGGGAAGGATTTATAAATATAACTTAAAGGTAATATATTTTCATGATGAATGATATAATTACCCCCAATATGTTGAAATGAAACTAACAACCCATACTCTTGTTTAATGTGAGTTCCTAAGTGTCATTGATAAGATTTCTTAATGAATACCATTAGAAAGAAAGTACATAGCTTATCAAGAATGCAATATTTTTTGGGTGTTTATGGTTTTATGAATATTCCCCATTAGAATCTACATATGGAATTAGAGAATATTCATATACCAATATTACTACACCCATTTTATTTTGAAATAGACATTATTAAACAACAAACTATTCTGGGGGTTAATCACTCAACCAAGAAGTTCAATCCTACAATATTTTATGCTAATAGATTATGAGGATGACCAAATAATTTTTATCATATAGGATTCACAATGGATTTATATTATTATATGTCTCTATATAAAACATTTTATGGAATTGAAAAATTTGGGAAATTCCTAGGAAGTTATCCCAAAGATCTTATCCATGATGTCTTTGACTTGGGAACCCAAGAAGAAATATTGTTGTGGAAGAATGAAAACATAATTTAGGAATTGTTCCCATTTAACCATTATCACCAAGGAAGCATTAAAACATGTCAAAGAAATATGTGATGATGTATGATAATGAATTCTTGAAAAATATATTGAACATACCCATATGATGGTTTCCATTGATATTGTCTTCTAACAGACCAAAACGGTAATTAGGGATCCAAACCATAATCTTTCTCATTCATATGAATACCTTATAGCTATTTTAGTAGGAATGAATCCTAATTCCCATTTATGAGAGGTATAATAGCCCCATTTAAAATTATTATGATCATTATTTTATCTTAGAAAAAATTAATTTTAACGATTATATCCCTGCTCAAATTTTGCAGAGTTATCGACATATTCTAGAAATGAAAATGGTGGACCCCAACTGGAAAATGAAGATAACCAATTAGGTGTATTCAAGTATTGAAGTCCACACTATTAGAGGATATCAGCTATTTGTATCATTATTGACCCAAGAGATGACCCATATTCCCACTCCGATCTAGGAATATCATCAATATATTCTAGCAGTGAATGAAGAATATGATCATATTTCTATTTTCATTCCATCTAGGGTTCCATTAAATGAATTGGTAGTCACATTCACGTAGTCTTATATCTATGAAACCATCATTAGAGATTCATATGAAATCTCAAAAATCACTCTATATTATGGTCAACATTCAAATCTCACTAGAGGAGATCAATAGTATGTTATATAAATAACACGTGAAAAAGATGATATTATTCTTCTTATGCATGGAACCAATCAGTATTATCCAATGGAACCATTTTTTAATTAGTCTAATATTCATATCCTCAAAAAAGACTTCATTTGGTAAATTTCTATACTATCTGAAGATCCATTAAAACCCTATATCCTAAAAATTATATTACATATAAAGAACCCCAAGATACTCTAGAATATATTTCATAAATCCATAAATAAAATAAAATGATGAATATTATTTCCCCTAGAAGTATTGATAAAAGTGAGGGTTTTTTCCCACAACACCTGAATCTAATCATTATGAATTTTTTGAACACTATATGTAGATAATAAGTATCTTGATGGTATCATTATAATAAATATACAAACCTAGAATTGTTACATATTCCTAACTCAGACATCATTGATATTCTTGAATCCCATCAATATCTGTTAATGGTGGTTCAATAATCTACTAAATTCTCATTACTAGGAGAACAAAATAGTAACCAAAGATTTATTCCACCTAGTACAATTTTCAAAAAACTATATAGGTCCTTCCCAGAGTACCCATAATGGTCCTTGTGAAAATACAAAGATAAATCATTAATGTTCCCCATATGACACCAGTTTTGATGTTCCTCAACCGTAACCTAATATCAATTGATAAGAAGGTCCCCGCCTTTCCAGATAATCATTTATTAGTTACCAAGAAGGTCCTATCCTTGGAAACGAGACCATCCACTATAGAGATTCTCCCTAATAAATATTTTCTATAGGCCTCAAATGTAGCTAAACATCAATATAAAATGTAATTCCACCCCCAATGGTTATAATAAAGAAAACTGTGTGCGTCCTCCACATGGTTATCATTATAGAGGTTCTCCAAATAGTGATATTTATAATAGGAATGTAGTTACAAATTATTTCATATGGACTATAAGGAATCTGTTTTATAAGTAGTCACTTGGAAAATTGAGTTTGACCACATTCAATGCCTCATTGTAAGTTAATAGTGTTTTACCATATGAATTGGTTGATTGGGGAGACTGTTGTCATCTATGCCTCACTTGAACTATATTTCCTCAGATACATGTGATAAAATTCAATGAAATCATAACATAATTAATAATTTTACAATAAAATTCCCATTATGATCATATCAGATTGAAGAATCTTGTCCATAGGAAATGAATAATACAATTGTTTTGAGGGAAGAATTTGCAAAAATCAATATACTGATTTTGTTTTGTAAAAACAAAAAAAAATCTTATTTTATATTCCATAAGCATTAGAGAAGTTGTACATACATTATCTATTCTAGAATATGTGGATGAATCATTACCATATCAAGATGAAATATTTTTTTTATGTGGAGTATACAACCCACATCCTGAAGTTAAGAAATATCTTCTTCTCAGTTGACTTGGATTCCCTCTTAGTTTTAAAGAGTATAATGAACTGAAGATAATGTAGGTACCTCTTACATGTATACATCAATGGTCTAAATAATTTCTTATAGGTAGTCGATGATTACCCACCTAATGTATTCATCTAAGAGTTGGTTGAATATAAATGGTATCATTTTACCCATCACTATAACCATCATAATTGACATAGAAAGGACACATGAAACATTATCATCATAGGATGAGTATTATGGTTTGGTATACATATTCTAGATGAAATGTACAATATCATTGTAATTATCTTAATGACAATAAATAATTCACACAATAATAGTGATCCATTTATAAAATCCTACATTATAATGCAATGAATGTGGTATAATCCTCCAATTTATGAAAATTTATATCTAATACCGAAAACCCTTAGTGGTTATAAAAACAAAACCAAAATGTGCACTACAAAAATAATATGCTCAAATTGAATCATGAAATTTCAGAAGACTATTATAGCCATCCCATTAGTAGTGTTTCAAGATTAGCCTTAAAACAATGGGATATGGGATGTTTTCCACCACTACTTCACATGGGATTATCAAATCCACTATGATTATATGATGTAATGTTTATAGAGAAAGGACAACCCCAAAACCAAATTATGGGGGAGTTAATACCCCCTCCCCTAATAAGTAACTCGATATTATTTGCAATGGGAGGATGTTCATAGGAAAATCCATCACAATTTTTTCAAATGTATGATCCATAATTTTTGGAAATTTATTAAATTAATTATTTTGGGTACACCCTCAGGATCACATAACATAAATAACTATTATTGTAAAATGAATGAGATAAATCAAATTTTAACATGGGATATAATAGTAAATGGTCCACTATGAAGATATCTATTGAAGAGGATTATGAATTTCCCCTCAATAGATAATCAACAGGTGACAAGTATCCATACAATTAATATGAATATAAGATGCTTTATGTTTACTATGAAATGATGTAAGTATTTATGTTTGGCACTTTAGATATATGAGGGAATGATACTCACACATAAAAACATTATGGGGAAACCGAAGTTAAAATAATTGTCAACAATAAATACTTGATGAATTTATGCATACATAATATTTTAGGCATACTTAAAATAGATGAAATATTATAAATAGTAAACTATTTCCTACCATGAGAAATTCATCCAGCGGAGAAGGGTAGGGCATGATAACTTATCACCAACCACCCATATAGTCTCAAACTCTCACCACCAAGGAGAATATAGAAAAATATAAATTCAATTCAGTGAAATTGAAGTGGATCAACAAGGAATTTATATGATTAAATATTCCT